>OW964189.2:3450287-4724842 GCA_943136025.2 Agrotis puta | reverse complement strand
TTAGTAGAAACAAATAATCCGATAACCAATACTAATTAGTCTTGAGTTAAACCTTACCTTTGACGAAGGTTAAACTCGAAGGCTACATTTGCAAAGGGCAAACTTAAAGGCAATAAATCGGTCGTCTGTCTAACAGGTGGGCTAACGATCCGTTACTAAAACGCGTTGATTAACCACGTACGGGTAGTTAGGGGTCGGATGTACGACGCCTTCGCACCCCTTCGACATTCATTCCTAACTAATATTTATGTTGGACTGACCCCTGAGAATGTGTAAATGTAGGTTATGTTGGGTGAAACGTTTACTTATGAAATTATGTAATTAGGGGCTGGGGGATATGCAAATAGGCTCTAATTGTGACGGTATTAAGGTTGAGACTGCCGGTTTATCTTTGGCAACCGGTTTGGTATAAACCCCTTTTCGGCTTGGGTAAAAATTTTCATTCATTCTTTTGGTGTTATTTCATTAGATTAATTCTTTCAACTAATCAAGAGCTTTGGCTGAAGATAATTTATTAGATACTATTTTCCCGGGCACGCCGCAATCGCGGCGGTAAGACCCCTCTTTGAGGAGTGGCTGGATAGGCGTCACGGCGTCCTTACCTTCCGCATGACGCAGGTCCTCACCGGACACGGAAGTTTCGGGAGGTTCCTGTGTCTGATAGGGAGGGAAGAAACGCCTGGGTGTCACCACTGCGAGGATCGTCCGGAGGACACGGTGGAGCATACGGTGCAGGACTGCCCCGCTTGGGCAGAGCACCGCCGTGTCCTCACGACGGCGATAGGCGGAGACCTCTCGCGCCCCGCATTGGTCGAGGCCATGCTGCGGGGCGAGACGGAGTGGGAAGCGGTCGCCTCCTTCTGCGAAGCAGTCATGCTCGTGAAGGAGGAGGCGGGCCGCCTGAGGGAGAGGACAGCGTCCTCCCTCCATCCCATCCGCAGTGGTAGACGCCCACGGCGTCGGACGTCACAGGACGATCTCCGGCCACCGTAGGCGCGGGCATGCGGGCAGCGAGTAATGGGCGACTTGCTGTCCGACCATGGACCATGCCCGGGTCGACGGCGCGTTGTGTTCCACGCGCGCCTCAAAGAGTGTCAGCAAATTGACGGGGCCTGTAGAGGGCCAGAGCCTGCCGGGGTCGCGGGACTTACCCATCACCGTAACCCCGGTACGTAAAGGGCTCGTGAAGGACACCGTGGATTTTAGTCAGTACAAGTCTGACAGTCCCTGCCGCCCTGCCCTGGGTGGGAGGACTCATTTGATGATTTTACCACGATAAAAAAAAAAGATACTATTTTCCGCCAACGAATTCATTGTCGTGAAGATTTGGCCCCTGACCCACCGCGTCGCAGCATTGCCCATTTGCCACGACCCGTAATTGTTCTTTTTTCAAAAATGTGATAGTTCGGCTAATTTGGGTGATATAAATATAATTTATTGCATAGTTAACTTAAGAATAACGTAGCTTCCTATCAGAAAAATAAAATTTAGAATTTGATCATTTGTCCCAGATATAGGTACATTAAAATACTTTTAATAATGTTATATAATATAATCAGGCTTGCAAATCAAGGGAAAATCCTATTTTCGACATCAATGGGTAAAAAGGTCCCATTGTTGGCCGAATACTCTTTTTGGCCTAGTCTAGACTATCACTAAAATAAGCAGTAAGATGTGTAATAGACAGTTCAATGAGAGTATTCGTAGGATGAGAACTTCGTCCCACTAAACCTAATGCAGAAGTTCGTTGACCCAAATATTTTGGCAAGGTTCGTGCCCAGCTTACCGACGAGGCAGTAAAAATATTTGTGAAACAAGGACGGGAATATTAACTAGTAATGGTGGAAAGGGATAAAAGAAACCGTCAAACCATATGGCTGCATGAAGAATACTAAAATTATTCCAGAAAATTATGACAGAATGCTAAGAGAATATAAATTGGGAAAATAATATTATATTGCTATTGGAAAATAAACAGTCGACAAGGGAGTTCAGAGAAAATATTCAATCTATACTTATAATAAATCTGTAGAGAGGCCAATTCTGTACATGAAATATTTAAAAAAAATAATTATCAAGGGGTGATAAGGGATCGCTACTGATGCCAAAAATGCAATCAGTAAAATTTTTGTCTGTCTGTCTGTCTGTCTGTCTGTCTGTCTGTATGTTCGTTATAGAAACAAAAACTACTCGACGGATTTTAACGAAATTTGGCACGATTATTCTTCATACGCCTGGGCAGGTTATAGTATACTTTTCATTACGCTACGATCAATAGGAGCAGAGCAGTGAAGGGAAATATTGGGAAAACGGGAGAAGTTTCTCCATTTTTTAAGCTTCCGTCCCGTGTGCAGCTTTAATGGTTAAAGCTACATAGAAATCATGTATGACGAAAATATTTTCCTTAAAATTATATAAAAATATTCCTTGACAGCATATGTCTATCTTTTATGGTTGACTCACAATAACACGTGAAACTCCCGATAGCTTAGCAATTCGGAGCTTTCTGATTATATTTGTCTACTGTTACGTTTACCACACTCTCACTCATCCCTAATTTTAAAAAAAATTAACATTATTACCTATTCAATAAAAAAAGAATCAAGTAAATCGGTGTAGAAACACCAAAGTTATTCATGAAATACGCTAATCAGTCATCGCGCGTAAATACATAATCATGCTATAAGGATTATTTTGGAAAAAAACGCGCGTGCTTCATACAATATAGCTGTTGATGCGAATAGATGTTCAGACTGTTCGACCTTATTGACAGACAATAATTGTTATTTACAAACCGTGCTTATCAGCGCGACTTTTAGTCTTTTTTTTTTTTGGCGTGGTAAATCATCAAATGATTCTTCCCACCCAGGGCAGGCGGGAGGGACTGTCAGACTTGACTGACTAAAATCCACGGTGTCCTTCAATAGCCCTTTATGTACCGGGGTCACGGTTATTTGTGAGCTTGGCTTTGGCCCTCTACAGGCCCCGTCATTATGCTGACACTCCATGAGGCGCGCGTGGAACACAACGCGCCGTCGACCCGGGCATGGTCCATGGGCGGACAGCGAGTCGCCCATTACTCGCCGCCCACATGCCCGCGCCTACGGTGGCCGTAGATAGTCCACCGACGTCGGTTGCCGTGGGCGTTTACCACTGCGGCTGGGGTGGAGGGAGGACGCTGTCCTCTCCCTCACGCGGCTCGCCTCCTCCTTCGCGTGCATGACTGCTTCGCAGAAGAAGGCAATCGCTTCCCACTCCGTCTCGCCCTGCAGCATAGCCTCAACCAATGCCGGGCGCAAGAGATCTCCGCCTATCGCCGTCGTGAGGACACGGCGGTGCTCTGCCCAAGCGGGGCAGTCCTGCACCGTATGCTCCACCGTGTCCTCCGGACGATCCTCGCAGTGGTGACACCCAGGAGTATCTTCCCTCCCTATCAGACACAGGTACCTCCCGAAACTTCCGTATCCGGTGAAGACCTGCGTCATGCGGTAGGTCAGGACGCCGTGACGCCTATCCAGCCACTCCTCAAAGAGGGGTCTTATCGCCGCGATTGCGGCTGGCCCTTTTTTACTTTTAGTCTTTGAATAGTTTATTTTTAGATTTGTTTTGTTGTTATTTATGAAATAGGTATAAGAGGTTTTGGTAGTGTTTAAATATATTATTAGTTTACATTTTATTTCTTTACAGTTGAAGCAATAGTAGGTACGAAATTAGTTATTTTGGTATTCTACACTAATATTATAAAGAGGAAAACTTTGTTTGTTTGTTTGTAATGAATAGGCTCAAAAACTACTGGACCGATTTTAAAAATTCTTTCACCATTCGAAAGCTACATTATCCACGAGTAAAATAGGCTATATTTTATTTTGGAGAAAAATAGGGTTCCGTAAGATATTTGGGTTTTTCGGCCACAGGGTGTAAAAAATCATCCAGAAAAGTTACTTATTTTGCGTACGCTGCCTAAACTATAAAAGATAGAACCATAAAATGTTCCAATTAATTGTTGATCTTATAAATATCCACAAAAAAGTCCGCGACACACAATATCTATCTATGTCGAGTGTTTGCGATGACTGCGTCGTCGATTTTAGTGTCGGTGTCTGTGAATAGACCTGGGAATCATGTTGCTGACCGTGTCTTTCCTGAGTAGGCTTTTTGCAGCGGTAACCGACATTCACGCGGGCGGAGCCGCGGGCGCCCACTAGTGTTAAATAAATATATGCTCTAAATTTATGTCCCTCTAGTTTTATTAAATCTGAAAAATTGAATGTCATAAAGTTCTGAACATATTTTAGTTTCGTTTTAGTTATTTCAAGGATTTATTTTAGGATTTCTGGATTTTTTAAGAAACGATAAAAAAAAGAAGAAATGTGAAAAGTTATTACCCCAGCAGAGCTATTTTTACTAAGACTTCAAAAAGGAGGACTATCTCAAAAAATCACAAAGTAAAAATAAATTGATAACTCAGAGTTAAAAGTCCATCCGTCTCTGGGTCGATGTACTATTTTTTTTATAGATGTTTAATGTAGACTGGGAAGTTGTTTTTTGCACTCATAAAAGAGATGGAAGCCAATCAAATTGCAATTGACAGATTACTCATTTCTGACACTAATTAAACATCGGTTAATCAAAAGCTTTCGGGGCTGTATTTCACGTCTGAACGGTAAATCAAGCCAGACGCGAGTAGATTAATTAACAGTAGTACACATTGCATATAAAAATTCTGCCGATAACGTCGAGTTATAGGACTTTATATAATCTACATATTATAATTATACATATAATAGAATGGTAGGAAAGTCAAAACTTTACATTGAAATAGTAAAATGGTAGGAATTTTGGGGTGTGATCTACAATCGATACCGAAGCCATAAATATAGTTTTTACAATTTTTGTCTGTTTGACTGTATGTATGTCCGGGATAAACTCAAAAAGCATTGCATTGATCTACTTCAAATTTGGCAAGAATATTATTAAGAAGTCGAGTCAACATATGGGCTACATATTATCACACTATCACCTACGGAGAACGAGCAGTGTTTCTTTATTTCTTCAACGCATTCACGCAGACGACGTCACAGGCAGCAGCTAGTCCAAACTAATATTATAAATGCGAAAGTAACTCTGTCTGTCTGTCTTTTCTTCACGCCTAAACTACTGAACCGATTTGTGTGAAATTTGGTACAGATATAGTTTGGAACTTGAGAAAGGACATAGGATCGTTTTTATTGTCTCCTTCTTCTCCTTAAATCTGCCGGAAGTCACTATTCCACGCGAACGAAGTCGCGGGCAAAAGCTAGTACTTAATAAGACTTAATATTTTAAAACTATTGCCTGATAGAAGCTATAAAACCCCGCTTGCTGTGATCACTGTTCACTCTTTCTGCTCTGTTCATATTCGTACTATATGTTTATATTCCCACGCGGGCTGAGAGTCTTATGTATAATCTGCCCTTTCTAAAGCACATCACTAATGACATACCATGTTTGGCGCAGTCGCTGAGTGATCGACTGCAGCGCTGTATGTCGCGAGTTCATATATTTGTGATCTGCAAGTAGTTGTTCCGGGTTTGGGTGTTTGTGTATGTGTTCTATGTTTATAAACGCACAAACGACGCACGAACGACAGAAGTCGTCAGTAAAGCGTTCTTTTTATTAGTCATTTATCTTATCAACAAGATCGACCATCCCAATATACTTATGCCTCTTTCTATTTGCAAAGAATGCAACAGCAACCTACGTAGGTCGTCATCATTTGCCTAGCCTTTTCCCAACTATATTGGGGTCGGCTTCCAGTGAAACCAGATGCAGCTGGATATCAATATTTTACATGGAGCCTGTCAGACCTCCACAACCCAGTGACTGGGTAATACGATACTCCATGGTAAGACTGGTTGTCAGACTTTAGAGCTTCTGACTAACAGTAACGACTGTCAAAGATCTACAAATGACAGCCGGGACCAACAGCTTTACGTGCTTTCCGAGGCACGGAGGAAACTCGCTATGACAGATGGTCACCCATCCACAGACCAACCTCGGCTAGCGTGGCTTAACCCGGAAGATCGGCCTGTGCGGCTGTATTTATTTAGCCACGAGCAACCTACGTAGGTATTTAGCTGAAAACTTTTCGCCGTCGAGCCCAAAGAGTACGGCACAATGGAAAATCGAACAAAAACAAAATGACGACTCAACGTGGGATGAATACACA
This sequence comes from Agrotis puta, assembly GCA_943136025.2. Classification (NCBI taxonomy): domain Eukaryota; kingdom Metazoa; phylum Arthropoda; class Insecta; order Lepidoptera; family Noctuidae; genus Agrotis; species Agrotis puta. Next base: position 4,718,634 of record OW964189.2, on the reverse strand, counting down.
ATAGTGTGGCCGCAATGCATAAGTTAGAATTCAAAATGGGTTCTAATCTCACAGAAGTGGTGTCATGGGACAAACCTTACCTTGGAACGCATAGTCTGTTTGTAGCGGGGTTTAGACACACTTCTAGGCGACTACAATAAGAACAAAATTGCGATGGCGCCATGTTGTGACGTCATGCAGGCTCGTAATCATAAAAAATATCACTAACAAGATAATAAATAGCCATAACGATAGTCAAAATATTTGGAAATGAACTTTGCACAAAGTATTTTTCTGTTAAACATACGCTTCATTTGTCAGTTGACGAATGGAGGTCATTGACATTTTCGTTCTTATCGTGGTAAATTAATAATGTGTTTTAAAGTCAGCTGATTTTACTAGTCAATAGTACTTTTGACTGGTTAAGAGTTTTGACTGCAACATATACAAATTTAGTGATTGAGTTTATCGGTTCGTAGCCACATGGAAATCTGCTACAGCATTGCAAAATTTCGACCAAACTCTTATGGACAAGTCGGGACAGTTCAGAAAGCGAAAGTGTTTGCATGTATCTTATCTTAGGCCGTATGCAGAAAGAAAGCTGGTAGCCGGCGCCGATCTACCAGCGCTCATCGGTGCTGGAAGATCGGTTTGAAGCAGAGTTGTTTATTGAAGCAGAGTTGTACATTGAAGCAGAGTTGTACATTGAATCAGAGTTGTACATTGAAGCAGAGTTGTACATTGAAGCAGAGTTGTACATTGAAGCAGAGTTGTTCATTGAAGCAGAGTAATTGTACATTGAAGCAGATTTGTTTATGAATTTGAATAGTTTTATGCCGATTTTATCTTCCTACGGGATAATTTTCGAGTTGTAGCAAGAGTAGAGTTGTAGCAACAGCTAGTAATCCAAATAATTTATATTTCTACTTTTTTCGTGTCGCTCTTCACAAACAATTACTACGCATTCTACATACACCTTCTGCTTTTACCACATTAATACACCCACTCTAGGTGAACTCATTTGACCTTTCTAAATATTGAAATACATCAAATCAAAAACAATTACCGTCAACTTTGGTTCAATCAATCACTTTATATGACAGTCTACAGTTTCTCGTCATTATTACAGAGTAATTAGTCAACCAATCCCATTCTACTATATCTTATATTACTATATCTATAAAAATGTTATATTGGTTTGTGTACGCTTCAAAAACTCAAAGAGTTCTGCACCAATTGAGCTGAAATTTTTGCATGATATATAATCTGCATCAAGGATTGTTTTTATCTATTTTTTGCATCAGTCACATATCCACGACCGCGAAAAAACTGTTTTTTTAACGATCATTCAATCACAATGTGCCACAGCGAAGCGTGGTAGGGTACAGCTAGTTTTTTATATTTTCGTAGTCAACAATTTTGAGGTTTCGTAGATCTTCGTATTATTGGAAACGGGGTCGTCGTAATAAAACAAACGAAGTGTGAATAGATTCTCATGATTAATGGCGAACATCTCAGCTGTCACAGAGAGCCCTCGGTTAAACTACTGCTGAAATTGGAACGGTATTTATGTTCTTATGGCGGGATTTTCTATTATTTCTGGTTAGTTATATATTTGACTGTGCTATTACTAAATTTTATTCATCTGCCTAGCCTTATCCCAACTATGGATTTAAATACCAGTGGAGACTTGAGTCCCCAAACTAATTAGCTAATTAGATCCGGTGTATTATCGGTTTTTTAACACATTTTTTAATGTATAAATAGCACGCGTAGTTTGAAAACGCCAGGTGATTAAATTAAATTTGACAGCTGTCATATGTCAAAATTGATATTGACGTGGCGTTGTAATCTCTATATTGGGATGGGCTTCCAGACGAGCCGGATGCAGCTGAATACCAATATTTTAAATGGAGCTACTGCTTATCTAACCTCCAAAACCGTGATTCAATATAAAACATTAATTCTGCAATACCATACTCCTCGGTAAGATTGGTCGTCAGACTTCTTTCGAGCCGATAACTACAGTAATGACTGTCAAAATCTACAAATGACAGTTGGGACCAATCTTAAAAACATAATGATAAATAATAAAATAATGATACTTCTAAATAATAATAATCCACTTTTCCTTGATCTGAATTACCAACAAAATCAGCAAACATTTAAAATTAGGGATTTTAAATTAGGGATCCTACGAAAGTTCTGTTACAAACCTAGCTCTTAAATCGTTAGATCCAATTGAGCAAATTCTCTTCAAGTTTGTTCAGGTAATTCGTGAAATCGGTTGAATGGAGACGCCACGCCAAAAATTTACGAAGTTATGATGTGATTTAACTAGTCTGACGAACATAGGGGCAAAAGGTATTGGAATGAAAAAATATGTTCGACATTTTTTAAACGAACTGAAAATTATTTGGAAAACAAAGATTTAGTTTTTTTAGTTATGTAAATAATTTTAATTTGTACTATGTTGTTAGAAAATGAATGTGTGCTGGAATCTATACATATAATAATTCTGTAGAAGGGTCAATTCTGTACATTGAAAATATTGAAAAAATAAATAGCGGGGTGTGTTGCTGGATCGATACCAAACCCAAATATGTGATTAAAAATTTTTTTGTCTGTCTGTCTGTATATGCAGGCATCATGTGAAAACTAACGGTTCGATTTCGATGAAACTTGGTATAATTATACCTTATTATCCTGGGCATAAAACGGACTTTTTATCCAGAAAAAATACGTAGAAAAAAAAACTTATTTTTCAGTTTTATTCATAAACGTTGTTCTGTAGAACCGCGATCTCCTTAATTATTGTAGGCTTAGCCGTATTTGGGTCCAATAGATATTTATAAGATGTCATTGTCAGAGTTACTCAAAATGGAGATATAAACCATCCACGCGAAGACCGACATCCGCGCGGACGGAGTCGCGGGCGGAAGCTAGTATTTATTATAATAATTTTATAATATTGTATTAGGCCATATAAAACCATAAATCAATATTTGGAAAACAAGACGTCGATCTTTATCGATACTAAAATAATGGAACAGTACTATCTACTAAATAAATAATATGATAATATTTAAACATACTTCTGTTTCCTACTTTCGAATCATTAATCATATTCCATTTAAGTTTGGTCATAACGCCAGAAATCGCTGAAGTTTAAAGTACGTTGTTTGAATTTAGATAGACTTACAACTAAATTCCGAACAAATCTGTCTAGTAGAAGATAGTTTATAGCTCTTTCATAGGTTCTAATTCAGGACAATAAACCCTTATACAAGTTCCTAACAATACGTTCAAGCTGATATGGGTTTAAGGATACTAATTTGTCAGTTTTCGTCCAATTTGTTCTTTAAGACCTAAGCTGTCTTCACCGTAGGCGCGGGCATGCGGGCAGCGAGTAATGGGCAACTCGCTGTCCGACCATGGACCATGCCCGGGTTGACGGCGCGTTGTGTTCCACGCGCGCCTCATAGAGTGTCAGCAAAATGACGGGGCCCCCCTCTAGAGGGCCAAAGCCTGTCGGGGTCGCGGGAGTTATGATTTACCGTGACCCCGGTACGTAAAGGGCTATTGAAGGACACCGTGGATTTTAGTCAGTATGAGTCTGACAGTCCCTCCCGCTCTGCCCTGGGTGGGAAGACTCATTTGATGATTTTACCACGTAAAAAAAAATCCCTTAGTGGATGTATTTCTTTTATCCGTTCGTAATGCACATTGACAGGCCTGTTGGTCTAGTGGTTAGTGACCCTGACTGCTATGCCGGAGGTCGTGGGTTCGATTCCCACCCAGGACAAATGTTTGTGTGATGAGCACGATCATTTGTTCTGTGTCTGGGTGTAATTTATCTACATTATGTATGTATTTAGAAATATATAAGTATGTTTATCAGTTGTCTAGTACCCATAACACAAGCTCTGCTTAGCTTGGGACTAGATGGCGTTGTGTGATAGTTGTGGAATATTTATTTATTTACGACATTCAAATAACGTTTGTGCAAAATTTTATGCTCCTAGAGTCAGTAGTTTCAGCTGTGTGTTGATCGATCAGTCTGTCAGGCAGTTAGTTTCTTCTATTATATTACACAGAAATAAGTAATAGTACTAAAGGATTTATAACATTTAATTTCTGTTTTAGTCACCAACATGCACATTATAAATTTTCATTATGTCGAGACTTAATGAAAATTTATATCGTGTACGGCGCGGATTTAAAACGTTATATATCACTTCATTTTCAGCAGTGAAACACGTGGGTTATTTCAGCAGCATAATGAGCATTAAAAAGGTTACATGTAATGAAATTTTTTGTAGTAATAAAGGGGTATGCAACTTATTGGCATCAAATTTTTTTTTCTTTCGCCAGTAATGAAATGTTGGTCATTAGTAGACCGCAACCTAAGAACTTCGTAAAAAATATTTTAAAAAATCTAAACCGTAACCAACCAGAGATATAACGGATTTTATTTTGTTTTAATCGGGAGTAAATCACTCCTGATTAGGACAAAATTAAAACCGCCATATCTCTATGGACTTCTTAGGTAGTAGTCTAATTGTGGCCAAAAATTTATCACTGGCAAAAAGAAAAAAAAAATTGATGCCAAGGTCCATACTAAAAATTGCATGGGCCTCTGAAGAGATTGAGAAGCATACATAAAATATTTGCTACATATGGCACATTCTTAAGCATGAGCACACGTTTCAGTACAAAGCTGTTCACTAAGTAGTGTTCATTCGAATAATATACAGCAACAATCTCAACAATACATCACCTTAAGCTAAAAGTGTCACTTAACATAACCAGATGGCACCGACTTGTCACCTAAATACTTTAAGTGACACATTTAGCACTACAAACACAATAGTACGGAACCCATGTCAGTTAGTACCCAATACATCATGTGGACAATGAACTGGATTCATTTGTGGGACATTTTCAGGACATTTTAAATGTCAGACGAAATATTAAATTCTTTGGATAAAACGTTAAACTTGGTTTTTAGACTAACTTAAGGCAAAAGGTGAATACACCTTTTGCCTTAATTTAGAAAAGTATGCTCTATCTAGAGAAACGGGTGGCAAAGAATGTTCCTGAAATAAATAAAAAATACGTGTGGCACTCGGGGACTGCCGCGGTAAAAATATTTCATAGCATTTTTTAACAACTTAAGCAATTATAATTTATTTATTTATTTTGTCTATGAAAGAAAGAACAAATTATCGCCTACCGCGAATATTTAAGGAGAATATCATCCCCTCATTGCTCAATGGGAAGTTACTCTACTAATTAGGCTATGGTCAGCCACGTCAATCAAGGGAAACGTCAAGAGAACAAATCATTCATTAAAATTTTATTAATTCACGTTGACATGACAGATGTGACAGTTACGGCGTTAGTTTTATTTTCGTTACGGAATTTCTTGATTTGCGATAAAAGCTATGCAATATCTTAAAAATATTGTATAACTTTGTGACGAAAAATGTGAGTGGAACTATATTGTAATGTACAGACGCCAGCACATCAACCTACCTCAGTCTGTCAAATTTCTTGATTATATTTACAACCTTAGCACAATAGTGGAAGGTTAATGTTCGATTGTTAAAATTTTACAGATACGAGTAGGTTCACTGGCGTCTGCACAAAAGATTCGTACTTAAAAACACTTAAAATATATCAGTTTTGTCTCAGTGTTAGTGTCTGGTGACAAATAATAGGCGTCTTCTAGTTCTAGATAACTATCATAAAGTTGGTCTTGTCATTGCATTAAAAAAAACATAATTCAATAGTCTTGCAGACTCACTCACTCATTCAAAAATCGTAACGTCCTATTTTTTATTTCATAACATGTTAAAGCGAGAGCACATCATAAAGTATTTGAGCTTTAACCGTCTTACTACAAAAAAGTTTAACATCTGTTGAACACCTGTCTAAAAAATGTGTTAATACTCGTACATAACGACCCTTATATCAACATCAAGTGCCGTTTTCCAGTTGACAGTTTTTTTACAACGGTTATTCTTTAAAACAAAACTTTAATGTAAAGATTTTTAGTCTCATATGTCTGTAATTTGCTCTAAAGACGTTGTAAGCTACCTATTTTCATATTTAAGTAGCCCGTTTCTCATCAGGTGGGTAAACCTTTACAGACATGCCTCTTTGATGTCGCTGGCTTTATAATAGATACCTTTTACCCTTAAGACATGCTCGGGGGCTTTGTAAAGAAACATTTGGAGGGCACATTTTGGATGGTTGGACTTTTTTAAAAGGGTTTAAAGGGCTTAAAAACCGTTTACATTGATCCACGCAAGGTTAATATACAGAAAATATTTGAAAGGCTTATTTGTGATAGCCCGTTGATCAAAATATTTATAATTATTGAATCTATTACATAAGAAGCAAAATTACATTTTATACAAAACTAAAACTAGAAACATAAAAGTGTTACTAACTAAAATATTAACAAAAGATAGGCACGAAATAAAAATAAATAAAAGATTGTATACAATTTGTGCCAGAATAAGAGTACTGTAAGTAGGTATAAATAAAATACATTGATTGACAGGTAAAAGAAGAATAAAAATTATAATATGTACCGAACTGTCCAAATTAGGTTTATTAAAACCCGAGTTTCAGACCATCATTTCATCACAATTAAATGGGACAGTACCTAATTTATGTTGACACCATTATTTGATTGAAATAGGTTTACATTATTCTAATAATTTAGCACGTTTCTATTTTGCAATGCAGCGACCCTTGATTCAGCTACTAGATCATTGTAAATCAGCCTTTGTGTATCTATCTCGCACGTTTTTAAAGTCATCGAGCCTTTTTAATTTCGAAATAAATTCAATAACTGACGGTGAGACCTCGTCTCAAGTCTATTGAGCAGTAAAATAGCAAAGTAACATCACGGGTAAATATTGAAAGACACTTACAATTATGTATGTTGTTAAATTAATATTCGAGAAGGGTAAATAATTACAGCCACACAGGTCGATCTTCCGGGTTAAGCCGCGCTTGCCGAGATTGGTCTGTGGATGGGTGACCATATCATAGCGAGTTTCCTTCCTGCCTCGGAAACACGTAAAGCCGTTGGTGTCGGCTGTCATTTGTAGATATTTGACAGTCGTTACTATTAGTCAGAAGTATTACCCAGTTACTGGGTTGTGGAGGTCCGATAGGCAGTCGCTCCATGTAAAATTGTTTGACTGGAAGCCTCAACATAGTTGGGAAAAGGCTTGGCAGATGATGTTCAAATAATATTCAATGTCATAACTTGTCTCGTGAAAATGACGTCGAATTTTCAGGCGACATCTGTTATTTAACATCGTTATTCGTTAATTCAGTACGCTTTCAGGAAACTGGAGCAGAATGTTAAATAATAAAATTAAGTCTTGAATAAAACAGCTTTATTTAACGTTGTTACTTGTTCGTTTATTCAATAAATTAAGTGAATTGCAGTTTATAATATTATAACTTAGTTAATTTTAACGATCCATAAACTCTTTTAAAAAATACGTGTACACTCGGGGCTGCCGCGGTAAAGCATACCATTAATTATTAAGTTATGCAATTAAAATTATTTATTTATTTTATTTATAAAAAAAAAGAAAAAATATCGCCTAACGTGAGTATTTAACGAGAATATCATCCCATCGTTGCTCTATGAGAAGTTACTCTACTAATTAGGCTATGGTCAGCCTCGTCAATCAAGTGAAATGTCAAGAAAAAAAAATATTCATTCAAATTTTAGTCATTCACGTTGACATGACAGTTGTGACAGTGACAGTGTTAGGTTTACATTCGTTACGGAATTTCTTTATTCGGTCGCCGCGCTCTAATCCCGTGATAAAAGCTATGCAATAGCTTAAAAAAAATAGCTTTTGCCATAGCCACGTCTATTTCTGAAAGATAAGAAGAAACGATATACGAATGCAACTCTGCCTGCTTCTGTTTCCGAACGCATACAACACTAATCTCTTCAAAGTAAGAGTGAACAGGCTTCTTCTGGGTAAGCTCGCTCCATCGTTGACGTTGTCTCTGTCACCCCTCGTGGCCTACCGACCCCAATATAGTTGGGAAAAGGCTAGGTAGATGATGACCACTTTATAAAATAAAGTATGGAATCCGAGCATTTTCTCTGGTTCACTGCTTGTCGACTATTCCACACCATTAGTTCCAGTTTTCTTGGTAATATCTCTTCCACCAAGTCAGTACTATCTCAGAATAACCAGAAAAGTGCATTAAGACTGGTAATAGTAGAGATAATTTATTGGGTGCATGCCAGGTTCTACACTCACAATGTAGTACTTATGAAGTTGGATCATTAATCTCTGGGCCGCAGTGGCACTATTTCTTTTTTTTTGTTCCTTAATTTTTCTAGTTTTCACAAAAAAAGTTTTCACCAAACCTATACGTGTGGGGTATCTATGGATAGGTCTTTAAAAATGATATTGAGGTTACTAATATATTTTTTTTCTTAACTGAACAGTTTTCGTGAGAGACACTTCTAAAGTGGTAAAACGTCCCCCCCCTGTAACTTCTTAAATAAGAGAAGAGAATGATAAAATAAAAAAATAATATGATGTACATTACCATGCAAACTACCAGCGAAAATTGGTTTGAACGAGATCAAGTAATTAGTTTTGTTTTTAATACGTTATAAATCTTTTATAACACATTTTTATATACAAGAACTTTTATATTATGTTACTTGCTTCTACGGAACCCTTTATGGGTGAGTCCGACTCGCACTTGGCCGGTTTTTTAACCCTGACACAACTTTATTACAGTAAGTTGCATTTAATATTTGCTAAGAAAAACCTCTTTGACCCTTGAAAAGAAACTGCGATCGACAGTCAATTTTATCCTCGCTGCTCAAAAGCCTTTGTCAAACAGACAGGCGAGTCCTAAGCGATAGCGAACCGATACGAGACGTCAGTCCGATAGTTCGGTCACTCTATCGGATCGCTTTCGCTTTTCTATGTGACTGGATTCAAACAATTCTATACATTACAAATAAAACCGTCCCGCTTCGCATTCGCCACGCCTGTCTGTTTGACAAAGGCGAAAAGGCTAACCGGGCTACTTACTACGGGGTGATAACGTAATTGCAGCCGCGGTCAATTCCCATGGGACAAACATTGGCTCAGATTACAACACCGAGGATATTGGCTGAAAGAGACGGGTGTGGGGGGCGGCGGGAGGGGGGGGAGGGAATCCTTTGAGGTTGTATCGGTAACTTAACCTTTTATGAGGTTAAATAAGAAAGGAAATAAAGGCCTATCCGATTGTGATGGTAGTAACTTCGGTACGTTAGGAACCATTTTAGTTATATGATTATTGGAAAAAGATAAGGATAGTTTATTAATTAACTAGCTATTCCCTGCAGTATCTCCTAAGCTGCTCGGCTCTTATTGGTCGTAGCGCGATTATATAACCTATAGCCATCCCCAACAAATAAACTATTCAAAAAAATTATTTTTTATATTCCAATCAGTGGTTCCTGAGAAGAGCGTGTTCAACTAAAGGAACAAACTCTTCAGCTTTCTAATATTAGTATGTATTTTTTTTTATCGTGGTAAAATCATCAAATGAGTCCTCCCACCCAGGGCAGAGCGGGAGGGACTGTCAGACTCGTACTGACCAAAATCCACGGTGTCCTTCAATAGCTCTTTACGTACCGGGGTCAGAGTAAATCTTAAGTCCCGCGACCCCGACAGGCTTTGGCTCTCTAGAGGGGGGCCCCGTCATATTTGCTGACACTCTTTGAGGAGCGCGTGGAACACAACGCGCCGTCGACGCGGGCTAGTATGTATATAGATAATTACAGATTTAAGCAGCTCCACATTGATTATTCTTCTATTATTTCGTTTATTCATTTTACATTCATATAATTACATTTTAAATAAAAAAAAAAAACGACGGGTTGCACTCTGGGAGTGCCGGCAGAAGTGAAAACTTGAATAGTAATTGTTGGAAATATCTTGTGAACAGATTTTGGTAAAACTCGCAAAAATGGTTGACTTTTTATTTCAATAATTTTCCAATGTGACGTACATCTTTTATAAACAATGTTACCTAGCAACGAATGTCACACGAACATTCACGCAAGCGCCCTGCGCCGTCCTACGCTTTTTCGGTCAGGGTCACGTGTCCTGACGCGAGTTTAAGATTTTATACCCATTACAGAAAAAGTGCTCAACGCCGCTAAAGAAGTTTTCACTTCAAAAACGACGGGTTGCACTCTGGGAGTGCCGGCAGAAGTGAAAACTTGAATAGTAATTGTTGGAAATATCTTGTGAACAGATTTTAGTAAAACTCGCAAAAATGGTTGACTTTTTATTTCAATAATTTTCCAATGTGACGTACATCTTTTATAAACAATGTTACCTAGCAACGAATGTATCCAGCATACAAACTTCTTTAAAAGTAATAAAGTCACACGAACATTCACGCAAGCGCCCTGCGCCGTCCTACGCTTTTTCGGTCAGGGTCACGTGTCCTGACGCGAGTTTAAGATTTTATACCCATTACAGAAAAAGTGCTCAATGCCGCTAAAGAAGTTTTCACTTCAAAAATAAAACAATATAAAACATTAAAAAATATAAAAATAGAGATCCTCATGAAAGTAGAGAATGGGAGCAGGGTCCAAGCTACCGGTGGTTAGGGTTCCAGAGACAGGAACCTTGTAACAATGCGAGCCGTATCGAGGAGCAATTCTTCTATTTATTATTATCATTGTAGGCATTGACTGGAAAGTACAGTAATGAATAAAGAAGCCTTGACCTACCTGAAAATCGAATCCAGGCTCAGCAATCTTAATCAGTTTTAAGAGTATTTTTCAACAAAAATATTTATTCTTATTTAATCTGCAACATAATCCGTGTAAAGGTGCGTTAATAAAGAAGGTTTTCGGTACAGACAGGTCGGTATAGGTACTAATCGTGCAGGTTAATCTGCAGTCTCAACCTGTGGCTATTATGTGAGTGAGAGCACATAAGTTATCACGAAACTATTTTACCTGCACTGACCTGTACGTATCTGTACCGACCACCTGCGTCTTATGAAGGCACCCCTTACCTAACCGGTTTCAATGTTAAAGCATAATTAAACTAACAAATATTTCGTACAAGATTACCGTCAAGATATTGCAGACATTTCTCTTTGAGGGCTTAACGCCGTGAGCGGGATTAACGATATCTTTCTTGGCGATACTTGTTAGTATTAAGGATTAATAATATTAATTATGAGGGGTTGGAGTTTAAATCATCTTCGTTACAACCTGTGAATATTCACTGAATATGGGAATTATTCATACATGTAAATATGTTACCAACAATCATGCTTTAATAGAGAATTTTGCGCTACAACCTTTCAAAATGGTCGCGGGACTGTACGAATTACCGTGGCCCCGGAATGTAAAGGGCTATTGAAGGACACCGTGGATTTTAGTCAGTACGAGTCTGACATTCCCTCCCGCTCTGCACTGGGTGGGAGGACTCATTTGATGATTTTACCAAGTAAAGCAGAGCGTCGGCAACGTTTTGGAAGGCAATGACCACAAAGTGGAAAAACCAAGTTACGGCGGGCCGCAATTTTTATATTAAAAAAATTGAATTTTCAAATAATAAAAATTCATAAAATATCCTTACTTGTAAAAAAGAAATCTTCTGTTTACAAAACAATCACGGGCCAGTAGGAGATACCTCGCGGGCTGCGCGTTGCTGAAATAGCTGGAGAGCTGGGTGCATTTTTTCGATAATGCTTGAGGCACGCTGAAAACTTGCTTAACAATTCTTCAATGATCCCTGAACATAAAATGCAGACCTGGCTGAAAAAAAGAAACGTTTATCCAAACGACATCAAAGACGGCGTTGCTCTTTACGAAAGTCTGACTGTTTTCATCGGCCTCTCTCTAGAGGGCCAAAGCCTGCTGGGGTCGCGGGACTCACGAATTACCGTGACCCCGGAACGTAAAGGGCTATTGAAGGACACCGTAGATTTTCGTCAGTCCGAGTCAGACAGTCCCTCCCGCTCTGCCCTGGGTGGGAGGACTCATTCGATGATTTTAACACGATTAAAAAAAAAAGTTAAATACACAAATTTTATACGTAGCAAGTCAGCAATAAATATGACAGTTTACTAGCAAACGTATTTTAGCTACGTTTTTCAAGAACTCTTGAAAAACGTATTGAAATCCCACCAAAAACATACGTTTTAAAAAGGGGCCAAGTTCCTATCGGCTAATTGTTCGCCTAAAAAAGAGTGAGAGTTAAAACTTGGCATTGGATTCGATTTCAACTTTTTTAGGCGAACAATTAGCCGATAGGTACTTTTTTTTTTAGGTTGTAAAATCATCACACGAGTCCTCCCACCCAGAGCAGAGCGGGAGGGACTGTCAGACTCGTACTGACTAGAATCCACGGTGTCCTTCAATAGCCCTTTACGTACCGGGGTCACAGTAATTCGTGAGTCCCGCGACCCCGGCAGGCTTTGGCCCTCTACAGGGTGGCCCGTCACTATGCTGACACTCCTTGAACTCAACGCGCCTTCGAGCTGATAGGCACTTGGCTCCTTTTTTAACAGGTATGTTTTTGGTGGGATATTAGTTTACAGTAATAGCACCATTTGCTAATAACGAACGTTATTTGCACGAAACAATAATTGCTGATGGCCATTTACATAATGGGTGTTAGTAATTACGAATTTTCCTTGAAATTGCTGTAAACATTTCAGTGAGGTGCGGCGTAATGTATTTAATCACATTAAACCGATTAAGTATCTTTATTTTAGAAATTCTTAACAGAAAATTATGATGATGACAGCTTTCATAATCACCAAGAAGGGTGTCGACTCACCAATTCGCAAACCGTAATAAGGAGCCGTAAATAAAAAAACTAAATTGTGTCTACGCAAATACATTAATACTCAGCATTATAGTGAAATTTTGTAAAAAAAATCAACGCAGAATTAAAATTTTCGCATGAATGATCTACGAAATGAAACATATGTGTTCTATTTTAACGCCAATTGAACAGGCAGATTGTTGTAAAGCTAAAGAGATTGTGTATTATCTACAAATAGGTACAGACTAAGCAGTTCGTAAAACTACTTATTTCTTAGAATCAATAAAGAGTCTTTTTTTTAGCGTGATAAAATCATCAAATGAGTCCTCCCACCCAGGGCAAAGGGGGACGGACTGTGTGTTTTAGGGCTTAACCAGTTTTCTGTAAGCTCCTTAAGGTGTACGTAGAACACGATGGGTTGTCGACATGGTCCTGGTCCTTAATCGGACGGCAAGCTACTTACCAGTCGTTGTTAGCAAACCCAGCAATCAAGAGCCTAGATCAATACTCTAGATCAATATATTACTAACACTTTGCACGGGATATAATTTTGATTGATCTGCCCCACAGTCATAATATCCAAATTCTGTTAAAGTCATTAAAGCTAAAATTGGTCTTTTCACAATCATTCCCTAATCCTCGTGACTCGTATTTACTTAAGTTTTATCGACGCAACTAACTCTAACCCGCGGTTTCACCCGCTGCTCGGCTCCTATTGATTGTAAGGTGATATATGGCCTTCCTCGATAAATGGGCTATCCAACAAAGATTTTTTCAATTCAAACCAGTAATTTTTGAGATTAGCGCGTTCAACCAAACATACTCTACAGTTTTATAATATTAAGCATAGATGAAACAATCACCATTTTATTTCCATATTTTTGTCTTTATATTGGTACATAATGTTCCTACAATACATGCAATTTCATCACTAAAGCCAGCAGAAGCCTTTAAGGCAAGAAATTCCTAACAAACAATAGTTATCTCAAAAGTTTTAAGTCCTTCTCGGAAGATTGCCTATCGTCCTGAAGTATGAAACTTTAGAAATCCTGCGGGGCATGAGAACACTTTGAAAAGATTCGGAAAGGTCGAAGAAATGTCGGGGAAATAGAACATACGTCGTAAGAGTTGACATGGAAGTGGACAGTTCCACAATAAAGCCTTTGTCAAACAGACAGGCGTGGCGAATGCGAAGCGTGACGTTTTTATTTACTACTAGCTTCCGCCCGCGACTCCGTCCGCGCGGATGTCGGTCTTCGCGTGGATGGTTTATTTCCCCATTTTGAGTAACTCTGACAATGACATCTTTTAAATATTATGGCGCTGAATCCACTGTGGGTAATGCAACGTGTGTTCGCGGTTCTACAGAACAACGTCTATGAATAAAACTGAAAAATAAGATTTTTTTCTACGTATTTTTCCAGGATAAAAAGTATCCTATGTTATGCCCAGGATAATAAGGAATAATTATACCAAGTTTCATCGAAATCGAACCGTTAGTTTTCACGTGATGCCTGCACAATTTTTTTTTAATCACATATTTGGGTTTGGTATCGATCCAGCAACACCCCCCGCTATTTATTTTTTCAATATTTTCAATGTACAGAATTGACCCTTCTACAGATTTATTATATGTAATAGATGTATGGATTTGTTTGAATCCAGTCACATGGAAAAGCGAAAGTGATCCGATAGCGTGACCGAATAATCGGACTGACATATCGTATCGGTTCGCTATCGCTTCGGACTCGTCTGTCTGTTTGACAAAGGCTTAAAGGTTTGGACTTTGTCTCTGTATTTCTAGTTCCGACTTAATGGAAGCCTCAGGGAAGGTGCAGCTGAGAATGTTTTCAAATATCTTCGCCTTTTTTGAAGGACCCTTAAAAGTATAAGTCGTAGTGCCATTTTGTCCATTTTTGAAGTCAAATTATTTATTTGAGAATGGGTATCTCATAAAAATGTTCTGTTCACTTGGGTGACAATTTTGTACATAATATCGCAATGTGTGTGTGCAATATTAGATGTTCAATTTATTGGGTAGAGGAAAAAAATACGTGTTGCACTTGGGGACTGCCGCGGTAAAGCTATGGCATAGCATTTTGTATCACCTTTTGCAATTATAATTATTAATTTATTTTACTTTTGAAATAAAAGAATAAATTATCGCCTACCGCGATTATTTAACGAGGATATCATCCCATCGTTGCTCTATGGGAAGTTACTCTACTAATTAGGCTATGGTCAGCCACGTTAATCAAGTGAAACGTTAAGAAAAATATTCATTAATTCAAATTTTATTCATTGACGTTGACATGACAGATGTGACAGTGTTAGGTTTATTTTCGTTACAGAATTTCTTGATTCGGTCGCCACGCTAAAAGCCCACGATAAAAGCTATGCAATAGCTTAAAATGTACTGTTACGATCTGTTATATTCATAACTTGTACGCGACTAATTGCTGACCAAACATAATATTTTCTATAAAAACATTTACGTCCATGCGGACAGTTTAGTAGCAAATTAGCAACCAATCCGCGTTCCCGCGTCTTAAATTCCGTAAAAAGGAAAAGTGAGGTTCCAAACGTGACTGTAAAATCTTATCTCAATAAACTCCATGAAAAGAACTTGGTGCAGTTTTTGTTTAAAGACAATCAGCGGCTGCCGCCTAACATTGGTGTCAGAAGTGGGATTTCGAAAAGTGGTTTACGCTATAAACCCCGAAATTTGAACCCGTGGTCGTCGCGTTTGTCAAGTTGATCGACGTTCAGTCTCAGCCCCTCGAGTTGAGCCCGCATCAGCCACCTGCCCATTATCGTGGTCGACAGTAAGTCTCCTCCTGCATCGAGCCTGCACCACTGCCGGACCTGTACCTGTGGTCGACGATAAGCCTCCGCCTGCGTTGTGAGCCCGCACCACTGCCACACCTGGACCTCTACTTTCTTCTCTCCATCTTCTCTTCGGGTCAAGTTCTGCTACTGCTACTCACCACCGACCATCATCTGCCTGTGCCTGCGTCTCTGTCCAGGCACCGCCTACAAGCAAGCCACGTGATCCTATTCGCCGCCCGCCACGTGACCGTCCTTGGTCGCGCCAACGTGTCGTGTCCACTCAGTACCACATCCCAGGACTTTAATTTTAACTCATTAGTGAAATGCTCCTGACTGTGCTAATTCTGTAAGTAGTCTAACTTTTTCACTTCCTATTCCTTTTGTATTACTTTCTATTTTTTTTTGTGTGTAAATCTGTGTATCCTCTCATCCTACCTACCTACATAATGTCATTAAAACAAGAATCTTTAGAAAAAGTCACCTTAAATGTTCTCACAAAATTCATTAGGCCATACTCAGGTGATCGAGAGACTCTTCCAGCATTTTTAACAAATTGCGACAATGCTATATCACTAGCAGCACCTGAACAGCATGGTATATTATGCAAATATATAATATCCCAATTAGAGGGAAAAGCACAACTAGCATGCAGTCTTAAAACATTTACGACATGGTCCGAATTAAAAAGTTTTCTAAAAACCACATTTGGTGAAAGAAAACACAGTTCTCATTTATTAGTAGATTTAGAAAGCTGCAAACAGCAAACATCAGAATCCGTAACGCAATTTGCTCTTAGAGTTGAAGCCTGCCTAACACGTATTCAGGCAGACATTCACTACTCATGTTCAAATCCAGCTGAGCTTATTGGCAGAATAGCTGCTATGGAAGACCTCGCTTTAAACACATTTATATTAGGACTTAATTCTAACATTTCTAATATAGTGCGATGTCGGAATCCTTCTTCACTAAACGATGCCGTGACTCACGCGGTGGAAGAAGAGAAATTATTCAACTTAACGCGTATATCTCAACGAACTGGCAAATTCTGTTCTCATTGTAACAAGCAAGGTCATACCTCTAATGAGTGCTTTAAGAAAAAGCCTAATTCTAATACTTCTTCCAATCCAGCATCCCAAAAATCTTATCACGTTCCCAATCCATCATCCTCTTCATCCTCAGGTAACGGAGAAGGTCAACAAAATTCCAATTATTACTCAAAATTTTGTGCATATTGCAAAAATAAGGGACACGTGATTAATGAATGTCGCAAGCGTCAATATAATAATCAACATCGTTTGCGTAATTCTCAACCTGAAGACACTCAAGGCCAAAGAAGTTCCGCTAATTCCAACGCGTTGAATAACGATGCACGTGTTCATTGCTGCGAATGTAATTGCATTAATGAATCTAAAGATGATCAGAAAAACGATTTAAACGCAGAATGATTTCGGATTCGTGCCTACCGAAGTCTAAAAGTAACAAGAGCGTGTCAGGCCACGCTCAGTGTAGGGTTCCGTAGTTTCCCGTCCGTTACAATAAGTGTTAACAAATAGCCTTTTTTTAAACTTAAATAATTGATTATACTACAAACTTAGTCCAGGAATTTTGTACCACCTTCTTGTTTTTTTTGCACAAAAACTGTTCTTTCCATCAAGTTCAAAATAATTTTCCTAGAAAGTCCTTATAAAGTTCTACTTTCCAGATTTTTTTCATATTTTCTAAACTTATGGTTCAAAAGTTAGAGGGGGGGGGACACATTGTTTTTGACTTTAGGAGCGATTATTTCCGAAACTATTGACATCATCAAAAAATGATCTTAGTAAACCCCTATTCATTTTTAAATACCTATCCAACGATATATCACACGTTAGGGTTGAAATTAAAAAAAAAATCACTTTCTATTTTACATATAGGGGGGCTACCCTAAAAAAACATTTTTTTCCAATTTTTATTTTTGCACTTTGTCGGCGTGATTGATATACATATTGGTACCAAATTTCAGCTTTCTAGTGCTAACGGTCACAGAGATTAAGCGAGGACGGACAGACAGACAGACAGACAGACATGGCGAAACTATAAGGGTTCCTAGTTAACTACGGAACCCTAAAAACGGCACAATTCCACGTACTAAATCTTCTCCACCTCAGGAACCTTGTAATCAAGGACTGAGTCATACTAAATCCTACTCATCTCGACTGTCCAATGAACAATCGAGTCTTACTAATTCTTATAATACATCTCAGGACAACCTGAGTCATAATAATATTTCAAATAAAATACACCTCCCTTCTACTAAATCTACACAGTCTCAGAATGAGACTCAAAATCATATACAAACGCCTAATAACTCAAAAGTTTCAATGCCTATTTTCGAAACAAGTATACATAAATACAAAGTGTCTCTGCCTTTTACAAATCTCATTACTGAATATTCGAAAAAACCTCTCAGTTTCCTCATCGATACCGGTTCTAGTGTCAGTATCGTGAAGCAATCGAGTTTGTCGTGTAAACCCCAACTCAGCAATGAAATAATTCAGCTCAAAGGCATAAACAATGCTGATTCTTATAACGAAACTTTGGGCACATTTCAATTCGAGTTCCAAGTATGTAAAGATACCTTTTAACACAAATTCCACGTCATTACAGATGAACTAAATCTTAAATATGACGGCATAATCGGTACAGACTTTTTACGCATTTTTAGCGCCAATATAGATTATAATTCTAAATACATGAATCTTTGCGGTCATAATGTACCTATTTTATTCAATGAACCAACATACATCATACCGGCACGTTCTGAAGCCGTAATTGAATGCATGGTGTCAAATGACCCCTCGGAATTGCACAACTTACGCGAAGCGCTTGTTTTAGATCACGTTGTAAGCGAAGGTGTCTACTTAGCAAATTGCATTGTGACACTTAAACAAAATAATCGTGTCAACATTTCCGTTTTAAACACGACTGAATCTGATGCTCAAATTCATGATTTTAAAGTCAAACTTACTCCTATAGACTTTTCTAAATCACGTCAATTTCAAGAAACAATTCACACAGTCTCTTTATCTGCGTCTGATCGACGTGATCGCGTCCTTAAACAAATCAGATACGATCATCTTAACTCTGAGGAGAGACAAGCCTTATTAGAATGCTGCGCTAATTTCAGTGACATATTCTACCTCGAGGGCGACCCTCTCACCTGCACTAATGCTATTCAGCACTCAATTAATACGGGTAATGCACCGCCCATTAATGTAAAATCCTACCGCTTTCCAGAGTGTCATAAACACGAAGTAGATAAGCAAATAAAAAAGATGCTCGATCAAAAAATCATAAGGCCGTCTAACTCCCCTTGGAGTGCACCAGTTTGGGTGGTACCTAAAAAAATGGACGCATCGGGACAACGAAAATGGCGAATCGTCATTGATTACAGGCGACTTAATGACGTCACTGTAAACGAAATTTATCCTATTCCTCTAATCTCAGACATCTTAGACCAGTTAGGTCACTCCAAATATTTTTGTGTTCTTGACCTAGTATCAGGCTTTCATCAAATTAATATAAATCCAGCTGACTCAGAAAAAACTGGGTTCACTGTTATTAACACAAACGGAACCTCGGGACATTACGAATTCACTCGTATGCCATTTGGGTTAAAAAATGCCCCTTCAACCTTCCAACGTCTTATGAATACAGTTTTATCCGGACTTCAAGGTCTTCATTGCTATGTATATTTAGATGACTGTATTGTCTATGGAAGTTCCCTTACTGCAGTGATAGAAAAACTAAGACTCGTGTTCGATAGACTTCGTCAATTTAACTTAAAACTTCAGCCCGATAAATGTGAATTCTTAAGACGTGAAGTGAATTATTTAGGTCATACTATCACCGATAAAGGTGTTTCTCCAAACCCTGAAAAAGTGAAAGCTGTCTCCGAGTACCCTGTTCCTAAAAATCCAAAAGATATTAAATCTTTCCTAGGTCTCATCGGCTATTATCGTCGATTTATTGAAAACTTCTCAAAACTCACTAAACCTCTAACTTCCCTTCTAAAAAAGGACACCGCTTTTCATTGGAATGAAGAACAACAAAATGCATTCAATATTTTAAAAGAAAAATTAACTACAGCTCCTTTGCTCCAATACCCTGATTTCTCGCAACCCTTTCTCGTCACTACAGACGCAAGTAATTACGCCGTAGGTGCGGTTCTCTCACAAGGCCCAATTGGAAAAGATAAGCCAATTGCATATGCATCTCGCACACTCAACAAAGCCGAAGGAAATTATTCCACTACCGAAAAGGAGTTATTAGCTATTCTTTTTGCCGTTAAAACTTTCCGCCCTTATCTTTACGGTAACAAATTCAAAATCATAACCGATCACAGACCACTTGTTTGGTTATTTAATGTCAAAGACCCCGGTAGTCGACTCATTCGCTGGCGCTTAAAGCTGGAAGAATACGACTACGAGATTGTTTACAAACAAGGCAAACTTAATTCAAACGCGGATGCCTTATCACGTCACCCGATACTCGCTTTAACGCGCAGTAACGCTCTGAATAATCAATCTTATGAAGAGTACTTAAAGTTGCAATTCACAAAATCCATACCTACTACTAACACAACCATTGAGGAACACTCGCAAGCTCTACAACTCACTAAATGTAAATTGATAGCTTGTCCAACATCGTTAGATTTCGATAATTCCATGCCACACTGTGAAGATCTTCTTTCTGAAATTAATAATTCTTCTGAAATAATTGCAACTGAACGCGAATCAAATTCGGTATTTACAACATCTTCCAACGGAAAGCATTACTATTTCTTATTCACTAAGGTTCATCATTGCGAAGAAGTTAATTACAAAACGATTTATTCGCTTTTAATAAAATTACGCAACTCAATCATAGATCAAAATACAAATGAAACCGAGCTCGCTATATCAGACTTTAGTGAACCTTTTTCCAAGCTTTCTTACAGTAAAATATATAACATGCTTATTTTTATCTTTCATAACACTGATATTAAAATTCATATTTATAAAAATCAAATTATTTACCCCAATCCAGCTGAAGTACCTAAGATACTTCAGGAAAATCATGATTCACCTATCGCTGGACATCCGGGTATGAAGCGTATGCTGAGTCGTATTAAAGCATCGTATTATTGGAAATCAATGCGTTCAGATATCGAAAATTACGTAAAAAATTGTAAATTATGTCAAACGAATAAGCCGTTACGCCTATCCAACAAAGCTCCCATGGAAATCACCTCTACTAGCACTAGACCTCTTGAAAGGTTGGCACTAGATATTGTAGGCCCTCTCCCAGAAGCTGGTTCTCAGAAATTTAAATATATCTTGACGTTACAAGATGATTTAACTAAGTTTACTTGCGCTTATCCTATGATTTCCTCAACTAGCGACGAAATTGCACGTAATTTAATACATTTTATGTCACTATTTGGCTTCCCTAAAACCATACTTACCGATCTAGGTACATGTTTCACATCTGATCTTTTCAAACAAGTAACAGCAATCTGCAAAATAAAATCTATCTTCACTACGCCTTACCATCCGCAGACAAACGGAGCTTTAGAGCGCAGCCACTCTACTCTTAAAGAGTACCTGAAATCTTTCGTTAATGAAAATCAGAATGACTGGCACTGTTACTTAGCTACTGCTCTCTTATCTTACAATACTACTCCACATACTACTACTCAGTTCACTCCCTTTGAACTCTTATACGGTTACAAACCGATAATCCCAAATTCTCTTTACGGTGCTAATGACACTAACAACTATCACGAATATGTTCGCGCTCTACAGTATAGGATGAAATTTAGCCGTCAGAAAGCTATAGAGAACATCTTAAACAGTAAAGAAACTTCAAAGCGATACTATGATGAATCTAGTCGTAGTGTTACATACAAAAAAGGTGACATGGTATATGTAAAATACCATCACCGACTTCGAAAAGCCTTATCCCCGATTTGGAAAGGTCCTTATAAAATAATAAAAATTAATGGTAAACATAATGTAACTATTTGTATTAATCGTAAACACGTGAAATACCATACCAATGAAATAAAACCCGCTCAAACATAAATAATTCTCTTTCCAGAACAATATGGCGCCACAGTCTCGCAGAGCCTACCCTAACTCCGATAGTGCACAGTCCCGGAATTTATTTCGACCCCATCAACACGATCTATTTTTATAATGACTACTGGAAAGTAATTACACATCTAGATATTGTTTCGATAGAGCCACACCTCGATAATATTGAAAATTTAATAAAAAAAAACCTTAGACCTTTGCATCAAATCTGAATTGAGCGAATTCATACAATGTAAAGATTTGTTTAGCCCAATTGAAGTGAATCTGCAGAGTAACTTCATCAAATTAAATTCCTTATCTCACATTATAACTTCAAACTCGCCAAACAGATTCAAAAGATCTATAGAATTTGGTGGTGAAATATTGAAATTCTTCTTTGGGACATTGGACGCTGATGATGCCCGCAAATATGATGCCGCTATTGAATCTAGTCAAAAAAGCGAAACCGAATTATTTAACTTAATGAAAGAAAATATTCACATTATAAAGTCCACCATTAACACTTTTAATTCATCTATTTCCAGGCTAAACATGAATGAATTCAGACTAAAAGCTCAAATTGATAAATTTAACGAAATTTTATTACAAACCACAAAAAATAACAATGAAGTTGTTTACATTTCCAAAATAAATAATTTAGTGAATATCATTGAAGGTTCTTTATTAACTATCACTAATTTTCTAGACTCTGTTCTAAATGCTATTTTATTTGCTAAAGTCAATGTGTTACACCCTTCAGTTATTACTCCAACTAACCTGTTAACTGAATTATCAAAACAAAGTCATGTTATGAATAAAAGGTTAGATTTCCCAGTTCCTCTTAATATTGAAACTATTCATACTATAATGGACGTCTCAAGACTAACTGCTTATTATTATAAGAAACGAGTTGTGTTTGTCATGCAAATTCCTCTTATCTCAACTATTAAATATAATGTGTATAAATTGATTCCCTTACCTACTCCACCTGATCATTCTAATCCAAATACCTTTGCCCTTATTCACCCAACAAATCCTTATCTTGCTATCACAGATGATAGATTGAATTATGCAATGTTATCTAGTATCAATGTCAAAGAATGTCTTAAGATAAGTAGCGATTATTCAATTTGTCAATTGTCAACTATTTATTCTAGTAATTCTAATCCATCCTGCGAAACTAAGTTGTTAACAGAAGTAGTATTGTCATTACCCAGCGA
Source organism: Agrotis puta (assembly GCA_943136025.2). Classification (NCBI taxonomy): domain Eukaryota; kingdom Metazoa; phylum Arthropoda; class Insecta; order Lepidoptera; family Noctuidae; genus Agrotis; species Agrotis puta. The sequence continues at coordinate 4,695,651 of OW964189.2, read as the reverse complement.
GTGTGATTATAAATTATTATATGGTCAAATTGACATTTGGCATAGATTGCATAGTGATGAATGGATTTATGTACAATCAAATCCAAATAAATTAACTGTAAAATGTAAAACGGACATGAAAGATTATTCTATTCTTGGAACCGGATTGTTAAAGTTAACTCCTGATTGTACCGGTTATTCTAAAACTTTACAGTTTATTCCATCAACTACTTCAACTTCTGAATATAAAAATAATTTTGTAATTGACTTTGATATAATAAAGGATGATTGTTGTAACAAAGATATAGTTAATAAAAGTATTCCTTTACTCTCACCACTATCTTTAAGTAATATAGATCTAGATTCATTAAAGCACACATCTCATAAATTAGACCATCTCGAATTAGAGATAAATTTTCAAGAGCAATCACACTTTGTTAAATATGCAACTTATTATTCTGGATTCACGTATTTAATTGTTACTGTTATATTTTTGTTAATCCTGTATAAATCATTTAAATGTTATGTTAATAATAAAACCCGAAAATCATTGTGTTGCATCCCAATCTTCAATCTATGTAATACAAAAAGGTCAGTACAACATGAACACAAAGTAAACAATTCTATTGAAATGACGGAACATTCCTCTGGTGATAATGATCAATATTCATCAAATAGAAATCTTAACAACTAATTTTTTTTTTTTCAACAGTCTTAAGTTTAGTTTATAGAATGTCTAAATATGATTTATGCTTATGGGTATTTTAAGATAAATCCTTGTGTTTTTAATTTTCTATAGTTATCTTATAATTTTAATATTTTTTTATATCGTGTCTTAGTTTTAATGGGTTATTTTATTCCTCTTTGGGTTATGTGTTTTATTTTTACTAGATTCAATATTTAATATTAATTATTCAAATTCTGTAAAACCTCATTCTTCTTTTTCTCGATTCCGCTTAATCATTTGAGATAAAGCTCCATCTTAAGGGGGGAGATGTTATATTCATAACTTGTACGCGACTAATTGCTGACCAAACATAATATTTTCTATAATAGTAGATTATGCACCGAGGGGCTAAAGTTGTGTCTTATGTCACGGGCGTCATATTGAATCTCGAGCGCAATGAAGGATTCGGGATTTAACTCCCGAGCGTAGCGAGGGAGTTAAGAGTTTAACTCACGAGCGAAGCGAGGGAATTAATACAAGAATCCTGAATGCAGCGAGGGATTCAAGCTAGCCCAAGGCAAAGACACCTTTAGCCCAGAGGAGGATACTCTACTTTTTACACCTACTGTGAGAAAATAATAGCCATAGTACGAAAAACAAAGTATTTATTAAATAAAAAAACAGTAAGAATAACATTTAGAACTAGTTATATAGGTACACTTTTTTTCAGATTTTCGAAAAAAAAAGTATCTTCTATGGTTTTGTCGTGTTTGTCCTAATGACATCACTCTCATGGATGTGGCGTTTGTGTAAACTAAGTTTTATACAGGGCTGGTAGAATGGTTTTGGATGATTGGCTGTATGCATTTTGAATTTAGAACGTCATTGGAGACGCTCGTGAAAATAGAGTATTTTTGATAAAATGTGATAAATCGACTATATTATAGATAGGTTTTATTATTTATTTATTTATTTGCAAAATCCACAGCAATCTTAGTGCAGTTTATTTAAAATAAATTAACTAATGTTACAGCCAATTACTATAACCTACGGTATTACGGCGCGGTACGGTATTTGTTATTATTAATGCCAGTTTTAATGTTATTTCATTCCTTTTAAAAAATGGTTCGTAGGTAGTTATCTTATTATTCTTACAATATTATGTCTTCGAAAACATGGCAACGATATGAAGAAGCAATCGTTATGATTTTTTAGGAAATCGAGAATATCATCCACGCGTAGTAAGGGTTTCGAGAATAGCTTTCCTCTTTCTGGCACACTAAATCAGACTTGGCTGTATGGGCTCAGCTCCCTTTGCCTGCCCCAAAGAGGGACGAAAAGAACCAAAAAAAAATATCTAGGCTGCATGGGCTAGATAGATCCCTTTGTCTTCCCAAAAGGGAAAAGAAAATTAAAAAAAAAAATCTTTCTGGCACCAAAGGGTGTTTGTTGTTTATAAACATATTCCAAATTCAAATCACATTATTGACCAGCGGGTAATAATGAAATCCAGTACAACATTATTGACCGGCTGTGCCCTCGGCCACTAATGACTCACTTTAGGTTAAGGTTGCTTGACATATAATTTGACATTTTCGAGCAGGTGGTGTGAAAAAACATTTTCACACCACCTGCTCGAAAATGTACTGGATTTCATTATTACCCGCTGGTCAATAATGTGATTTGAATTTGGAATATGTTTATAAACAACAAACACCCTTTGGTGCCAGAAAGATTTTTTTTTTTAATTTTCTTTTCCCTTTTGGGAAGACAAAGGGATCTATCTAGCCCATGCAGCCTAGATTTTTTTTTTTGGTTCTTTTCGTCCCTCTTTGGGGCAAGCAAAGGGAGCTGAGCCCATACAGCCAAGTCTGATTTAGTGTGCCAGAAAGAGGAAAGCTATTCTCGAAACCCTTACTACGCGTGGATGATATTCTCGATTTCCTAAAAAATCATAACGATTGCTTCTTCATATCGTTGCCATGTTTTCGAAGACATAATATTGTAAGAATAATAAGATAACTACCTACGAACCATTTTTTAAAAGGAATGAAATAACATTAAAACTGGCATTAATAATAACAAATACCGTACCGCGCCGTAATACCGTAGGTTATAGTAATTGGCTGTAACATTAGTTAATTTATTTTAAATAAACTGCACTAAGATTGCTGTGGATTTTGCAAATAAATAAATAAATAATAAAACCTATCTATAATATAGTCGATTTATCACATTTTATCAAAAATACTCTATTTTCACGAGCGTCTCCAATGACGTTCTAAATTCAAAATGCATACAGCCAATCATCCAAAACCATTCTACCAGCCCTGTATAAAACTTAGTTTACACAAACGCCACATCCATGAGAGTGATGTCATTAGGACAAACACGACAAAACCATAGAAGATACTTTTTTTTTCGAAAATCTGAAAAAAAGTGTACCTATATAACTAGTTCTAAATGTTATTCTTACTGTTTTTTTATTTAATAAATACTTTGTTTTTCGTACTATGGCTATTATTTTCTCACAGTAGGTGTAAAAAGTAGAGTATCCTCCTCTGGGCTAAAGGTGTCTTTGCCTTGGGCTAGCTTGAATCCCTCGCTGCATTCAGGATTCTTGTATTAATTCCCTCGCTTCGCTCGTGAGTTAAACTCTTAACTCCCTCGCTACGCTCGGGAGTTAAATCCCGAATCCTTCATTGCGCTCGAGATTCAATATGACGCCCGTGACATAAGACACAACTTTAGCCCCTCGGTGCATAATCTACTATTACGTCCATGCGGACAGTTTAGTAGCAAATTAGCAACCAATCCGCGTTCCCGCGTCTTAAATTCCGTAAAAAGGAAAAGTGAGGTTCCAAACGTGACTGTAAAATCTTATCTCAATAAACTCCATGAAAAGAACTTGGTGCAGTTTTTGTTTAAAGACAATCAGCGGCTGCCGCCTAACAGATCGCAATAGAGATAATCCATGAATCCGCTAGTAAGACAGTGAAATGGAGTATTTTTTTAGGACTCAGAATAAATAATACATCAAATAATCACCACCATCATCCCAATTTGATCAAGTATAAATAGACAATAACTGGAATAAAATAATAAAAATACAGAAACAATAATATAGAACTTTCTAGGACCCGCAGAAAAATAACTTCAAGTGCAAATATTTCGTTTTCATAAAACGAATGTTCGTGGATTACGAAACTGGAGGTGTATTTCTGAACGAAAACGTCCCTCGCTGAGCTCAACAAATACGGGAATTCGCAATATAGCACTTGGGTCTCGAGGTATCTGCTTACGTAAACAACTTGTTTGAGTGAAACATTTGAAGAGGTTGACGTATCTTGATAGAAAAGGTGGGCTATTAGTATTCTTTTGAAGATAACAAAAGACGATGTAAAACTTGAGGATAAATAATATACTTATCATTACTTTTGTGGTCAACTGCTGGCAGCTCACTATAATTATAGGCGAGCGTAGGGCACTTTTGGGCTACAGCCGAAAAACAGGTGGAACACTTTGTGCTGCCATCTGGTATTTATTTTTAAACGTTGATCCACACTAGCAATTTCTCCTGTATTGTGGGTGCGTTTACAAACATATATACTCACATACACAAACGCCCAGACCCGGAACAACTAACTGTAGATGACACAAATATTTGTAACATTTTTTTTTTATCGTGGTAAAATCATCAAATGAGTCCTCCCACCCAGGGCAGGGCGGGAGGGACTGTCAGACTTGTACTGACTAAAATCCACGGTGTCCTTCAATAGCCCTTTACGTCCCGGGGTCACGGTAATCCGTTAGTCCCGCGACCCCGGCAGGCTTTGGCCCTCTACAGGCCCCGTCACTATGCTGACACTCTTTGAGGCGCGCGTGTCGGTGCCACTTTATCCTTAGACCATCACGGCAAGAGTGTCAGCAAAGTGACGGGGCCCCCCTCTAGAGGGCCAAAGCCTGCCGTGGTCGGGGGATTGTACGAATTACCGTGACCCCGGAACGTAAAGGGGTATTGAAGGACACCGTGGATTTTAGTCAGTACGGGTCTGACAGTCCCTCCTGCTCTGCCCTGGGTGGGAGGACTCATTTGTTGATTTTGCCACTCTAAAAAAAAAACAAAAAGCTAAAACCTACCACTGCAAAATACATGACCGTTGTAATTAATGATTAGAAGGGAAGGGAATTTTTGACAACACAAAAGCGTATAGGTTGTTAAAAGCAAACAGGAAAATGTTACCTATTCTCGTCACGTAAGCTCTAAATTTCCTTTGACGATACCCACGTATTGGTTAGATGGGTTTTGTTAAATGGTGTTCGGCACGGTGTCAGTTGCTAGTGTGTAGATACGAGTATCATATTCAATAGGTTAGTTTAAGAAGATGGCGAGATGAGTTGAACCGCTTTATGAAGGACAGCATCGATCACAGGTAACCGGTAGAAGTGAAAAGAGTTGAAGAAGGCCTTTGTCCAACAGTGGTGCTCTATGGGCTGGTATAATAATAAAAATATGTGTGGCACTCGGGGACTGCCGCGGTAAAGCTATTGGATTTTTTTTATCATAGTAATATCATCAAATGAGACTCCCACACAGGGCAAAGCGGGAGGGACTGTCAGACTCGTACTGACTAAAATCCACGGTGTCCTTCAATAGCCCTTTACGTTCCGGGGTCACGGTAATTCGTACAGTTCCGCGACCAAAGCTATTGCATAGCATTTTTTATCAACTTATGCAATTATTTATTTATTTCATTTATGAGAAATAGAAAAAAATATCGTATACCGCAAGTATTTAGCGAAAATATCATCCCATTGTTGCTCTATGGGAATTTACTCTACTAATTAGGCTATGGTCAGCCACGTCAATCAAGTGAAACGTCAAGAAAAAAATGCATTAATTCAAATTTTATTCATTCACGTTGACATGACAGATGCGATAGTGACAGTGTTAGGTATATTTTCGTTACGGAATTTCTTGTTTCGGTCACCGCGCTCAAAGCCCGCTATAAAAGCTATACAGTAGCTTAAAAATATTTAAAAATATCACACTATACTGTCTGAACATACTGAAATTATGTATAAACGGTCGTATCTTTTGAAAGACTTGATTTTTTCTGTGCTTCAAGCGACTGTTGACTTGACTTTCGCGATCTTTCGCCGGTCTGTTTGACAAAGGCATTAACTTCTCAATATTTTAAACCTTATTATGAAAACTAGAAACTTACAACGTACAAAACTAGCTGTCACCGATGTTAAATTCTGATAAACTTGATTTATTCAATGAAATCTCTACCAAATAAGATCTTATCTTCTTAACTTTACTAGAAGATTCTCTAGACGAGCAAATCCGGCTATTGTTATAGTAAACTCCTTTGTATACATTGAAGGTTTTGTGTAAAACATTTTTGGTTCGACAGTTTTCTTTAGGTTTTTTTTTTCTTTTGTACTCTCCAGATGAAACTTTCTGAAAACACAATGGATTTAGAAAAAAAAAAACATCTTTCGGGATATTTAGGTTACGATTCTTCATGTTCTTATTTTGAAATTAATTTTCAAGTTAAGCAATAAACAATATTGGCACGATGGAGTTCGGTTGGTCTGAAATAAAATACAATTTATAGTATTTTATTTATTCGATGAGGTGACTAGCAATTTGTTCTTACCTAATATAATGTAAGTACACTTTCATTAAAGTATTATTGAAGCACAAGATTGAATCTAACCATTTTCAAAACAATAAATCCATGCAGTTTTAGATCGCACGTAAAGTTCCACCGCGTTAAATTACTATGACACACTAAAACTATTCGGGAATATCCCATCTACTTCAATGTAAACGACCACAATTTTTCACTACGATCTCAAATAAAATGTTTATCCGATACTTTATTTAACGTCTTGTTTTACATCTTTGCATCAATCTCAGAGATAAAACCATCAATCTGAATCGTGGTTAGTGGAGCAACAGTTTTGAAAGACCGTGATTGGTTAGATGGCTTTTTTGAAAGACGTTGATTGGTTAGACGTCATTTTTGAAAAGCTTAGTACGAATGACCGTCAATGCTTCGTAGTAAAGCCTTTGTCAAACAGACAGGCGTGGCGAATGCGAAGCGAGGTATTCTGAGTTAAATAGCCTAGGAGCTGCTATTTGTATGTACCTGCAAGTGATCACTAGTTATCTTCACTTAAACTATTCTTTTCGATTTGCAATTAATTAAATACGGGTCGAATATGTTTTGATATCTTACGGACTAATGAATTTTTTAGAGTAAAATAGTCTAATCAGATAAGACTGGATCGTTCAGTGATAAGACACACAGTTTACCTATAGCTAGTATTTTTTACAGTGGGTAGACAAAATAAAGCGCCAAGTTCAAGTATTGTCTTTAACATAATTTGGCAATTTACGTTCATTCAAGCTTCAAAAGATCATTGTAACGAATCTCCTTTATAAAGTGCCGACGACGACGAAAAAAAAATACAGAAATGTGGATAATATATTAATAAAACGTAACCGATATTGTACCTTTATAATTTAATTAAACTTTTTATTTTATTTAATAAAAGAAGGTAATATATGCGGCGGAATCAATATATTCCGCCATATCTGAAGAAAAATAAATCGAAAGGCATCTGAAAAAATAATACTATTAAGCAGTGAAATACGAATAAATTGTTTTATTAGTAACTAGCACTTCACCCGCGACTTCGTCCGCGTGGGTTACGTACTTTCCTAATTCCCCCTTTTCACCCCCTTAAAGGTTAAATTTCCAAAAACCCCTTCTTAGTGCTCCCCTACATTATAATAGGAAGCCGTGTGCAAAATTTCACATTCCTAGCCCCAGTAGTTTCGGCTGTACGTTGATATGTCAGTCAGTCAGTTCTCCTTTTATATATACAGATGAATTCATGTTATTTTAAGAAAAATGTACTTGGTTCAAAACTCATTTATTCAAATTAGGCTGATTTATCATTACTTTTTGAAGGTAAATTTTTACATAAGACAGTCCCCCAAAGCGCCCCCCCTTCGTCACTTCCAAGCGTTTTGGCTGGGAAGAAGTGGCGGAATGAATTCCCCAGCAACACATCTGTCTGTACGGTTAGAGAAACCAAGATTGTATACAACTTAATAGAACATTCACATTAAACATCAATCCGAAATTATATGCTAACCGTGACAAGAAGTCACAAAAGATAAAGTAGGACCAATGCGGTTGCATTTTAATATTAGGCACAGTTACGTAGAAAAGACTTTCGCAATAAATTAAGACTTTTCATATTAAATTTTTACTTTGTGTTTTCAGTTCAGAAACTAGTTTGGTGTCTGTTGTGAGTGTATTTATTGTTATTTTAGTTTTAATTTGGGAATAAAAAATGAAATACAAAAATTGAATTTTTGCAAATAATTTTAAATGGAGAAAGAGCAATAGTTACTCATAAAGCTAGATTACTACTAGAACAGAAAAGGCTTGAATTAACTCTAATACTACCGCCAGACATTAACGTAATGTTGGTTGCTCGTCAATAATCAAGAGTAATCGTCGCAATTGCTCGATAAAGGGAGCAATCAATATCGGTATTGTTGGTATTTACGTCCCATTCAATTGTTCAGTCGTCCGTGTATTGATGGTACAATTTATGTTCAACTAACTGTTACCTACGGTTTCGCCCGCTACTACTCGAATATTATCCCATGAGAACAGAAAATCGTCATAAAAACTATCACATTTGATAGTGCTGTTTATAAACTATCTGTGTTCTAAATTCCATCGAAAGCCGTTCAGTAGTTTTTGCGTGAAATAGTATCAAACATACACGAATATTAATTAAACACATCTTAAATATTAGTATGATTGATGCCGATAGAGCCCCCACGAGTGGCGATGTTTGAGTGCTTACGTCCGGTGCAACGTGAATAGACAGGCCCGTTGCCAATTTTGCTGACCATTCTATTTTCCACACTGTCAACCTTGCTGACATTGCCAACATTTGAAATTATTTTCAATACAAAATTTTATTTTTTCATTCAAATTTTGTGCCCTTCCGAGGCCTGCTATCTTACGCCTGTGTAACTAAACTTGTAGCATGTGTAGTACTGGTGTAGCATTGATATATTTTATAAATGGCGTAGCGTTGAGTTACGAAGCCATTGCGTAGCCTGGAATACGTAGCCGATATCGCTTTACTAGGCTACGAGGTTACTGCGTAACTTCGGAATACGTAGCTGATGCGTAGCATTGAGTTACGAAGCCATTGCGTAGCTTAAAATGCGTAGCCAGTAGCGTAGCTCCGGGTTACGAAGCCATTGCTTAGCTCCGAATACGTAGCAGAGGTGCAGGGAATTGTGAAGCTTTAGAATACGTAGCCAATGGCGTAGCAACGGGTTTGGTACACATTACATTGCGTAGCTTTGCAATAAATGTAGCTACTGACGTGACGGGTTATGAAGTTAATGCGTAGCTTCAGAACACATAGCTTAGAATCGGTTACAAATCTGTTGCGTCGCTTTGGAAGACTTATGTTTTATAGGTTGCTAGCAACAAAAAGTGTCACAATAATTCGTGCTGTAATTTAGTGACCTTATAAAACACGTTAGTGACTGAAACTGTATCTACTTATGTATTTTCATTGAAAATACAACGGCTGCCTACATTCACTTTGATTGATAATACACAGCTAACAAAAACAATGTTTGTACCAATATTGGCCAACTTTGCCGTGCGGTGTACGGTCCAGCGAACTTCAGTGTTGGTTTGTGTTTACTCTACCGGCTAACTGAGGATATCGGCGTTTTCATATAGCTCGCGTTTTGGTAAAATTGTAATATTTTGAGGCATCAAGCAGTTGCTGTAAAATTGGTTATTTTATATTTTTGTAGCTTTTCTCCGCAGATTATTTACAGAGAAAGAATAAAAAAGTAGCATAAGGTCTGGGTCAGTTCAATATACTTTTGTAGCAAAATACCGATTTTTTACCTTACACCTAAAGGTGTAGGTATAATTATTTAGCATTATTGAAAATGTGAATGATTATTTGTTTGTGGTTATGTTTTCCAACTTATTGGAAATCTATAGGGAGGCCTTTTTTTAACGTGGTAAGATCATCATATGAGTCCTCCCACCCAGGGCAAGACGGGAGGGACTTTCAGACTTGTACTGACTAAAATCCACGGTGTCCTTCACTAGCCCTTTACGTACCGGGGTCACGGTAATCCCTTGGTCCCGCGACCCCAGCAGGCTTTGGCCCTCTACAGGCCCCGGCACTATGCTGACACTCTTTGAGGCGCGCGTGGAACACAACGCGCCGTCGACCCGGGCATGGTCCATGGTCGGACAGCGAGTCGCCCATTACTCGCCGCCCGCATGCCCGCGCCTACGGTGGCCGGAGATCGTCTCGCGACGTCCGACGCCGTGGGCGTCTACCACTGCGGCTGGGGTGGAGGGAGGACGCTGTCCTCTCCCTCAGGCGGCCCGCCTCCTCCTTCACGAGCATGACTGCTTCGCAGAAGGAGGCGACCGCTTCCCACTCCGTCTCGCCCCGCAGCATGGCCTCGACCAATGCCGGGCGCGAGAGGTCTCCGCCTATCGCCGTTGTGAGGACACGGCGGTGCTCTGCCCAAGCGGGGCAGTCCTGCACCGTATGCTCCACCGTGTCCTCCGGACGATCCTCGCAGTGGTGACACCCAGGCGTTTCTTCCCTCCCTATCAGACACAGGAACCTCCCGAAACTTCCGTGTCCGGTGAGGACCTGCGTCATGCGGTAGGTCAGGACGCCGTGACGCCTATCCAGCTACTCCTCAAAGAGGGGTCTTACTGCCGCGATTGCGGCGTGCCCGACGAACATGAAGCTAAGAATAAAAATAAAATCTTAAAAGGTAAACATCATGTCGCTTTCTTAATGTTCTTAATGCTAATTATACAAACAGAGAGACTTGCAAATGTTCTAACGAAGTTAATTATTATAACAGCGAGCTCAAAAGCTTTGCCATGTTTCTTTTTTGGAGTTTCGTGTTTCATAATTTAATTAAAATATCTATGAATACTTATAGACTTCATTATTAATTTTGACTTACAAATAATTCTTTAATTATAATTTTTGTTAGGTATAGAATGGTTTTTTTTTCATTGCCTTAAAATTTCCATTATAGCACGAACGCTTTGTTTCAAATACAACATTATGTTGTGTCTCTGTGTACTTCAGCCTTGTATGTGCATTGTCATTGATAATGCCTGTGTCAAACAGACGAGCGAAGCGAGGCGTCAGTCCGATAGTTCTGTCACGCTATCGGATCGCTTTCGCTTTTCTATGTAACTGGATTCAAACAATTCCATACATTACAAATAAAAATGTCACGCTTCGCATTCGTCACGCCTGTCTTGTTTGACAAAGGCTTAAAAGATTCCTCCTTTTGAACAACTAGCTTGTCACCGATTTTTCACCCACTGCATAGCTCCTGTTGGTCGTAGCGTAATATTATATAGCCTATAGCCTTCCTCAATAAATGGACGATCCAATAAAATATAAAAAAATAAGTTAAAAATAACAAAATAGCCGACTACGAAAAACTCGCTAAATACTTTTCAGTGCGCGATTTTTTATTAGTAGTCGGGTTTTAGTTATTTTTAACTTATTTTTTACCCGACTACGGCAAAGCCAAAAGGAGGGTTATGATTTTGACCAGTATGTTTCTATGTTTGTTTGTTCCTTCATAACTTCTAAACTACTGATCATTACCTGACAAATGAGGTCTCGTTAGAAGCGTCTCAGTTGTCCGCTGGTTATAGGTTATATCCAGCGGATAGGGTAGGGTCGGCTAGGGTATATCCCTATAACCAGCGGACAACTGAGACGCTGTCGTGTAAAGATCAGTAGTTTAGAAGTTATGAGGGAATAAACAAACATACGTACCGTTCAAAATCATAACCCTCCTTTTGGCTTTGCCGTAGTCGGCGAATTAGAACCACTTGTTCTTGAGATTAGCGTCTTCAACCATAAAAATAACCTCTTCAGCTTTACAATATTGTTACAGATATAAATGAGTGTCAGACAATTTCCTACATGTGTGTTGTTAATATTTTTTCGTATGTTCTTTGTTGAACCTTTTCTAAGCTGCGAACACTGTATCATTTATCACAGTCATATTTTTGTCGACGTTTTGTGTCCTCCCCTGAGGTGTTGTTTACTGGTGCCATGAAGTGATGTTTACCTAAGTTCTTTTGTAAAGGTAGGTAGATAAGTGTAGGGCGTTGTTTGTGTAAAATATTTAGTGTTTTGATAACGAAACAGATTATAGAAAGATTTTTTTTAGTAAAAAATGTTAAACTCGCGTCAGGACGCGTGACCTGATCGAAAATTCGTAAGACGGCGCAGGGCGCTTGCGCGAATGTTCGTGTGTGTTTAATACTGTTGAAGTTTTCACTTCTGCCGGCACTCCCAGAGTGCAACCCGTCGTTTTTTTTTATTTCTCCACAGATATGCATGCAAAAACAAACAGAGAAATGAATAACTAAAACAGATAAACAATTAGTGCATCAAAGACCATCTAAGTTTAAAAAAATGCCTTGTTATAGAGCTTAAAGCTTTTTGGTATTATATATATATACAACATTATTTTTTGTTTATGCGAAACCCGATACACCTGTCTAGTATTTTTGTGTAAAGAATCTATGTACAAAATTTTAAAACCGTATCATAAACAATCACAAGGTTATAAGTTTGTATATTACCTGGTTGTCCGTTCAAAAACATGCTCATTTTACGGTACACCCGCGTAAACCGCGTCTCCTGTGTTATACACTCGTGATAATAGCTTGGCAATAGGTACTTAACCGTACGATGATTGTATTGTAATTAAGTGGTGATAAAATTTTATTAAAATATTTTTGATAAAAAATATAATATGGTGTAAAAATGTTTGGAATCGAATCAGTTACTGATTCTGAACAAACTATATTCAGGTTTCGCATATACTAAAAATAATGTTGTATGTATAGAGGAAAAGCCTATCCATATAATTCCTAAAATAACATCCCCATGCGACTCTTACGTAATCCTTTTGTTTCAGTAATACTGAACAATTCCTGAAATCCCCATACACCAATAAATTGTCACGGTTCACTGGCTATTCGAACCCTTTTTACCATGGAGTAAAAATAAATTGGAGTGCTAACTAAAACTTCGGCGTGCCGATCCGCGGTAGAGATATTCTGTATTTATGCCTATTGTGTTGATCATACTATGTATATTTGACGAAAGCTTTTAATATATGCTGAAATAAGCTTGACGGGGCCTGCCTTAGAGGGACAAACCCTGCCGGGGTTACGGGACTGTCTGATCAGGAATCCGTGCCTTTGGAACGTAAGGAGCTATTGAAGGAGCACCGTGGATTTTAGTCAATACAAGTTTGACAGTTCCTTTCGTCCTGCCCTGTTTGGGACGACTTATTTGATGATTTTACCACGATAAAAAAATATTGAAAAAGCTTAAGGCGTTTATTTTCGTTACAGTTTTTGACCGGTACTTTTTGGTAAGGTTTGTTGTTTTTTTTATATAAACCTTAGTAGACCTTAATTGACAGAGGATTAAAAAACCTTCATCTTGATTCAGGTTTTGAAGCAATATTATCTATGTTGACACGTTATTATGTAGTCTGAAAACCAGTCTTACCATGGGGTATCGTATTACCCACTTACTGTGTTGTGGAGGTCCGACAGACAGTCGCTCCATGTAAAATACTGATATCCAGCAGCATCTGGTTTGACTGGAAGCCGACTCCAATATAGTTGGGAAAAGGCTAGGCAGATGATGATTATCGATGTTGGCACTCCATTCAGTCGTATTCAATGTCGCATCTCCGACTTACAGTAACGTTTACCGTCATCAATAACATACATAGTATCTACAGTTATGATTGTTTTACCTCCATTCTCACCGGCCGACCACTTTACTTTTAATTAAATTCCACAAAGGCGTTCGGGCGTACGTATATAGGCGTACGGGCAATTAGGGACAGGCAGCGTACATGCTGGATGTGTGTTTAGATGTACTAGGTTTTAGAGGCGGTGTTCGTTTACTTCCAAGTAAAAAGAGACTCTAATTACTGATTTGTGTAAGTTCATAATAGCTTGTGGTCGCGGGACTGTACGAATTACCGTGACCCCGGAACGTAAAGGGCTATTGAAGGACACCGTAGATTTTAGTGAGTACGAGTCTGACAGTCCCTCCCACTCTGCCCTGGGTGGAAGGACTCATTTGATGATTTTACAACGATAAAAAAAAAACACTAGCTTCTGCAAGCAACTTCGCTCGCGTTTTTATTGTTGTCTTTCTCCAGTATTTTTTTCGGGATGATTCAATCTGATGATCAGGTGGTTTAACATGACGTCATAAAGCGTAAGTGATTCCAGTGTGAGAAAGAGACAGAGCTATACATGTTGTCTATCGCCACCTCGTTCCCACACTGGAATTGTGTTGACGATGAAGATGAACCGTGTTGTGAGTAACACAAGCGAAAATTGTAGTTGTGTCAATCCCAAAAAACTAATAAGAAAGACGGTAGACTGTTTCGTCAGCTCATAAACACCTACCGGCAATTACTTCAGTTCATTCGTGATCGTGGCGCTTGCAATAGTGAAGTGGAGTTGTAAGTGTACAGAAATGTTGGAAAATCGAGACAAATATTATGGTAAATATATCTAATTTTAAGTTTTAATTGTTACATAGTATTAAAACCTATCATCATCATCTGCCTAGCCTTTTCCCAACTATATTGTGTTCGGCTTTCAGTCAAACCAGGTGTAGCCGAATATCAGTATTTTACATGAAGCGACTGCCTGTCGTAGTAGTAAAACCCATGTGTTTTTTTAAATAAAGGCACAATTATTCTTCAAATGGTTTTTGTAAATCATCTCTAATACGTTACCAATTCGCTAGTCTGTCACTTTGCGATTGGAAAACTAATTAAAAACCGTGATTCATTTCATGAAATTGACAGCTTAAAATGCACACTGAATTCACCTTTGACGTGAAAGTTATAAAAGCGTTTTTAGTTCAAAAACTTCACACTAAAATTGCCTTTATTACTTTCTCCATTGTACGATTCAGACAATGGTGTTTTGTCTGGCCCGTGGAAACGTCATCGTTCATTTCGGAGTAGAACGCGTTTTTGTTCTAGAAGAAAAAAAAGTATATTTCAATGTGTCAAATTGTATAGTATAATAAAAAAAAAAAAAAACGGGTTGCACTCTGGGAGTGCCGGCAGAAGTGAAAACTTGAATAGTAATTGTTGGAAATATCTTGTGAACAGATTTTAGTAAAACTCGCAAAAATGGTTGACTTTTTATTTCAATAATTTTCCAATGTGACGTACATCTTTTATAAACAATGTTACCTAGCAACGAATGTATCCAGCATACAAACTTCTTTAAAAGTAATAAAGTCACACGAACATTCACGCAAGCGCCCTGCGCCGTCCTACGCTTTTTCGGTCAGGGTCACGTGACCCTGACGCGAGTTTAAGATTTTATACCCATTACAGAAAAGTGCTCAACGCCGCTAAAGAAGTTTTCACTTCAAAAAAACGACGGGTTGCACTCTGGGAGTGCCGGCAGAAGTGAAAACTTGAATAGTAATTGTTGGAAATATCTTGTGAACAGATTTTAGTAAAACTCGCAAAAATGGTTGACTTTTTATTTCAATAATTTTCCAATGTGACGTACATCTTTTATAAACAATGTTACCTAGCAACGAATGTCACACGAACATTCACGCAAGCGCCCTGCGCCGTCCTACGCTTTTTCGGTCAGGGTCACGTGTCCTGACGCGAGTTTAAGATTTTATACCCATTACAGAAAAAGTGCTCAACGCCGCTAAAGAAGTTTTCACTTCAAAAACGACGGGTTGCACTCTGGGAGTGCCGGCAGAAGTGAAAACTTGAATAGTAATTGTTGGAAATATCTTGTGAACAGATTTTAGTAAAACTCGCAAAAATGGTTGACTTTTTATTTCAATAATTTTCCAATGTGACGTACATCTTTTATAAACAATGTTACCTAGCAACGAATGTATCCAGCATACAAACTTCTTTAAAAATAATAAAGTCACACGAACATTCACGCAAGCGCCCTGCGCCGTCCTACGCTTTTTCGGTCAGGGTCACGTGTCCTGACGCGAGTGTCCTGACGCGAGTTTAAGATTTTATACCCATTACAGAAAAGTGCTCAACGACGCTAAAGAAGTTTTCACTTCAAAAAAAAAACTATATTGTGTCACTCAGCGAAATATGGGGTACTTCATCATTTATTTCGGCGTCACAATTTAAAAATACGTACTTACTGAAAACAAGTATTGTGTACAACCTACAAGTAGTTGTTCCAAGTGGCCTACCATGTATCTTAAAGCGTGTGCAGTTCCGCTGTGGGAACGAGATGACGCTAGACGACTTGTATAGCTCTGTCTCTTTCCCACAGCGGAACTTTTTAACGTTTAGATGTTTGTGAATGTGATTTTTTTTGAAGTGAAAACTTCTTTAGCGGCGTTGAGCACTTTTCTGTAATGGGTATAAAATCTTAAACTCGCGTCAGGACACTCGCGTCAGGACACGTGACCCTGACCGAAAAAGCGTAGGACGGCGCAGGGCGCTTGCGTGAATGTTCGTGTGACTTTATTAATTTTAAAGAAGTTTGTATGCTGGATACATTCGTTGCTAGGTAACATTGTTTATAAAAGATGTACGTCACATTGGAAAATTATTGAAATAAAAAGTCAACCATTTTTGCGAGTTTTACTAAAATCTGTTCACAAGATATTTCCAACAATTACTATTCAAGTTTTCACTTCTGCCGGCACTCCCAGAGTGCAACCCGTCGTTTTTTTTTATAAACGCAGTCTCAATAAAGGAGAAATGCCCAGTTTTTGATACAAAGACGTCGAAAAACAAATCGTCGGTAAAGGTCAGTCATACAAATGGCCACCAGTTGCCTTTGTTACAGACAGGTCTCCTATTGACACTGTTAACGAAGCTCCACGCTCAACTGACTCTGTAAACATTCTATTTATAGCCCGCCTTATACGGCGGACTTGAAGTTTAAAGGGTTCCGTAGCAACAAGTAATATAATATAAAAGTTCTTGTAGTTAGTTATAACTTTGAAAAGTAAATTGCGGTTTACGATTTATGACGTATAAAAAAAAAACTACTTAATTACTTGATCTCGTTCGAACCAAGGGGGGTGGGACACATTTGACCACTTTGGAAGTGTCTCTCGCGCAAACTGTTCAGTTTAGAAAAAACTGAAATTCGTAACCTCAATATCATAACCTATCCATAGATACCCCACACGTATGGGTTTGGTGAAAATGTCAATGGGGAACCTCCAATTTTTTTTTTGTGTGAGAATCCTAATGCGGTTGACATAATACTTCTACTTACCAAGTTTCAATAGGATAGCTCTTATAGTTTCGAAGAAAAATGGCTGTGACATACGGACAGACAAACAGACATGACGAATCTATAATATGCCGTCCGTATCCGTAGCCAAATAGCAAAATACGGAACCCTAAAAAATCGGCGGAGAAAGCTGTACGTTTAAAGTCTGTAGTTACAAATGCGGGGATTTATGAAAGTAACTTGAGTCTTGTTTGTTTTTACAGGAACCCCAAGTAAAATTTAGGTACAGTGGGGTTATTTTGAAGCAAGCAACTTACCAACGCATCTTTTATATATCACAACTCGTAGGTACTAGTCACTTCAATCCAATTTTTTCGCAAATCACAATTTTTGTATCATAAATGTTGGGAAAGAAGCACTGTCGCCAATGCCTGTATCGCTGATGAGGGTGTAAAGAAAGTACGACGGGCTAAAGCGAAAATGTTTAGACTTATACGCTATCACTATGCTTTATTTAGCTCGCTGGACTGTCTCACTAGGTAACAGTGACCCTGGAACGTAAAGATCTATTGAAGGATCACCGTGAATTTTAGATTTTGTCTGACAGTATGGTTGGGAGGACCCTTTTGATGATTTAACGACGACAAAAAAAGGCTTTATTTAGTCGCATCCAGCTGCCAGCTGTTAGTACCTTTTTTTTTATCGTGGTAAAATCATCAAATGAGTCCTCCCACCCAGGGCAGGACAGGAGGGACTGTCAGTCTTGTACTGACTAAAATCCACGGTGTCCTTCACTAGCCCTTTACGTACCGGGGTCACGGTTATGGGTAAGTCCCGCGACCCCGGCAGGCTTTGGCCCTCTACAGGCCCCGTCACTATGCTGACACTCCTTGAGGTGCGCGTGGAACACAACGCCCCGTCGACCCGGGCATGGTCCATGGTCGGGCTGCGAGTCGCCCATTACTCGCCGCCCGCATGCTCGCGCCTACGGTGGCCGGAGATCGTCTTGCGACGTCCGACGCCGTGGGCGTCTACCACTGCGGTTAGGGTGGGGGGAGGTCGCTGTTCTCTCCCTCACGCGGCCCGCCTCCTCCTTCGCGAGCATGACTGCTTCGCAGAAGGAGGCGACCGCTTCCCATTCCGTCTCGCCCCGCAGCATGGCCTCGACCAATGCCGGGCGCGAGAGGTCTCCGCCTATCGCCGTCGTGAGGACACGGCGGTGCTCTGCCCAAGCGGGGCAGTCCTGCACCGTATGCTCCACCGTGTCCTCCAGTTCCCTGCTTATCCGACACAGGTACCTCCCGAAACTTCCGTGTCCGGTGAGGACCTGCGTCATGCGGTAGGTCAGGACGCCGTCACGCCTATCCACTCCTCAAAGAGGGGTCTTACCGCCGCGATTGCGGCGTGCCCGAGCTGCTAGTACATAACGGAAAAAAGGCTAAGTAGATAACTAATAAAATGATTATCCCTTTACAAAAATAGAACATAAAACATCTTAAAAGTCGCTTTAAACGATACCTTGATAAAACTCTTGGGGTTGGCAGACAGGGGGGTAAAGAACTGACATCTGCATGAAACCATCTCTGTACACGACGGGCTCTCTGCGCAATTCTTTTGTTTCAAGCATTTTTTTTTAAAGATTTATCTGGGTAGCGTAACCAATTTGATGGTTATATTTTTAGACGGATGAGGAAAGGTCGAATGAGGGATTAATAATGGTTTGAAGTTGGTAAACGTTGACATTGATTTATCCTTCATCTATCTTTGAATGAAAACTTTCTTAAAAAAGGTTTTAAGGTTGGTAAGCGACGGAGTTATGTTCAAACAAACATAAAAAACAGAAACATCCGAATTGAGAACTTCCTCCTTTTTGAAGTTGGTTCTTCTTCTTCTTATCGTATGGTTGATGAACAACCTGGTGTCAGAGTTTAAGCCGCCCGTAGGCCTCTGACATGGCTTCACACACCGTTGAAAAATCTCAGGTATGCTGGTTTCCTCACGATGTTTTCCTTCACCGTTTTTAGCAAGTGATAATTAATTTATAATACGCACATGAATTCTAAAAGACATTGGTGCGTGCCGGGGTTCGAACCTGCAACCTCTGACTTGGCAGTCCAACGGTCGTACCACTCGGCTATCACTGCTTTTAAAAAAAAAAAAATTGAAGTTGGTTAAAAACAGGTCTTTGTTAAAATTGAGCCATATTCTTACTTTTTCGCTTTAGCTTTTCAACTATAATACTTAATCTTTAAGCTTAGTCCCTTAGCCCTTAAGTTGAACGATACCTACTACAACAAAAAAAGAATTACTTAAATCGGACTTGTAGTTCCGGAGATATGCGAACGATGAATCAATCGATGCCTACTCCTTACTGTTAAGGAGTTGTACCATCCATCATTAGCTCAGCGACATGTGATGATGATTACCATACGCGAATACTTAAATTACTTTATAAGATTTGCAATAAATGAAATAAAAAAACCAAACGACTTACGAAAGTTATTTTTTGTAGGTTATTTTTGTGGTTGTTTTTGAAGGCGGTGACATTTTTTAATTTTTTTTTTGTACCGCTGCTTTGTAATCTGTAACCTTGTGCGCTTGATGACTTTAGGACCACATCAATGTCAGGAATGCTAATAAATTCGAGTAATACACGTGCGATTCGTTTGTCATTACAAACATATCGAGTCTATACAAGCATAGTCATTGAAATACGAGTAGGAATAATTTAATAACATATTTGAGAAACTAACAGCCTGTTTCTTTGACTTTGTTTGTAAAAAAAAAAACATGGAAATATGTTTTAATAATATCGACACATATTTTTCTCCAAGTAAAAGTGTAGTGGAGTACTGTGCAGATGACAGCCGCTTCTTGTAAGATATTGAAATTCAGCCACATCTGGTTGAAATGCAGCCAATTCCAATAAACTCGGGAAAATGCTTCGATGAAATTGAGAATGTTTTCATCAGTACCTCTCATGAAAACTATTTTAAAGGTAAAAAAAAGGAAACTAAGCTTACTCATAAAACGTCGTTTATTGACCGTGGTACTACTCGTTGTACTACCAGTAGTACCACGGCTAAAAAAAACCATGGTACTACTAGATTGCTTGGTAGTACCACGGGAACAATGATAACAATGTACTATTTTGACTGAAAATACAATGAATTAAAATTTCCCGTGGTACTACCAAGCAATCTAGTAGGACCACGGGAAATTTTAATTCATTGTATTTTCAGTCAGAATAGTACATTGCTATACTAAGTTTTTTTTATCGTGGTAAAATCATCAAATGAGTCCTCCCACCCAGGGCAGGGCGGGAGGGACTGTCAGACTTGCACTGACTAAAATCCACGGTGTCCTTCAATAGCCCTTTACGTACCGGGGTCACGATAATCCGTTAGTCCCGCGACCGTTGCTATACTAAGTTACTGAATAGTTATGTTATTCCAGGAAAACGCTGTGTTTTTCGCTACGAATACAAGGAAAGTGAAAAAAAGAAAATTAAACTAGCTGAAGAAAAATGAGTGTAGATCGGATCACCGCTTTCCTGCCTGTTTTGTTTTTTTATCCTATGGCCAAAAAAAAAAGAAAAATCTTGACCACAAGATTTTTCTCAAATCAATGTTATTTTGAAAGAAATAGTTGAAACTAAATTATGTTAATTAATTTAAGTAATTTATTGCTTTTGATGCTTAACTTTATGTTATTTAAATATTACATCACGCTGTAATTTAGAGGTTCTGTATAGAAAGTTAGAACATGGTTGGGCTGAAAGGTATTATTTTCAACCCGCTCCTCAGGCATGTTCAGACCTAAGTTCCCAGTATGAGTAATACAAAATTTTGTAAACATAACACAATTCGACTTTGTATCGACATTACACTTACGAAACCTCCGATTTGCATAGGTGTAGCGGAGATTGCAAAATCTGGCAATGTATCAATTTTATTGTCATTGAATGACTACAAAATAAAACAGAAGATGAAAGAGAGCACAACTATAAATAAAACTGTGGTTTCCATTAATTCACAAGCCGATGTCATACAGATTGAAACAAACTACAAACAATATGGACAAATCTCCGACTGAATCAGAAATTATTGCACAAATTGCTTTGCTTCGTTCGAGTAACGATGATGCTGCAATAAATAAAATATTTAAAACGAGTGAAATGTTGGCTGTCGCTAAAATTTAAGCACGTTATTTACTTGTTACAAGTTTTAGTTTACTTAAATCTATCCAGCTTACCAAAATCCCGTTCATTGGGTTTATGTGTAGGCAGCACTTTTTTTTATTTCTGGTTACATCTGATGTAATCCGTTCAAAATGAAGAATAGTTGAAGTGTAGCTGGGGAAGTGTCTATTGTTACAATAATTTTTTTTTTATCGTTTTGCTACATAAATTATTTCTCCCGTATCGGTTGCGTTTATAAGCGGTCATATATACAAACACCCAAACCCGAACAACTATTTGTAGATCATACACATATTTTAAATTGTGAAATACTCGATGTTGATATGACATGAGAATCAACAAACATCACTTGTTCGCACATGGTCGCGGGACTGTACGAATTATCATGACCCCGGAGCGTAAAGGGCTATTGAAGGACACCGTGGATTTTAGTCAGTACGAGTCTGACAGTCCCTCCCGCTCTGCCCTGGGTGGGAGGACTCATTTGATGATTATACCACGATAAAAAAAGCTTACAAAGCAATAAGTTGAGAGACAAGGCCTGGTCAACTGGCAATGGTCTACCTTGGGTAGACCAGTATTTCACATCCACTCTGTCCCAATAGCACATGCGAGCGGTCACAGCAGCGGAAAATTAAATAGGCAAACAGATGTGGCGTATAACAGCAAATTGACACGGTTTTTCTTGTGTTTTGTCAGATTTTCATTCACGACAAACCATTACTGATTTGGTGAAATTTCCTGTCACAAAGTAATTACGTTAGTAATAAGAAGAACTCATTAATTTTGTTTGCACAAACCGCAATTTAGCAGATAATAAAGGAGGGATGTTAATCACTCCAGCTTATTAATCGGGAGAGATTTGCTCTTGACGCCGCCGCACGAGATTTAGGAGAGGATTTAAAAGAAGAATAAATATTTGTTCTAAGTGTTTGGTCCTGGGTTTGAAGATCGTTTTATTAAAAGCCGTAAAAAGGCAATTATTGGCGTGTCAAAAATCACGCCGTTGCGCGTTGGTTTGATTTTTCGGGCCCACAAGAATAAAATTACGTGACCATCTTCTGATATCAGAGTTAGTTAAATCGCCTCTATTAGCTTCACTGGTCTCTGTCATGGATTTAGGGTCACGTTAATGAATGTTTCAATTTACACCTACCGAGCAACGTCACCCTATGTAACTTGTGGTAATGGCTAAGCGATTCCAATGGCGGTGACAGCCCTTACTTAAGGCCGCCTGGCTCGCTATCACAATCCTGTCGGAATCCTGCGCCAAACAGTTTTGAGTTCCGCCCATGCTTTACATTTTATTAGAACAGCCGCATCGCCTGATTGTCGCGTGGATGTTGCCTAAATGTGAAAGCGGTGTAAGGGCTCCTGTACATAATGCCGCCGCCGCAACATCAAACACTAGCGAATGGCGGCGCGGTCGCAAAGGTTTACACAGTATAGAGGGAAGGTGGCGGAGCGGTGTTGGCGCGGCGAAGGCATCGTGTCCAGGCCCTAAGCCCCTTCGTACACAAGACGACGCAAGTCTCCGATACCTTGTAACTTTGGTATATACAGGTACACGTCAATGGATGCCAAAGTCGTAAAGTATCGGAGACTTCCGTTGGCTTATGTACGAAAGGGCTTCATCGTTGCCTCTAGGTTAGATCGAAGCCATGACCAAACACATTTTAAATTACAAAAAAAATCTTTTACGAAATTAAGCCTAGTATTATGCAATGTCTGAGCCAGGATGACGATTCATTCCTTATTTAATAGTATTTTTTGGGCCTGTCTTTAACTACTGAACCAATTCATCTTTCAATAATAAAACGTCTGTGCCCTTGACTCATTTAATCGAGTATGATTAACGATGATAGCCTATTAGCTGAATTGATAAGCCATCATCACATCATCCGCCTAGCCTTTTCCCAACTATATTGGGGTCGGCTTCCAGTCAAACCAGATGCAGCTGGATATCATTATTTTACATGGAGCGACTGCCTCTCGGACCTCCGCAACCCAGTAGCTGGGTAATACGATACCCCATGGTAAGACTGGTTGTCAGACTTTAGAGCTTCTGATCAACAGTAACGACTGTCTAAGATCTACAAATGACAGCCGGACCAACGGCTTTACGTGCTTTCCGAGGCACGGAGGAAACTCGCTATGACAGATGGTCATCCATCCACAGACCAACCTCGGCAAGCGCGGCTTAACCCGGAAGATCGGCCTGTGCGGCTGTATTTATTTAGCCACGAGCTCCTCAGCTGAATTGATAAGCCAATAAAGTTAATTGTAGCATTTACCTTGATGAATCATCTTTGATTTTTTCTATCTTCCATTATTATTGTTTAGAATAAGATATTGATTTCTTGTTATAGTATTATGCTTGTTACAAGTTGTTTTCTGATATAATTTTTATTCTTCTTCTATTAATTACCTATAGAACCAGGTTGTAAGTACAGTTCGGTACTAGTCGGTGTTGGTAAAATAGACCCATGTTATTTTATGCGCTAGCACATAATAGACACAGATTGAGACTTGGTAGTCGTGCCGGTTTCTTTAAACAAGTTTTACCTGTATCGATCGGACTTGTACCAAAAACTTGCTTCGTGTAGAAGTCACCCTTAGCTAGTTGCTTTTTGTAAAACTAATATGTGCACATAAAAAAAAAACTTGTATCAAACGTACCCAAAGGAAACAAGTGCCAACTAACATTGGCGAAGATAAAATA
This sequence comes from Agrotis puta, assembly GCA_943136025.2. Taxonomy (NCBI): domain Eukaryota; kingdom Metazoa; phylum Arthropoda; class Insecta; order Lepidoptera; family Noctuidae; genus Agrotis; species Agrotis puta. The sequence goes on along the minus strand of OW964189.2, from coordinate 4,671,694 downwards.
TAATCCAGACTTATTCATAAAACAACGAGCCAATTTGGATATCCCTAGCTTTCATAAAGCCATTACTAAAGGTCCCCGGCCCATAACTGCCTCAGTATCTTATCCGAATATCCGATTATTTTATCCGTAAAATTATTCGGATATCGTCTGGTCCGACACACAGGTAATTGCATCCTTACAGCGAGTTACGAGTTTGAATTTTATCATTTCTAACATGAGATATTTCCTATGTAAAATTCTGGTGGGAATACACATCAATTTGGGATCGTTGGGATTAAAATTGGTCAAGTGGAAGTTCCAACAAAATTTTATTAGGGAATTTTCAAATGAAATTAATGTGGTTGAGATATTTGTGGAGGAAGCACAGGTTGTGATCAAAGATTCGTACAAAATCGTTTCAATTAATCTGTCGAATTAAGGGAGGAATATAGGAACCACAAACATTTACAAATGCTACAAAGATCGTTTAGAAACTCAAAAGACGTTGGCAGGCAAGAATCTAAAAGTCTGGTAATTATCACTTGGGAATGTCATAGCAACGGGAACTCGTTTTGGTGTGGCTTTCTCCTGGTTTAAAATAAAAAAACTGCTTCGCTGGGTTTTATACAGTTTTTAAAGATTTCTGGGTGGGCTTTGAACCTCCAAAACCTGTCAGCTATCCGTTAGATTTTATTTAACAGTTTATCTTGTTGTCCCCAGCGCTGAGTGTGAGTCGTTGAAAAAGCGGTGCCACGGCGTCTGAGCAGCTGGCGTCGCAAGCGGCGGCAGTGGCGGCAGTGGCGACACTGGCGCGTGCCCACCTGCTCCATGATCGCGTGCGTGCGCTGCGACAGCTGACATGAGCTGAACCACGTCATGTCCACCAAGAAACACTCGCCGCAACCCAGTGAGTAGTTTTTTGACCCTGAGTTAATAAGCCCACGTTAACCCTTTTCTTTTTTTAGCTTGGTAAAATTATCAAATGAGTCCTCCTACTCAGGGCAGGGCAGGAGGGACTGTCAGACTCGTACTGACTAAAGTCCACGGCGCTCTTTCAATAGGTCTTCATGCTAGGGTCACGGTTATCTGTTAAGACAGTCAAGAAAAGCCTTGACAGATGTGGGGAAAGGCCTTTAAAGATCTAGTAGTGGGATGATACAGGTTGATAGTAACAATACCTAACAGAAAGGACTGAAATTCCGAACTTATTTTTCGGTAGCGCTTTGTAATCCAGAGCCGGTCTGGCCGATATATTCTCGTTATCCTACTCAGTGAGTGGTAGACGCCCACGGCGTCGGACGTCGCAAGACGATCTCCGACCACCGTAGGCGCGGGATGCGGTCAGCGAGTAATGGGCGACTCGCTGTCCGACCATGGACCATGCCCGGGTCGACGGCGCGTTGTGTTCCACGCGCGCCTCAAAGAGTGTCAGCATAGTGACGGGGCCTGTAGAGGGCCAAAGCCTGCCGGGGTCGCGGGACCAAGGGATTACCGTGACCCCGGTACGTAAAGGGCTATTGAAGGACACCGTGGATTTTAGTCAGTACAAGTCTGACAGTCCCTCCCGCCCTGCCCTGGGTGGGAGGACTCATTTGATGATTATACCACGATTTAAAAAAAAAAAACCTACTCAGTGAGTACCTAGTAATACCATCATCACGTCTATAATCTCTGAAGAGTAAGGTAGAGGTGTACAAAAACTCTCATATCGCTAGTAATGTTAATGTCTCATGTAATAGGGGCGAGCTGCCATAAATCGGGCACAAATCTAGACATCATATCTACTGAGAAATTCGATATGCACAATCTCAACATCACTGATGTCCCTCAACGACTCACGTTGACATTAAAACAACATAGTGAATGTGTACCTATACAAAATTAAAAAATTAGTGGACGTTGTATTGTTTGGACAATTTTCGATGTTCATATTTTCATATTACACACAAAATATTGAACCCAAAGTTACCCTTTTTGTGTTATAAAACTCTGAGCCTGCCGTAGTCGGGTAAAAGTTAGCGATGATCGAGTGTTTTTTCAGAATAACTTTTTTACATATTTTTTGTCACGAAGGAGTTTTCGTCACGTGAAAAAGTGGCCACTTAAAATAAGGTTTGACACTCGTGGTTTTCATAAAAACCGAAGCAAATCTCCGTGGTTCTTTGACAATTTGACAGCACATTGTAGTGACATACAAATATACAAATAAATAAATAAACTCTCACCGTCATAATGTTAAAATGCAAAACACAAGGCGGGAAAGGCAATGAAGGTATGTTCAATAAAAGAGATCCACATGGAATCGTTGCAGCAGGCTTGCCTTCTGGACAACCAAACTTGCATGTTGGTGATTATCTCAAACATTACCTCCTTCAAGAACAAGTCGACGCACTTATCAGTGATGCTATCATACCCGAAACGAAGAAACAATGGAATCCACGAGTTGTAAGAAAAATTAGTGCTGGTGAACTCATCAACCCACCTTTGAAAACAAAATTACAGACTCTCGTTCAAGACTTGAAGGAAACCTGTTATACTTCCTATTGGAAGAATCCAGTGGGTCGAATCCACGATCAAACGTTATGTCTACCTGCAGGTCTTGACATTTACAATGAAACTTTTGGAAGAAAGACAGTGTTTTCCGAATCTGCTTACAATGTTATAATGCAAAAAGATACTCCTATTCGAAAAACCTCACCGTCATTAGATCCAGGATACCAACTTGATCGCAAGTACTACAGACCAGCGTACAACCCAGACCAAATTTTTGGGTTCGTCCAAAGAGCTGACCCAAGGGGCGTATATGCGAAGTGTACTTTGTCTGATGAGAAAATGAAGTTAGGAACTGCTTGTTACAGTCCCATAAATTCTGTAGAAGCAGACATCAATGCTGAGATGGTTCCGGAGTTGGGTAGGTGTGCTACGCCAAACGACAAAATTATACGGGTCCCTAAAGGCTCTGCATTTGGCACACGTCAATTCAAACCTACTGACAGCGTTTCCAACTGTCTTACGACCTGTGAAATCAATCCTGGTAGTGAAATGTTTTTAAAATGTCTCGGCCACTTGAATACATTGCGTAAATGTATGTTTAAACTCTTTGATGATAATTTCTTACAACAGTGTCAATTGCATTTCAAATGTATGGATAAAGCTGGCACAGGATGGCTACCCAAAGAAGTCGTTTATAATTTCTTCATAAGTAAAAATCTTAGAATAAATCCTTTTCTGGTAGAACCTCTTTTGGAAGTGTGGTGTGGCTTCGACGGTTCTCAAATTCAATACAAAATATTTGTTGATGCTATAAATTTTAGGATACCATTACCTGACATACCGGAAGTGCCTGATGTTGTTGTTGAATGCCTTGACTATTCTACAACTTATAGTGATATGGTGAAGCCTGGTCAAGACGTAGGTACAATGCGTATGGCAGGTCTACCTTCATGGAGGTACTTTGACAAAGACACTGTAACAACACCAGAAGGTTTGTGTAAAGCTGATCATGTAACCCTCCCTCAAGAGTCTGATGTCAGATCTCTCCTTAATCCATCCATTTTTTCACATTTTGGTGTTACCCATAGGGATATGAATGCCAGCGGTCTCCAAATGTAGTCAGAACAGTATTTGAGGCGGCTGGAATAAATTTTACTGACCAAAGTTTCAATGAACTTTGGGATGAGGCGAAAAACAGGATTGGTTTCTTTTGCAACGTTTAGAGAATTTTTAGAAAAGTTAATTATGAGGAGAAAAAAACATGTTTTTTTTTTTCAATTATTTTATTTTTGTTTTAAGCCTTAGTCGATTCAATTCACTTGTGTTATTCCATTTTTTAAATATAGATCATGAAAAACTGCGTTATGACTAAAAGGCAAAACTTGGTACGTAAGTTATGTATTATAAGATTTCCTCCTAGTTATTGTACTCGTGTGTTCATGTTTATAAAAATAAATGTTGTTAACATTTATTCTTTTCTCTTTAGGGCCTATGCACACCACGTTTTTTAAACGCGCCGTTGACGCGCGTTTGTAGCCATACAGACGCGATACGCACGCAAGTCAAACGCAGACAGTAGACAGACCGACTGCAATCTTTGCACACCTGAATACGCGTTTGAAACGATACAGACGCGCGTGTGTAGCGATATAGACGCGATGCAAACGCGCGTTTGACGCTGTACAAACGACAACAAACTGCTCTGTTTGATAAAAGCGCGCCGACGACGCGCGTTTCTAAAACACGCGTCGACCGCGCGTTTAAAAAACGTTTTGTGCCCTTAACCATGCTTTATGTACACTTATTCTTATTTCAATAAAGACACGATAATATCGTGAAAGTATCTGCCATAATCATACACATGAGTTTTTTTTGTGGTTCATCAAATGAGTCATCCCGCCCGGGTGGAGCGGAAGGGACCATCAGACTTGCTGACTACAAATTCCAACCTGTTCTTTAGGTTGCCCTTTGTGTTCCAGGGTCACGCGGGTGTCCTTTTCAGATAGTCTTTTCTTTTCTGCTATCCTGGCAGGGCTGTCTCACTAGATAACGGCACGGTTGGCGCAGTGGGTGAGCGATTGGAATGCTCTGCTGCGTGTCGCGGGTTCGATTCCCGCACGGAGCTAATATTTGTACGATCTACAAGTAGTTATTTCGGGTCTGGCCGTTTGTGTATGTGAGTTTATGTGTTTGTAAACGCGCCCACGACACAGCAGAAATTCCTAGTGTGGGGCAACGTTTTTAAAAGAAAGAAAGAAAGATAACTGTGACCTTGATACGCAAAGAACTATTGAAAGATCACCCTAGATGTTAGTCAGTGCATGTCTGACAGTCCCTCCCATCCCGCCCTGAGTGGGAGGACTCAGGGCGGAATGTAAAAAAAAGCGTTTGATAGTGACATACGATAAGATTTTGAGTTATGAACTAACTTTTTCTTATCGCAAACATATTTGGTCAGTACACAGTAACGAACTGTCAATGTTTACTTATATTAGGTACATTGTATTTCAACGGTTGGCACGCTACTTGAATGTGTAATTGTAAAGGAGTGCCACACGCCACAAATGTTTCATGTTATTTCGTAGTCACGCGACGTGCTGCGTGTTCTCTAGGGACACGAGTCTGAAACTGGCTTAATATGTGTCGGCAGTTATTGTATTAAATCTTAATGAGGAACTGTTAGAAATTTTAAAAAAGTCCTTCTGTGATAATGATTTCACTGTTACTCAGACATCTGGATGTGCTTTTAGGGTTCCGTAGCCAAATGGCAAAAAACAGAACCCTTATAGATTCGTCATGTCTGTCTGTCTGTCTGCCCGTCCGCATATCACAGCGACTTTTCTTCGAAAGTATAAGAGCTATCCTTTTGAGACTTGGTAAGTAGATGTATTATGTGAACCGCATTAGGATTCTCACAAAAAAATTAAATAAAATTTGGGGGTTCCCCATACTTACAATTTTTTACCAAACCCATACGTGTGAGGTCTCCATGAATAGGTCCTTAAAAATGATATTAAAGGTTCCTAATTTCATTTTTTTATAAACTGAACAGTTTGAGCGAGAAACACTTCCAAAGTGGTAAAATTTGTGCCCCCTCCACTGTAACTTCTAAAATAAGAGAATGATAAAACTAAAAAAATATATGATAAGTAACATGCAAACTACCAGCGAAAATTGGTTTGGTCATAAATCGTAAACCGCAATTTACCTTTCAAAATTACAACTAACAAGAACTTTTTTATTATTTTACTTGCTGCTACGGAATCCTTTATGAGCGAGTCCGACTCGCACTTTGCCGGTTCTTTGTTTAGCGATAAGTTCGCGTTTGACCACTATTTTGCCTGGAGGTGGATATTAAAAAAATGTGAGTTTGTTTGAAGGATTTTTTTTTTTAATTCTTTACCAATAGAAAGCATAATTTTTCTTGAATAAGATTACCGATATCTTATTTTAAAATTTCACCTGTGCGAAGCGAGGGCGTATTGTTAGTGGGGGGTAACTCACGTCCCACTAACGTGCAGAGCGCGTAGACAATACAATTTATTGGAAATATATGGTATTTGAATAAAATAAAGTTTAGATGAAAACTTTAGTTGGTTTTTATTCACGCTGACACATTTTACGTGACAAGAGAAAAAACAAAAACACAATTAGAAAAATAAACTTACAAAGAACAAAAAGATCATTATAAAAAGTAAATACTCTTTTCATTCTAACACTCCTCCTTAAGTTCATTTCTCTACTTTTATCCATCACACAATTACACAACACCCATATTATGAGCACACCACTTAAACTTCCCTTTTAACAAAGGTTTCGTCAAAGCATCTGCAATCATATGAGCTGTCTCTAGATACTCAAGAACAATATGTTCATTCTCCACAGCCTCCCTTATGAAATGGTGTCGCACATCTATGTGTTTTGTGCGTTGGTGGTGTACAGGGTTCTCTGCAATGGCCACAGCAGATTGGCTATCACTGAAAATTTTCATTGGCGTCTCAGCTTGACCAGTGACCTCTGAGTACAATCTTTTTAGGAATATTGCCTCCCTAGCAGCTTCAGATATTGCTATATATTCCGCTTCCGCTGTGGATAGAGCAACCGTCCTTTGTTTTCTGCTTTCCCAAGAGATTGCAGCTCCCATATGCAGAAAAACCATACCCGAGTATGACCTCCTATCATGACAAGTGGCATGACTTGCATCTGCGTAACCCTGCACTTTACTTTTTCCTGTTCTCTTGTACTGTAGACCAAGGCTTTTAGTACTCTTCAAATATCTTAGCACTCGTTTAGCAGCTATCCAGTGTTCTTCAGCATAGCAGGTATTGAATTGGCTAAGATAATTAACTGAATGTGCAATATCTGGTCTCGTACACACAGATAAGTACATCAGCGAACCAATTAAATTCTGATATGGAATCGTTGGATCAGGTTTGTGTTCAGATCCAGGTTTCTCTAGCTTTTGACCAGGAACTGATGGTGTTGATGCAACTTTGCAGTCATTCATCCCAAAAACTTTCAACATTTTGTTGACATACTTCTCTTGATCAACTTTGATTCCAATATCGTTCTGTGTTATGTGCATTCCCAGAATATCCTCTGCCTTCCCAAGATCCTTCATTTCAAATTTTGTCATGAGGTCTCTTTTGACTTTGCTCAGCTCTTCATGATCATTCCAAAATATCAGCATATCATCCACATACACTGCTAAAATGATGATCTTCTCACCCTGGGATCTCGTGTATAAGCACGGTTCATTTTTACATCGTTTAAATTTTAACTGTAACAACTCATTGTTCAGCTTATTGTTCCATGCTCTAGGAGCTTGTTTTAGTCCGTAAAGTGAACGTTTAAGTAGACACACATAGTCTTCTTTTCCCTTTTCATGAAAACCTTCTGGTTGTTTCATGTAAACATTTTCCTTTAAAACTCCATTCAGGAACGCAGTTTTCACGTCCATTTGGTCTATATTTAAGCCTTTTTGCGCTGCTATTCCCAGGAGGACTCTTAATGAGCTATGTCTCACCACGGGGGAGAATGTCTCGTCGTAATCGATGCCACATCTCTGGCTAAAACCTCTGGCAACAAGTCGAGCTTTGTATCTTTGTTTATTTCCCGGCTCTTGTTTGATTCTAAATAACCATTTTGAATCTACTATGTTGCTCGCTTGTTCAGGTTTTACCAAAATCCAGGTATTATTCTTCTTTAAAGCATCAATCTCCTCCTGAATTGCTGCTCTCCATTCTCTACTATCAGGTCTTGATAGTGCTTCTTGAACTGTTGAAGGATTCAGTTCTGATTCTGTAGCTTGATACAGCAAATAATCCGGGAACTGTTTGGGTTTTCTAGCTCTAAGTGGATACCTCCGTTCTACTTCTTGAGGTTGATCATTGACAGATAAGTCAGGCTCACAGTCTAGAAACTCCTCTTGAGTTTCATCATTGACAGTTGACTCAGGTTCAGAGATTGGACTGTGTACTCCACACATGTCTTCGTGAGTATCCAATTGTTCCACCTCTTGAGGTTGATCATCCATAGTTATATCAGGCTCAAGACCTTGAGGAACACAAACTTCTTCAGGAATATAAGTTTGTTCCACCTCTGGAATCAATATTTTATGTTCAGTCTGTTTCTCCATTCGTTTATCTCTCTCTGTTTCTTGAGCTTCTATAAACACAACATCCCTAGCCTTATAAAGTCGATGCGATTTTGTATCAACTAGTCGATAGCCTTTGGAATCTTCACAGTATCCAACTAGAGTTAACTCCATGCTTTTTGAATCCAGCTTCTTTCTCTTTTGGTTAGGTATGTGCATATATGCTTTGCTCCCAAAAACTCTAATAAAACTGAGATCAACTTTCTTGCCTGACCACGCTTCCTCAGGAGTTTTTCCTTTGACGGCAATGGTCGGTGATCTATTTTTCAAGAAAACAGATGTATGCACTGCTTCCGCCCAATAAGCCTTCGATAAATTTCCTTCTTCGAGCATACTTCTCGCCTTCTCGATGATAGTCCTGTTAGCTCTTTCGGCTACTCCATTTTGTTGCGGTGTATAGTCTATCGTGACTTGATGTTGAATTCCATTTTTCTTCAGAAAATCATCCATCTGTTTATTGACGAACTCGGTTCCATTATCAGTGCGCAGGATTTTAATCTTTCTGCCGCATTGATTCTCGGCAAATGCCTTAAAATTTGCAAATTTTTCAAAAACTTCACTCTTTTGTTTCAAAAAATGTACAAATGTTTTCCGTGTAAAATCGTCAATAAATGTCAAAAAATATTTATACCCGCTAATAGAAGGTATATGCATAGGTCCGCATAAATCTGAATGCACTAGACCTAATGCTTCCTTAGCTCTCGTTGCAACAACACCCTTGCGAAACGGTTGTTTTGTTTGTTTTCCCATAATGCAGGATACGCACTCCAGTTTAGAAGAAGTATTAGGAAAACTCACCCCTATCGCCATCTTATCTCTAAGAAGTTTGAGATTGTGCATACCAAGATGTCCCATCCTGCGATGCCATAGCCTCTGCTTGTCGCAATCCGTTGTTGCCAGAGCAGAACCCTGTGAACAGCACTTAATTTTATAGATGCCTCGTTCTTCCACACCTTTCACAACAGCCTTGCCTTGCACCTCACACTCATTCTTCTTGTAGATGTCGCATCCTTTCTCTGTAAATACTATCACGTGACCCTTTCTCGCAATCGCATTCACACTTAACAAATTAGAAGCTAACTTAGGTACATACGTCACATTATTTATTGTTAATTTTGCTGACTCTACTACTACCGTACCTTCACCTTCACCATATACTTCATTACCATCTGCACAGATCACTCTCAAAGACTTAGAAGTATCCTTCAAGCTTCCTCTAAACCAAGCCTTGTGATTCGTCATGTGCGTCGACGCGCCAGAATCGATGATCCAGTCTCCTGCTTGCGGTGACGACGACGGCGTACCCAATGCGAAGGCTTGTAAAGCTTCTTTTTTCCCTTTTTGGTTATCAGGACAATCCTTAACTTTGTGTGGTCCGTCACAAATATAGCATTTAATTTTATATTTGTTCTTCTTGGGTTTGGTTTTACCCTTATGCTTATTTGAAAGTAATGCTGATGTTGGTTGGCTCGCACTTGAGCTTGCCGAATAGTTATCTTCCATTTGATAGAGCTTCGTCTTTACATAGTCCGTAGTCAGTACCACATTACTATTTTCTATGGCTAATCTCATTGGTTGGAATTCTGCCGTGAGACCTTGTAGAAGTAAAGCAGCCAACAATTCATCATCTACTTCTTTTCCTAAGTCTTGCAGTTCCTGAGATACCATCATCACCGATGTCACGCTTACTAATTTTGATAGTAATCGGCAACGATTATTGAGACCTTTGTCTTCGAACGCATTTCTTAATGCTTCCCAAGCACCTTTAGCCGTTGTAGATTTACGTACATGCACCAAACAATGAGGTTTCACCATCAAGCAAATCTTAGCTCTAGCTCTTTGGTCCTTTTTTGTACCCTGCACGTCGGCTATTACTGGCGTGACACTTGTATACTCCCACAAGTCGTCGTGTACCAGATGCATCTCCATAACAAATTTCCATGTTGTATAGTTACTACTGCCTTCTAATTTCTCCATAGAAAAGGTACCACTACCAGACCCACCTTCTAAATGTGCCATTGTCGAGTTCTGCTCTCTTTGCAAACTCCCGTTACCAACATTTCCTTGTAAGTCCTGGGCATGTCCTGTTACTGGGCCCATAACCTGTTAGTGGGGGGTAACTCACGTCCCACTAACGTGCAGAGCGCGTAGACAATACAATTTATTGGAAATATATGGTATTTGAATAAAATAAAGTTTAGATGAAAACTTTAGTTGGTTTTTATTCACGCTTGTTAAGTACCAATACTCCATAGAATCCGCAAATTAAGGGAAACTCACGCAATACCTAATCAACATTGCATCAGCCAGGCGACAGGAATGAAAACGCTGATGTCGCACAACGTGACACACGACGGCGACCGGACGATGGCACCAATTTCCACATATTTCCTCACTTTTGATTCCAACTTCGAACAATTGTCACCTCAATTTATATTTTAATGTAATACTGTAATAAGTTTAATAAATAGTTGCAATTTAATTTCGGTTTTTTTTGCAACTTGCCCGCCGGTCTGACTTAATTGGCGCAGTCGGTAGGATCCTCGTGGATTCCTACAAAACTACCATACGATTATCCTGGTAGTTCGCGGTTCGAGGATCCGAATCTACACGTCGAGACCAGCAGCAGCAAGGGTATCCGAGCATCGATACGAGCGAGAAGGCCGAAATGAAACTGTGAGTACATTAAAATCTTTTAGTGGATTGCTCATTCCTTATCTTTAAGTTATCCTGTCTTTAAACTTTTCCAAAATTTTCCATCCGAGAGAATCGCGGAGTGTTAGGTTAGAGAGTAGGCAGAGTAATAGAAATAGTGCTTTAGACCTCAATAGACAATTAAATTCAAGTTGTAATTTAAGTGAAGATAAAATGGCCGATTTGGACCACATATTTAAGGCTCTTAGATTAGTACCCGAGTTCGACGGGAATGTTAATGTTCTAACGAGATTCATCCGGTTGTGTGACGAATTAATAGACGAATTTGTAACGAAACTTGACACCCCGAATAAACTTCATGAGATTGCTCTAATTAACGGAATACTAAATAAAGTAACGGGCCCCGCCGCACGTTTGATTAACTCTAATGGTGTCCCATCAGATTGGTCAGGCATACGTAAAGCTCTTGTCAATAATTTTTCGGACCAAAGGGATGAAACTGCGTTATATAACGATCTAGCATTATTATCTCAAGGCTCTGACAGCCCTCAGGAATATTACGAGCGTTGTCAGAACATATTCAGTACACTCATGACATATGTTACCCTGCACGAAACCATAGCTACAACCGTCGAAGCGAAGCGGGACCTTTACAAAAAGCTAACCCTTCAATCTTTTGTACGCGGTCTTAAAGATCCATTGGGCTCACGTATTCGTTGCATGAGACCTGAAAGTATCGAAAAGGCGTTGGAATATGTTCACGAGGAGCAAAATGTAGTTTATTTACAACAACGTAACAGCCAAATTCCTGATAAGAAATTAGCTCAACAAGCCACGTCACAAAAACTACCCCCTAACCAGAATTTCAATCTTCCGCCACCTAAACCGTTTATGTTTAATATGCCGGGACCTTCTAGGAGTTCTTTCGGACAGCCGATGATGTCACAGGGACCTCCACAATGGCGACCTAATTTTAACCATCAGAACCAGCCTGGTCCATCACGCACTCAACAAATATTCCGTGCTGCACCCAATAATTATAATCAGAATAATGCATTTAGATTTCCACCCCGTAACCCGGCACCGCAAGGCAACCCCCAACAGCAACGACCTATGAGTGGTGTTAGCCACTATGTGTCAAAACCGTTGCCACCCAGTAACGCTGTGAAAGGACATGACTGGTCTAGGTCGGGTAATCCCCCGCCTAACAACTATTTTAAAACAAGAGAGATGAATTTTAATGATTTTTCCGATTATTACGACTATAACGATTATTACGGCGGTTATTCTTATTACGAACCTTATGACTATTATATTGAGAACTATTATTCTGATTATGACCAAGTGTGCTACCAACAACCGGAAATAACACACAATGCTGCCCCTACCGAGGACTCTAATAAACTCGAAAGCCCTTCAGGTACTAATAGCGAGGATTTTCAGACGTCTCGAAAGTCAGACAAACCAAAATAGAGGTCAATCTGCAAACCCAACGCACACTACCTTACTTGCAAATCAAGGACCCCCCTTTAAAGCTTTTAATTGACACAGGCGCTAACGAATCTTTTATTTGTCCTAGTGCATTAGAAACTTATTTTCCTAATGTTGAATTGAAATATGATCCGTTTGAAGTTTGTAATGTGCACGCGACGACGCGTAGTAATTACTCAGTAACTATACCTTGTTTCCCAGAAATAAATGATAAGGATGATGTCACACTATTCGTCTATAAGTTTCACGATTATTTCGATGGGTTAATCGGATCAAATTTATTAGATAAGTGGGAAGCTACCATTGATTTTAAGACTAAATCTTTAATTACTAAGAATGCATCCAACCCCATACAGGTTTACGACTCGCGTAATGCAAACTTATATGAAGAAATAATACCTGCCAATTCTTCCAAATTAGTTAGGTTACCAGTTAATTCTCAAGACGGGGAAGTTATTATTCCGGAGCAAGTTATCTCAAACTGTCATATTAGCGAATGCCTAACTACTGTAAAGAACCACAGGGGCATAGTAGAGATACATAACCCCACGCGAAACGACGTTATATTTTCTATGGATCGCCCGGTGTGTGCGCAACTTTATAATCACGAGTGCAAACGTACCGAACAAGTGCCTCAGCGCGTAAAGGAAGTACTATCGCGTCTGCGCACTAGTCATTTAAATGAAGAGGAGCGCATTAACTTGGAATTATTATGTGCGCGTTATGCGGACGTATTTTATTTAGAGGGCGAGAACTTAACGTTTACTAACCAAATCAAACATTCTATTAAAACAACCGATGAGATACCGATTCACACTAAAAGCTACCGTTATCCTTTTGTGCATAGGCAAGAAGTCCAAGAACAAATTAGTAAGATGTTAGCTCAGGGAATAATCCGACCATCCGAGTCTGCGTGGAGCTCACCTATATGGGTTGTACCCAAAAAGGCTGATGCCTCGGGTAAGACTAAATGGCGAGTAGTAATAGACTTTCGGAAATTAAACGAGAAAACTTTAGATGACAAATACCCTATCCCTAACATTGCGGACATTTTGGACAAATTAGGTAATTGTCAATACTTCACAACCCTAGATTTGGCCAGTGGTTTTTATCAGGTGGAGATGGACCCCAAGGACATCCCCAAAACCGCTTTCACTGTTGAGCATGGCCACTTTGAGTTTTTAAGGATGCCAATGGGATTAAAGAACAGTCCATCCACTTTCCAAAGGGTAATGGACAATGTACTAAAAGACCTTCAAAATAACATATGCCTGGTCTATTTAGATGACGTCATCGTTTTCTCTACGTCACTACAGGAACATATGATCAACCTGGAAAAAGTATTTAACAGATTGCGACAGTCCAACTTTAAAATACAGATGGACAAGTCCGAGTTCCTCAAACTCGAGACAGCCTATCTAGGTCATGTTATCAGCAGTGCTGGTATAAAGCCAAACCCGGATAAAATATCGGCAATCAAAAATTACCCGCTTCCGAAAACCCCCACTGAGATTAAAAGATTCCTAGGACTTCTTGGCTATTATAGGAAATTTATACCGGATTTTGCAAAAGTCACAAAACCTTTGACTCAGTGCTTGAAGAAAGGCTCGAAAATTACTCTAGATCAAAATTATATTCAGTGTTTCGAAAAATGTAAAACTTTACTAGTTAATGATCCCATTTTAAAATACCCGGACTTTACTAAAGAATTTATTCTTTCCACTGACGCATCGAATTTAGCCATTGGAGCCGTGTTATCGCAAGGTACTATAGGTTCGGATAAGCCCATTGCTTATGCCTCCCGGACCTTGAATAGCAGTGAAATTAATTACAGCACGATCGAGAAGGAGTTACTGGCGATTGTCTGGGCCACAAAATATTTCAGGCCGTATTTGTTCGGTCGGAAATTCAAAATTGTAACGGACCATAGACCCTTGCAGTGGGTTATGAATATCAAAGAACCCAACTCGCGCCTCACACGTTGGCGACTTAAATTAAGTGAGTTCGATTTTTCAGTAGTATACAAACAAGGTCGATATAATACAAATGCGGACGCGTTATCACGAATTGAGTTACATAATGAAGAGACTAGTTCGCTTATCGCTAACCCTACCGAAAAGCCTCCTTCCTTAGATCTCTCAAGGACAGCTACGGTACATACTGATGCGGAGAACCCGATACTGGAAATACCTATAACGGATTTTCCTCTCAATAAATATCATAAGCAAATTATTTTTACAGTTGTCGATGACGTAAAGAGCCGCCCTTCCGTTTCAAAGCCCTTTGAATCGCATGTTAGGACACATATTCAAATTTCCAAAAATAATCTCGAAGAAGATATCGTAAACGCCGTTAAGGAATATGTTAACCCCAAGGTAAAGACCGGTATACTCATTAAACCCGCATTAGCTATGTATGAAATTATTCCCGTTATTCAAAATCAATTTAAAAGTTCATCCATGGATTTGGTATTAACAAAAGTCGAATTAGATAACGTAAAGGATTACCTAAAACAACAAGAGATAATTCGCAATTACCACGAAGGTAAGACGAACCATCGAGGGATTAACGAGTGTTACATGTCTTTATCTAGCAAGTATTATTGGCCTAAGATGAAGGAGCATATAATGAAATACATAAATGAGTGTAATATTTGTGGTCAGGCCAAGTACGATAGGAACCCAATAAAACAAAAGTTTCATATCGTACCACCTCCAACCAGACCCTTTGAGATAGTCCACCTTGATCTTTTAAGTGTCGAAACGCATAAGTATCTCACAATCATTGATGCTTTTTCAAAATATGCTCAGGCCTATCACTTGAAGGACGCAACAGCAGTCAGTGTCATTCAAGCCCTTTTAGTATTCAGTACCCATCACGGAATTCCCTTAACTATTGTAACAGATAGAGGCCCGGAATTTACTAATCAATTATTTTTAGAATTTATACGAATACATAAAATTCAACATCATAAAATTTTGGCATATACACCTAATGAAAATGGCATGGTAGAAAGACTACATTCCACATTATTAGAACACCTGCGCGTGTTGAAATTAGAGCACCGTGGGGAATCCGTAATTAACTTAATGCCATATGCGATCTTAGGTTACAATAGCTCTATTCATAGTTTTACGAAGTGCAAACCTTTAGATATAATCACCGGCCACTTAGATCCACGTGATCCGTTAGATATTAATGTTTCGGATAATATTCTACAATTATATTCACAGGAACACCGTAATAAAATGCAAAAAGTCTACGAAATTATCAATGAGTCATCGCTTCATGACCGTACACGTATTACCGAAAATCTTAATAAAGATAGGGAGCCCGAGCAAGAGTATAGCCCAAATCAGCAAATTTTTGTACGGAACCCTATGGCGAACCGTCACAAATTAGCCCCCAGATTTACGCGCGATACTGTTTTAGCCGACCTACCAATCCACATTTATACTAAAAAGAAACGTGGACCTGTTGCCAAGTCCCGCCTGAAAAGGGTCCCTAATAGTTCCCGATTGTTACAGGATAATTCCACTGATCCTGAGCCTGGCCCAAGCGGAAGAGATAATATTAAATAGTTTGGATAATGGACCTGGCATACTACCTTTCATGTTAGGAAAGACTAAAATCATTTCCCACTATCATTCATTCATCCAACCAGTTAATTTAGATGTCATGCGTAAGAATATAAATGTAGTTAAGAAACAACTGGATTATATTTCACCTGAATTCCATAATAAGACGCTATCATTATATGAACCACACATAGAGCATCTTAATAGTAAAATTTCATTATTATCCGAGCAACTAGAATTATTTCAGTCTAATCGCGTTAAAAGAGGCCTTATAGACGGATTAGGTTCTGTTATTAAGAGCATCTCCGGAAACTTAGACTACAGCGACGCCATTCGTTATGATAACGCTATTAAAACCTTACAGGAAAATGATAATAAAATCGTCACAGAACTGAATAATCGTGTGAGTTTAAACAAACACTGGATGTCTGAAAATTCGGATATTCTGCACAAATTAATAGAAAACCAAAATAAAATCAAGGACGCCGTAGATAGTATTTCAATAGGTAATTTACGTAGTGAACAAGACATAGTTAAATATGCCCATCTGGCTCAGTTCTTATTAATGCTAGCTGATAATATTGAAACATTATCCGACGAACTACTTAGATTAGAAAACTTACTAGCTTTTATACGTGCGAAGAGCACGCACTTCCTTATGTTTAAGTTAAATATGTTTAATAGGATGATAGAACAGTTGATTGCTCTCTATGGCAGAGAACAAGTACTGAATATTAGTTTTAGGGAATATTTTGATATCATTAAGTTGGGTTATTACTATAGCGGTCAGAACTTAATACTGGTTTTCAAACTCCCGGTTGTCTTTCCCTCTACCTATGAACTATATAAATTATCCATAATCCCTAATAAAGATAACAAAGTATTAATCCCTTCCTATCCCCTCCTGGCAATTCATGACAAGGATTTTACGTACATAGAGGCAGAATGCCCGAAGTCCAGCCAATACTATCTCTGCGAGGACAACATAAACCACCGCTACAGGAATCAAGGGGACTGCATCCACCACCTGATAACTACGCAGCAAGTTGACGAATCCTGCCAGTTCACCACTACCCAACTTAAGACGGAAGCTGTGGAAGCACTCGACGATCGTCACTACGTAGCGAGCTTTCCTACACCCACGAAGATTCGTTTATCTTGCTCTGAAACACAATATAACATCGTGCACGGAAGCTATCTAATCACCATTCCAAAGGGATGCGTTGCACAAACCCCAGCGCTCACCTTGGCAAATAAAGATGACCGTATCAAGGGACAAGTACTGAAAATTATGAACATTCCATTCCAAGACGAAGCCGTCTACAACCTAGAAGCCCGAAAGTTAACTCTCAACACTGCAGATCTCCGCAGCCTCCATGTCGCTACCCAAGAAATATCTATGGAAACACCGTTGAAAATAAATCAAGCCGATATTCATAGCGTGTATTACACCATCACACCGCTATACTTAGTACTATTAGGTGCAAGTGCACTGGGCATTGGCTACGCGATACGAAGATACATAAACCAGCGCTCGCAAAAAGCGATTACTGAACATCAAACCAGTGAGATTGAATGCGGCGAAGTTTATGCTGAGATTAACAATCATACTGCTGCACCTCAGCCGAGATTATCAGCGCTATTATCGAACCTGTCAAACAATAGTCGCTGATCTTCGGGAGGGAGATGTTAAGTACCAATACTCCATAGAATCCGCAAATTAAGGGAAACTCACGCAATACCTAATCAACATTGCATCAGCCAGGCGACAGGAATGAAAACGCTGATGTCGCACAACGTGACACACGACGGCGACCGGACGATGGCACCAATTTCCACATATTTCCTCACTTTTGATTCCAACTTCGAACAATTGTCACCTCAATTTATATTTTAATGTAATACTGTAATAAGTTTAATAAATAGTTGCAATTTAATTTCGGTTTTTAACGGTCACGTAAATTAAGTCAGACCGGCGGGCAAGTTGCAAAAAAAAACCGAAATTAAATTGCAACTATTTATTAAACTTATTACAGTATTACATTAAAATATAAATTGAGGTGACAATTGTTCGAAGTTGGAATCAAAAGTGAGGAAATATGTGGAAATTGGTGCCATCGTCCGGTCGCCGTCGTGTGTCACGTTGTGCGACATCAGCGTTTTCATTCCTGTCGCCTGGCTGATGCAATGTTGATTAGGTATTGCGTGAGTTTCCCTTAATTTGCGGATTCTATGGAGTATTGGTACTTAACATCTCCCTCCCGAAGATCAGCGACTATTGTTTGACAGGTTCGATAATAGCGCTGATAATCTCGGCTGAGGTGCAGCAGTATGATTGTTAATCTCAGCATAAACTTCGCCGCATTCAATCTCACTGGTTTGATGTTCAGTAATCGCTTTTTGCGAGCGCTGGTTTATGTATCTTCGTATCGCGTAGCCAATGCCCAGTGCACTTGCACCTAATAGTACTAAGTATAGCGGTGTGATGGTGTAATACACGCTATGAATATCGGCTTGATTTATTTTCAACGGTGTTTCCATAGATATTTCTTGGGTAGCGACATGGAGGCTGCGGAGATCTGCAGTGTTGAGAGTTAACTTTCGGGCTTCTAGGTTGTAGACGGCTTCGTCTTGGAATGGAATGTTCATAATTTTCAGTACTTGTCCCTTGATACGGTCATCTTTATTTGCCAAGGTGAGCGCTGGGGTTTGTGCAACGCATCCCTTTGGAATGGTGATTAGATAGCTTCCGTGCACGATGTTATATTGTGTTTCAGAGCAAGATAAACGAATCTTCGTGGGTGTAGGAAAGCTCGCTACGTAGTGACGATCGTCGAGTGCTTCCACAGCTTCCGTCTTAAGTTGGGTAGTGGTGAACTGGCAGGATTCGTCAACTTGCTGCGTAGTTATCAGGTGGTGGATGCAGTCCCCTTGATTCCTGTAGCGGTGGTTTATGTTGTCCTCGCAGAGATAGTATTGGCTGGACTTCGGGCATTCTGCCTCTATGTACGTAAAATCCTTGTCATGAATTGCCAGGAGGGGATAGGAAGGGATTAATACTTTGTTATCTTTATTAGGGATTATGGATAATTTATATAGTTCATAGGTAGAGGGAAAGACAACCGGGAGTTTGAAAACCAGTATTAAGTTCTGACCGCTATAGTAATAACCCAACTTAATGATATCAAAATATTCCCTAAAACTAATATTCAGTACTTGTTCTCTGCCATAGAGAGCAATCAACTGTTCTATCATCCTATTAAACATATTTAACTTAAACATAAGGAAGTGCGTGCTCTTCGCACGTATAAAAGCTAGTAAGTTTTCTAATCTAAGTAGTTCGTCGGATAATGTTTCAATATTATCAGCTAGCATTAATAAGAACTGAGCCAGATGGGCATATTTAACTATGTCTTGTTCACTACGTAAATTACCTATTGAAATACTATCTACGGCGTCCTTGATTTTATTTTGGTTTTCTATTAATTTGTGCAGAATATCCGAATTTTCAGACATCCAGTGTTTGTTTAAACTCACACGATTATTCAGTTCTGTGACGATTTTATTATCATTTTCCTGTAAGGTTTTAATAGCGTTATCATAACGAATGGCGTCGCTGTAGTCTAAGTTTCCGGAGATGCTCTTAATAACAGAACCTAATCCGTCTATAAGGCCTCTTTTAACGCGATTAGACTGAAATAATTCTAGTTGCTCGGATAATAATGAAATTTTACTATTAAGATGCTCTATGTGTGGTTCATATAATGATAGCGTCTTATTATGGAATTCAGGTGAAATATAATCCAGTTGTTTCTTAACTACATTTATATTCTTACGCATGACATCTAAATTAACTGGTTGGATGAATGAATGATAGTGGGAAATGATTTTAGTCTTTCCTAACATGAAAGGTAGTATGCCAGGTCCATTATCCAAACTATTTAATATTATCTCTTCCGCTTGGGCCAGGCTCAGGATCAGTGGAATTATCCTGTAACAATCGGGAACTATTAGGGACCCTTTTCAGGCGGGACTTGGCAACAGGTCCACGTTTCTTTTTAGTATAAATGTGGATTGGTAGGTCGGCTAAAACAGTATCGCGCGTAAATCTGGGGGCTAATTTGTGACGGTTCGCCATAGGGTTCCGTACAAAAATTTGCTGATTTGGGCTATACTCTTGCTCGGGCTCCCTATCTTTATTAAGATTTTCGGTAATACGTGTACGGTCATGAAGCGATGACTCATTGATAATTTCGTAGACTTTTTGCATTTTATTACGGTGTTCCTGTGAATATAATTGTAGAATATTATCCGAAACATTAATATCTAACGGATCACGTGGATCTAAGTGGCCGGTGATTATATCTAAAGGTTTGCACTTCGTAAAACTATGAATAGAGCTATTGTAACCTAAGATCGCATATGGCATTAAGTTAATTACGGATTCCCCACGGTGCTCTAATTTCAACACGCGCAGGTGTTCTAATAATGTGGAATGTAGTCTTTCTACCATGCCATTTTCATTAGGTGTATATGCCAAAATTTTATGATGTTGAATTTTATGTATTCGTATAAATTCTAAAAATAATTGATTAGTAAATTCCGGGCCTCTATCTGTTACAATAGTTAAGGGAATTCCGTGATGGGTACTGAATACTAAAAGGGCTTGAATGACACTGACTGCTGTTGCGTCCTTCAAGTGATAGGCCTGAGCATATTTTGAAAAAGCATCAATGATTGTGAGATACTTATGCGTTTCGACACTTAAAAGATCAAGGTGGACTATCTCAAAGGGTCTGGTTGGAGGTGGTACGATATGAAACTTTTGTTTTATTGGGTTCCTATCGTACTTGGCCTGACCACAAATATTACACTCATTTATGTATTTCATTATATGCTCCTTCATCTTAGGCCAATAATACTTGCTAGATAAAGACATGTAACACTCGTTAATCCCTCGATGGTTCGTCTTACCTTCGTGGTAATTGCGAATTATCTCTTGTTGTTTTAGGTAATCCTTTACGTTATCTAATTCGACTTTTGTTAATACCAAATCCATGGATGAACTTTTAAATTGATTTTGAATAACGGGAATAATTTCATACATAGCTAATGCGGGTTTAATGAGTATACCGGTCTTTACCTTGGGGTTAACATATTCCTTAACGGCGTTTACGATATCTTCTTCGAGATTATTTTTGGAAATTTGAATATGTGTCCTAACATGCGATTCAAAGGGCTTTGAAACGGAAGGGCGGCTCTTTACGTCATCGACA
Organism: Agrotis puta; assembly: GCA_943136025.2. NCBI lineage: Eukaryota > Metazoa > Arthropoda > Insecta > Lepidoptera > Noctuidae > Agrotis > Agrotis puta. The sequence goes on along the minus strand of OW964189.2, from coordinate 4,650,566 downwards.
ACTGTAAAAATAATTTGCTTATGATATTTATTGAGAGGAAAATCCGTTATAGGTATTTCCAGTATCGGGTTCTCCGCATCAGTATGTACCGTAGCTGTCCTTGAGAGATCTAAGGAAGGAGGCTTTTCGGTAGGGTTAGCGATAAGCGAACTAGTCTCTTCATTATGTAACTCAATTCGTGATAACGCGTCCGCATTTGTATTATATCGACCTTGTTTGTATACTACTGAAAAATCGAACTCACTTAATTTAAGTCGCCAACGTGTGAGGCGCGAGTTGGGTTCTTTGATATTCATAACCCACTGCAAGGGTCTATGGTCCGTTACAATTTTGAATTTCCGACCGAACAAATACGGCCTGAAATATTTTGTGGCCCAGACAATCGCCAGTAACTCCTTCTCGATCGTGCTGTAATTAATTTCACTGCTATTCAAGGTCCGGGAGGCATAAGCAATGGGCTTATCCGAACCTATAGTACCTTGCGATAACACGGCTCCAATGGCTAAATTCGATGCGTCAGTGGAAAGAATAAATTCTTTAGTAAAGTCCGGGTATTTTAAAATGGGATCATTAACTAGTAAAGTTTTACATTTTTCGAAACACTGAATATAATTTTGATCTAGAGTAATTTTCGAGCCTTTCTTCAAGCACTGAGTCAAAGGTTTTGTGACTTTTGCAAAATCCGGTATAAATTTCCTATAATAGCCAAGAAGTCCTAGGAATCTTTTAATCTCAGTGGGGGTTTTCGGAAGCGGGTAATTTTTGATTGCCGATATTTTATCCGGGTTTGGCTTTATACCAGCACTGCTGATAACATGACCTAGATAGGCTGTCTCGAGTTTGAGGAACTCGGACTTGTCCATCTGTATTTTAAAGTTGGACTGTCGCAATCTGTTAAATACTTTTTCCAGGTTGATCATATGTTCCTGTAGTGACGTAGAGAAAACGATGACGTCATCTAAATAGACCAGGCATATGTTATTTTGAAGGTCTTTTAGTACATTGTCCATTACCCTTTGGAAAGTGGATGGACTGTTCTTTAATCCCATTGGCATCCTTAAAAACTCAAAGTGGCCATGCTCAACAGTGAAAGCGGTTTTGGGGATGTCCTTGGGGTCCATCTCCACCTGATAAAAACCACTGGCCAAATCTAGGGTTGTGAAGTATTGACAATTACCTAATTTGTCCAAAATGTCCGCAATGTTAGGGATAGGGTATTTGTCATCTAAAGTTTTCTCGTTTAATTTCCGAAAGTCTATTACTACTCGCCATTTAGTCTTACCCGAGGCATCAGCCTTTTTGGGTACAACCCATATAGGTGAGCTCCACGCAGACTCGGATGGTCGGATTATTCCCTGAGCTAACATCTTATTAATTTGTTCTTGGACTTCTTGCCTATGCACAAAAGGATAACGGTAGCTTTTAGTGTGAATCGGTATCTCATCGGTTGTTTTAATAGAATGTTTGATTTGGTTAGTAAACGTTAAGTTCTCGCCCTCTAAATAAAATACGTCCGCATAACGCGCACATAATAATTCCAAGTTAATGCGCTCCTCTTCATTTAAATGACTAGTGCGCAGACGCGATAGTACTTCCTTTACGCGCTGAGGCACTTGTTCGGTACGTTTGCACTCGTGATTATAAAGTTGCGCACACACCGGGCGATCCATAGAAAATATAACGTCGTTTCGCGTGGGGTTATGTATCTCTACTATGCCCCTGTGGTTCTTTACAGTAGTTAGGCATTCGCTAATATGACAGTTTGAGATAACTTGCTCCGGAATAATAACTTCCCCGTCTTGAGAATTAACTGGTAACCTAACTAATTTGGAAGAATTGGCAGGTATTATTTCTTCATATAAGTTTGCATTACGCGAGTCGTAAACCTGTATGGGGTTGGATGCATTCTTAGTAATTAAAGATTTAGTCTTAAAATCAATGGTAGCTTCCCACTTATCTAATAAATTTGATCCGATTAACCCATCGAAATAATCGTGAAACTTATAGACGAATAGTGTGACATCATCCTTATCATTTATTTCTGGGAAACAAGGTATAGTTACTGAGTAATTACTACGCGTCGTCGCGTGCACATTACAAACTTCAAACGGATCATATTTCAATTCAACATTAGGAAAATAAGTTTCTAATGCACTAGGACAAATAAAAGATTCGTTAGCGCCTGTGTCAATTAAAAGCTTTAAAGGGGGGTCCTTGATTTGCAAGTAAGGTAGTGTGCGTTGGGTTTGCAGATTGACCTCTATTTTGGTTTGTCTGACTTTCGAGACGTCTGAAAATCCTCGCTATTAGTACCTGAAGGGCTTTCGAGTTTATTAGAGTCCTCGGTAGGGGCAGCATTGTGTGTTATTTCCGGTTGTTGGTAGCACACTTGGTCATAATCAGAATAATAGTTCTCAATATAATAGTCATAAGGTTCGTAATAAGAATAACCGCCGTAATAATCGTTATAGTCGTAATAATCGGAAAAATCATTAAAATTCATCTCTCTTGTTTTAAAATAGTTGTTAGGCGGGGGATTACCCGACCTAGACCAGTCATGTCCTTTCACAGCGTTACTGGGTGGCAACGGTTTTGACACATAGTGGCTAACACCACTCATAGGTCGTTGCTGTTGGGGGTTGCCTTGCGGTGCCGGGTTACGGGGTGGAAATCTAAATGCATTATTCTGATTATAATTATTGGGTGCAGCACGGAATATTTGTTGAGTGCGTGATGGACCAGGCTGGTTCTGATGGTTAAAATTAGGTCGCCATTGTGGAGGTCCCTGTGACATCATCGGCTGTCCGAAAGAACTCCTAGAAGGTCCCGGCATATTAAACATAAACGGTTTAGGTGGCGGAAGATTGAAATTCTGGTTAGGGGGTAGTTTTTGTGACGTGGCTTGTTGAGCTAATTTCTTATCAGGAATTTGGCTGTTACGTTGTTGTAAATAAACTACATTTTGCTCCTCGTGAACATATTCCAACGCCTTTTCGATACTTTCAGGTCTCATGCAACGAATACGTGAGCCCAATGGATCTTTAAGACCGCGTACAAAAGATTGAAGGGTTAGCTTTTTGTAAAGGTCCCGCTTCGCTTCGACGGTTGTAGCTATGGTTTCGTGCAGGGTAACATATGTCATGAGTGTACTGAATATGTTCTGACAACGCTCGTAATATTCCTGAGGGCTGTCAGAGCCTTGAGATAATAATGCTAGATCGTTATATAACGCAGTTTCATCCCTTTGGTCCGAAAAATTATTGACAAGAGCTTTACGTATGCCTGACCAATCTGATGGGACACCATTAGAGTTAATCAAACGTGCGGCGGGGCCCGTTACTTTATTTAGTATTCCGTTAATTAGAGCAATCTCATGAAGTTTATTCGGGGTGTCAAGTTTCGTTACAAATTCGTCTATTAATTCGTCACACAACCGGATGAATCTCGTTAGAACATTAACATTCCCGTCGAACTCGGGTACTAATCTAAGAGCCTTAAATATGTGGTCCAAATCGGCCATTTTATCTTCACTTAAATTACAACTTGAATTTAATTGTCTATTGAGGTCTAAAGCACTATTTCTATTACTCTGCCTACTCTCTAACCTAACACTCCGCGATTCTCTCGGATGGAAAATTTTGGAAAAGTTTAAAGACAGGATAACTTAAAGATAAGGAATGAGCAATCCACTAAAAGATTTTAATGTACTCACAGTTTCATTTCGGCCTTCTCGCTCGTATCGATGCTCGGATACCCTTGCTGCTGCTGGTCTCGACGTGTAGATTCGGATCCTCGAACCGCGAACTACCAGGATAATCGTATGGTAGTTTTGTAGGAATCCACGAGGATCCTACCGACTGCGCCAATTAAGTCAGACCGGCGGGCAAGTTGCAAAAAAAACCGAAATTAAATTGCAACTATTTATTAAACTTATTACAGTATTACATTAAAATATAAATTGAGGTGACAATTGTTCGAAGTTGGAATCAAAAGTGAGGAAATATGTGGAAATTGGTGCCATCGTCCGGTCGCCGTCGTGTGTCACGTTGTGCGACATCAGCGTTTTCATTCCTGTCGCCTGGCTGATGCAATGTTGATTAGGTATTGCGTGAGTTTCCCTTAATTTGCGGATTCTATGGAGTATTGGTACTTAACACATTTTACGTGACAAGAGAAAAAACAAAAACACAATTAGAAAAATAAACTTACAAAGAACAAAAAGATCATTATAAAAAGTAAATACTCTTTTCATTCTAACACGTATCCTTAGTATTTTATAACTAGGATTGTAAGAATTTTTTAACATTCATATATAATTATTTATATAAGTGAAGGAGCATACATAAAACAACTCTCTTGTTTACGTGAACTCTTTGTAGGAGATCCTAAGTAAGTAAATATAAGTACACACTAATTTTAGTATCAATCAATGGTGTCTCTGGGGATAGGGCTACAACTATTTCACCCAATTCCCGTCGGCCGTGATCCAGTAATTCATAAAGCGGTCCAACTAATTTCGTCATTAAAAGAGAATGGTAAATACGTATATTTTTTAGTCCTCCGAGGCCAAAAACCGCCGCCGCCTACCGCCTACCGCCTCGAGGTAAAAACATAACATTTACCTTAGGTAATGTTATATTTATTTATTCTTATTATTTCGTTTCATGAGTAACTCTATGACCCTAGAGAAAACTGTGACATTAGACATTCTTGGAATGTTTATTATACTATCACACCAGTGGCGAGCACTCACGCAACTCTAGCACAAAATGAAAAGTTTATTTTTATTACCATACAGTTATAATCCCAGGAGGGCCAAGTATCATTTACAACATATAAGTACACCACATTTTATCAGTTATGCAGAGACTAAGGTCTATTTAATAAAAAACGAGCTTACTATGCTATTAGTCTGATCATTCGGTAATTTTAACTGATAAGATTTCTCGGAGTTCTTTTTTTTTTTTTAAATTTTGTTGTATTTTTTCTGAATTTAGTAATTGTGACCTCATTCCTATCTTAGAAATTCGCGCCACCATATTGGAAAAATGTAATAGCAGTGTTTAGACAATATTTCCATATTTTTTCTTACGATAAAACTCACGCCGCTTAGTATACCAAGCGATTCGACGAAAAAAAAACGATGGGTTATAGTAATAAGCACACACGAACATTCGCGCAAGCGCCCTGCGTCGTCTTACGAATTTTCGATCAGGTCACGTGTCCTGACGCGAGTTTAACATTTTTTACCCATTCCAAAAAAAGTGCACAACGCCGCTAAAGAAGTTTTCACTTCAAAAAAAAGTTCGGACATAAATTGTAATCTCAAGTTTAATTTTATATAATTATAGTGTTTTCCTATTACATGAAAAAGGGTTTAAAACTACAATATACATTTTTTGTCTATTAAAATCGCTTAAAGTTTGTTTACTCATTCAACTGATTGAAGATCGCAGTTCATTTACCTCCCGCAAACAGATTGAAACAATGTCGTTAATAGACCTTTGACATTCAAAATATTTCAAACTCTTGACAATTTGTGACTCAAATTCGATACAAACGACGACGATTTGATTTAATTTGAAGTCTTCAGTTCATGTTGGACAAAATTGTTGAGGACTCGTCGATTTTACTTTGCTTTCTATTAAGAGACAGACAAAAGGTTAGAAAGTACTTTGAACTACTGACTTAAACAGATTTCCCATGGGACATTGATAAGAATACCTACAAACGTCATTGATCTCCAGTTGTGAACTTTACTATACTGTATTTTAAATTATATTACTTAAAGAAACACTTTGTGCAAAACACAAATTAACTAATAACATTGTGAATGTTACTTTCACATAATATTAATTTATGATAATTTTATGACAATACAACATATCGTCATTACTGTTTCGTATTGTCGACATTATTACTTAAACTTTCAGAAATCTTCACATTGGAAACTAGCTTTTCCATGGCTCCCCATACGACACAGGTACCTCCCGAAATTTCCGTGTCCGGTGAGGATTTACGTCAGGTGGTAGGTCAGGACGCCGTAACGCCTATCTAGCTACTCCTCAAAGAGGGGTCTTACCGAACAAAATGCTGTATGATACTTTTGTTTACGAACATTTTGTGCAGCACTTTAGCTGTGCGCGTACTAAGCTGCTATCACGTTACGCCTTTGTATCCACCGGCAAGGCTGTGCGTAACTTTTGTTCGCGCACAGCGCAATACATTTGTTGCTAAAATATTCATTGAACTGAGTTTAGCAACGGGCGCGCACAAATAACGAGTCCAATGCTCACGTGTGCGCGTACAAAAATATCCAAGTGTGCGCGAACTTTTCTAGATTATGCGGGCACAATTTGTTCGAGTTTGTCACTCAACCAGAGCGAACATCTGCCGCACTTTGTGCCGCACATCAGTGAAATCGCATCTTTGCGCTTTTCGGGTACACCATTCAACAACATAAAAGTGAACATCACAGACAAGTTCGGACTAGTCCGGTTAGTTCGGAACTATTTGTAGTGAGAAGTTTCGCATTCATAACCTAGCCAGTAAACGTAGCCCGCAGGTGGTACGTGTTTGTTATTTACAGCCCTCTTCAAATGAGTTGAGAAAAGTTTCGTGGGTAGGTATGTGTTAATGACAGTGGTTTTTATTATAAGATGGATGGACTTTTGTGGGTAGAGTAAAACATGAGATTAGTGAGCATTTTTTTTCCTTTTTTTACGTGGTAAAATCATCAAATGAGTCCTCCCACCCAGGGCAGAGCGGGAGGGACTGTCAGACTCGTACTGACTAAAATCCACGGTGTCCTTCAATAGCCCTTTACGATCCCCGTCCCGAGATTTGTGAGCATAGAGAAAAGCTTTTCTTTTAAGCTATTGCATAGCTTTTATCGCGGCCTTTGAATCTAACAGTCCCTTTTGCTCCACCCAGGGCGGCAGGACTTATTTGTTGATATTACCACCATAAAAAAATACATTCCACTGCTCTTGTCTGTGCGCGTGTCACTTCACGCAATTCGCAACGCCTGATATCGTGAATAGATCATTATAGAACAAAGATACGGCAAATCGACACATCTACACCTTGCTAACCCACCCCCCAGCCCCACCTACGTATAAAACAAGAGATTTTCTAAAAGGATTGTACAACATTCCCTGGCGGTATGTAGTAACGATCGTGGCTCCACCAGAACAGGCAATAATGCCTATACTTACTGTTACGGCCAATGGAATGGAATATGTGCTATCAGGAAACTCATGTGCCTTAGGGAATGAGTAAATGGTATGTAACATTGTGCTTTTATTGTCTTATGGAAATGGCATATTATGTAGTGATTATTTAATTCTTGTTAACGAAATCTGACGCTTATTAACACTACTAACCAATAGAGAAGTGGTGGCCCAGTGATATCGCCCTGACTTACGAGTTGTAGGTCGTGGGTTCGAACCCAGCGAGGCCCATTACCTTGTGTTATTTATTTCAGCTTTGTGAAGGAAAACATCATGAAGAAACCGGCATATTCTAGAACCAAAAAGTCGAAGACATGTGACATCGACCAACCCGAAAGCCTTTGTCAAATTGACAGGCGATAGCGAAACAGACCGAGTCCGAAGCGATACGAGACGTCAAACTAGGTGCAGCGAACCGAGGAGTGACAGTTGTATTAGCTGACTTTTTATGAACGACGTCAAACAGAGCAAACACGTCTTAGCATCGGTTCGGTCACGCTATCGGAAACGCTTCGCTGTCGCCTGTCTGTTTGACAAAGGCAGAAGAGAGAGCTCCATCCATTTGTCCATTTCTTTTTGCCTTTTAAAGCTAGACTAAATAATTATAACAAGAGGAAAGTATTAACCACAAACGCATGTTTCTAATAAAAGTCCCACCAGATGGTTTTCCTCAATAACAGACAGATGTCTCGCTAACAAGTTTGTCCCCCTACTTTTTCTCCCCAGTTACAAAACAAGGAAATGAGTAAAGAGAATGTCATGTAATTTTCTCGTTAAAGAGATACTGATTTCTGCCTGTTTTTTATTTTTTATTACAATAAATATCTCTTGATTTTTTGTTACGTAATACAATGTGTCCGGTTTTAATCTGTACAAACTTATAGTAGATTTAGCTTATTCAATTCTGTTAATAAAATGATTCAGCATGTAGGGTCGGAACCCAACCCTACTGAATGGTAGACATTTTTGTTTTTTATAGAAAGAAGCGTGCAAACTAAAAATACTGTAACTATCTTTAAAGCCCAAATGTCGTAAAATAGACTCACAGAAAACCACAAATTCGAGCTGAACTTCGTGCTCCTGCAAAAACTTCATCAATGCAGCAATCGTGTTTAGCATACCGATAAGTTTCGTTCAACTGAACGCGGTTCAATGAACGCTATGTTTTCCGTGTTAACTCGCTATATAACTCTCCAAGTGGGGTTCAAAGAGGTTTTATAACACGCAACGGATTTTCAATACGTAAATATTTTGATTCATGATGCCAATTTCCTACTATGAAGCATTTGTAGCTGAATAATATCAATCACATGGAAAATTAATTTGTTTTAGATTCTTGGAAATTGGCTTAAGTGTGCGTATTAAGTTACTTTACAAGTATTTTATCCTGAATTTACAAAAACTGAAACTAATTAATCCAAAGAGAAATCTGTTAATAACTCTCTTGTGTCGTGAGTACGTTTATAAACATTTTATTCACGATAAAAACATCCAAATAGTACGAGTAGTAAAGCGATAAAAAATGGTTTCCATTCAGTACGGTTGGGTTCCGACCGCTCTTCTTTAATAATTTATTGACAGAATTGAACAAGCTACCTTCCCTTGAGCAGTGATAGCCGTGTGGTACGACCGTTGGACTGCCAGTTCAAAGGTTGCAGGTTCGAACCCCGGCACGCACCAATGTCTTTTAGAATTCATGTGCGTATTATAAATTAATTATCACTTGCTAAAAACGGTGAAGGAAAACATCGTGAGGAAACCAGCACACCTGAGAGATTTTTCAACGGCGTGTGAAGCCATGTCAGAGGCCTACGGGCGGTTTAAACTCTGACACCAGGTTGTTCATCAACCATAAGATAAGAAGAAGAAGAAGAAGAAGAACCTTCCCTTTAAGTTTAAACGGACCGAAATGGCACACATTGTATTATCTTCAAATGTAGAAATGCAATTAGCCAAATCTTCGGGGATAACAGATAGACATACATGTAACATTGTGTGTCCTTTTGCTTTATCCATGTCATAGTTATGATACTTTCACACCAAACATGCCACCTCGTTAACTCAGCTCTCATGTAATTGTCCCTCGCCTTTCATATCCCGTCTCACAATGCGCTATTCACTAGCGGTGCCTCCCTTACAGCCGGCGTGAACGCACGTCTAACTTAATTAGTGGAAGCACGCTATGTGCCGTGCTACTTAGCAGTTTTAGTGGCGTTCATATCGCAAGTAAGGGCTAGCTTAGTTGTACCACTTTTGGAACGTTAAAAAAAACAAGAGGGTGTGCGACAGACACCCACTATACAGGGTGTAAGAGACATCGACGCACCTTTTATTTGAACTTTTATAAACAGCTGAGAAAACACCCATTTCTAGTATCATTTACATTGCTACTTTTAGTGAAAGTAGCGAAATAATTACTTTTTTATTAATAACCATTGTGTTAAGTAAGAATAACGATTACGAACAGTCTAAAGTAAAAAAAAAACTCAAAAAAAAGAGAAAATTTGGGAAAATCCGACGAAAAATTTCAACATGCGGTCCAGAATCATGTCCTGAATCCATGGAATCCGTTTATGCGTCGATGTCTCTTACACCCTGTATGTGCGTGAGTTTCAATGTTTGTAAACACACCCACGAATTTTCCTACTTCTCCAACATTGTTTTCTGATTAATTTCGTTCAGTCACGTCGAGGTTCAGCTTTGTCTGAGCTTTTCTGCTGGACCCTACTGTTGATTCTGCCGTTCAGGAGTCGCAGTGGTTTGGGAACGGTGCGGTGGGATTGTCCAAAACTTACGATACAGAAGACATTAGCAGCGAGGAGTTTTTTTTATTTTTTATGTTAAATAAATAATTTACAAACTTTTCAGTTGTCGTATAGTATGATATTTCACCAAAGAAGAGAGAAGAGCTAGACAAACGTTGCTTAATTTTACTTACTCATCCAAAGACGGACCTCGGCAAGAGTGACTACCATCGGACGGCCCACTCTACCACTGCTCGCGTTATTTTGCTTTACCAAACCTGTTCCACTCCTGTAACATTTCACTAAATCGCCCCCAAATTAGCCATATAAATATTACACGAGATAATTTTATTACTTGTTGAAACGTTTTGCAACACACACCTCGGAATCAAATCAAAATTGCTTAGACCACGTCGCGAGTTTTGCGATGCAAATGTACTAACTTGAAGGAAGCAAACGCGTGTAGCTCGAAGCGAATCGCGTCACAAGTTGCTTCGCCTGAGGTCGTAAATGAGTCGTAAAAGTTTATAAATATGTGCCAATTTAGGAACAGTAAAAAAGTTGTTAGGGAAATGGTTTTCGTAATGAAAACGCGGTGTTGCCAGTTGCTGCCTATATGTTTAAGCATCTTTTGCAATCACTATAGGAGGATAAAACTGTTTGCTTTGTTATTTTGCAAATACCATACAAATCATTGTAGTTAAAAGTTTGCATAGATGTGCCACTTCAGGAACAGTATAAATAGACGGGTAGTTGTTTGCGTGACGTAGGCAAATAATTCTATTGTAAATGCTTTGTGGTCATCACAAAAATAATTTTCTCGGTATACAATGCTAATTTTATATTTTCACATTGCAGGCGTTACTCCGTATTTTAATATTTCTTGCTTGCCGATGGTAGTGGTAATTCTAGTCAAAAAAGCCAATCATTTTGTTTGGATTGATCCTGGGCTGGATTTCTGGGTCAGTTTCATTATCTTTTAAATGCACTATCTATGCCGTATTTGGCCCTCTTTTTGGAATACAGCCCACTAATACTAATTCAGTAAATAAAGGCAAGAATATTTCGTGTATCCACAAAAACGTGGCCTTATACTCGTACATCTGTTGCCAGCGGTTTTACCCGCTACAACTCAAAAATCATCCCGTGGGAACATAATATCGGGATAAAAACTATCCTATGTGTTAATTAAGGTTAAAAACTATCTGTGTACCGAATTTCAACCAAATCCGTTCAGTGGTTTTTGCGTGAGAGACGAACAAACATCCATTCATGCAAAAAAACTTTCACGTTTATAATACGAATATTAGTAGGATTATAGATCTACGTGACACCCCGTTTTTCATCACCAGCTTCCAATGATATCACGTACCAACAATTTGTTAAAGTCAACAGACGTCTTATATAGCTTTGCGCTAAATATTCAGATATTGTCGCACGAAAAGGCACGCGGCGAGCTTGTATGCGAGGAATTTTGGCGCTATTCCGGACATGTTCTACTAAAACTTTCCGGGAATGAGTTAATCTTACTAGCCTAGCTGAAGGGTCATCTTATTTAGATTTAACCTATCTCGTGGTGAAAACATGCGTAAATAAACCTAGTAACGGTAAGTAATTAGTGAAGACTACAGCAGGTCAACCCACCCGAATCTGTCAAATTTTAAAAAATTGTACAAAGAATCTCAATCAGTACCTCATTATGTATTAATTAATAATTTTAAAAAATATGTCCCGTTGGGAGACCGCTCCACATTATTTATTATCTACGATTTTGTCCGGTCCCCTTACGCGAAGTATTTTTAAAGGGAACTTGGTTTTTGTGTCGGGGGTTTTTAAATTTTTATTTATTTTTTTATAATGTAAGTAAGAATATTAGTGGAGTCTCTATCTACAGCCGTTAAGTATAGGAGTATTAAGGAATGGATAGTGCTTTTGTATATCCCTAACATATTCGTTATGTCTCTACCAGGGATGTGGGGAGATTCTAAAGAATAATAATGGTACAAAGTGGTTATTAGTCAGTAAGTCCTTTATGCTCCATTGAGTGGAAAAAAAACGACGGGTTGCACCCTGGGAGTGCCGGCAGAAGTGAAAACTAGAATAGTAATAAACACACGCGACGATCGCGCAAGCGCCCTGCGCCGTCTTACGAATTTTCGATCAGTTCACGTGTCCTGACGCGAGTTTAACATTTTTTACCCATTCCAAAAAAAGTGCACAACGCCGCTAAAGAAGTTTTCACTTCCATAACATAGAGGTGGTTCCCCAAATATTAAAAAAGACTGGGTTAAATAACTATGCTAATGACTCAGTCTTCTCCATAATATTATGCAATAGATGCTCGTTTCTTTTAACCTGTATTTTTCCACTGTTGGTTAAAGGCCTTCCTATAACATTCTTCTCTTTCCTTTGTACAGGTTTCTTCGGCTAATTTAGCATAAACGAGTCTTAGAATTTAGGTTTATTCGTATAGTCGAACTTACATACTCATAAAGACCAGTACAGACAATAAACGGAGTTATTTGCCCTTCCTTCAATGTTGTTTAACGTGAAGCGAATACCTAAAAGCCGTCATCAAGATTCGTACATGTAATGATTTTCCTGGCAGCGACAAACTCTTTTGCTCTAAAATGCTACAAAAAGGATTACTTAAAACAGATTTGTCTGGGGCGGACTTTGAACTTGGCAAGGCTCCAACTGAAAGGCCAAGGACAGAGTGGTTTTAAATTATCGATTGAAATGGACTTGGGTTATCATAATGTCCATTTTACTCCACTAAGTTTAGACCAATTGAAAGCCCCATCACCTGCGGCGATCAATTATAAGTCATCAATTCTGTGCTCACCTGTAATTCTGTTCGCACATTATGGGTGTGCGGATCTTCGCAAAATTGATTGGATACATAAGCCACATGCGAGTTCATGAACGACAACTACAGCAGAGCTTAAGCAATGCAAAGAGCTTAAGCAAGCAATGGTTGAAATCCGCCGTATCCCAGGTATTTTAGTTCAATGAAACTATTGGGGGAAAAAATCCCAGGAGTTCCATAATGGAACTAGACAATACGAGTAGAACTACTAGGATACGGTCGGATCTCACCATTATCATCACTTAGAGATTCAGAGTGAACAGGTTGGGTAAGTTTTAGGCTTAGTTTTTGTCACATATGACCCGGAATAGGGTCAAGAGCAAAATCTTCACTACGCGTTGTGCTCCACGCGCGCCTCTTGGAGTGTCAGTATAGTGACGGGTCACGGGACTCACGAATTACCGTGACCCCGGAACGTATTTGTTGTTCGGTTCACCGTTGTGTGTGTAGATGCCATAAAGCTTGTGACTCTCTAGACAACAGTCAAAAATTTCTGGACTGGACCGTAACGCTAATTTTATGCTGCTGCTGTTTTATATTTACTGCGTTTTCATGGGAGTTTGTGGTCGCGGGACTGTACGAATTACCGTGACCCCGGAACGTAAAGGGCTATTGAAGGACACTGTGGATTTGAGTCAGTACGAGTCTGACAGTCCCTCCCGCTCTGCCCTGAGTGGGAGGACTCATTTGATGATTTTACCACGTTAAAAAAAAGTATTAACATTGAAATTACACAAAGCTCTAATTAAAATTCTCTCTAAACTTACTGTACTTTTGTTAGAAACTTCCCCACAAGATTCTATTGTAGCATTAATTTTGACCGGAATGTTAAGTGTCGAAGTTTTTAGAAATTATTCTTGGTTACAGAGCCTACGAAGTATTAGGGTAAAGGAATTTACGAAAAAGCGTTACGCCATTGTTTTCGGAAAAAGGCAGGAGGTTCACAATTCGTCGTATTTTTTTCATAAGTTTGTCAAAGACACCTGGACCAAATTAGAAAATTCTTGTTCTGTTTGAAAGGGTGCCACCTAGCCAATAAAGGTTGTGTGAAACAACCACAGGTGGCACACGACCACCTATTACTTAAACATTTCTGTAACACGAAAGATATAAAAAAAATACGTGTGGCATTCGATGTGACAGTGACAGTGCCAGGTTTATTTTTGTTACATAATTTCTTGATTCGGTCACCGCGCTAAAAGCCTGCGATAAAAGCTATGCTATAGCTTAAAAGTGTAATATTATAAGTTGTCAACGTAATAAAAGATAAATAAGTTTATGATTGGAAAAAATATCGGTTAAATTTGTAGTAGTCGGGTTTTATTAACTGTCGGAAACAGCAAAACCAAAGACACAAAGACAACTAAAAAGAAAAAAAAATCTCCCAGTATTGCTGCATTGCAGAATTAAATATTGAATGAAATACTGATTTCGAGCCTCTTTGTGTCGTAATTAGCACAAAGGAACGCCTTTATGCCTTTGTCAAACAGACAGCCTAGCCGTCGCGAATGCGAAGCGCGACGTTTTTATTTGTAATGTATGGAATTGTTTGAATCCAGTCACATAGAACAGCAAAAGCGATCCAATAGCGTGACAGAACAATCGGACTGACGTCTCGCTTCGGTTCGGTATCGCTTCGGAAACGCTTCGCTTTCGTCAGTCTGTTTGACAAAAGCTTTAATGTCCTTCTGGAACAGATACCCTATAATTTACAAGAAATCCTTGTCACTTTATTACTTGGGCTGGAAAGGTCGTCTTTATAAATAAGTAGCTGACCCATGCCCACTTTACTGGGCGTCAAACCTTATTACTAAAAATTGGGGGTAGGCGGTAGCAGGGTGAAAATACTTTACAGCTTATTCTTATATCCACCAAACATATAATACTTTATTTTGAATTAAAATCGTTTGAGCTACTTCGGAGGAGTGCAACCACAAACATGTGAAACGTAATTTTGATGTGTAAGAAGTTCTTGTGTACGGCTGGTTCGAGAAGGCATAGGATAAGAGCACCACAATTGAAAAAAATGAAGATTTATTCCTGTCGATGAATAATTACGTACCAACTACATCATTTCATGCTTTTTCCGAGGGAAATGGGCAGAAACTACATAAAGCCACCTGCAACGATACCTCGATCAATCCTTACGATACGATCCTTTAAGAGCGGGAGGGACTGTCAGACTCGTACCGACTAAAATCCACGGTGTCCCTCAATAGCCCTTTATTTTTTGTTCCGGGGTCGCGGTAATTCGTGAGTCGAGCGACCTACGATGCGATCGTCACATACTCTTTTCGCTTCGTTCACGTTCATACACCTGATAGTACAATCATGTTGGTTTCGAGTACTACGCACCAGACCTTTCTGAAGAACCTTACCACACCTCACGCTGATCGTCTCTCACGGCGGCTGACTCGTGATGTGTACGATGTCCTCTCCTTCACGCATCGATTCATCTCCTTCTCTAGCGATACTGCTTCGCAGAAGGTGACTGTTTGACCACGACCACGTTTATTGTCAACCACATTGCTCTTGCGGTTGATTCAAAAGCGTATCTTTCTTGTAACCATTACAAATTAATTTACCGCAGCAATTCCACAAAATTAATAGTTTACAGGAGCAAAAACTATTAGCGGACCGCACCTCGGAAGTGTTGACCGGATTTAAGCCGTTGTAACCCTCGAGTAGCGTGGCTAATTAGCCAATGTTTTATGTGTAGCCTCCGCGGGGTCAGTGAGGTCGGCAAACATTGAGCCTAATTAAACGGACACGGTAGTCGCTGGGTACTTATTTTTTTTTTCTCGTGTTAAAATCATCAAATGCGTCCTCCTACCCAGGGCAGGGCGGGAGGGACTGTCAGACTTGTACTGACTAAAATCCACGGTGTCCTTCAATGGCCCTTTACGTACCGGGGTCACGGTAATCCCTTGGTCCCGCGACCCCGGCAGGCTTTGGCCCTCTACAGGCCCCGTCACTATGCTGACACTCTTTGAGGCGCGCGTGGAATACAACGCGCCGTCGACCCGGGCATGGTCCATGGTCGGACAGCGAGTCGCCCATTACTCGCTGCCCGCATGCCCAGTCGCTGGGTACTTAGTTGATATTATTGGCATTTTTTTGTGTCTGTCTTCGTTCATGGAAGTATTAATTTCATAACTATGTCATGTTTTTCTGTAATGCCTTTGTCAAACAGACAAGCGAAAGCGAAGCGTTTCCGAAGCGATACCGAACCGAAGCGAGACGTCAGTCCGATAGTTCTGTCACGCTATAGGATCGCTTTTGCTTTTCTATGTTTTCTGTGTGACTGGATTAAAACAATTCCATACATTTCAAATAAAAATGCCTCGTTTCACATTCGTCACGCCAGTGTGTTTGACAAATGCTTAACAGCGGTGGAGTTTGCAAACTATCCCATAGTGAAGATTCTGTCAGGATAAAAAATATCCTACGAGGATATTGGGTTCGAACCCAGGCAGAGCATGGCCTGGGTAACGCATAGTTACTGTCGTATTCGTATTAATATGGATTTAATCTTCCAATAGATCAAAATTATATCTATTGGAAGATTAAATGTGAGGATTGCAGAAATACGAACGGCATTTTTTTGACTATTTTTATTACAGCTATTTTCAAAGATGATTGGTAAATGAAGATGTTAATTATAGGAAAGAAAATTACCTTGGGAAGTAATGAATACCAGCATTAAACGTACGTTCAAAATTAAATCTAACACAATTACATCAAACAACATTACAGTCACAGACTCGACAGTCGCTTACACTCTACGTCATAATTTAAAGCATTCAGTACAAAGTCAACGGGACCTTTACAAGGAGATTTGAGCCTTGTTGACATGAAACACATATACATATTATGCCGATACTTAAGCTTGCTTGAGAAAATCTTTTCATTCGCATAATAAGGGTGTGGGGGGCAACACTGGGCTCAAATGAGATGGGTGATGATGTAAGAGCGAGACAGAAGTATCATTAAAAAGTTTGAGGGATAAGTATATGATTATGGCTGTGTGGTGTTCTCTTAAGCCTATGTCAAACAGACAGGCGTGGTGATTGCGAAGCGAGGCGTTTTTATTTGTAATGTATGGAATTGTTTGAATCCAGTCACATAGAACAGCGAAAGCGATCCGATAGCGTGACCGAACCGATGCGAAGACGTATTTATTGTTCTGTTTGACGTCGTTCATAAAAAAACAGCTAATACATCTGCCACGCCTCGGTTAGCTACACCCAGTTTGACGTCTCGTATCGGTTCCTTATCGCTTCGAACTCGGTCCGGTTCGCTATCACCTGTCTGTTTGACAAAGGTTTTAAGCATCGTTACATGATGGATATTCCTCCGGTACGTACAAAGCGTTTTGCATAATAGTTTTGCTGTGCGTACAGCTAAGGATCGGAATTCCCTGCCGGGGTCTGTGTATCCTTATCGCTGCAGCTATAACTTTGGTTTCTTCAAGTCGAGAGTGAATAAGTTACTTCTAGGTAAGCGTGCTTCACCGTCGACCACATCATCGCTTACCATCAGACGAGATAGTGATCAAACGCGAGTGTATCATTAAATAAAATAGAAATAGACCATTATTTTATAACCATGGCTGGCTGTGCCTCGGAAAGCACGTAAAGTCGTTGGTCCCGGCTGTTATTTGTAGAACTTTGACAGTCGTTACTGCTAGTCAGAAGAAAAAAAGTCTGACAACCAGTCTTACCATGGTAAGACTGGTTGTCAGACTTTAGAGCGATAGGTAATACGATACCCCATAGGGTATCGTATTACCCAGTTACTGGCTTGTAGAGGTCCGACATGCAGTCGCTCCATTTAAAATACTGATATCCAGCTGCATCTGGTAGCCAACCCAATATAGTTGGGAAAAGGTTAGGCAGATGATGATGGCTGGCTGGCAGGTAATGTTTTTAAAAAATAATGTAAATACATTAATTTTATCCATCGTAGGTGCGTTTACAAACATTGAAACTCACATATACAAATAACCAGACTTGAAACAACTGGAATTTCTCAGATAGACTTTTTCGGACATACAAATACCTTAATCTTTGCGGGAATTGAACCCGCGCCACGTATCGTTGCAGTCACTCGCTCAGCCACTGCACCAGTCGTGCCGTGAATCAATACATCTATAATAATAAAATTGAATCAATGTTAACTCAAAACGTGGTCTACTCGTAATTTGAGCCGCAAACTTTTCCGCGTCAAAGTTTTAAACCGTTTAAATAAGAAGTGCTCAGTTATTTCAGCTGAAGAAGACTTTAAGCTGTTTCAAATAAAGAAGATTAAATGATCACTCAAGTGTTTTGATAGACGTTAACTTGATGGTTACGTCTATTTTACTTGAAGTTTGCCATAATTTGATTCGTTAAGGAAAATGTCGGTTTTCTTTTTCGGTTTCTAATCTACTCTTATTTTAAATATGTATTTTTATGTGTGTGTATGTTTGTAATGAATAAACTCAAAAACTACTGCGCCGATTTCAATTTTTTTTTACTTTAGAAAGCTACATTCACCTTGAGTAACATTGGCTATGGGTTGGCCGTGCAAAGCCGGGACGTCCGCTGGTATACACAAGGGGTCAATAACTTTGTAAGTTGTGTAAGAAGTAATCTCTGGAATTAGTAAACCGATTTTGAAAATTCTTTACCGGGAGAAGGGAGCTTGAGCGAGTTATGTCAAAATAGGGTGATTCTTCCTTTAAAATTAAAAGAAATAATCCCGCATAGTGCATAATTAAAACTGATTTTAAACCACAGAACAGTGAAAACAGTTCTAAACTATGAACTTAGGCATGCGGAGAGCGTGTAATGGGTAGCTCGCCGTTCGATCAGGGACCATGCCCGAGAAAGAGCTGTCAGCAAACTGACGGGGCACCCATAGGGCCAATCAGCTGCCGGGACACCGGGTCGCGAGACTGTCCAAACAGACTATTGTGACGTAAAGGGCAATTGAAGGAACATAGTGGATTTCAGTCCGTACGAGTCTGAATATACATTCTGTTCCACCCAGTGCGGGAGGACTCATTTGATGATAATAGAATCTGATAAATATTTCCTAAAAAAAAATACGTGTGGCACTCGGGGACAGCCGCGGTAAAGCTATTGCATTGAATTTAACTTATTTGCATATTGCATAGAATTTAATTATTAACTTAAGCAATTATAATTATTTGTTTATTTTATTTATAACATTATCGCTTCCGCGCATATTTAACGAGAATATCATCCCATCGTTGCTCTATGGGAAGTTACTCTACTAATTAGGCTCTGGTCAGTTACGTCAATCAAGTGAAACGTCAAAAAAATCATTTAATCAAATTTTATCAATTCACGTTGACATGACAGATGTGACAGTGCCAGTGTTAGGTTTATTTTCGTTACGGAATTTCTTGATTCGATCGCCGCGCTCAAAGCCTGCGATAAAAGCTATGCAATAGCTTAAAAGCACCTAAAAACGGTGAAGTCAAGACAAGAAATACAAAAATACTTCTGTAATACTTACAGGGTGTCAACGTAAGCTTCCATCTTTTATTCATACTCGCTCGGGCATGAGCAGGGGGCTTTATATACAGAACCACAACTTATTGAAGCTTGAACATGGTACACTTCCATGGGTTTCATAAGTAATGTAATGCGTGTTTTGATACCCTGTCACACTTAACACTGATCTGAACTTTTCGTTAACTGTTGCATCAGCACGACAATGTGATCGTCAAATAAATTCTACGATTTTAAATTTGAACCTCCACCTGTTTTTCGAAGTGAGTTAAAATACTCCCTTCTGAAATTCACGATCTTTCTAACGAATGCTCCAGTTGAAAATCGTCAAAAGTTTTTATTTCACGATTGACAGTCGGCTTGGCAATAAGCTCGCCAGAACGCTCGTTAGAATGCTCGCTTGAACGTTCTTGTTTGTTTTTCTGTAACTGTAACATTCGCAAAGTTGCTCATTACAAGTGAATGCTCAAGTTTATCAGAACTTTTGAATTAACGCGAACAAAACCTCAGGCAAGCGATAGTATTCAGTATTATAGGTTACAATATTACAACATTTTTACACAAACGGCTATCACAACTACCAACATAAGTCAAGCAACAAAACCGGATAACTATGACACCTGCAGTGTCTGTTATCTCAATCTAGTCGCCGCCGTATCCGGTCACCGGCCACTATCCGGCTATGAGCCAGGTAATTTTGCCGTGTAATCCGAAAGGTGGCATTACAATTACGGTGGCACCAGTAGGTACCAGTAGGTAAAGCGATGTTGTATTTGATGTCACGTGGCAACTGATGATGTATGATGAATTTTATTGTCTCAGAAATTGGCGTTTCGCAAGCGTGTTCGCAAGCTGTTGTCTTGAGCTTATTTTGTGGGGCTTAGGCGGGTGGTGAGTCGAGGGTAGCTCGAAAAAGACCAAGGGGTCCAATCTCAAAGCATTGACAACGAGCCCGAACTAAGAATGAGTGATATTACGATTTGACAGATAGCTCCTTAGAGTCCGCGCCACCACTCAATGACACAAAATGACTTCAGTCGAGGCGGTATTATCCATCCTTAATTTGATTCTGACGTTAGTTACGTACGTTCATCTGTTTCGCAAATTAGCTCAAGTCTGACAGTTACTCCCGCTCCATACAGGGCGGCAGCTTTTTAGTAAGGTTATATATGAGTTTTCATGCTTGTAAATGCACCCACGCCACGATACAGGAAAAGATTCTAATTTAGGGCAAGGTTTATTCAAAAAGCAAGTTTGGAAGAGTTGCAAAAAAAAACTTTCTCACCAGCCAGCACTGTAATTATCAGTCAGTAGCATAATAATGTAAATGCATTCTACAATACAGTGTCGTGTTCGTAACTAGCGCACACGTAATGTTGCGTGATGGATAACCTCTATTTTATAATTAAACACTGGTGTTATATAGAGTAAATGGTTTACAGTACTCGAAGTATTAAAGAACCAGCCGTTTATTATATTTTATACGCATTAATACTTGAGTCGGGAATAGTTTTTTTTGTTTAACCGGGCATGACAGCCATAACTTAGTTGGTTTATCAACTAAGTCATCGCTGTCATGCCCGGTTGTATGGTGTGTAAGTAATCGGAAGCACAGGGTTGACGACGAACCGAAATTAAGCAACTGATTGTTTATGATAGTTCGTTGTTAACCTGACGTCAATTCTCCGTAAGTTAACGGTTGGTAAAGCTTTTATTGTTGAAAAAAATCGATAGTGAGCAGGATTTGATCGAGCTATCGATTCAGTACATAAGAAACCGAGTTGACCAACTAGGCCATCGCCCGGCAAGGTCGATTTGTTCTTTTTCCATAAAACTCTTTATTAGCCGCTTACCTTACAGAGGGATGACGTCCCGCAAGACATATTAAATGAGAACTCCATTGTAGCTTTGAGTCGAGCGTGATTCCTAGGAAAACCGTTTTATCGACGAATTCTAGTTTCTCTTGAATCAATACAATCACTGTCATTACTTTTGACATTCGGTAGAGAACATTTTATGCACTTAGTTTTCTTCCCATTTAATACTAAATTATTAGCGGTGAACCACTTGTGCATCTGTAGTACGAGTTGAACGCTATTTGCGTCGTCAAGATGTGTGGTGCGTCTATTTATGTTAAATATCAAAGAAGTATCGTCAGCAAACAAAACCATGTCAGGTTGATTTCAGCAGTCAATCCTTAAAAAATATAATTATCATGGTAAAAATATGTCCCACAATGTAACTTTTAAATTCTCGCCCTCCGTTGCTATATCAATCAAGTTCAATCATCATCATCAGCCCACTGCTGGACAAGGGGCTCTCCAATTTCAGCTCGATCACCAGCTACTCTTATCCAGCTGTTTAAATAACTAAAAAAACTAGTAAAAAAACTCATCTCTCCCGACTTTACAGAGCTGAGATAGTTAGCCAGCTCATAAATTCTCCAAATAAAAGCCGCTCCATCCTAAAATGGGGAGCAAGACGTGTCTTATACAGTGTCTACGTGATGTGCGAGACTTTACGACGAGCCGAGTGAAAAACGACGGAACTTACAACTTTCTGGTTTCGGTGGGACTGTGAAAACTGATTAAGTGCGTGGCAGATACGTGGTTCCGTAGATTTGTTATATTCATTTGACTGGGGATTTTTTTTGGGTGAAAATGAATTGGGGAGATATGGGTGAGGTCTTTGCCCATCTAAACAAATGTTATCAAATGAGTCCTTCCACCCTGGGTTGAGCGGATAGGACTGCCAAACTATTACTGACTGAAAGTCTATCCTGTTTCTTCGGTTGCTCTTTTCGGTCCAGTAGACAGTCGAGCCGTATTATGACGACTTAAAACCAGACTTGTTCCAGTGATTGAATGAGGTGGCGCTAGAGGTCTTGTATAGCTCTGTCTCTTTCACTCACTGGAACAAGCCTGATTTTAAGACATCAAAACACGGCCGCAGGCAGGCGTTTAAATTTTTGATTCCTGACAACTCCTTAAGTTACCCCAGGGTTGGTCCGTAATCGGATGGCGAGCTACCCATTACTCGTCCGGTCCACAAGTCCGTGCCTACGGACGGTGGCTAGAGATGATGCCCTGAACATCTCCCCTGACTGTTAGGGCATGGGGTCGAAGAAAAACTCTTTCGCGAAAGCGATAACGCATTTCGCTTCGTACTTATTTGACTGGAACTTGAATTATTGTTTATCTTAACAGTCCCAATACTCGTATTTACGAACCTTTTTCTTTTTATCGTGACACAAAACTCACTTTTTTCGTATTGTTTGCAAGACAATATTTTGTGTTGTGTATTCTATTGCTACGCGATTTAATATAAATGTGTTTATATGCTTTTGAAGTCGGTTTAATTACGGGAATGACCATGAGTATTGCATTAAACGGCATTTAGTGAGCATTTAAGCAAAGTTTTTTTACCTTTCTGTCACGAAATCCCGAAAGGACACAAAAGGTTTCTACTTGTAAAGAAATCGTTCGTAAAAACAGTCTCTGCTCCCCGCTATCTGTGACAGGATGGTAAAGAAAAAAAGTCAAAATAAATAATAGCCTGAATATGTACGAAAGCAGTACACGCTTTTATATTGAAATGCGTGAAATATTGCGCTCTTTGGGCGAGAATTTTTCACTTTGACGCGTATATTCAGGTCTGGCTCGAACATTTTCATTTGAGTTTTTTCACTGGAAGCCTTAAAATACGAATTCATTGAAGTAAATATACATTCGGAGTTTTCAGGAAAAGTAAAGCACAGTGCTGTTTGAAAATGTTGATGACTTATTTTATGGAGTTTTTTTTTGCACAGGTAAAATTTCAGCTTAATCAGAAATCGGGAAGTGGATCAAAAACTTGCAAGCTGTGATTATAGACAACGGGACAGGTGAAACTAAATAAAAGCTTGTAAACCGCTCCGCTTGTTACTTCAATCACCTTAACGTTCACATGCTACTTTTATAGACGATCCCACGATCCAAATTCAAAAACTTCAGTTAATAAATTCCCCATTTCTGTCAGTTCAAACTCTACAATAAAAAGTCACTTACAAGTACGTTGGCAGCGAGTCTGACGGCAGAGTGCACTGGATGTGCCGGACGTACTTAAGTATCGTCACATCTGAGAGCTCTCTGAATCCATGCATATCAAGCTGGATAGGCTTCGTTCACAACTTCGGGTGAAGCGACTTGGGACGAGAATTACGTCAAGCAATACGCATGGCTACCGTGACCCCGGTACGTAAAGGGCTAGTGAAGGACACCGTGGATTTTAGTCAGTACGAGTCTGACAGTCCCTCCCGCCCTGCCCTGGGTGGGAGGACTCATTTGATGATTTTACCACGATAAAAAAAAGCAATACGCATGGCACGATTGCACGTCAACTGATTTTTCAACACACAACTTCCGAAAACGGAACTTCTTGTTCAGTCGCTATAACTCATTCATAAAACGCCAATAAGGGCTTTTGATCCCATGCCAAATACTTAGAATAATAGTTAGATCCGGTGTTATTCGGCTTTTCAGTTGTATTTCTTTTTAATTTCATTTATTTCATTTTAATTTGGAATAGCATATGTAGTTTGAGAATGCCAGGTATTTTAATGCCAGGTATTTCTTTTATTTTTAAAATTTGACAGCTCAGCTACGTCAAAATTGACAGCGGGATAGACCGTATTATACAAACACTTTCATTTGCTTGATTTTGTAGTCGGTATTGTGAGACCTGTCGCAACACGCTTGTCGCTTAAACGTGTAACTAGTGACCGAGTTGTAAGAGCATTGGTTCCAGATGTTGCTTGAGCCACTCGATTCAGTTCAGTGCGTCAGTCGAATAAAATGCGACTCGTATTGAATTTCCTTAAAAATTGTTCAATCATTTTCGCCTTTTATATTAGTCAACATAAAACTTGTTGTAACTGGATTTGAAGTTCACAGAAGACACCAGGTGTTCTGTGAACTTAATATAAGATACGAATTTAAAAAAAACTCGCAAACTTTGTCTATTTTTGAAGTGAAAACTTCTTTAGCGGCGTTGTGCACTTTTTTTGGAATGGGTAAAAAATGTTAAACTCGCGTCAGGACACGTGACCTGATCGAAAATTCGTAAGACGGCGCAGGGCGCTTGCGCGAATGTTCGTGTGTGTTTATTACTATTGAAGTTTTCACTTCTGCCGGCATTCCCAGAGTGCAACCCGTCGTTTTTTTTTTTTTAACGTAGTAAAATCATCACATGAGTCCCCCCACCCAGGGCAGAGCGGGAGAGAATATCAGACTCGTACTGACTAAAATCCACGGTGTTTTTCAATAGCCCTTTACGTTTCGGGGTCATGGTAATTCGTGAGTCCCGAGACCAAACCTTGCCTGTAGCAATCCTTCGTCTACCGCATTTAATTGCCTTCTCAGTTGAAAAAGTATAGTATATACACGCCTTCTTCCCATGGGGGGTACGCAGAAACTAGAATGCCAACTGTTACAAGCCTTAAACTCCTTTTTCCATATTCCTTCGTTTTAATCTTTTCGGAATAAAAAAAAATTAAATTCGATCGCATGTCTGTATGAAAACTATTCATGTCACAAAACTTAATTTGAACCACATGCACAATCTTTGAATAATAGGTCAACTAGACATAACATGGAAACAGATATATTATCCCACTCCACCATTAAGCTAAATACAGATGGACCCGTGTAAATTGTGAGCCGTAAATCCCGAGCCTGCCCGAGCTACGACCTCTTCATAAAATATTCAAAGTCAGTGAAATCATGGTGTTAACTGGTAGATAGCGCGGTGCCAGATTGTTATCATATTTTCAGGATCAGTGTAGCTCGTGGCAAAAATAAATACAGCCGCACAGGCCGATCTTCCGGGTCGGTAAGCGCGGCTTGCGCTTACCGAGGTTGGTCTGTGGATGTGTGACCATCTGTCATAGCGAGTTTCCTCCGTGCCTCAGAAAGCACGTAAAGCCGTTGGTCCGGGTTGTCATTTGTAGATCTTTGACAGTCGTTACTGTTAGTCAGAAGCTCTGACTAACAGTAACAACTGTAAACGTCTGACAACCAGCCTTACCATGGGTTATCGTATTACCCAGTTACTGGGCTGTAGAGGTCCAACAGGCAGTCGCTCCATGTAAAATACTGATATCCAGTTGTATCTGGTTTGACTGGAAGCCGACACCAATATAGTTGGGAAAAGGCTAGGAAGATGATGAGTGTAGGTACTATCTGTTGCCAGCATCACCCGCTACAAATCGAAAATAAACCCACGGGAACATAAAATCAGGATAAAATAATCCTGTTTTAAACTATCTGTGTAACAAACATTCAAATCCGGTCAGTAGTTTTTGCGTGAAAAAGTTACAAACATCCACATACGATTATCCTCAAAATCATTCACGTTTATAGTAATTTATTAGTTAATTTCAGTTTATTTATGTGTTTAATTTCGATTTTAATTGTACTTTAGTATTTAATTTAATTTTAATCCTGTTTTTAAATTTTATCATTAATTATGTATAACTCGTAACACTTATCATTCTATGGGGCATGCGGTGCTAACCTATAAGAAATTGTAATACGAGTACTAACCATAGATATAAGAATTCTTGAAAAAATTTATCAGTATATAGAATTGTTGGTTGGCCAGAAACAATAAATAAATAAATAAACAGTATTAGTTTGCATTTAGTAAACAAATTCTAATAAATATTAGGCTAAGGAAATGATATTTATTTTGAAAATAGGTTTAGAAAATACTTTTACACGTCAAAACACTTTTTTAATACTACTATAACTTTTTTATAATTAGATGAGGCCGGTGTTTCGCGCACTTGACTACTCTGAGAAGAAACAACCGAAAAAAACTTAGAGGTCGCAGTCTCTTTTAAAGACCAGACATCAAATTGGTTAAGTCATGCGAAGACCCTGCAGGTTTGTGTCTGAGATGGTCTTTTGAAGAAAGAACCACACAGATTTTAGGGAACCTGTCCAGTCAGTGCAAGCATTTAATTTTGTCAGTTATCCTACAGCTCGACTCATAACTCAAGGAGCTCAAAGTGACATACAACTCTTAACATAAATCACTGAAGATACAGTAAACGTCTTATAAGATAAAGTACACTAAGTAGGATTTCTTGGAAACTTCCTGTTCTGAGCGAAGCAAGCCGACTTCGAGATATATTTGCGGATAAAAATCTTGAGCAAATCGTAGCGTACTTATGTAATAAGCCGATTATGCTGAAATATCCAATGAAAAATACAGGTATGCCATACTTATTGTGTTAAGTCTTTGTCAAACTGACAGGCGATAGCGAACCGGACCGAGTACGAAGCGATACGAGACGTCAAACTGGGTGCAGCTAACCGAGGCGTGACAGTTGTATTAGCTGACTTTTTATGAACGACGTGAAACAGAGCAAACACGCCTTCGCCACGTCTTCGCTTCGGTTCGGTACCGCTTCGGAAATGTTTCGCTTTCGCCTGTCTGTTTGACAAAGGCATTAATCTTATACCGTATTTTCTCAGCTCTCTCTTTGTCCAATGTTTGCCTTTTGTTTTTTTTATCGTGGTAAAATCATCAAATGAGTTCTCCCACCCAGGGCAGAGCGGGAGGGACTCTCAGACTCGTTCTGACTAAAATCCACGGTGTCCTTCAATAACCCTTTATGTTCCGGAGTCCCAGGCAGGCTTTGGCCCTCTAGAGGGGGGCCCCGTCAGAGGAGCGCCCCGTCAGAGTCCAATGTTTACCTACATTCGTTATTTAAACACTTATATTATTATTTGTCCAATATGGATAAGTATTTGACCTATTCCATTTTCCTTATGTGCCCTTTATTAAACAAAGTAATAAATAAAAGACAAATAAATATTCAGAGAAGCGATCACTTCTCTTTTTTATTTTCATTTTGTAGAATAGTAGGAAATATCCTACTAAAATTGTAAACGTTAACGTTTGATCTATGAATACTTATTACTCTTTCACTCAAAAACCATAGAACGGATTTGGATAATTGGTTCACAGATAGTTAATAACCTGGATTACCACATAGGATACTTTTTATCCCGATTTTATGTTCCCGTGGGATAATTTTGGAATTATGCGAGCCGCTGGCTACAGCTAATATTTAAATAATGCCTACTTAATTTAAAACGTGTTCTTCTTACCATCCCAGCTTAAATATGGCGGCTTACCGTCTCTTTTAAACCCTTTGGAAGCCTTCATTATTAAACAGAACACTTCGATTAGTTACCGTTGTTTAGTTGTGATTGAGTAAATGTGGGCCAGTTTACTTATTTCGGGTGTACAGTCAAGAGCAAAAGTATGTATAGACTAAGCAGTATTTAAAAGCGATGTTCTGCTACCATATCGATTAAACTTTTGCCTTTTTATTAGATTTCTATTTTGGAAGCCATACTGTTACGAAATAGGTCTTATTTCAAAGTTTAAACGAGTATTTCACGAGTAAATTGCGTTTGAATGTTGTTAACTGTATACATGTCATTGCTCGTGATTGTACATATACACCGTAATTAGTACAGTCTCTTCTTCTTCTTCTTCGTTGGTTCACTCTTGACAGAGTGGTCGTGGTCAGCATTAATATAAGTAATTCTCCTCATAATGCTCTAGTCTCTTAAGTAGTCTCTTAAGACTATCTTACAAAGGATGGATACTTATCTTACAAATACAAACAAAGAAACAGCCTTACATTTTTGTCAGTAAAAAGTCTGATAGTTTCTACCGCTACACCGTCCCCCTCTAGAGGGCCAAAGCCTGACGGGGTCGCGCGACTTATGATTTACCGTGACCCCGGTACGTAAAGGGCTGTTGAAGGACACCGTGGATTTTCGTCAGTACGAGTCTGACAGTCCCTCCCGCTCTGCTCTGGGTGGGAGGACTCATGTGATGATATACCACGAAAAAAAGAAAAAAAAAACCACTAAACCGCAGCGGTACCCATTTTATGACTTTGCCATAATAGAAAGCAAAGATGTCTACGAGCGGAGCTTTACGGATAAGACATTAGATCGAGTCAACTCTTAATACCTTAGATAATGTTATTCCAGAGAGAAAATCGTCTACCATTTGCATTTTAAATATAACATTAGAGCGTCGGCTACCTTTACCGGTATATTCCGATTCGATCGTTATTCTTGATTACATAATCGGTTTATTATTTGATCGTATCTGAGATTCGGTAATGCGTTTCCGATAAGTATAAAATTTACTTTCATCTAACATTATTTTAATGATATTTTTATATGATCGAGCCCAATAATACTGACCGACCGAGAAATTGAAATCATGAGTAGCTAGAATTCAAAAAAAAAGACCAGAGAGGTTTCTCATAGCTATGAATCTAAATTCTAATCTTTTTTAAATTAAACATTAAAATATATATTTTATATATTATAATAAAATGGTATAATAATATTTATTTTATATTTACATATAATAAAATGGCAGGAAAGCAAAACTGTACATTGAATATTTTTTTTAAAAGGGTTTGGGGTGTGATTCCGAAGCCAAAAATATAGTTTCTAGAATTTTTATCTGTTAGTCAGTATTTATGTCCGGAATAAACTCAAAAAGTACTAATTAATTTTCTTTAATCAAATACACTAATAGTGCACTCCCCATTATGCTTTAAAAAAGGTACACAAAACAGACTACTTTTGCTGTTCCACTCCTTTTGTTTTTTTTATCATGTTAAAATCATCAAATGAGTCCTCCCACCCAGGGCAGAGCGGGAGGGACTGTCAGACTCGTACTGACTAAAATCCACGGTGTCCTTCAATAACCCTTTACATTCCGTGGTCACAGTAATTCATAAGTCCCGCGACCATTTGCCCACTTCTTGGCAACTAAGTGAGATTTTAATTACTTTTCATTTAGCCTCAACTTAATATAAAATAGCAAGAATTAAGTAGCACAAACTGCGAGGCAAAAGTATCACATATGTAGTCGCTTTGGACTATTAAGAGACTACGCTCTGAGGTGTTTAAGCGGTGTCACTGTGTATGATAGAACAGTGAGATTACTACGGACAGACACTCGAATAAGATTTTAGTGAAATTAACGGCTATTTTTTTCTTTTTTTTATCATGGAAAAATTTCCAAATGAGTTCTCCCACCCAGGGCAGAGTGGGAGTGACTGTCAGACTCGTAGTGACTTAAATCCACGTTGTCCTTCAATAGCCCTTTACGTTCCGCGACCAAATTAACGGCTATAGGCATGAACTTTAGGGTGACTCACAGATAGCATCCGTATTTTCATTATTGATATTGATCGGCCCCTAATGAAAGTACCCGTTGGAGAAGTATGTTGAAACGGTTCAGTATTTTAATACTCTTGTGTGTGTGAATTCGGGCATACAATTACATAATATGCCATTGGCGAATAAAACCCTGCACGATAAACCGACCCAGGTCCCAATTTTATTTTACTTTTGTCTTTTGACAATTCAAAAGTGCCTGTAAATGGCCTACTTGAAATAAATTATTTGATTTTGATTTTAGTTCTGTTTTACCAGTTTAAATGAATCCTAGATAGAAGTTGCACTACTGTGTATAAATACACTGTGACTCAACGTCGGCACTAAGCAGCTGGTTTGTTTTTCACCGAGGTCACAGCTGAAGCTGAAAAACCACTTGTTTTCACTGAAAAGGTCTCACGTCGCTCCTTTTTACTACAGTTCTCTTTTGTAAACATTAGACTAAAATGTGGGTAATGGTTTCAAGCTTGTGTCTATTTGTAGAATTTTAAGCCTTATGTGTTTTTGAACGGCTATTGTTTTAACTAGCTGGTCTCAGGGGTTTCACCCTTCCGGGGTCGCGGGACTCACGAATTACCGTGACCCCGGTACGTAAAGGGCTATTGAAGGACACCGTGGATTTTGGTCAGTCAAGTCTGACAGTCCCTCCGCCCCTGCCCTGGGTGGGAGGACTCATTCGATGATTTTACCACGATTAAAATAAAAAAGGGGTTTCACCCTTGCTCCTGTTGGTCATAGCGTGATGTTATATAGCCTACAGCCTTTCTTGATAAATAGACTATCCAACACAAAAACATATTTTCAATTCGAACCAGTAGTTCCTGAGATTAGCGCGTTCTACCAAACAAACTCTTCAGCTTTATAATATTAGTAAGATTTCAAGCCTTTGTCAAACAGACTGGCGTGGCGAATGCGAAGCGTGACGTTTTTATTTGTAATTTATGGAATTTTTTGAATCCAGTAACATAGAAAAGCGATAACGATCCGATAGTGTGACAGAACTAACGGACTGACGTCTCGCTTCGGTTCGGTATCGCCTCGGACTCGCTTCGCTTTCGCCTGTCTGTTTGACAAAGGCATAATGGTTTATGAGATTTTTTCTATGAAATATAAGACAGTCTTAAATATTCATTCCAAAGGCTAATTCGGTTGGCAATATGTATTTTTACAGAGTACAAGCTTCTAAATACGGAAGAATATGGAATTAGAAAACGAGTTGACGTAGCTTAGTGCTACGCCACGTCGTAGCACGGAGCTACGTTAGTTCCGTAGCCCACAGCTACGACGTAGCACTGCTAGTAAGCAAAGCTCAGGCACACAAAATGCTGTGTACTAAATACTGTATAGCTACAAGGAAAGGTCAAGTGTAAAAATAACACAAAGACACAGACTTCGACTACAAATTATATTTAAATACCTAAATAATCATTACATGATTTTTAAAAAATACGTGTGGCACTCGGGGACTGCCGCGGTAAAGCTATTGCGTAGCATTTTTTATCAACTTATGCAATTCTAATTATTTATTTATTTTATCTATGAAAAACAAAAATAAAATCGTCTACCGCGAATATTTAACGAGAATATCATCCCATCGTTGCTATATGGGAAGTTACTCTACTAAGTAGGCTATGGTCACCCACGTCAATCAAGTGAAGCGTCAAGAAAACAATTCATTCAAGTTTTATTCATTCACGTTGACATGACAAATCTGACAGTGACAGTGTTAGGTTTATTTTCGTAACGGAATTTCTTGATTCGACCGCATGCTCAAAATCCGCGATAGCTTAAAAAATACTGCCTACAAAAAAAATACACATACAATTTTTGTATGATTTGCGTTCGTGAAAAACGTCGAAGCAAAAATAACAAAATTCAAATACATTAAGTAAAACCCAGTGAGCGTGTCAAAATATTTAATGTCTGATTGATGCGGGTACCCTCCGATTGCGCGCACCATTGCGTTATCAATCAAACGGTGCGATAAATCACCTGCTCTTATATTTATCTATTTTGTTGTTGTTGACTTATCATAAGGTATCGTATTACCCAGTAACTGGGGTTGTGGAGGGCCGATAGGCAGTCGCTCCATGTAAAATACTGATATCCAGCTTTTTTTTTTTTTTTTATCGTGGTAAAATCATCAAATGAGTCCTCCCACCCAGGCCAGGGCGGGAGGGACTGTCAGACTTGTACTGACTAAAATCCACGGTGTCCTTCAATAGCCCTTTACGTACTAGGGTCACGGTAATCCCTTGGTCCCGCGACCCCAGCAGGCTTTGGCCCTCTACAGGCCCCGTCACTATGCTGACACTCTTTGAGGCGCGCGTGGAACACAACGCGCCGTCGACCCGGGCATGGTCCATGGTCGGACAGTGAGTCGCCCATTACTCGCTGCCCGCATGCCCGCGCCTACGGTGGCCGGAGATCGTCCTGCGACGTCCGACGCCGTGGGTGTCTACCACTGCGGCTGGGGTGGAGGGAGGACGCTGTCCTCTCCCTCAGGCGGCCCGCCTCCTCCTTCACGAGCATGACTGCTTCGCAGAAGGAGGCGACCGCTTCCCACTCCGTCTCGCCCCGCAGCATGGCCTCGACCAATGCCGGGCGCGAGAGGTCTCCGCCTATCGCCGTCGTGAGGACACGGCGGTGCTCTGCCCAAGCGGGGCAGTCCTGCACCGTATGCTCCACCGTGTCCTCCGGACGGCTGCATCCGATCCCAATTATATTGGGGTCGGCTTCCAGTCAAAGCTGCATCCGATTTGACTGGAAGCCGACCCCAATATAATTGGGAAAAGGCTAGGCAGATGATGTTGTTGTTGACTTATCAAATAATGTTTGATGGTTTGCTTCGTTGATAAAATTTGGCATTTGAAGTGGATTTATTTTGACATAAACATTACTTTTGCAACCCTGAAAGATGAGGCAGAGGAGAGTACCTAAAAGTACACCCAGACTAATGGTTTTTTTATTTTTACATAGATTAATATTTATTTTTTATAACAAAATAGTACTAATTCAAAGTATTTACATAACTAAAACTAGAAATTTAAAAATACAACTAAATATTTACTACAAAATACTAAATTTAAACTAAAACTAAAATAAAATTATTAAAAAAAGAAACAACAGTTAAAATTCTTTCTGCATTCGATGATTGTACAGGTTTTTGATAAACAGGTAGCTTAAAAACTGATCGAACAACTCTTTTCTTATCAATCAACAATTTAGTTTGAGTATTTAAAAAAAAAGAAACGTTGTCCCACACTAGGAATTTCTCCTGTCCGTGGGTGCGTTTACAAACATAGAAACTCATATGCACAAATACATATTTGTAGGTCGTATCGTATAACCTAACATACTATAAAATAGACTTCCATACTTTTTTTACGTGGTAAAATCATTACATGAGTCCTCCCACCCGGAGGACACTCCTTGAGGCGCGCGTGGAACACAACGCGGCGTCGACCCGGGCATGGTCCATGGTCGGACAGCGAGTCGCCCATTACTCGCCGCCCGCTTGCCCGCGCAGACTTCCATACTTTATTTTTTGTTTTTAACAAAATCTTGATATCGTATTACTATCAATCCATTCGAGCGTAAGTAATTTACATCGGAAGGTGTAAATTCACAATAAACGCTGTATCCCTATAATTTACGCAGTAAATAAATGATTTACCTTTCATCCCTATAATTTACAGAATGATATTATTAACCCACTAAGAAATTGACTGACGCTCCGGGGCTGAGAGGCACGCGATCAAAAGGATCCAATCTTCATCCCACGGCATAATATACAAAGGAAAAGTCTTGAATTTTCCTGTTTCAACGTATTTTCTTAAAATGAATTCGTTTAGTAGCAAAGTCTAGGCTTCTTGAGTAAACACATTTGTGTGAAACGAATATTTTGTTTATGGATGAGCACGTTTGTTTTAGATAGTGTTACTGGTTTGATTTGGTTACTGTGTGGTTATGTTAGGGTTTTCCCAATGGGTGAAACGGAACCCTATTACTAAGACTTTGATGTCTGTCTGTCTGTCTGTCTATCCGTCTGTCACCAGGCTGTATTTCATGAACCGTGATCGTTAGACAGTTGAAATTTTGGCTGCAGATGTATTTCTGTTGTCGTCATTACAACAAATAGAATAAAGAAAAATATTAAAATAATTATTTAAGGGGGTTCTCATTTAGTTCACACGAACCCGGAACGTAAAGGGCTATTGAAGAACACCGTAGATTTTCGTTTCGTCAGTACGGGTCTGACAGTCCCTTACGCTCTGCCCTGGGTGGGAGGACTCATTTGATGATTTTACCACGCTTAAAAGAAAAAAAAAATGGGGAGCTCTCATTAAACAAATGTGATTTGTTTGTTCACCTTTGCTCGATATTGGTAACGGCAACAGGTAGACGTAAAGAACGACGGTAAAGATAAATAATTAAAATAAAACACATAATGTAAGGGGGCTCCAATCAAAAAACGTGTTATTTTACCGTTTTATAAATAACTAGCTGGCCCGGCAAACTTCGTAGTTCAAATTGACTTTTAAGTATTATTACGAATCTTTTGTGTGAGAATATAGAAAAGTGTTGTTTTTAGACATTTTCAGGCTTTTTTTCAAAAAAATAATTCACGAAATCGGTTCAGCGGCTCTTTGCGCTTAGCAACACATGCAGCGATCCATTTTTATATTATAGAATATAGGACAGAACCCTTCGGACGTGAGTCCGACTCGCACTTAGCCGGTTTTTCTATTTTAAGATTCTTTTATGTTATTTGCTTATGTGATAGGTAGGCAAACACAGCTTGAGGCGATACGATGGTAACAGTATTCCTTACAGGAAACGAATACTTTTGATATTTGCACGAAAATATCTTTTTGGTTATTTAGGAATGAAACTGTTTCACGATTTTATCAGACTACTTATTTTGGGTTGCGGACGGCGAGTAATGGGCGACTCGCTGTCTGAACATGGACCATGCCCGGGTCGACGGGCGTCGGTTTCCACGCGCGCCTCAAAGGGCTTAGAGGGCCAAAGCCTGCCGGGTTTGCGAGACTATCAGGTAACCGGGGTGGCTCTGGAACATAACGGGCATACGAAAAAGCTATGCAAATTAAGTTAAATCTTATTTGTGTGATATTACTATTACTTTATAACAGCCGTAAAATACCGATGATAGATAAAACGTTATTTCGTTATCAAATAATAAACAAAACAACTTTCTGAAAGTAATTAATTAAAAACAAAAATCTAAAACTATTTAAGGTCTCCTGTACATGATGCCGCCACCGCGCCGACACCGCGCGGCGCGGTGGCGATGCGGATCCGGCGTCGGCGGCGGCATCGTGTATACAAGCCCTATGAGGTGGCACAACCCTCCAACGCATCACTTTATTAACATGAAAAATCTCATAAAGCCATTACGACACCAGTTTATATGCAAATCGGCTTGCAACGGCTTAATGTTGACTTGTGAATTTATCACTCCAACCGACGCTACGCCGAAGCCACGCCACAGTAAACCAACGAAGATTACTTTTGTGCAATCTATGCAAGTTGTGAGTTTCATTTTTTATCAAAATAATGTCAACATAAGACCATAAGAATGGAGTGAAGATTATCTTCGACCCAGTTAAACATGGCCTCGATAACTTGATTGGTAAAAGCGTCTGGTGTACTAAATCAGTGGGCGTTTATTAAATTAAATTATATCTCTTTTAAACTCATGCTTTTTTTGTTGCAGAGCGATCGGAGGCGCTGAGCGGGCGTCTGTCGAAGTCTGCGTCGGAGCTGTCGTGCGCGCCCACAGCCACTTCCTCCCCGCCCCGCGCCCGCTCCGCTCATCACCACACCCCGCTCTCCGTAGTGCATAGGACGCAGCATTTCTTTACCAATTTAAAGGTAAGAGACACTTGCATTTTAGGGTGTTATCAAGCTACTCGTATTTGTTCGAGTGCGAAAGAGCATAGGTCTTTTGAGCACGTTAGAATCGCGTAACCAATACTCAAAGGTATTGGTTACGCGCCTGCCGCCTAGAATACCTGAGTAGTCCAGGCCTCTGTAAGTTACGGTGACCGCTTTACATTATTATGTTCCTGTGTGTATGTGTATTCATTTCTATATGGTAGAAAAAAAAGGTTTAATTTAACTGTTATCTAAATAATTTAATTTATTGCAATAGGGCACTGTACTTCGATCTAACAGCTTTAGTTAAATACTAAACACAACAGGCTACGTAACATAAGCACAGCTAAGGTTGAAAGCTGTTCAAAGTATTAATGGACAAATGGATAAGTACGAGAGAGCGCTCGGCATTAAGCCAAGTTAATGAGATGCAGTTGGCTCGACGACGTGTAGGGAGCTAGCAACCGTAGACGGCTAAATTAACTAAGAATAAAACATATAAAGGTACTACCCTTTTTAATCGTGGTAAAATCATCAAAAGAGTCCTCTCACTGAGAGTTGGGCAGAAGGGACTGTCAGATTTGTACTGACTAAAATCCACGAAGTCCTGCACTTCCCGCGATCCCGGCAGCCTTTGGCCCTCTAAAGGGGGGCGCCGTTATTGTGCTGACACTCTTTGAGGCGCGCGCGGAACAACGGGCCGTCGACCCGTGCATGGTCCAGCATCGGACAGCGAGTCGCCCGTTACTCGCCGTCATGTCCGTCATGATCGCATGTCCGCGCTTCGGTGGCCGAAGATCGTCCTGTAACGTCCGTCACTGTGGGTGTCTACCACTGCGGCTGGTTCGTTAGGTTGGCGGCTGTCCTCTCCCTCACGCGTCCCGCCTCCTCCTTCGCTAGAACGAGTGCTTCGCAGAAGGAGACTATCCAACACTAAAAGATTTTTTCGATTCGAATCAGTAGCCCCTAAGCATGTTCAACCGAACAAACTTACAAAACAAAGCTTTATAAAATTAGTTAACGTTATATTTTGATAGTATGGCTCCGTATAAAGGCTAAACTTGGGAATGAAATTAATATATGAAAAACATTACGGAGATTAGATCAACAGTTACGACACATAATCCGGATTTTTTTAAGGTATATCTGAAGGTAGATAAAACTAAGCATAAAAGGCTGCTTTTCAATAATTTTGTTATTTCTGAAAAACCCTCAAACTAAAAATACAAGAAAACAGTTTCCTTTGTTCTTGATTGATGAAAACACGTTTGGCAAATGCTTTCGCTGATGTTCGTCTTGCGACGATCCAAGAATTTCACCTCTAACGTCGCAATACGAATGCCCCCAGTTATCCCTATTAATCATAACCTCGGAGTTCTGAAAACCAACAAAATAGAACATAATTATCAATTTGACGGCACGGTTAGCGCAGTGGCTGAGCGATTGGACTGCTGCGCTGCGTGTCGCGGGTTCGATTCCCGCAGGGAGCAAAATTATTTATGATCTACAAGTAGTTGGTTCGGGTCTGGGTGTTTGTGTATGTGAGTTTATATGTTTGTAACGCACCCACGACACAGGAGAAATTCCTAGTGTGGGGCAACGTTTTTTTTTTAAATACAAGAAATACAAATACAAAATAGGAATGCATAAGTAAAATAAATAGCAGCAGAAGAAAAAGCTGACATCTAATTTACCTATGTCAAATGCAGTCTGACCCGAGTAAGGCGTTCGATCCTTGTTTTTGTCATTTATTTATATGACCTAGATTGTTGGGATCAAATCGGGACTAAACATAACATAAGAACGCATAACATACCAGAAATCCATGGCTTAAAAGCCATTTCTTAAAACGCAAAATTTAAATTATAACAACTTTTTCCCGCTTCTTTGCTCGTGTTAATTTAGAATTTCACAATCAATAAGGATCGTAATGTGTTGTGACAGACTTAACAAAGTAAAGTGACAGTGCGCTGGCTACGTTTATAGAAGGACCGATGGCCGGTGGAGCACACGAATCCTGAAATAATAAAAAAAACGTGTGGCACTCGGGGACTGCCGGGGTAAAGCTATTGCATAGCATTTTTATCAACTTATGCAGTTTTTTTTTTTTTTTTATCGTGGTAAAATCATCAAATGAGTCCTCCCACCCAGGGCAGGGCGGGAGGGACTGTCAGACTTGTACTGACTAAAATCCACGGTGTCCTTCACTAGCCCTTTATGTACCGGGGTTACGGTAATTTACGAGTCCCGCGACCCCGGCAGGCTTTGGCCCTCTACAGGCCCCGTCACTATGCTGACACTCTTTGAGGCGCGCGTGGAACACAACGCGCCGTCGACCCGGGCATGGTCCATGGTCGGACAGCGAGTCGCCCATTACTCGCCGCCCGCATGCCCGCGCCTACGGTGGCCGGAGATCGTCTTGCGACGTCCGACGCCGTGGGCGTCTACCACTGCGGCTGGGGTGGAGGGAGGTCGCTGTTCTCTCCCTCACGCGGCCCGCCTCCTCCTTCGCGAGCATGACTGCTTCGCAGAAGGAGTCGACCGCTTCCCACTCCGTCTCGCCCCGCAGCATGGCCTCGACCAATGCCGGGCGCGAGAGGTCTCCGCCTATCGCCGTCGTGAGGACACGGCGGTGCTCTGCCCAAGCGGGGCAGTCCTGCACCGTATGCTCCACCGTGTCCTCCGGACGATCCTCGCAGAACTTATGCAGTTATAATTATTAATTTATTTTATTTATGAAAAAATAAAATAAAAAAATAGGTATCACCTACCGCGAATATTTAACGAGAATATCATCCCATCGTTGCTCTATGGGAAGTTACTCTAAAATTAGGCTATGGTCAGCCACGTTAATCAAGTAAAAAGTCAAGAAACAAAATCATTCATTCAAAATTTATCCATCTGGGGGCACGGCAGTGCCCCAGCCAAGTCTCGAGCAAAACGGGCACGGCCGTACCATCTTTTCTCGATGCGATTCGCGGCTGTTTCGCCCCCCCTATATCTTCGACGTGGACAAAGCTAGGAGTTTAGGTTTTCGGTGAATAATAGTAGGCATTAGAACAAGCTTAAGTTCGAAATTACATGCCAATTGATTTAATAGTTTAGGAGTTACGGTCGATCAAAGTTACACCATTTTGTCACTCACTCACTGACTCACTGACTCACTGACCGATCATCAAAAATCTAAGGTACTTCTAGCAGACTTAGAAACTTCAAATTTTGCACCAAGATAGGTCATTAGCCACATATAAAGGAAAAATTATAAAAACATTAAAAAATAATATACCATAGAAAACAATTTTATATTTGCGGTTTGGCAAGAACATTATGTATGGATTTTGACTGCATTGTTAACTTTGTTCGTTGTTTAAGTATTCAATTGGATGAATAAATACATGGAATAGAAAAGAATAATAAAAATGTAATACATAGACTATAATTAATTGATACATAAAGTTCATAATTCATTAAATTAATAAAGCTAAAACTCCATTGTATTGCGATAAATTTCGATTGTATGCGCGCTCGATAGATGGCGTTGTACCTGTCTGAATCGCGCTATGGTTTCGTTACCGAGCGCAGTATAAGTAGTACTTTAAAATAATTCGATAATTTTCATTTGATAGCGCCACCTACCTATGAAAAACCATTTCGAAACTAAAAAAATATTGTAGCTATATTCGGAGAACTTAAGTTAGCCGGATTAGATAGTAGATTTATTATTGTTACTGAAACAGTTATTTAGGCGAATAGTTTATTAATATAACATAGACATAGGTAGTTACAATATCTAGTTGTTTACGTGTTATTTAGTTTAGTTATATTTATTTTGTAAGTTAGTAGATTTATGTTTATTTAGCTCGTTGAAAAGAAACAAAAGAGATAGAGAATGGGTTCTAAGCAAAGCAGTAGCTGAAGTCCAAGAAATTATGAGGTCACCTAAAAAAAAAGAAAGAAATACACTTACAAAAAATAAATGAGATCCCACCAAAAACATTAAAATAATGTAAAAAAATGCCAAGTCTCTCGATGCAGTCTTTCCATCGTAAAAAGTTTTGAGATCTCATAGAAGCCAAGTCCTATTCAAATTATTTTGTAGTTATAAATCAACATTTAGTAATTGTATCAATAGTTTTCTTTATATTATAATTATAGTGACTTGGCAATGAGCACAAGAAGAAACAAAACGGCTGGCATATTTGGAGTTGAAAGTCACACA
The DNA here is from genome assembly GCA_943136025.2 of Agrotis puta. Taxonomy (NCBI): domain Eukaryota; kingdom Metazoa; phylum Arthropoda; class Insecta; order Lepidoptera; family Noctuidae; genus Agrotis; species Agrotis puta. The sequence continues at coordinate 4,610,815 of OW964189.2, read as the reverse complement.
CCGCATGCGTAAACATTAATATCACAAAATTAATTTTCTTTTGGTTTATCCGTGTCGTCCCAACCGAATTTCGGCAACGGCAGTCAGTCTCATCCAAGACTAGTAAACTGCGCAGGACATAAATTATAATGCACAATTGCACAAGTGTGTACGCAAACACTAGTGTTAGTGTACTCTCGGTTCATTTACTTTCATAAAGCGATGGCCCGTAAGGTACTTATTTTTTATTATTGCATTGGAGCATGTAGTCGGTAGTGATCTGATCACAGGTCTCGTCAGTAACATTTGCACATAATTCCAGGCAGCAAGCAGCTTTTAATTGGTGCTCATTGCCAAGTCACTATAATTATAATATAAAGAAAACTATTGATACAATTACTAAATGTTGATTTATAACTACAAAATAATTTGAATAGGACTTGGCTTCTATGAGATCTCAAAACTTTTTACGATGGAAAGACTGCATCGAGAGACTTGGCATTTTTTTACATTATTTTAATGTTTTTGGTGGGTTCACGTTTACATGACAGATGTGACAGTGACAGTTTTAGGTTTATTTTCGTTACGGAATTTCTTGATTCAGTCCCCGCGATCAAAGCTCGCGATAAAAGCTTCGCAATAGCTTAAAATCTAATAAATGAAAAATTAATGCATAATCTTTCTTAAAAACGTGTCTCGTCATCAGCCTATAAATGTTACCACTGCTGGGACAAAGGCCTTCTCTCTCTCTGAGAGAGGGAGTGGGCCTCGGGTCTAAGAAGATTCATTAAGGTAATACCTAAAGTAAATCTTCTTAGACACGTTTTTCTATTGGTCAATTTTTAAAACTACGAGTAAAAGGTGCCTGAATTTAGTATATGTTGTATAGCTGACAAGAATATTATATTTTTAACTAAACTAAAGGAAATATAACTAAAGAGCCTTAAAACTAAAATCAAATGTTTTGTGAAACTAAAACTAAAATACCCGCTTTATTTATTTTACTATTTATGTATACACAATATAAAACACAGGATAATTATAACATAAAACTCAGTACAAGGGTACTGCTTATTTCTATAGAAATTTCTGCCAGCAGACCCGCTAAAGGAGAAGTTAATAAGAAATGTAGACTATAGTGTGTGAAAGAAGGAATAAAACCGTAAACAAGTAGATACCTAACCTATAACATACGAATACATTTTTTCTTTTTGGATTTATATTCTTAACTGAGACAAAACATACATTTAGGCTATATCTAGTCCAGGTGCCGTATGTTAAAAGATAAAACTTCTTTTAAGAATTAAGGTATTTGAATCTGAAAAGCTACGTATTACGCACAAAACATGCGCCTTTTCGTTGTTAACTTTATAATTTACGATCGTATTTCGCAACAATAAACTTCAGTTGAAAGTATAAGGAATCGGTGTAAAAGAACCCATTTTTCATTTGACACAAAAGGTGTTATTCGAATCTGATCATTATTCAATTTCGAAGAAATGTAATATTCTGTTAATGTTGGTAGGACATGGATGATATTTTTTTGCAATGAATTTTCTAGAAAGGATGTTTTGTCTCGTCGCATTAGGTATGTAAATTGTCTCGCAAAACACGCTTATAAGAAAAATATTAAATTTAACATCCTAACAAACTGATTGAAGAAAAACAAATAAAGATTAGTGTAATTTTAATCTAGTGTCTTATATAAATACTAGCGGGCGCCCGCGGCTCCGCCCGCGTAAATGTCGGTTACCGCTGCAAAAAGCCTACTCAGGAAAGACACGGTCAGCAACATGATACCCAGGTCTATTCACAGACACCGACACTAACATCGACGACGCAGTCATCACAAACACTCGACATAGATAGACATAGTGTGTCGCGGACTTTTTTGTAGATATTAATTATAAGATCAACAATTAATTAGAACATTTTATGGTTCTATCTTTTATAGTTTAGGCAGCGTACGCAAAATAAGTAACTTTTTTGGTTGATTCTTTACACCTTGTGGCCGAAAAACCCAAATATCTTACGGAACCCTATTTTTCTCCAAAATAAAATATAGCGTATGTTACTCGTGGATAATGTAGCTTTCGAATGGTGAAAGAATTTTTAAAATCGGTACAGTAGTTTTTGAGCCTATTCATTACAATCAAACAAACAAACAAAGTTTTCCTCTTTATAATATTAGTGTAGACTACCAAAATAACTAATTTCGTACCTACTATTGCTTCAACTATAAATAAATAAAATGTAAACTAATAATATATTTAAACACCACCAAAACCTTTAATACCTATTTCATAAAATAATAACAAAACAAATCTAAAAATAAACTACTCAAAGACTAAAAGTAAAAAAGGGTACGCCGCAATCGCGGCGGTAAGACCCCTCTTTGAGGTCTGGCTGGATAGGCGTCACGGCGTCCTGACCTACCGCATGACGCAGGTCCTCACCGAACACGGAGGACCTGTGTCTGATAGGGAGGGAAGAAATGCCTGGGTGTCACCACTGCGAGGATTGTCCGAAGGACACGGTGGAGCATACGGTGCAGGACTGCCCCGCCTGGGCAGAGCACCGCCGTGTCCTCACGCACGAAGCAGTCATGCTCGCGAAGGAGGAGGCGGGCCGCGCGAGGAAGAGGACAGCGTCCTCCCTCCACTCCAGCCGTAGTGGTAGACGTCAATAGACGATCTCCGGACACCGTAGGCGCGGGGATGCGGGCGGCGAGTAATGGGTGACTCGCTGTCCCACCTTGGACCATGCCCGGGTCGACGGCGCGTTGTGTTCCACACGCGCCTCAAGGATTGTCAGCATAATGACGGGGCCTGTAGAGGGCCAAAGCCTGCCGGGGTTGCGGGATTCACAAATTACCGTGACCCCGGTACATAAAGGGCTATTGAAGGACACCGTGGATTTTAGTCAGTCAAGTCTGACAGTCCCTCACGCCCTGCCCTGGGTGGGAGAATTCATTTAATGATTTTACCACGCTAAAAAAAAAAAGACTAAAAGTCGCGCTGATCAGCTCGGTTTGTAAATAACAATTATTGTCTGTCAATAAGGTCGAACAGTCTGAACGTCTATTCGCCTCAGCAGCCAACTATTGTATGAAGCACGCGCGTTTTTTTTTGTGTATGGCATCTCGCTGGTCCTGCTCGCTGGTACTGCTCAACCGGACTTTTCTGTGGATGCCTTAAGATTTTAAGGCCTCCAGGCGCGCGGACCCCCCCGCCTTTTTAAACCTGTCGCCGCGAAGCGCGTGGATCGCGGCAACCGCTACACAAAAATAATCCTTATAGCATGATTCTGTATTCACGCGCGATGACTGATTAGCGTATTTCATGTATAACTTTGATGTTTCTACACCGATTTACTTGATTCTTCTTTTATTGAATAGGTACTTATGTTAACTTTTTTTAATTAGGGATGAGTGAGAGTGTTGTAAACGTAAGAGTAGACAAATATAATCAGAAAGCTCCGAATTGCTAAGCTATCGGGAGTTTCACGTGTTATTGTGAGTCATCCATAAAAGATAGACATATGCTGTCAAGGAATATTTTTATATAATTTTAAGGAGAACATTTCCGTCGTACATGATTTCTATGCAGCTTTAACCTGCACACGCGACGGAAGCTTAAAAAATGGAGTAACTTCTCCCGTTTTCCCAATATTTCCCTTCACTGCTCTGCTCCTATTGATCGTAGCGTAATGAAAAGTATACTATAACCTGCCCAGGAGTATGAAGAATAATTGTGCCAAATTTCGTTAAAATCCGTCGAGTAGTTTTGGTTTCTATAACGAACATACATACAGACAGACAGACAGACAGACAAAAATTTTACTAATTGCATTTTTTGCATCAGTAGCGATCCCTAATCACCCCTTGATAGTTATTTTTTAAATATATTTCATGTACAGAATTGGCCTCTCTACAGATTTATTATAAGTATAGATTTAGATTTAGTTAGGTTATATACATATATGTAATTCAAGAATATTCCTATTCTATACTCTAATATATTAATTTTATAATAAAAAAAAGGTTTAAATCCAATGTGTTTTAATTTTTAGTCTGGCTCGGTAACAGACCTTTAAATGTATAATTTGGCCCATTAGAAAACTGAGAGACACCCCTGCTATATGCCATTTAAAATGCGAAATTCGATTTCTTTACGTAAATATGAATGAGTTTACAGGTAAAACGGGGTCACTGCCTTTTCCAGGCGGGTCATCGACGGTTTGATAGCGGTCAACCGCTCAATGTGATTTCAGGATTAGGGAAAGGAAAGATTCCTAATTAAAGTTTTATCGAAACAGTTTGATTACAGAACGTATCTTTACTAATATTATAAAACTGTGATTCTTTAAACTACTGGTTCTAACAGGGTATTTTACTGCATAAGTAAATTGAGAATCTGTTTAGTCCGTCAGTTAGAATGTTCAAAAATAATGGACACGTATTTTTTGTTCTTCTTTTATTTTTTAAATCAGTGAATATTGACAAAGATAAAACGCTTTGAAATTCAGGACTGGGGCTTGTGACGTCATAACGCTTGTAAAATTGTACCGACCGAGTGACGTTTTGTGAATTTTAGAAGCGTCGTATCTTCGTCAATTTTGGTTTATGTAGCAAAAGAAAAAATACGGGTCAAATTCTATTTTAAAATCTTTTATTTCGGACTAATTATATTTTTTTTAGTAAAATAACCTATTGGAAACATTACACTATGACCAATAAGAGCCAAGCAGAAGGGGTGAAACCAAGAGGATCATATAATAATCATTGTAACTTTTGAAAGATGTCCCTTAGACCTAATACCCAACGATATCAGGTGTAACATACCGTAATATTACGCCTGTAATCCCCTTATTACACACACACACAATTTGCCGGCATGTGACCAAGAGAGTGATGGGAATGAATGTTGATGGATGGAGAGGAAGAGGAAGACCAAAGAAAAGATGGAAGAATTGTGTGAGGATATGAATATTAAAGAAGTAAGAACACACACAGAATGAAAGAAGAAAGCTATTCTCGATTTAATGAAGAACATCCATCTATCCATCCAATCAACAATTCACATTCATAATAACTAAAAAAGGTCTTTATAATTTACTAGCGACCGGCCCCGGCTTCGCACGGGTGGACATTTATTTTTTAAGCTCTCTGAAAAAAAAATCCGGGATAAAATATAGCCTATACGGATTCGGAAGAATCCCTCTAAGTAATGGTAAAAGAAATTTTGAAATCGGTCCAGTAGTTTTTGAGCCTATTCAATACAAACATACAAAAATACAAAGGTTTCCTCTTTATAATATTAGTATAGATTCATCCGGGTCGACGGCGCGTTGTGTTCCACGCGCGCCTCAAGGAGTGTCAGCATAATGACGGGGCCCCCCTCTAGAGGTCCAAAGCCTGCCGGGGTCGTGGGTCTCACGAATAACCGTGACCCCGGAACGTAAAGGGCTATTGAAGGACAGGATTTTAGTCAGTACGAGTCTGACAGTCCCTCCTGCTCTGCCCTGGGTGGGAGGACTCATTTGATAATTATACCACGTAAAAAAAATATTCACAAACATTACTTCATATACCTACAAATATCCAAGTTCTGTTCAATTGATTCCGGGAACATTCATCTTTCCATCCTTACATCATTTATGACAGGAGTAAAATAATAGAAATTACGAAAATATAGCTTGCATTTTGTCAAGCGTCGAGATTTAATCCGTGTGGTTCACAAAATTGTTAGTGGTGAATTTAATAGTTCAAACTGGCCAATTAGAGCTGATCGTTTGACCACAATTTGTGAACAGTTATTTGCGAGTATCGTTGGCAAAACTTTTTTTCTTGAAAAAAACGTTGCCCCACAATAGGAATATCTCCTGTGTCGTGGTTGCGTTTACAATCATATAAACTCACATACACAAACGCCCAGACCCGAAAAAACTACTTGTAGATCATACAAATATTTGTTCCGAGCGGGAATCGAACCCGCGATACGCGGCGCAGCAGTCCAATCGCTCAGCCACTGCGCTAACCGTGCCGTCAAAGTTATGAAAGTTATGAATTTCAATGTTTCTTGAAAACTTATTATGTCATTTCAAGTTAGTTTTACAAGGCACGGTTGTTGGCGCAATCCTCGAGTGATCTACTGCTGCGCTACGAGTCGGGATATGGATTTCCGCACGGAACAAATATTTGTATGATCTATAAGTACTATTCCGGATCACATACACCGATCTATAAATGTTTATGAAGACACCTCATTCAAAAAGAACTTCCAACGGAGAAATTCGTAATCGAGGAACTAAACAACGAATAACGACCCGAGAATCGTACGGTTTCAAAGAACGTCGACAAGACAACACGAAGACAGAAAAAACTTAAAAAAAAGAAACCGACTTCAAAATCAAACGAAAAACCATGAAATAACTTTTATACTACACCTGCGTGGAAAGTACCTTGATACTATAACAAATTTACGGTAGAAAGTACCGTAGGCGACTACGGCTCGGGATTCAAACGACACCCTCGACGGTGATCGGTCACTTTCTCCTCTTGGTGAACTATTCTTTCGGAAGTCGGTGGCTATGTTTTTTTATCTTTATCGGCTTCCGAAGTGATTTGAAGTCGGTTAAAAAAGTCAGACTTATAAACAAGTATCTTCAAAAACTTAGATCCATAATGAATAGTCCTCTACCACAATTACTGATGGTTCAACTTGGCGTCATGACGGGCGGATTTCTTTGCAACTTTTCGAGCCTCTGTCAGCGATCGATCGGAGTGAGCAAGCGGTTTTGGAATAATTCGAGAGGCGAATTAAGCTGTGATGGCCCTGATTAAATTCTTTTTTTGTTGTACCTATTAATGTCTGACAGCCAGTCTTACCAGCCAATCTTACCAAGGTCGAGCAAGGTGAGTCAAGCTACACCATAACTGACAAATGCTTGCACTGACTGGACAGATCCACTCAAATCTGTGTGGTTTTTTCTTCAAAATACCATCTCAGACACTAACCTACATGGTCCTCGTATAACATGACAGATATAATGTCTAGATTTTAAAAGAGACAGTGACTTCCGAGCTTGTTTCGACTGTTTCTTCTCTAAGCAGTCAGGTACCCGCCGGGGTTGCGGGACTTACAAATTACCGTGACTCCGGTACATAAAGGGTTATTAAAGGACACCGTGGATTTTAGTCAGTCAAGTCTGACAGTCCCTCTCAGATGATTTAAACACGCTAAAAAAAATAGTCAGGTACGAAACAACGGCCTTATCTGGTTTGTAAAAAGACGACGTGTAAAAGTGTTTATATGCGTATAACCTACTTGCAAAATAAATATCATGTCATTTCATTTCAAGGAATATATTGAAAGTCAAATAGTAATTGGATTGTGTAAGTCCTCATGAGTGAAGTAAAATGAGTCCTCCCACCCAGGGCAGAGCGGGAGGGACTGTCAGACTCGTACTGACTAAAATCCACGGTGTCCTTCAATAGCCCTTTACGTACCGGGGTCACGGTAATTCGTGAGTCCCGCGACCCCGGGTGTAAGTCAGATTACATATTATTATATTAGTCTATACACCTTCTATATCTTCTATACGTATAATAAAATGGTAGGAAAGTCAAAACTGTAAATTGTTTTTTTTTTAAATACTTTTAATCTACAATCGATAACGAAGCCAAAAACATAGCTTTCAGAATTTTTATCTGTATGTCCGGGATAAACTCAAAAAGTACTGCATGGATTTACTTCAAATTTGGCACTAATATTATTAAGAAGTCGGTCAACATATAGGTTACATATTATCACGTTATCACGTACAGTGAACCTTTATTTCTTCAACGCATTCACGCAGACGACGTCGCGGGCAGCAGCTAGTATTAAATAATGTCGAATTCAAATAACAAAATATACGAAATGTCTCATCCACGCATCCAGTCGGTTCATCAGTCGTCGTATTGACTTCATCGCGCTTCACAGATGATTGCATTCAACGTGCGACCAATCAGCGATTGGCGCGAATCAATTGATCAAGCCGCCGGGCATTTGGGCATCCGATGTCATCGCTTTGTGTCCGACAGACTTGATTAATAGCCCCGCAACTTTGGTGTTAAATTTGAAGTCAATCTACGAAATTGATTTTGATAGTGATGTTAATTAGACGGGTGTGACCTTGAAAAGTCTAGTAGGTGCTTACTCTATCTGGACACGTGTATGATTTACTAGTTCTTACCTTGGTTTCGCGCCCGCTGCTCTGTTTTTATTGGACGTAGCGTGATCATAAATACGAGTAGGTTATGAAAGCAAAGAGTAGTAGAATAAATGAATAATTGGACTGCTGGGCTACGTGTCGCAGGTTCGATTCCCGCACGGAACAAATATTTGTATGACCTACAAGTAGTTGTTCCGGGTCTGGGTGTTTGTGTATGTCAGTTTCTATGTTTGTAAACGCACCCACGACACAGGAGACATTCCTAGTGTGGGGCAACGTTTCTTTTTAACAATAAAAAAAAAGAATATTCAAGTACCATAAAGAACTAACCCCTTTACCCTCCTTCTTCAGAGCCGTTGGCAGCGCAGTCGGAGTCGAGAGCGATGTCCTGGAGGCACCATCTTCACGCTAGCACCGGGGCAGGACAGCAGTGGCACCGAGTACGCTGGAGACCAGAGCTCGGAGCACAGCACCCCTGCCAACTCGCCGCGACATAGATTTAAGAGGGGTGAGCTCAATTTTTACTACCATAGATAGTTAGAACCCCTATGAAATTGTAGATGAGGTCGTGGCGTTGAAATTCGAAAGAGACTCTACAAAGAAATAAAAACCTTATTATTTAGTGTTGTACAGTCTCTTTTTTTCTACAAGCTTTTATTATATTAAACTTTTCAAATAAAAAAAGATGAAAAAAAGAACAAGATTTAAAAGAGTTCCAGAGCTCAAGTTTCATGAGAATTTAAGAAAAATATAAAGAACAATTTTTAACTTAAACGCAAAACGAAAAGGTTCCCATTTCAATTGTCTTAAGGTAAATATTTGTATAACATTGACATCTCTGAGGATTAAAACTGGCCGAGAGTCGAGTCTGTGGTTACTTCGGATGAAAATAAAACGAAAAAGGTTAGGTTACATAACCTTTTTTAACGTTTGTTGATGGTATTATTTAATGTTAATACTGTTAGTATTGATTCACTTTATGAAACTGATGATCCACTTCCCGGTTTCCGATTGAGCTGAAATTTTACACGTGAATGTATATATATCGCGTGACAGTGCAATATTATGATGATATGGAGCTGATGTGATGATGGAGTTGGAAGTTGGCCATAGGAACTCTGTAATGAAACACCGCAAACCTATCCAGTTTAGACTCGTTTGTACTTTTTCTATGTATTTTTTAACAATAAAAGCTTGTTTCTAAACAGAACATAGTTTTTTAAATGACTTACTTGTTTCCCTTTAAAAATATTTCCTGAAATTGCTTTGTTTAGATGAAGAATCGAGAAAAGTATTTTTTGGTAGAAAAATAAACGGTACTTTTACGGTAGGAAACGGAAAATTCTTCATAAAAATGTCAAAAACACATTTCAATCATACTCGTCAACAAAGTTAAATTGTTGAAGCAACATTGTCGACTAGCACGGGAACCTATTTCAATTATAAAACACAAGGACACAACAAAAACACTGTGTTGTTTTCCTATTCAAATTGTTGTAGAAAGAGAGAAAAAGTTTGTAATTGGAAAACCAACTCTAATTGTGTGTAGCACCGGTACTTTTCAATTAACGAGAGGAAAGAATTAAGTGCTTTTTTTTCAGTTTGCATCCCTTAAATTGTTTGAGGAGATTAAATAAATGGCCTATGCTTAGCTCTTTGCTAAAATGTATTGTTTTCTTAACAAGTCAGAGTTATGGTGAAAACTTGGTAGATTTTTAAGCTATTGCATAGCTTTTATCGCGGGCTCTGAGCGCGGCGACCGAGTCAAGAAATTCCCTAACGAAAATAAACCTAACACTCCGCATCGTCTAACGTCGTTTCTGTTCAGCAGACTTCGGCAATCATAAAACATCCGTCATAAAGACAATTTACTTTTTCTTACTCATTCTAAACAGCCAGCTACAAAAGGAGATTTTCACAATTAAACCTACTTATAAAATTCTCCTACAACAAAGCATGGTGGCGCAGTAGAAGCGTGCGGGGCCCATAACCTATTGAAAATTTTGACTCAGTTTGAAAGTGAGACCTGGGAATCCTTTATATAAAAGACCCACTTATATCTTCATTATAATTTATTTTTCTTTATTACAGTAATGCACCACAAACATTTTAAATAAATGATATTCTCGTTAAACATTTGCGGTAGGCGATAATTTAAAGCTCGACGTGTCCCGAAGAATGAATTTACCTGTCTTGGTTCCTGCAACGAAATCAATTAGAACAGAATAGTGGAGTCGAATGTAAAATCCCTCTTTTAGTCTAAACCAAGATAGCACATCGATTGCTTCCCCTTAACGGAAAAAATATTGAATTTAATACTAGACCACGATTTAAGATCACCTTTTAAAAGGTCAAGACGTTTTCTATCGAACTATTTTATGTTTCTTTACTTATGCCTATATGTATAAACAATCTTGTGTTCCATTATAGAACATGGGAGGATCACAGATTTTTCTGGACAGTCAGCACCATTAAGTCTAGACCTGTTTTATCCAGTATTCCAGTATCTTCTGGATTATCTGACGTGACGTGACGTCAGCATTATTATACTAGGCTAGCAGTAATTTGTTGGAGGTTACGATTAGTTCTGGCACCCTGCCAAGACAACGCTTAACGGATGTTTTTGTTGTTAAATAGCCCCAACTTCGGAGGCGGTTGGTAAATGTTGTGCTAGGCAATATTGATCGATTCTGACTAATTTACTTAGATACTTAGTTCTTGACGAGAAATCACTTACTTGGGTGTGTGTCAGCTTTTTTTTTTAGCGTGGTAAAATCATCAAATGTGTCCTCCCACCCAGGGCAGAGCGAGAGGGACATTGTTGCTCAAAATTACCTCACTAATACAAATATTAATCAATTATAATTGACGAACCATCCAATAAACCTAATCAAACATTAGATAGAGACAGCAGGGAGTTACATAGGTATGTAAGTCAATAGACAAGGAATCGGCAGTCATCCCAATCTTGTGATTAATTAAACGCCAATCAAAGTCAGAGCCGATGTTCTATTGTTTCGATCGTCGCTGCCTCAAGACTATTCACATGCATCTCAATTCAAGATGGTCGAACGTTGTGTCAGGTGTTGGTAAGACTGAAAATTAATTTGTTTTGCGTTTTAAAATGCTTTTTAGGATTGCCTTTTTGATAAATTTTCATAAGACTAATTTTACTTGGATAATACTTTTTTGACAAATAAAACAAAAGTTGCTACACACAATCTAAGGGAAATCCCAAGATTATTTTGCAAAAATCGATATTATAAAAATCTTGTGTCTCGTCGTTTGTTGTTGTCTCGGAAACGATTTTTTTATAAGTTTTGGGAGGTGTGTGAATGGGTCGTTAAGTAACTATTTTTTTTAAATGTTGTATGTAGACATTCTATAATTACTCTTACGCCTCGATGTACTTACTGTGTGTGTGTTGCTGGTGTTACCGTGTGATCAGAAATAAATCTTACATAATCGTGTAGGAAAATTGCTAATATTTTATCGGGCCAATATTCTAATTTTATCTCTAAGGCCAAATTTTAAATATCCACTAGATCTCTTGTCAGCAATTAATGTCTTTTTATAGCATTCTGAATTTTAAACAGACTAGCCGAATATAGGCGTTTTTTTTTAACGTGGTGAAATCATCAAATGGGTCCTCCCACCCAGGGCAGAGCGGGAGGGACTGTCAGACTCGTACTGACTAAAATCCACGGTGTCTTTCAATAGCCCTTTACGTTCCGGGGTCACGGTTATTCGTGAGTCCCGCGACCCCGGCAGGCTTTGGCCCTCTACAGGGGGCCCCGTCGCTATGCTGACACTTCTTGACGCACCCGTGGAACACAACGCGCCGTCGACCCAGTCGACTATAGGTAACGATTTTTTCATTAACAAAGCACGAAACATAATTTGTCACCATTCAACGAATTTGCAATTCAAAGTAGGTTCATTTTAGCGTAAATAAAACGAGTAAGCGGACTGAAAAATGAGTAAAACGTTTTCATAATTATAATAATAAAAAATATTTTCAGAGGCAAGTAGCGGTAGTTGTTAGGAGATATTGATCGAAGTTCTGATCTGTTAGTTTTAAGGGTTCTGTAGCCAAATGGCAAAAAACGGAACCCTTATAGATTCGTCATGTCTGTCTGTCTGTCCGTCCATATGTCACAGCCACTTTTCTTCGAAAGTATAACAGCTATTATGTGAATCGCATTAGGATACTCACATAAAAAGAAATTGAGGGTTCCCCATACTTAGAATTGATTTTTCTTTTAAATCAGCAAACACATACGTGTACGTATCTTCGGATAGATCTTAAAAAATGAAGTTAAGGTTACTAATAACATTTTTTCTCAACTGAACAGTTTGCGCGAGAGACACTTCCAAAGTGGTAAAATGTCTGTGTCCCCCCCCCCCCCCCTTTAACTTCTAAAATAAGAGCACTGCAAACTACCAGCGAAAATTGGTTTGAACGAGATCAAGTAATTAGTTTTTTTTGGTCAACATTTTAATATAACATTTCTTATATTCACTTATAGGTATTTACATAACTAAAACTAGAAATTTAAGAATAAAACTAAATATTTACAACAAAATACTAAATGTTAACTAAAACTGAAATAAAATTATTAAAAAAAAGGAAAAAACAGAAAAAGATTTTTTTTAATGCGTCATAAATCGTAAACCGCAATTTACCTTTCAAAGTTACAACCAAGTACAAGAACCGACTCGCACTTGTCTGGTTTTGTTATACTTACCTAAGTTTTTTTTTATTAGTAAATCATCGAATGCGTCTTGGTTCGCGAGGATCGGATTCTCATCTGACAGTTCATCAGTGATCCTTCGGTTGTCTTTTTCCAGGACCTCGGTAACCTGCTTAAAACCCTGCTCCCTATTATTTTCGCATTTACGAAGTTTCTCCAACACATCGGAACGCCCAAATTGGTCTTTTGTCCATAACTGACGGGATATGTCTCGAAAAAAGACCCCGAATCTCCGCGTATCGTTTTTTTAGAATAGTAACCCAGAACTAATCTTTATGTTAACAATCTATTAGAATTATTTAATTACGAAAGCTGAAATAATATTAGAAAATACAAAGAGTTTACTAAGTAAACGACAAACGTTTGATACCAATTAGGTATTAGAATAGTTCCAACAATCCCATTAAAATTACTTACTCATCGATAAACACATACCTTCTTACCTTGAAATACATACGAAATTATTTCTCAGATATTATTAAATGCCATACCGAGTATTTCGATCGATTTTCATCAATTCTCCTCAATTATGGTTACACTATACCTGTTGCCCGCGGCTTCGCCAGCGACTATGTAAAAAATTATCCACTGGGATCCTAATTAGGGGATGAAAAGTGACCTATAACCTACATATTAATCCAGGTTACAAACTATCTGTGTACCCATCCGAATCCGTCAGTAGTTTTTGCTTGAAAGAGTAACAAACATCTATCCAAACTTTCACATTTATAATATAAGTAGTTTTAGAAGGATAGGATAGAATGTAGGATAAGATAGGATTAGTAAGCAAGTGAGGATTACCTACTATCTTATTCATATTCATGCGAAGCCCTGTGGTTTTGGGCTTAGAACGGAAACCGAATAATCAGATATTGCGATGTTTTCACTCGGGATTAGTACCTATTGTACGTAAAACTGTGTTCTAAATGTTCGTTGTTCGTGAAGCTCAGAAAATTAAAATTACTTACGATTAGGTACGAGTATTTTAGTTCCCCTACGGCTTATTCTATTACTACTAGTCTCGCATTTACGCCTAGGCGACGTGTTGAAGAGCCTAAACATAGACATGCAGACTTTTTTTTGTGGTGTCGTTGATCACGGTGTCCTTCAATAGCCCTTTACGTTCCGGACACGGTAATTAGTAAGTCCCGCGAGGCCGCACGCTTTTGCCTCTAGAGGGTCCCCCCTCTTTTTGCTGACACTCTTTGAGGCGGTCGTGGAACACAACGCGCTGTCGACCCGGGCATGGTCCATGGTCGGACAGGGAGTTGCCCATTACTCGCTGCTCGCATGCCCGCGCCTACGGTGACCGGAGATCCTCTGCCGAGACATGCAGACATGGCTAAGAAGTTGTGTTTAGGGATAAATGAAGAAGTATTGGTCAAGTTTTTAACGTGCCTGAAACACCTACCCAAAACTTGAATGTACTTCTTGGGCCATATGGTTTTTACTGCACTGCACTAATTAACCTGGGGATGCAACGGATCCGAATTCAAGTTCTCCTAACACCCCCAGGGGTATCCTCCAGGGGTGACATGGGTCCGGAATGAATTTGCCCAATTAGGAAACTAATGAAACAGCGTGTGTTGCCGACTAGTTTAGTTTACAGATCTATAATAACATCGCCCCAAATGGCTTACATTAAAAGATGAACAGATAGTCACATAGATTTTCAGTAATATCAGAGTGAAAACAAGATAACAAATTCGATTACCACAATCCCGGGTTCCTTTCACGACAGCCTTGGGAAATAGAGGGACCTCTACGATGGAGGTTCGTGGAATATTCTCTCGTGGTCATAATTTATTAACTAGAAGGTAAATATAATTTTATTTAGGTAATAAATACAATATTAATCGTTGATCCAATGGCGATAAGCATGACTGCTAGTGATGATGATGCTTTTTCTAAAAGGGATGTTGTAACCTCGGGCACGCCGCAATCGCGGCGGTAAGACCCCTCTTTGAGGAGAGGCTGGATAGGCGTCACGGCGTCTGTGTCGGATAAGGAGGTAAGAAACGCCTAGGTGTCACCACTGCGAGGATCGTCCGGAGGACACGGTGGAGCATACGGTGCAGGACTGCCCTGCTTGGGCAGAGCACCGCCGTGTCCTCACGACGGTGATGAACCATGCCCGGGTCGACGGCGCGTTGTGTTCCACGCGCGCCTCAAGGAGTGTCAGCATAGTGACGCGGGGCCTGTAGAGGGCCAAAGTATGCCGGGGTCGCGGGACTTACCCATTACCGTGACCCCTGTACGTAAAGGACTAGTGAAGGACACCGTGGATTTTAGTCAGTACAAGTCTGACAGTCCCTCCCGCCCTGCCCTGTGTGGGAGGACTCATTTGATGATTTTACCACGATAAAAAAAGGGATGTTGTAACCTGAAGAATTTTGTAGTATATATTTGTTTGATCTAAAGTTTATTCGTATAAGATGGAAAGTAGGATCATGCATATTAGCCGAGCTAATAATTATACATTTTTTGTTTATAAAGTTCAAAAATAACCACCAAAAGTGCAAAATTACTTCAAAACTTTTCTTTTGTCGGTTTGTTTTTTACTTAAATTAATTTTTGCGACCGACTTCCGAAAGCAAAGTAAGCGATAGGAGGTCGGTCTGAGGCCAAAACATTAGAATTTTGGCATACAGCAAGCTCGGCGTGACGCGAGCGTGGTGTGTCAATCGCGTGTGTCATCCCTCGTAGCGTAGGCGCTAGCGTGGCGTTTTGTGTGACGATTTACTTAAATTTTCATTGTAAGTAAGCATGCCAGGTCGCGGGACTGTACGAATTACCGTGACCCCGAAACGTAAAGGGCTATTGAAGGACACCGTGGATTTTAGTCAGTTCGAGTCTGACAGTCCCTCCCGCTCTGCCCTGGGTGGGAGGACTCATAAGATGATTTTACCACGTAAAAAAAAAGTAAGCATGCCAAGGACACGCTACGCCACCGTGGCGCCGCGTCGTGTTCGCAGTTTGCTCGCAAAGTTATACGTAAACGAAGTCGCGAGCAGAAGCTAGTTATTAACAAAAACATGCTGAGCTACACTTTGGCCACACTGTTACCTAGAATAGTCTAGCCCTATATGGTTCTTCGAAGCGCAATTATCTAGAGTCGAGGTTATGATTTAATAATACTGTTAGGAATTTCACATCTACAACTACACTTACAGTTTATATTGCTGTGGATAAATTATTATGTTTAATACCAGGAAAAGATATTAACTACCATTTGGTACAGTCATCAAAAGAAATACAGGTATATATTTCTTTAATGCCTTTGTCAAACAGACAGGCGATAGCGAAGCGTTTCCGACGCGATACCGAACCGAAGCGAGACGTCAGTCCGATATTTCTGTCATGCTATCGGATCGCTTTCGCTGTTCTATGTGACTGGATTCAAACAATTCCATACATTACAAATAAAAATGTCACGGTTCGCATTCGCCACGCCAGTCTGTTTGACAAACGCTTAAAGGCTTTTCTTATTGTTTAAAGCAATACGAGAAACTCATTTGTACCCCTATTACTAAGACTCCACTGTCCGTCCGTCTTTCTGCCTGTCTGTCTGTTTGTTTGTCCGTCTGTCACAAGTCTGTGTCATAATTATGAACCGTGATAATTAGACAGTTGAAATTTTCACAGATGATGACACGTATTTCTGTTGCTGCCTACGAGTATTACGTGTGTAGTGTGGTGTTAAAGTATCCTATAGGCAGCTTTTCCATCACGTAATATTTTCATTGCCCTTAATTTAGTAGGTAGGAACTTTATACTCCATACGTTTAGTAATACAATTTTATAGTATTAACGTGTTCGTGTTTTTTACCACGTGATTGAGACACCTAGCTTAGCGGGGCTTATGGGTAATAACTCCATTCAATTACCTAGTAAAACTTTGCAGCAATAGCACAAATATTGTCGCTAACGCTGTTTTTGTTTTTTTATTCGTTTTCAAACTGGAATTTCATATAATTCCTTATAATTCTAGTGCCAAAATGTATTAAGACTAGTTGCTAAAATGCGGCATTGTAGACCAATATTTTTGAACTTGTGGACAGCTCCATCTGTTTTCAATACCAGGAAACAATTTGCTTTTATAGGAAGCGCCATCTAGTCGTTGCTTTTGGTACTACGCCTCTTAGAGGCGGCAATAGTTGCCTCTACTCGCTCCTAGATGGCTCTCTATGTACTAAATAACTGAACCAAAGTTATTAGTTCTGTTGAATTTTATTATACAAAAAACAAGAATATTATGACGAAACCGGCATGTTCTAGAACCAAATTCAGTTCGATTCAAATTCAATTTATTTCAGTACAATATCTTCGAATATTGGGACAATATACTTACATACCTAGCAGGTGAAATATACCAACACATTGTGCCCGCATGGTGGATTACAACCCACTCCCTGTGGCATGTGCCCCAGCTGCCCAACAACCGCCATCTTTGACTAAAACCCTTGCTAACAGTTTGTATAACTTCCCCTATCAAACAGTATTCCTTTCTGAATCGTTTCCGTAAGTTAGTTAATTTATGAGGCCTAATTGGGTTATTTTATTGGTGCCATAAACTTGTGTTTATGACGTTAACGTTAGATGTCATTACGATTAAAGGAGCGATGACGTCACCTATTTTAGACTTTGTCCGCTTTACCACAAAAAGATAAACATCTTTTGAACGCTTGTCTAAAAAAACGACGGATAGCACTCTGGGAGTGCCGGCAGAAGTGAAAACTTCAATAGTAATAAACACACACGAACATTCGCGCAAGCGCCCTGCGCCGTCTTACGAATTTTCGATCAGGTCACGTGTCCTGACGCGAGTTTAACATTTTTTACTCATTCCAAAAAAAGTGCACAACGCCGCTAAAGAAGTTTTCACTTCAAAAACATGTAACTGCAAAGCGACCCTTATATCAACGTGAAATGTCGTATTGACGTTGACAGATGTTTTAAACAAGTGTTCAACAGGCGTTTTTCTTTTTGTAGTAAGACGGTGTAAGTCTAAAATAGGTGACATCATCGCTCCTTATCATAAACTTAGACCCTATTCGCATGGGGTAGGCAGGAACTAAAAGCGCCACCTGCTACGATTCTTACGTACTCCTTTCGCCTCATCCACATTTATAAATAAGTACATCTGGTCATATAAGCACGTCGGTTGCGACTACTACGCACCCAACCTTTCTGAAACACGTTTGGTGAAATAAGGTGTAAGTCTTCCTAGGGCGTCCCAGGGCACGCCGCAATCGCGGCGGTAAGACCTCTCTTTGAGGAGTGGTGGGACAGGCGTCAAGGCATCCTGTCCTACCGCATGACGCAGGTCCTCACCGGACACGGAAGTTTCGGGAGGATCCTGTGTCTGATAGGGAGCCTGTAGAAGGCCAAAGCCTGCCGGGGTTGCGGGACTCACAAATTAACGTGAGCTCGGTACGTAAAGGGTTATTTAAGGACACCGTGGATTTTAGTCAGTACAAGTCTGACAGTCCCTCCCGCCCTGCCCTGGGTGGGAGGACTCATTTGATGATTTTACCACGATAAAAAAAAAGGCGTCCCGTCCCGGCCGCGGGACTAACGAATTACAGTGACGTAAAGGGTTAGAGCTGGGGATAGGGATCTTCCAGGCTCCCATGTCAGACGTCAAAGCATCATTTACTCCTTTTACATTCATATCACTCCTCAAATAATCCATCCATCTATCTCTTCTTTAGCCTTTCTCTTCCTCTCAATCCATCAAAATTCATAACTACCCATCTGTTAGTCACACGATTATCATCCCTCCGCATCACATTTCCATTCCAGGACAAGTGAACAGTGAAGCAATATAAAAAGTCAAATACTGCTCTTTCGATACTTTATATTTTCATTATTAATTCGGCTATTACAGCATAACCAATTCGGTCGCCATTCCTGTCTGTCTACCTACGTAATTGTCTCAAAATTAATTAGCTCCCAGTGTTCTACAATTGAGATTCAGTATTATTACATCAAGTCATGCTCAATTGCTGGGAAGCTAGACGTGCCTATTGACCTATTCAGACAGACTTGAAAAAATACGTGTGGCACTCGGGGACTGCCGCGGTAAAGCTATTGCATAGCATTAAAAAAAAACGCCTATTGCGAATATTAAACGAGAGTATTATTTATTTAAAATGTTTGTGGTGCACTACTGTAATAAATTAAAATAAATTATAATGAAGATATAAGTGGGTCTTTTATATACAGGATTCCCAGGTCTCACTTCCAAACTGGGTCAAAATTTTCAACAGGTTATGGGCCCAGCACGCTTCTACTGCGCCTCTCTGCTTTGTTGTAGGAGAATTTGATAAGTAGGTTTCATTTCGAAAATCTCCTTTTGTTAGACGATGCGGAGTGTTAGGTTTATTTTCGTTAGGGAATTTCTTGATTCGGTCGCCGCACTCAGAGCCCCCGATGAAAGCTATGCAATAGCTTAAAAACAAATCGATCAGTCCAACATGTTTGCAGTTAGGTATGAAACGTAACGACACGGGTTTTACATTAAAATACATGAAATGGCCTTGGTTTCGATCGTTATCTCCTGATCGATGATGGCCTATTTACAATTCAGCTTGTGTAACGTTCAGGCACACTATGCTAAACATCCACGAGTACAATGTTAAATCAACTTCGTGGCAGTCAGCCTAGTAACCAAACAGTTCTTTATCGTGGTTAAATCACCAAATTATTAAGTCAGACCAGCAAGTTGCTGATCGGCAACTGAAATCTGCGTAACCTCTTGCCCTCCACTTGGCCCTGAACTACCAGTTCCATGGAATTTTCATTCTTACAGATGTGACCGGAGAACTTCAATATTAGAAGGTAATTTGAGTAGATTAATGATCCTCACATTTTTCTAGTCGAAATCTCTGGGAGCCTTGGAGTTAATTTATTCAATTGCCTCCTCCGCCCGGTCTCATTACGTTGAAGTTACCGCCGTCATAGTGATGATATCACAAAATAAAGTGTTTTGTTTTCTTACTACTCAGTTAATTACTTCTTCTTCAACTTCTGGCCACCTAACTGTTGTTTCTTTTTCAAATGTGGCCAGTTTGGCTCTAATTATACACTCACAAGCAAAAGATTGGAATCACTCCAATTCCGCCCGATCTTGAGTTCTTAATGATTAGTTAAGAATAATACAAATGGTACCATTTTAAAGCCTTTGTCAAACATACAGGCGTTGCGAATGCGAAGCGTGACGTTTTTATTTTTAATGTATGGAATTGTTTGAATCCAGTCACATAGAAAACCGAAAGCGATCCGATAGCGTGACGGAACTATCGGACTGACGTCTCGATTCGGTTCGGTATCGCTTCGCTTTCGCCTGTCTGTTTGACAAAGGCAAAAGGTTTAACTGTTAATTTCAAATTAAAACCAAATTCACGCAAATCTCGCCATTATTTAAGGAGCTATCCCGGATCAGTAATAAGTAAATGGTTCTATACTGTTTCTCACTAGTGTGGTTTCAATGGAAAGTACCCAATAAGTTTCGATTACGTTGCGAGCTCCAAAACATGCGGTAAAACGGAGCAAAAGCGATCTTATTGCTTTGACTTAGAAGCTTGATTGTTTCTTTGCTCCAAGGTAAAAGTGAAAGAGTAAAAGGTCTTGACAGACGGACGTAGACTGTCTGACTGACGGACAGAAAGACACCAAAGTGATCTTAGAATGGCTCAGTTTTGTCTTTTGTAATATGGAACATACTGATACGGAACCCCTCAGCCTGAAAACGAGAGTGGGAGTAAAAAGGTGGAATACGCGTTAAGACCTATTCTCATACCCACCAAATAAACAAAAATACAGTCGAATTGATAACCTCCTCCTCTTTTTGAAGTCGGTTAAAAAAAGATCATTAAAATCGGTCGACCCGTTTCGAAGGAGTGCAACCACAAAGACTGTGACATGATTCTTAAATAATAAAAGTTTATGTTAATATGATTACTATGTCCACTAAAATTTTAGGTACCTACATTTGATCTTGACAATAGTTATATATTTTTAAATGTCTTAATGATAAGTTACGAGCTGGGGACAGACACAACAACGAGGAACTGGTTCCTGTAACCTTTAGACCACCTTTAGACTTGTTTAGAGGATGCCACGGGCAACTTGCGGAGTGGTAGATATAAACAGGAGACGCCCAGGCAAGTCGCTAGATGCACGGCTCCGGTTCGTGAATAGGTTAGCGTTGTAGTGTTTTTTTTTATGAAAATAGAAGATAAAACATCTTAATCCAACTTTATTGATGTTACTGATAATAAATTACGTAAGTTTGAGAGTATTTGTGCTTGTTACCTTGTTACGCAAAAACTACTGAACGGATTTGAATGCAATTTGGAACACAGATAGTTTATAACCGGGATTTAGACAAAGGATAGATTTTATCCAAATTTATATCGTGGGTCACAATTTTCTAATTGTAGCTTGGGATAATGAGAAAGTAGATTCGTTTGTTTATAATCATTTCATGACACTGAAATGATCCCGCCTGAAATTTTGCGTATATCTTGTCAGGGTTTACAGAGACGGACATACAGGTACCTTTTATCCTGAAAAAAAAATACGTATTGTTGTTATTTAAACGTTTATGTACAACTCTGTCAAATTCCAAACTATAGCGAGCGAAGCCACGGTCGAAAGCTAGGAAGACACATGGTAAACGTAAGTTCACAAAGGACAGTGTGGTAAAATGTATTCAAAACAGTCTTATCTTATCAGAATTCAACATAAATAATAATACAATCCAATGTTACGATTTTATTCTTCCGCAGCCAACAAAAACCAGTCATAATAGATATAATATTAATAAATAACCTATAATGTATGTCACCGGGCACGCCGCAATCGCGGCGGTAAGACCCCTCTTTGAGGAGTGGCTGGATAGGCGTCACGGCGTCCTTACCTACCGCATGACGCAGGTCCTTACCGGACACGGAAGTTTCGGGAGGTTCCTGTGTCTGATAGGGAGGGAAGAAACGCCTGGGTGTCACCACTGCGAGGATCGTCCGGAGGACACGGTGGAGCATACGGTGCAGGACTGCCCCGCTTGGGCAGAGCACCGCCGTGTCCTCACGACGGCGATAGGCGGAGACCTCTCGCGCCCGGCATTGGTCGAGGCCATGCTGCGGGGCGAGACGGAGTGGGAAGCGGTCGCCTCCTTCTGCGAAGCAGTAATGCTCGTGAAGGAGGAGGCGGGCCGCCTGAGGGAGAGGACAGCGTCCTCCCTCCACCCCAGCCGCAGTGGTAGACGCCCACGGCGTCGGACGTCGCAGGACGATCTCCGGCCACCGTAGGCGCGGGCATGCGGGCAGCGAGTAATGGGCGACTTGCTGTCCGACCATGGACCATGCCCGGGTCGACGGCGCGTTGTGTTCCACGCGCGCCTCAAAGAGTGTCAGCATATTGACGGGGCCTGTAGAGGGCCAAAGCCTGCCGGGGTCGCGGGACCAGGGGATTACCGTGGCCCCGGTACGTAAAGGGCTAGTGAAGGACACCGTGGATTTTAGTCAGTACAAGTCTGACAGTCCCTCCCGCCCTGCCCTGGGTGGGAGGACTCATTTGATGATTTTACCACGCAAAAAAAAAAAAAAAAAAAAAAAAATAATGTATGTCACAAGTGGCTGCATGTTATAATAGCGAAACATACTGGAATGATCGCACAATCAACACATGTTGGTAGAGATTAGAATTGATGTGGGCGAACATCACAGCTTCAATTAAATTCAGTCAAAGTTTCGCGCGATGTCACACGTGTATAATAAGTTCAGTGTGCCATTGTATTTAGTACCTATGCATACTTTTGAGTCGATGTGATCGGTGCTTCCTTCAACTGATACAAGAAACTCGTGATTCCAAATTGTATATACTTACTTCAAAAGTGTTTTATTTTTGTTTTGTTGGGAGATTTTTGTTCTGTAGTGAAAATGATGAAATTATTGAAAGCAGTTGACGAGATTCACGGTAAATAAACTTTTTTCCTTTTTATATTCGAGTATCATTTTAGTCTAGGAAATCTTCATGTTATTTGCATCGATGATCATTAATTCAGATCTTACATTTAAATATTGATTTTCATGTCGTATTTCATCGGTCGCAACAATGTTCACCGATAGCAAAATTCGTGTTTCGGATTCGGATTTTTATCTAGAAGTTCAAAAAAGGCACTGATAAGGTGATTGTTAACCTACATTTAGAGCTTGATATTTTTTTATTTACGAAATATGGATGTAGAACTAATTTGCTTCCCGAAAAATCTAAGAACAAATATAAACTTAATAAACACTTAAGCCTTTGTCAAACAGACAGGGGTGGCGAAGAATGCGAAGCGAAGCGTTTTTATTATATATAAATAGCTTTCGCGTTTCTACGCGAAAGCGCTCTGATAGCGTGACGTATCGATGCGAAGACATGGCGAATGCGTATTTGCTCTGTTTGACGACGTTCATAAAAAGCCAGCTAATACAACTGCCACGCTTCGGTTCGCTGCACCCAGTTTGACGTCTCGTATCAGTTCGTTATCGCCTCGGATTCGGTCCGGATCGCTTTCGCCTGTTTGTTTGACAAAGGCTTAAACCAAGCGAAGTTATATCAAAACGAAAATGTACAGTTTTGAGCACGGAAAACATTTCCACCGCTTTCTGAACTTTTTGAAATAAGGTTCGAAATCTTACCCTTTCTGTTTTTTCTTGGGGCGTGATAAAATTATAGAGACGGCTTTAATTGTTAATAAATAATATCTTTTTATAATATAAATGCTTGTTATCTGTTGAAGTACAAACACAGCGAAGTAAAGTTTTTATAACAAAACAAAACAATATCGAAAAGCCGCGAAAATGGCGGTTTTAAAACACTCAAACTTGAAACATTTTCCCGGCTTTCCGAACTTTGTTCGATTAGTTCTGAAATCCAACCCTAAAGTTTGTGATCAGTTAATTTTTACCCGACTACGGCAAAGCCAAAAGGAGGGTTATGATTTTGACCGGTATGTATGTTTGTATGTATGTATGTATGTTTGTATGTATTTTTGTTTGTTCCCTCATAACTTATAAACTACTTATCATTACATGACAAATGAGGTCTCGTTAGAAGCGTCTCAGTTGTCCGCTGGTTATAGGGTCGGTGACGTGTCACCAAATCCAATATGGCGCCCTCTAGGGAATGAGAAGTAGTTACCGAAAAAAAAATTTTTTTTGCACAGTATCGACATGGGTATCAAATTAAAGGGCTTGATGAGCACATTTGAAATATATATACATTATATAGCTTTTACTAGCTAATTTTCTGTTTCTAACCGTGTCAACATGGGTATCAAATGATAAATCTTAAATTCACAACTCAGAAACTATACATATATAAAAATTATATATATAGTAAATTACTTACTTCAAGTAATATAACCCCAAACTTATTTTTATAATTTGCTCTACAGTAGTCCGGGTTTAACGGCTGGATTAAACGGTTCAGTAAATCCCAATTTGAGTAAAGGAACCTATTTGAAAATGTAAAGCTGGTGCTATTGTTGCAATCTATTCCACAAATTCCCCCTTTAAGTCCCTTTAGAGAGGAAAAGCGGAAACTAAAAACAAAACTCTCCTCTAGAAGGAAAAACTGAAAAATGACTATAACAGGCTACTGGTGCCTTTCCACCAGAGATGTACTATGCAGCTATGCTGCGAGGATGTAAACGCCATGCTACGAAACTATGTGACCGTTTCCACTGATGCTACGCTGCGCTATGTCAGATATCATGATGTACAAAAATACCGTAGACCCAATCCGGTATTGTTATTGTTAGGCCAACCTAAACACGTCTACCCCAAGGTAGACATGTTTTTCAAAATCAAATGTTTTTATTTCACATAGGCCCATGAGGGCACTTATAAAACTTCGACAGCAGGTGCTCAGGAATTCAGTTCTCGTACCTAACAGCCGTTAAAATGTCATAAATAAATTCAGTATTAGACTGATGGGAGGCTGATCTTGCAGATCGGCCCCACTCACAAAACTCATACATATGAAGACACGGAAATAGTACTAATGGTAGACGAAAAGTCAGTTTTCCCAAAATACACCTCGGATATAATGTTCTTGAAGGTTTCATGAAGTGGAACGTAAAGCAGACGTTCAATCGTAGCTACGTTCGCAGATCCATATTTTCAAGAGTTTCCTTACGATATCTTCCTTCGTCGTAGTGATAAAGTATAATATGATCGTGACAATCGCTAGTTCGCAACGTAAATGTAGAGATTTACAAGCACACCTGGTGCAGCTTAGAAATAACTTAATGCAGACTTACTTTAGCCTACATAGACTTCGTACTCTTTTGAATGTGCACGCGCTCTCATTGCTGTTTTTAGGCGCGGCTTATATAAAAGAGACTTGGCGAGAGCGTGTGGCGATGGTGGATGCTCAAAAAATCTAAAATGAACCTAATACTTATGTCGCACAGCGTCGTTTTTTCGGAAAAAGAATTGTGTCCACGTATCCACATCACCAACGCCACCAGGTGATTCGCCACCGCGCGTCCCATCTATATACGACTCTATTTAACATAACTATTAAAGTTCATTTTAGTTTTTTTTGATTCCATTCGTCCTCGCCAAGTGTTTTCTGCATAAAACTTGCCTTAGAAAGTTCCACGACAGTAAGAACGCTTTTAAACTAAAAGTATGCAAATATCCGTCCCCTGAGCTTTGCAGGAACTCCGCACTTCTTAACTTAGTGTGAATTTTTCGGGCAAGGAATCAACTACTTTGCAAGTCTATTTTTAGGAACATTGTCATCTTTTCGCGAAGGTTGGTCTCAGGACATAGTAGAATATTTTTATCAAACATTTGTCTTTCACTACCCAGTGCTGGACTGGCCATAACAAAGAGATTAAATATACCTTACAATTTAATGTCTTTGGGCCATAACGTCCAGGTAGCGTAGGGCCCCACCCCGCCGCGGGCCCTTCGCTTGCCTAGCTTGGGCGCTTAAAGTAAATCAGGCTGTAGACTAGGCGAGTTTACGTCTTGGGCCCAAGTCTTGCGACCTAAATGTAAACTAGATTAGTTTCTTCATTCATATTATTAGAGAGAAAATTTCAGAAATGGTAGAACCTGAGCAGACAATTCCTTTTGCGCTTGACGCGCGGAAGATCATAATAATATTAGATTCTTTCTGACCAAAAATCCACTGTTTTCCTTCAATTGCTCTTTACGTTTCAGGGTTACGGCATCTTGCTCAGACAATCCCGAGCAAGACCTTCCCTGAAACTCGTTTTGAGAATTTCTTTCCCGGACTTTTATGGCCCAGTCCGACTGTGGTACTATCTAGTCGTCGTCGTATAATTTATTAATATTACTAGCTATTGCCAGCGATTTCACCCGCTACAACACGATAATTATCCCACAGGAATTTATAATCGAGACAAAAACTATCCTATGTGTTAATCCAGACAATTAATTATCTGCGTACCAAACATCTATATCCTTTCAGTTGTTTTTGCGTGAAAGAGCAACAAACATCCATCTATCCATCTACCTAAACAAACTTTCACGTTTATAATATAAAATATTATACTCAATGTTAGTTTACACCATGTTAATTCCCACATTCCGGCTCATGTATGTTCGTATGTTTACGTACACATAAGCTCCATTACACTCTGTAGTGTTACGTGTTGCGCATTGTGTGCAATGTCCTGAATCCGATGAGCAAGCCTTGCCCAGTGTGTCGTGTCTTATCAGTGCTTTAGATGCATGTTTATTATGTACGTCGCTACAACTCGAAAATTATCCCTAGAGAAGATAAAATCGGGATAAAAACTATCCTGTGTTAATCCAGGTTATATTTGTGTACCAACATTTGTCAAAATCCGTTCAGCAGTTTTTTGTGTGAAAGAGAAAACATTCCTCTATCAAAACAAACTTTCATGTTTATAATAATATGTAAGTAAGATAAAATAAGATTTAACGTACACATAACCAGCTTTCCTATGCAGTATAGCAGCTTCGGAATTTGAATCTTTTATTTTCTAGTGATTTAACCTTGGCTAACCAGTTTATTTTGTTGATCTATATCTAAATTAAAAGATACAATAATTATTATTTCTACAGTTTAAGGTAGAGTTAAAGTACAGATTCAAGTTAATAATAATGAAAATACGTACGACAATTTCCACAAATAATAATGCTAGCAAAATAATTACAGCCGTACAGGCCGATCTTCGGGATTAAGCCGCGCTTGCCGAGGTTAGTCTGTGGATAGGTGACCATCTGTCATAGCGAGTTTCCTCCGTGGCTCGGAAAGCACGTAAAGCCGTTGGTCCGACCTCCAAATTACCTTTACAAGACATCTTTCCTGGGAACATTTATATTATTTTACTTTAATTCAGTTGTACCAAATTTCCTTACCATCCATCAATATGATCCATGATTGATGTGTCTCAACTTTCGTCCTCACGTGTTCATCTCAACTACTCATGAAGCCTGCAAACTCATTACCCTTTATATAGAAGCTTTGCGATATTGCTAGAGGGTATTCAAAGGTAATTTATTTCCGCTAGGTAGGGGAACAGTGCATAAGACGGGGACGCGAGGTATGATGGTAAATCACACACTTAATGCAAACTTAACACAATATTAACGTAGCGCAAGCGCCAACAAGAGGCCATTTGTTAATGGCCGCTTGCAAATTACGTCCTGATGGCGCTTGCGCTACATTACTGTTGTGTTAAGTATGCATAAAGAGTGTATGTCCCCGTTATACCTCGCGTCCCCGATTATACACTGTTCCTTTATATGTATATATATAGGGAGTTAACAGAAATTAATATTGTATATTTTTGATTGCTTAAACTCAGAACGTACCTTTTTTTCCTGCAGTTAAATTTTCAGTCAGTAACGTGAGCTGTAGGTATTTTATTGTTTTCAAACTGCTAAACTTTCGAAACCGGGGCCCAGATACTAGTCGATATATTTTTTTTTATCATCGATAAATATTTCTACGTACCTAATACCTTCAGTTAAACCACATCTATTAATACTTAGAATCAAATAAAAAGGTGTTCACTTACTCAATGAAAATCCCTCTGTGCTAAAAGTGAGAAATACAAACATTTCAAGTGTTTGCACAGGTCTCACCTACTTTACTGAAAGCATTCGATTTGGACTTAAGTTTTCAGCGCATTTATTTGAAAAAGAGTCGAAAGAATTGTTGGAAATAAAAAGGAGTGCAGTTCTACCAATGTTTTTTTGGAATTAAAGTTGTTGGAGAACATCCTTTGTACCTACCTCTGAAAGCACGTAAACCCGTTGGTCTCGGCTGTCATATTTTGTAGATTTTTGAGTGTCGTAACTGTTAGTCAGAAGCTCATAGGTCGGACAACCAGTCTTACCAATGAGTATAATAGTACACAATAACTTGGTTGAGGAGGTCAGATCAGGCAGTAGCTCCATGTAAAATACGTACTTTATATTCAGCTGCATCCGGTTCGACTGGAAGTAGACCCCAGTTTGCATGTGACGTCAGTCAACACTAATGTCTCTTGGATAAAGGAATACGGAATTTCGAAATCAATTAGCAAGTCTTCGGTAGTATAGTGGTAAGTATCCCCGCCTGTCACGCGGGAGACCGGGGTTCGATTCCCCGCCGGAGAGAACTTTTTTGTGTTTTTATTTTTGAATACATAACCCCTATTATAAAGCCCGACCTTTTCTGACCTTGATTCGGAGATCAGGGTTGAATAAAAAGGGTCCAAGGGCGTTATTTTTATACACACAAAACACATTGTTATCCGACAAGTAAAGCCACGTAGTATTTACAACGTGACACGAATTTTATCTTTTGTAATTTGTGAGTGGAATTTTATAAATTTTGTTTAGTAATCGCAATGTGCATGAGGATTATTTTTCTCTCACGACTAACATTATTGATTACAGCGCCACCTATTGTCTACTCAAATAACTAAACAGTTCAGCTCTTCTTTGACAGATGGCGCTGCAATACAAAACACGTTTGTATGATGATTTGCCAAACAATATTATTATCTGATGATTATAAGTAATCATCAGATAATAATATTGCTTGGCAAATTACGGTGGTTGACATAGCCTCGAAGTTATATTTAATCTCTTGGTTAATTTTAGCGACATGGCCATAATTATCACGCTATGTGATCAGGAAAATATTCTGGTACTAACTTACTATTATATTGCAAAGCCTTTGAGCCTGCCGGGTTCGCGGGACTTGCGAATTAACGTGACTTCGGAACGTAAAGGGCTATTGAAGGAAACCGTGGATTTTAGTCAGTACGAGTCTGAAAGTCCTTTCCTCTGCCTTGGGTGGGTAAAAACATCAAATGAATCCTCATTTGATGTTTTTACCAAAAACAAAAGCTTGTATGCAGGCTTGTTCAAGTTGCATACAATTTTCAAATTGTTTACAATTTACTTGCTTAATGGAAACGCGCCTTAAAGGTTCGTTGTTGACTAGGGAAGATGTAAAAGTTGTCATCAATTAATTAATGTCACCATAAACATAAACTTGCAAACTTCTACCCGAACTATTAGCTTCTCTCCCCTCAAGCGGGGGAAAGCCGACAACGTTACTAATAATTGTAATTGTTAAAGTTAGTGTAACTCCTTGAGGAACGACACAACTTAGTACATCGCAACTTTATGACAAGGAACACACCTAATTATTTGTCTCGAAGTTCTTACTTCTTCCGGTTGTTACTCGACTGGAAGTGTGGTGTAACCTCTTCGCGTTTCCTTTTTTTTTTTCGTGTTTGGCATCTAGCAGGTCAACCTAGAAGAGGTTGTGGGCTGCTTAACCGGACTTTTCTGTGGATGCCTTAATTACTCTAAGGCCTCCAGCCAGGAGAGATTGTGTAAATACAACTTGAAGTTATTAAATAGGTTTTGCAGGTTCTCAAGCGCTTTACTTTATGTTATTTATTTCATAGGATGAATCTGTTCTTAGAATGTTCAAAGAATTTTGATTTTAGTTCGTGAGTAAAATCTGTAGTTATCTTACTTTTTACTAATTAATGTATATGCAAAAGTTTGTATAGATGGATGGATGTTTGTTACCCTTTCACGCAAAAAGTACTGGACGAATTTGGATGAAATTTGGTACACAGATAGATTATAACCTAGAACAACACATTATCGTCGCGGGATGCAATTTTGTGTTTGTTAGCAGGTGATGCCACTAGTAATGCAAGCAAGCTGGTTTCCCAAACAACTGCAGAAGAAATTTCCAAATACTGTTTTAAATAGAAAATTTCGGAATTGTTTTTTTTTCTAAAAATTTTAAGAACTCCGTATCCTGCTTATATGTGTGAGAGAGGTTTTAAATTCGGTACAGTCATTTAAAAAATTAAGGCCTTGAAATAATTTCGTATGAATTGCCGTATGACGTAGGTACATCCTCGTGAGTAAATCCGCCTTTAACCTATTGTTACAAAGATTTCTATGTAGGTTTCATTCCATTAAATTATTTTAGACCTTTTCACTAAAAACTTGAACATTAATCAACAGTACAGCACTTAATAAACATAGAACTAAAGACTGCCTTTCCCAAAAATGTTGTCTCGATATAGTTTAGTTAAACTCGCAATTTACACGTGGCTCCTATTGACAGAAATACGCTTTTCCATAATGTTTTTAAGTATTTACAAACATTTGTTTCAGTCGCGCGTTGTCTGTAAGTGAATTTAATTAATTAATAAGGTGGTGTATTAGTAAGGCACCTTTTACTAAAGAATGAGAAGCCGCATTTACAGTTCATTCATTATAAACTTCATTGTGTAAAACTTTACACAATGAAAATGTCATCGAAGAGTTCATGACGAACTCGTCATGAACGATGTGATAAATCGATCATTTCGTCGTATCCTACGAATAGTGCCCTAACGAACATAGGGGCTTTTTTTTATTGCATAATGCAATTCTGCTCATCATACCACATATAACTAGTTCAACAAAACAATTAAAAACGGTACAGGTTATCAAACAATTAGGTTTTCTAAAAAGCCACAATTTTAAGCACTACGTTTTCAACGAAGAATAAAGCCACAATCGCCGTTGCGCCCTCTATCTTCGCGAGTAGTGGGGGTGCGCGGGAGCGGGGAGAGCGTGCTAGCGCCACTCGGCCACTATTCGACTATTCGGCGGAACGCGGTGACTGTTAGCTGCGGCGAGCGTAATCTGTAACTAATTATAACATTTTTGCCTATACTGCTAAAGTTTAGTCATAATTATTAAATTCACCGTAATATTTGACAATAAATAATGAAACGCCGAGGACGAAAGTTGGTGGAAATTATTGGAAAGGAAGATTGTGTAAATGAAAGAAAACAGACGAAGATTATAGCAATTAGGTAAATCAAAATATTTTATAGCTCAAGGGATTTTAAGGTTGAAATTATGTTTTGTAAAATTGTACTGTATTGATTTTATTCAAATAGCATAATATCAACGAGTTTGTACTTAATTAAGTCATTTTAATTACTTATTCAATTTTCAATATTGGGTACATAGAAAAAAACCCTCATGGTGATTGTGGCCGTGTTCTGTGGAATGGCTAAATTGCATATGTATAGAAGAGACGAAGCCCTAATTACGTTTGTGTCTTTCTTCTACGTTCAAAAATGGCTTTGACCTCGACATTTCCGCAGATAAAAGGCATAAAGTAACTTATTTCTCAACTCCAGCCCTACTCCACCTTAACACAACAGAGAATAAGGATTTATGGGACAAAATGCGTATGAAATATAAAGTTTTTTTTTTGAAAATAATGCTAACCGAGCCATAAGATACCAATACACATTATATGAAACCACCAATACATGTTTGTTCATATTTAATTTAATTAAACACAAAAAACTGTCTCCTGAAAAGTAGCTATTATGCAGTTACGCCCTCCTTCTTAGGATACGACGATTTATCTGTGGTATGTTGTCCTAAAATACTCGTAGTAGTTGATTGAAAGAACTTGTTTCGGCCTACTAATAGGGACCCAGAAATCAGATCCCCTGTGATTTGAAACCGACATTAAGTAAAACGTTGTTTACAAAAAAAGAGTAATGGGTCCGATCAACGCAATTGATATCGAGCGAAGGTCGAAAAAAGAAACAAAACAACCGTCAGTAGACGTTTCTTTATTTATGAAAACGATTGATTTTTATTGAGTTTGGTAACCTTTTGTAAATATTATTATTTGCTTGATATTGCGAGCAAAGCAGGAAAACAGTCCACCAAAAATTAAATTATTTTGAAATTGTATGGAGATGTCACAATTAGATTGCCTACCTTAGTTAAATGCACCGATTGGTAGTATAATTTAGTAGTAGTGAGAAATTGCAGACGCGGCCCTGGACCCCTATGGAGTATGTTGATGTCTGAAGCCGGTCCGCAATTTTGTCCATACCAGTAACACTAAATCTCTACAGTGGTTCATCATCCATTCATGAGATTTGAGTATATAACTTACCAAGATAGACCATCCAAACTAATATTATAAATGCGAAAGTAACTCTGTCTGTCTGTCTGTCTGTCTTTTCTTCACGCCTAAACTACTGAACCGATTTGTATGAAATTTGGTACAGACATAGTTTGAAACTTGAGAAAGGACATAGAATAGTTTTTATTACAAAAAATTAAAAAAACAAAAATCTGCCGGAAGTCACTATTCCAAGCGAACGAAGTCGCGGGCAAAAGCTAGTTATTAAGTATAAATGCGAAAGTAACTCTGTCTGTCTGTCTTTTCTTCACGCCTAAACTACTGAACCGATTTGTGTGAAATTTGGTACAGACATAGTTTGAAACTTGAGAAAGGACATAGGATAGTTTTTATTACAAAAAATAAAAATAATCCCGCGAGATCGGGAACTATGTGGGTAAAACCAATAATCTTGCGTCACTATTCCACGCGAACGAAGTCGTGGGCAAAAGCTAGTAGAATAAATAAAACAACACAGGTAAGGTCGCCCAAGCATAACTGTAATTCGTTCTCTACAAGTACATTTTACACTGAAGAAGAAGCGGCAAGATGTTCCGACGAGATATCACCCTGAGACTTCAAATAAAGTAAAAGAGACGTAGACAATAGACAAACCTCTCACATACTCGTTTCTCGGAACTTCTCGCCGTTAGTCTGTAGGCTACATCAGGGTTGTCACCAACCTCCCAGCTCAGCTTCCCCAACTTTCAGTAATTCAGGAACTCAATACTGTCACCATTCATTGTAGTAGAACCTTCTGAAATGAGGCAACATCGGCTAGTTGACGCCCGCCCTCTGCGCGAGGCAGACGTGTAGCTTCCATTTTCGAATCGAATTTTTCCCGCCACATTTTTACCGCGCTTTTATTTTTATTTCACATTTTATTGCCATAGAGTTAGTGTTCTTTATTCAAGTTGACGTTTCCAAGTGAAGTTTTGAAATGTGAAATGTGCTTGACAAGTTTTTTTGTGAATCAAAAGTGTAACGTGACTTTTTGAATGGATCTGTGGCTTATCAATGGCCATTCATAACACGATGAGATTGTGTAATTGAGATTTCAGTGGTTTTAAAAGCGTTGCTGAATCTGTGTTTTACTGCACAACGAATTATTTACACAGTTTGGTGGTTTGAGGTAGAGCTGCAAACATTTTGTTACAGATGACAATGATGAATCTGTTATCATACTCATTCTATAAGTTAATTGAAATCAGTTTTAAGATTTTCAATTACACGATGAAATAACGAGTGAAATTATCATTTTTTTAAGGCCGTAAATTACTCAAATAAGTCCTCCCGTTGGGCTGTCAGGCTCGTTCTGACTAAACTCCACCGTGTTCCTTCAGTTGCTTTTTACGTTCCAGGGTCACGGTTTCCTGTTTAGACAGACCCTTGACCCCAGTAATGGTAATAACGATAATAATCCGCCTTTAAATCATCAAATGAGTCCTCCCACCCAGGGCAGAGCGGGAGGAACTGTCAGACTCATACTGACTAAAATCCACTGTGTCCTTCAATAGCCCTTTACGTTCCGGGGTCACGGTAAATCGTGAGTCCCGCGACCCCTGCAGGCTTTGGCCCTCTAAAGGGGGGCCCCGTCATTAAGCTGACACTCCGTGAGGCGCGCGTGGAAGACAGCGCGTCGTCGACCCGGGTATAGTCCATGGTCAGTCAGCGAGTCGCCCATTACTCGCCGCCCGCATGTAAGCGCCTACGGTGGCCTACCTAACCTAATATATAACGTTCTTTTTATCCCGATTTTATGTTCCCGCGGGATATTATGTTCCCGTGGTATCATTTTCAAGTTTTAACGGGCGCAGCTACTGGCAACAGTTTCTTGAATATAAGATCACATGATTCTCAAATCAGCTCCAATATAAGTATTATGTCACTTCGCACACACTACTCTGGCCTGTTAATTGACCTCTACAATGGACGACAAACAAAGGAGAAAAAACCGTCCGTTAAGTAATATCCATCCATTTACCAAATAGTAATACAACATTAGGTTATTTTGACATTTTAACACTGAGACGTTGTGAGTGTTAATCCTCAAAAGCTTTCGCATTTACAATACAAGTATGATTAGTTAGTTTAGATATGATATCACGCTTACGTCTCCCGGAAAAACAAACCAGAAGCATATGAATATCTCTATATTTCGCCAAATCATAATAAAGTCAATAATGTTGCTAGCAATCCGTAATAATCCGGTATTCTATAAATAGAATAGCTAAAATTTTTCATGAACTTTGTTAACTCAATGCATATGTACCTAACCGGTAATTTATTTAAATTCAGTATTTTATAAAACATTTATAAAAATTAGGCATTCTGTACAATGACTAAACCGTTTCCATGAACTTTGCCTTTTAGTCATCACCTGATGACCTCAAGGAATTTTATATAACGCCTGGGCATTGTTTACATTTGACTAGCCATTGTTTAAAATGACAAAATATAAAGAAAATATTTCTAACATTTTTACCTAGGGATTCTATGAAATGACAATGATTATTTACTGGCAAACAAGCAATTTATGCCCGTTTCTGTTAACAGAAATAATATGAATTCTTCATAAAATAGATGATTTGGTTGGTAAATGCACTTGAACTTGTGGCAGCCAGAACACAATTTTTGATTAAAACTTTACCTTTCATTTAGTTTTTTTTTTTTTTTTTTTTTATATTGGGACAAACCCACCACACTATTCCCTAACCACTGCAACTCCTGTGCGCCAGAATCAACAGTGGCAACCAACCAGAAAAGGGCCGAGACAATGAAGCTCGACGTGTCCCGAAGAATGAATTTACCTGTCTTGGATCCTGCAACGAAATTAATCAGAAAAGAATAGTGGAGGAGTAGGAAAAAATATATGTTTCCACTTCCCTTCATGCAAGCAGGAGACAGAACAAAACAAGGCCAATAGGCACAAAGGGACATTACAACTGGGAGAAGCCCAGTTGCCTAGCACCACGGGTAAAATGACTACTAATATTAATGGGTCCTAAATTGTGAGCTGCTAAATTTGATTCCAATAATAGGTATGGCAAAAACGCTTGAACGCACGGAAGTTTGTTCGAGTTTCAACAAGGTCCGAGTAGTAAATGACTCCAGATGTAGTCTGAACAGTGTTCAACATAATATTACGTTCGTTCTGCCAAAGAATACACTCCCATAGAATATATTCATTTAGTTTAGTGCTAGTTTTATTAGGTACTAGCTGTTGGTCGCGGGACTAGCGAATTACCGTGACCTCGGTACGTAAAGGGCTATTGAAGGACACCGTGGATTTCAGTCAAGTCTGACAGTCCCTCCCGCCCTGCCCTGGGTGGGAGGACTATTTTGATGATTTTATCAAGATAAAAAAAGGTACTAGGTGTTCCCCGCGGTTTTACCCGCTGCTCGGCTCCTATTGGTTGTAGCGCGATATCATATAGCCTAAAGCCTTCCTCTATAAATGGACTATCCAACACTAAAAGATTTTTTCGTTTCGAACCAGCAGTTCCGGAGATTATCGCGCTCAACCAAACAAACTCTTGGGCTTTATAATATTAGTATAATTATTATTTTAATTATTATATAATTATTATATTAGTATAATTATTATTTTAATATTAGCGCTCAGTTATTATTAAAAATTACGCCTGATTTATATTAAATGAGTTAGATTATTACGGCATTATTTACTATCAGTTTATGCTATTTGATTGATGCGCTATGTGATTTGTCCAATCCTGTTCCACTTTCTTTACATAACACGAAATCATATGAAAATGATTTGTAGTTTTTGGAGAACTGAAAGATCTTTGAGTTTATAGATACAGTTTACACCAAATAATTACAAAGCTCTTTTAAAATACCTATTTCTCTTATTACGGTGTACAAATCAAATTAAATCTATACTAATATTATTAAGCTGAAGAGTTTTCTTTTAATTTGTTTAAACGCGCTAATCTCAGGAATTTCGAATTGAAAAAAATATTTTAAGCTATTGCATAGCTTTATGGCGGGCTTCGAGCGCGGCGACCGAATCAAGGAATTTCGTTACGAAAATAAATTTAACACTGTCACTGTCACATCGGTCATGTTAACGTGAATGAATAAAATTGGAATAAATGTTTTTTTTTTCTTCACGTTCACTTGATTGACGTGGCAGACCATAGCCTAATTAGTAGAGTAACTTACCATAGAGCAACGATGGGATGATATTCTCGTAAAATATTTGCGGTAGGCGATATTTTTTTCTAGTCAGTTCATATACGAGTAATAGTGGTATTACCGCTGAAACCGTCGGAGAATGGAAGAAAGAAAGAAGAAGAAAGAAAGAAAATCTCCATCAACTCTTTGGGGACTGTGATAACATGATAACAATGATTAGGACACTAGTTTATAGCTCGCATAGTTTCTAAATTACCATGAGATAACGATAGCCTTTTGAATACTGTAACAGCAATCTTATCTCGAACAATAAAAGTGTATGAAAATGCTTTGGTTTGAAAATAAAAAAAAATAAGTACGAAAATATTTTTTTTCGGTTACTACTTTACATCCCCTAGAGGGCGCCATATTGGAATTGGTGACACGTCACCTACCCTATAACCAGCGGACAACTGAGACGCTTCTAACGGGAACTCATTTGTCATCTTAGTCCAGCGCGCGTCTTATGGAGGCCATACACGTTAGGGTTTGCATGATGGTTTTAACCTTGCATGCATAGCCAACAGGCAAGCCCTAGCGTGTGTATGTTAAAACTGTACAGGTATCGGTGCATGTGTCGGTTATGCGTGCACGGTTAAAACCATAATGCAAACCTGTGTGGGCTCCATTATACGTGTGGAGTTAAAGCTCCATAAATTTGTAATTTTGATTTCTTTGGTTACATAATAAGCTATGTATAAATTTCGGTAGAATTTTGACCTTTTGCCCTCTCAGTTGTTGCCCCTGATTTCTGCTCTTGTATTATTTCTATTAATATTGTAAGAAAGGGTTCAATAAGGCGAAGTGGGAAACTCGATTCCTGAAAATGAGAAAAATCTGTGAATGCATCTATTTTGTATGCGGTATGGTTAGGGTTGCCATCCGTCCGGGTTTCATACGTCCGGGGGGAGGGCTTCATTTGCAATCCGGGTTTAAAAATTTAAAGTCTTGGACCGCCCGCGACACACGCACACTTCAACGATCTCCTGCCACCGTAGGCGCGGGCATGCAGCGAGTAACAGGCGACTCGCTGTCCGATCATGGACCATGCCTGAATCGACGGAGCGTCGTGTTCCACGCGCGCCTCAAAGAGCTGGCAGTACAATGACGGGGCCCCCTTAGAGGGCTAAAGCTTGCCGGGGTCGCGGGAGTAACAGGCTACAGTGATTCCGGAACGTAAAGGGACAGGTTGAAGGACATTGTGGATTTTAGTCAGTCTGCCCTGCCCTGCGTGGGAGGACTCATTTGAAGATATTAGCACGCTACAAAAAAAAAGTTTTCAGAAGTTGTCGGCTTAGTAGGTGTCTGAAAAACTATTAGAACTTTATTACTTTATAGACCAAACATCATAACTTCAGAGCTACTTTTTCAAGGAGACATTTTGGACGCGAGTGCGTTATGTAAGCTGATGGCACACAAAGATAATTTTGGCTTTACGAGTTATTGGTATGCCGTGCCACACACGCTTCTATCTTTGCTTACATTTTTATATCAGCGTGAGATAATATTTTATTATGATTGAAGAGGCTTAGTATCTAAATTTAGTTTTCCAACAAAAAATACGTTCTGTAATTATCTTTGTATCAGAACTAAAAATTTGCTACGAAAAGCAGCATCACGCAGTGGCAGTACACTTTTACGCTTTTGTGTGTGGTTCGATCCTCGCTTGGTACAAATATTTGTTTGACTTAAAATTCGTTTTTCCGGGTCTGGGTGTGTATCTGAGTTCTCATGTTTGTAAACGCACTCACGATCAGGAGAAATTGCTAGTTATTTAAAAAAAAAAGTCTCCCCGCTGTAGTGGTGTGGGGTAACGTTTAAAAATAGTTTTTTGCCGGTCGACGTGTGTTCCACGCGCGCCTCAAGGAGTGTCAGCATAGTGACGAGGCCTGTAGAGGGCCAAAGCCTGCCGGTGTCGCGGGACTCACAAATTACCGTGACCCTGGTACATAAAGGGCTATTGAAGGACACCGTGGATTTTAGACAGTACGAGTCTGACAGTCCCTCCCGCTCTACCCTGAGTGGGAGGACTCATTTGATGATTTTACCACTTAAAAAATAAAGCTTTTTGTTTAGCCATCGAATGTTCTGTGTGTATTGTGTTGCATAATAGGTATTTACGTATATAACACGTAACTAAAAAAATTACGCAAACAAAAAATATAAGTTTTAAAAGTAAAAAAAAAACAATTTTTCTTTTTTTTACATAAGGGAAACGGAAACTTTGAGGTTAATTTGATGAAAATGAATAAGTTCCTCATTCGTACATTAGACTCGCATTTTCATTTTACATATAAAGTTTTAAGGCGTTTTAAGGAAATCTTGTTTGCTATAGCCTCTGGTCGCTTATAAATAAAAACAAAAGTCGAGGTCCATTAAACATCTAGACTGGCTCAAATTATCCCAATAATGGAAAGATTTATTATGCTCCTTAAATGTCTCGCTTCAATGATACTAACATTTGAATAGTACCTATCATATCAATCGTTGCATGAAGGTCACGTGACATCAGTCTTCTAAGAATTAGATAATTATAGTTTTTGTGCTATATTTATACCTGTCTTCGGTGGGGACACATTTAACACAAAAAATAAGTACAGGTATATTTTATTTCGTTAAATTAATGCACATTTACAATGATATAATCCATCAATATTTGAGAATGGGGTTCGTGAAGTCAGAAGCAAGTAAAAACTGTACATGCTTGTGATGTTTTGCCAAATAAAAAAAAAGACGGTTGCACTCTGGGAGTGCCGGCAGAAGTGAAAACTTGAATAGTAATAAACATCCACGAACATTCGCGCAAGCGCCCTGCGCCGTCTTACGAATTTTCGACCAGGTCACGTGTCCACGCGCGAGTTCAACATTTTTTACCCATTCCAAAAAAAGTCGCCACGCCGCTAAAGAAGTTTTCACTTAAAAAAAAACTCGTTTCTTTGTCAATTTTGGTTTACGTACAGACGCCAGCAGGTGAACCTACTCCAATCTGGTACTCCAATAAGGTTGACGTCAGTACCTAACAAAAGGGAAATTACGTCTCAAATATTTTTTGACAGTCGAACTGACGGACTAATTCGATTTTTTATTCAAATACTATTACAGACGTGAAAAGGATATTGTAACGCAATCAATTTTTTTTTTGTATTTAAAAAATGTTGCCCCACACTAGGAATTTCTCCTGTATCGTGGATGCGTTTACAAACATAGAAATTCACATACACAAACATCCAGATCCGGAACAACTATTTGCAGATCATACAAATATTTGTTCCCCGCGACACATAGCGCAGGCGTCCAGTTTCTAAACCACTGTGCCAAACGTGCCATCTAATCATATCTGCCTGACGCATGCTGTTTATTTTATAACCGTAATGAGATGGGAACTGTTAAGTGTGAAGTTTATGTACTTATGTATATAAAATAGAAAAATCCAATTACTATAACACCCTTGACCATGTGTGCATTTCAATGTATTCACACTCTATTTATATTGAATCAAGTACAGTCACGAGCAATAGTATGTATACACTAAGCAGTATTCAAAAGCGATGTTCTGCTACCATATTGATTAAACTTTTGCCTTTTCATTAGACTTCTAGTTTGAAACCCATACTATTACGAAATAGGTCTTTATTCAAAGTGCAAAACAGTACTTCACGAGTAAATTGCGTTTGAATTTGGTAAATGTATACATGTTTTTGCTCGTAACTGTAAATAAGTTGTTTACTCAAACTGACACATCGAGCTTAAGGCCTGAATTCCTCTTACGCTGATTTTGATCGCGTACGTCAGTTGCGCGTACGAATAATAAACAAAGAGTTCTATAATAGCTATTGCGACGATGACGTCATCAGCGCGTACGCTGCTATGTATTACTTACTAACGTGTACGTACGTGATAGCCATACCAACCGCGCCGCTTCCATCGCGCTTTTTAATCGCGTATCACTTTTTTTTAGCGTTGTAAAATCATCAAATGAGTACTCCTACTCTGGGTAGTGCGGAGGAGACTCGACAGTGCTCCTTCAATATTCCTTCCTTAGTTCCAGGGTCAAGATTACCTGTCAGCTATGGGGGAGTGTATGGCTAACATACTAACGAGAAAAAAGTTACATAAGTACTATTGACGGTGCTAACGCTTAGCCACTGCGTTAATCGTGCCAAAGTCAAACCTTTTAAAATCTCCTAGTGACATATTTACCGCGTGAGGGAGAGGACAACGTCCTCCCTCCACCCCAGCCTCAGTGGTAGACGCCACGGGGACGGACGTCGGCAAACGATCTCCGGCCACCGTAGGCGAGCATGCGGGCAGCGAGTAATGGGCAACTCACTGTCCGACCATGGACCATGCACGGGTCGACGGCGCGTGGTATTCTACGCGCGCCTCATAGAGAGTCAGCAAAACGACGGGGCCCCCCGAAGAGCGCCAAAGCCTGCCGGGGTCGCGGGACTCAGAAATTATCGTAACCCCGGTACGTAAAGGGCTATTGAAGGACACCGTGGATTTTAGTCAGTACGAGTCTGACATTCCCTCCCGCTCTGCCCTGGGTGGGAGGACTCATTTGATGATTTTACCACGATAAAAAAAGTGAAATATTTACGAGTGGGTAGTGACCATTTATAGCAACTCTATTCTAATGGTCTGTCAATAGTGCCAACCTTCACCAATCAACCTTCAGAGTTTAATTAAAAGTAGACAATAGAACATTGTTTGTATTCTATGTGACCCTAAGCTAGGATACAAAGAGATTGGCCCAAAGATAGTATTCGGCTAATGAAATATTTTCAGCCTGGTACTAATTAGATGATAGTTTTACATTACCATAGTCGTGAAGTCATGTTATCTTAAAAGATGTGAAGAATTCTCAATAAATTAAATATAACTGTAATTCATATTCCTATGATACTCGTATGATATTGTTACCAAATAACAAATTAAGCCTTTAAAAAACTAAAAAAAAGAAATATAACCAGCTTCAAAAACAACCACAAAAAAGTTTAAAATAACATTTATAGTTTCATTCATAGAGCATTCCGCTAAATTGACGATTCTCCATCAAAATAAATGACACGACACATTCAAATGCAAACAAATATTTCACGTCAAAATACGAGGACTCTCATACTTCACGTTATAAAATGTAGCTTGATCGATTCGGTTCTAGTCGGAAATGATGTGAAGATCGTAGTAAAATAAATCATATGAATTCACGAGTAGACTCGACGAGTAGACGAG
The DNA here is from genome assembly GCA_943136025.2 of Agrotis puta. NCBI lineage: Eukaryota > Metazoa > Arthropoda > Insecta > Lepidoptera > Noctuidae > Agrotis > Agrotis puta. The sequence goes on along the minus strand of OW964189.2, from coordinate 4,568,921 downwards.
TAGACTAGTGGCGTGTCGAGCTGGAACTTGTAGTGTCCTAGTTGCATTGTCATCGTTGCACATCTACCTATTGCTCTAACATTTTCTACAGTTCTTAGAGCCACAGTTTTCTTAGTCACAAGACGATCTAAGCAGGATACCCTTTTTTTTACGTGGTAAAATCATCTTATGATTCCTCCCACCCAGGGCAGAGCGGGAGGGACTGTCAGACTCGTACTGACTAAAATCCACGATGTTCTTCAATAGCCCTCTACGTACCGGGGTCACGGTAATTCCCGAATCCCGCGACCCCGGCAGGCTTTGGCCCTCTACAGGAGGCCCCGTCGCTGTGCTGACACTCCTTGAGGTGCGCGTGGAACACAACGCGCCGTTGACCCAGAAAGTAGGATACCCTGGCCATAGAATGGAAAAAGTGATCGAAGAAACAAGGTGATGTTTTAGTCAATAATAGTCTGACAGTCCCACCTGCTCTATCCAGGACGGCAAGATTCATTTTTGATTTTTTTTTTAATAATTTGTTCCACTGCTGGGCAAAGGTCTCCCATAGCCTTCCACTATTAACTTTGTGCAGCTTTCTCCGGCCAATCTCGCATAAATGTCAGGTTTCTCATTCTACAGTATACGGGTTGTTTTGAAGAATGATTTTGGGGGGTTTATGATACTTACCAAAGTTAAAAATAATAACGTTCACTAAAACACTGAGTCAATCAAGTATGTCTACACGTTTGGCAAAGTACCTACGCTTTTTATCTGCTGATGTAGATATTGTTCCTTTTCATCATAAATGAACAAAGCTGATACATTGTTCCAAAAAATAAATGAAACTTAAACAAAGAACAATACATAATTAAATACAAAAGCACGGATGCTCGCAATTAGATCCGCTTCAGTTAACTCGGGGACCCGAAACTACCACGCGAGTAACGTACTATCGACCAAATAGACAAGTCTATCAGCGAAGTCGAAACCGTGACAGGACCAAGAGGTTAGATAAACAGTGGCACCATGTAAAATACAGCTAAATCCAGAAGGACTGGAAGTTGACCCCAATGTTGATTTAGGAGTCAACCCAACATAGTTTTAAGAGCATGCGGTGCAAGACTGCCCCGCTTAGGCAGAGCACCGCCGTGTCCTCACGATGGCGTTAGGCGGAGACCTCTCGTGCCCCCGGAACGTAACGGGGTATTGAAGGTCACCGTGGGACTCATTTGATGATTTTTCCAGGATAAAAAAGCTTTTGCAGATACATCTGCCTACATATTTGTATGGGGGTATGGGGCTGCATAACATCTTGCCGCCCAAGTCAAACCTCACCTGCACGTGGTACCCCTGCTGAAAAACGAACGAGGATATGACGCAAAACTCGCCAAGACGCACTGGCCAGCGTGGCGTATTATGGCCAAAACCCCCCCTTTTTATTATGAATATTACCATAAAGCCTCGGCCCTCAGTTCCCAGCAGCCCCGCTATTCCGAGTTCCAACAGCGGCTCTGGTAACGGCGGGGCAGAGGGTGCTAAGAATCTCTGGACGTCGCCCAGCTGTCACACCCCGACGACTCTGACCCTGGCGTGTTATAACGCTAGGACGCTAAGAACGGACGAACGATTGGTGGAATTTGAAGTTGAGACGGAATCCATCAAATGGGACCTTATAGGTCTTTCAGAAGTACGCCGAAAAGGTCAAGATCTTTTGAAACTAGATTCAGGCCACTTATTCTTCTATAGAGGTCATGAAGATACCTCATACGGTGGTGTGGGGTTCTTCATCAATAAATCTATAGCTCCAATGGTTCAAAACTTCAAAAGCATCTCACCAAGAGTCTGTTTTGTAGTTTTGACACTTAATGATAGATATTCACTTAAAATCATTCAAGTTTATGCTCCCACATCCCAACATCCCGAGGAAGAGGTGGATTCCTTCTATGAAGAAATTGAAAAAGCTCTTACCGATACACCATCCCATTTTAATACCATAATGGGTGATTTTAATGCTAGAGTTGGCCAGTCGCTCACAAACGAAAGTTCTATAGGTTGTTTTGGCCTTGGCCTGCGTAACAGAAGGGGACAAACTTTGGTAAATTTTTTTGAACAAAAGAACATGTTCGCTATGAATACTTTCTTCAAAAAGATACCTTCAAGAAAATGGACTTGGGCCAGCCCAGATGGAAAAACAAAGAATGAGGTCGATTACATAATCAGCTCACATAAACATGTAGTCACAGATGTATCTATCCTCACTCGTTTTAAGACCGGAAGCGATCATCGTTTGGTAAGAGCGGTGTATAGGTTCGATCTGAAGAAGGAAAGAACAAAAATGATACGAAGATCCAATCCAAAATATGAAAAGCAAGAAATACTTTCCCTTCAAAAAGAATATGCTTTGGAATTGGCTAATCAATTCCAAGGTCTTGATGATATGAACCTAGACGCCAATCAGCTAAACGAGTTGTTATGCAGGGCCATATCTGAAATGACAATTAAACACCTCGGTAGAACGCGGAAAAAAGGTGGAAAATTAACATCTGAAACAATAGCTCCAATCGACAGAAGAAGATCAATGCAACAACACACCGTACAGGATCAAAGAGCAATAGAGCAAATTAATCGGCAGATAAGTAAGGCAATTAAAAGGGATACTCGTCAACACAACACAAAAATAATTATAAACACAATCGAACAGCATAGAGGGCCGAAAATCTTCAAGAGGAAAATAAATACAAGTACACAACAAATCCTTAAACTTAGAGCTGAAGATGGTCAGATTGTTACAGACCGTAATAAATTATTAAGTGTTGTTGAAAAGTTCTACGGAGAACTTTATGAATCAAAATCGGTAGAGCCATCATTTCCGAGTCACGACCCTAGAGCTCCACCCATAGAAAATCGAAGCCCAGAAAGCCTACCTATCATCATGGCTTGCGAGGTAGAAAAGGCACTTTCGCAAATGCAGAGTGATAAAACACCTGGTGAGGACGGTATTACGGTGGAATTATTGCGTGCTGGTGGTCAACCTGTGCTACAAGTTCTTGTAAAACTTTATAACGAAGTCATATTTAGTGCTAAGTCACCACAAGCTTGGAAGAAAGCGGTAGTAGCTATTCTCCATAAGAAAGGAGACCATGCAAACCTTAGCAACTACCGTCCTATATCTCTCCTACCTCAAATTTATAAGCTGTTTGCCAAAGTTGTGTGTAACCGTCTCACCCGCCAGTTGGATGAAAGCCAGCCCGTTGAACAAGCCGGTTTCCGGAGCGGATTCTCCACGATTGACCATATCCACACCGTGAAACAGTTGGTGGAGAAGAGTACAGAGTACAATCGGCCTCTGTGTTTAGCTTTCGTCGATTATGAGAAGGCATTCGACAGTGTCGAGCACTGGGCCGCGTTCAACTCTCTCCATCGCTGTCAGATCGATGCTCAATATGTGGACGTACTAAAAGAATTGTACGGCAACAATGCAAGTCAGGCTGCATGATCTTACCTCTCCAATACCGATCAGGAGGGGAGTGCGACAAGGTGACACTATTTCACCTAAGCTTTTCACTGCTGCTTTGGAAGACGTGATGAAAACACTTAAATGGGACCAACGTGGTATTAACATCAATGGTGTCTACTTGTCGCATCTTCGTTTCGCGCATGACTTAATTTTGTTTGCTGAATGCATGGAAGACCTGCAACACATGCTTAAAGAACTCAATGATGCTTCCTTAAAAGTTGGCTTGAGAATGAACATGTCCAAGACGAAAGTGATGTCACGAAATCCAGATGACAATCACTCTACTGTAATGGTTGAAAACGAGCGTCTGGAGTTGGTTGACCATTACGTTTATCTGGGACATGTTCTATCTTTTAAAAAGGAGCATTCAAACAAAGAGCTTTCTAGGAGAATACAGCTCGGGTGGGCGGCATTTGGTAAACTCGAATATGTTTTCAGATCAAAAAAGATACCCCAATGTCTAAAAACTCGCCTTTTTAACCAATGTGTCCTGCCAACGATGACTTACGGTGCCGAGACATGGACGCTAACAAAGGAGACTGTGCACCGAATACGAGTTGCACAAAGGGCCATGGAGCGATCCATGCTCGGCATTACTATTCTAGACCGAGTGCGTAACACCGAAATCCGTCGCCGGACGAAAGTCTATGACGTCGGGGATAGGTCGATACGCCTCAAGTGGAGTTGGGCAGGGCATCTGGCTAGACGCAGAGATGGCAGATGGAGTAAGGTTTTGACCGAATGGTGGCCAAGGTTCGGCCAAAGAAACCAGGGCCGCCCAAAAGCCCGTTGGGTTGACGATATTGTCAAGATCGCGGGGAATAGTTGGATAAGAGAAGCACAGAACCGAGAGATATGGCATAAAAAGGGGGAGGCCTATACCCAGCAGTGGGTGATCCCGGGCTGATATGATGATGATGACATATTTGTAACATAGTAGTGAGTGATGTTGGTGAAGGTAGTCATTTACTTATACAATTAACTGAGCTTAATACAGTTTTACTACAACATGCATAATAATAGATGTTTTATTGGACTTGTACGAATAGGCAATTTTCTTTTGGTTTTTAATAACGCTCGTCTTTTGTTTAAACGTAGATAAGGTTACATTTTCTGCGTTAACCATTATTTTTCTAACCTGCACACTAAACTTTTACTTTGACTGTACAGTACATGCAGCTAGTAATTGTATTTCTACATTTCGCTTGGAACCATCCACTGGGTCGGATCGTAACGACGTGTCATTCCATTTAGATGTAACTTCAATGTCTATTTTATAGTAAGAATCGCTTCGTAGTTCAAGAAATAGTGGAAATTACGTAGAAGTCATTTTGAAAAACTCTAAATGTAAACTGATGATTGAAATGGACGTTATTGTATGCTAAAATCATATTATCGTAGAGTCCGTAGGTATTGTTTCGTGCTCGGCATATAAATTAATATTAATTAACACCAATTAGTCTACTTCGCATATTTTATTTAAATCTGATCCCTATTCACTAGTTAATCGCACTTTGTTAAAATCATCACTTGAGACCTCCCACCCAGGGCAGAGCAGGAGGGACTGTCGGACTCGTACTGACCAAAATCCACGGTGTCCTTCAATAGCCCTTTACGTACCGGGCACGGTAATTTGTGAGTCCCGCGACCCCGGCAAAAGGAAATTCTATAGCGAGCATGACTCGAGCGGCCTTCAAATTCAGTATACTTGACACCTTACAATTCAGCCATCGCAGTCATGCTCAGAAAATTCGAATTTTTCGTTCCTCTCAAAAACCGTTCATCTTCCCTTTAATTCCAGCGTTTTAAAGCGCTCATGCAGTTCGAACATTCGGATCATTAGCGACCCCCGGGGCATGCGTGGGTTAAACGCCAGGCAATTTGCTCAGTGCTGCATTCAACGACTGCTTTTACCGGGAATCGCAAATCAATTTGGAGTTCGCGTGTAGGTCGTATATTTACTTTGTACCAATTTTATTATTTTGTTTATTCAAACCGTACTAGAAAATCTAGGCACGTATTCATAGCTCAGTCAAGTAAGCCTAAAAAGGCGAAGTATTAGGTACATTAATTCGCATAAAGATTTTGGTTTTATTGTTTACTTCATCAATATACAAGGATTTTCAAAAGTCGCCATGGATTGCGCATGTGTGTATTGAAATACGCAGAGCATAGCGTTTGCCCGAAAAACGTATAATACTTACTCATTTTTGGGAACTTTGACCTTGAATAATTTTTGAAGTGAAAACTTCTTTAGCGGCGTTGTGCACTTTTTTTGGAATGGGTAAAAAATGTTAAACTCGCGTCAGGACACGTGACCTGATCGAAAATTCGTAAGACGGCGCAGGGCGCTTGCGCGAATGTTCGTGTGTGTTCATTACTATTCAAGTTTTCACTTCTGCCGGCACTCCCAGAGTGCAACCCGTCGTTTTTGAAGTGAAAACTTCTTTAGCGGCGTTGAGCACTTTTCTGTAATGGGTATAAAATCTTAAACTCGCGTCAGGACACGTGACCCTGACCGAAAAAGCGTAGGACGGCGCAGGGCGCTTGCGTGAATGTTCGTGTGACTTTATTACTTTTAAAGAAGTTTGTATGCTGGATACATTCGTTGCTAGGTAACATTGTTTATAAAAGATGTACGTCACATTGGAAAATTATTGAAATAAAAAGTCAACCATTTTTGCGAGTTTTACTAAAATCTGTTCACAAGATATTTCCAACAATTACTATTCAAGTTTTCACTTCTGCCGGCACTCCCAGAGTGCAACCCGTCGTTTTTTTTTGAAGTGAAAACTTCTTTAGCGGCGTTGAGCACTTTTCTGTAATGGGTATAAAATCTTAAACTCGCGTCAGGACACGTGACCCTGACCGAAAAAGCGTAGGACGGCGCAGGGCGCTTGCGTGAATGTTCGTGTGACTTTATTACTTTTAAAGAAGTTTGTATGCTGGATACATTCGTTGCTAGGTAACATTGTTTATAAAAGATGTACGTCACATTGGAAAATTATTGAAATAAAAAGTCAACCATTTTTGCGAGTTTTACTAAAATCTGTTCACAAGATATTTCCAACAATTACTATTCAAGTTTTCACTTCTGCCGGCACTCCCAGAGTGCAACCCGTCGTTTTTTTATTTACGTCTTGCTTGACTTTCAATAGTTTCTGACTACTATTTTCATGACATATTGTCATGCTTTTGCCGCTATTGTTTTAAAGAATAGCTTTTCATAAATTACAGTTTCACTTAGAGGAGTTATCTTTTTATGGGTATTACTCACGTGACTAAACGGATAGCAATCAGCTAGTTCAATTCGCGACCTCGTCATGTGATGGACTATTTCTAAAAGCTCCCGTCTTGTTCGGAAATCAAGAAATCCCGTACGGAATATTCGAACTAAACATGTAAGTAAGAACTTAATACTAGCCTTCTAGACTGATTAACAATGGTATGTGGATCCAGCGTCACTGGACTCCTGCGCTGGTTTGGCACTGGAATAATGTGAACAGGTTTCACTCCAGTACAACGTCCAGTATCCAGCGCTGGATTGGAATAGAGCACGTTCCTTTTTTCCTGTATATATTTTAATGTCTTTGCTTTTTTCAAACCGATGACCCTTTTTTTACCGTTGTAAAATCATCAAATTTGTCCCACACAGGGTCGGGCAGGAGGGACTGTCACACTTGTACAGACTAAAATCCACGGTCTCCTTTAATAGCCCTTTACGTACCGGGGTCACGGTAATCCCTTGGTCCCGCGACCCCGGCAGGCTTTGGCCCTCTACAGGCCCCGTCACTATGCTGACACTCTTTGAGGCGCGCGTGGAACACAACGCGCCGTCGACCCGGGCTTGGTCCATGGTCGGACAGCGAGTCGCCCATTATCGACCCCGTTTCGGGGTCCCGGTAGCTCATTAGTCCCGCGATCCTGGCGGCTTTCGCCCTCTAACCTCTTGCGGTAACTCTGGATTCAGATATTGGATCAATGTCAATTAGCCTTTAAGTTCTTATCTTGGCGATGAAGTAAATTCGATAATTTAACGGTTCATTTCAACGAGTTTCATATATAAGGCTTCTCCTATGAGAATAGATGGAATCAATTAATATGAATAACTGTGTTCTCTGACTGTGATAAGTTCCGTTGCAATTAAACGGTCAGAAAATCCAATTTCGTGAGATTGAAAATTGAAGTAATTAATGTCCGTGCCGTCCCGAAGTCAAAGGATTTTCAGTAGCTTTTATTTAGCTTTGCTTGTGCAAGTGAGTTCGGACTTTCTCTTGCCTTATTACGCTGAAACTTTTTTTTTATCGTGGTAAAATCATCAAATGAATTCTCCCACCCAGGGCAGGGCGGGAGGGATTGTCAGACTGACTAAAATCCACGGTATCCTTCAATAGCCCTATGTTGGTTATACCTTTCTGCATTTATTTGGTAAAGATGTTTAAATTAAACTTTTAAAATAATGATACAGTCTTCTTTTGTTGGTCTAGTGGTTAGCGACCCTGACTGCTATGCCGGAGGTCGTGGGTTCGATTCCCACCCAGGACAAATGTTTGTGTGATGAGCACGATCATGTGTTCTGTGTCTGGGTGTTATTTATCTATAATATGTTTATATTTAGAAATATATAAGTATGTTTATCAGTTGTCTAGTACCCATAACACAAGCTCTGCTTAGCTTGGGACTAGATGGCGTTGTGTGATAGTTGTGGAATATTTATTATTTATTTATTTACACTAGTATGCCCAAAATCAAATCCAACAAAATTTCAATAAAAGCGTCCTTAATAACCAAACTTTCATCTAAATAACCAGAACGCGTGCCTAAACTTCGTAAAACTTAATCAGCAAATTCTACTTTAACACAATTTTTAAGGTGTTGATTAATTTATAGAAGTAATGATCTAAAATTCTAAATATAGCTAACCTGTAAACTTTGGGTTAAATCGGGGCCTTTTTTTTATCGTGGTAAGATCATCAAATGAGTCCTCCCACCCAGGGCAGGGCGGGAGGGTCTGTCAGACTTGTACTGACTAAAATCCACGGTGTCCTTCACTAGCCCTTTACGTACCGTGGTCACGGTAATGGGAAAGTCCCCCGACCCCGGCAGGCTATGGCCCTCTACAGGCCCCGTCACTATGCTGACACTCCTTGAGGCACGCGTAGAACACAACGCGCCGTCGACCCGGGCATGGTCCATGGTCGGACAGCGAGTCGCCCATTACTCGCCGGAAAAAATCGGGGCCTAGCCGACCACTCTGCCCTAAAAATAGAACTCGCTTTACTCTCGTTATACTAAACTCTACAGACAGCTACGCTTCCTTTTTTAATTTCTTAGAAAGAGTTATAGGGTGCAATCAGGCCACGTACGTCGATCGATGTTATAGACGTGCGCAATTTGATAGGAGGCAACATCTTCCTGAGCACTACCGTTTATCTCGTGTTGGTACTAACTATTCGAGACTTCGAGACGAGTGCAAGCAAGTTTGGGGATGGTTTCACATAAAATCACTATCAATAAGACGATTTTTGTTCAGGGTTAACCAGTCTAGAAATTACCACTTCTTAGGGCGAGTTTTTTGAAGAGTATTTATGCAAACTATGTAACTATTTATTTAAATCAAGACCCCATACTCGCTCTTAAACATAGTTCTGCATTATGAAACGGGTCTTTCTCTATCACGCGAGTCCACTTCGGGTAGATGTCACACACCTTTCAATTAACCTTTATGTCAAATCAGATATTGATCAGTGTTTTAGGAACAGTTTGGCAGGATACATGTTACAAATAACTACATTTTTAAAAGAAGTTCAATCTTAATTCGTGAAGGCTTGTTGATTGCACCCATATACATATACTGTATTTTGATTTTTAAAATTGTAGAACCTCTTTAATATTTATAGTTTTGCTCTTCACAGCATATTTTATTTTATTCCTTACTGCCGATTTCTAACAAGAACTTAAATACAAAAAACCTCCTGAAATAAAATTTTTATTTATAATATTTTTCCTCATTTGTCACTGTCGTAAGCTGGGATAACATCCTTCTTAAGGAAATGAGGCGACAATCAGACAGGCGAAAAAACTTTTTAGAAAAAGGTCTCTTATTTACACTTCTTTACGGAAATTACGTGACTGAAGTCTAGATTATGAAGGCGGCAGAACTTGCCTTGTTATAGCTTGTTGTAAGGCTTACTGAGAAATAAGTTATGACAAAGGTACGTTTTTATTGCTTTAAGTGTCGAGAAAGAAAACTAAAGTCGAGATGAAAATCTTTGCTCAAATTAGGCATTTATTTTTAAGAGTCGATACATTTTTTGCCTTTTGGCTTCGGAACCCTAAAAAGTACAAAATCTCACACCAAACCAATTTTATCGACTCTTCTATTAAAATTGGAAACTGGTTCGTAGATTTTTATGAGAATAGAATATTTTTCATTCCCAGAAAAAGAATCTACCATGGCTATTGAGATTGGGAAAACCACGTTTAAAGTTTGGGAACGGCTGTCAAATACATCCTGTATATACCTAGATCAAGTCATCATTTACTGTTAATTACGAGATTCTCGTGACCTTTTTTCCAGTTCATACTCTGCAAAGAATGAGCCTCACCGTCTCCCGCCATTAAAAGTGATCGTAAAGGGATTATGTTAGGGACACCCCTATCCTTGTCGTCTTGTCTGCTAATAAAGACGAATAACTGGTACTTTTTTTGTTACTACTTACTATATACGAGTACTAGACTCTTATCCTTTTTGTAGGTGATAAAATCATCAAATGGGTCCGCCTTTGATGGAACTGAAGGGACCTATATCCACGGGTGTTACCTAGTCATGCTAACCTGCTTAAACAGTTATTACACCTTAGAAACAACAAATGCTGTCAGATGCATCTGAGTGAGTTTCGAGGATTATCGATAGAGGAGTTCGTGAGGACACGGCGGTGCTCTGCCCAAGCGGGGCAGTCCTGTACCGTATGCTCCACCGTGTCCTCCGGGCGATCCTCGCAGTGGTGACCCAGGCGTTTCTTCCCTTCTTCTTCAAGTGAGCTCAAATGAACTGAATATTTTAGGCGCAATACAAAATGTTGCTTTTGAAAAATAAATGTGCAATTTCTTTTGGTAATGCTATATTTATGTCCCAAACCGCAGAGCGAACATGAACGTGGTTTGAAATAAATCCGACTCCCTGCGGTAGGGCCTGAAACCAATTGTATAGGCTTGAATATTTCAGGTTCATTATTGTTGCGAAAAGTCATTCAAGTTAGTTACAGAAAAATGTTGTTAGGACCAAATAAGATGGCACATAGTAGTTCGCTACTAAATATTCTATTATATGTATGTAAATGCAAAAGTTTGCGAGGATAGATGGATGTTTGTTGATCTTTCACAAAAACTATTGAACGAATTTGGATGAAATATATATCTCAAAAAGGACGGGAAGATAAAATCGGGATGAAAACTATCCTATCTAAAGGGTTATAAACTGTTTACCAAATTTCATCCAAATCGGTTTAGTAGCTTTTGCGTAAAAGAGTAACAAATATCCATACAAACTTTTCACGTTCGTAATATAAGAAGGATTTGTCAAATCACCTGAATTAAGACATGATACTTTTTAAAATTACAAATAAAAGTTTTTTAATTCCAAATGTTCTACAATGATTGCCAGTTTTCTCACCATTTCAAAGCTTCAAGTCTCACTTTTACCAGGCACCAGGTCGCGGGACTTATGAATTACCGTGACCCCGGAACGTAAAAGGCTATTGAAGGACACCGTGGATTTTAGTCAGTACGAGTCTGACAGTCCCTCCCGCTCTGCCCTGCGTGGGAAAACTCAATTGATCGAGATTGGGAGAAATCAAACTTTTGTAATAAGTCGTAAAAGTTCTCTGTAGAATTTGTGAAGTAGCGTGGAGACTACTTATGATGAACTTGGTTAGTACAATCACGTTTTACAAATAAAATATTCACTAGATTTGCTTCTTAAACCTGGCTTGGCTATCTTCCTGCTTTTAAACGATTCTCAGGGTCGACGAATACGTAGTACGTACGAGTACGAATGTAACTTGACAGGCTTGTTGGTCTAGTGGTTAGTGACCCTGACTGCTATGCCGGAGGTCGTGGGTTCGATTCCCACCCAGGACAAATGTTTGTGTGATGAGCACGATCATTTGTTCTGTGTCTGGGTGTAATTTATCTATAATATGTATGTATTTAGAAATATATTAGTATGTTTATCAGTTATCTAGTACCCATAAAACAAGCTCTGCTTAGCTTGGGACTAGATGGCGTTGTGTGATAGTTGTAGAATATTTATTTATTTATTTATTTATAACTCGAAACTTTTGAATGAAACCTGCTCGATATTAGCTTTGAATTCATAATTTCTGACAACACATCGGGAGTCGGTACAACTGTCCAATCATGTGGCCACTATTTTTTATAGTTCGTACCACTATTATTATGTCCGTAAGTTATAAAGTGTTGGAAGCATCTGAAACTTCGGCCGAAGCTACGGGTTTTGTGCTTGCCCCCTCTTTCCCTAATTTGACACCGCTTGTCGGCACGGTCTGGTGAACAATTTCATTATTTCAAACAACCATTCGTTTATTTAGGTACTTCAGTTACAAAATAGTATAATTACATATTCATACAACCCTTCAGTATATATATTATCTAAAATCTACTTCTATTAAAATAATAATAAATGTTTATCTCTAACATTTTGGTTACCTATTTAAAAATATAACAAATATGTGTGATAAATGAATTAGCGAGTAATTCAAATAACTAACAGAGTCAATAAAATCCCACCAAAAACATTAAAATAATGTAAAAAAATGCCAAGTCTCTCGATGCAGTCTTTCCATCGTAAAAAGTTTTGAGATCTCATAGAAGCCAAGTCCTATTCAAATTATTTTGTAGTTATAAATCAACATTTAGTAATTGTATCAATAGTTTTCTTTATATTATAATTATAGTGACTTGGCAATGAGCACCAATTAAAAGCTGCTTGCTGCCTGGAATTATGTGCAAATGTTACTGACGAGACCTGTGATCAGATCACTACCGACTACATGCTCCAATGCAATAATAAAAAATAAGTACCTTACGGGCCATCGCTTTATGAAAGTAAATGAACCGAGAGTACACTAACACTAGTGTTTGCGTACACACTTGTGCAATTGTGCATTATAATTTATGTCCTGCGCAGTTTACTAGTCTTGGATGAGACTGACTGCCGTTGCCGAAATTCGGTTGGGACGACACGGATAAACCAAAAGAAAATTAATTTTGTGATATTAATGTTTACGCATGCGGTGTGTGACTTTCAACTCCAAATATGCCGTTTTGTTTCTTCTTGTGCTCATTGCCAAGTCACTATAATTATAATATAAAGAAAACTATTGATACAATTACTAAATGTTGATTTATAACTACAAAATAATTTGAATAGGACTTGGCTTCTATGAGATCTCAAAACTTTTTACGATGGAAAGACTGCATCGAGAGACTTGGCATTTTTTTACATTATTTTAATGTTTTTGGTGGGATCTCATTTATTTTTTGTAAGTGTATTTCTTTCTTTTTTTTTAGGTGACCTCATAATTTCTTGGACTTCAGCTACTGCTTTGCTTAGAACCCATTCTCTATCTCTTTTGTTTCTTTTCAACGAGCTAAATAAACATAAATCTACTAACTTACAAAATAAATATAACTAAACTAAATAACACGTAAACAACTAGATATTGTAACTACCTATGTCTATGTTATATTAATAAACTATTCGCCTTAATAACTGTTTCAGTAACAATAATAAATCTACTATCTAATCCGGCTAACTTAAGTTCTCCGAATATAGCTACAATATTTTTTTAGTTTCGAAATGGTTTTTCATAGGTAGGTGGCGCTATCAAATGAAAATTATCGAATTATTTTAAAGTCTACTTATACTGCGCTCGGTAACGAAACCATAGCGCGATTCAGACAGGTACAACGCCATCTATCGAGCGCGCATACAATCGAAATTTATCGCAATACAATGGAGTTTTAGCTTTATTAATTTAATGAATTATGAACTTTATGTATCTATTAATTATAGTCTATGTATTACATTTTTATTATTCTTTTCTATTCCATGTATTTATTCATCCAATTGAATACTTAAACAACGAACAAAGTTAACAATGCAGTCAAAATCCATACATAATGTTCTTGCCAAACCGCAAATATAAAATTGTTTTCTATGGTATATTATTTTTTAATGTTTTTATAATTTTTCCTTTATATGTGGCTAATGACCTATCTTGGTGCAAAATTTGAAGTTTCTAAGTCTGCTAGAAGTACCTTAGATTTTTGATGATCGGTCAGTGAGTCAGTGAGTCAGTGAGTCAGTGAGTGAGTGACAAAATGGTGTAACTTTGATCGACCGTAACTCCTAAACTATTAATTCAATTGGCATGTAATTTCGAACTTAAGCTTGTTCTAATGCCTACTATTATTCACCGAAAACCTAAACTCCTAGCTTTGTCCACGTCGAAGATATAGGGGGGGCGAAACAGCCGCGAATCGCATCGAGAAAAGATGGTACGGCCGTGCCCGTTTTGCTCGAGACTTGGCTGGGGCACTGCCGTGCCCCCAGATCATCCACATCGCTGTCAACAGGATAAGTGCCAAGAACGCTGTCAACATTGCCACGTTGGATGGTAATGCTGATTCTTTGACCAAGAAATATACCAGCCCTCTGGTCACCCGAAGAGTCGACTATACTTTTAGCAAGTTTTATAAAAACTTGGTGGACACTCGGACCCCATGGCCTTAGTGTTTCAACCCCAAACCGCTAAAATACATAGCTGCTAGTCAAGCCATTGCATTTACGCCGTTTAAGGTTTTCGGCACGTTTTGGTTTAAATAAACAAAGGATTCAGTGGGTCAATGTTTTCTTTACGGATCGCTAATATCATGCAAATGTTAGAGGCCTAGTCGACAAATCCTTTTATGTATTGAGGACATCCGTACATAATACATTTATGTATGTACGTATATATGTACTATTTGTTTGGCCATACTATGTATTAGAGTATTTTGAGGGAATATGTATGAGATGGAAGAAGATACGGTGTTTTTGGCGACAATAATCCTACTGAAACATGGAGAGTTTTTTTTTTAGCGTGGTAAAATCATCAAATGAGTCCTCCCACCCAGGGCAGGGCAGGAGGGACTGTCAGACTCGTACTGACTAAAATCCACGGTGTCCTTCACTAGCCCTTTACGTACCGGGGTCACAGTAATTCTTAAGTCCGTCCCCGAAACATGGAGAGTAGGCCAGTTATATTTTCTTTCAGTAACATTTTTCTTTAGTGATGATACTAAAGTAACAAGTAATATTTTTTATCCAAAGTTCAATAAACTTATCAAAGTGTGCCTCTAGTGGCGGTATTAACCATTTTTTTTTAAATTAGTGCCTGTTATCGCCTTATCGGTACGATAAGATAGAACACTACACTACGATAAAATAATCATGCAACGTCTTTACATTTCATGATTACTTCTAAGTTTTATTCTAAGTCTATCGTATTAATTTTTTCTCGTTTTGTTTTTAGTAAATATTTAACTCCACCTAAGTAAACACAATAGATGTTAAAACCTTATTTACATGATTCCGTTTATCTTTTCCGACAAGAAAAATAACCGTACTTTTTAAAACAGATGTTTCGACAAACCGATTTCATCTCAATTTCGTAAACCATACAGTTTACATTTACATTATTTTACTATCTTACTCCTATTGCCATCCCTAATACTTTCATGAGATCTTCGCGTCCAGGTCGCGCACAGAATTCGTTATCGTCGGTATAAAAGTGACTGTCCCATCTCATATTCCTAAGGAAAAATCTACTTTATGGGTTCGCGACAAAAATTTCGAGTGGTGATGCCTAATCTTTATTTACAAGCTCGTTAAAAGTACACGGAAAATGCACGGTGTATATAGTTTAGGAGAAGTGCAGCACGGAGTTCCTATTTCTGTCTGCAGAGTTTAAATTTTAGGTTAAGGTTAGGTTAGTTAGGTCTAGAGAAAATACATAGGCACTGATATATGCAAGACAAATGGTATGATCCATTGAATTTCCAATATATTTTTTTTGGACTTTCCCAAACCGCACTATTCCCAAACCAATGTCAGTCTTGAAAGCCAGAACCAACAGCGGCAACCACCAGAAAAGCGCCAAGCTAATGAAGTTCGACGCATTCTGGAGAATGAATTTAATTTTCTTGAAGCAACGAAAGATAGTTTTCCAATAGGCAAGAATGTTGAACTTTCATACAAAGTTTAATGTTCTGTTTAACCCTTTACGAGGTTTAGAAAACAAAACGTCTTTATTACTTCCCTAACGGAATTTGATTAAGATAAGTTCTTGATCAAATTCCAGAAAATATTAAGAAAAACCTCGCCTTATTGCCTAACTAAAACTTGTCTCATTATTATCTCTTCATTATTTAACAAGTAATCAACAGCCGTGTTTGCCAAAATCAATTAAAGTAAAATTAATTAAAACTCTCTAAGTTCAAATACACATGTGGAGTATGTTTAAATGTTAAATTAAATAAATTAAAAGTCTTCGTCGTCGAGTCGTTGGATCTCAGACAAAATAAACGAATTAATTATACCATTTCAAAAAAACATAAAACCAAAACTTTTGTTCTGGCTTCTTCATAAAATTTGCCAGAAAGTTTTAATTGGTACAGGTTTCCCGAAATCAATTAAACTTAACCGGTTCAAGTTTTAAAAGGTTTTGCAATGAGAATTTTGAGCAAAATACTTGACAGGAAAAAACGAGAAAATAAAATAGACGAAATGTAAAAGAATCTCCAAAGAAACAGCATCATATTAATGTTAAAAGATAAGATAACAAAATGAACAGCCTCAAAAACATTAGATTTAGACAAATCTCGGTCTTAAACATCCCTTCGTAAGACTTGATTTTCATCTCCCGATTAAAGTCAAGTTTATCTGAAAATCTATTACCAGTTTCGACTGAAACTTACGTGTTTCGTATTCAAACTGGATTTAAACAAGACTCGTGGGATACCGAAAATGGAGGAAACTAGATCTGTGTTATATGTGTGTGCAGCTGCTTTTGTATTACATTGCTTCATAACATGTTTTGTGCTTTTTCTTTTTGCTGACACTATAGCTTTAAATATTACACTGGAAGTTTTATATTGCGGGGTCGAGGACCCTTAACAACGTTATATATGTAAATGATCACATAAATGATAATTAACAGCACTTACTTGTGGTCCGCGCAATACGTTTTTTTCTTCCACTCTCCCCTATCAGACGTCACAGCATCATTTACTCCTTTCTCTTTCACATCATTCCTCACACTTTTATATTTAATCTTTTATTTTAAGTTTCCACAAGACTCAAGATTGATTGTGTTATTTTAAATAAATCTTAGAATTAATTTCTAAATTTAATCACACCTCGTTATCTGATTAGAGAATCCCAACTTAATCATAGCAATTCTAGTAAAACTTCGTATTCAAATATAACGAAATTTACACGTAGTAGGTTACTTTCGTCCCGGAAAATTCAGAAGTTTTCCGGAATAATCCAGTTGGACTGCTATTTCTGCACAATTTTCATGATAGTTTCCACTACAATTTAACTTCATCAGGTTTAATAACGGCTAGTAGTTTTAAAGTACACTTTAACAGGTTTTTGAAGCTCATTTTAAGTTTGGTTTACACCCTCGGTTAGACGACTCGAATATTAAAGTTAAATATTTCGTCGACTAAAAGAATAAGGTCAGGCTAAACGTAAGTCTGAACGTATCTTAGGACAGTTTTGACTTCCACCGAAATTATGGATTGAATTAACTCAATAAGTTATTTATATAATAGTAAACTAGCTTTTGCCCGCGGCTTCGCTCGCGTAGAATTTGGTCTGCCTCATTAAGTTACGTGATTTTTTTTTTAATACTTATATTTTTTTATGTAACTTCACATCGTAAATCCCAGATTTCTAACTTCAAAATTAGTTTCCATACAATCTTTGAACACCTATACCTAATATTTAGAGGGAATCTCTTGAGGGTGGAATTATCTGAATTCCTTTCTAAGTGCTCATTATTTTAGAGGGCCAAAGCCTGCCGGGGTCGCGGGACCTACGAATTACCGTGACCCCGGTACGTAAAGGGCTATTGAAGGACACCGTAGATTTTAGTCAGTCAAGTCTGACAGTCCCTCCTGCCCTGCCCTGGGTGGGAGGACTCATTTTATGATTTTACCACGATAATAATAATAGAACCCTGCATATTTCAAAATTCTACCAGTGGTTTCTTCATCAATCTTTACCTGTATGGTGTGTTTATAAAAAGTAGCCCTATGTCCTTCCCCGGGCTTGAGATTATCCTATCCAGCACAAACGGATTACTAAACACTGACTAATAAACAGGTCGGACCAAAGTTACTTGCATTTAATCACTACATAGTATAAAACAAAGTAGCTTTCTTTGTCCCGTGTAACGATCGAACTCGTGTAACGATCGACATCATTGCGCGATCACCGCCATCTATCGAGCATATGGACCACTCGACAAATAGTACTAATAGAATTATCTATACTCCGTTCATCATCTGCCTAGCGTTTTCCCAACTATATCGAGGTCGGCCTGCAGTCAAACCAGATGCAGCTGGATATCAGTATTTTACATGGAGCGACTGCCTGTCGGACCTCCACAACCCAGTAACTGGGTAATACGATACCCCATGGTGAGATTGGCTGTCAGACTTTAGAGCTTCTGACAGTAACGACTGTCAAAGATCTTCAAATGACAGCCGGGACCAACGGCTTTACGTGCTTTCGGAGTGCTTTTTACCCATCCACAGACCAACCTCGGCAAGCGCAGCTTAACCCGTAAAAATAAATATAATAAAAAACTTTTTCAAAAAAAAAATGTAACCGCCTTCAAAAAGAACCACAAAAAAGGGTAAAATAATCTACAAAATAACTTTTATTTCGGAAGTCGATGGCTTTGTTATTTTTTATTTCATTTTTTTTTTGCCACCGACTTCCGAAATGAAACCCAAATTCTTGCCAAATACATATAATACAATCCGTAGCACTGGTAATAACATCCCTCATGTACACAATAAGCTAATAAAATTACCTATCTCAAAAACTACGGAACCGATTTTGATGAAACTTGCAGTATTCCCTAAGTTGAACGATACCTAGCACAAAAAAAAAGAATTATTTAAATCGGACGTGAAGTTCCGGAGATATGCGAACAATGAATCAGTACTACTACCTTACTGTTAAGGAGTTGTACCTTCCATCATCAGCTCAGCTACATAAGATAATGATTACCATACGCAAGTACTTAAATTACTTCATAAGATTTACGAAAAACGATGCGTGGGCCTATAAAATTTGAGGGTTGCCCTCGATTTCTCCAAGATCCAATCATCAGATCCTGATTTGGTGACAATGGGACCCCACGGGAAGCACCAGCTTTCAAACAAAAAAAGAATTATGAAAATCGATTCACCCAGTCGGTCGTTATGCGGTAACAAACTACTGTTAAGGAGTTGTACCTTCCATCATCAGCTCAGCTACATAAGATGATGATTACCATACGCAAGTACTTAAATTACTTCATAAGATTTACGAAAAACGATGGGTGAGCCTATTAAATTTGAGGGTTGCCCTCGATTTCTCCAAGATCCAATCATCAGATCCTGATTTGGTTACAATGGGACCACACGGGAAGCACCAGCTTTCAAACAAAAAAAGAATCATGAAAATCAGTTCACCCAGTCGGTCGTAATGCGGTAACAAACATTAAAAAAAATACAGTTCTCCTTTTTTTGAAGTCGGTTAAAAACTATCCTATGTCCTTTCTCAAGTTCCAAACTATGTCTGTACCAAATTTAACACTAATCGGTTCAGTAGTTTAGGCGTGAAGAAAAGACAGACAGACAGACAGACAGACAGAGTTACTTTCGCATTTATAATATTAGTTAGGATAGTAGCAAATAGTTGCTATAAAAATATAGGTCAATAGTAAAAAAACTACAAATTGTGAAGTTATTGAATAAAGCTCCGTGGTAGACGCCCAAGGCGTTGAACGTTGTGAAGCGATTTACGGTCATCCTAGGCGCGAGCTTGCTGACGGCGAGTAATGGGTAGTTCACCGTGTGTAAAAAAGTATGGAATATCGTCATTTTCAGCGATAACAATTGGCTATTTGACTGAAAAAATATAATTTGTCCGTCACTTTAGATTATCAAAAAATATTCGACCCGTATTTTTTCTTTTGTTTCGTAAACCAAAATTGACGGAGATACGATGCTTTCAAAATAGGCAATACATCACAATTTAGTACAATTTCTATTGAATTCTGACGATACGAGCCCCCACTCTCGAGTTTTGATGCGTTGTATTTTGGTGAATATTCATTGATTTTACAAAAGAAAAAATACGTGTCCGTTATTGAAGTGAAAACTTCTTTAGCGGCGTTGAGCACTTTTCTGTAATGGGTATAAAATCTTAAACTCGCGTCAGGACACGTGACCCTGACCGAAAAAGCGTAGGACGGCGCAGGGCGCTTGCGTGAATGTTCGTGTGTGTGTAAATTAATAAAGTATTAATTTTAAAGAAGTTTGTATGCTGGATACATTCGTTGCTAGGTAACATTGTTTATAAAAGATGTACGTCACATTGGAAAATTATTGAAATAAAAAGTCAACCATTTTTGCGAGTTTTACTAAAATCTGTTCACAAGATATTTCCAACAATTACTATTCAAGTTTTCACTTCTGCCGGCACTCCCAGAGTGCAACCCGTCGTTTTTTTTTTTTACAAGCTTTTATTTAACTTGCAATGTTTGTATGTTTGTTTAGATCAAATCTTGCAAGTCAAATTAGAATCACTTCTAATTACTCAATCGATCTGAAACTTGGTATTAATATGGAACCCCGATGACAATGCAATAATATGGTGACAGCGACCTGGTGGTGCAGCCAGGATCGTCTGCTCACGAGAGAACTCCTCAATGGTTAATAGTACACAACTAAAACTTGAAATATATATGAAAACCCGGTAACAATGCAATAATATGATAAGTGCGATTTGGTGGTGCAGCCAGGATTGTCTGCTCACGAGAGAACTCCTCAAAGGTTAATAGTACACAACTAAAACTTGAAATATATATGGAAACCCGATAACAATGCTATAATATGATAAGTGCGATCTGGTGGTGCAGCCAGGATCGTCTGCTCACGAGAGAACTCCTCAAAGGTTAATAGTACACAACTAAAACTTGAAATATATATGGAAACCCGGTAACAATGCAATAATATGATGATAACAACCTGTTGGTGCAGCAAGGGACATCTGCTTACGAGAGAACTCCTCAATGGTTAATAGTACCGAGCTATAACATTGAACATAATATATGGCAACCCAAATAATAATACAATAATATGGTGACAGTGTCTTGGTCGTGCAGCCAGGATCAGCTGCTCCCGATAGAATATGGTCACAACGACAATGAAATCTATTTAGGCTATTAATAAAAAATAATGATTATATTAATCTATTTTGTCGTGCCCTGGGATCTGGAGGCGGCTGCCCTCCAGCGCGTGGAGGCGCAGCGTCGGGGCGAATCCCCGCTGCCTCGACAAGTCGAAGCGCGGCGGGAAGAGCTCCGGCGGGATCTCAGGGCAGTATGGAGGGAGCGACTTTCGCAATCGAAGTCGTGGCACGCCGCAATCGCGGCGATAAGACCGCTCTTTGAGGAGTGGCTGGATAGGCATCACGGCGTCCTGACCGCATGACGCAGGTCCTCATCGGACACGGAAGTTTCGGGAGGTTCCTGTGTCTGATAAGGAGGGAAGAAACGCCTGGGTGTCACCACTGCGAGGATCGTCCGGAGGACACGGTGGAGCATACGGTGCAGGACTGCCCCGCTTGGGCAGAGCACCGCTGTGTCCTCACGACGGCGATAGGCGGAGACCTCTCGCGCCCGGCATTGGTCGAAGCCATGCTGCGGGGCGAGACGGAGTGGGAAGCGGTCGCCTCCTTCTGCGAAGCAATAGCTCGTGAAGGAGGAGGCGGGTCGCGTGAGGCAGAGGACAGCGTCCTCCCTCCACCCCAGCCGCAGTGGTAGACGCCCACGGCGTCGGACGTCGCCAGACGATCTCCGGCCACCATAGGCGCGGGCATGCGGGCAGCGAGTAATGGGCGACTCGCTGTCCAACCATGGACCATGCCCGGGTCTACGGCGCGTTGTGTTCCACGCGCGTCTCAAAGAGTGTCAGCATAGTGACGGGGCCTGTAGAGGGCCATAGCCTGCCGGGGTCGCGGGACTAACGGATTACCGTGACTCCGGTACGTAAAGGGCTATTGAAGGACACCGTGGATTTTAGTCAGTACAAGTCTGACAGTCCCTCCCGCCCTGCCCTGGGTGGGAGCACTCATTTGATGATTATATCGCGATAAAAAAAAAACTATTTTGTCGTCTATTTAGGCTCAAAGCTCTTCGCTGCTGGCCAAGCATACGGGGCCTTAAGTAGAGTCAAATCGTCAGAAGGTCTACATAATGAAGAACTTGACTGTACGAGATTAACAGGTAAACGACCATGCAACAATGACGCACTAAATGAAATGGAAAGACTGCGAAATATGTCCAACGAAAACTAAAAAGTTAAAAATAAAATAACAGTAAAAAAACAATTTTAAAAACAAGCTTTTATTTAAATGCTCTAAAAAGGACAAAATAAACTTTAAATTAAATCAAACATATAACTTAAGTATAATATAAAAGCTTGTCGCGAGATTTACTTGTCACAAACAAAACAAACAAATAATTCAACGACAAAATGTATGTATCATAACGTACTTTACACAGGTAAATCTCGCGACAAGCTTTTATATTATACTTAAGTTATATGTTTGATTTAATTTAAAGTTTATTTTGTCCTTTTTAGAGCATTTAAATAAAAGCTTGTTTTTAAAATTGTTTTTTTACTGTTATTTTTTATCTAAATCACGGACTAAATATATTTGTAATTTATAGCTACTTTCAAAGAGGCAATTCCATTGGGTATTCAGCATGTTTCTTCATTAAACACATTGTGGAACACGATGAGGCCCTTGGGGACAGACATTTTACAGAGCAAATATAAAAGCGTGTAACTTATGAATTTCAGAGTAAACATTAGAATAACTAAAGAGAATGGACAACGTGTGCCATTTGCAACTGGGATTAGGGTCAGTCTTAACGGCTTTTTTTTTACGTTGTAAAATCATCACATGGGTCCTCCCACCCAGGGCAGAGCGGGAGGGACTGTCAGACTCGTACTGACTAAAATCCACGGTGTCCTTAAATAGCCCTTTACGTACCGGGATCACGGTAATTCGTGAGTCCCGCAACCTCACGGTAATTCGTGAGTCCCCCAACCTCACGGTAATTCGTGAGTCCCGCGACCAGTCTTAACGGCTTGGTGATGAATGAGATAAATACAGTGGCGTAGCTAGGGTGAGGCAAAGAGGGCCCTAGACCCCGGCCTTGCCCCTGATATGTCTTCACTGAAACTCATATGTATAGTTCGAAACAACGTTTTCCATTTTTTTTGGCTGGTAAAATCATCCTTGTTCAAAATTCACCCTGTTTCATTAAATACCCTTTACGTGTCACGGTCTGTGTACCCTGCTACCTGTCCTGCTACCAGTCCTGCGACTCCAGTAAACAAATCCTTGACGCATGAAAATGATAAGAAATGATATTCGTGACGTCTCTGGAAATGTCAAGTCTATTTTAATTTCTATGTATACCTACGTTAACCTTTAAGTCATGTTGAACAGGTATTTTGACATAATTTAATTTGTTAAAAGCGCGTAGGAGTGCCTGGTGCTTGATTTTAATGAAATACAAATTACAAGTCACAATGACACGTAAATTAATGTTTTGCCACACAAAATGACATTGCCACAAAGTTACGAAACACTAATTTATTATCTAAGTTCTCTTCAACATGATGCTAAAACGGGCTAGAGAAGACTAATCCAATAAACTTTCGCTCTATTAATTTACTTGTCTGACAATTTTCATCTTCTTTAAGAGGTTCTTAACCTTTACAAGAAACTTAAAGTTTTCTCTTAACAAACTCAATGGCTCGTCAATAAGGTTGATAGAAACGTTTTTCTCAATAAAGCCAATTGTTACAATTCTTAGTGAAGACAAAACATACACAAAAATAAAGCTACATAGACTACATTTGTAGGTAACAAAACTACTCACAGAGGACAATGAACTGTCTGATTTCTGCCAACTGCCTACAGGATTTCTAAATGTTAGGTACTTAACAACAAAAACTAGACTTTACTTGTGGTTTCATCGATGTCGAATTTGGAAATGATATCCAAAGTGTCATATATTTTAGACCATTGTTATTGAAGTTTAAACTCCTTTCTTTTCGTATTATAGGACACGTCTCACCGGACACGGATGTTTCGGGAGGTACCTGTGTCGGATGAGGAAGTAAGAAACATCTGGGTGTCACCACTGCGAGGATCGCCCGGAGGACACGGTGGAGTATACGGTACACCCCCGCTTGGGCAGAGCACCGCCGTGTCCTCACGACGGCAATAGGCGGAGACCTCTCGCGCCCGGCATTGGTCGAGGCCATGCTGCGGGGCAAGACAGGGTGGGAAGCGGTCGCCTCCTTCTGTGAAGCAGCCATGCTAGCGAAGAAGAAGGCGCGCCGCGTGAGGGAGAGGACAGCGTCCTCCCTCCGCCCCCGCCGCAGTAGTAGACGCCCACGGTGACGGACGTTGGCAGACGATCTTCGGTCACCATATGCACGGGCATACAAGCGGCGAGTAAAAGGCGATAAAGGCTTTTCATTTTCCATACAGTTTATGTCGTGATACTTCAGGAACGCTGTACTGTATGGCTAAATACGTTAAATTCATGCTCAGTTATTAAGGTGTAAAAGGGTAACAAAAAAAGAAAATAAATGGTATTAGCATAGTGACATGAAGTGAAGCCAAAACACCTATTACTGGCGCACCCTGGACGGACGGGCGCCGCCGGCATAAATGACTATCCCTAATAACATGCCAATATTTGCATGATAGTTGATATTGGCTATTCTACTAAACGATGAAAGCGTGCAGTCATGCCTTTGTCAAACAGACAGGCGAAAGCGAAACGTTTCCGAAGCGATACCGAACCGAAGCGAGACGTCAGTCCGATAGTTCTATCACGCTATCGGATCGCTTTCGCTTTTCTATGTGACTGGATTCAAACAATTCCATACATTACAAATAAAAACGCCTCGCTTCGCATTCGTCACGCCAGTCTGTTTGACAAAGGCTTCATAGTTGAACTATGTAATCAGCCATTAATTCTAAATACTATCGAATTGTTTCCATGGACGTTCGTAAGGATTAAATAACGTTTTTTTTGGTGCCACTCATAACATCACTTCTGTTTTATTAAAGCGTACTACGAGTACGTAAGGGCGCAAACGCGCGGTACACCCACATTTCATTTTTTTTGCGATTCGTAACAAGACAAGACAATTTTTACAGTAATCGTCTAGCTAATTATTAAAAACGCATTCTGTGTGGGTGCGTTTACAAACATTTAAATTTACATAAACAAACAATCATTGTTCCGTGCGAGAGTCGAAACCGCGACACGTAGCCTACCAGTCGATCGCACGACCACAGCGCTGTCCGTGCCTCTAGGTTCAACTACAAAGAAAAAATCTTAATGAAATACTCATTCTATTCGTTATTTTTACATCACCTACACATAAAAAATACCTCCTTATTTGTTAATTTTATAAATGCTCCTGTAATTATCATTATCTGTGGAATAGCTGTGTAATAATACATAGTTATCACGGAACTCATTCGCAACACCACCGGGTCGGCGCACACTGTATGATTATTACGATCCATCGGAACTTTATTCATTCTTGAGCGAATCTTTATTTTTTAATTTCAAGTGACATAAAATGTTAACATTATGTTGTTATTTTGTATATTGCAACATTATTCTAAGGAGTTTTTCTCCCATTTAAATTGTATTCTTGCGGTGAGACTACTTATTAACATTTGAAATGATCGTGGAGGATTTTCACAGTCATATATGTCATAATTATTCAGAATTTTATTAATTATAAGGTTATTTCGACCCTGTCGTCCAATTTGCAACCATATATCAAAAATATCTCGTCTTTTCATTGTGTATCAATCTGATAGAAAACAAAAAAAAATGCATGAGCGGGGCAAACAGGAGCAAGAGATTTCAACTAAATTTCAAAGAATATTAACCGTAGAATGGTATAACAGTGATTTCCGGGTGTATACACATGTATACATTTTTAAAAGTCAACTCTAATACAAAAAAAAAAATATTTTTCAAGACTACCACAAAAACTTAATGTATTAAAAACATTCAATATAAAAAAGGCTCAAATCTACCCTCAACGTATGCTCGATGATATAACAAACAATAAAAATTACCACTTATAGCACTTTAAAAGACAAGAACACACCAGTTCGCATTCAGTAGTAAATCAGTACTAAACAATATCGCACGTGCTAATACGCACAAACATGTTTTGGGACTTTTCCTGAGTTATGTGGTGTTGCTAACTTATTAATTTGGTCAAATATCGGTCATATACATAGATAACTGTGCAATGAAGGGAGTTTTAGGAACATTTAGAAAAATATTATTTTTGATTTAAGTTCCGCTAGATCTCGATTATAACACAGGGTGCGGCGCTTTCATTTCCATATTATCTTACACTCCTCAATGTAAGGTCAGTAGTTTCAGAGAATAGGAAACTATTTATGGGTAAAAAATACGTTGCACACTATTTCTGTGTATCAACAAAGTACAAAAGAAAATTTAATTACAAGCAGTCAATCAAGTGAATTGAAAAAAAAAAACCGGCGAAGTTCGATTCCGAAGCGTACGAAGAGTTCCGTACCAGCATCTATAAAAACGGCGGAAAAAAAATATTTTGTTAAGTCCCCTTAAATGTTTATTTTAGTGTTTGTTGTTACCGGCGCATTGTGTTCCACGCGCGCCTCAAAGAGTGTCAGCATAGTGACGGGGCCCCCTGTAGAGGGCCTAAGCCTGCCGGGGTCGCGGGAGTCACGAATTTCTGTGACCCCGGTACGTAAAGAGCTATTGAAAGACACCGTGTACTTTAGTCAGTACGAGTCTGACAGTCCCTTCCGCGCTGCCCTGGCTGGCAGGACTCATGTGATGATTTTACCACGTAAAAAAATTAAAGTAATATATACTAGTTTCAAACAAGACTTCTGTTCCATTCCTACACAGGCGGTGTGTAATCAAAGGAAAATCGTGATTCCAAGAAAGGCGCGACGCCGCACGGTGGGCTGAAATCAAGCTCTAATGGACTTAGGGATTCACGAAAATTGATAAGCAATAAAAAAAAAAATAAAGACGGCTTGGTGATCTACCACTAAATACAAGAAATTTTTCTTCTGCGATTTTTGTATATACTTAATATTTTAAAAGTTATAACGATTTGAATTTATTTTTGTATGGAGAAATTTGATTTTATATGAATAACTTTTAATTCTCAAGAGTTCTCAAATAACCGCTTTCGGTATTCGATTGCGCTATTTTTTAGGCAAATTATCCGATATAGCACTTGCTTCGATTTTCTTCGATTTTGGAGAAAATTGTTTTTCATTCCCTTTTCCACACCACCTTTGAGGTAGAGAACTAAGCGCGTTTTTTTTTTATCAGTGGTGTCTCCAGGAGGCCTAATCCACTCATACGCACACTCACAAACTCACTCACAAACACACGCACTCACAAAATTATCACTTAGACAATTTCATCAGATTCAGATTCGTTCTCTAAATGTTCCACATTAACAAATTTTCCCGCTCATCATCTTCAAATGTTGTAGATAAAAGAAGCATGGCTTTCGCTTCTTCTGAAAATGGTTTGTGTTTCCGTATCATTTTATGACGTTTTGATGATATATACTAACTGGGTCTGAACTAATTATTAAATTATTTAAAATATCCTCATTATTAGCTCTTCTGCAGACTTTCCTTGAATGGTGTTGGCGATATCGCCTAAAGTCTTTATTTCTAGATTCAGCCGCTTCTTCATTAATCGCTAATTTCTGTTTCCTTCAATTCATTTATCTCCGTTTCAATTTCGGTTTTCTCTCTTAAAATCGTTGATTTATTCTCTTTTTCAAACTTGAAAAATATTGGACGACACCAATATGAAGAATTTGGTGAGTCGTTTACCCAGATAATTTGTTCCTCAGAAATAATTTTTATTGGTACTGAACTACCCATAAAAATACTTGAATCATATGTCGAAGCACTGTCCAATTTGTCCTCCGTTGTCATTTTTTGCTTATAGTTTGCTTGATTCGAGGCACCATCCATTCCCCATTTGCTTATCATTGTCATCTCCTTAAAGTCTGTGCTATCAATATTGATTGCTTTGAATAATATCCTTTTGGTGGTTATATCTAATAGACGCTGCAATTTTATTCCAGCAGTTGTATCTGTTAAGGTGATATCATCTTTTGGCGGGTAGCATTCTTGTTTTGCATTTTGCACCTTGTAGTAGGAAGGGAACATGTCGACATTTTTCTCTTTGATACTTTTTCTTAAAGTATTATATTGCCACTTTGTTAATTTAAGGGACAAAACAAGTCCCAAAGTTTCATCTGGAGTAAATTTAGGTTTTTCATTTTTACCTAAAAGACTATCTTTCGCTTTTTGCACATCCTGTGGATTTTTAAGTAGGTGTTCGAGGATTTTAGATATTCCTTGATTACCATCCTCTCGTAATTTCATAATGTATGCATGAGATATTTCCTCTGTAGTCATATTTGTATGAATATGTTCTGTACGTCTCTTTTTTTGCTTAGGTCCTAATTCACAAAATGGTTTTCTGGGACTTACATTCGTTGACGTGGCAGTAGACACTTTTGCTGGAGATTCATGTTCACTTGATGTACTAGGAACAGAGTCTTGGTTTCTTTCAAATGCACTTACAATGAAATCAGGCCACTTTATTTCCGATGATAACCATTCACTATTATTGTTGCTGAACAATTCCTCTTTGCTATGAGCATTTTGCCGTCTCCTTTGCAGATTATAGCAATATTTTGCACAAAACGCTTTTACCGCTTTATCGTTTTCAGCACTTAACACAGTGGGGACTAATCTAGATTTAATAGCACTATATAAAACACTATTATTTTTAAAACTTCCACTTTCCTTTAATAGCACAACAATATCAATATTTGACAACAAATCGAACATTTTTACGTAATAAATAGTATTAGTATTCCGAAAATGTGAGATAGGATAGTGCGTTTATTACGATGTGTAACAACGTACTGAGGATGGTTGTTTTTCAAATGTAACCGTATCATTTTTTACCTGCTATTCATCATCCTATCACATAATGACACGTCATCATTTTGCTGCGCTCAATGGACGATGCGTTAATGAGGGTCACGGCACTATTGAGTATTGTTAAAAACAAATGACGTAATAAGGGTGATGTAGAATGTTTACCAATAATTTGTTTTTTGCTATATTTCTGTAATACAATATTAAAACATGTCAGATTAAACCAAAAACCGATTAATATTTCATACAAAGTTTAGGGGTCTATAACTCGAAAAATACTAAGTATAAAAAAATTACATATAACAAAAAATATTTGTATTAGTACATAAAATTCAAAAATACTCATTTTAATCCTTAAGTCCCCACTTGACGATTCCAGCCCACCGTGCGCCGCCGTCGTGCCAATATCATGAGCTTTGAAGACTACCGCAAACCAATGAGGGAGAAATTCTTAGAAGAGGTTTTATTTCTTCGTGCAGTACTTGAGTTGTTATGAGGATTGTGTCAGTCATGTTGAATATTTGTCTGTTGAAATAAGTATTGTATTTCGTTTTTATAGATCTTTGTTTTTCAATTATAAAGGCCGTGTTTGAACAACTATTACAAAATTATGAGTCTCATAGTATATCATTAACATAATTGTCATTAATTTTAAACTAATCTTTCTTAATAATTGTGTTGTGTACCATAATAATCCACCACCTGCCTAGCCTTTTCCCAACTATATTGAGGTCGGCTTCCAGTCAAAACGGATACAGCTGAATATCAGTATTTTACATGGAGCGACTATCTATTGAACCTCCACAACCCAGTAACTGGGTAATACGATACCCCATGGTAAGACTGGTTGTCAGACTTTAGAGCTTTTGACAACAGTAACGACTGTCGAAGATCTACAAAATTTGTAGCCATTGGTCCATTTAATGACAGCCGGGACTTTCCGAGTCACGGAGGAAACTCGCTATGACAGATGGTCACCCATTGTGTTGTGTACTGTATTGTAATTCTGTAGCGTACTGCGCACGTGTGTAGGTAGAGTAATACGATTGTACAGACAGACTTGAAGAGCAACTTTAACTTACGTGACCTCCGTACCAAACTACGAAAATTCTTGCTGAAACTTCCAAGCGGAATTTTTACCCTTAATCAGACTACCCTTTTTTTTATCGTGGTAAAATTATCATATGAGTCCTCCCACCCAGGGCAGGGCGGGGGGACTGCCAGACTTTACTGACTAAAATCCATGGTGTCGTTCAATAGCCCTTTACGTACCGGGGTCACGGTAATTCTTGAGTCCCGCGACCCCGGTAGGCTTTGGCCCTCTACAGGCACTCACTATGCTGACACTCCTTGAGGCGCGTGGAACACAACGCGCCGTCGACCCGGGCATGGTCCATGGTCGGACAGCGAGTCACCCAACTAAGACTACCCTAAGGCTGACCCCACATTTGGGGTGCGCGATCCTCGGGCGAGCGTCGGGTGTTGCCGCCGTGTGAATGCATGTAGCGCGCGCGCAACGCGCGCGCAGCGCGCGCGCGGCGATCGCCTTTGCGTTTAACCCGGGCGGCGACGGCGAGCGGCGGGGATAGCGGGCGAAGGGGTAAGAACGCGACTCGAGAGTCGCGAGCGCGCCGCGCGCGCGTTGCGCGCGCGCTACATGCATTCACACGGCGGCAACACCCGACGCTCGCGCACGCCAAATGTGGGGTCAGCCTAAACTATCTTTCCAATAATGGCCATTTTTTACAGATAATGGTCCTCATATTCTATGAGGCCTTCAGTTTCGTTTTCAAATATTTAAGAAACACAGGTTTTCATGGTCTGTCAAGTAAACAAGTTTAGATACTGATAGGAATAGAGCAGATATGATCTAGTGTCCACTTATCACATACTTATCTACAACCTAGCGTGAAATGATAACAATCATAAATGTTATTAGACATAATGGTATAATTGTGTTACATCGCTGTTAAGCCTTTGTCAAACTGACAGGCGATAGCGAACCGGACCGAGTCCGAAGCGATAACGAAGCGATACGAGACGTCAAACTGGGTGCAGCGAACCGAGGCGTGACAGTTGTATCAGCTGACTTTTTATGAACGACGTCAAACAGAGATAACACGCCTTCGCATCGGTTCGGTCACGCTATCGGATCGCTTTCGCTTTTTTATGTGACTGGATTCAAACAATTCCATACATTACAAATAAAAACGCCTTGCTTCGCATTCGTCACGCCTGTCTGTTTGACAAAGGCTTTAAATATAAACACTCCAGTGGAACCGAAGGCTCCATGATTTTTTGAAATCTTTGTTACTTGAGCATTACTGACGCAACGTTGATGAATCGGGACTCAATGTATGAAAATGATGATACTCGTAGTAGTGAAACGGAACTATCGTGAAAACGGGATATAGCTATAAAAACACAGGAATGATTTTGGTTCAATATTTTTATTAAATAGATTTCTTTAAATTCACTGTCGATCATATATTATACCGTTGGACGTCTCCGTATTCTTGTTCTTGCTGAGAATTACCTTTTGCTACGAGTGCTACAGCAGAGCTACGCGTTCGTAGGCACACCGTAGCGCTCGTAGCAACGAAAGTTGTTTGTAAGGAAAGTTTGCATCTATTGAAATGTTACATCATGTGGTTCAATCATCATGTGTTCATCAATGTTACATCAGTTGCACACGATTTTTGTAGTGAAAATTTCTTTAGCGGCGTTGTGCACTTTTTTTGGAATGGGTAAAAAATGTTAAACTCGCGTCAGGACACGTGACCTGATCGAAAATTCGTAAGACGGCGCAGGGCGCTTGCGCGAATGTTCGTGTGTGTTTATTACTATTCAAGTTTTCACTTCTGCCGGCACTCCCAGAGTGCAAGCGTCGTTATTTTTTTTTAACGGTGCCCACACACTAAGAATTTCTCCTGTGTCGTGGGTACGTTTACAAACATATAAACTTACATACACAGAATGTGCTACAAAAGTTGTTTATCAGTCAGACATAAAGTCCGATCCTATTAAACGTGTATGTACAGTTGTGATTATATTTAACAAGCTATTTCCGACTCATATTTACCTAATTTCCGAAGTATCGAGGTCATTTTCCCGCTTATAAATATCGAATCAGCCGGCACGGTTGCTAGGAAGTGGTTATATTTACCAAAACCGGTAACCACAGTTATTTATTCTGTTTTATGGTTATTACAAGGTTACCGTTCTTCATTCCATAACATAACATTACGTTAAGGGTATTCCCCAATGGCTCAAGGTAGAAATAAATGTTGGGTATGGTTTTATTTCACCGGTTATAAATATCTATATCTACTTAATATTAAACAGTGAAAATATTTGTTTTTATTTGCGAATAAGGCTTAAAGAATTTAAAAACTACAGTTCTCATTCTCATTTTTGAAGTGAAAACTTCTTTAGCGGCGTTGTGCACTTTTTTTGGAATTGGTAAAAATGTTAAACTCGCGTCAGGAAACGTGACCTAAAAAATTCGTAAGACGACGCAGGGCGCTTGCGCGAATGGTCATGTGTGTTTATTACTATTCAAGTTTTCACTTCTGCCGGCACTCCCAGAGTGCAACCCGTCGTTGTTTTTCACTTATATTGTGCTGACTAACTGAGGGTAACGAGACCTACATTTTACTATCAATGGGCAACTGTTTTTTCGGGAGCTGTTTAAAAAAAAACCACGATCCGCTCTAGGAATTTCTTCTATGTCGTGGGTACATTTGCCTGCCGGGGTCGCGGGACCCACGAATTACCCCGGAACGTAAAGGGCTATTGAAGGACACCGTGGATTTCAGTCAGTAAAAGTCTGACAGTCCCTTACGCTCTGCCCTGGGTGGGAGGACCTATTTGATGATTTTACCACGTAAAAAAAAATGTCGTGGGTACATTTACCAAACACCCAGACCCTGAACAACTACTTCTAGATCATACAAATATTTTTTCCTTACGGGAATCGAACACGCGACACGCAGCGCAACAGTTGTTCGCCTTGCATTAACTTCATAATGTGAATATTATATTTTCCTGGTACTTATATTATTCTTTTACATATTGATGGATAGAGAGGAAGCGGAAGGCCAAAGAAAAGATGGATGGATTATCTAAGGAATGATATGAAAGAAAAAGGAGTAAATGATACTGTGACGTCTGACAGAAGAGAATGGAAGAAAAAAAACGACGGCTTGCACTCTGGGAGTGCCGGCAAAAGTGAAAACTTCAATAGTAATAAACATACACGAACATTCGCGCAAGCGCCCTGCGCCGTCTTACGAATTTTCGATCAGGTCACGTGTCCTGACGCGAGTTTAAAATTTTTTACCCATTCCAAAAAAAAGTGCACAACGCCGCCAAAGAAGTTTTCACTTCAAAAACGTGTTGCGCCGACCCAAAGTAAAATGGGATAAGGACAGGAAGAAGATACACTTCCCAGTCATATAACTTCACGCCTACGTACTATTTACTTTTCTTTGCAGAAGATATTTTAGTGAAATCTTATTTATTTCCTCCTGACATATGACATATGTGGGGAATTCGTTTACATTAGGGTTTGCCAAGAAGCGGGTGATATAGCCTAATAGAATTGTTTTGGGACGCAATTTTTCACGTTCAAAAGATTTATTAAGTCCCAAGTGAATGAAGAGATCCGATTCAAGTGTTTTTTAAAAAAAAAAAAGTAGAATTTCAAGGTGGATGAAATCATTAATGCCTTTGTCAAACAGACAGGCGAATGCGCAGCGTTTCCGAAGCGATACCGAAACGAAGCGAGACGTCAGTCCGATAGTTTTGTCACGCTATCGGATCGCTTTCGGTTTTCTATGTGACTGAATTCAAACAATTCCATACCTATGGATTCAAACAATTCCATACATTACAAATAAAAACGCCTCGCTTCGCATTCGTCACGCCTGTCTATTTGACAAAGGTTTAAATGAGTCCTCCCACCTTGCGTAGAGCAGAACGGACTGTCAGATTCTTACC
Organism: Agrotis puta; assembly: GCA_943136025.2. Lineage (NCBI taxonomy): Eukaryota > Metazoa > Arthropoda > Insecta > Lepidoptera > Noctuidae > Agrotis > Agrotis puta. The sequence continues at coordinate 4,534,971 of OW964189.2, read as the reverse complement.
GTCGTACCACAAAACATTAAACATCTGTTGAACACATATCTAAAAAAAGTGTAACTGCAAAACCACCCTTATTTAATTCAACCTCAAGTGCTATTTTGTAATTGATAGTTTTTTTAGACAAGTTAGTGTTCAAAAGATGTTTAACTTTTTGAAGTGAAAACTTCTTTAGCTGCGTTGTGCACTTTTTTTGGAATGGGTAAAAAATGTTAAACTCGCGTCAGGACACGTGATCTGATCGAAAATTCGTAAGACGGCGCAGGGCGCTTGCGCGAATGTTCGTGTGTGTTTATTACTATTGAAGTTTTCACTTCTCCCAGAGTGCAACCTGTAATTTTTTGCAGTAAGAAGGTTACTGACTAAAAGTCCCCGATTCCCGTTCCAGGACCTCGGCATCCAAGTTAGACAATCCCGCGACTCTGGCAGGCCAGAGTGACAAACAAAATTGTTTGTCACTCTGGTTCGCCGATCAATTTAAACGCGATTATCGCGTGTTCATGCATCCTTCACTTAGTTAAGGGACGACGTTAATCATCTAGATTTTGATCTAGGTCCGATTTATTTTGTCACTTTGACCAATAACTATAACTTCTCATATATTTTGAACGTGATCAAATAAGGGTCTTCTTTGGTCATAAGTTCTAATATATTGGATAATCGTTAATTGCCTTGTGTTGGGTTGAGTCCAATTGGATAGCAGTTATTTGTTTCTAGTCACAAATTAAATGTTAACGAATGAACTGGACCTCATTTTAAATGGGAAATAATAAATCGAGCCACAAAGATACTTAGCTAGCACAAATCTTGAGAAAGAACGTCAGACGCTTGAAGATTTTCAAGAAGGGCCTTGAAATAGGCAATTCCTTTGTGTCGGTATATAAGCGGCTTTCTATCAAAGGGAATGTCGGCTTGTTTGCCAACCAATACGATATTATACTTAGGGCTTATAAGGAGGACAGACAATCTGGTATGATCGATGAGAAAAGCTACGCTTCATAACAAACAAGGGTTTTTGTTGCAATTTTAAATTATAATGTTTTTATCTTCATTTTATTACTCGATTTCTCAGACAAAACTGAATCAATTTGGAGAATACACACAAAAGTGTGTTAATCAGACTTCCGAAAGAAACGCTATTTTACACTATTTTGTGTTGATTAAAAGTCGGTTAATATATTTTTTAAAGTTTTTTCTTAAGATCTGAACGGATATTTGGCATATGATGATGTCTAAATTAAAGCCGTAGTAAGTAAAGATTGAGAAACCACAGATCTTATTAAGACTTTTCAAGTTTTTGTGACGAAAAGTAAACTGGAACGTTGATGTTAAAATGATGATGAAAAAAATCAGATCCTCATTCGTACTAAATACTACAAGTACACTGTAGATTAAATACAGAAATCTGACCTCACATCTCTAATCAAAACTATCTTAAGTTCTAATTGCTTTACTCTTGTAACTTTTTAAAAGCTTTAAACCCCAGATTTGTGCTAACAAATTCGACTAATTTACTACAGTAAATAAAAGTACTATCAATATTTAAAGAAGAGACACGAATCCCCAATCCATACGGACAAAGCTCCCCAACTGAGCTACTAAGACTTATCCTACCAAAAACATTTCATGTAAAATGTTGCCAAGACGACCACATACGATTTGCCCTGTGAAAAAGATATCAGATCTCATGTAGAGCCAAGCTTCTGAATCTACACGGCCTAACTCTACCGATCCTGGTCGCGGGACTGTACGATTTTCCGTGACCCCGGAACATAAAGGGCTATTGAAGGACACCGTGGACTTTAGTCAGTACGAGTCTGACAGTCCCTCCCGCTCTGCCCTGGGTGGGAGGGACTCATTTGATGAATTTACCACATAAAAAAAAAGGTCTACCGATCCTAACTTCAAAAATTCTACATATCAGTAAAAATGTATGGCTTGGCTGTTCCGTTACTTACTTCAGGTATATACTTAGCCATAGTAAGTATAAATATACATCGCGGGACCCACATAGTTTTGTTTGTCGAAATAGACCTTGAACTAGGCCATCCGCCCCCAAAATAGTGGATCAATATAATGTAATGTCTGTTGTCTGTGGAATTGTGGCCAAACAGTCGCAAATAGTTCTGAAAAAAAAAACAATTTTAAAAACAAGCTTTTATTTAAATGCTCTAAAAAGGACAAAATAAACTTTAAATTAAATCAAACATATAACTTAAGTATAATATATAAAAGCTTGTCGCGAGATTTACCTGTGTACAGTATGTTATGATACATACATTTTGTCGTTGAATTATTTGTTTGTTTTGTTTGTGACAAGTAAATCTCGCGACAAGCTTTTATATTATACTTAAGTTATATGTTTGATTTAATTTAAAGTTTATTTTGTCCTTTTTAGAGCATTTAAATAAAAGCTTGTTTTTAAAATTGTTTTTTTACTAATATTTTATTTTTAAATTTTTAGTTTTTGTTGGACATTTTTCGCAGTCTTTCCATGTCATTTAGTGCGTCATTGTTGCATGGTCGTTTACCTGTTAATTTCGTACAGTCAAGTTCTTCAATAAGGAGACCTTCTAGCGATTTGACTCTACTTAAGGCCACGTATGCTTGGCCAGCAGCGAACAGCGTTGAGCCTAGATAGACAACAAAATAGTTTTTTTTTTATCGTGGTATAATCATCAAATGAGTCCTCCCACCCATTACTGTCAGACTTGTACTGACTAAAATCCACGGTGTCCTTCAATAGCCCTTTACGTACCGGGGTCGTGGTAATCCGTTAGTCCCGCGACCCCGGCAGGCTATGGCCCTCTACAGGCCCCGTCACTATGCTGACACTCTTAGAGGCGCGCGTGGAACACAACGCGCCGTCGACCCGGGCATGGTCCATGGTCGGACAGCGAGTCGCCCATTACTCGCTGCCCGCATGCCCGCGCCTACGGTGGCTGGAGACGTCTGGCGACGTCCGACGCCGTGGGCGCCTACCACTGCGGCTGGGGTGGAGGGAGGACGCTGTCCTCTGCCTCACGCGGCCCGCCTCCTCCTTCACGAGCATTACTGCTTCGCAGAAGGAGGCGACCGCTTCCCACTTCGTCTCGCCATGCTCAGCATGGCCTCGACCAATGCCGGGCGCGAGAGGTCTCCGCCTATCGCCGTCGTGAGGACACGGCGGTGCTCTGCCCAAGCGGGGCAGTCCTGCACCGTATGCTCCACCGTGTCCTCCGGACGATCCTCGCAGTGGTGACACCCAGGCGTTTCTTCCCTCCCTATCAGACACAGGAACCTCCCGAAACTTCCGTGTCCGGTGAGGACCTGCGTCATGCGGTAGGTCAGGACGCCGTGACGCCTATCCAGCCACTCCTCAAAGAGGGGTCTTACCGCCGCGATTGCGGCGTGCCCGGACCTCGGTTGCGACTGTCGCTCCCTCCATACTGCCCTGAGATCGCGCCGGAGCTCTTCCCCCGGGGTTCCCTCTTAAGTGGGGATTCGCCCCGACGCTGCGCCTCCATGCGCTACTCATAGACGCGCTGGAGGGCAGTCGCCTCCAGATCCCAGGGCACGACAAAATAGATTAATATAATAATTAATTTTATTAATAGCCTAAACAAATTTCATTGTCGTTGGGACCATATTCTATCGGGAGCAGCTGATCCTGGCTGCATGACGAAGACACTGTCACCATATTATTGTATTATTATTTGGGTTGCCATATATTATGTTCAATGTTATAGCTCGGTACTATTAACCATTGACGAGTTCTCTCGTAAGCAGATGTCCCAGGCTGCACCAGCAGGTCGTTATCACCATATTATTGCATTGTTACCGGGTTTCCATATGTATTTCAAGTTTTAGTTATGTACTATTAACCTTTGAGGAGTTCTCTCGTGAGCAGACGATCCTGGCTGCACGACCAGATCGCACTTATCATATTATTGCATTGTTACCGGGTTTCCATATATATTTCAAGTTTTAGTTATGTACTATTAACCTTTGAGGAGTTCTCTCGTGAGCAGACGATCCTGGCTGCACCACCAGATCGCACTTATCATATTATTGCATTGTTACCGGGTTTCCATATATATTTCAAGTTTTAGTTATGTACTATTAACCTTTGAGGAGTTCTCTCGTGAGCAGACGATCCTGGCTGCACCACCAGATCGCACTTATCATATTATTGCATTGTTACCGGGTTTCCATATATATTTCAAGTTTTAGTTATGTACTATTAACCTTTGAGGAGTTCTCTCGTGAGCAGACGATCCTGGCTGCACCACCAGATCGCACTTATCATATTATTGCATTGTTACCGGGTTTCCATATATATTTCAAGTTTTAGTTATGTACCTACTATTAACCTTTGAGGAGTTCTCTCGTGAGCAGACGATCCTGGCTGCACCACCAGATCGCACTTATCATATTATTGCATTGTTATCGGGTTTCCATATATATTTCAAGTTTTAGTTGTGTACTATTAACCATTGAGGAGTTCTCTCGTGAGCAGACGATCCTGGCTGCACCACCAGGTCGCTGTCACCATATTATTGCATTGTCATCGGGGTTCCATATTAATACCAAGTTTCAGATCGATTGAGTAATTAGAAGTGATTCTAATTTGACTTGCAAGATTTGATCTAAACAAACATACAAACATTGCAAGTTAAATAAAAGCTTGTAAAAATCGTTTTATTACTAAAGTTTTAATATTACGAAAACTGTTCGTAAGAAGTTTTACGTGAAGCACGATTTAATTTTGATTGTTGTAGGTACGGGTTTTAAGTGGGCTTTTGTTGACTTAATATAGCAATTAATTCAATAGTCGGAACCACAGAAAGATAACAACAATATAATTGTCAGACGGCACGGTTAGTGCAGTGGCTGAGCGATTGGACTGCTGCGCTGCGTGTCGCGGGTTCGATTCCCGCACGGAGTAAATATTTGTATGACCTACAAGTAGTTGCTTCGGGTCTGGGTGTTTGTGTATGTGAGTTTATAAACGCACGCATGTTTGTAAACACACCCACGATACAGGAGAAATTCCTACTGTTGTTTAAAAAAATGGTTGCGAAAGATAATGCACTAAGTAAATACCACTGGTCCTGATGCAAAAATTCTTTGACTCACCAAAACCAAACCAAATGCTCCTGCGTAGCAGATCACGAAACGTAGTTTGATTTAATTGGGAGTAATATGGTCAAATTGACTCAGACAGAAACTTTCTGATTGAATCGCACTCGGAAATTCAATCAACGTGTTGTTAAAAGTTTAGTGTTAGGCTGTATACGGCTTCATAACTTTGCTTCTCCTTCAACCAGGGGAAAGCAAAGCGCAACAACAAAATTAAAACCATCATTTTTAATAATTATAACAACAATATTTTTCGTTGTTTTATTTTATCGTTTCTTTTATTTCTTCGAAAGTGTATTGGCAAACGTCGTTCAATGCACGTAGCTATTTACATTGCTGTTATTGGGTCCTTACCAGTTTTGCCTACAGCTCAGCTGACAATTTCGCCGCGAATAAATTCGTTTCGTTTCACAACATAAATTATACATGTGACGGATCTTCTTGGGTTTCCATTGTAATTCAGAGCAGAGAATAAAACCTCAAAATTATTCCCTAGTAAAGCAATGAATACCGACTACAATCAAACGGGAACTCCCTTATAAAGTTCCTCTTTCTAACCTTGACTTATTTGGCACTCGCTCAATGTCGGCGATGGTGATAACTCACACATATCTTTATATTCTTGGTGCAGTCAGTATTATTTCCTCGTTTATTATACTCCAAGTGACAATTTCTTCCCTAGTTTCAAAGAAACGGGTCGACGGCGTGTTGTGTTCCACGCGCGCCTCAAAGAGTTTTCAGCAAAAATGACGGGGCCCGATTTACCGTGACCCCGAAACGTAAAGGGCTGTTGAAGGACACCGTGGTTATTAGTCAGTAAAAAAAAAGTTTCAAAGAAACGGCTAAGTTAAGATCTTTACATGATATAAAACAGAGTTATTTAAGTCTGTCTATTCGTGCATAATTGCTGCATCTAATTGGATTAATCTTTTTATCTACTATCATGCTATTAATCCTCTATAAAAGAACCTATAACAATTAGCTTATTGCCAACATTAAAACACTCAATGATATTATGATCATTATATCATCCAAACGCGTGATATAATGAATTTCAAAAAAAAGACATTCTCATGCAATGACATTTTCACCACCAGATCGCTAAAATTTTGAAAAAAGAATAATAAATTGTAGACTTATTCGTAATTTCGGATTCTCGTCTTATCGTGTTATTTCCCGCCATCTTGAATTTACATAGTTCTTACAACACTGTACAACACCCTATGGTATGAGAATCTTTTATAGAGGATTCACATCATGATTGTAGATAAAGTCTTGTATGCAACTGTTATAATTAGGTATTAAAACACTCATGTGATAAACCCACATTCGTGTTTTAATACCCCTGATTATACAACAGTTGCATAAATAACTATTTTGTTGTATTCGTTATTGTAAAGACAATGTTTATGCCTGTGGGGGCCGCGGGGCTGTATAAACAGGCTATAGGAGGCAGATAGGAGTCAAACACAAGCCACAATAACAGCCAAGCCAAGCCACACAAGCCATGATAATTTAAAAAAAAACGACGGGTTGCACTCTGGGAGTGCCGGCAGAAGTGAAAACTTGAATAGTAATTGTTGGAAATATCTTGTGAACAGATTTTAGTAAAACTCGCAAAAATGGTTGACTTTTTATTTCAATAATTTTCCAATGTGACGTACATCTTTTATAAACAATGTTACCTAGCAACGAATGTATCCAGCATACAAACTTCTTTAAAAGTAATAAAGTCACACGAACATTCACGCAAGCGCCCTGCGCCGTCCTACGCTTTTTCGGTCAGGGTCACGTGTCCTGACGCGAGTTTAAGATTTTATACCCATTACAGAAAAGTGCTCAACGCCGCTAAAGAAGTTTTCACTTCAAAAAATACGTGTGGCGCTCGGGGACTGCCGCGATAAAGCACAGTATTTTTTATCAACTTATGCAATTATAATTATTTATTTATTTTATTTATGAAAAAAAAAGAAAAAATTTCGCCTACCGCGAATATTTAACGAGAATATCATCCCATCGTTGTCTATGGGAAGTTACTCTGCTAATCAGGCTATGGTTAGCCACGTCGAGTGAAACGCCAAGAAAAAAATTCATTCATTCACGTTGACATGACAGATGTGACAGTGATAGTGTTAAGTTTATTGTCGTTACGTAATTTCTTGTTTCGGTCGCCGCGCTCGTAACCCGCGATAAAAGCTATGCAATAGCTTAAAAAGTTGGGACAAGGCTAGGCAGGTGACGATGATCCAACATAGTTCCTTTTTTTTTTCACAGTTACCTATTTGGTATGAATATCTATGTACCTACTTCATTATTGTCAAAATGAATATAGCTTAAAACATTTCGTGCGGAATTAAACCTGCGACACACAGCATAGCATTTATTCACTCAGCCACTGCTCCAACTGGCAGTCAACGGAATGTTAGTTTGTTGCGGTTCAATTCGCGCCATCGTATGCCTCATCTTTACTTCTCAGCTAGACTGAGACCATCTTGGGCAGAGCACCGCCGTGTCCTCACGACGGCGATAGGCGGAGACCTCTCGCGCCCGGCATTGGTCGAGGCCATGCTGCGGGGCGAGACGGAGTGGGAAGCGGTCGCCTCCTTCTGCGAAGCAGTCATGCTCGTGAAGGAGGAGGCGGGCCGCCTGAGGGAGAGGACAGCGTCCTCCCTCCACCCCAGCCGCAGTGGTAGACGCCCACGGCGTCGGACGTCGCAGGACGATCTCCGGCCACCGTAGGCGCGGGCATGCGGGCAGCGAGTAATGGGCGACTCACTGTCCGACCATGGAACATGCCCGGGTCGACGGCGCGTTGTGTTCCACGCGCGCCTCAAAGAGTGTCAGCATAGTGACGGGGCCTGTAGAGGGCCAAAGCCTGCTGGGGTCGCGGGACCAAGGGATTACCGTGACCCTAGTACGTAAAGGGCTATTGAAGGACACCGTGGATTTTTAAAAAAAAAGACTGAGACCATAGAGTAAATCCATTTCAAATAAAAACTTTATCAGTTTTATTTTAGACTTTAGTTCAGTAGCAACACTTTAACAAGCCTAAAATAAGCCAGATAACATGGCAACACCAGTATCAGCACTGGTCAGTGAAACTAAATCCGGGATACAGATAACTCACAGCGATATGGTCGGACCACTGCGGTTAGTTTTGTATATCTATAGCACAGGAGCTGCCAACATTATATCACTGGGGCTGTTTACATAAACTACACTTTGGTTTAAAGATTTACGTCGTTGGTTGGCAGAACCTGTGGAACCTTATTTATTTAATGCAAAGCCGATTTGGGAACTTGCTATGAATAATCTTCTGTGTGGAAAGATCTAGAACCTACAATCCAACATGCTTTGTTTGTATAGCTGTTTAGTTGTCTCAAAGTTTTTCGACACGATCGGAAGGCGTCAAAAGCTGGCAAGATAATTAGGCTGCTTTTCCATCAGAGATGAGCTATGCTACGTTGCTGCGGATGCGTTTGATATACACCAATTATATAGCATAGCACTGGTGGAAACGGATTCAACTAAGATGTGTTTTTTATATGGAAGGATGCGTTCTATGGAGGCGTGCTATGGGTCGTCCTCCCTACTATCGATACATCGCATAGCTCGAGCTACGCATCTTCCTAGGACACACGTGGGGACGGTCAATACTAAGATACCGTGCTACGACTGAAGTACTTTTGACGTGGCGCTAGTGTCTTTACATCAAATTGCATTGAAAAATATAATACACGAATTACCGCAGGTTATGAGTGGTGACGAGGAGTCTTAGGAGCTATCTGTCAAATTGTAATATCATTCGTTCTTAGTTCAAGTTCGTTGTCAAAATGCCCGTTACTAAGGCCGAAACTACGGGTTGCCTGCTTAGAGATTAGACCTTCTGACGCCGATCGACTACAATGGTTATAAAGCTATCGAATAACTAGAATAATGTCATATTAAAAATATCAAATCATTTATTTCAACTAGGCCAACAATAGGCACTTTACAATTGTCAAAAGACTCATAAAATAATTCTAGTACAAAAATAGTTACGGTGCTACCAGTCCCAGTTCCCAGTCACAAGACAATCATTGTGAAAGTACCGTTGCCGGGGTCGCGGGACTTACCCATTACCGTAACCCCGGTACGTAAAGGGCTAGTGAAGGACACCGTGGATTTTAGTCAGTAAAAGTCTGACAGTCCCTCCCGCCCTACCCTGGGTGGGAGGACTCATTTGATGATTTTACCACGAAAAAAAAAGGTGCCCGTTCCAAGGAGTAGATCTCTATGGAGAAGAAATGGGCCAGAAACTCCATGGATATTCTTTTTCAATCGCCAAAACATATTAGAGAACTTTTGTTACATCATTCATCTTCAGATAGTACATTGTGTACAATGTATGAACATATCCACTTATATTACCACATTACCCATCCATCGCAGCTCTTACCTCAATCCAACCAACGTCACAATGTAACTAGTGATGGGACCAACCTACCATAGACAATAATCGATAGATGTGCACAATATGGCGTCGGAGAATAGCCAAAGCATTTTTAAACTGCGTGCTGATGAAGAAACTTAAGTCCGCGGTGAGGAAGTGGCGGAGAATGCGCCTCTTCCGGAAGAGAGATGGTGAGTTTTAAAGAGTTAGAGACAGAAAGAGAAGACAAGAGAAAAGGAATTTATCAGCTATTAAACCATTTACACTGTATCTCGGTCGCAATTTTGATACCGATCTTTGTCTGTAACTAATCAACGGTCATAACCAATCCGAATTTTAGAGATGCCCCAATCTCAGGCAGCTGTCAAGTAGCATTGAGATAAATTATTTCACTAATTTTAGGCGTGAGTCACTTGACATAATCCGAAGCGGTTCGAAGTTATCACTATCGTTTCTGCTGACCATTTTTAAAGAAATTATGCTACTTATTGTACATTTGCGTGATTTAGCGTGACGGATGCTAGGCGCTGGCGCTGGCGCCGATTGGCGTGATATTAATTTTTTCTTTTCACTAAATATTTTAATTTTCTTTGTTGGCAGACTCTGTGACGCGTCAGGTGTCGACTGATCCCGCACCGTCCACTTCCGGCACTCCCGCGCACTATCCGCGACCGCCGCCCGCTGAACTCTTGCAATTAGTAAGTATACCTAGTTAATATCTCAACTTTAGACTAGTACACATTTGTGGTCAGAGGCCTTATCACGAGTTTTCCGGTTTTAGTGACGTAAATTAAACGGGGAATTTGACGTTAATTCGTACACTAGAGGCGCTTTTTCATTTTCCATAAAATTAATGTCTTAATACTTCAAGGCCTCTATGTATAAGAAGTACTAGCACTTTGCCCGCGACTTCGTCCGCGTGGGTTACGTACTTTCCTTTAAAAAATTCGAAGGCTGATTTTTCAATCGATAGAAGATTTTCCATACAAACAAATTCCCCCTTTTCACCCCCTTAAAGGTTAAATTTCCAAAAACCCCTTCTTAGTGCTCCCCTACATTATAATAGGAAGCTGTGTGCAAAATTTCACATTCCTAGCCCCAGTAGTTTCGGCTGTACGTTGATATGTCAGTCAGTCAGTTCTCCTTTTATATATATAGATATGCAAAAATCCTTTTAAGCTATTGCATAGCTTTTATAGCGGGCTTTGAGGGCCGACAGATTTTTTTTTTGCGGCGACCGAATCAAGAAATCCTGTAACGAAAATAAACTGTAAAAAAATAACATTGTCACATCTGTCATGTCAACGTGAATGAATAAAATTTGAATTAATATATTTTTTGACGTTTCACTTGATTGACGTGGCTGACCAGAGCTTAATTAGTAGAGTAACTTCCCATAGAGCAACGATGTGATGATATTCTCGTTACATATTCGCGGTAGGCGATTTTTTTTCATAAATATAATAACTAAATTATAATTGCATAAGTTGATAAAAATGCTATGCAATAGCTTTACCGTGGCAGTCCCCAGTTTTCAAAAACTTACCTACCACTGAATACATTTTTTTTATACAAGAATATTAGTACGGTAACAGTGTATAAGACCGGGACGCGAGGCATGATGGGAAATACACACATCAAAAGTGTCTAGGGATCAACATATATTTTTGCAATAACTTTTCTCCTGATTGATATTAATTAAAAAAATTTTTAAGGATTCATCAAATAAAGTGTTTTCGTTTGTCACAGTAACAATAAACCAAGTCACCTTTGCATTAATAAAGAAATTTGCCATTTTCCTAATAAAGGGATTTTTGACATTTGAACCACTAACACAAAAGTTCGAAAAAAAGACTGAAATAACAGTTTTCTTTAAAATTTTATTGGGTAACTTAAACAATTAATAATCCGTGTTTCTACCGCGAACACTAACAACACAAGAATATCGGTTTGGCATACTCAAAATGAGTTCATCCAAATCACGCTGTGGAATGGCCGCCCATGTTCGTTGCAACCACAAAAAAAGGTCTTCTTGCGACTGGATACCCTCCATATTCGGCAGAGCTCTTCTCTGTAGCATATCCCATGCATGCTCAATCGGATTCAAGTCTGGCGACTGAGCAGGCCAGGGCAGGACATTGATGTTAGCTGCGGCGAGAGTCTGTCTTACAACTCTTGCGGTGTGCGGTCGTGCATTATCATGCATTAACTGAAATAAGGGACCGATTTGCACTTGTAGAGGAACGATGACGTCTGATACAATCGTCTCAGCATAAATTTGAGCGTTGAGGTTGCCTCTGATCCAAATCAACTCAGTTCTTCCGCCGATCCAAATACCCGCCCATACCATGATGGTTCCACCACTATAAGGATGGACTCTGATGAGTCTCGTTTTGGTATGAGACCGGATACAAGACGTATACGACACTGGAGAAGCCCTGGACGCCAACAGCGATTAAAATCCTGCCAGGAAGTCCATCCTTATAGTGGTGGAACCATCATGGTATGGGCGGGTATTTGGATCGGCGGAAGAACTGAGTTGATTTGGATCAGAGGCAACCTCAACGCTCAAATTTATGCTGAGACGATTGTATCAGACGTCATCGTTCCTCTACAAGTGCAAATCGGTCCCTTATTTCAGTTAATGCATGATAATGCACGACCGCACACCGCAAGAGTTGTAAGACAGACTCTCGCCGCAGCTAACATCAATGTCCTGCCCTGGCCTGCTCAGTCGCCAGACTTGAATCCGATTGAGCATGCATGGGATATGCTACAGAGAAGAGCTCTGCCGAATATGGAGGGTATCCAGTCGCAAGAAGACCTTTTTTTGTTGTTGCAACGAACATGGGCGGCCATTCCACAGCGTGATTTGGATGAACTCATTTTGAGTATGCCAAACCGATGTTCTTGTGTTGTTAGTGTTCGCGGTAGAAACACGGATTATTAATTGTTTAAGTTACCCAATAAAATTTTAAAGAAAACTGTTATTTCAGTCTTTTTTTCGAACTTTTGTGTTAGTGGTTCAAATGTCAAAAATCCCTTTATTAGGAAAATGGCAAATTTCTTTATTAATGCAAAGGTGACTTGGTTTATCGTTACTGTGACAAACGAAAACACTTTATTTGATGAATCCTTAAAAAAAAAATTAATTAATATCAATCAGGAGAAAAGTTATTGCAAAAATATATGTTGATCCCTAGACACTTTTGATGTGTGTAATACACTTAAAGCGAACTTAACACAATACTAACGAAGCGCAAGCGCCAACAGGTCGCCATCGTCCTGATGGCGCTTGCGCTACGTTAGTGTTGTGTTAAGTATGCCTAAAGAGTGTATGTCCCCATTATACCTCGCGTCCCCGTCTTATACACTGTTCCCCTAATATTCATATTTAGAATCTGAAAGGATCTATTCGTAATCCCTGATAACTACTGGAACCCAATTTTCCCAAAAAATTAAAATCTCTGCTCAATCCTTTGAAAGAGGACGAAGAGCGACTTTAAAAGAGATTTCCTGTACTCTAGAGAAGAATTTAATTAAAGTAGTTAGCCAACGATTTATTAAGCTTTTTTTTCCCGTTTGCATAGTTTCATACCAGTTAAGAATAAATCTCCAGGAGTATAAAAACGTAGCTAAGTGATTATTAATTAGTCTCTTTGGAGACAGGGCCTTAATTACGCTTTACTTTAAATTAAAATGCTTTTTAATGAAGATGTATTATAAGTAAGCAACCAAAGAAAAAAATACCTAGTTTCTTTGCAAATATTTAAGAATAAATAAAGGTCGCCGGAAGAAGCTGGATGCAGGTCGCTTCCAACCGGTATATGTGAAGTGTGAAGAATAGTGTTCTTTCGGAAGTCAGTGGCTTTGTTTTTTATTTTATCGATTTTTGCCACAACTGTACTTTGCTAAGGTAAAGGACAGCTAAATATACGCAAAGTACGTTTCTGAAAGTCCCTTTCGCCGTATCCAGAACTCGTTTGATGATTTGATACCCAAAACAAGTTCAAACACTTCCACTTCCATAAATAAGTATTCTACATTTATAAATAACATTACAGTTTGTATCCATAATCATTACGTTAAGCAAAGCTTCATATTATGCTTAAGTTATCATAACGCCTCGGGCACGCCGCAATCGCGGCGGTAAGACCCCTCTTTGAGGAGTGGCTGGATAGGCGTCACGGCGTCCTTACCTTCCGCATGACGCAGGTCCTCACCGGACACGGAAGTTTCGGGAGGTTCCTGTGTCTGATAGGGAGGGAAGAAACGCCTGGGTGTCACCACTGCGAGGATCGTCCGGAGGACACGGTGGAGCATACGGTGCAGGACTGCCCTGCCTGGGCAGAGCACCGCCGTGTCCTCACGACGGCGATAGGCGGAGACCTCTCGCGCCCGGCATTGGTCGAGGCCATGCTGCGGGGCGAGACGGAGTGGGAAGCGGTCGCCTCCTTCTGCGAAGCAGTCATGCTCATGAAGGAGGAGGCGGGCCGCCTGAGGGAGAGGACAGCGTCCTCCCTCCACCCCAGCCGCAGTGGTAGACGCCCACGGCGTCGGACGTCGCAGGACGATCTCCGGCCACCGTAGGCGCGGGCATGCGGGCAGCGAGTAATGGGCGACTCGCTGTCCGACCATGGACCATGCCCGGGTCGACGGCGCGTTGTGTTCCACGCGCGCCTCAAAGAGTGTCAGCATATTGACGGGGCCTGTAGAGGGCCAAAGCTTGCCGGGGTCGCGGGACTTACCCATTACCGTGACCCCGGTACGTAAAGGGCTTAGGACACCGTGGATTTTAGTCAGTACAAGTCTGACAGTCCCTCCCGCCCTGGTGGGAGAACTCATTTGATGAATTGCCTGAATATAATTACGTGCGCGTGCTCCTAAATTTTATTCAGGCGCTTACTGTAGTAACATTACATTATCATACGATTACCCTTGACGACATCGTCGATTACATCCGCCTAAGATTAAACGCTTGTTTTTTAATTTAATTTAAAACTAGCTGTTGCCAGCGGCTTTGCCCGCAATAAAAAACCGGGAAAAAACTGTAATAGTCCAGGTTATAAGCTATCTGTGTACCAAACGAGTATAATTATTATTAATTCTTCTTTTTTCTTCTCCAGGAGCCGGACGAAGGCCAAAGACTAAGAGAACAGCAACTCCGAACCTACTCGTTCTTCCAATTGAGGGTACATTTAAAACGCGGCCAAAACTTAGTAGCTATGGACAAGAATGGTATGTTGGATCACCGCCACACTATCACAGAACACTAACATCACTGCTAGGCGATGCACGGCATATACTGCAACTAATGGAACACTTAAAGCCTCGCTCATCGACGCGCGATGCGTCAAGCGGCGCGGCTAGCGTGGTGGGCCGCTGGATAAACACGCTGCACGAACAATTGGAGCCATACAAACCGCTCCGCGTGACGCGCCGCGCACCCGCCCCGCATGCCGCGTCGTCTTACGCCCTGCGTTTTTCATAAACGAGGACTAAGCTAGCTAAACTGGACTGCTGAAGAATTTAAAAAAGTGCTTGTCAACATAATCTCTTTATTACATTCCTACTTCTGGGGCACAAATTCTTACGTCGATTTACTACACCACAAAAAAAAAGCATAAGGTTTTGAACATCCAAGTAATGATTTCATTTTTATAACTATGCTGTAGAAGGCGACAAAATAACGGTGAGCAAAATTGTTGTGCCTGTCGAATGTCTTATAAGCGATAGCAGAAAATATCAAACGCATCAATTTGCGCAACAGAACCCGCTGCAAATTGCAGACTTCTTTGAAGGCAATTTATATCAAAAACTCTTTTTAACTTATCTTTAAACTTCTTCACACACGACACAACACCAACATACTTCTTTTATGGTTATTTTGCATGTTTTCTTTTGTTTTAATGCAAATGATGCTTTTGCTTTCGTATTCCATAGAACACCTTTAGTATCCTACTCTAAATAACTCTTTAACCATACTTTAAGGGATACCGATATGCAACCTGTTACTTTGAATTCAGAACTTCATAAACGAGGTTGCTCAAAAAAAAATGTAATAAAATAATAACCAGGTATGATCTTTACTGGCAAACATATAAAAAAAATCCAGTTTTGTTATTCAGTCTTCCATATGAAAAGTAGATCGTAGTAGTAGAATAGTCCCTTATTCCTCAAAGACGCCTTTACCGCTTTGGACAATTCTTTTTTTTGTCTAAAAATATGATAAATAATGAAGGTCTGAGTTCCACATGAACTGCGGAAAATTCGAGGTACTACATTTTTTCAATGCAATTTGATGTAATGATGTAGACACTAGCGCCGCGGCTAATGGTCATGAGCGGTGGTGCAGACTCTACAAGATATTATTCGCTATTTGTGAACTTGATAGCGGGAACTGTCAAACCGATCACCACGCAAGATATGGCAGAGATGTGCTCTAGCTCGGGACCCTCGAGAGTGACCTGTGTCAAGTTTATAAATAGGCAACAAAACCTTTTTTAGTACTTTAGTTGGTTTTATTTAATTTTTAATGACATCGAAACCGAAAATGTTTATTAAAACATCTTCTACTTGCCTAGAATTGACAGGTATAAGTCCCGAAAAATGTGGTCAAAAATCACATAGTTAATACTAGGTCATCCGAAAATACAATACTATATAGCCAAAAAGATTAGAGCAACTGTTTTTACAACAACAGACGAAAAATATCTACAATACTATCTTAAATGATATACTGAATTCATTGTAGTACGTTGCACTTCGAGTGCCTTACACCCTGTAATGTAGGTACAAAATACCTACATTGTTAATCCCAGGATCTGACAAGACAATGAAGTTAACTTAGATGTCGAACTTAATTAATACAACTTGGAATCAAGCTCATCCCTAACTTAACACGTTTGACTAATTCAATGCGAATTCTAACCTCAAAGTTCGAGACAAAATAATCTACCTACGATCTATGATCGTGTGACTTCGTAATTTGTCGGGGAACTAAATTCGGTCCTTCCCCAGACCTTCCTCGTTTTGCTGAAGGATTATAGACCTTATTTAATGAAGTTTAGAGCAGCCAGCTTTCTTGCTGTCAGTGCCGTTAATAAATACCAATAATTTAACAGCCTAGCTTAACGTAATGTAGTGATATTCTTTAAAAACCCAGCGCCACGGCAGAGCTGAAGCTACTGTTTAACGTTAGTGGATTTTCAACTTTATAATCTGGAGAATCAAGTTGAAAATCTATTACAGTCTCGTCGACGAGCTCATCTTTGAGTCTTATAGAGCATAGCATAGCTTTTCAAAATTCTCCCCACGACCCTGTCCCTAGTAATAATTGAGTAGTAACAACCCGTAGCTTACTTAGATTTTATCCATTTATTTTTGCTTTTTCCTCTTCTAACTGTAGTGTTTTGTGGGGTCCAAAACCAGGTTTGTTGTCAGGCACGAGTGATCCTTACGTCAAGTTTAAGGCTGGGGGCAGACTGCTGCATAAGTCCAGGATCGTGTATCGAGACCTCAACCCAGTGTGGGACGAGTGCTTCACTGTGCCGATTGAAGATCCTTTCCAACCTGTGCAGATTAAGGTAAGACAAGTACAAAAATATATTTTTAAATTTAAAAAATACGTGTGGCATTCAGGGACTCCCGCGGTAAAGCTATTGCATAGCATTATTTATTTATTTTATTTATAAAAAAAATAAAAAAATATCGCCTTCCGCGAATATTTAACGAGACTATCATCCAATCGTTGCTCTATGGTCAATTAATTTGTAGGTCAAATACCGTCGGGGTCGCGGGACCAAGGGATTACCGTGACCCCGGTACGTAAAGGACTATTGAAGAACACCATGGATTTTAGTCAGTACAAGTCTGACAGTCCCTCCTGCCCTGCCCTGGGTGGGAGGACTCATTTGATGATTTTACCACGATAAAAGGTCAAATACCGTATTAGTGAAATCTTTAGTATAGTCTAACAATTATATCGAGATTTAAATAACTATAGCTACACTGGATTTCACGAATATATCCAACAATAAGTAGATAATAACACAATCCTATATCGACAGTAAAAACTCAATAAAAGCTAACCCTCCCCGGCTTGAATACTTTATTACACACAATTTACTTCCTACGGTGAATAACATTTAATATTAACCCTAAAACGATCCCAGGAGTGGCATAACATTACTATATCATCGCTTGAAGAGTTGTTCTACGTCATCAAGTTACATTTACGTATGTTTAAGTTCAAAAAGAGGTTCTGTGTAGCATGAACACGCGGTTAAAGCGTAACGTAAAGGTCGAGAAACGTAAAATTCCTGAATTCATAAGAAACGACAGTTGCACGAAGAAAATCGAGCTTTAATTTAACTTGCCTGGTTTGTTTGTACGTGGTAAAATCATCGAGCGAGTCCTCCCACCGTGGGTGGAGCGGAAGGGACTGTACTGACTAAAATCCACGGTGATCCTTCAATAGCCCTTTAGTTCCAAGGTCACAGTAACTTGATAAGACAGACCCACGACCCTGTTATTAATTACTAGCTTTTGCCCGCGACTTCGTTCGCGTGGAATACTTCCGGCAGATTTTTGGTTTTACCCACATAGTTCCCGACCTCGATGGATTATCTATATTTTTTGTAATAAAAACTATCATATGTCCTTTTTCAAGTTCCAAACTATGTATGTACCAAATTTCACACAAATCGGTTCAGTAGTTTAGGCATGAAGAAAAGACAGACAGACAGAGTAACTCTCGCATTTATAATATTCGTTCGGATGTACGAGTCAAATCTTTCATGCAACTGAATTTTAAACCAATTTCCCTAACCGATGTAAATAAGAATAGGACGGCCTTGGAGCCTTATTGTGACTTTAAACACACTATTTAAAACCTAAGGCTTACATCTATACTTCTATACTAATATTATAAAGGTAAATTTGTTTGTTTGTATGTAGGGGGTAATCTCCGGAAGTTATGAACCGATTTTAAAAATTGTTTCACTGGTAGAAAGCTGTATTGGTCCTGAGTGACATAGGCTATAAGGGGGATGGGGGGTTAGGAGCGGGCGAAGCCGCTGGCAAAGGCTAGTTGAGCTATAATTTTGAATAATACCTTGTTTTATTAAATTTGTCCATCAACATTGTTTCCGTGGTGTCATAAAACAAGTGATTCTACTAAATTGGAAATGTCTATGTCATTATCTGTCTAGCCTTTTACAACTATATTGGGCTCGGCTCCCAGTTGATCCAGATGCAGCTGGACATCAGTATTTTACATGGAGAGAGAGAGTTGGACCTCCACAACCCAGTAACTGGGTAGTACGATACCCCATGGTAAGACTGGTTGTAAGAATTTAGAGCTGACTAACAGTAACGATTATCAAAGATCTACAAATGACAGCCGGGACCAACAGCTTTACATGCTTTCTGAGACACGGAGGAAATTCGGCATGGATGATGGTGGATGATGGTCACACATGGACAGACCAACCTCGGCAAGCGCGGCTTAACCCGTAAGATCGGGGCTGTAATTGTTTAGCCACGAGCTTCTGAAAATGTCCATATCCTTTGTAAAATACAATCTCCATCTCCACAACTAAATTGAAGGAACCAGAAAATAGCGCAAAAAACCTCTAAACAGAATCTTGTTTAGGGTCAGAAAAAAGGTCGAATTCTAGACATTTCTAGTTAGGAACTGAAAACCGTCTCTATAGTAATGTTTTCAGGCATAAAATGAGATGTCTCCGTTTGCAAACTCTGTAAAATCAATACTATGCTAATATAGTCAGCGAGCTGTCTGCCTCATAATACGATGTTAAGAATGAGACACTGCAGCAAATAGGGCATTTTATATGCTAGAGATAGTTTGGAATACATTTCAGTATGTAGACAGCTTAGCGGCCTTGGGGCGGAAGTGAAATCTCTTTAATGTTGTCAGTTTTACTACTTTGAGTAATGAAATGATATAATTGTAGTTTACGCCGGATTTGGCACCGGAGTAATGATAGGATATCCCGCATTTTTATATATAACAGAGGAGTGCCATGAACAGACTCTAGACCGAATCCAGTCTATTTCTCAGAAATTCCTAATGAAAATATCTAATAACGTTTTGCTCGACCGAAGAATGGACTTTAGGATCCTACGCTCAGTAGTAGCACATGGTCCACAAGAATAAAGCGTATAAAAATCACTTTAGAAGACCAAGGACTAATTTAGCGAGCTTTGGCCTGATGCGCTGCGTGTAGGGGGTTTCTATTCCCGCACGGAGCAAATGTTTGTATGATCTACAAGTAGTTGTTTCGGATCTGGTCATTTGTGTATGTGAGCTGATATTTTTGTAAACACACCTACGACACAAGAGAAATTCCTAGTATGGGGCAACGTTTAAAAAAAATCGAGAAGCTCATACAGCACTCAAAGATAATTACTAAAAGAGATTTCTTGCAGAATCTAAATATTTGGCAAGATTTTGAAAATCTGTATAAAACCTAATTTGAAAATCTTTTGAAACTGGGTCACAACACGTCTCTTGCGGACCATCTAATGAATTCCTAATCAACTATCTTTCCTAAGCCAGAATTTGGAATAGAAAGTTTCCACCATTGTTTTTGTGACGTCTACGAAATTTTGCTTTGACTGGGCCAAACCGTTGAAAAGTACGTTAGTTAACATGTACCTAATTAAATAATAGGAAAAGATTGAGTAGTATGAAAGATGATCGGGGGGCGCCCCTTTGTTATAATAGACGTCTAGTTTACATTACTCGTCTTTCATACTACTCGGACCTATCCCAGGATTTAGGGCCTATATAGGCGGTGGGTGATGTCGAGCTAAATATTTTAATAATTAATTATGGTCATTAAGTGAACATGAATGTTGCTTTTGAAATTAATATTTTTAAATGCATTTACACTTGCGTCGCGAATCGTAAAACTATTTTTGTTGAAAGAAAAATTATATTGTGGACAGTACTTGAACCTGCTTCTTCTGATTCAGTACACCGAAAGATTTATCAACTAAGCTACCGCACTTATGTCTTGCTAGCTCGAATCTTTTAATGCCTTGTTAGCATCTTTGGAAATACGTTACTGTTAGTCAGAAGCTCTAAAGTCTGACAACCAGTCTTACCATGGGGTATCGTATTACCCAGTTACTGGGTTGTGGAGGTCCGATAGGCAGTCGCTCCATGTAAAATACTGATATCCAGCTGCATCTGGATTGACTGGAAGCCGATCTCAATATAGTTGGGAAAAGGCTAGTCAGATGATGATGATAGCATCTTTGGAAATTCGCAGAATTAAGTCCTGTCAGCAAACAAATTTTTCATTCCACAAAAAAGAACATTATCTTCCCAGCAAGACTTTTAAAGACCTCGCTTCTACAACCTCCAAAACTACAACGCCAAACTTTGCAGGTGTTCGACTACGACTGGGGTCTGCAAGACGACTTCATGGGGTCCTGCCACCTAGACCTGACGGCGCTGGAGCTGGGTCGGACGCAGGATTTGGTGCTCTGTCTCCGAGACCCTGCCAAGCCCACCCAGGACATGGGCGAGATCGTGCTGAATGTTACGCTGTGGCCCAAATCTCAGGAGGATAAGGAACAGGTAAGAGATTTTCAGAAGCTGGTTGATGTTAAATTCAAGTTGACAAACTTCGAGTAATGTGGTCATGTGGCATATACTTCTTTTCTATTATTCAAAATAACCAATACTGCAATGCAGACGCCCCAGGATGTCTTACACTGGCCATATTTGTAAAGTATCTACTCCAAAAAGGTCGGGTGCGTACCATGCTTAGTGCTCACAATTAACGTACTGTATGACCAGATATTTGAATGTGAATGAAGCGCAACAAATGGCACTCTGTGATATATGAAAAAAGCGTGAGTTTCTGTATGCATGTTTAAATTCTTTAACTTTTAAACACGGCGAAGAATTTTGAGAACCTCTTTTTAAATAATATGACAGTTCTTTCCTTCATTTTCGCCATTGGTAGGTAGAAATCTTTCTACATCTGACATACGATTTCTACTATGAACATGCCCTGCATTTTCAAAGCAGTGCATCGGTTTTGCATTAGTATTGAGAAATCTCGAGAGTTCAGTATATTGTCATCAAACATGTAATTTCATATACCCCGCTCTCCGATGCACGACCTTACATACAATGTGTATAAGTATCAAGGTAATTATCAAGTAAGACAGACAGCAAATCGATTGAAAGCTAACTACATACCAGTACTTATAAAGATCAGTTCAGCATGATTGTTTGGTTGCGTTCTGTCAATCTTGTTCCCAATTTATTGGGAATGTTAGAAATATTTTTCAACGCTTTTAATCGGCTTTAGACACCTGTTATCGTAAATAATACCTTCTCAACTTGTAAGCCGATTGTAATACGATTCGGTGACAAGTTTTAAGTACTCGACGAATTTTGTTTAATTTCGATGTAGCTAAGATTATCGTTTACATAATCCTTCGCGAGTAAAAAAGCTAAACTTCTAATATCTTTGGATACTTTCTCTTTCGTAGTTTTTTATCTTCTGCCTCAACTCTTTTCGTACTTAATAATTGCTTGTATGAAAATTAAAATGACAAAGAACTCTTCTTATGGCATAAGAGAACATTAGAATGGAAGACGATATCACAATCTTAAACAGATGACTGTGATCTACCACGAGCAATAATTATGCTTCTTTTGCAATCACCATAGATCAGGTTTGGACCAAAACTTATCTGCTTAAAACTGCCATTATCTATCCTTAAACTACATCTATATATTTCCTATAAGAAATGGCGGATAGTGCACCTCAAATAGTTTATCTTTCTCTCAAAAGAGTATAATGTAGCCTACAGTCTCACGGCGAGAAACCCCGAGAACACCCGAGAAGCGTGAATGGGAGAGGTTTCTCCACGTCTCTTTTAATTTACTTGAAGTCTCGGGGAGACTTCTCGTCGTAAGTCTATAAGCCACATAAACATTTTATTAGACAGTACCAGCCCGGCCCGGCTTCGCATGGGCCGACATGATATAATATAGCCTATGTTACTCAGGGTGAATAATTAAGCTTTTTAACGGTGAAAAAATGTTCGAAATCGGCACAGTAGTTATTGACGGAACGGTTCACGCAGTGGCTGAGCGATCGACTGTTACGCAGCGTATCGCGGGTTCCATCCCCGCACGGAATAAATATTTGTATGATCTGCAAGTATTTGTTAGGGGTCTGTGTGTTTGTACTCTTATATGTGAGTTTCATTATTCTAAACGCACCCACGACACAGGGGAAACTCCTAAAGTGGAGCAAAGTTAAAAAAAAAGTTTATTCATTAGAAAACTTTCCTCTTTATAATATTCATGTAGATTTAGATAGAAGAGTCAGTCCATGCCTTAAGTCTATGACAATTACCAGTCAAATCTGATGTGGTTCCATTTGTATGATATTTTAAACAACGTACATTTTATGAACTTCAGTCTTTCTGTTTCAAATGAGACAATTTCTAAAATTGCGTATTCAACGTACTTCGTACGGTTCCCAGTCATAAACTTTTATCGAAAAATTCTGTGTCTTCTCCAATATAAAACGTTATTACGATCCTAGAAGTAGACCGACGGTGACCTATCGAAGTTGTAAAAGTTTAATGGAGCGTCCATTGTGTGTATCTGGAGTGATTGTGAATGTGGAACATTTTGTACTGGCAAGCAATTTGATGTGAGTTGCTAGTTCTAATTTGATACCAAATTAACCAACTATAACCCTGACTGATTCCGAAAATCTGACAAAATAAACAAATTTCACAGTTTCATAAACTTTAATGCACATGCTTTTGTCAAACAGACAGGCGTGACGAATGCGAAGCGAGGCGTTTTTATTTGTAATGTATGGAATTGTTGGAATCCAGTCACATATAAAAACGAAAGCGTTCCGATAACGTGGCAGAACTATCGGACTGACGTCTCGCTTCGGTTCGGTATTGCTTCGGACTCGCTTCGCTTTCGCCTGTCTGTTTGATAAAGGCATCAATGTAGATCCCGTAACTGGATCTAGCGTCACTGGATTGGAAAAGAGAACGTGTTCTATTCCGATCCAGCGCTGGATACTGGACGATTACTGGTTTGGAGTATTGTTTTATTGTCAAGCCAGTGCTGGAATCCTATGACTCTAGATCCCGCTACTAGATCAATTTAAATTAGCGTGTACATTAATATTACCTTCTTCTTCAAACAGTCTCTCTTTTCTGAGGATCGCGGTGACAGGACCTTTTCTAGCGGACAAACTGCCGTTATCTTCTTCGCTCCATAGTTGCCATTACCATCCTCTGAAAATTGCTTGATGACAAAGGTAAATTTACTTGGTCGGACTATCGTGTTGGCGGCGGGCCTCGTGGTCTCTTTCCTCACAAACTTAACATTATGTACCTAATCTAAAAGTCAAATCTCCGTTCTCAAACGTTCATAATTTGGTTGCTATTGAAAAAATCAAAATCTAGCAAAAGACAAATCCTAGGCAAGACCTAATCTAAAAGTCAAATCTCCGTTCTCAAACGTTCATAATTTGGTTGCTATTGAAAAAATCTAAATCTAGCAAAAGACAAATCCTAGGCAAGACCTAATCTAAAAGTCAAATCTCCGTTCTCAAACGTTCATAATTTGGTTGCTATTGAAAAAATCTAAATCTAGCAAAAGACAAATTGTCTAGATAGACAATTTGTCTTTTGCTAGATTTAGATTTATCTAGATAAAGAATCGATCTAGATTCTTTCATATTTTCACTACCGAGATTTCTATGAAAGCCTACTTAATCTAAATATAGACCCCAACTACTTACAAAAGACTGTGGTAATTGACTGAGTGTTTGAAAAATTACGTCATACCCTGACTTCATGTTCTACCGACGAACCATTTAGAGTGCTAGATAAAAATTACGGTCGGAAAGTCTTAGATTATTAAAACATTGGAATGTTTATGTGAATCTCTAGTATCTGAAATAGTAATCCCATTTCTCTTTGGGACAGGAAAAAACTATGTTCAGATGAAATTATACATATACCGTCTTATAAAATGGGGTTCAACTAAAAACCCTGGTTTAAAGCCTTTTTCAAACAGACAAGCGTGACAAATGCGAAGGGAGGCGTTTTTATTTGTAATGTATGAAATTGTTTGAATCCAGTCACATAGAAAAGCGAAAGCGATCCGATAGCGTGACAGAAAAATCGGACTGACGTCTCGTATCGGTTCTTTATCGCTTCGGAATCGCCCGCCTGTTTGACAAAGGCATAAATCTCGTAAAACTATGGTTTACATACTCGTTATTAGGCGCTGGCCACACAGAAAAGACGTAAGATGCAGACGAGGTAGAGACATTTGTCTCTATGGCGTCCCTTTCATACAAAATGTACAGAAGCGTCACGACGCAAAACATAGAGTCGGGTCGCGGGCGTCTTCTGTCTGGCCTGCGCTTACAAATGGTGGTTTTGCAATAAACCATGATCTAACAGTCGTAGTTGTCAAAGGTGTGTAAAAGTTTCTCAAAGCAACTTTTTCATTGTGTTGTTGTTTTTGCGTTATTTTCACCCAAAATGAATTTAAACATGGTAGATTTATTTTTTATTACACATGTGGATTTTATTGTTTAAACAGTTTCAAATGACGGTACCAAGGTCCCCGTTTTATCGAAGTTTTATAATACGAAGTAATTTAAATCAAGGTTCGGCCGGTAAGCGTGGACTTGATAGTTCTGGTGTAAACCATAGTTTGTTTAATTTTGGACCGATTTTTGAAAAAACAGATATTACGAAGCTGAAAGCGCTTTTTATTATGTGCTGATCGCATAAAGTTTCAGTGCTATAATTCGCTCTGAGTAATGTTCACAATAAATTCACAGAGCATTTAAAAACTATAAAGAAAGAAAGAACACAACAGAGCGCGTTATTTATTGCAGCTCGCACTATTTATTTCATTGAACTCCACACACTACACCAAAAAGGTAGTACGGGATCGCGTAGAACAGTCGTTCATCTTTCATTTTATTTTCACGCTGAAAATTAAATTAATTGCTTTTGAAAACCACATCTTTACGTATTTCCATAAAGCTTTTATTTGAATAATAGATGCAAACCAGGTTTTTTCTGTTCGATGTTCTACAATATTCAATTCTTCTTAAGGATTGTTGTTCAGACGCCAACACATCAACTTACCTCAATCTGTCATATTTCTTTAATAGATTTTCAACCTTATCACAACAGTTGGAATGTTAATGTTCGATGGCGTCTGTAGCAACAGCTGACGGACCTACAGAGTAAACAAATTTCCTCGAAAATACTGTCCTTTTAAATGTCGGAACAACGTTCCTTCTTTCTTTCTTCAAATCTTCAAAAAGGGCGAGAAAAGTTGCAAGGTCGCACAAGCAATACCTTTGGTCCTGCAGGCGTATAGCTATGGCTATGGTGACGAGGCGATTCCTTGTAACCTTTATAAAAAAAAAACTATGATTTAGGAGCATAGGGAGTTGACAGAACTAAACCTACATATTCTGGACATGGTGCAAATAGAATCCTTTCATTTGTAACCAGTTTCAAAGATAGTAATTGTGTCACTTTTGCCACTAAATGTCGTATTTGCATTATTCATTTGAAAACTAAACAAGGACGCATCGGCCTTGCCAAGTTGCTCTGAACCGCACCCAAAGTGTGGAACTCCTAAGCTTTAATCAATGGCATAATGCCTTCATACCTTCACATGCACAATATACGTAAGTGGCACAAAGGCGGTACAGTCACCACACAAGAGAACCAGCCACGTAATTTAAATTGATCCAGTTTTAATGCCACTGGATTCTAGCACTGAATTGGCATTGCAATAATCTTCTTCGTCGTGTCGATGATTCCTTTAAATTACATTTTTCGCCCAAAACTCTGCCATATTCACGCCGTTGGTAGTGGCCTCGTGCAGTTCCTTTAGAGTGCAGGTGGAGTTACACAGAGTACAATTGAGGAGGTGAGCCATAGTTTGCGATGGGGCTCCGCAATCGCACCTTTCTTCATCAGGGTACCCCCACTGAACCATGTTGCATTTGCAGCGGCCAACCTAGGTTCGCAAGCGGTGTGAGGTCTTCCAAGTAGGCCATGGCAGTTGGTGGCCTGCTGAAAGCTTTTCTGCAGACTGCAATAATGCAAACATGTTTCAATCCAGAACAGCCATTATCTTGAGCTGGGTCGGAATAGAGCACGTTCCTATTTTTCAATCCAGTGACTCCGGATCTGATTAATTTTAAGCATTTTTGTTTGTACGACACTCAAAATAGTCTACATAAATCCAAGATAATGAGCACTTCAAACCTTTTCTTTTTTCTACCACGACTTTCAGCAGGTTGCTTTTGTGTTAGTAATTATTGTATGTCAATATTTATGGACTTTTCATTTATATCATCGTTGTTGCTCATATAATATATGTTTGTCTAGACCCTAAGGTGTAGGGCAGATAGATCCACTAGCACGTTGCTGAACGACGAATGTTTTACTATCTAATCATATTGACATTATTTAATACTACGTGCCAAAAAAGAAGCAAAAGTATTTACATCACCCTAAAGTCAGCTGAAATTGCCTAAAGCATGCGCCGTTGTACAATGTTTTACTTGTGCATAAAGTATTAATTAACAAATGAAAGTAAAAAAAATAACTAACCGTATAATAAACAAAACCTGCCTTGAAATTAGACTACCAGTTTTTTGCTAACTGTACCTGCACTGTCGGTGCACCTAATGGCGTGCCACTAGGCATCACGCTCGGCCCGCTCCTATTGCGTCGCGCTTCGACGCCTGCGAGCTGGCACGTGTTATTATCTGTCGTATCTCGTAACAAGAGCTGTCATTGTAGTCGCTGGGATTATCGAGTTATTGATTGGGTTATGAACTCAGATAATAATTTTAAATATCAATATAAACAAAAAAAACCGGCCAAGAGCGTGTCAGGCCACGCTCAGTGTAGGGTTCCGTAGTTTCCCGTCTTAAATAATGAAATACGTAAACGAAGTTAAAAAAATGCTTGTATATATGATTAAATAATTGATTATACTACAAACTTAGTCCAGGAATTTTGTACCACCTTCTTGTTTTTTTTGCACAAAAACTGTTCTTTCCATCAAGTTCAAAATAATTTTCCTAGAAAGTCCTTATAAAGTTCTACTTTCCACATTTTTTTCATATTTTCTAAACTTATGGTTCAAAAGTTAGAGGGGGGGGGACACATTGTTTTTGACTTTAGGAGCGATTATTTCCGAAACTATTGACATCATCAAAAAATGATCTTAGTAAACCCCTATTCATTTTTAAATACCTATCCAACGATATATCACACGTTAGGGTTGAAATTAAAAAAAAAATCACTTTCTATTTTACATATAGGGGGGCTACCCTAAAAAAACATTTTTTTCCAATTTTTATTTTTGCACTTTGTCGGCGTGATTGATATACATATTGGTACCAAATTTCAGCTTTCTAGTGCTAACGGTCACAGAAATTAAGCGAGGACGGACAGACAGACAGACAGACAGACATGGCGAAACTATAAGGGTTCCTAGTTAACTACGGAACCCTAAAAACGGCAATAAAGTATTACTATTCTCGACGCGGGCGTTACTGCATTTTAAAGTATTAAAATGGTTTTTTATAAGCGAGTAAACATTATTCTATTGAAGGTTAATATTTAATTTGTCACTTCGTCTGCTCGTCGCTGAATTAATCCACAAGAATATACATCATATAGCTAGCTTGTACCAGTGGAAACATAATTATTATTCCTACTCCTCCACTATTATTTTCTTATTAATTCGTTGCAGGATCCAAGATAGGTAAATTCATTCTCCGAGACACTGTGAGCTTTATTGTCTCGGCACTTTTCTGGTGTTTTTTTTTTTTTGCGTGCTAAAATCATCAAATGAGTCCTCCCACCCAGGGCAGGGCGGGAGGGACTGTCAGACTTGTACTGACTAAAATCCACGGTGTCCTTCACAAGCCCTTTACGTACCGGGGTCACGGTAATGGGTAAGTCCCGCGACCCCGGCAGGCTTTGGCCCTCTACAGGCCCCGTCAATATGCTGACACTCTTTGAGGCGCGCGTGGAACACAACGCGCCGTCGACCCGGGCATGGTCCATGGTCGGACAGCAAGTCGCCCATTACTCGCTGCCCGCATGCCCGCGCCTACGGTGGCCGGAGATCGTCCTGTGACGTCCGACGCCGTGGGCGTCTACCACTGCGGCTGGGATGGAGGGAGGACGCTGTCCTCTCCCTCAGGCGGCCCGCCTCCTCCTTCACGAGCATGACTGCTTCGCAGAAGGAGGCGACCGCTTCCCACTCCGTCTCGCCCCGCAGCATGGCCTCGACCAATGCCGGGCGCGTGAGGTCTCCGCCTATCGCCGTCGTCGACTTTTCTGGTGGTTGCCGCTATTATTGCTGGCTTTCAGGAGTGGCGGTGATTTGTGAATAGTGGTGGTTTTATCGTAATAAAAAAAGGTAGTTTGTACTAATACTTATATTTAGAATAGAAAAGTGGGCTACTTTTGACAAGGGCTTTAAGCCCTTGTCAAACAGACAGGCGAAAGCGAACCGGACCGAATCCGAGGCGATAACGAGACGTCAAACTGGGTGCAGCGAACCGAGGCGTGGCAGTTGTATTAGCTGGCTTTTTATGAACGACGTCAAACAGAGCAAATACGCCATCACGCCACGCTATCGGATCGCTTTCGCTTTTCTATCTGACTGGATTCAAACTATTCCATACATTACAAATAAAAACGTCTCGCTTTGCATTGGCCACGGCTGTCTGTTTGACAAAGGCTAAAGGTTTTTGTTTTTAATTTCTTATTTAAAACTTTGCGTTAAATAGGTACCATTATTACAGTACCAGCTGTCGCCATAGCGGCTTCGCAACTTTAGCATTTATAATATTAGTAAGAAGTAAGATAGTTCGAATAAAATTAAGATATTAATGTAGTAAGATTCACGTTCTATACAAATCGAATTAGATCTGCTTTAGGTACCTTCTGTCCTAAATAATTTATCTACTAATTGTAACTAAAACCTAACAAGAAAAACACCGGCCACATTTATTTGCCCTTCCTTAGTTAATTACTTAACAATATTAGAACAGATGTAATAAAACAAAGTAATGCTATTTGATTACACCCTTTCAATGAATTACGTGTAAGTTGATTGAATTACTCGTAATTTAATAGTAATATCTATGCTTCAGCTGTTTTTTGAAACGTATGGAAAATAACTCATTGAATTACTTGTAACATAATATCACCAATTGTACGTATTCGTACTTGAAGTACCTATGTTGACCGTACTTCATACTACAAATATTACGACGTTAATTGTATGAAAAAAGAAAAAGGGCCTCTAGTGTTGATGCGTTTTCTCGTGCTAACTATTTTGTATGAATGAAAGCGTCTCTTGGTAGTTTCTGTGTGTAGAGACATTATTCCGCATTAATTTGACAGATTGCCAACGTAGTTACAAACGTGTGAGATTAATCTTGATCGTTCTTATTAAAATAGCAGAACTGAGGACATTTTTTTTTTAATATAAATAATTTACCGTCGCAAACTAATGGACGTCACTGAAGGTATACATCCGAAGTCAAGTTCTAAATCAATGGTATTTTTTTTTTCAGAATCTTTAATTTAATAGTTAAAATGAGTTCGTCCTTCGTAGACTAGAGGCGTTTTGTCATTTTCCGTACAATACACGCCGTAAATACTTCAAGTGCGCTTTACGGTAAAATACGGAAAATTTGTGCTAATAACGCCGACCACACCTTAAGGGTATGCTGGCGGGTTCGCGGGACTGTCTGGGGTCGCGGAATTGTCTCATCAGGTAATCTTGACCCTGGAACGTAAAGGGTTATTGAAGGAGCACCGTGGATTTTAGTCAGTAGGAGACTGACAGTCCCTCCCGTCCCGCTTGAGGAGGGAAGAGTCATTTGATTCATTTGACGTCTGTCGCTGTGGGCGTCTACGTCTGCGGTTGGGATGGAGAGAGGCCGCTGTTCTCTCCCTCACGCGGCCCGCCTCCTCCTTCGCGAGCATGACTGCTACGCAGAAGGAAGCGACCGCTTCCAACTCCGTCTCGCCCCGTAGCATGGCCTCGACTAATGCCGGGCGCGAGAGGTCTCCGCCTATCACCGTCGTGAGGACACGGAGGTGCTCTGCCCAAGCAGGGCAGTCTTGCACCGTATGCACCACCTGCACCACGTGTCCTTTTTTTTTTTTTTTTTCGTGGTAAAATCATCAAATGAGTCCTCCCACCCAGGGCAGGGCGGGAGGGACTGTCAGACTTGTACTGACTAAAATCCACGGTGTCCTTCACGAGCCCTTTACGTACCGGGGTTACGGTGATGGGTAAGTCCCGCGACCCCGGCAGGCTCTGGCCCTCTACAGGCCCCGTCAATTTGCTGACTCTCCTTGAGGCGCGCGTGGAACACAACGCGCCGTCGACCCGGGCATGGTCCATGGTCGGGCAGCGAGTCGCCCATTACTCGCTGCCCGCATGCCCGCGCCTACGGTGGCCGGAGATCGTCTGGCGACGTCCGTCGCCGTGGGCGTCTACCACTGCGGGTGGGTCGGAGGGAGGACACTGTTCTCTCCCTCACGCGGCACGCCTCCTCCTTCGCGAGCATGACTGCTTCGCAGAAGGAGGCGACCGCTTCCCACTCCGTCTCGCCCCGCAGCATGGCCTCGACCAATGCCGGGCGCGAGAGGTCTCCGCCTATCGCCGTCGTGAGGACACGGCGGTGCTCTGCCCAAGCGGGGCAGTCCTGCACCGTATGCTCCACCGTGTCCTCAGGACGGTCCTCGCAGTGGTGACACCCAGGCGTTTCCTCCTTCCTTATCCGACACAGGAACCTCCCGAAACTTCCGTGTCCGGTGAGGACCTGCGTCATGCGGAAGGTAAGGACGCCGTGACGCCTATCCAGCCACTCCTCAAAGAGGGGTCTTACCGCCGCGATTGCGGCGTGCCCGGCACCACGTGTCCTTGGGGAGAGAATAACACTACAGAAAAATGTAGGTTATTTCGACTAAGATGCCACTTTTATGTTTTTAAATCGGGTAAAATACGACTGAATTCGATACACTTAGGTTAGCAAACTAGCGTGGAAACCAGAAAACTGTAATAGTAATTTTATTTTGTATGGTTTTAGTTATCTGTGGGTTACAACAAAATAAATTTCCCACGGGGACTTATTCGTAATCACGAAAAAATAATTACTTGTCACATATTTGGAGCAAGTTTTATTTGGGAAGCTGAAATATTTCGCGATTTTATTTTGTTCCACGAAAAATTATTACCTCTCAAATATGAAATCTAATGAAGGGGTAAGGTATGCAAAATTCGTAAACAAACAATTCAATTTTCTTTCTATGCAAAAAACTATTTCAATCTGTAGGTAATGAATCTGATCATGCTTCCGGGACAAATATGGATAGAGAAGTTAGAAGGAATGAGTTAGTAATTTAAAGAACTGTATTCTTTTTAAAAACAAGCTTTTATTGTTAAAAAATACTTACGATAAACAAAGTACTCGTCAAAATCAATCAAACAAGTATAAACACGATGTTTGCGGCATTTCATTATAGAGTTCCTATAGCCAACTGCCAGCTCCATCATCAAATCAGCTCCATGTTTTATTTCATAATAATATTGCATTGTCACGCGATATACATTTAAGTGCAAAATTTCAGCTCAATCGTAAACCGGAAAGTGGATCCAATTTAACTTGCAAGATTTGATTACAGACTACGGGACAGATAAAACTAAATAAAAGCTTGTAAAAGCTATTGTGTTAGCGTAAACAGAAAATAACTTTTGTTTACTTATTAATGTATCAGTCTCACGAATTCATTATCTCTAATTAGTGATCAGAGTCTAGGTAAGTTACAATTCCCTTAGGTAACATGAGTAATCCCTAGTAAACATGTTTTCGTTACCGTTTTATTTACTCTTGGATCCGTAGAGGTTTCCAGACATCATTATGAATAAATTTTACTACGTGAACCTAAAATAGCAACACCCCATTTTTTATCGTGGTAAAATCATCAAATGAGTTCTCCCACTCAGGGCGGGACGGGAATGACTGTCAGACTCGTACTGCCTAAAATCCACGGTGTCCTTCAATAGCACTTCACGTTCCGGAGCCACATTTATCTGATAGTCCCGCGACCCGGCTTTGGCCTTCTAAGGGTTCCCCGTCATGTTGCTGACAGCTCTTTGAGGCGCACGTGGAACACGATGCGCCGTCGACCCCGGGCATGGTCCATGATCAGACAGCGAGTCACCCATTACTCGCCGTCCGCATGACCGCATCTTCCCATACATGTCTAGATGATACGGTTGAAGCAGTGGATGAATAATCGAATGCTGCGCTGAGTTTAGCGTGTTAGATTTCCGAACAGAACTTAAATATTGATATGGCCTTTTTTTAACGTTGTAATATCATCAAATGAGTCCTCCCACCCAGGGCAGAGCGGGAGGGACTGTCAGACTCGTACTGACTAAAATCCACGGTGTGCTTCAATAGCCCTTTACGTTCCACGGTAATTCGTACAGTCCCGCGACCTATGGCCTAGAAATAGTTATTCCGGGTCTGGCTGTTTGTGTATGTGAATTCTACGATACAGAAGAAATTATTATTGTGGAGAAACATTTTTTTAATACACTAAAAATGATTAACTTTGTGTTCATGGAAATCGCTGAAATCAGGTTTGGTTTTATAATAAAAATAACCCCCTACATCTCGTGTGGTCTCTATTCGAGAACCTTACGGCCCCATCACCCCGCTTAGCTAAGTAAATTATCTACAAAGGTTGATATGGGTCAAATCAATACAAACTTCAAACCGCGAAATTGTATTAATTAACAACACAAGTTAATTAAATTGAACTCTTAATTGAACGATTTAGAAATCAAATTACATCCCAAACAATGGAATTTTGGTAAAATGAACAACGGTTTTGTGGTTATAATATTGGATTAGGGAACTGCGGAACTGAATTAACTAGGCAAGTATAGCATTATGTGGGAGGTTCTGAAGTCAACATGGCTAATTACGATGACAATATAGTAAAGTAATTAGGGGAACAAGAGTGAAACATATTAAGCCTAGATTCATGTTGCAAGATTCCTGTCACAGAGAGGAGGCCTGTATCCTTGCAATGGAAACGTTATAGGCTGATGATAATGTTGCATGATTTTTTCTTTATTTTATTACGTAAAACGCTGAAAATAATCG
Organism: Agrotis puta; assembly: GCA_943136025.2. NCBI lineage: Eukaryota > Metazoa > Arthropoda > Insecta > Lepidoptera > Noctuidae > Agrotis > Agrotis puta. The sequence goes on along the minus strand of OW964189.2, from coordinate 4,501,128 downwards.
TTTCCGATTGTCCCCACTGGCGACAAATGGCTTTTTTCCCACTGTCACCATCGGAGACAATTGGGAATCTGTTTCCCCATTTGTCACCAGAGGTGACGAAGCTTGTGGGGACCAATGGGAATTGACAAAAATAATCCTTTATAGAATAGGTGTTTTGTTTTTTTTTTGAAGTGAAAACTTCTTTAGCGGCGTAGTGCACTTTTTTTGGAATGGGTAAAAAATGTTAAACTCGCGTCAGGACACGTGACCTGATCGAAAATTCGTAAGACGGCGCAGGGCACTTGCGCGAATGTTCGTGTGTGTTTATTACTATTCAAGTTTTCACTTCTGTCGGCACTCCCAGAGTGCAACCCGTCGTTTGTTTTTATATTTAATGTGATGCTCTTGGCTCCAATGTAGTCCAGGAGCAAAGATGAGACATAGATGGAGTAAACTCACCCACAAGGAATCGTATAGATATAATTTCGTCTATTCATGGAAACGAGTTTGGTCATTTAAAAACTATGTTCTATTTTAAAACAAGCCTGTATTGTTAAAAAAATACTTACATACGAGTCTGAACTCGATGGGTTTGCGGCGTTTCATTACAGAGTTACTATGGCCACCTTCCAGCTCCATGTCTTCATAATATTACATTGTCATGCGATATACATAATATACGTGCAAAATTTCAGCTAAATCGAAAACTGGAGAGTGGATCAATTTAACATTTTGCAAGATTTGATTACAGACACCGGGGCAGGTGAAATTAAATAGAAGCGTGTAAAATAGAGTGTACTATTTAACGGTCACAAACCTGCAACACCTACATATTTATACCTACTCTCATATCCAATATGTACATAAAGGATTATGGAGAATTATGAACAAAGTTTAACAGAACAGAACATGACATCATGATGACTCATCACTTGTCAACATGTTCCTTTAAAACTAAAAGAAAAACCCAGAACAAAGTCTCGCGGAGCATTATCTGACTATTAAACGTCATTACATACATAATAGATATACTAAAGGCGACCCGTATGTCCGTCACGATATACATGTTTACTTTAAACTGTAGTTTACTGACGACAATTTCAATAATATTAAAAACAAATGTGTTATCGTTATAGACGAGAAGTGTATACAGGAAAATACTTGATAGACTATTAATAAAATAGATACTGCAAATAGATTCAAGCAAAGTGGTCAATTCTCAATATGTCGTCATTATGTAATAGTTCATTTAGCATTACTCTTTAAATGATGATTCATACAAAGACAATAACACTGTGACACAGATTAACTGTGGTTAAGAGAAATGTAGCATCCTACGTTCCACCGCGCTGGCATGCGGACGACGAGCAACGGGTGACTCGCCGTCCGATCATGGACTATACCCGTGCCTAAATGAACTATTAGAAATCTGACGGGGCACCCGTACAGGGCCAAACGCCTGCTGGGGCGAAAAAAAAAATTTCAATCAGTAGGAGTTTGACAGTCCCTTTCGCTCCACGGCTTTCGCTACGGCTTTTTACCAAGATTCTGTTAGGTTTCTGCATTGGACGCTTGTGAACTGATAATAAGTAGGAAATGGAAAATATCAAGGCTTGACAAGGAATAAATAAAGTTACTTATTGGCTAGTGGTCAAACTATCATGCTGCTAGTAGAAGCCATTTTGGAAAAGAAAAAGAAGAAGACGGTAAATAGTAATGATGTGATAAACAATACTTAAGAACCGTTGTGTAGCGTTGTATTATCTGTGGTTGCGACCTCCTTGCACTCAGTAAGGAATGGTGGGACTAAATACTTCAGCTCGATGCAAACCTGACTAAGACCTTTATTAAAGCCAGTAAACTAATAACTCTAATTTCAATTTCCCAAGGAACCATTCCACGAACAACCAACGCTCTTAAAGTTATGCTACATTAAACCTCTACTTAAAATTAACGACACCATAAAGTTTTACATCATATTCTACTTTCCCTTAAGAACGGTCACAAACATTAGCGAAGGAAAATGGCTGAATAACTCATTGCATGCACATTATATTCTGCAGCAATTGACGAACGTCCTTGAGTACCAGCGATCAAGATACACAACATAAATTACTATTACCCTCGACTGGTGTACCAATACATGTGGTAACCTCGTTTTTTTAGTTGGCCGTCTGACGCCGGAGAGTACGCGCGTGCGTTATTGTATTTGTAAACATTATTGCGAAACCATGAACTTCGCGAGTGTCAATGTGAAATTTTTCGCTATCAACGCGTTCCGTGTTTGAAAATGTAGTGCTGTGTTACTTTTTATTGTTTTTTTTTACGGTATGGTTTTATATAGTGCCAGTTATCCTGTTCTAAAAATAAATTTGCAAAAATTTAGTTTGTGAAACGTGAGTGATGTGACCGATAGTTCCGCTATTTCGGTACTATCTAAAAGTGTTTGGCGTATGTGTTGTTTTAATTGATGAATATTGAGCTGTTCATTACACTTTTAATTGAATAATCAAAGTCTGGAATGTTGACGTTGTAAACAATGATACAAATGAAGCTAAAATTAAAGTTTTGAAATGTTTTGCAAACCATAAAAAAAAACAAAGAGAATCTATTATAAACAATAACATATAACGCCATGATCTAAGATATGACCGTAATGCGTATGATAAAACTAACGGTAAAGCTAAAATTAAATGATTTATCAACAAATCTAAAACAAATAAACAGATATTTGGTGTTCAAAAGCAGGCTCCAAGTTTCGGATGGCGAATTCGAAGGTCACCAAACCGGTTTTGTAGGCTATTCTCTCCCTGTATAACTAGACCAACCATTAATATGTCTGATGATCTTGGTTAAGTGTGCCCTTAAAGAGAACACAAGTGCCTTTGTGCGTTGTGCTGAGTCTAAGGTAGGTGTCTGATAAGCACCACGGTCCCATGGAACGACAGTGTTCATTCGGGCGTGGTGGAAGTGACACATACTGCCCTAGGAACTGCTCTGTGTTTCCTTTAAAGGCCAGAACATTCATTTAGCAAAGCTGAGCTAGTAATAGACTATGTAACATTAACTGTACATTAGTCAAAGGAATGATTTCTCACATTTACCCATATCCCACTCTGCGCCCACAATTGTTGACACTATGCATGTCACTTAGTACTGTATTATTCTGATCGCCAGCAAATATATCCGGATGCGACAAATATGTATAGGTACTTTCTTTATTATTCTTTCTATCCAAAGTTCCTTGGAAAGAACTACCTACTGTTAGGTATTTAGGGATAAGCTTGAAGTATTTCATCGTGTTCTTCAGCATGCATTGTATCATAAATTCTATCTCTATTCTACAAAGAATAGACGAAGTGATATTTCTATACAATTCCCGTTTTTGTTTTGCACGAATGGCACTGAAGAATATAATTATTTCTTTTGTTATATTTTAAACAGAGCCATGCTTAAAACGCTAAAAATCATTCTGGCATGCGGGCAGCAAGTAATGGGCAACTCGCTGTCCGACCATGGACCAGGCCCGGGTCGAAGGCGCGTTGTGTTCCACGCGCGTCTCAAGGAGTGTCAGCTTAGTGACGGGGCCTGTAGAGGGCCAAAGCCTGCCGGGGTCGCGGGACTGTACGAATTAGCGTGACCCCGGAACGTAAAGGTCTATTGAAGGACACCGTGGATTTTAGTCAGTACGAGTCTGACAGTCCCTCCCGCTCTGCCATGGGTGGGAGGACACCTTTGATGATTTTACAACGTAAAAAAAAATGTTTTGTGTTTTCTTTCGTCGATAAAACTGTTTTCTACGGTGCAATGCTGTTCGATATTTCTTGCAGTGATGAGTATGAGTATACAATAATGTGTGTAGGTATCTTCTCTATTCAGTAGTAAGAAAAAACGTGCAAATCCATAGTAAATATTTGTTAAGAGCACACAAACATTACATTATCTTGGATAGAACAACACAGCTGGCTTCTCATCTTACAAATTTTGTGAGAAAATATTTACATTGAATTTGATTTTAACTTTTATTATTTTCTATAATATTTTATGTAAAGCCCTCATCATCATCGTCATCATCAGTCCTAAGACGTTCACTGCTGAACATATAGCCCAAAAACACCCTAAAAGTGTAAAATGTTAACTGCAATATCTCACAGGTCGCATTGTAATATGTATAGTTTTGTAAGTAACTGCACGTAAGATATAGGATGAGTTCATAAGGATTAATTCCATGGGATGGTTTCATTAACAATGAAATCAAATCTTAAGTGATCTCATCCTTAACATAATGCATCATCCCGTTAGTCCTTTAGAGTACTCATAGCTCGAGAACTACTATTACCATGAACGTTATGTGCAAACTCGATGGTTAGTAGTTTAGGACTGTCAAAGCGATCGCAGCGCGCGATGTGGCAGAAACATGCAATAACTCGGGACTCTCAGGAGCGCACGTGTCAAGTTCAACATGCAACACGACCGTTTATTTTGCTGTCATTACGTACTATCGCGGACACTCCCGCCTGACCACCACTAAGCTCATTTTTGCTTGCACTTACATTATAGAAACGTTCTCTGGCCCCGCCCCGTTTCCTTTGTGTAGAAATAATGAATGAAATACAATACCGATCGGCCGAGCGCTGACGACGCACGCCAAACGAGTTTTTTTTTTAAACTGCTATTTGAATTGTAAAAATATTTTATCTGAAATTGGCCTGCGTTACTGATAATAAGTATGTGTGTTTTTTTAACTTTGTTGAAACTGGCTTACGTTACATTTTGTGTTTGCGTGTGTCGGAAATCACCGATTTCTGTAATTATCTTTTAATTTATTATAGTAATCTTATAAAATCCTATATTACTGACAGGCAATAGGTAGCTTTTTTTTAGCGTTGTAAAATCTTCAAATGTGCCCTGGGTGGGAGGGCAGAGCGGAAAGGTCTGTCAGACTCGTACTGACTAAAATCCACGGTGTCCTTCAATAGCCCTTTACGTTCCGGGGTCACGATAATTCGTGAGTCCCGCGACCCTCCGGCAGGCTTAGGCCCTGTAGAGGGGGGCTCCGTCATTTTGCGTGGAACACAACGCGCCGTCGACCCGGGCATGGTCTATGATCGGACCGCGAGTTGCCCATTACTCTGTGCCCGCATGCCCGCGCCTACGGTGGCAATAGGTCGTCTGTCGACGTCCGTCTACCACTGCGGCTGGGGTGTAGAGAGGACGATGTGCTCTCCCTCACGCGGCCCGCCTCCTCTTTCGCAAGCATAACTGCTTCGCAGAAGGAGGCCGCTTCCCATTAGTCTCGCCCTAATTTTACCTAAAGTAAATTAAACAAACAGATATTCGTAAAATATTTATTAAATTCAATATAGGAACTGAATCAGTAATAAAAGTAGGTTAAACACAAAATCAAAGAAAAAGTTATGAAATTAACTTCAAGGAGTTTACCGTTAAATAAATACAAAACCTCCCTTTCTGTGACCTATTATTACAAGCATCAGTTTTTTTTATAAACAATAGTTATTTGTCCTGAGTGACATAGGCAATAAGGGCAGGGAGGGGGTGAGCGGGCGCAGCCGCTGGCGAAAGCTACTTATAAATAGATTTTAAGTTAATACTGATAATATCTTTACAGTGGCAAACATTGTTTCTTTAAAACTAAACTAAGAAAATGAAACAGATAATGTGTGCGTAAGCGAGAAAGTATACAATAATATCCGTGCATAACGTAACATACAGAATTATTTCATTTTAATTTTCACTATTATTCAAATTAGACTTTCTAGTTAAATGGTTCAAAAAATCAAATATTAAACACAACACAATTATAAAATAAACAATATCTTCCCTATAATTAAATTAACAGTCGGTAAACAATAATTACTTTTCACTATATTTAAATAAATACAAAGTTATCACAATAATCATCAATGGCTACTCAAACATAATATTAAAAAAAACTGACTTCGAAAAAGAAGGAGGTTACCCTCTTTCTTGATGACGCCCGGACCGAATCGAAAGTTCTTTTTTTGTTTAAAAGGGTATACTTTTCAGATCGTCCCATGATAATATGGTTAGGATCTGATCACGGGATCATGGACAAATCTAGGGAACTCTTCAACAAATTTTAATGATAGCAAATCAACCGCGATTGCTGCTATTGCATATCTATGAATAATGCTCTCTAAAACAGTGTAAAATAACTTTTCATGTGTTGCGCAGTAGGCACCATTACCGGTTTTAACAGTTCGCGGTATGCTGCACCATTTGCTGGCCCTGGGATATGGACAAGCTCTCTAGGACCACCAGCACTCACTCATACACACTCTTCGTCAGTTATTATTGGGAATCGCGTTCCTTGGTTCGTAACGCCTATTTGTGATGCGCCATAAGTTTCAGTAATTCATCATACGTTGGACGTTTTCCTCAGGAATGAGAAACGGATGTGGTGCCCGCGGTCTTTCCTCTAAGACACCCTCTTCTTCATGGCGTCTGATCCACAGCCGCAAAGTGTTTCTCTACAAACAATAAACAACCTCATAAGTCACAGATACAAGTTATGAAAAGTGTCAACCTGAAAATTTTAATCGGTTCTCTATCTAAACATAAATGTGAAATGCCATAATTTATTTCAGTTAAAAGTCATCATTTGTCCGAATAATAACTTGGCGCAACATAAGATCACATGTTATCACATGCCATAACAATAAAATTCCTAAATACAATATGTCCTAATAACTTAGGACATATGACTAGAATTTTTGATCAATATATTAATAGAATTTTTTAGTAAACGTGTTCTGGATAATGATTTTCAGACAAACAATTTTAAGAGATAAAAAGGGATACCTTTTAATCAATACAAAACATATATTTTCACCTTTATTTACACCTACTCTGGTGTTATTTATGTGTAGATAATAAAACTGCGGCTTGAGCCCTTTTTTTGTCATATTATAGATATATTATAGAACAAAGGATATTCTTACTTCGGCATGCAATTTGACACAAAGAAAATAGTTACGCAAACAAAGGGCCGGCGCCTTTTGTTTATATTTTTTAGCAAAAAAAATTAAAACCACAAACATAATAGATAATGCGCTTTGTTATCATTCTTTAAACTTTGTCGGCAAGGATTAAAATTCTGTGGTGCCTTCTGCTATTCCTAATTGCTTTGTTATACTGAGGTAAAAAATAGGAAGTTCGGATTTGTCCGAGACATTAATATCATTTTTTATTCAAACTAATCTGAACGTCATTCGAAATAGATCTATACGAATGATCTTTTTGTAACGAAAGAAATGACGTTTCTATTGGCATTTAAAAAAATAAGACTTATAATTTAGTTTTTTTTCTGTTGGACACAACTAAAGTTGTGTCCAACAGAATCCTAAAATGTCCGCTTTAGTCGAAGCGTAAATAGGATAATAATGTGAATTACATTACAATTCGTAAAATGGTCAGTGACAATCCTTATTATTAACTGTGTCTGTAATTATATATTTTAAGAATTTTATTAACGTGATTCATATTAGTATCCAATTGATTCTGCTAAAGCGCTCATCTTATATCTTGGGTATCAACACAAATCATCTATAGCTACGTATAACGACGACTCGGGAGGCAGGTTGTGGGCTCACGTAGAAATAATAATTTTTTGACCCATATGCTAGGTTGTGCTTGGCACCAAAAGTTTTGAACAAGATTATGATATTAACTAATGAAATAACTAATAACTAATGAATTACTTATAAGATACAGTGGCAAAGATTGTTCTTTGAAAATCAACAACAGAAATAAAAACAGATGAGATATTAGTGCGTGTCTTAACGAGAAAAAGGAAAATAGTATTTGAGTTCGCGTAGTAATATTCTATTTGTTTCTAGTTTAATCATATTTATCAAATACTTTTACTCTTTATATAACGAGCTAAAAAGTTTTTGATTATTTACACAAGATGATAATTATTTGCATGAAACACTGTGCATCGAATGTATAAAAAAAAATAAGGTGTTTGAAAATAACAAAAAATATCATAATAATAATTATTAAAATAATCTACTACTTACGCTCATATGCAGCTGCTCAGCGATTTGACTGATCCTTGTCCATGCAAAATTATAATTTCATTGTGTTCTTCTTTTCTGAGATTTCTGGAAGATATTATGCACAAAACGTTCTAGCACAGGTTCACAGGAGTCCAATATTGCACAGGTTAACGTTTAGGCAATTAAAGGTCAGGTAAACAAAGCAATGATCAATATTCAAAAGGTCCGGTGAGCGCGCCAAACTTCGCGCGTAAAATTCAGAAAAAAGTGTACAAAGGACACGTCAGTAACCTGCGTAGAGCAGATTGCAACTAATAACGTTGACTCTTTCCTAATAGGCCTAAACTGTAAGGGGGCGGGGCTCGGCGCCTCTGCACGATTTAGGCGAAAAAATTTTTAACTGGTCAGGCGGAAAAGTCCGCGATAGTACACAGCATAAACGAAGAGTTGTTTTAGATATCGCACCTTTAGAATTAAAGTGGCCTAACTAAAAATTTTAAGATAAAATGACTTTTATGCATCGAACGACTTATAAACAAGTATTCTTTTAGTTTATTAAAAAGAAACCAGCTCTTCTAGCCCAGAAAAGGAAAAACGCACTGTTTCAGTCTCTTTCAAATCACGCTCTTTCCCCGCGTCACTCGGTATTGAATTAATAAATGTCATTTTCCCAAAAAACTGGAATTTTGGATTACGCCACTTCTATTCTAAAGGTGCGATATGTCGGTACACAGTCAATTTTATTAACACAAAGCTAATTCTACATTAATGCAATGCAAATCGTCATCATTTATCTAGCCTTTTCCCAACTATATTGACGTCGACTTCCAGTCAAACCGGATGCAACTGAATATCAGTATTTTACATGGAGCGACTGCCTATCGGATCTCCACAACCTAGTAACTGGGTAATACGATACCCCATGGTAAGACTGGTTGTACCCGACTGTCAAAGATCTGGAAACAAATGACAGCCGGGAATCTGCCACACAAATCATACAAAAGATCGCAATAATTTAGGTGACACCGAGTATTAGTGTGAAAACCAATTTCATTATAAAATGTCAATGCACCGTTGCATAATGAACTCTAAACTGATAAACAACAATTTTAAATTCCCCTAGCACCTATTGTATTCAATGACATCATTTACGGTTATTTGCTCACATTCAATTGTTTATATTTTTAACCCTGCATATTTTTCTTGTTTCACATTTTTTCCTGACATTATTTTAAGACACTATGTGCGAAGCCAATAGTGGAAACTATCAAATAGATCGCAGCGCGCGTGCGCATGTGACAGAAACATGTACTAATTGGGGAGACAATATGAAAAAAACATTGACTTGTAAGTTAATAATGTAACTTTTTTTTTTATTCTCTTTAATGCAATTATGACCTATTTTCGCTGCCATCAATTAGATAAAAAATCCCAGAGGCCTGAATACAGGGAAAACCTTTTTACAGAACCAAAATTGTGAAATGGATTTGTTACGTAGTTAATTATCTCGTTCTTAAATGTCAACTCAAAGGTTATCATCGCGGGACTGTCTCTGGGGTCGTGGGGCTGTATAAACAGGTTATCGTGGCCCCGAAATGCAATGGGCAATGCAAGGAACAGGGTGGTTTTAGTCACAAAGAGTCTGGCAGTCCCTTCAGATCCATCGACTTTTTTTATGGAACAAACCCACGCTATTCCCGAACCACTGCAACTCCTGCAAGCCAGAATCAGTCTGGCAGTCCCTTCAGATCCATCGACCTTTTTTTATGGAACGAACCCACGTTATTCCCGAACCACTGCAACTGTTGAAAACCAGAATCAACAGTGGCAACCACCAGAAAAGCGCCGAGACAATGAAGCTCGACGTTTTCCGGAGAGTGAAATTACCTGTCTTGGATCCTGCAACGAAATTAATCAGAAAAGAGTAGTGGAGGAGTAGGAAAAATCCGTTGACTGCGAAAGGACTCATTTGATGATTTAAAATCATGCAAGAATTTTAATTACTTTCGCATCTATAATATTAGTTAAAATACTATTAGGCCGATAACACTACGTTGTATACAAATATTAGTAACATAAAGAGGAATAAAAATTCACCAGCTTATCCTGTTTACGAGACATGATATTAGCACACAATGTTTTTTGCACGCCATTTATGGCGTGACTATACCTTTTCACGTTCTCGGTACATGCGACATCCATTACCATAAATCATCATAAGAGTCTATTGTGAATCGGCAATAAACATTGCAATATCATAACTAATAATAGAACCTTTTAAGATTTCTTAAATACTTTTGCCGCTAACTAAATTAGTGAGGTTCTTAGATAGACTGTTGATATCAACCCTTCTGCCTTTGTCAAACAGACAGGCGAAAGCGATCCGATAGCGTGACCAAACCGATGCGAAGACGTGGCGAAGGCGTATTTGCTCTGTTTGACGTCTTTCATAAAAAGTCAGCTAATACGTCACGCCTCGGTTCGCTGCACCCAGACGTCTCGTATCGCTTCGTTATCGCTTCGGACTCGGTCCGGTTCGCTATCGCTTGTCAGTTTGACAAATGCTTTCACGTTACAGATGTCTCCATGCTGTATTCTAATCCTTTAGGAATAGGCAAACTAATTAGTCCATCATTTAGAGTTTTGAAAAATAACGGACACGTATTTTTCATTTCTTAAATCAACGAATATTTATTTACGAAGATATAACGTATCAAAACTCGAGAGTGACATCAGATTGACAGGCCTGTTGGTCTAGTGGTTAGAGACCCTGACTGCTATGCCAGAGGTCGTGGGTTCGATTCCCACCCAGGACAAATGTTTGTGTGATGAGCACGATCATTTGTTCTGTGTCTGGGTGTAATTTATCTATAATATGTATGTATTAAGAAATATATAAGTATGTTTATCAGTTGTCTAGTACCCATAACACAAGCTCTGCTTAGCTTGGGACTAGATGGCGTTGTGTGCTAGTTGTGGAGTATTTATTTATTTATTTATAGATCCCAATGAAAATTATACTACGCTGTGACGTATCGTCAATTTTAAAAGCGTCGTATCTCCGTTAATTTGGGCTTACGTAACAATAGAAAAAAAAGGGGTAAAATATTTTTTGTAACGTAACTGACTAATTCGATTTTTTCAGTCAAATATCCTATTACAACGTGATATCATTATGTTACGTAACATAGTAGGATGTACCTACCAGAAAAATACCGTTTCGCTAATAAAATTCTCACATTTTGATATAATTAGCACTCTGTATTTAGCCTGTTCCTAATGTTCAAATCATAGCCTTCTCTCGGAAATATTTAGACAGAGTGAAATAATGGCAAAAGGTTCGAAAAAAAAATGTTTACCTACATTAAATTGACATGAAACTTTACATAAAATATCATACATAATCAATGTAATTTTAATCTAATTGCAGAAGTCGTATATTCCTAGCAAAATCAAATAGATAAGTATGTTCCAGCCGCTCCTCGAGGGTTCAAATAAATCATTAATTCAGTCTTTGACGGCTCAATTCTATTCTCACCTTTATATAGGGCACATATGTGAGTTGTATCTAAATGCGTTCAGCAATTTGCAACACTGGCTTGATTTTGAAACCAATATTCAAAAATGTTATTAAGAGCAATGGTGACCCATAGGTAACACCTCTGACTAGGTCTGAGTAGGTCGTAAGTTCAAATCTACAAAAGCGAGCAAAAGTAATAAAATCACTTACTTGGAATTGATCCGAGATATGTAGCTCCCTAAATAATGGCATGATTTGAATGAATTTGGTATCAATTAAATTTTACAGGTAAACCTTTAAAATGGTACCATTTTTATCGCCAGCCGAAAATGTGGAAAAAAATATTTTTTTTCGTTTACGAATTACATCTCCTAGAGGGCGCCATATTAGATTTGGTGTCACGTCACCTACCCTATAACCAGCGGTTAACTGAGACACTTCTAACGACACCTCATTTGTCATGTTGTGATAAGTAGTTTAGAAGTTATGAGGGAACAAACAAACATACATACAAACATACACACCGGTCAAAATCGTAGTAGTTCAATACTCAATACTCAATACTCAATATATTTATTGCTTCCACATGTTAACTTAGATGGTAGGTTACAAAATTATGATCAATGTGGACCCTGTCGGGCACAGCAAAAGTAGGAGAGAGGAAGAGGGCTTTTATTTAAGTAGTTGAATATTTATAATTATATTTATCTACTATCATGCTATTAATCCTCTATAAAAGAACCTATAACAATTAGCTTATTGCCAACATTAAAACACTCAATGATATAATGATCATTATACCATAGTTGCATAATTATTACATTCTAAAATTTATCGTTAAAATATTCATTAATATTATAATAGCATTTGGATAATAGGAATTGTTTTAATTTATTTATGAATATATTATTTTTTTCTTCTTCTTTAATTATATTTGGTAATTTATTATATATTTTAATTGACATGACTAGAGTACTTGTTGAGTGCATTTTTAGTTTGGAGCTTGGTAAGTTTAATCTATTTTTATGGCGTAGTGTGTATTTAGATTGTATGTTTTCTCTTGTCGTGTAAAAGTGTGGGTAGTGTCGTACGAATTTACAAATTTCTAGAATGTATAGGCACGGAAGAGTAAGTATCTTTTGCTCTTGGAATTCCTTTCCTTGGAATTCTTGGTTCCTGAGATTAGCGCGTTCAACCAAACAAAGTCTTCAGCTTTTTTTTCTTTTAAAAACGTTGCCCCACTCTAGGAACTTCTCCTGTATGGTAGGTACGTTTACAAACATCGAAACTTACATACACAAACACCCAGACCCGGAACAAATATTTGCGGATCATACATTACGAGTATTTGTTCCGTGCGGGGATCGAACCCGCTGCACGTTGCACAGCAGCCGATCGCTCAGCCACTGCGCCAACCGTGTAATATTAGTATAGATTCGTGTCTCAAAATAACATCGAATATGAAGACTAGAATATCTTTGTTATTTTAATCGAAACCCTTATTCAAAATAAATCCGTCAAATATGTCGTTTTAAAACCGAATAGACTGCTAGTAGTCGGTAAAGGAAGCAACTATTTATTGTTATTAAGAATTAATGAGACTGAAATCGGAAATGCCTTAGAAGGGCATACATTGACCTATTGATAATGTCCTTTTAAAAGGTCAGGGGCAAGTCGGGGATGTAGGAACGCGAAGGAACATAAAGGATATTTTTACTATTTCAAATGTCACTAATATTACAAATGCGGAAATTTGATGTTTTTTTTATAGTGTTAAAATTATCAAAAAAGAGTTCTCCCACCCAGGGCGTATTATGACGTCTTAAAACCAGGTTTGTTCCAGTGAGTGAAAGAGACAGAGCTATACATCTAGCGCCACCTTTCTACTAAAAATAACTAAAACCCGACTACAAAAAAATCGCGCACTGAAAAGTATAAAACAAGAACAAGCCGTGGTCGTATGCCACGCCAGTAAAGATTGTGTGAAATAACCGCAGGTTTGGTTCCAACCCTCCTTTTGGCTTTGCCGTAGTCGGGTAAAAATAAGCGTTCTTTTTACAAAACAATAAACAAAAAGAGAACTACCGTTGTATCTTGAATCTCACATAGTCTTCATTGCATTGTCGGTAATCTACTTTACCACACGCTCCTGCATTTTATTGCAACTTCAGTGAATTGTTTTCCGACGATCTCGCTGCCGACAACCGGGGTTCACTGCACCTTTACAATATAATGTTAGGTTTAGATTAAAATTATTATTATTCTGGCTATATTAAACAAGGAGTGAAAGGCTATGGTCCAGAACCTTGCCCACCCGTGGAACAATAAAGAAGTGCTTATACAAATTGAGTTCAGATTGTTGAGTGACGATTATTGAGGAACCGGCCAAGATCCGTCCGTTTTTGACTGAACATCACGAGACAACTACTTGTAGATCATACAAATATGTGTGTTCCTCGCGGTAATCATTATCAGCCGCTCTTTTTAATCAATTGTCAATCATTGATATTTATTAGAAATTTCTGGAGAAAAATATCAGAAGATTTGTAAGTATCAGGGATATTTTTTTTTTTTATCGTGGTAAAATCATCAAGTGAGTCCTTCCACCCAGGGCAGGGCGGGAGGGACTGTCAGACTTGTACTGACTAAAATCCACGGTGTCCTTCACTAGCCCTTTACGTACCGGGGTTACGGTAATGGGAAAGTCCCGCGACCCCGGGGGGATATTTTTGTTTAGAGAATTTGTCAGACTTAACTAACTGCAAAATACTTGACATAATATTCTAAAAAACCACGTTTAACCGTCAGTTTAACGTGTTCCCCGAAGTCCGGAGGGATTTCAATGTAACTTTAAAGAACGACGGTCAGGCACGGTCGGACTGCCGCGTGAACGAATCAATAGATCTGCGCGACTGGTATAAAATTAAACAGCAATACAAGGCCCTCCTTTTGTGCTATGCTAAGACTAGATCTTTCCATAGTGTGATGAGATGGCAAAACGAATCATTAAAAATCTAAGAGGACGAGATGCACGAGGGTTACTTCGGATTCCTACTTCTATATATATAAAAATGTTATGTTGGTACGCTTCAAAAACTCAAAAAGTTCTGCACCGATTGAGCTGAAATTTTAGCATGATATATAATCCGCATCAAGGATTGTTTTTATTTATTTTTTGCATCAGTCACATATCCGCGACCGCGAAAAAACAGTTTTTTTTTGTGTCACAGCGAAGCTTGGCAGGATACAGCTAGTATTTAATAAAATATATTATATTTAATGCAAAACATTACCATATCGTTTGGCAATGCGACTATGATTATTTGGCCTAGAAATAGGTCATCCCTCTAACGCTTATAAAAAGTATGTAAAAACATATAACATTACAGGTAACACAATTATATTATGAGACCATTGACCGACCCATGATGAACAAATTAAATTAGCAGATTATGAACTTTTATCAAAATGACAATGGCTTGTGTTGGAATGACGAATTTACAAAAAACATAAAAGCCTTTGTCAAACAGACAGGCGATAGCGAACCGGACCGAGTCCGAAGCGATAACGAACCGATACGAAACGTCAAACTGGGTGCAGCGAACCGAGGCGTGGCAGTTGTATTAGCTGGCTTTTTATGAACGACGTCAAATAGAGCATATACGCCTTCGCCATGTCTTCGCATCGGTTTGGTCACGCTATCGGATCGCTTTCGCTTTTCTTTGTGACTGGATTCAAACAATTCCATACATAACAAATAAAAACGCCTCGCTTCGCATTCACCACGCCTGTCTCTTTAACAACGGCTAAAAGACTTGGGCCCTAGTCACGTAAAGAGTCGCTTAATCGCCGGACGATATTTTTAAAATATCCTTTCTTTTGCATTGAATATGAAACACAAGTTTCTGACACCAAAACAGTCTCAAATCTCTTCATGGCTGGAATGGCATTAGTCTGAAGGTTGACTAGATTAGCAAATAGCGGCTAACAGTTTATCTGTACCAGCTTGTAACTCGGCAAACATCCGAGTACACACGGAGGAATAATCAAGTACACATGCAAACAATGAACAATATGCACGCAACTTTAGTTATGGTTGTCAACAGTTTTGTCACAATAAGAAGACGCTTTATGCGTTGTTTACTTGTTACTTTGAGCTCGGCCCTTCATACACACGCGATGCAAATCTCGAATGCCTGACGACGTTGACATCCATTGACGCGTGCCTGTGTACAAACCTCTTTGGATTTGTATTGTGATAGTCACCTGGATACCTGGATACCAAACGTAAGATAGCGGTGACTTGTGTTGCGTTGTGTAAAAAGGGGCTTTAACTAGATTAACTTACCTTATAGCAAAGAGTATCAATAACATTTCAGTACCGGGACACAGCCAGTCTCTAGTCCTCTCTTTGTTAATGTGCTGCTCGCTGTCCTAGTGTTGTTAACTTTAGACTTTTAATAGCTTTTTCTAGTAGTAGGATTGTCAGTTCTTTTAACAAATTCACATTTGCCAATGTCCCTTTCGTAAGCCCTTCCATCTGAAGGGATTCTAACGAGCAGCTCGTTTATTTGTATCTCAACAATTCAATGTAATTGCTTCATCTAAAGCGATATATGTGACTAATGCGATAGTCGTGTACCCAACCGATATCCTAACTTTATTGACACGGCAGGTAGCTGTCGCAGTCACTAGCTAAGAAGCAGCGACACACATAATTTCGACGGTTAAAAATGCTAACCGCGATTCTAACAATGGAACAAACTCATATTTCGTGAATGCACGACCACTTGAAGAAACAAAAGCTTTAACGTACTATTTCACCTATTAATCTAAGTAATCTTTAAAAAAAAATTACATTAAATTGAAAAAATTAATGAGGAATTCAAATCATTGTACTGCAGATAAGCCAAGACTGGATAGTCCAGGTTTAGGCTCTAGAGGGTCAAAGCCTGACGGGGTCGCGGGACTTATGATTTACCGTGACCCCGGTACGTTAAGGGCTATTGAAGGACACCGTGGATTTAGTCAGTACGAGTCTGACAGTCCCTCCCGCTCTGCCCTGGGTGGGAGGACTCATTTGATGATTTTAACACGATAAAAAAATAAAATGGTTTAGGGTAAGGTTGTAATAAGACTGTTCCAATTTAGTCAAATGTAGCTTTTATCTGAATTTACAAGCGATTACCTCAGACTTCTACTCATTGTACCAACTCCATTTAATTGCAGACACGTGGCCTCCTCCCTCCGGTCTACTGAACATTGTAGTCGTAAATTACTATGGATTTAATCAACTAGTCTCAACTAGGCGTCATTCCCTTGAGGAAACCCTGGTTTATATGGCCAATACAGAATTTATTGATATAAGCTTTCGAATTATTGATAGGTTTGACTTGATTCATAGTTTGAGCTCTGTTGTATTCTCTTGAGGTAGTATTTTGATTGGCGGAATTTAATTTGAACTGTGATATGCTTGGCAGTATTTCTAGTGCTTTTATTTGACGTTAATTGTATAAAATTTGAAATAATAACTCACTAGGTGATACCTAAATTCGTGGGAGTTTATGAGTAGGATAATCAATAAGAATCTGACCGCCCCTTCGGCTCTCAGTGCGTGAAGACTTCTTTGGTAATTTTACCACTTTTTTAAAACTAAATAAAAATGCGCAATATTTTTGCCCCTTAACCAAGCGTTAGTGGAAAATTCTTCTATTGTAGCCTCTACGTAATAAAATTCTCATTTTCAAATTCGTGAATTATGAGATAGAATTCCCTAACATAAAACATTTTCCAAGAAAACGTATTTGTAACAAATCCTATAAAATATTTGCTACACACTGTATCACACAGTTGATACCTACTATTGCTAGCACAAAATGGATACCGCTATCAAAGACAAACGAGAATAAAGACATAGATTTTAGAACACAAAACATATTTTGATACAAAAATAAACAGAAAATGTCATCTCTGATACTTACGAGTAAGGGTGCTTATAGACTTTAGCATTCTCTTGTAACAGAACAAGAGCATTCGCCGTTCGAACTGCACACGAGGATAATAGGTTTACTAAGATTAACGTTAAACGAAGGAATTAATAAACCGTTATGTATTGTTGCCAAAACTAGCAGTGAATTCTAAATCGATTATCCACTTTAACCTAAATCGATCTAAAAGTTTAATTAAGATTGAAAACGAAGGTCAAATCCAGTATATTACAGAAGCTCTAAAGCAAGATTCAATCAAAAAGTTAGATTGAAACCTGAATCAATTGATTCAGAAGCAGCATTAGTTTTGAATGAAGCCAAAATTATATTCCTCGGTAATAAATGTTTATCGAATCGCCAAAGATTTTATTGCTCATCAAAAAATAAACAAAATGAAAGCTAATATAACAAGAATTAGAATTCGAATGTAGACTAAGAAAACAAATTGCATACATAAACAGTCGCAAGAAAATAATCGTGAATCGTGATTATTAGATCTAGTGTTTATTATAACATGCAGGAATTTAAGTGCTTAGTTTATTATCAAGTATCAATATATCTGATCATGCACAATAATAATATTCGATACACTCTAGTTAATCACAAAATCATTGACCAAGGATAGTAACTATGTATTCCCAAAGAATAAGAAATCATACAGAAGCGACACTTCTAATGTTTTTCCCTAAATGCGTGAATTACCGGCAATATTGGCCTTTCACTAAGCGCCTTCTATTTCTTTGTTGGTGTTGGACCACCCGCTAATGGTAAACCATAGAACCAGTCATGGTAGACTATGATGCGCTCTTGCCAAGAAAAAACTAATAAGGTTAAAACAGACTGCAGCAAGAAATTCCATAATTGTTTTTAACTCTAGTTACACCATACAACTATGAACATTCCCCAAAACATCTTGGGCCTGTCTCTGTTGTGTGTTCCCATCGAGCAATTCTTACGCTTCTAAATAATGTAAACAGAAAGAATAAGTTTCGAGTTCCGACTAGAAATGACAAATCTATCCACTTATATTTTACACTGTGACACAACAAGCGCCCGGCAAACTTGCGTCTCTTAGTGCTTATGAGTCACAGTTGCTGTTCACTGGCTGTGACGACTGCTCATAGCACATTGTTGCCTAATAACGTTGTAAATTCTGTAACGACTACCATTCGTTCTTTGCTAGTTGTATTTTTAGTTATCAAAACCAGTTTAGCGCCAAACTTTACTTGTGTTGCAGTTTTTTTGGGTTCTCTTTCGAAGCGTGATCGAATTTTGCCGGATTGTCTGGCGATTTGTATTTTAAAATACTAGTTTTGTTTGGAGCAGTCTCGAAAGATGTTTTATAATCTTTATCGTAATGCGTTATGCGTTATAAATAAAGTATGACTTTCCAGTGTTGCCCCAACAGATCGCTTCGTGATATTTTTATTTCAATTTGAATCAAGCATTCAAAATAGAACAAGTGGGTTTAATCAATAAAATACTGCTACAAGAATATTTTGTATAAACATCAAGATAATTTAGATTCATAAATATGCCCATTGTCATTCTTATCGTGACCTTTAGGTATTGATTTTGGTCTGTCATTACATGATTTTTTTTTTTATCACGCGAACAAAACGTAAATGTTTATTATTCGGCGCCAGTCCAGTACTTGTAACTTATAGCGATGGCTTCAGCCTACATCTGCTGTTTACATCCAAAAATACATACTTGTATTGTTTTCCGCCTTATAAAATGTTAGTTCTTCAGTGTTTCACGAGAATTCAAACAAACTTGGTGTTTCTTGGTTTTCATTTTTGTTAACTTTACTGGTAGCGAACACGGTTTCTCAAAAGCGGTAAATTAAACGAACTCCGAGTACGTTCTAGGAACTTACATTGTGTTAATACTCACTCAACATTTTGATTGAAACTTTAATTTTAGCTTTCCTTAATTGAATTTAGTTTATCGTAAACAGTTCATTCGTAACTACGGAGCAGGAAACACGTGATGGTTTAATAGGACTGTAGTGAAATCCAAAACGAAAATGACTGACAATAAATTAGACCGGCTGAAACATCGGTTTATAACGTTACAAGGGAAACTTCAAGACCGCATGGACGAGTTTCAGGAACAAGTCCAGAACAAAATAGAACATTCAAAAGTGTCAAAGTTCATATCACACTTGTCAGAAGAGAAGAGAAGTTCAATAGAAGATAACTGTTCTGTTGGAAGTGCTGATAAAAGTTCTAGTGATGGTGGAGACGTGTCAAGCATACCTTCATTTGTTATTGACGAGCCGACGGAGAGCCAAGACCCCAAGCAAGTTTGCAAGGACTTCATTAAAATTGAACAGGGCACCGTGCTGTATAAAAGTCGCTCGGCGTGCCACCTCGCATACAATGACGATTTGAATAATGATAGCTCCAGTGAATCATGCTTCTCGTGTCTTTCGTCCAGCGATGAGAAAGAAAGGTAACCATTTTTCGGCGTTCTTTTGTTTTCGCTCCTTTACAACTTCATTTTTTTTACTAAACCCTTGCCCTTAATTCGTTTGAATCGTTATAACTTTTGATTTCCATTAATCTTTTCCATGTAATAGAGAGGCAGAATTAAAACTCCTTTTTCCCATTGTATTGATTCCTCCAGAATCTCATCTCATCAAAATTCAACAGTGGATCAGTTTCAAAATTCTTTTCCACAAGTACAAAACACCCTTTGAATTATGATCACAGAAATACAGAGCTGCGTCCAAGAGCTGGAAGCCTTCCACCTGGAGCAACTGCCTTGGACCAGTCCACACCATTCCTAGCCTGTACGGATAATTTGATCGAGAAATTCAGCAATCGATTTCCGAAGCTCAGAAGTCAAGGCGATAGAATCCAGAGGGTATTCAAACTTTTTGGTGGCGTTGGTGTTAACAGCATGCGTGTTTTCTTTGCTTATTCTACTTGTTTGTTGAATTAACTGCCGCTTTAAAATTTGTAACTAAACAAAATTAATCAGTAACTTTAAATAATTCGATTAACTGACCTAAAACTAACCTTAATTTCAAGCTGTGTTCTAGTTAGTTTAACCAGACCGGGTCTACCTTCATCACTTTCTTTTTGTCCCATTGGTGTTGGCATAACACGTCTTTTTTTTCCTTTCTCAACTGTCTTATCATCATTTACTTCTCATTCTTTCATATCATTCTTCACACCATCTATCTCTTTTCTTTGGACTCCATCAACATTCATATCCAATACCACAGACATATGTGATGAGTGTAAAAATCTATGCTGTTTCTGTAGTCATCACTGTTTATCGGAATGATGTCTGTCAACGTTCCATGTGTACTATGGTTATTCTGGTTCTTTCATGTTACTGATTGATCTTTCAAGTGATGTCTCTGAGTGCGGCACTACTCAATGGTTAAGGTCATGATTGGAAGTGTCGCCATGGCAGCATGTGCTTTGCTAACACTGTGTACAGTCGCCTAGTCGCGACAATTATGTATGATATTTTACTTGAAACTGTTTTTAACTTAGTAATCATATGCATTACTAGCTTCCGCCCGCGACTCCGTCCGCGCGGATGTCGGTCTTCGCGTGGATGGTTTATTTCTCCATTTTGAGTAACTCTGACAATGAAATCTTATAAATATTACGGCGCTGAATCCACTGCGGGTAATGCAACGTGTGTTCGCAGTTCTACAGAACAACGTCTATGAATAAAACTGAAAAATAAGATTTTTTTTTCTACGTATTTTTCCAGGATAATAAAAAACTTTTTCAAAAAAATATGTAACCGTCTTCAAAAAGAACCACAAAAAAGGGTAAAATAATCTACAAAATAACTTTTATTTCGGAAGTCGATGGCTTTGTTATTTTTTATTTCATTGTTTATTTTTTGCCGACGACTTTGAAGGCGGTAATATTTTTTTTTGAAAAAGTTTTTTATTTTTCTCTTTTTAGTTTAAATATTCAACCCAAATTCTTGCCAAATACATATAATATAATCCGTAGCCCTGGTAATAACATCCCTCATGTACACAATAAGCTAATAAAATTCCCTATCTCAAAAACTACTGAACCGATTTTGATGAAACTTTCAGTATTCCCTAAGTGGAACGATACCTAGCACAAAAAAAAAGAATTATTTAAATCGGATGTGTAGTTCCGGAGATTCGCGAACAATGAATCAGTCGATGCCTACTCCTTACTGTTAAGGAGTTGTACCTTCCATCATCAGCTCAGCTACATAAGTATGATGATTACCATACGCAAGTACTTGAATTACTTCATAAGATTTACGAAAAACGATGCGTGGGCCTATAAAATTTGAGGGTTGCCCTCGATTTCTCCAAGAACCAATCATCAGATCCTGATTTGGTGACAATGGGACCACACGGGAAGCACCAGCTTTCAAACAAAAAAGAATCATGAAAATCGGTTCACGAAGTCGGTCGTTATGCGGTAACAAACTACTGTTAAGCAGTTGTACCTTCCATCATCAGCTCAGCTACATAAGATCATGATTCCCATACGCAAGTACTTAAATTACTTCATAAGATTTACGAAAAACGATGGGTGAGCCTATAAAATTTGAGGGTTGCCCTCGATTTCTCCAAGATCCAATCATCAGATCCTGATTTGGTGACAATGGGACCACACGGGAAGCACCAGCTTTCAAACAAAAAAAGAATCATGAAAATCGGTTCACCCAGTCGGTCGTTATGCGGTAACAAACTACTGTTAAGCAGTTGTACCTTCCATCATCAGCTCAGCTACATAAGATCATGATTCCCATACGCAAGTACTTAAATTACTTCATAAGATTTACGAAAAACGATGGGTGAGCCTATAAAATTTGAGGGTTGCCCTCGATTTCTCCAAGATCCAATCATCAGATCCTGATTTGGTGACAATGGGACCACACGGGAAGCACCAGCTTTCAAACAAAAAAAGAATCATGAAAATCGGTTCACCCAGTCGGTCGTTATGCGGTAACAAAATTAAAAAAAAGATAACCTCCTCCTTTTTTGAAGTCGGTTAAAAAGTATCCTATGTTATGCCCAGGATAATAAGGAATAATTATACCAAGTTTCATCGAAATCGAACCGTTAGTTTTCACGTGATGCCTGCACAAACAGACAGACAGACAGACAGACAGACAGACAGACAGACAGACAAAAATTTTTTTAATCATATTTTTGGGTTTGGTATCGATCCAGCAACACCCCCCGCTATTTATTTTTTCAATATTTTCAATGTACAGAATTGACCCTTCTACAGATTTATTATATAGTGTAGATTTAATTATCAAAAAAAAATACACTAATTACGGTGTTATTTGTTGTCATATTTTACAATCACACAATAATAACGGTGTTATTTGCTGTCAAACAAAGAGGCTCAATAATAACAATGTCCTTACTTTGCCTCGTTTCGGTTTTTTCAGGTGCAGTCACAAATATATTGTCACTATATTTTACTGACTTGAAACTTCGCCATTTTATTTTTTTTCACCATGTTAGCGAATAATCAAAGCTAAAAACCACCCTTCAATCGTCGCCTAATTTTATTTATTTGTTTTAAAAAAAATACCGACCGATTAAGAACCTCCTCTTTTTTGAAAAAAGAACTGAAATAAAAATGTCACCATGAAGATTGGAATCAATAGTAGACCGTTACCGACAAGCCTCAATGTGTGCACTATACAGACGAGACCGCAATTCAAATAAATGATTCGGGGAATTGCGATTTAAATTTTTATTTTTCGAATCGAAAAGATTGCATCTGGGGAATGTGCGGTGGAGTTAGTTACGCAGAATGTCAAGTCTTGAATCTCGTGAATAAAAACTTCCTAGCTTAGTTAAATAGAAGGGAAACTTCGTACCCTTGTTTTTGGGTGATAAAATCAATTCAGTCCTCCCGCACTGAGTGAAGCAGAATAATTGTGTCAAACTTTTACTGACTAAAAAACTTCCATGATTTTCGGTTGCCCTTTGCGTTACAGGGCCACAGGACCACAGTGCCTTTTTAAGATAGTCCCGCGACCACCGCAGGCAATTGGTCCTATGAGGGCCCCATCAGTTTGCTGATAGCTCAAAGAGGCGCGCGTGAATCTGCCGAAAGAACTGTATGGTGAGGTCGTGCGTCAAGCAGAAGGTGTGATCATCGTAGGGCCTCTCCAGCCACTCCTCAAATATAGGCAAATAATTATATTTATGTTGAAAGTCTAGAATTCGCGAATTTCACATATCAAGTGATCATTTCATGGTTACAAGTCGTTAATTTAGCACATGATTTACAAGTTAAGAAACATGCAATTTCATTCGTCAAAATATTTGGTTCTTTCACGGTCAAAATATTTTGAACAGCAGAAATTATGACACTGTTCATAGTAATGAATTTACTTGCAACGCAACTTTAGCTAGACCATTTAATCCGAGCATCTAATGCTGTAATTAATCTTCTGAAACTTCTAAAGCCCATAGAACATAGTTTACAAGTACAGTTTCACTTTATTATCTTCATTAAACTTTAGCGCTTGACAGTTAATTCCAAATTGCATTTTCTATATGCTGTATGGCACTGCTTAGCCTCTCACTATGGTAAAAGTCAGCTCTTGGGTCACGGGAAGCGTCAACCAGTCGTTTTAGTATCTCTTTGAAGTGGCTGTGAGCATTGTGTTGCCTTATAAATTTGAACAGTTCTGTAAAATGGTTCAAAATTATAAAAGAAAAATTTCAAAGTAGGTAAGGTACTGGAAGTGTGGTATATTACACCAAACTTGCGTAGAAATTCTGGAAAAACTCACTTCTATGGTCCTTCTAGGCAAGTCGCAATCGCTCCAAGTTTTGCAGTTTAATTAATGACAAAGTAATTAACAAAACCTACATCGCTTTGTTTTCAACATCATTAGCAGCGGTTGATTGATGAGTCTATGGCGCTCACAAGCCATTATCGATTTGTTATAAGGCCATCAAATATTATGGTTTGTTATTCGATTGATGGGTATTATTAATAACTATCTGTCTGCCCTAGTAGACATTTTTTTTCATCATCAAATGAGTTCTGAGATCCAGGGTGGGATGGGAAGGACTGTCAGACTCGTACAGACCAAAATCCACGGTGTTCCTTCAATAGCCGTTTACTTTCCAGGGTCACGGTTACCTGATAGGATACTGAAACTTGGATAAAATAGTACCGCGCCCCCGGCAGGTTTTGGCCCTCTAAGGGACCCCGTCACCCTAGTCGATTATGTAGGTTTTTATTTATTTATACAACGAGTCCGATATCATGTCCGATAGTCGGTCTGTACAAACTGAAAGGGAAGGTAGCTTGTTAAATTCTGTCAATAATATTAGTCAACATTGAGCAGTCGGAACCCAATCCCTACTGAATGGTAGTCAATAAAGAAATCGCGTTTTACGATTGAATTTAATCGTGGGACTATCTTCAAAAGACTCTAGAACGACAAGGGATATTTGTTTTATTTATTAATTTAGAATTAAGCTCGCGTTTAACCATTAACTCGTCTAATTGTAAGCGATGATGAAATTGAGGAAGCACGTTGGATTTTGGATTTATACGCCCTATGTCAGAAACGCAAAATGTCAGACACACATATTGTTTGATTTTCATGCAGTTTGAGTCTAACAGTCTCTTTTATTCCACCCAGGTCGGGAGAAGTCACGATTCCCATACACAACAAAGTGATTCACTATCAAATTCATCTCCTATATGGGGTTTAATAGGAGATTAAACTTTCTATGGTAGTTCGTTATCTTGTTGGTGAAAATTTCACCAAACTTTTGGCCTTAATCTTATGTAGGTAATGTCTCTCAAAATCCACTCACACAAAGTCTCGAAGTAAATGCTAGTTGATAATAAATTGCTACTAACTTTGATGGTCAATAAGTGGTTATATTATGGGTCTATTTGGCAAGAACTAGGTCATCTGTTATGGCTTAAAAGGACATAAATCCATAACTAATGGCCGATTGTAAATTAGTAGATTGAACTATAGTTGTTAAGGCATATAAAGCTGAAGAGATTACAAACAATTGGCAATTTTTAGACAAATACTCGTATCATCATTTGGTTTTACCTTTTTCAATGTAGGGGCGGTAGCAATGTTACATTCGTGTTGGAAAATACTCACTGTAATAATGTGTTTCCAAATGTGAACAAAAAAATTGTTCTAAAAAATCACAAGTTTGCATAGTATAAAACGAAGATGCTTAGGTTTGTGTGTATGCGCATAATTTGCGAACGACTCCATCAAATTCGATAATTCTTTGTTCGTTGTGTTGTGTCAGGGTAAGATTTTTATGCAAGTTTTTGGTACATATCCACCAGATAGATTGGTTTGACGGTAAAACATTGTAAATTCTATATTTTATTTTCAATATAAAATATGCGCCAACCGGTTAACATTTATTGTTATTCATCTCTAATAAAACTAAGCAAGAACATAGTAGGTATAGATATTCTATACCTACAGCTCGGAACAATTTAGTCGGACTGCGTCAACACAACAGAATTCATCAACCACCTTGACATCCGTTGACAATAATGTCCACTATTGTACTGTGAACTGTGAAAGATCGTATCGCCAACAATATGCAGTGATTTACTGACTCACATGAATTAAACTGAGTATTAAAAAAGATTTGTTTGTGAATTGTTATATTGGACAGGCGAGTCCGAAGCGACAACGAACCAATACAAGACGTCAATCGAATAGTTCTGTCATGCTATCGGATTGCTTTCGCTTTTCTATGTGACGGGATTCAAACAATTCCATACATTACTAATAAAAAACGCCTCGCTTCGCATTCGTCACGCATGTCTGTTTGACAAAGGCTTAAAGCCTGAATTCTTCTTACGCTAATGTCGGTCGCGTAAGCACTGCTGGCGCCAATATCGCAGAACGCGTAAGGCGCAAAATGTTTAATTCGCTAAATGTCCAGCGGTTCCGAAAAGTTCGCAGAACGTCGAATTCGCAGAACTTCCAGTTAGCAGAACATCCAGCTGTACTAATCTAAATAAGAAATCTTTTCGCTGAACTCTACGATGCGCTCTTCGACGAGGCGGCTTTGAGATCGCCCGGCCGTGCAGCGCCAGCACTGAGCGCTAGTGTCGCTGTCAGTAGCTGAGTTATTATGTAACTTTAGTCACAGTGAGTGCTGCGGCCACACTGTCACAAAGCTGTGCTGAAAGAGAATAGCACTACAGTGTGTCCAATTCGTAACTGGACATTATGCGCCTGGTGCTTAACAGAACACAATGTATACCGACATCAGCGTTAGAAGAATTCAGACTTTTGGACAAACATTAACTAAATGACAGGCCTGTTGGTCTAGTGGTTAGTGACTCTGACTGCTATGCCGGAGGTCGTGGGTTCGATTCCCACCCAGGACAAATGTTTGTGTGATGAGCACGATCATTTGTTCTGTGTCTGGGTGTAATTTATCAATAATATGCAAATATTTAAAAATATATAAGTATGTTTATCAGTTCTCTAGTACCCATAACACAAGCTCTGCTTAGCTTGGGACTAGATGGCGTTGTGTGATAGTTGTGGAATATTTATATTTATAAATGCAGTGAAGGCCGTAACAAAATACTTAAATACAAAAGCTTATGAAGCGTTTCGTATTTCTTCCTAGCTGTCACAAAAGCTTACGAAAATCTATTTTTTTTACCTTTTAAGTTATACTTATCACATTTGTTATTTAACAAGAGGGAGTTCCCGTGTAGACTTTTTGGAATTCGGATTTCAACTTATTTTCAATGTTCTTAATAGTGTACAAATATTCTACTATATAAATCCATAAAAGTTCACAATGACAAAGGTTTATCTTATCTGTTTAATGAGATCTTTTCTAGATACTGTTGTGCTCCAAAAATTATACGACTCAAACAACAGTTTTGTGTCTTATAACAATTTTTAACCATTTATAATACTTTCATTTCCTGAGAATGATGATCATAATTAAGAATCATAGAACTAAATTAAAAAAATCACTGTAATATTTTTCTGTTTTAATACTTATTAAGACTGATTTGGGGTATGGCTTAGGCTGAGAACCTTTCTGTTCGAACAAACACAGCTTACGCGAGCTTTCGCGGCACCAAAAATATGCATTTACTCTGAATGGCAAAGAGATGGAATGAAGATTTTCACGTTGTTGAGGATAACTGTAATGAATTAAATGGCAAAATGCCTGGTGTATCGCATCAGATGGCAAAGCTTTACATTTCTCATAGTTGTTGTTAGGTTTGTTCGTAGTCATACGGGAAGTCCTTGACTGGTCTCAGTAAAACGTTTGTGTATATTTATGCTTCTCGTAACAACATTGTTTGGATTTTATGGGTTGCAAGTGTAAAAACGTTTGATTGATTTATTGTTTGTTTCTGTTTCTCTAAATGTGAATATTACTCCGACTGAGAAGCAAGCATAATATTTTAGACAAAACGTTTGTAAATTGATTAAAGTGATTTCTTTAAAAGCTGTGTAGGTGTTTGGTTGTAACTCTCGCTTTATTTTATGAGTTTGTTCAATATCTAAAGTGCAAAAAAGATATGATTTGGAAATAGATAGAAACACTGTAATATAATTGTTTTCTAAAAAGGCCTTCACTAGGTGCTGATATATCAGCTTCAAAATGATCATGATAACGAACAATTTCATTTTTTAAATTAATAAATAGGATGGCTTTATCCTACACTTTTTAAATAAAGAAGAATACCTTTTTAATGATATTTGACATTGGTTTATTGGAACCAAAACGGGATCATACAATCTTTCTTGCCTTTTGAGTGTATGTAAAAAATATCAAGTGTCTCTCTGGGTGGAGCGAAAAGGACTGACAGACCTTATTCAATCAGATATCCTTCGTATTGGGTTGCGGTGACCTTTCAACCTTTCAAGACAGACCCACAACCCAGACTGTCCCGTAACCCAGAAGGGGTCGCAGTACTGGCTCATCAGATAACCGTGACCCTGGATCGTAAAGGGCTATTGAAGGATCGCCGTGGAGTCAGTACAAGTCTGACAGACCCTCCCGTTCCGTCCTGGGTGGAGTGACCCATTTGATAATTTTAACACGATTAAAGTTGTCACAATCTTCCAGCTTCCAGCGCAAAAGCAACAACATAGAAATCATTAACGTCTCCGTTTTTTTTTTCAGTATTTACTGAAGAATACAAGGCTGAGTGATGTGAACAAGCGGTTGAAGGCACAGATATGGAGCTCAGTGGTGACCATCGTGCTCGTGGAGGCCAAGAATCTTCCTGCGATGGACCTGGACACCAGGTCTAGTGATCCTTATTGTAAGTTTAGGTGAGTAATAAACGTAGCTGTAGCACTTTCAGAGGTCTATCACTTTTTTTTTAATTTCGTAGTAAAATCTTCAAATGAGTTCTCCCACCCAGGGCAGGGCCGGAGGGACTGTCAGACTTGTACTGACTAAAATCCACGGTGTCCTTCAATAGCCCTTTACATACCGGGGTCACGGTAATTTGTAAGTCCCGCGACCTAGCTGTAGCACTTGCAGAGGTCTGTCAGTTTCAAAAATATTACTTTATCTTCGCGCGGTGATTAGCAACTGTCACTAGGTATCGTACTACTGAGTGAAAGAGAACATCATTTCATTTCATTACATCCAAGAAACATATACAATCTCACGATTTTTTACGATACTAATACAGAATACTAATTCCATCATAACAGCTATTTCCGAAAATAATTCAAACAAACTTCAATTCAGTGTTACATAATTATTACCAAGAAACTTTGAATACGCACCGTTTGTTTGTACAAATTGGAAATTTCGCAGACACAAAACTGATTTTCAGTAAGCGTATTTATTTGAAATTTCGCTCTGGTTGTATAATTAATGTTGCCAAATTATTTTGGAGCACTTTATTACGACGTTGTATTTGTTTTTTTTTTTCTTAATTAAGATTAGATGTTTTTAACTGTACGTAGTATTTGCTTGTAGGCAAAGAAGACTATTAAAACTATTTAATTTAAAAGCTTTTTTGTGAGTAGAAAAAATCGATTACAAAGGCACTTATACAATATTTGGCGCCAACGTCGCTCTGGTTCGCCTTGACGAGTAATTTATCTTTATTTAGTAGTTCTTTGTTGTACTAATAGATTGTTTTAAAAAAAAAACTGATTGACCTGTTTCCACCACAGGTTAGGTAACGAAAAATTTAAGAGTAAGGTAGTATGGAAGTCTTTACATCCGTCGTGGCTGGAGCAGTTTGACTTGCACCTCTACGACGACCAGGAGCAGATACTAGAAGTAACCGTGTGGGACAAGGACAAACAGAGCAAAGATGACTTTATAGGAAGGTAAGAAGAGTCGGAAACTATTTTCATCAATAACTTTTACAATCGAATTTTATCCTTTTTAGAGTTATTGAAAAACCTGATAAGCCAGTAAATTAGAATTAACGATAGCGAAGTACGACTCTCAAAAGCTACTTTAGCACCTGTTTTTTCAAATAAATTAGCCTGCCCTATCTAAAAGATTTCATGGATTGTCGGATCTAAGTTGGCACAGACGCGCCTGTACATCAAGCTATCGTAATCTGTAATTTTTTTCCAATCGAAAGTGAACATTCTTCTATTGTGATTAAGTGTTAAATCTATTGAAGACATTTGAAAAGGTCAACGTCAATCGTCAAACGAGGAATATACACTGTTCCATGTAGTTCGTATAAAACTAAGTAGGTACCCGGTCTTCATCACATGTAGCTAAAGTAGTAACCAAAAATGGGGTACTTTATATTTTATCACGCTTGGCAATTAGGGTTGTAACCGTACTCGGGAAAACCTAATGGGCGTAACATGTTAAAGTACGTCCTGTTTCCATAAAATGTATAGTACCTACTTTAAAGTAGTTAAATAAAACGGAAAGATAGGTAGAATCAATTATCGGATCGGCTCATCAAAGGTGATTACTCTGGCTCAGAAAAAACCGTCTGGATAATAAGATTTGAATTTTTTATGTTTGCCAATAAGGATTTTAATCTAAACCGGTTAAAATAGATTTCTCTTTTGGGATATAAGAATTTTCAAATAATTGTACAATGTACCCAACAGCAGCCATTGAATTTTAGACAGACGAACTCAGGCAGATAAGTCAAAATCGAAGCCCTTCAACGCCTGTGGCTCATTAACCTCATTCTTACCGTGTTATTAGATTTTGCAAACACTAAGATAAAGGTCATAATATCCTGTATAATGAGGAAAACTGAACATTTTTTATTGTTATCAGAATTAATTTACTCTACGACCAATTTGGTCCAATTTTTAGAGGAGTGGTTATATTGGCCTTAATTTTAAATTATAATGTTGATGATGCTGACTATCATAATTCTCGCATTAATAAAAATGATAATACTCCTTTTCTAAATAAAGACATTACAAAACAATTTTACAGGTGTGCAATAGACTTATCAAGATTAGAAAGAGAGAAAACACATAACATTTGGAAGGATCTAGAAGATGGGAATGGACAAATATTTTTATTATTGACCATCAGTGGGACGACTCAATCGGAAACCATTACAGACCTCAGCAGTTATAAGGAGAATCCTAGAGACCGAGAAATTATTGAAAGGCGATATGTAAGTGGTGTAGTCATTATAAATACTATTATGCCAGACGAAACAAATCCTAAAAGCTGGGTAATAAGTATACATCATTTGGACTTCTAGATATTGTATTAAACAAAAATTGAATGCAGATACAAATAAATGCTATTACCACAAGAAATGCACGTTACTGATAAAAACTAAATTAAATTGGATAATAACTATATTGTACAGTGGGCTTCATCAATTGGTCACTCCAGTAACGGCCGTATATGCTTCCAAAGGGGGTCAATCACAGTATGACGTAGACTGTACAAATTATAAATAACAATTGTGTTCTTTTAGACATGGTACAACATTAACGAGCAATCGAGTGGAGTAGGATGGCTTTGCGTGAAAGTATACGGTGCCAAGGGCCTTGCAGCGGCAGATTTAGGAGGCAAATCAGACCCATTTTGTGTCCTAGAACTTGGAAACGCACGATTGCAAACACATACGGAATACAAAACGTTAGCACCGAACTGGATGAAGATATTCACTTTGTAAGTTATGCTTGGAATAAGGTTAATTGTATTACAAAGGAAAGTTTATGAACTACTGCTGGAGACAGTTTGTAAGTTAATCTTGTCTCGACAAATACGCTGAATTGTAGTGTACTCGTTAGTCAGATTCAATTAGAGGTTGTTTGTTCTGCACGGTAGTAAAATGTCAGTTCTTTGCATTTCAATGGGACTTATAGTAAAAAGTTAAGTAAAGTGAGTCCAGAATCTAAAATATTAATACTCTCACTATCTATGAATAGAAGAACTACACATAAAAAAAATATTTTATCATTATTAAAAATTAAAATTACAAGGTCATCGTTAGTTATTTAAATACATCATTAGGTATACTTACCTACCAAGGTCCTACAAGTCTTTCAAAATTTTACGCTGTGACTTTTGTATCTTTCAGTACAGTAAAGGATATCACTTCAATACTAGAGCTAACAGTTTACGATGAAGATCACGACCACAAAGTGGAGTTCCTCGGCAAACTAGCCATACCATTGCTAAGCGTAAGAAATGGTGAGAAACGATGGTACGCTCTGAAGGACAAGAAGATGAGGGCGCGAGCGAAAGGAAACTATCCTCAGATATGTTTGGAGATACTGGTCATATGGAACCCGGTAAGTCAAAATCATGTTTGATTCTCCTGTGCCTGCAGTTTGAGTAAATACTTCCTCAATAAAACCTTTGCACAAAACAAGAAACGCTTACAAAATTTAATATAGTACGTGTTGCTAAGCCAGCAGCTAGAACTTTAATGGCCTACAAAACATTGTGAGTTAAACTTTGGTCAAACCTAAGACACATAGGGAGCGTGGGAGTAAATAATTGAGGCGATAGAAGTCAGCCCTGGTTTGGTTGTTGAAGAACTTGTTTTCATTTAAAACCAAAATGTAACTATAGATAAAGAAACAACTTACATTGTTACAGCTAAAAGCAGCCATTAGAGCAGTGAATCCAAAAGAACCGAAGTACATGCACCAAGAGGCCAAGTTCAAAAGGCAGCTGTTTATAAGAAACGTGATGAGGCTGAAGGCGATCATCATGTGGTTTATAGAAGTTGGGAAGATTTTACAGTAAGTATTTCTGGTAGTTCTTTATTCTACTCAGCTCTGGTGGCTTACAGACCTCAGCTACGTATAATATTCTGATACCACGTATAATATGCATCTGGTTTTACTAAAGACTAAAATTAACAATGAAATCTGAGATTTTCTGAAAACATTTACACCACCAATTCATCACACAAAAAAGAAGGATACAATGGAAACTTGAAAAAACAAAGAAATTAATTTTACAAACCTGGCAAAAAATTACTTGCCACTGCAGAAAATAGCATAAATCTAGCAATAGCCGAAATTAACAAGTCATTTCAATTTACAATGTTAAACATCATCAAAAATCCCTGACTGGAGGCTTTAGATTAAAGGCATACCACAGGATTCTCTGGTCAAGCAGGTCATAATCTCCTCTAAGATGACATGCGAGATACAATTTAAGAAAAAAAAATACCATCAACATGCCAACGGGTTCCGTTTAACAGCATATTAACATTTTCTTTTCAGAGACTGTTTCGAATGGGAATCAAGAATACGTTCCTTCCTAGGCCTTTTGGTGTGGCTTGCATTCTGCTACTACTACGAGATGTGGATGCTGCCTTTCCTCATTTTAATGTTCTTCGGCAGAGCTTGGCTTATCTATAGGCTAACTGGTAAGTTGCACTTGAAATATATATTCTATTGCTAGACGTTAAAATGTATCTTTGTTTGATTTTATCTTCATCATTTTTTTTTTCATCTTTGATAAGAATCAAAGTGTATTGTCTTCTTTGGCTATGTATATTGCTAAAAGCTGACGTTGTGACGTGAGTAAGTGTTGATTTGCTATAAGCATCTAATTTTGCAGTAGCATTCTCGATGTGCAGATTCCTTCGAATATTTCCATTATTTATATTTTTAGTTGCCTCATTAAGTGTTTGTTTCCTTGATTTTATCATTTCTTTCTTTTATTTTATTTTTAGTAAATTTCAAAACTTTCGTGAAGTCTATCAGAATCGACCCGAAGGCTTATTTTTCATATTTATTTCTTAGTAAGTCTATGAATGTTGTATCAATGCATGCTTCATGTTTAGTGTCGTATTTGTTTTGTGTTGTATTTTCAATTAGTATGGGCTGATTTTTCATTAGTAAGATAACTTGAATTTCAAGAATAAATGTAACATTAATATTTTTAAACAAGCCCTCATTTTATTTCTGGTTTAGAAGTTATCTAACTATTGAGAAATCTAAGTTAGTTCATAAATAATAATATATGGGTTTACTTGAGTAAGTACTAACAATATTGTTATATTCATAAAAATTAGGTATCTGTGTAGTTTTTTTGTAAACTTACTAATAGAAATAAACAGCTTTATAGACTAGTAAAAAAAAACAATGTCACATTTACTGACATAGTTACAGGCAACACAACAATTTAGGTATTTATTAAATGGCTCAGCTTATGTAAATTTCGTAACAATGTTTCATTACCAAACATATTCAATAGCAATAGATATAACTGAAGTCATCATTACACGAAATCTCAGTTAGGACCAAATATTGACTTTGTAACCAACACCACACTATGAGTATTTATTCGCAAATCCCACAAATAAGCGGGCAGCCTATAATTATTCACGTAGGTATTACAGACGTTCAAAATCTTAGTTACTATCAGTAAAAAGACACTACAAAATGGGTAAAACGTACCTAAAGGACCTTAAGGTCGACTGGTAGAAAATACCGAAGGTATAAAGGCGCGCGTGGAACACAACACGCCGTCGACCCGGGCATGGTCCATGGTCGGACAGTGAGTCGCCCGTTACTCGCCGCCCGCATGCCCAATGGGAAACACCCTACAAGACCTTTTTCAAGTACCTAATATTTGACTGCGCATATTCCTTTTTAGGGACGTGTTACATTTTCTGTTAACACAAAATAATTATTCATAATTATAGACATTTGTTTGCTTTAACTGTTAGATTCACCACTTCAAGATTGAAATTACCATCTATTCTTCGTTTTACAGGAGGCAATCCTTTACTAGTACCAGTGGATGACGAAGATCTGTTAGCTGAAGAAGACGACGAGGATGAAGCTGATAAGGTAGATAGTTATGTTAGTTCTAATAATTTCGTCACTTTAAATAGCTACAAATCTATGCTTGCCTAGGATAATTATTTAGATGGAACCGTCTTCCGTCTCTGCTTATTAACCGAACAAAAGGTTAGAGATATCAGAATGACTTCTTGTTCCCCTCACATTATGAGAGTTGTACCAACACTTATAATTAA
This sequence comes from Agrotis puta, assembly GCA_943136025.2. NCBI lineage: Eukaryota > Metazoa > Arthropoda > Insecta > Lepidoptera > Noctuidae > Agrotis > Agrotis puta. Next base: position 4,466,135 of record OW964189.2, on the reverse strand, counting down.
AGATGGCATCACTCGTTCTAAGAATGGTAGTAGAACTGTTTGAATTTGTGGCAATAATGAATTTTAAATATTGATTTAAAATCCTGATTGGCAATCTAATCTGATAGAAACAGAAATCCCTTTTATTATTCAAGAATTGAAAATGATTGAGCAACAAAATCGTATATGACACCGTGGATTTGACGGACCAGGGAAGCATGACATTGAAAGAACGACTATACTCAGCATTGAATGAAATAAGGATACCAATGATGGCGATGATAACAAATATTTTGCCCTTACAGGAGGAGAAGAAATCTCTGAAGGAGAGGTTGCAGGCGATACAAGAAGTGACACAAACTGTACAAAATGCGATCGGTTACGTCGCCACTTTAGGAGAGTCGGTTAAAAAGTAAGTATCTACCTACAATAATAATTTGTACTTATAAATATTAAAGTTGTTAACTTCAAAATTACAAAAAAGAAAAACAACTTTATCTATGATACAACGGTTTACCTTTTCGATACCTGTCGCATAGACCAGCTACGCTATTCTCTATTTCTACGCTGTACGCTACGACGAGCTAGTTGTCGAAACAAAGCTTCTGGATAGTGTCGCATCAAATTTGCGATTCGTAGACCAATCAAAGTTGTCGACATAGCGAAGGAAATTAGCAAGTTGAAATGGTAGTGGACAGGCCACATAGCACGCAGAACTGAAGGCTAATGAAGCTGCAAGAAGAAATCTATAGGGGCGTATGTTCAGCAGTGGACATCCTCTTTTTTTTTGAAGTGAAAACTTCTTTAGCGGCGTTGTGCACTTTTTTGGAATGGGTAAAAAATGTTAAATTCGCGTCAGGACACGTGACCTGATCGAAAATTCGTAAGACGGTGCAGGGCGCTTGCGCGACTGTTCGTGTATGTTTATTACTATTCAAGTTTTCACTTCTGCCGGCACTGCCAGAGTGCAACCCGCCGTTTTTTTTAGCGTAGTAAAATCATCAAATGAGTCCTCCCACTCAAGGCAGAGCGGGCGGGACTGTCAGACTCGTACTGACTAAAATTCCCTATGTCCTTCCCTACGTTCCGGGGTCACGGTAAATCGTGAGTCTCGCGACCAGCAGTGAACATCCTACGGTTGATATGAAATACCAAATTGTATTATCGACGCTGGGGCAACGCTGCCCACAAAGCAGAAAATAATGCTTAGAAAATAGCACTGCAAGGTTTTAAAGATGAAAATACCCCAGAAATTAACCGTCATCGGCATTAAGCTATGTTAGCAAAGGTTTACTACCTGATTGCCTCAATGTAATAGGTAAAAGGCACATCAAAAGTTACGATTCCTAAGATCAACGATCCGTTTTATGATCATAACAATCGGCCATAAAGCTTTTTGTGCCAACCTCCTCTGTATTATTAAAATACTAAATGAATTTTGCTCTTTAAAGAATTAGCAGTATCGTAAATAGCTGTCCAGTCTTCTATTAAAATGCATATAAGATACGTAAATCAGCCTATAGTGGATCCTACTGAAACACGAGCGTTTTCCCTATGAGAGCCTTAAACAACTACACGATCCCTTTGCTGCAGTTCTATCCTCTAAGGATAGAACCTTGGTCGCGGGACTGTACGAATTACCGTGACCCCGGAACGTAAAGGGCTATTGAAGGACTCCGTGGATTTTAGTCAGTACGAGTCTGACAGTCCCTCCCGCTCTGCCCTGGGTGGGAGGACTCATTTGATGATTTTACCATGAAAACAAAATAAAAGGATAGAACCTCGTATGCAGTGTCACTCCAGCGTCGAAACTATAGTTTGATATTCACTGAGCTAACAGCGACGTGGCGCTGCAAAACTCAAGCCTCTGTGTCGACAACGAGCTCGTCGTAGCGTATAGCCTAGCAATTGTATTTTAAAGAATAGCTTCACTAGTTGATGTTATTTATGCCTTAAAATTTTTATTTCTTCGACTATCGACATGCTTCAGTTTTCTTACGATGTTTTCTTTGACTGCTTCATGTTTTGATGGATTAGTTTAGCTTTATTTACCTTGGTACACTTAAAATAACCTGGATTTTACCAAGGTGAAAGTCCTCGTTACCATTATTTTATCACTGCCATACTGTGTAAAATAGAAATGTCCGAATACCACTAATAAAGTCTTTGTTTATTTTCAGCCTGACGAACTTCACAGTGCCATATCTAAGTTATTTAGCTATTATAATGTTATTTGGAGCCATGATGGTGTTATACGTTATACCTTTGAGGTACCTGCTCATGGCGTGGGGTGAGTTGCATTTACTAGCCCTATTTAGTCCAGACGCCAAAATAAGTTAAAAATAACTAAAACCCGACTACGAAAAAATCGCGCACTGAAAAGTATAAAACAAGAACAATATTCATTTGACCGAGTAATACCCGTGGTCGTGTGCCACCTGCAGTTGTTTCAGACAATCTTTATTGGCTAGGTAGCACACGACCACGGCTATTACTCGGTCAAATGAATATTGTTCTTGTTTTATACTTTTCAGTGCGCGATTTTTTCGTAGTCGGGTTTTAGTTATTTTTAACTTATTTTTTATTTACACTATTTTGGGGTAATATTATTTGAAGTAAGTCATTTGTGTTACATGTATAGTTTCTGAGTTGACACTGTTAGAAAAAGAAAATTAGCTAGTAAAAGCTATACAATGTATATATATTTGAAATGTGCTCATCAAGCCCTTTAATTTGATACCCATGTCGATACTGTGCGAAAATATTTTTTTTTTCGGTAACGCCTTCTCATCCCCTAGAAGGCGCCATATTGGATTTGGTGACACGCCACCTATAACCAGCGGACAACTGAGACGCTTCTAACGAGACCTCATTTGTCATGTAATGATCAGTAGTTTAGAAGTTATGAGGGAACAAACAAACATACAAACATACATACATACATACATACATACATACATACATACATACAAACATACATACCGGTCAAAATCATAACCCTCCTTTTGGCTTTGCCGTAGTCGGGTAAAAACAGCTTCTGATTCTATGACAACAAAAATACCTGCTGATAAAACTCTAAACGGTTGATGGGTCAGGTCACTTAATTCTCCACATTTGGAAATTAATCAAACTCTCCCTGTTTGATTTATTTTGATTATTTTAAGAATTTCATTACCTTAAAAGTTGCCCAAGTAGAACCATTTTTTATTTTTTTCCATATACTGGCTCTGCTCATGCTACGAAATAATATTGTCTGGGCATACGCTAAAAAACCATGCAAAACCATTTATTTTTTGTTCTAGGTGTAAATAAGTTCACAAGAAAGATTCTTCGGCCGCACACGATACCTAATAACGAAGTTCTAGACTTATTATCGAGGGTACCGGACGATGAAACTTTGGTAAGTTAAATTCTTAGTTTGTTAAAGATCCTCTCTAGTAATTGTTTATCCTACCAGACTCCCACTGCTCGAACATAATCGTTAATGTTGACAGCCCAAAAAAAAGGATTTTTCAGGGAGACAGAGGATATACAGCCTAAGTTTTTGTTTACCAGACTCCTCTTATAGCGCCTGGAACTCATCATTATAGAACAAATTTTATGATGAAATCGCTATAAAAAAAAAACAGCTGATTTCTACGTTACGGCGATTGAAATAGATTTGTAAGAATGGTGTTTTTTTTTGCCATTTCAAAGTATTGTAAGAATCGACTCGTGATAATAACTTCCCTGAGTCGCCTTTAAAATGTTGCCAGTGTTTGAACTCCCTGCATTAAATGAAATAATTTATTTTTTCAGCTGGACTGTAGAGAACTTAAGCCACATCCATTGAATGAGCACAGAAGGGACGCAAGAAAGAAACACAAACCTTCGTAACATTCTCCGATCGCGATCCGAAAAAGGGTCCGACACTACGTAAGAAATCTCGGCAATAAGGACATTTAGGATTCTAAGATATTGACGCGAACTTGGCAACCCACACTGCCGGACACCTACTGAATCGCTAAAATTATAAAGGTGCTCTTACACGATCAAATACAATTGTAACAAATTTTGTTTTTGATACAAGGATCTTTTATCATTGGAATGATGTTGACGAGTCGGTCTTTTGTGGAAAATGTATGTAAGGTATTTAATTTATTCAAGCCGTAAATGGCGATGTTATATCCAATTTTAGCCATTCGTTGAAAGATCTATGTGGTCTATAAGTTACACGCCATTGTATCCTCTGTGAGCGTTTTCATCACTAGATTTGTTACAACTAACCACATAGTTTTACAATTCCTATGCATGTCGTAAGAGCACCTTTAATGACTATAATGGACAGAGAGAAAAACACAATATTTATTTGTATTAAAAGTATCTTAACGCTTATTCTATAGAATAAGCAATGAGAGATTATTGAGATCTAGAAGCAGTGAGTAACTAGGTTTTATTGAGTGTTGTTTAAAGCTATAAAGTTTGCAAAGTATGTCCAAAATTGAACATTTTACCTACAACGGGCAATATTCAATTAACTGCCAAGCTTTACTTTATAAAATCATTTTTTGCCTATTGAATGAATAACCTTAATTATGAAATCTATTTATTATTATTTCTGATTGGCTTCTTAATATAGGTACTAATAGTAGGCAAACAATATTTTATTTATATTTTATTCTCTGAATTATTAATAAAAACTGTGATTATTGAAGATCTGTTGACAGAAAAGAATAAAAATACGACAACATTTTTTGTGAGTAAGAAACAATATTCAATAGACGATGAATATTGCAATAATGATATATCGATATAAGTAAATGTTTCTTCCATTGTTTTCCATACACATAGTCTTAGCTAGAACATGCTAGATAAATTTCTATTTAAATGTTTGTAATGTACAACATTGCTAAATAAGGAAAGTTGGTATCATAAACCACACCCCTTGGAACGTGAATCAATTCAGCATAGTTTGTCAAAAAAGCTGGGTAAAGAATTTATTCTTCTTGGCAACACTAATACAGCTGTCAAGTGAGTGGCGCCATGTTAGTGCGATTGCAGCGCCGCTAATAATATTTTTATACGTTTTTTTGCCAAACAACAACAGTGGTGTTGCATAATGTTGTTCGCAAACTGACAGTCCACTTATCACAAATATTTAGCTTAACACATAAGAGGATTGTCAGTTTCCTAACATTATTACTTTGTGGAATGGTAAGATGTGTGTAAATAACTAGAGCTGCCGGAATAAAATAAAGATTTTTTATTAAAAACAGAGCTCCAAATTCCTCGTTAGATATTGCATTTAAGTCCCAAATTGTATAAAATCCAATAGATTATAATACTAACACGTAGATAGGATTTTTTAATGACGCCATTTTTGTAAGAAATGTTATTGTTGTGTTAATGTTAATATTTTAAAACATGAATATTTACGAGAAACGTAACCATCATAGCATAGCTCATTCCTCTACACTACACCATTTATTTATAGTATAAGACTGAGACCAATCTCATTAATCATTTGAAGAGTATAGATAGAAAATCATGTTTGTACTTTTATTCTAGTAGAGTACCTGTTTAACTATACGAAAATAAATCTATGTGTCAGCTTTTCCTTAGCTGGTTTCTCATTCCAATTTATAAACTAATTCTAGTTTAGTGTTAAGACCGGTTCAAATAGGTCTAGTCCTTAGTAGAGTGCGAGTCATTAGTTGCTAAAACTGAGGACTTAATTTGTGGAATTCTTAGTTTAATGAAAACTGCTCGTTGAGCGGTACATTCTGGTCGAATGATATCGACCATAAACCACACACTTTACTGAAGGCTGGACACGTTTCAAAAACCGTTAGATTATCACTAATAACTGTTGTTTCTATATTCAATCTGTATTTTAATCCGTGACACAATAAAAAAAAATTACAATCTCTTGTTTCAAAATTGTCGCACAATATCATGCACAAAAATATCTCTTTTTAAATTAAAAATCTGTGATGTACGAACTCACTTCTAGTTAGATAACAAAACTTGCCAAGTTTATTTAGAAAACTGTTATAACAAATATTCGGTAAAGTTATGTGCTAAATGTGCGAAATCATGAGCTGGAAATTGAAGAAAGTATTGGCCAATATTAAGCTCTAAAGCAGGTCTCTTACTGAGCCGAATTACGCTTGGGTTTCGCTTGCTAGCTCTTAGTAACGACTACTAAGACTAGATTAATGGGTGGAGTTTCTTTTTTGCAGTCGTTAATAACGCTAATTAATGTTCATAATGAAAAATGTAACGCGAACACGAAACGTATTGAATACAATCGAGTGATTTATAAAATGACTGCGAACGAATCCCATGTCATATCGTATTGTCGCCTACATCATGATATGCTATTAATCAGTAAATAATAATATAAAAGATCGAAACCTTTACTAAAATAACAAATACCAAACATAACCATAATTTCAAAAGTTCCATAAATAACGATTACATTATTGTATCGTGAGAACTAACCCGAACTAAATAGCCATGACATTATATTAATCTTCATTTACTAATTAATTTGTTAATTACTTCTTGAATGAAACAACGCCCAGATGTGTCATTTGAATACTTGAGCTAATGCCAACTGCTAATTAAGAGATAATTTGATTTTAACTAATCATTCGCTTTTTCTAGACTATGTTCCTGAATTCGCCTTTTGTATACGAGGATAGATTAGTGAAAAAGTATTTTCGTATATACCCTTTTAAGTTTAAACCAAGATATTCCGGCACGCCAGAAGCCATCGGGATTTCGGGAATATTATGTATCTTCGACATAAAATACCTAATGTCTAGCGAGACGAAAAATTGAAATTATTGCAAAGAAGAACAAGGAGGAACGAAGAGAAAGAATCAAAGAAGAACTTTGCAAGAAAAGGTAGCTCGCTCAATGTAGAAATCTGAAACATCACCAGCGAAAGTGATTACTAGGTAGATATTTATGAAGTTCCATTGTAGCTAGGTGGCGCTACCTTCTACTAACCTCGTGTACGAAAGGCTTTAGTTTCTAAGATTTTTATAATTTGTAGTGTGACGCACGGCCTGCACAGATCTCTAAAATACAATGCACCTAGCACATCTCATTACTTACCTAAATATATTTTGTATACCAGTGTTTTTGTGATAATAAACAATAATTATTCTTGTTATGAATATAATAGTTATTAAATTGTGTTGTTGCTTGTCTGTCCTAGGGGTGGCCAAGCTACCAAAACTTGTTGAGGCACAATATTGTGGTAGACCCGAAGTTATATTGATCAGGTTTTTACAGTCTATAAAAGAGTTTAATGGACTCCTGTTTTTAAAGAGATAACCAAAAAACAAGAAAAAATTAAAAGACATTAGCACAGTCTACAGCTGCTGTACTTGCTTCATTCTGCTAAATCTCTTTTCTGGACTGTATCCCCATGCATCTTGAATAAATACCTGTTATAGAAGAACCATAACAAAGTTCTTTTGAATACTTTCACTACAAGCTACGATATTTTCAAAAGAAAAGTACAATCCTTTCACGATTATTTTACCCCAGATTTTGCTAACCTTACTGTCAAAATAATAGCAACTGCGATTGCTGCAACTGACATCGCAGTGGTATTTATTTTAAATACATTATGGTTGCCGTGAGAACCAAGCTGTCAGGGGTTTTTTTTTTTTTTTTTTTTTCGTGGTAAAATCATCAAATGAGTCCTCCCACCCAGGGCAGGGCGGAAGGGACTGTCAGACTTGTACTGACTAAAATCCACGGTGTCCTTCAATAGCCCTTTACGTACTAGGGTCACGGTAATCCCTTGGTTCCGCGACCCCAGCAGGCTTTGGCCCTCTACAGGCCCCGTCATTATGCTGACACTCTTTGAGGCGCGCGTGGAACACAACGCGCCGTCGACCCGGGCATGGTCCATGGTCGGACAGCGAGTCGCCCATTACTCGCCGCCCGCATGCCCGCGCCTACGGTGGCCGGAGGTCGTCCTGCGAAGCTGTCAGGGGTAAAATAATTGTGAATTGATATCTGATGATTGTCATTGTTCCTTGGCCAAGACATACCTAAGTGTTTTTGTATAAGACAGAAAAGTTACAAAACTTTTCTTTAGCTTATCAATCTAATACCTCCAGTCCATTTCAACGTATCGAACAAATATTATTTTATGGAGCACAAAGATAATAATGTTAACGCTTTCATATTTTAAAAAATTAAAAAAATGTGAGAAGACTTAGTATGCCTTTTATTTTTCTAACGTCCAAAAATCCTATAATAGACTACCTACTACTCTACTACCTACCCGGACACCATAAACCAATAATAATTCCGAGAAATAGGTATCTTCTATAAAATTAGAAACACTTTATTTTAGAATTCACTGTAAAATAAGATTTTGTAATGAAATCAATCAATATTCCAGTAATCAAATTGACAAATAACCTTGAGACCATAACACAAGGTTTCAGGTTTCAGTACCTACTTGAAGTATTGATGGCGTTTATTGTACGGAAAATTAAAAAGCGCCTCCAGTGTACGAACGAGCGATTTTTTTTTTATTTTTTTAATAAAAACTATCCTATGTCCTTTCTCAAGTTCCAAACGATGTATGTACCAAATTTCACACAAATCGGTTCAGTAGTTTAGGCGTGAAGAAAAGACAGACAGACAGAGTTACTTTCGCATTTATAATATTAGTTTGGATTGTCTTTAAAAATCACCTTATCTGAGGTCTGATATTTCGTTAGTATGCAAAATAATTGCATTAGTGTTATTAAAATAAATAAATAGAAAAAACAGAGTTGACAAGGTGACATTTCGGAAAACTCACGACATTGATACTTGTCCTAGATAACGAAGTAGCCATTTTAGGAATTTATAGGTCACCATCAGTTCTAAATCTGAATAACTTTATAACATCGCTAGATTCCGCTTTGACTCAATTAAAAAGATACCCAATTATTTTTGTAGCTGGAGACCTAAACATTGATTTAATGAATACAACTATAGCAAACCATGCGGAATACCTGACCCTGATGGCCTCACATGGTCTTTTACCTGCTATAACTGAGCCAACCAGAGGACATACTTGTCTTGATCACATTTTTGTAAAATCAAGTTACAGACCCGTAGGAATTATCGGAAAATGCTCGATAACGGATCATGATTTAGCTCTGGCCGTTATTCCTCAAAAAGTCAATGGCATTAATTACCGTACAAGGTGGACAAACAGAATTGACTATGACGCAATCGCGGAGGAGCTACTAAACACCGACTGGTCTGATATCTTCACCTCTAACTGTGCCAACTCATCCGTAATAGTTATTTATGCAACTGTTGTATAATCAGGGGTATTAAAACACGAATGTGGGTTTATCACACGAGGCGTAGCCGAGTGTGATAATAGTATCACATGAGTGTTTTAATACCTAATTATAACGGTTGCATACAAGACTTTATCTACAATCATGCTGTGAATCCTCTATAAAAGATTCTCATAACATACCATATTCGCATACCATATTCGAGTGAAAAAATGGCGGGATATAACACGATAAGACGAGTTGTTCTTTTTTCAAAATTTTAGCGATCTGGTGGTGAAAATGTCATTGCATGAGAATGTTCTTTTTTTGAAATTCATTATAACACGCGTTTGGATGATATAATGATCATTATATCATTGAGTGTTTTAATGTTGGCAATAAGCTAATTGTTATAGGTTCTTTTATAGAGGATTAATAGCATGAAAGTAGATAAACACATTTACAACCATTTTCACCGACCTTATAAGTAAACACACCCGCATAGTCAAAATTAGCAGAAGCAGTTTCACTCTTAAACCCTGGATAACTACAGGTCTTTTGAGGTGTATAAAGCACCGAGACAAACTTCATCAAACCTCAAAATCCCACCCAGAAGATGAAATGAAAAGACTGGTTTATACCAGGTATAGGAATTTTTGCAACAAAATTTTACATAAATTAAAAACAGAGCACAATAGCCAGCTGATAACTGAAAATCGAAAGAACCCAAAAAAACTATGGAACACTCTCAAATCAATATATAACCCAAAGCACGAGAAAAGCGACTCAACCCAACTAATTACTAATTTAAAAGATCCAGTTATCTCCCTAAACAACTGTAATGCCTACTTCACCTCGCTAGGAAAAAATCTATCTGATCAAATATTAACACGAATCTCTGAGACCCAAGAATCACTAGCCAGTAAATACAAACGGTATGAAAATTTCTCACATTCTTTCTTCCTTTATCCGACAGACGAAGAAGAAATAAGTAAACTCATTTCCCAACTGAAAATTGACAGCGCACCAGGCCTTGATGGTATTACCACAAGGTTTATAATAAAAATTAAAAATGCAATCATTAAACCGCTAACACATATTTTTAATTTAAGCTTGGAATCAGGAACTTTTCCGGAATGCTGGAAAATTGCTTCCGTAAGACCAATTTACAAAAATGGCCCTACAGATTTACCTGAAAATTATCGGCCAATCGCACTACTGTGCATTTTATCGAAAATAATAGAGAAATTAGTAAACAACCGACTAGTGAACTTTTTTGAAAAACATAGGTTGATATCAGATAGACAGTTTGGATTTCGGCGAGGAAAATCAACTGAAGACGCGGCTATATTACTTACTAACTCGGTAGCAACTTTCACTGAAAATGGAGAACAGGCCATGGGAGTATTTTTGGATCTTGCAAAGGCCTTTGATACAATATCTATCAAACTTCTTCTGAAAAAACTGGAATGTGTAGGTATACGGGGGACGGCACTTGACTGGTTCACAAGTTACTTATCCAACCGCAGACAGTTAATCAAAGTAGGTGAATACTCAAGTGACGTGCTTCCCATTGACTTTGGAATTCCACAGGGCAGTACACTTGGACCAACCCTTTTCAGCTTCTACATGAATGATATTTTAAATCTTCAACTAAAAAACGCAGAAATAATATCATATGCTGACGACACTGCTATAATTTTCCACGCTAAGTCTTGGGAACGAGTGTACCGCCTTGCAGAAACTGGACTAGTAACTGTTTCCAGGGCTCTTGACGAAAATCTCCTGACTCTCAACATAAAAAAGACAAAATTTATAACCTTCTCCAAAACAATAGCTAGTCGTCCGCCACGTCATCTAATACTAAGATATCACAGATGCTGCAGTTACCAAACGCCTACACACTGTACCTGTACAGCTATAGATCATATTCCCTCAATAAAATACCTTGGCATAACACTTGATGAAAACCTCTCATTTAAATCACATATTCATCTGCTATCTGGGCGCGTTAGGAAGCTGATATACGTAATGAAGAAACTACGTGACTTCACTCCTACTGAAATTATGCGTACAATTTACTTCGGCCTATGTCAGACAGTTCTTCAGTATGGGATTTCTGTTTGGGGTGCATCTGGGAAAAGCACTCTCATAGAAGTAGAAAGAGCTCAAAGAGCAGTGATAAAAGTGGCATTAAGGAAGCCTTTCCGATATGCAACAGATCTTATATATAATGAGTTCACAGTCTTGAGAGTACGGCAACTGTTTATTTTAAACGCTACATTACATGTACATAAAACCCTCAAGAAAAGGTCGGATTATGAACTAGTTGCCTCTAAACGCGTTTTCAGCATTCCACTTCCTGAAGCAAACAGCCTCTTAGCCAGACGTTGCCCGTATTACTCACATATACATACTTATAATAGAATCAGCAAAAGATGCGACATTAAAGAATTGAATAATTACTCATGCAAGAAAACTTTAATTGAATGGTTTGCCAAACTGTCATACGAGGAGACAGAAGAAATCCTAAATTAATTGGACTTAAAGGCCAAAAAAACTGCAAACACACACACACACACTACCACACTCACACTGTCTACTTACGCTCGACGCACGCATCACAACCCACTCACACACAACACAAGTACACATACGCAGCCCTTTATGTACATATATTTCTTTAGAATTATTATTTTATTTGTGTTTCTTTAGAATTACTATTTTATTGTTAAACTTTGTTATTATTATTTTTTTATTGCTCACAACTGGAAATGTTTAATCAGAACGAAATAAATGTCCACCATATCGAAAGTAATACCAAGACTCAACTCAGGTTCCCAAGATACAGGTAAAACCTAGTTTGGGGACCACCGATCAAACAAACCAATGTTATTTTTAATTAGTTACAGATGAAACAATGTTTAGATTTAAGGTTATCTTTGTAACAGTGAAATAAAATTTATTTATTCTTATTCTTTATTCTTAGTTCAGCTGTCCACAAGCAATTATATTGTTTTTGTGAATGGTATTTTTGCTATTTTGTGGTCTGGCAGCAATAATCTTTGAACTATAAATTGATTCCCGCTTTTATAGGTAATAAAATAGGCATTGAATAGGCACTTTAACGACACATAATTTCTGTTCATACTATGCTTTATTTAATCCCAATAATGCATAAATACACCGTTAGTAATGGTTTAAAAACTATAACTGTTTTCTTGTGGAGTCATTTTTGAAACCATCCTACATTTCTCTTATTTCACGTTATTTAAACTTAAAGCGGTGTTTCGGTATCATATTTATATTGCAACGGAGATTATAATGGATCCAAATTGTTGTGCTATATAATGATATAGCATAACAATTTGGGTCCATTTTAGTCTCAATCCCAATCTCATAGACTTAAAGTATGGACTGAGCAATAGCCGCTAAAACTTGACCCCACTCGGTTAGAAAGAGAGGAATCGAAGAACAGTTCCAATATTTCTGATACAAGATAGAGATAGGTAGTGGCTCTCAGTTGGCTAGGGAAGGCGCAGTCCATCTTGTAAGTCTATGGTCTCTAGGATCAAGGTAATTAAAAAATTTAGCCTGGTCACACTTTAAAAAAAAATAGCATCCGCCATTATTTTACTGTCATTATCTTGTCAACGAGCCGTGGTTGTAGATCGCCACAGTGCCAATTTATAATTCCAGTAAAATATAAGTTTCACAAGCAAAATGTCAGCTAAATTGCAAGATTACAAAGCAAGTTTGGAACGCGCTCTCAACGACAAAACCAAGCCATGGTCAAAATACCTCGACCAGGCTGAACAAAAAACCGGCGTCAACCGGGTATATCTCTTCGCTGGTACGTTAGTTTTTTATTTCACGTTTATTTATATCTTTAGCAGTAGTTTTGACGTTTTATTTTGTGTTGTGCAGGTGCAGTGGCGTTCACTGGTTTATATTTAGTGTTCGGGTTTGGAGCAGAATTGATTTGCAATTCGATTGGATTCATTTACCCGGCGTATATGTCTATGAAGGCTCTGGAATCGCCGCAGAAGGATGACGATACTAAATGGCTGACTTACTGGGTGGTGTACGCATGCTTCTCTGTGATCGAGTATTTCTCGGACCTAATCGTTGGCTGGTTCCCACTCTATTGGCTAGTTAAGGTTAGTAGTTATTCCCCTAAGTTACAAAGCGTGTTTTTAGAACGAGTACTGTTATTACGACATCGCAAGTAAGAGTCATTGTCATGAATATTCCGCTCATTAACGAAAATATTTATAAAATATTCTACTGAAATTGTGTAGGTGCTGTAAAAAAACGTGGTTTGCCTTTATAGTGCCTTTCACTATTTAGTGTAGGCATGGCTATAGTCAGTTGAGATAAATTATCTTTTTGCTCTTATCTCCTTGTGATTGTTCACAAGTACTTGATATTTCTTTTGAAATGGACCAAAGAAAACAAAGTTTGATATCATTTCACCTCCACAGAGAAACTTACACATGCATTTCTTATCTATTAAACATAGCAACACAGTAAGTATGAATGCATCTTAGTTTCATTTCCAGACATTATAATCTCGAGATAGTGTAGTAGGTATCATATTTCATTAGATTACCACGAAGATAAGAAAATCTTTAGTTCAAAGTCAAAGCCTGTCCATAAATTACTTTTTTATTGTTACATGTTGTTAGTAGGTAACATTATTAACAACTGCCCTAATTATTTTATAATGGGAACTCACAATGTTTAATTAAGTTGAATGTTGAACCAGTTATTGACCACTAATGAGGTTAAAATTGAGTACAATGAATGGGTGATATGCTTTGACTTACCTTAATATGAATGCCATAAGGTTCAGAATTGACTGGGAATTGATATGTAATTTTAAATTCTGCTGCATAGAAATAGCTTACTGAAACAACAATAACTACTATGGTTGTGTGAGACTTCCCAACATACTTCAACTTGAACAATAACGATTTTTTTTAATTTCTATGTCATAGACAATATTTTCATTTTTATTTAAGTAGCGATAGGCCACTCTTGCCTGATAGTAAATAAAGATGCGGTCTACAGTAAGGTATTCCTAGAAGTATCCTATTCACTCTTGACTTAAAGACCATTATGTCTTGCTATGGCAACCACTAAATCACACTGGGCCAATGTGGGATATTATAGGCCACATTTTCTTACAAAGAGTGCAACATGTCCCAGCTGGGATTGTTAAATGCCGATTATGCTAAGTTGCACAACACATCTACACATTTCATAAGGTGATCTATCTATGACACGTGACTAATTTGCAAGTCATAAAATATGTTCGTTTATGTCTTGTATTTGTATGTCTATGATTGATTTGAAGAAACGGTACAAATATGTCATATATTTTTTTTTGTGTGAGTATAGATATTATGAAAGAAAACGGAGTAAATGCAGTGATGTCTGATAGGGGAGAATAAAAGGAGATAACATGTTGTTCCAAACCGTAGTAAAATGGGATGAGGGCAGGAACATGATGAGTTCATTCTATTTTTATTAAGTTCAATAACAACACAAATGCAACTACAGAAACTGATAAATAATGACCTATGTGGGTAGCAATGACTTTAATGCTTACTAAACATGATAGTGCTGTGTTTACAAAAAACTTGCAGTGAGGTAGATAATGTCTGAGTCATCAATCACAGACCTTGTTACAAAGTTCAATGTTATTACTAGCAATTGCCTCTTTACAAGTTTTAGTAGGAGGTATTATTGAACACCATTTTTAGAAGACCATTTTATTCTAGTATATTCTAGAATAATTGTAAACATATTTTTACTATTACGAAAGAAAACGTGTGGGTATTGACTATGGTTGAATTTTACTTTGATACCTAGTAACAAATTAAGCATTATTTTTATAGTCAATGACTTATATTAACACATAGGATACTTTTTATCCTTGTATGATTCTGTACTTCCAATCAATAGGTTTCTAGCAACAATAAAGTACAAACCAATTTAGTTCATCAGTTACAAAATAAGAAACATTTTTTTTGACCACAGTGTGTTTTAAAAACGTCGTATGTTCATTCATTTTGGTTTATGTAACAAAGGGAAAAAATTGGGTCAAATATTTTTGATAATCACACAGACAGACGAATTAGATTCTTTCAGTGGACTAGTCCATTAGCAAATTCCATATGGGTGTGAAACCATTATGAATAGCTGGAATGACACGAAGTTAGATTTCGCTATAATTAGTTGCAGTTATTTACATAAAGTGATACAATTTACATATTTCTCATGTTAAATTCTGTTATGGATACCCATCGGCGTTGAATTATTTGTTTAGTACATTAAATAATCTTATCATTTATGCCAGACCAGCAGGCATTCAAATGACTTTTAGTGCTGAAATTATAATACTGAATGTATGCTAGTTGTTGGCTGTAAATTATCATAAAACCTGTGTTGACGGCCAGCTTTGCTATTTTCTAATGGTAAAACAAGCTCGTTTACGATATTTTCAACTTAGGACTATAGAGTAGAAAGTTGAAAATCGATTAAAAAGAAACAGTTTCAACGTCAAGGACCGAGACAGTTTATCTTTAGATAGATTTTAAACTTTATTCTTTAGAGTATAAAGTTGAAAATACCCTAAAGACCTACATTATTTTCAGCGCTGCCGCGGCGCTGAGTCTTTGCAGAATAGCATTAGAAGTCGTAGGGATTATAAACAGTGTGATAATTTGATATTGTCCAGAGGAGCAACTAGATACAGAGACAATTGCATACATTTGCTCATTTTTTTATTTTAATTTAATGAATAGTTTTGAAGAGTCAAAATTGGCTGTCTCATCATCTCACTTATTCTGCAGTTCTCTGCATGATATCTTCATTTATATGTCAAATTGTGAATGTACCTACATAATATTGTGAAATATTTGGTAAACTACCTAATCATGATTTAAAGTTTTAACTTTATCTAGAACCTGTTATAGATCCAGATAGTGACTAAACCCAATAACCCACTATCAGTAGACAAGAATTTCTTGAGAAGAAGATAAAAAATTGTATGTCGGCCACAATTTCTATAAAAAGTTGATAAGACTTGTTCAAAATTGATTGCATCATTTTCTGATAAAGTCATTGCCAAAGATTAATGAACTCTACTAATGTATCTATAAATACCTACTGTGATATTGGTTTTGGCATGAGAATTACTGGGAGAAAAATAATACCAATAGGTAATGCAACAAATTGCATTGATTTGTATTGAGATAAAGTCTCATAGGTACTAAAAGTGAACCGAGTTCATTAAGTTTCTGTTTAAATAACTGTCATTTCCTGGTAGATTATTATACAACATTATTTTTAGTATATGCGAAACCCGAATATAGTTTGTTTAGAATCAGTAACTGATTCGATTCCAATAATTTTTACAACATGTTATATTTTTTTTTCAAAAATATTTTAATTAAATTTTATTACCAGTTAATTACATTACAATCACCGTACGGTTAGGTACCTATTGCCAAGCTATTATCACGAGTGTATAACACAGGAGACGCGGTTTACGCGGGTGTACCGCGAAAAGAGCATGTTTTTGAACGGACAACCAGGTAATATACAAACTTATAACCTTGTGATTTTTTATGATACGGTTTTAAAATTTCGTATTTAGATTCTTTACACAAAAATACTAGACAGGTGTATCGGGTTTCGCATAAACAAAAAATAATGTTGTAGATAGAATTGATCATGAATCATGATGCTTGTGCATGGTCTTCTTAGCGAGTCAATGAAAATTTAAGACTTGGCCTAGAATAAGTTTATATTCCAGTTATGTATTTATGTGCCACACTATCTTACCAAGAGTTGTTAATTGTGTTATCCAATCATTGTACTGTTGAGGTCAGATAGCTGGCTGATCCGTGTAAAAGACAAATATTGAGCTGCATCCGGTCAGACTAGAAACTCCATGTTTGGGAAATAAATAGCTATATTCTGACATGGTGATGAGATTGAATGTTTTTATTGGATAGTTTTAAACCTTTCAATAACGGATCCCGGAGCAATTAATTAGTATCAATAAATTGAATTTCAGTTGCAAAGACTCCTTTTAAGGCCCCTTCAGAACACCTACATTCATAAAATGCTTCTTCTAAATTTTCAATTGGTACGAAGCATTTGAACTAATTTTTGTAGAATGTTGCTCATTGCCAAGTTTACTCGAACATTTGTTTGCGTTTGTATGTAATAGTTTGATGACCTAGAAAACTTTTGAATAGTGAAATCTGACACCTATTTCTGTCACACTTAGGCTTAGACATTTACAAAGTTTGTCTTTTAGTTAAAAATAATTTGAACTGTGGAAACCTATCTTTGAAATTTTTTTTCTTTTTAATTGAGAAGACTACTGAACAGCTGTTACCTACTAAAAAAGCAGTTCAGGAACTTCTTAAATGTGAAGTTTCCTGTTCAAGAAATTAAATTCACTTTCATTTTGATCACTTTTGAGACTTTTTGCTACATGGATGTCAGAAATTCCCTCACACCAGTACAACTGGTATAAAAAGTATCTTATGTCCCCTGGGACATAAGATACTTGCCATACTGGTCCAATTTCGTCTAAAACTAATCAGCCGTCATAGCGTGAATAGTCACCAAAATGCTTGAGCTGTCAAATTCAACAGCCTGAAGCTGCCATTCCTAACTGATCTAGCAGTTGGAACTGCTCCATGTATGTGTGAATAGTAAATAGAAGACTATAGCTTGCTATGCAATCGTAACTTAAGTAGTCGATGCTGACTTCAAGCAGTCTTTTATAATGCGATCAGCGAAGGAGTGGAACTCTGCCTACGTCTGTTTTTCCGAACGTATACAACCCGAATCTCTTCAAAGTTAGAGTGAATAGGCTTCTTCTGGGTATACTTGCTACATCGTCGACCTTGTCTTGACCTAGAATAAGGTCAAGAGCAAACCCATCGTGGATAAAAAAGAGTCCGTATATGGTCGGACGTACTCCCGCTCTCATTTGTTATATTTCCATTAATAAAGCCATGCTCTACATCACAAAAAAAATCATTCCATTTCCCATTTGATGCAGATTCGAGTCTTACTTTATCTACATATTTGCACACACTGCATTGCGTGCATACACAAAGAGTATTATAATTAATAGAACTATAACAAAGAGCAGCTCGTCATTGTTTGCAGTAATTCTAGTTCACGGTCGTAAAACGCATGTATTTAGTATCACATTATCGTTATCAGCGTTATCAACGTCTTCTATTATCACTTGTCCATTAGGTCGACATGTGGTATTAGAAAAAACGTTAATCAGGTTTTTTTTAAGACAGTCTTTTACTATTGCAATTACTTGTTCATACAATGAAATACTATCTAAAGAAAAACCGTCGAGAACCAAACGAGTCCTACGTCGATGGGGTTGCGTTGTTTAATTACAGAGTTCCTATGGCCACCTTACAGCTTCATCGTCAGATCAACTGCCTACCACCATAATATTGCATTGTCACGCCATATACATATGCGTGCAACATTCCAGCTTAATCGGAAACTGGGAAGTGTGGCAAAATTAACTTGCAAGATTTGATCTCAGACAGACAAGAGGACATGTGAAACTAAATAGAAGCTTGTAATAATCAGCCTTCTAATACCTTTACCTCCTTTGACAACAATCTCAACACAAAGCTTCAATAAACTGCTACAAAGAGCGTATTTTTCTAGAATAACCTTGGCAGCATACATTTATGAAATGAATCAAACAATGAGATGTCTGGATTAGTTTCGATTTTGGCCACTGACCAAAATGTCCTTTTCTACCTAGGATGTACGCAACTAAATGTCGCAGACAAATGACATTGTCCTTTTACGAAGAAATATACAATCAGGTGGTGGAATATAAGTGATTTTTATCTTGTACTAGCTCTGCCCCGCTGCTTCGCCCGCGTGAAGTTCCTTCTTTACCCTACACTACTCTAATTTTCATTTTATGGCCAAATTGGTCTAGGCGTTGTTGAGTTATGCGCTTACCAACACATTTTGCGATTCATTTTTATATTATAGAAGATTATCATGTTCATTTCAAGTATTACTCGTAGGTTGACCAGTTCTCAACTTTATTATGAAAGGCATAGAAGTGAAAAGTGGTCGAACACCGCTTACAATAGAAGTAACTTGCTCATGTGGAAACATGTGAACATGTTAATTCCTATTGTTTAAAAACAAGATGATCTTCCAGAGTCTAGAAGCTAATTTATACAAAGCACAGCCTAAACCGCTGGATCTGGTATGCAGATCGAGCGGCGACTGAACGAATCTATGTCATCTTTATTATCATTTAGATAGAGTTGCAAATATGTAAAAAATTAATTCCTAATAAAGAACTTTACAATCCACAGTGCATCTTCATCATATGGTGCTTCTTGCCCACGGACTTCAACGGCTCGCTGATCATCTACAACCGCATTATTCGGCCGTACTACCAGAAGCACCACGGCCGCATCGACGACATGGCCAACTCTGGTATGTACACCAAAAGTTCACCACTAATCTCTGACCAAGGCTTAGTAATCTTGGTAAACTGTCAACAGTTCCTTCGGTCGATTTAGCAACAGTTTTGGGGGATTCACACGGGTTGTTTAAGCCGTGCGGCTAAAATTGACTGCCTAAATCACAATTCGACCGAGAAATCGCCCAAATTTTAAAGCCCCCATTAATGAAGTTAGTCCGTTGATGAATCATGGTCAACTGACGCCGGGGTCCCGCTCAGTTGGTCCCTGCTGTCTGTCGTAGATCTTTGACAGTCGCTAAGTTAAGATAGAAACCAGAAAGTCTGACGATTAGTCTTAAGAAGGGACGTCTTATTACCTAGTATTATAGTAGTCTTGGTTTTATGGCATATTTCTAGGGTCGCATCTGTGTCTTCGACGCAGTTACTTGCTTATAAGTTATCGTGCTAATGCTCACAATAGCGGCTTGGTAGTTATAAAATGTACCTACAGTGAAAACTGTATTTGCAGCTTTACCATACAAAAAAATTGCGTTTTACTTCGAAGTTCATTACTGGTAGTACCCAAAACTTAGCATGTGGGCACTAGCTGGTTTTCGATGCCAAAGTACAAAATCCACCGAAAACAATTTCAGTCCTATTTTAAGTAAATGCGGATGGCACACAGATGAAGTTTTAACTTTGCCTTGTCAATTTTATCTCTTTTCTGTCTCTTTCTATAGAGCGACGTTATATGCCTGTGTTCTGATTGATTTCGGTACGGAAAAACGTCAGGTCGTAGCTCTAACAAAAGGTCGTATTTTGGCGCTGTTCGAATCGGTCTTAAAATCCTTTATATTATTACTAGTTCGTTTATTTCTAGTTAGACCTTGATACTTTATTCGGGAGTTATCTGAATTATTTCAGACCGTTCTACGTTGTAGGAAATCAATCTTTGTTGGAACGTTTAGTAATTAGAGTGTTTAGTGGGTAATTAACGTGTTTTAATTAGCAAATAAAGTGAGGATATGGAATTTCTGTAAGGGTTTCATAGGTACTATACGGTACGGGACATGGTAACTTTAAAAGTAAATTATTTTCCTTCAAGCTTGTTCCCTCGCCTTTTTGTCAATGTTCGACATCTGACTGTGAATATGAACAATCAGCACATCATATTCTATGGGAGTGTATTCTTTGGCAGAACGAACGTAATATTATGTTGAACACTGTTCAGACTACATCTGGAGTCATTTACTACTCGGACCTTGTTGAAACTCGAACAAACTTCCGTGCGTTCAAGCGTTTTTGCCATACCTATTATTGGAATCAAATTTAGCAGTTCACAATTTAGGACCCATTAATATTAGTAGTCATTTTACCCGTGGTGCTAGGCAACTGGGCTTCTCCCAGTTGTAATGTCCCTTTGTGCCTATTGGCCTTGTTTTGTTCTGTCTCCTGCTTGCATGGAGGGAAGTGGAAACATATATTTTTTCCTACTCCTCCACTATTCTTTTCTGATTAATTTCGTTGCAGGATCCAAGACAGGTAAATTCATTCTCCGGGACACGTCGAGCTTCATTGTCTCGACCCTTTTCTGGTTGGTTGCCACTGTTGATTCTGGCGCACAGGAGTTGCAGTGGTTAGGGAATAGTGTGGTGGGTTTGTCCCAATAAAAAAAAGGTACTATACGGTGAAGCAAACAATTTATGACGTAACAGTTAGTTAAAGTAGGCGTAAAGAATAGTCTGATTTCTTAGTTCTTCTATCTACACCATAATTTACAGTAGCTTCCAGTTATATTCGGGAATAAATTCAATTATTAAAAAGGATTAATTTTACTCCTTTGTGAACGAAAATAATAATAAGGGAAGTAATCTTCGGTTTCAAAGAATGAAATAATGTTTTCTACTCCAAATAAAATTCCTAAATTTTAGGTCTGGAGAAAATTCTGAAGTCTGCCGACAAGCATATTGATAAAACTGTTAAGGCAGTTACCAAAACTCTGAAGGAGCTTTAAATCAGGTACACAAAGTACATTTTCGTTCGGCCAGCTTTGCATGGCGAAGGGTATACGCATTGTGTATATACATGCTGTGTTGCTACTTTGTGTCATATTATGGTTTGGTTTTTTTTGAGGGGTTTTGTTAACGGTGTTGTCCTTCACACACTACCTATATTGCCATACACAATAATTTAATTGAACTTAGCTGCGTTGCATATAGTACACAAATGTAGTAGACTTCTTATTTAGAAACTGCTCCCTGGCTTCGATTTTGATTCATTATATTACGATTAAATTTGTTCTGCAGCCTTCAATTCGTCGTAAAAACTACTACAAATATTCAAAACAGAATACTCATGTTCCACTTCTTTGAGTGAAACTTGGACGAAAAAGGTCGTCGAGCTCTGGGTAAATAAGGTTGAAATTGGTGGAAGAAACTTAGGCTGTCTCATGAACTAAATATTTGGTGCTTACCTATAAGATTGCCCCACTTTAGAAAAGTATATTTATATGGAAAAGTTCAAACAATTTTCTTTTAAGAAAAGTTAATATTTTGCAACACATGCAGCAATTACTTCAGTAATACCTATTAACTTTCTAAAATAAAATGTTTAAACTTATTTTTTAAAACATAAAGAGACCGTTTCATAATTACATTTATTTAAAATAGGTCCAAGCACAAGAGGGACAAAGTATCCGTCATTCTCGTATGTTAATTAGAGTTAACTGATTTCTATAACATACCAATAAAAAGGTAAGGCAATGTCATAGGTAAGCTAGCAGTTCTTCTTTTAAATATTTTGACATTTTTTTTCTCTATGCTCAGCCAATGTGGCAAAGAGTTTCAAGATAAAAGCTCAGTGAAAAATATGGTCTAGTAAGAAGGTTGCACGCCGAGATATCCATTGATTGTTGTACGTTTTTCTTTATTTATTTTTTCTCGTAGTTCGGAGTTTGTTGTTTTTTGCTTTGCAGCAGAAAATTATACATAGAAGTAGGTACCTATTTTTATTCGGTAGAATAGTGATGCAGATAAAAGCATTTCATTGCACAGGCACACGTTACATACAAAAAAAAAATCGATATGCCAAAACAAAAAGTTAGTTTCCGAATATCTACATATTATTTTTAATTAAATATTATGACGAAAGTTTCTATTCTAAAACAGTAGCAACAGCATTTAACTCAAATATTGCCTTATTTTACGTCAGAAAAAATATGTAGGAAAATAAGTGTCGGGCATCATCTTCTAAATTAAGTACATGTTAATTATTTTGATCATTAAAATGCAAACCAGTTCATAGTTAATTGTTGTACCTGTATAATACTGTTAACATTTTTATGAAAACCGTTTTTGAGTGGAGAACGTTTTCGTGTTTCTAGACGTTATTAGGCGGTGCTTGTACTCTAAACTTGCTTCGAAGGTTTTATGCTCTGCTTTCAAATGATTTTAAGAACCTATCGCTCGCTGCTCAAATAGTTCATAACCGACTGTTGAAAGATCCCTGTACTGACCGAGAGATGTTGATACTCCAATATTCCTACTTTTACGACGGCCTTCAAGCTCGTTGACCTTTTTCGTCCGTGTTACACTGTAAAATTAGAAATACGTGATCCTCAATGCTTACCTATAAGATTGCGCGATTGTAGAAAAGTTCAAACAATTTTGATTTAAAGAAAGCTAGTACCTATTTTATTATTGTTTCACTTATTATTTGGGACCAAACTATATTGTAGTGTTTGTTTTATTGACTTACATAATTATATAGGAATATTCTTATATATATGTTAAATATATTTTTTTAATAATTGATATAATGGTATTTATAAATATGTGAAGTTTTCCAAAGAAGACACCTAGTTTGATATATTTTATTGTTAATGTTTCTAATAATAAAAAAAAGAAAAATAGTACTTTTTGGCGTCATTTTACACAGATTATTTCTTTCTTAACGTGTTCTGCGCGTTTATCATAAAAATCGAACAATATACTATTTCAATTAGAAACAAAGACTGACAAACCAGTTTATAATGTTCCTATTTCTATTCGTGCAGAACTTTAATAATTGTGCTCGCCGCAAGACAGGCATTATTGCATTTCGTTGACAGTTTAAAATACTAACTTTCTTTAGAAAATGTTTGATCTTTTCTGTATAAACATTTAATTAATTTCAGGACAAGATTGTACAGGGTGCGGTCAATAATAAAGTTTCCTATTTATATACCAATTACAAGGTAAGGCAATTTCATAGGTAAGCTGGCAAATACTTTTGAAATAGCCTTCAAAATGGTTTCTTTATGCTCAGCCAGCGTGAGGCGTTTGGTAGACGGTGCCACAACTAAGATAGATAGCTCACTAAGAAAGCTGAAAGTTAAACGCTCTACTAAGATTTCGTACGTTTTATTATTTTATTTTAATTATTTATACTCGAGTAGTTCGGTTTTTGTTGTGTATTTTGTTTTAACGCAGAAATTATTCATTTGGATTATGTACTTTTTGTGGTAAATAGTAATGCAGAAAAATAGACACATCGCACATGAATATATACTCTAAGAAATCGGCATCCCAACACCTATTTCTCTATAATGGGGCTATACTTTACCTTGCTACATAGTTCTCACATAATGTACCATCTCAAAATGAATGATGTAACAAAGGTTCTGTAATAATTCTGGCGATCTAAAAAGAGTGTCCATGGAGTTTCTTGCCTGTTTTTCTCCATTGAGATCTACCTTGAAATGGGCATCTATGGTACTTTCACAGTTTTTTATCTCTTGTGACTGGGACTGTAGCATCATAATTTTGTAGTGTTTAATTACATTTTTATTTGTCTTTGACAATTCAAAAGTGCCTGTAATTGGCCTCCTTAAAATAAATGCTTTGATTTTACTATTTCGTGCCTCTTAATGTTTATTAAAATTAATATGCTGGTAGTGAAAATGCAAACCAGTTCCTTTTTTTTATTTATTTTATCGTGGTAAAATCATCAAATGAGTCCTCCCACCCAGGGCAGGGCGGGAGGGACTGTCAGACTTGTACTGACTATAATCCACGGTGTCCTTCAATAGCCCTTTACGTACCGGGGTCACGGTAATCCCTTGGTCCCGCAACCCCGGCAGGCTTTGGCCCTCTACAGGCCCCGTCACTATGCTGACACTCCTTGAGGCGCGCGTGGAACACAACGCGCCGTCGACCCGGGCATGGTCCATGGCCGGACAGCGAGTCGCCCATTACTCGCTGCCCGCATGCCCGCGCCTACGGTGGCCGGAGATCGGCAAACCAGTTTCTAATTGATATTTCGGTACATAAATGTCATTAGTACAACCGATCTTGCCATGAGTTAGAAAAGTTTTCGGAATGTAATAGACGGTAAAAACAATAACAAAAAAAAACAGACGCTGGTGAACTGGGTCTCAGTGATGTGCGATGTAAACGTGTAACCTTACGTAATTAAAATTTTATTCAGGAGTTGCTTGAAATATTTCAGTTGGCTCTGACGTAGTAGGAAATTAATGGAAAAATAATTCAAATAAATTAGTTTCAAGAAGCTAGAGTTAGAATGTTTTAATTAGTAAACATACTGAAGAGATCAGAATTTCTACTTTGTAAAAATGTCGATTAATCAATCGGATTTGTTTTCTGTTATAGCCTTAGATAGTACTGAAGAAGTTTCATAGATAATTTTTATTTTTTAGTAAATGTTATTACTGAAAACAACTGTCCTCCTTCCTTGCTTCGCTGTAGGTTGTAAATCGTTTGAAAGAATATTTAAGTAGGGTTTATGTTATTTTGATGTATTTGAATAACATGTATCTGTTCTGCGAGCTATCAGAAGATCGTTTAAATCTATTACTGCTCAAAATGTTTATAACCGACTGCAAAATGCTCACCGGTAAAGGATAATGGGCGTTAGGCGTTGAATCGATCATGTTTGCGGAGAACTTCAAGCTCTATGACCTGCTTTAGGCCGCATGTTTAAAAAAAAAGAAATAAATGTCTCTTGAAGTAACGTATTTTGAATTTCAATTCTAAGTATTGGGAACCCCCAATTTTTTTAAATTTTTTTGTGTGAGAATCTTAATGCGGTTCATATAATACATCTACTTACCAAGTTTCAACAGGATAGGTCTTATACTTTCGAAGAAAAGTGGCTGTGATATACGGACGGACAGACTGACAGACAGACATGACGAATCTATAAGGGTTCCGTATTTTGCCATTTGGCTACGGCATTCTAAAAAGCGCCAAGGTAGTGTGAAATTCTAGTTTTCTTGTGTTTCTATATGCAGATCACGATAATTGAATGAATTGATATCCTAACAAATATGTTTTCTGTATTTTACCGATGATTCAGTCGAGACGTAAGAGCAGTCGAATACTCACAAAAATTTGGGTATTATGCTCAAAATTTCGCGAACAACGCGTTTAAATTAAGATAATTAAAAAAAACAACAAATGCTCAGTGTATATGATATCTTTTTTTAGGTTAGGATTTCAGAATATTAGTAACAGCTACAGTAAACACGAGCAGACAAGGAAAAAGTGGTGTAATTGTCAAGGTCATGTACAACAGCTCGTAAAGATATAATTCAAAAAATAAAAAAATATTTTCATTTTTTAGGATGATACTGCATGCAGTATTGAATTGCATCGTTAGTGAGCCCTTATTTGTGAGGTAATCAAGCAATAAGGCATCATTGCTGATATCGCGTATGCAGAAGGCATTCCAATAATTTACTTCCAGTAAAAAGAAATCTCTTATTCTACAAATCCATTTAGGTACAACTAAAATATTGCTATTATGTTTGACTACAGATTAAATTAAGAATTAGTTGCAAGATAATCAGAATCCAAAACAGAAGCTTAACTAATAAATATGAACTGGTTTGCATTTAAAGCTGATGGTAGAAAAAAAAACTGTTATTTTCTAAAAGCAACTACGGACTTACAGAACACTGCTCATTGTAAAATTACTTTAGTTTCAGAAGTTGGTTACATGTTTTTGTTACTCGGTGACCACTGGCATAACATTAGTCATTAATGTTTTTCCAGTTGCCATCAATTTCTGAAACTTAACCCGATTACCAATTTTAAGCAGAAATATTAGTTTTTTTGTTTGAAACCCATCACATGATTGTTAACTTTTATTTTGATTTAAAAAATGACGCAAGAAACACCATTATATACCACTAATTTACACACACCCTTAGAAACACTACGTAGAAGTAGTATCCATTATTTTAGTTTTTTTATTCTTTCTCCTGCTTTAACTAGTCACTCATTTATAGGTAAACAAGAGTAGAGCTGATGTAGCAATCAAAATTCAAGTTCGGTAAGTGAATAAAAAAAAAACCGCTTGATCCTTATCTGGCAGCAAATATTCTTATTCCATTTTTCCATCTCTTATTTTATAGGTTTTATTCAGAGAATACTGTTAAAAACAAATTCTTTTTTTTTTCTGGTGGGGGATTCTCCTTTGAAAATTTGTAAAAAATTGTGTTGTTCTATGTTTTGTCAAATTTTTTACATTTTGTGTCCCTTATTTTTTGCTTTGTTGGGGTTTTTTAGAAGGTTAAAAGAACAATAGTGCAAATAATTATGTTCTATAACAATAGTACGAATTTTGAAGACAAAATTATAATTGTTTTTTTTTAATATTTCGTCATCTTGGGACATGGCTAGGTATATTTTTTGCCAGATAGAAAACGCGAACTGTTGGAATGTCATAAGTTCATAACGAAATTAATTTATCTCTGCGGAACTTATTCAAGAATGCAACTAACACTGCAACTACGCTTATGTCTTGCAAATTATTAACAATTTGTCCCTATAACATTTACAAGCATTTGAATATAATACACCTAGACTTCTCAGTACACTCATTAGTAATTTTATTAAGTTAATGTAGGACAATCAGTATAAAACTACATAGTAATTAAAATGTGGAATAAAAAGGTATCTTGTTGTCGTTAATTAATACCAAACTATGTATTTGTAATAATAAGTCACAAATGCGTCCCACTTGCACCACACTCCTTAAAAATAAGGTTTAGAAAACTAATTTAATGTTTTTCTGTCGTTTTAATCTGTCAGAAACAGAATAAAAGTTCTATGTTAAGACAAAGCGAAATTATTATTTTTACATTTGTTCTATTTGCAGGTCATCAATATTTTTTTCATTACAGAATTATAATAATCTTTACAGTAAAATTGACATAGAAAAATCATTCCCTCAGTTCTTAAGAACTTATAGAATATTATTTATGGTTTTAATTATTACACTTCTGTATCTGTGGTGCAAGCAGGCCGAAAATGTAATGGTGAATTATTTTTTAATGAAAACTTTCTTTTGTTTTACAGCCAGCCGCCTCGTAGCAGACGTAATAAATAGGAAGACCGAATAAAATTCTATACATTTGAAATAAAATTTTGTGAGGAGCGAAAGTACAAATTTATTTCTGCACCCTGCTTCTTTCTCGAGCTTAGCAGCACATTCACAAAGGCCGAATGAATTAAATTTTTATAATAATATTATCGAGTACACAGCACTACTGTTTCAAATTTACAGGTTGGAGCAAAATTTACGCTGCCCTGTTGATTTTATTGTCAATTAATCATTTATGATCAACATTCCTTGCATTTTTTTGTTATTGAAATGTGCTTAGGTGTTTTAGAGAGTCAACAAATTGGATGTTGATTAGAAATGAATGATTGAGTTGTGCAACTGTAAACCATAATATCTTGCACTGCAATATCTGTGTGTTCTTGCCACTGAAGCAGAAAATCTGACCATCTATCAATTTAAACCATTATTGACAAAATTACTGTGTCTTAAAATTTATTTTGACTATTATGTAAATTTCCTACTGACCCGGTAAAGGGCATGTCGGTTTTAATGTTATTTTGTAAAGACCCTGTATTATTAGCTAAGTTGTTTAT
The DNA here is from genome assembly GCA_943136025.2 of Agrotis puta. Taxonomy (NCBI): domain Eukaryota; kingdom Metazoa; phylum Arthropoda; class Insecta; order Lepidoptera; family Noctuidae; genus Agrotis; species Agrotis puta. The sequence goes on along the minus strand of OW964189.2, from coordinate 4,437,429 downwards.
AATCGTGACACATTTTTATACTTTTAGTTATAAAATTATTAGTTGAATCTTATCTTTCCTTGGCTGGTATTTTCTTGTAGGGATTAGAATCCTTAGAAGCGTAAGTAAAGCCCTCATAGCGTTCTTAGTTTCTCTATTAAGATCTCTTTTGTGGAACAATGAATTTCTTAATATTTTTATTTTTCTGTATTTATGCAGTTTTAGATTTGCTCAAGGATTGTTAGTAATTGTCATATTTAAGTTTGTCTTTTTATGGTTGAATATATTGTTAGTGTTGCCAGCCAGAAAATATAAATACAGAATCGTGTTGCCATATTGTCGAGAAATATACCCGTACCTCTTTTCAAAACCGAGTATAAAATAATTATTTAGATGTATTTTTGTACAATTTTAAGAATATAATAGCTAGCTTATACACGTGTATGTTTACGCGTTGAACCAGGTAAATAAACCCCAAAGTTTTCATATTGTAATCATGTTTTTAAATGTTTGGTGTTGCTTGAGATGTAAAATCCATGTTATGTGCCTTTAACGTTTGGCTGCATCATTATTGTATTCACTCAAGGAATTGTTAAACTTGTCATTTTTCACGTAATAAAAAGGAATTCATTGTATAACTTGTTTGTAATGTATCTCTTTTTTTATCGTGGTAAAATCATCAAATGAGTCCTCCCTCCCAGGGCAGGGCGGGAGGGACTGTCAGACTAGACTGACTAAAATCCACGGTGTCCTTCAATAGCCCTTTACGTACCGGGGTCACGGTAATTCGTGACTCCCGCGACCCCGGGTAATGTACCTCTAGGGATAAGATGGGTCAATATTCACATTAGCTGAGAGTCGAAGGTATTGTAGCAAATTCACCCTTATGTCCACAACGGTCATAATTATTACCATTTGTACTGATATAAGAAAAAACTAGTGCGTTTTGGTATACAGCCTAAAAAAATTACTTAAAAGGTTGTGGTGCATATTTGACACTTACTTCACTCTGCGAGTTTGTCTCTGACACATCGTCCGCTGCGGTCGATTTAATAGTCCCCACCTCCGACCGCACATAGCGTATAGAGCAAATTTTATCCTTAACCTTAACTCGGTCGCGCTTCATCCGAAAATGAACCTTAATGACCTTCAATTAATTTTCTTATTCGATAAGCTTGATCACAGAGAAGTAGTGTTTATGACCATCTCAATGCTAATAAGGTTTATTTTCGCATGATGAGCTTGAAAGACAAAGTTCGCTCTATAGATTTGGGCCTAAGAACATCAAAGCGTGAGCACAGCAAGAAGTTTTATTTTCGTTAGCTTGCACTGTCCCACTGCTGGGCAAAGGCCCCCCCTCAATTCCTTCCAGAAACTTTTTTCCTGGGCTGCTTTAAATCAGCCTTCATGGTAAGCGTTAAGGTGGTCTCGCCACCTTTTCTAGGCCAGCCCTGGCGGAACACTCCATCTCCCGTCACCCATTGTGTGGAGATTTTTGCCCAACGGACCTCTTGCATGCAACAGAAGGGAAGTCACTTCATACAAAAACTTTTAAATCAAAAAACATTCACAAATAATACAATAACATTTATTTTTCTATGAACTACACATAAACTAAAAGAATAAAACTAAGGACTATTATGATGGGACAGTTTGTTTAGTTTTGGCTTGCTCGGCTTCCAACTTGGCAAGGTTCTCTCTCTCCGTCCGTCTGTTTCTCCAAGCTGTCATGTACGAGCGAGGGTGGATGGGGAAGAAACCGGATAGACCTGTAATTGTGGAAAAGGTGGTATTTAATTGATGTAAGTAATAGAGAGGGCAACATTAAAGCTGCGGTTCCACTGAGGCAGAGTGGAGTGGTGCGGAGCAGAGCTGTGCCACCATTCACCAATCACATGGCTTGGAATCCTCATGTGCCTGGTCAGCCATGTGCATAAGGTGGTGAAAAAAAGTTTGTTGAATAAATTCTATGCAAAATAAGCACTTTGGATGTGCATTTGTAGCCTTCTATAAGTAGAAGACACTGAATGGATCATCATAAACCTCTGTTATTGAGGAGTATGAAGTAGCTACAAGGCAATTGGAATGAGCAGCATCAGAAAAATGCTATCTATGAGGAAAAGGAAAAATAACCTGGCAACATTCTGTCAAACTTATCATTTAGTAAGCAATACATTACTTTGGTAGCTACATCATTGCAACAAATAATTGCTATGATTTGTTACTTAATGATGTTAATTAGAGGTAAAAGATCCATAGTGGCAATATTCATACCAACTATTTTGTGGTAGCTCTGACTTGACTACTACAAAAAAAGGAAAGATTCACAAACACTCACCAAGCAGTTCAGCCACAGGATCAGAAACATGAGCACCTTTGCCTAACCAAAATTTTATTCTTTCTAAATTCAAAGCAACCAGCTTCTCATTATTGGTGTTGGGCATGGGATCATAGGAACCTAGTTGTTCAATTACTGGCTGACTGTTCAATCTCTTGCGCTGAAAAAGAAAAAGAAAATGTAACCTCTAACAATTATCAAAAATGCAATAAAATGGGTTATACGGAATCTATAGAGACTTCAAAGTGAGTATTTGATACAAATAAACGCTACTAGACTTGTTTTGAATCAAATAACAAGACATCACGAACACTTACGTGAGTTACAGAAATGTGAAAGAATGGCCTGTTTGTGCATCCCTGACGTATCAAACGTATAGATTTGGCTGCTCTTGCAAAGTATCTCCCGGTACCACTAGCTGGAGGCAACGACATCTCTCAGGTTTTTATTATTTTGTATCTTAAATTCAATAAACACAAAATAACCTCAAACAGCCGATTGAACAGACAGACGTTTTGTTGTTCGTTTAAAAAATTTATTAACCAAGAAAAGTGATACTTTAATGTAGCTCCATCGGCGTATTTTGCTAATTTATAAAATAAAATTACTATATTAAATAATGTGCATTGAAACATTCAATATGATGAAGTATTTCTTTAGAAAAAAAAAAAAAATTATGTTTTTGTGTTTGGTAACATTAAAGCATATTTCTAAACGAAGATGGGTGTGTCACTCATAACCGAATGGCGGGAAATTAAATTTTCGTTAGTTGTAAAATCAGTGTGTAACGTTAAAATTAGTTCGCGAAATGAATCTAGTACCTAGCATGACGTCACAATTTGGAGCCCGCACAGGTTTGTTTTTTTATAATTGCCAATATGTATTTAAGTAGGTACAGTCAGCAAAAGAGTTAGGTATGTAGGCAGCAAGTTTCAAAGTGTTCTTGAAAATACACTTTAGGCATGCTATATGATGTGCGTGTACACATTTTTCCTGTATGCTACATGCAACCAAAGAGATTGACAGTTTGCATCCCAAACTTATAACACGACGTTGATAAAACCGTTTAAAACTTTCTGCCTGCATACCTCTTTTGCCGACTGTACCTATGTATTTTATTAGTGAGGTACCTATCCATTTAAAACATAAAAATATACATACGTAGCGATTTAAGAACACTGTTAATTCAGTAATAATAGAATGTGTTACACAAATATTAATTTCACGTTCAGGTAAGTAGTACCTACATGTTGTTTTTATGAAAAAAAAATGCATTTAATAAGTTAGTTATCCACACTCAATTTCAGAGTTATTCATTTTACATTTAAACTTCTAATGTGATGTGTGCATACCTACATTTTAAATAATTTATATTTTCCGCCTAAAAATAGAATAACTCTTCACGAAAAACTAAAATACCTTGTAAGTAGGTATCTTACGATTCTATACAATTGTAAATTTATTCCTACTTACAGGTTAATCGTCTTTTCTCTCAATTATCAAGATTTTTTTGCCGTATTATAGAATCAAGCGGGGTACCTACCAGGGTTTCATAAAACTCAGAGAGTGCTGAACAAACCAATAGAGCAGCTATACCAATAGCGACAGTGGCGCCACTAACGACCCCGACGGACAGACGACGTCGGTGTAATTTTTTACGAGGCGCGCGCTGTTAGCGATTCTCCGCTTTTCATTCATCCTGCGCTTCGCTCGATGTAGTGTTGGATGCTTTGTCGACTGGATGAGCACTGAAAAGTGCTACAACATCAGAAAATGTTGATTTACGGACGAGTCATATGCAAACTAGTTTCTACAATTAGGTGCTCAACCAGATACTGTGGGACTGCTGTTCTGACAGATGCACAAGGCCTATAATATTTCTTACATTCCGACCTGAAATTATAACAGTTTAGTTTAATTAATTTTAATACAGGCGAATAATTTGTAATATTGATATTTCATGGCCTTTTAGAGGAATCACCCAAGGAGCAATAGAAAGAGCTCGGAGTATCTTTACGTGATAAAATCCTTTGTGAGGATATTCGTCAATGAACCAGAGTCGTCAACATAGCTCTTCAAATTAAGAACTTGAAATCGCAGGCCATATCGCTAGTAGAATTAACGGAGTAGAAAAACTGAGCAGAAACAAATTTCTCTAATAGCGACCACGAGCCGAGAGACACAGCTTTGGTACCCACTAGGTATAGACCGACGACGTAACAACCATTGTTGGATGCAAATGGTGGAGCTCTCGGCGTGAGGGTCTAGTTCAGCATTTGACGTTTTCTGGCTGATGATGACGATGGGCTCATCATCACCTTCTACCTACTGTTTAGAGTTCGATGAACCTAAATGGTTACCAACGGTAGCTAACCCCTACCCTACCCTACCCTACCTAGGTACGTTGAATACTATATTATGAAATGAACAAGCTGTGCCGGCGACAAGGCAAGGTACGCTTCAATTAGATTACTTCAAGAACGTTGCCGTTCTATTTACTCGAGTTAAGTGAAATTCTCATAGAAAGATCACGTACAGGATAGAAGGCAAATAAGATTTCCCCTCGGAACATGTTCCATCGACATACTTCCCATCACTAGCCTCTTCCCGATCGCTACCAGCGCCTCTGACCGACATAAGTCGACCTTACTATAGAAAGAGACAAGAATATATCAAATACACGCACGCGAATGGGACAAAAAATTTAAGTGGGTCACGGGATGAGAGCCGTCTCCGTGCTACCGCTTTTATTAAGCGCTGAAACGCTGGAAAACACGGCACCAGGGAAATGGGTGGTTGAAAACAGAGGTTCTAAAAATAGAAACCTAGGCCCTTTTGAGGAAAATAAACTATAATTAATTGAAATTTTGAAAACTAGCTTGATTTTTCATGAGGTTTGTAAGTAACTTTTCAATATACGAGTAACCAATGTAGGTAGGTGTTACCTTAACTTATTAATTTATTAGCAAGTAGGAAGTAATTTACGAGTAATAGCCAAGTTTCCATTGGTTTTGGACATCGGTTAAATTAAATTGAAAATTCAATGAATTTCTTACAACTGACATCTGTAGTCTGTTTTCAGGTTAAAAACCTATATTATCTTACAAATTGGGGTAAATCTTTTAAAAGACACCTACTGAAAGCTTTCCTTTTTCGGACGTAATTTAGGGCGTTACAATTTAAGCATTGGCAACGATCAACAGATCAAAGGTCTCTCATATCATGTAATTGATTGTTTCTGAATCGCAATCAAAGCTCGATATATCTACTAATTGGAGATTACCAAATCCGAAAATATCATATTATGATGTTAATTAAATTAGTTGCGAGTTTCGCGGCCGCACTCGATCCCGTCGCGCGACAAACACCGACCGGGAATCAATCGGTAGCGCTCCAGCCGCTAAGTTGTGCACGGACCGCGCATGCGCAAGAGGAGAGCGATCGATGAGGCGGGCGTTCCGTTCAGTGGTCGCGTACCCGTCGCGCAGTCCAGTGCACAATGCGTCCCCACTGACGCGGGAAACGAGCCAAGCTGTATCTCCGCGAGTACGCCGCGGAGGACGACCGGCCGCCGTGCCGGGAGGAGTGGCGCCGGGGCCAGGATTGGGCCGGCGGCGGTGGTGCGCGGACCCGCCTGCCTCAGGTGGACCGCAGCCCGTCCCGCCGAAGCCCCTACCTGAATCGAGATGACGAGCCCTCGCCGGCGCCCGACGAGCGAGGCCGCTCGGCCTCGGCCGGCGCCCACCACCGCGCGCGTCCTCGTCCACTCCGTTACCAATCCCTCGAGCGCGAATATGACCGGTCGTACGCACCGCCGCCGCCCCCCGAAGAAGACTACTACCGACGCGAACAACCGCCGGGTATCTTCCTTGGAGAGCTGCAATCTCAGAATTCCGATCTGCACCGGGAGCTGGGGAACCTTAAGAAAGAACTGGAATTGACCAATCAGAAACTAGGCTCCAGCATGCATAGCATAAAGACCTTCTGGAGCCCTGAACTGAAGAAGGAGCGAGCGTTAAGGAAAGAGGAGAGCGCCAAGTACAGCCTTATAAACGACCAACTGAAACTGCTCAATCAAGAAAATCAGGTTAGTTCTGAATTTTATTGCCCCTACACCTTGTACTGTACTTGAGTGGATATAAAAGCTGAATGCCTTATTTCCCCTCAGTTTCAATTTCCCTAGGAAATAGTTTTCTATATCCTGTGTTCGCTAAGATGCCTACTTATGTACGCAGGCCATGTGTCAATCTCAAAATCTATTAGGCTATCTCTCTCTCTCTCACTCGATTCGGGAAGCGTGGGAATGTCCTTTTCGCCTCATGCGTGTGTTAAACGTCGCTACTATCCTACTCTGTCTGTAGACTTAGCACTTTACTTTCAGATAATTACCAACATAGTTATAAAAAAAAGAAACAAACAATGAAGAAGACTCGAAAGACAACATTTGGTAAAAGTACGCTGAAAAATATCGATATGTCAATATCGGCACTTTATGGTATTGTTTTACAGCCCCAAGAAAGCAAGAAATCAAAAAGCTGCAATGGCACAAGTTGGGGTTACAAAAGGACCCTTATTTTGTAAGGAGGTCACATCCGTCGGAGATTTATAATAGGCTCTCATTATAAAAGCATTAAGAGGGGTTACAACGAGAACCTAGCAATCAAAATCAAATGAGTTCCCCGCGTGACTTATTTTTAAGCTGCCTAAAATGTTAACATAAAATCTGTTAGAATTTACAAAATTACTCACTTTACGTCGGAATCTCTTCTTAAGCCGATTTTCTTAACCGTAGTATATGAGTATCTTAACATACTGAACAAAATCAACAAACAGACATTATGACTCACGTTAGAACCATCCAATACGATACTTCTAAATCTTTATTTCGTTGCGTCATACGCATGGTTGGAAAACTTACATTTATGGATGTCAAAGTTCAGAGCAACTACTCCTAGTAATGCAGCGTTCTACTTTTGGATCTTGATAAATCTTATTTAGAGATTCGGCAAAAGTTCGTATTCTTGTATATTCAGATGGATAAAATGGTGTGATAGGACCCGGGGGATTTGGATAATGGTAAAAGATAGCAAAGTAGCTATTGCCCGCGACCTCAGCCGCATACGAATTCAACCACCACGCCCGTTAGATTCGCGTTGAGTCGAGGTTCGAAGAAACCTTTCTTATTGCATTTCTACACCTTCTAAAGAAAATGTCTTGGCATTTTTTCACCTTCAGAAGTTCAGTCTATACTTTTCCTCTCTGTCTTTTAGTCACCGAACTACTTGAATAAATGATAGCTATTATGATTCCAAAAGAGTAGCTGTTTAGATGCCTTTTGCAGATGGCGTCCCGTAGCTACGAGTACTAAGTACTAGGATTATATAGGTACTTCTTTTGGTATCTTTGTACGAATTTGTGTAATGTAAGACACCTTTTCGTCTAACTTTTAATCATTACTTTTGTTTGAAAATAAACTTCTGCGTTAAACCCTTCTTAATCGAAAACTCGAGATCTTCTTGCAAATGTAATCAACTTGTTTATTGTTCCTAATCGGATTCACCTAGTGTTTTGGTACTTACTAAAAATTCAAGAGAGACAATAATTCGGGTCAACACTCTCAGACTGTTTTGGCCACCTACGCATAACGTAATCTTTTCTTTTATTTAGTCTACCTGCTATAATTAGCTGCCGAAGTGGTCTAGTGCAAAGATTTGAATCATCGCTGTCTCATGATTAAGTGTTTGCACTGTAGATACTGGGCTCACGGATCTTTTATTGAATACTTGATACTAATGTAAAAATGTGCTATGGATACAAGTCTGTACAGTTTTCAGTATGAGTGACAGAGAAACTATTTTGACATGATTTTCATTGACAAGGAAACACGAGCGTATAACTCTTTGACGAAAAACGCAGAATTCAGCGATTTTTATCGTTCATTTGGCTGTTCTATATGATATGTTCTATATGAGTATGAAGAAGTAGTAGTAGTAATGATGTCATTTGTTACAAAAAATGTGATAAAAGTAGAATCGCTCGACCGATTTTGTGCAAACTTCACATAAACCATGTACTAAATAGTATGAAAAAAGCCTAAACATTTGGTTTTTACACGTGAGCCCATTCTTGAGATATAAAATTACCACGAAAAGTGGCATTGATTTTTATAGGTAGGTTTTAATGTCTTTGACATGATATAATGTTTACTTCATATGATGACATTAGACATTATTTGTCTAGATAAAATACTAGTCTTAAAAGTAGTACCGATAAAGCACGACAGCTAGAAATCTTATAAAGATTCCCGGTTTCGCCAAGTAGGTCTGAAATAAAACCACTTTGTAGAACTACATGCAACTTCGCTCAACTCGCTGCAATGGCGCCGCGGGACCGCCATTTATTTCCAGCGAGTTTAATTTTCATTTAACTTATTTAAAAGTCTGTCAGTGCCAGTTAATCTCGGTTCCACAAACTGAGGAAAACTACTGATTGAAATAGGCCGCTGTAGTTTGTTGAGGCTGGGTAGAATCGGTTAATAAAACAGAAATTACATTTTCTCTATATCAATATTTTGTATTCCTTGCTACAGTAACTGTTGTAGACTACGTTTTCAGAATAAATAAAATCTCTAAAATTGACCCTAAATAATTTTGTCATTAGGTAGTAATTTCATGTTATTGTAGAAGATATTAAATTAGACTCTATTTTAAAATTTAATCATCTAAAACCAAGCAATCCGGAAAACAGAAGTTCTTAAAGTTTGTCCCCAATTTCACTCTATGAGTTGATTCCAAAATTCTAATCATTAATTTAATATTGGTAAGAGTTTCCGATCTCGAAAGTATAACTTTCTCCCTGCCCAAAACTCCAACTGATAAATTAAAGACTTTACTTATTAAACCTTTAAAGTGAGATAACGAAAATTCAGTTTTAGTACGCCTAATTTATTCGAAATCTTCGCTGTCTCCTTTTTACGGTCGGGAATATTTTATACATAAAAAACATTTACATGTAAAAATGCTATCTCAAGAAAGGTAAGGTTTATTTTCTGCCACATAATATACTAAGCTACCGAAACTTTCCCTAGACAAAATTAAATCAGAAAAATCCAGACTTTATGAAATTTTTCTTCCAAAAATAGCACCCACGTTTCCTCCTCAAAATTCTGATAAATGTACCAAGATTTCTTCACAGTTTTTAGACAGAACTAAATTGAAGCTGTCGTCTGGAGAAAACGTCATTTTTTTCCGAGACGAGATGAGATTTCTTGCCATCACACAGTGTGTGTACTGGGATGTATGATCGCCTATTGTTACAGTTCTGTTCATGACGACATTGTGTCTCCGAAAATTCAAGCGACGATATTTGTCAGGATTCATTTTGATAACCACCGCCTTTTTATGCGAAGACATTTCATACGCTAACGTTTTACATTGGCAATTACGCGTTCTATAATGTCACATAAAACATTGCTGGTTCCATTTTTTTCTGACCTCTGTCGGCTTGTCTGGATATCCTTAATGCCAGCCTAGTCTAGACATTTCCCTTTTGTGCCAAATTCTAGCCACTGGCAATGTGTCAGAATGGGGTCTTACATTTTCTTGCTAAATGCGTTTTTTGCTGTCCTACTTTTATATTTGGCAAGGGTCCTTACATTTCATGGGAATATGGCATCGATCTCTCGTATCTAGGCCATTCCCTTGCCTAGTCCCTGGCCTAAATCCCTGGTTGTCTTATGTAGCTTATTAAATTAAATCTTGAGTGACATATTTCCAAATGTTTGCTTAACAACCTTTCTGTTTTTACTAATATTATGGGTAATACGTCATTTTACATTTTGGAATCTTATTCTCTTTTTTAGACCTGTTATAATTATGCTAAATTTTAACCACATGATAGTTTAATTATGTAAAAACTCATTTTCAAAAAGAAAATCAGTTTTTTAAAATAATAACTATTCCTACGCAGCAAAATCTGTGAGCCAGTCGCACTAATTGAACGAGTTGGAGGTGTGAAGACGGGAAACAGGTCATTACTGGGCAGCCGGTATACCTGCAATGCAGGAGAACAGATCAGATTAACCTATTGTCTGATTGCCGAAGCTATTGTTATTCTGAATCCGTAGTGCAATACTGCAATTGAATAACCTCTAATTACGAATTGTATGGAAGGCTGATATAAAAGTTGCAATTTGTGCGAACTCTGGATTTTATTGGACTCGTAGGTTAATGGTTGTACCATGTACAATTGTAATATACAATGTACAATTTTGAACAGTGTTGAAAATTCTGTTTTAAAAATATTTCTCTGAAAAATGTAGAGAATATTTTATTGGTTTTAAATGTGAAAGAATTTGTCAGTGGCTCATAAAAATAAGTAAGGCCCAAATAGACACGTTTCCAAGTCCTCGTTGCCACTAAAGCAACAAGAATGGAGGTCCGTAATCACTTTTATGGCAATTTAAAGTTTGACGCCATTACGGCTGTCAATTTGGCGCGAAGCCAGCGTCCGAGGCTGTCAGGTGCCGTTCAGAAACGTAGTGATTGTGCTCACCTGTTGACTTATTTGACTTTATTGTTAACTTACGAATCACTAATGAGGTCCGTTTATTTTTCAAAAAAGATATTCAGATCTTATTAAATTAGTGGATGCATTAATTTCTAACACCGACTCCATCGTTGTTAGATCTTCAGACTTCTTCAAATCATCAGTTAGTTGTTGGTTTATTGTAAAGTTTGCGGCTATTTCATCAAGATAGACCTCTTTTGTTTCATTTACTTTTTTTCAGACACAAGGTTTAGTATGTATGTACGCCCACGTGTGCAACTTCATCTTTACTCACATGCTACTGAATTTTGCACTTTATTTCCTATACAGCTACTTAGTTTATAGCTAAAACGCAACTTTTATTCACTACCCCCAACTTTAGATACCTACAAGGCACAGTCTGCAACGTGCATTGCAACGCATATTGGTTCAAAACATTGAAGTTTTATCACTTTACAACTTGGTAACGTCCTAGCAACATATTTCTTTTCAACTCCTCCAACTTCTAGTGGAAAATAATCTTTAGTACTATCACGCCTTTCTTCTAGAGCACTGTTATCTACTTATTAAAATTCTCTAGCGCAGGGTACAACATTCCTACATTTTTCTACGAGAATTTCTTAAAACAGACGAAGAGAATGTCTGGAGGGTCTTATTAGGTGTATTTCTGCGAGAAATTTTCGCGTTCTCCAGTCATAAACACTTGATGGGCTAAAGAGGCTCATATGAAGTGTTTTAGCTGTCGAGTGGCTCATGCCAGTTAGAGCGTGCCAATGGCTTGTTATACTTTAGCTTTTATGATTTATAAGTTGACTTTTAGTGATGTTAGTTTGTGTACGTAAATATTTTAGGCTAAAACTGACTCCAGGATTGCAGGGCTGTCTAAGCAGGTACAATGGTTCTTGAACGTTCCAGCCAGGACTGCCATATTGACACATAAAAATAAGAAAAGGGGAGGCATTTAGTCAGTAAGAATACGACACTCCCTTATGTCCGTTATGACGTTCAAATTCGTAGTTTAATTTCTGAACACAGCGCGTTTAACTTGTTTCCTCTTAAAAAAATTAAACATCGAGTTTGTCTAACGTTTCAAGTGTAAATAATTTGTCACGCATGACATTGATTGGACTATGTCCAATTGAATACCCCCCTTAAACAAATACTCTACAATACAAACAATGAAATTGGTATTAATTAAAAAGCCAATAAAGCGTTTGTAACATAAAGCGTGTGTAGTGTTTCGAGATGATAAGAGCAATTGAGCAACGCTTGACCTCTGTCGAGCGTTTTTATTTGCGAGCAAACGAGTGATGTGGTAAAATCGCGGTCAAAAGTTTAGCATACAAATATATTTTACATAGGTATTTCCACCAAAAAAAAATATAGAAAGGTTTTTTTATGTAGGTACTCGTGTTAAAATGAATTTTCATTGGGATTTTTTGAGCGGAGCCTCTTATTGAATGGGACTTAAACATAAACATAAGTGGCGAAATTTATCACTGGTAACTCTTTGGAGATTACAGGATTTAGTCGATATTATACTTATTTAGAGGGGACTTTAGACATTTTTTTTATTAATACGTACACATGCTGCCTATCGCCTATTTCCATTATATTTTCTTAAAATTATAACTTGTACTTAGAACTTTAGAACACCTGTTATACAACAAGATACAGTAGGTAATAACAAGCTCTGTAGATAAGAAAACACATGTACTTGTTCCGAACATTAACATGTTAATGTAGAATCAACGCCAAACTGCTTATATAGTAAACTTTGTAATATTAACACAGCACACTGAAAGTTTTAAGGCTGGGTCGGAGCCCAGCGGTGGATGCGAAACTTTTATAATTAACGAATTTAATGAGTTAAATAACATAACAGTTACATTGGTGAAATTATGAGGAAATGCATGTTATGAAAAATTTTACCTTCATTTTGAAAGTTGTCATTGTTGCTCAGTATTTAGATACGAGTATGCTCTAAACTAATAAAGAAAATAAAATTTTGAAAAGAAAAAACATAATTAGGTATTTTTTTATGAAATCATCTCTTTCAAATCCTCCTTTCTACTAATATTATAAACTAGTGGGCGCCCGCGGCTCCGCCCGCGTGAATGTCGGTTACCGCTGCAAAAAGCCTACTCAGGAAAGACACGGTCAGCAACATGATTCCCAGGTCTATTCACAGACACCGACACTAACATCGACGACGCAGTCGTCGCAAACACTCGACATACATAGATATTGTGTGTCGCGGACTTTTTTGTAGATATTTATAAGATCAACAATTAATTGGAACATTTTATGGTTCTATCTTTTATAGTTTAGGCAGCGTACGCAAAATAAGTAACTTTTCTGGATGATTTTTTACACCTTGTGGCCGAAAAACCCAAATATCTTACGGAACCCTATTTTTCTCGAAAATAAAATATAGCCTATGTTACTCGTGGATAATGTAGCTTTCGAATGGTGAAAAGATTTTTAAAATCGGTCCAGTAGTTTTTGAGCCTATTCATTACAAACAAACAAACAAAGTTTTCCTCTTTATAATATTAGTGTAGACTACCAAAACAACTAATTTCGTACCTACTATTATTTCAACTGTAAAGAAATAAAATGTAAACTATTAATATAATTAAACACTACCAAAATAACTGATATTCGTACCTACTATTGCTTCAACTATAAAGAAATAAAATGTAAACTAATAATTTGTAAATAACAATTATTGTCTGTCAATAAGGTCGAACAGTCTGAACATCTATTCGCATCAACAGCCAAATATTGTATGAAGCACGCGCGCTTTTTTCCAAAATAATCCTTATAGCATGATTCTGTATTTACGCGCGATGACTGATTAGCGTATTTCATGTATAACTTTGGTGTTTCAACACCGATTTACATGATTCTTTTTTTATTGAATAGGTAATAATGTTATTTTTTTTTTAAATGGGGAAGGGATGAGTGAGAGTGTTGTAAACGTAACAGTAGACAAATATAATCAGAAAGCTCCGAATTGCTAAGCTATCGGGAGTTTCACGTGTTATTGTGAGTCAACCATAAAAGATAAACATATGCTGTCAAGGAATATTTTTATATAATTTTAAGGAAAATATTTCCGTCATACATGATTTCTATGTAGCTTTAACCATTAAAGCCGCACACGCGACGGAAGCTTAAAAAATGGAGAAACTTCTCCCGTTTTCCTAATATTTCCCTTCACTGCTCTGCTCCTATTGATCCTAGCGTAATGAAAAGTATACTATAACCTGCCCAGGAGTATGAAGAATAATCGTGCCAAATTTCGTTAAAATCCGTCGAGTAGTTTTTGTTTCTATAACGAACATACAGACAGACAGACAGACAGACAGACAAAAATTTTACTGATTGCATTTTCGGCATGAGTAGCGATTTCATGTACAGAATTGGCATCTCTACAGATTTATTATAAGTATAGATGTGAAAGTTTGTTTGGATGGATGTATATTTGTAACTCTTTCACGCAAAAACTACTGAACGGATTTGGATAAAATTTGTTACACAGATAGTTTATAGCATAGTTAAAGCATATAGTATATTTTTATCCCGATTTTATCTTACCGTGGGATAATTTTCGGGCGAAGCTGCTTGCAACAGCTAGTATTATATAACCACATATGCTTGAAATAATAATTACGGTTTGAAAGGATTGAGTTAGTGATAGTACGGAGCAAAAGAAGTGATGGATATAAATTATGCTGTCTGAAAAACGATATGGCTAGATAAGAGTGTGACTAGAGATGACGTTTCAAAAAAAGAAGAGGGAAGAAGATGAAGTGTTGCCTTGGCTCCAAATAAAAATGAGGGTAAGAAACTATACAGAGGTTCAAAGAGAAGTATAAAGAATACGACGAGGTATTGGTTACTGCGATAGAATGCCTAAGCCGCAATGGCTAGAGATCGATAGCTAAATGTTATAGCTTCATTTGTTTCACGCCTGTCGAAGCTTTACGAGTAGTTACTAGATTAATTATTTATACGCCAGACTCTATGGCGTCTCGGAATAGAGTGGGTGCCAAGGTCTTTTATGATATAACGTCCCATCTTTGTTTTTTCATAGAATAATGTCGGTCGCAGCTGCTACTACGTACAATGTCGCCAGCGTAAATTGTCTCGCGACGTAATCAAAGCTTTACTGGCGATGATATCATAACATATTTTTTTACTACACGATACAATGCATTGCAATCACCATCTGTATTTTCTTTTAACACTCTGTGGACAATTAGGCCTCTTCAATGACAGGACATTTTGTTCGATCTGTGGTTAATTTTCAAGCCTTAAAGCTTCATCTTTCGCTATGATATTCTCCTAGAAACTATTTATAGACTGCACACTTCGGCAAGCTTGTAATAAAGACAGAGCCTTAACACAGTGTCGCGACGCGTCCTTCTCAGTAGCTTAGTGCATACCAAACTGTAGCTTCAACGCTGAGGCAACACTGCAGACAAACCCTGTTTTCCTGAGAATTATAATAGGTACTTACTTCTAGTCAAATCCAACTTTTACCGATCAACGGTCTCCAGTTCTCGGTTTTCCAAATAATATGGCCGACCTAAAACTACCTTATTTTGGGTTCCACAATCCTCTTGTTTCCTCTCCTGAAATTCATGGAAAATAGCATATATATTAGCATTTCAAAACCTATCTGTACTGTCAGTATCTGATACTTTAAAATCTGGACCTCCAAAATAAACCGGTAACGTTAATTAAAATTTTGGAAGTAAATTCCGTCCACCTACGATTTGAGCCACACGTTGTTACGAACCACGGAACACAACGCCACTTTACCCATACCTACCTTAATTGAAACGTTTCATTCGCAATCAAGTATAATTCATGCAAATATAGACTTTATTGATGAGATTGAAGGATGGGTATTAAATGACATCCCTGAGTTGATCGATGAGGAATGAACAAAAGATTTTATGTTGAATAAAATTAATTGGTAAATTCATAATAGATGGTTGGTATGGTAAACAATACGATGTTGAAAACATTGTTTCGTTTAAGCATATCGATCCTTTTTTTTTTGTTCAGGCGGCGCGTGATGAACATTTTCAGTGTGTCTACTTTAATTAGGTTGCGTAGAGTTTTTATTTGTCAGTTTAGAAAGAAAGAAAGAAAATAAACCTAGTTATTCGGCACAACTTAAGTATTGGTGCTCGAGACTGGTTTGACTAACAAACTCTTAGAAATTCTATCAATGTGTTTTAAGATCTGTTTCACCTAAAAGAACAATGCGAACTTGCTTATATTTCGTATCGTTTTCAGAAAAAAATATCTCATTTCCCAAAAAATTGCCAAAAAATTGCCAAGCCACGTATTGAATAGCCTATCGAATATTTTATTCCTTTTTTTTGGGCAACGATTAAATTTTATGGCGCTAATATTTTTTTATTGGGTGTCGTTAATTTGACGATTGGTGCTATTTGATCACCATGTAATGGGATAGGAGCTATTCAGAGAAATATCTGCTGAAGGTTATTTAATAAGTGGAGCTCGTGGCTGAATAATTACCCGATCCGTTAAGACGCGCTTGACGAGTTTTGTCTGTAGATGACCATCTGTCGTAGCGAGATTCCTTCGTGCCTCGGAAAGCACGTTAAGCCGTTGGTCCCGGCTGTCATTTGTATATCTTTGACAGTCGTTACTATTAGGTACTATTATATATTCTGTGCTATTAGTCAAAAGCTCTAAAAGTCGACAACCAGTCTTACTGTGGGGTATCGTATTAACCAGTTACAGGGTTTTGGAGGTCCGATAGGCAGTCGCTCCATGTAATATACTGATATTCACCTGCATCTGGTTCGACTGGAAGCCGACCCCAATATAGTTGGGAAAAGGCTAAGCAGATGATTTACTGAAGGTTATTTCAGCTGGAATCCTTTAAAAAGCGCCCGTAAGCCTTACCTTCGACTGGGACCGTGACACTGTCGTGGTCGCGGGTCTGTGCAGAAGGGCCACTGAAGAACGGTGTGATTTTTAGTCATTAGCGGTCGTACCACAAAAAGTTAAACTACTGTTGAACATTTGACCCTTATATCAACATCGAATGCCATTTTGAAGTCGACAGTTCATTTAGACAAAGTGTTCAACAAATGATTATCTTTTCAGTAGTAAGACAGTTAAAGTCTGACAGTCACTTCTGCTTCAGCCAGAACGGGAGGACTTTATCCTGTTCCTTCGTTGGCATCCCCCGCAGAAATATTCGGAGACCTCAAATAAACATGAACTTTAGTAATGAAACAGAATTACGGCTGCCGTCAGCAAAGAAAACAGTTCGTTTCGGGAAAAATAACAAGAGAATTTGGTTAAAATTTCATGGTAACATTTAACCGCTCATGTAATATTAAATGATAAAACGCCCGGAAGATATTTCCGGAAAGTAATGAAAGCGCAAAAGGCAAGTATTTGCACGCAGTACCAAAGCGACCCTTGTCATATCTTTGACGTTAAAAGTCGCTATTTTTTACAATGTATTTGTTTTAATTTTTTTTTTTCCGTAAAAATATTACGCACTGTATACTTGAGCTAACATGTAAACATCAAGCCTGTATTTGTTAAAGGGATAGGTTCAAATATAATTATTATGAGCACCCATATCATTATCATCTGCTTTTTTTTTTTTTTTTGCGTGGTAGAATCATCAAATGAGTCCTCCCAGGGACTGTCAGACTTGTACTGACTAAAATCCACGGTGTCCTTCACAAGCCCTTTACGTACCGGGGTCACGGTAATGGGTAAGTCCCGCGACCAATTATCATCTGCTACGTTAAATTTTCATGTTCAATTTGTTTTTTGAATGAAAAAGACCAATAACTGTCCCTGACATGGGGATTGAATTTAAGATCTACCGTTCACTGTTGAGCTTACAAAAACTAGACCAACGAAGAGACAATTTGTAGCAAAATATTGCATTTCTTAAACATCGAGCAAATGAATGTTTTATTAAAACTACTATTTCAGTCGCATATCTTCGAAAACTCGGTCACATAACCTTAACAAAGTTTTCTAATTTATTTCTGATACGTGCGAAGCCATTCTGTTTAAAGAATTGATAAGTATTCGAGACAATTCTATGTTCACTTTATTCAAGAAGTTTAAATGCCAAGAAATTGCATTAACCTTTAGATCCCATTTTGGTATTTACAGAATTAACTACATATTAACAAATTAATCCGTAAAGGTCAAAACAAAATCAATAAGAAATCAAATCATAGATGAAGGAGGATATTTTATCAGAAAAGTATGAAGTCAAAGGGATGGCCGTCGTTAATTTCTAACAATAAGCCCGTAATGAGAAAGAGGTGGAAATTTTTCTGAAAATCTTTAATGTTCGATATCTCCAAAACCAGTGAGTTAGGACCCCATGTTGTCGGGGTTAAATTATTGCAGATAAGGTCTAGTACTCGTATCACCCATGTCAAGGAATACACCCAATTACAAATCATTCTGTATAAGGTACCCTATTTGACCAGTTGTTACTGCGGCAGGCATCCTGGAGTCGTACACAGACAAGAGATTTCCAAAATGGTCATATCACTTCATATCCACGTGATCAGCAGGAATGGTCATAAGACTAGGGAAAGAGGGGTAGAATAATGAGTCCAAATTATTTACAGACTACCTTTAAAATATTTAGGTACAAATTCCACATCATGTTTTATAATTTTCCTTAATCTTTACAATTTCTAAAAATAAACTGTAGGTAAAGCTTTGTTATAAATAGAACTAATTTACTCCTTTTAATGCTTCGTATAACCAAAGGAATAATATTTCATTAGGAGAGAGCGCTTGTAATTAGTCTGTGAAAGATTAAAATCGAGAGAAAAGATCTGCTATTGTAGCGTGAATGGGTGCTAACTGTTGTTTAGACTTGGCTTCAAACCAAATGTAACAGTTTCGAAGATCGTGCCGGATGGGCTGGTCACTCCGGTAACCACTGCTACTGTTATTGGTCAATGATGGCTGCTGTCCAATTTAGGCGTTTATGGTATTATTCTCTTAGAACCAATTGCTTGTATGGGGACATTCTTTGGCCAACCTCAGTACAACTTAAGCTATAACATTATTTTGCAAGTTCAATATAGTAAGCTGAACATGTAGAACTTTTTTGCTTTAAGACCTTTAGGTCGCGGGCATGCGGGCAGCGAGTAATGGGCAACTCGCTGTCCGACTATGGACAATGCCCGGGTCGACGGCGCGTTGTTTTCCACGCGCGCCTCAAAGAGTGTCAGCATAGTGACGGGGCCTGTAGAGGGCCAAAGCCTGCCGGGGTCGCCGGACTAACGAATTACCGTGACCCCGGTACGTAAAGGGCTATTGAAGGACACCGTGGATTTTAGTCAGTACAAGTCTGACAGTCCCTCCCGCCCTGCCCTGGGTGGGAGGACTCATTTGATGATTTTAGCACGCTAAAAAAAAACCTTTAGGTGCTATATTTCACGCAAATAAAGATATTATTTTCTATAACGACAGTTAGATCATTTGATTAGAAACGATATCGCTTTTGAACTTTGTAATCCTGGTATAATTCAGGCATGAAATAAAAAAAAGGAATCAAAATAAAAGTTTGTTTATGACTTTCTGTTATGGCAAAAACTCTATTATGTACAGATCGTTCTTACAAACAAACATTTTAAATGAAAAGTTCAAAGGTAATATGTTACCATACAACGTTTTCATTTTCCTCTAGTCGATCCCTCAAAGGGCAGAGAAAACTATTCTACTCGCCATCCAATTTAAATAAGAACTCTCTAAAAGGACAAAGATAATACCAATTCATTGTGAAAAGTTCGATGTTCAAACAATACTGTCATTATACTAAGTGCTGATAGTGCGAAAAGGACCAAACTGATAAGGATTGGGTTACATCGCTGCGGGGGCGATAATCGCGAACTGTTCGTGAAGCTCCAATGTCAGATTAGTGATGGATGAACGGAACTAGCCGAGCTTAGGCGACCTTTGCAAATTAGAAGTCTATATTGGATAGATAGAGATGTTAAATTAAAGTTAAAAAAAAAACAGTTTAATTTAAGACATTCAACATTTTAATCGTTGTACTGAATGAAAACACTTGAAAAGCTTCCTATGACATCGGACATCTAGATGTATTGCTAATTACCATCCATTAATACAGAACAAAGAAGCAATAATTATTAACCATAACATAACACAACAGATTAACAGTAATAATTTGCGAGTACTCACATACGTCTCATTAGACACGAGATAATGAAACTACATGTCATAGCAACGTCAGGGCGGAATGTCTGACACGAAGAGATATTACTACGCTTTGTGGTAAATGTATATGAGAGTGGTTATCAACGGCCGACCACGCGAGCCTAAATAAACGTAGATTGTATTAGAAACGTCGATAATGGTTAAGGCCTCTGCCTCGAATCTTGCGGGCAGCGGGGCGGCGGCGGCGGCGGCGCGGGAGCGGCAGGATCTTAGGCATACATTCAAATGGACCGGCCCACTATGGAAAATCGTAGAATAACTGCTGATTAAAAATGGTTTTTATCAATGTCGCTACTGGCATGCTTTTTTTATTTTACTTAATAGTTTAAGGACCAAACTAGACTATAATATCAAAAAATTATAAATATTAAAGAAAATGATTTTTTTACAACACCACAAACTTTATAATTTTGACGGACGTCCATGTTAGGCCCGTTCACTTCATCACTTTTAACTTGATTTTATTGTTATACGTTACACGAAAAGGTATAATGTATTATATATTTCTGGAAACCTCGTCTTTTGAAGAATATGAAACAGCTAATATATATTTAATGTTATGTTAAGGTTCACCTTAAAATAATTGCAAAATAAAATATGGTGAAAAAAAAGTTTTATTAAAGTTCAACGAGACTTTTGACAGTTACCCACGTTTACCCCTGCTTTACATTTAATGTTGATTTGTAGCCTAACTATCTATAAACATAATCAAATAATAACAGCTGCGGATATTTGCGGGTTTCGGAGTAATTAATAAAAATGTGATAAGAGTCAGAAAACGGAAAACCGCTCGCTATCTATTGCGGTTTGAAGTGTTGCTACTTACATCAATAGTTTGCGGTAAGTTTTGTAATTTATCATTGATATTAGGGCATTTATCTTTTTTGCACTCATGTTGCGTGTGAAAATATTGATCAACAAAATGCACTCTACCCTCATATTTCAAATAGTATATAAACAGTGGTTTCATTCCATTGTAAATAACAAAATAGCGGTGAATTAACAGAAGTGTAATTACATTTGTTGACTCTTCAAAATGTCTACTTTCAAGTGTTCTAAACGTGAAATAATACTTTCGTATATCGAGGGAGGAAAATCGTTGGAAGCATTATTAACAGTTTTGCAAGAAAAATATCATGTGTCAGAAGACAACTTATGTTTCATCCTCAGTGATTTTCAAAGACATATTATTCCCGCTTTTAATAAACGCTGGAACGAAGCTTCACGGAATAAGGATACATTTTGGTTGGAATCAGAATATTCAATAACTTTACCGGACTCTGAAGACAAAAATTTGGCAGTTATGCTATGGAGACTGCTAGGATCTATGTGAGCAATTATGAATGGTATTACATGCCATCTTCAGTTCACAAAATTTAGATTCATGGAGAAAGTGTCATAATAGTTATTTATGCAACCGTTGTATAATCAAGGGTATTAAAACACTAATGTGGGTTTATCACACGAGGCGTAGCCGAGTGTGATAATAGTATCACATGAGTGTTTTAATACCTAATTATAACGGTTGCATACAAGACTTTATCTACAATCATGCTGTGAATCCTCTATAAAAGATTCTCATAACATACCATATTCGCATACCATATTCGAGTGAAAAAATGGCGGGATATAACACGATAAGACGAGTTGTTCTTTTTTCAAAATTTTAGCGATCTGGTGGTGAAAATGTCATTGCATGAGAATGTTCTTTTTTTGAAATTCATTATAACACGCGTTTGGATGATATAATGATCATTATATCATTGAGTGTTTTAATGTTGGCAATAAGCTAATTGTTATAGGTTCTTTTATAGAGGATTAATAGCATGATAGTAGATAAAGCATTTTGCAGTACTTCCTATTGGTTAAACTTTCGGAAGATGCACAAGAATTTCGCAATAAGGATTATAAAAAATTTCGTCTTCATCGTGCTAGAAAATGCTCAAGATCCGAAAAACGAAGATGTATTTCATACTCTTCTTTATACTTCAGATCCTTACATTACCAGCATTAGAAAACCGTATACTAAAAACGTGAAGGAACTTGAAGAAGACACTTTAGATCTTTTGAAAGTGAACGAATTAATTTTAGATCCCGAAGTTCATCAAGTATAAATAACATAACATTTAGTAAACAGTACAATTAATTTATAAACCTGTGTTCGATTTTAATCTTTAAAAAATTTTTTATTTTTATTTTATTTGATTTTTATTTTGAAGTACTATATGATATTTGGTTTTTGTAAACATTAAAATAATAGTATTCATTGTTAAGAAATAAACATTGGAGTTTTTTTATAATTTTGAATTTGTTTTATTTTTTAATAATATTATTTTAAATTTAATCATAATAAATTACATTCTATTTGAAGCCATATACACTATTCTATATTTGTGCAAAATTTTAGAACATAATATTCAGAAATAAAGAAGTTATTGATTTTTAATCAGAAACAGACCATTATTTTCCACAGTGCGGCCCTCGGAAATAGCGGCGCGGCAGCGGGGCGGGGGCGAACAGCGAGCGCCGCCGCCGCCGCCGCCCCGCTGCCCGCAAGATTCGAGGCAGAGGCCTTAGGCCTCTGAGTACTCGAGACAGTTTTTTATCGAGTACTTGCCTAATAGATTTTTCTGTCGTTGTTGCATTTTGGTTACTCTCATTCCTATGGTCTTCACTGTCCCTTTTAACTATCGGACTCTCTTTTTCTTTGGTTTCTCATCATCGTCA
This sequence comes from Agrotis puta, assembly GCA_943136025.2. Classification (NCBI taxonomy): domain Eukaryota; kingdom Metazoa; phylum Arthropoda; class Insecta; order Lepidoptera; family Noctuidae; genus Agrotis; species Agrotis puta. The sequence continues at coordinate 4,414,547 of OW964189.2, read as the reverse complement.
ATCAGATTATCATTCCTGACTGATAAGGAAAGTCTTCTCCAATCACATGCTCATCCATCTCCTTTCACGGTAACACTCAACCAGTGGCCACCAACCATGCGTCAAAGTTTTGTTAAGAACAATTGAATTTGCCTACCGGGGTCGCGGGACTTACCCATTACCGTGACCCCGATACGTAAAGTGCTAGTGAAGGACACCGTGGATTTTAGTCAGTACAAGTCTGACAGTCCCTGCCGCCCTGCCCTGGGTGGGAGGACTCATTTGATGATTTTAACACGATAAAAAAAAGCACAATTGAATTTATCAGTTTCTTATCAATGTCGCACACGTTTTAGCATTTAAGCGCTCACTGTTTTCATACGTCGTAGATAATCGTACGTTTTTAGAATCTTGCGTGTGGTAGTGATAACATGACCGATCGTCTCCAAAATTAGAAGTGTAAGAGAAAGAATAACTTTGTTAGGTAATATTTGTTAGTTAATAATTATTTCTCCTATTTCAAGCAACCATATGAATTTACCAAAAATATCTGTATAATAATAGTATTTGAACTACTATTATCGTATCGCTTAAGCCGTGTCATATGCGATTGTCTTTAATGACCATTTTGCGCCGAATTACCTACAGCAGGTTTTAATAGAAGAGTTTTTATTAGGTACTATGCATATGAAGGGAGAAGCACGTTTATGCATATATGAATAATTTATTTAATGTTCAAAGTTATATTTTAGGCTAAAATTATTGTCACATGCTGTGGTGCGAGTAGATTCTTTAACAAAGAAATATTAACTAGCATAATTAGATGCTCTTTTGTATCGCAAGTTGCGCTGAATATATTTTTCTTCTTCTTTAATTAATATGAGTTTGAATCGTTCAGAATTACTTAAGTAGGTAAGTACATAATATTCAACTGCTTTCAAACTTGAAGTCTCAATTCATATATAAGCCTATCATGGCTTAGGAGCAGCAATATGAGATCGATATTCTAATAGCAAATTTTGTCATACTTCAGCTCTTTTTTTTTTATCGTGGTAAAATCATCAAATGAGTCCTCCCACCCAGGGCAGGGCGGCAGGGACTGTCAGACTTGTACTGACTAAAATCCACGGTGTCCTTCACTAGCCCTTTACGTACCGGGGTCACGGTAATCCCTTGGTCCCGCGACCCCAGCAATACTTCAGCTCTAGCACCATTATTGTCAAGCATTGTCCTTCTAATTCCTTGACCGCTTCCCGTGTAGCTTCAATTTTTATTTTCAGGATATCTTTAATCCTAACAATTACTTTACAAACAAAACGAACTATACGAGTATCACTCAGTCGGTATATTGCTAACAGGTTTAAACAAGAGTAGGTTTACTTTGGCTCTGTTTCTTTTGTGGAGGATAAAAGCGTTAGTGGAGCTCATATATTTACCTACATCTTGACCCTATTACGGTATAAGAAACTTTACTTTATCGATCGAGTTAGAAAGGCCATCTATTTCAAGTTTATTATGTTATTTATGTTCATTTTGTTACTAGGCATTTGAAGGAATGAAACATGCTTAAAAGTATTTTTGACTGCCAGTTCTGGCAAGTTCAGTGGCGTGATGAAATTCGGTTGTAAAAATCTTTAAGAGTTGATTGACCTCAGTAATATAAATGTTCCTAGCCCTTTTCCAACTATGTTGGGATCAGCTTCCAATCTGACTCGATGCAGCTGAATACAACGATACCATGACCCCGCAACGTACAGGGCTACGACACCGTGGATTTCAGTCAGTAAAAGTCTGACAGACCCTCCTGCCCTGCCCTGGGTGGGAGGACTCATTTGATGATTTTACCACGCTAAACAAAAAAGGTCATTCCGGTTTCCTCACGATATTTTCCTTCACCTTTATGGCGCAGTACTGATGAAATAAATTGCACAAAGTAAAGCTCCTGTTTGGGTTCGAACACGACCTACAACTTGTAAATCGGCACCGATACCGCTGTACCACCACTACTCTAAAATCTCTGAAATCAATCAATGATATAAAATTCCTGGCTTCTGAAATCTAGTTCATAATCTACGATAAAACGTCATATCCAGTGACATGATTGACTGATATAGGTTTGCCGGCAAATGACTTAATTGATCTCAACTTTGATAACGCTCCTCAGAAAGTGGATGCTATCAACCATTGGTAATTCAATTTGATCAAAATGTGTTTAAGTTATACCAACGTTTTATATATTAGTACGTTTATACGTACGTTAATTTCGATAATTCTTATAGTTACTAATATCCTTTTTTTTCTGGGGCAGTGAAGTCATCAAATATGTCCTCCTGTACTGTGTGGAGCGGAAAGGTCTGGCAAATTCTTACTGACTCTGTATCTACCCCGTAACCTTCATAAATAGTTCAGTAACAGGGGGTCTAATCTCTAAGCACAATACCCGTAGTTTCGGCCTTAGTTACGGACGTTTTCTACCCGTCACATGGAGCCTGAACTAAGAATGACTGATGTTTCAATTAGACAGATAGCTCCTTAGAGAGGCTGGATAGAGTCCGCGCCGCCACTTATGACCTGCGGAAAATTCGTGGTACTATATTTGTTTTCGGGCACGCCGCAATCGCGGCGGTAAGACCCCTCTTTGTGGAGTGACTGGATAGGCGTCACGGCGTCCTGAACTACCGCATGACGCAGGTCCTCACCGGATACGGAAGTTTCGGGAGGTACCTGTGTCTGATAGGGAGGGCAGTAACGCCTGGGTGTGACCACTGCGAGGATCGTCCGGAGGACACGGTGGACATACGGTGCAGGACTGCCCTGCTTGGGCAGAGCACCGCCGTGTCCTCACGACGGCGATAGGCGGAGACCTCTCGCGTCCGGCATTGGTCGAGGTCCTGCTGCGGGAAAAAAAATCTATATTTGTTTTAATGCAATTTGATGAAATAACATAGACACTAGCGCCGCATCAAAAGAACTTCAGTCGCGGCGGTATTATCCGTCCGCAAAGAATTTGACGTCTTCGTTAACAGACTTAGAGAGTAGACCCTCAGATATTAATAACCCTGACTGTCACATGCTATAATAAAAAAAGTTACCGTGAGGATATTTTTATATAGAAATGATATCGCGCGCAAAGGCTTATCACTACATAGTATAAAACAAAGATGCTTCCCGCTGTCTGTCCCTATGTATGCTTAAATCTTTAAAACTACGCAACGGATTTTGATGCGGTTTTTTTTAAACAGATAGAGTGATTCAAGAGGACGTTTTATATGTAATAACATGCATAATATAGCAGAGATTGCCGTGCGGAGCCGGAGCGGGTCGCTAGTTTGGAATAAAAAAAAAATGAAATCACAATGATCCTTTAAATGCCATCGAAATCGTGCTCACCGTTCGAGCGTAGTAAGTAGTACGCTCGAAGAAGCACAGTTTCTCAGTCAATGGCGTAAGGCATGATGTATTGTTCTAATGATACATAATATCCTATTATTGGTAACCCAAGCCCTTCACTGAAGCGTAGAGTCACGGGCACTACGCACGCGACTATGAATATTTAATTTTATTGTAAATTATTTAATAGATTGGAACCTATTCTAGGGCATTGTTCTGTGACTCAAGACTTGCAATGAACGTAATTTATTGAAGAAAATATTGTGAAAGAGATCGTTGATATTCTTGATTCGGGTTCCGTATCCAAAAGGTAAAACGGGACCCTTTTACTAAAATTCTGTCACAAGGCTGCCACATGAGTCACGTTTTTATTTTTTTATCGTGTTAAAATCATCAAATGAGTTCTCCCACCCAGGGCAGAGCGGGAGGGACTGTCAGACTCGTACTGACTAAAATCCACGGTGTCCTTCAATAGCCATTTACGTTCCGGGGTCACGGTAATTCGTACAGTCTCGCGACCCCGGACATGAGTCATGATAGACAATTGATTTTACACAGATGATGTATTTCTGTGACGCTATAACAACAAATACTAATAAACAGAATTAAATAAATAGGTATTTAAGCGGGTTCAGCTACAAAAGACAAGATTTTAAGGGTTCCGCAGCCAAATGGCAAAAAATCGGAACCCCTAGTCTATTTTATCCTTCACGTAATTAGAAACATAATGTATTGGAAATCAAGAATAGTTTATGTCCATAAAGATGATCGATCTTACAAATGAACGTCAAATGATGGACCATGATGGATTGTCTTTCTTTCAAAGGTATTTGAGACCGCGTTTACGTAGGTACCTAATTGAGTAGATGTCGAGTTACTAAGAAAATATTGAAACTCTAGACCTCCTTAGAATATCTCCTGACGAAAAATATTGTATTTTCTTCTATAGGATTCTTGATTTTATTTCCTGAGTTCTGAAAATATTTTCAAGAAACATGTCGTGATTAGTTAGGTATACTACAGTCTTTCCCTTCGGTTTCATCCCCGCTGTCAGCTCCTATTAATCGCAACGTGATGTTATATAACAAACTAAAAGAATTTTCCAACCAGTAAGTAGTTCCTGAGATTATCGCGTTCAACTAAACAAACAAATAAACTCTTTTAAGATTAAGCTTTAAATAATGTTTAGAATAGATTTACGTTTTCATACAATTCAAAAGACCGAATGATTAAGATTTGTATATTAACTAATGCTAGTTTAATATATTACCCTATACACGTACAATAAATATTTAATAGTTATTTGTTATGCAAGGCTGCAAAGTTGTTTTTTGGCGCAAATACTTGAATTGAAAACTGAGCAAGGATTCAAACGCGAGCGAAGCGAGTGGTTCAAATATAGAATCCTGAGCGTAGCGAAGTTTTCAAAGGTACGAGACGCAGAATAACTTTGCTGATGAGCGCCTCACCACACCTCACTTCACCTCACTATAGCGAGGAAATGCAGTGGGGCCAGCTTGCCTGTCAGTGTAGAAAATAATTGAATAGAAGACGTGTTCGAATTTTGAAAACATTTCTTAAAAAACGCAAACCGCATCAGTCCATTTTTTAGTTTAGAAATATTCAGAGAATACAGAGTCATACAGAGTATAGAATACACTCGAAAAGTGAGAGAGCTAGGTTTCATAATATAACTATGTATAAGTGAAGTATATCGTTTTATGTAAAACTTACGTTAACAATAAAAAAGGTGTTATGAGATAAAAAAAAGTGTTGATACAATCCATTATAGATTCAAGACAAGACAGAGATATTAACAAAACGGCGGGCGGGTAGTTACAACATATCCCCGTGTTTACTCTCAACAGTCTAATAATAATCGTGTGTGGAAAATGTGCGACATAATATTAACATTTCCGCAGAGCATTTCATCGAGTTTATATTAGAAATACTCTGGTTTTTTAAAAAGCTGTTTAGGGATCACTGGCGGCCGGAAATAGCGATGGTTGGATATTTTTGAATGGATATTTCCGTGTTCAAATCTTTAATTTGTGTCTGATTTAAAAATAAGTCTATATTCAAATCATAAGAGATTCGATTCTTTTTGAATGATTATATAGCTGACACTGGGGGCCCCAGGTTGTACTTAAACATATTTCACAGAAATTATTGTCCCTTTAACTGTCAGCACAACGCTCCTTCCCACTTTCTATACATCCTCAAAAAGGGCGTGGAAAAATTGCAAGGTCGGTTACTCGCAAGCGATACCTCTCGCGTTGTAGATACCCATAGATTATGGTGATCGCTTTACATCAGACAGGCCGTGTGCTTGTTGTTCACCTTAAAGAACAATTTTTAAAATGCTTTAGAGGCTTACTTTCGTACCGAAAGACATAGTAGACAGTAGTAATTGTCCAGTAGGAATTAGATTCAGCAAAGATGACTACAAAGTAGGGACACGCTAGATTTTCAGTTTATTTTTAAACGACCCGTAGCTAACTCGCGTTAGAAATTCACAGTTTTCCAGATCACAGTGCCAAATTTCCAGGCAAAATTATGACGTGACTTAGTAACACAAACATTCAAATAACATGAACTAAAATCGAAAACAACAGATTAATCAAAGTATTTATAAAAACCTTAATTACTTGTTAGTAAAAGAACTACTATCGACTATAATCTAAAGACAAAGTAGGTACTCGTCAAGACGAATTAAACGAGTCAACACTAGATGGGGTGGCCCCGTTTTTTTGCAGAGGTCTTATCATCAGATCAACTTCATTGTATGCACTGCGACATACGTGCAAAATTTCAACTCGATTACAGACAGACATCCGGAAACTAAAAGAAGCTTATTGTAAAAACAAAATACCACGAGCAGAAAATGTTTCAGTTTTGAAACCGTCACTAAAAGCCCCTTACCACAATCCTGACCGTGGATAATGCACGTCCATTAACAGGTGCCCTGTCCATCGACGATCGGACTAATTAATTCTATCACTTAACTCCGGCTTGCATTGTATGCTTCACATGGCTTTGTATTCACGCTGTTTGTTTATACGAGAAACAGAGAAAGATTGCTTTTAAATCCCGCAAACGTGTGATTTGTAATCGATTTGTTGAGTTTTCTTTTGAATTGATCTGTGTTTTTGGGATTGTTTACGTCAGCTGGTCTACAAACTTTTTCTTAATCTTACCTTTTATTTAATCAGCTTCTTCTTTTCCTTAATATCCTTCAAATTTTTCCTTTTTTATTGCCTTTTCTAGCCAGTCTCTACAAAAAGAGTCGAATTCGTCACACCAGTGTGTTTTAAACCTACGAGTACCTCGTCGGTTGCGACTTCCATCTTTAGGCACCCATTGAGTGACTATCCTCGCCCACCTGTCCCGAATCATTCTAGAGGTGTGTGACCCACCCAGTTCCACTTTAACATCGTAGGGTTTTCACCAACATAGGCCATGCCTATTTTGGAGCATATCAAGTGCAAGTACAGGCCGAAATTGTGTTGTATTGTCTACAATGTTTCTTTTATGGATTTTATTTTTCGTTATCTTCTTCCTGCCGGTAGCATCATGTTACTTGAGTTAGGTGCAACACGTTTTCTTCTTTCTTTCTCCTTTGTCAACTCCCCCTCTATCATTCACTTTCTTTTCATTTGTATCATTTCGCACATTACTCACCTTTTCTATGACGTTCCTATCCCTCTTCCTCTTCGTCCAGAAGGAATCAACCCATTTGTAGTCAATTCATCTTTTCATCGGTACCTATTCAATTCGCATTACTTCTTCTACATCTAACCGTCGCATCTTTATATAGTTTCTCTTGTTTTGGGGTAACGTCTGTTCTTCTAAAGGTCCCTTTTTTATCGTGGTAAAATCATCAAATGAGTCCTCCCACCCAGGGCAGGGCGGGAGGGACTGTCAGACTTGTACTGACTAAAATCCACGGTGTCCTGCAATAGCCCTTTACGTACCGGGGTCACGGTAATCCGTTAGTCCCGCGACCCCGAGAAAGGTCCCTAGATAGGTATTCGTTTTTATCCTTAAAACGTTGCCCCTCTCTAGGAATATCTTCTATGTCTTGGGTGCATTTACAAACGTACACAAACAACAACTAATTATTATTGTACCTTGAAATTAAACAGTCTTTAACATATCTAACTACGGAACCTCCTGGTTGTTCGTTAAAATAAAAAGCTTGAAGTTGTTCATACTAACAGTTTTATTTGTATTGTGATTTTATCGTCTTTTTATCGGCAACCCATTTAACTTTTGATACGCCAGCTTTTCAGCTTTTATTATCTACCTAATCCTGAAATACTTTGCTACTTTATTCGCTGAAAATATCTATCGTAAAAATAGACACATTTTTCACGAAAATTTTTATATCTGTTTTATTCATAAAGCCATTTTCTCTGACGATTTTATTTAAATGAACGACACATTCGAAACAGCAAACACAATGTTACGAATTACACCCATTTATTGTATGATAACCTGCAACTAAGGCGAGTCTATTATTGAAAACTGTTTACGCCACGAGTGGGCACGCCCATCTTACCGCAGTCAACCCATAAACGTACGACCACCCGTACATTATTACTCCAACCTGTAATTTATGTCCCTATTCATTCATACTACGTTATAACAAAAGAATAATTTTCCTTCGAGATAAAAATGAAAACAAAAAAAATGTGGAAAGCGTTGAATGGCCGCGTTGCGTAACGAAATACTATTTTCAGTGGCCCAAACCAGGCGGATCAATGAAACGGTGTAGCCAGCGCCATCTAGTGGCGGGTAGCGGGCAACGACCTCCGCTCCGTAACCTAGTCTAGACGTTCTAAAAATGTGTAGGAAGAATTAGTCAATGTCTCCGGGGTATCATGTGTCGTGTTAGTTGGTCAGTAAATGCGTTATAGATTAGGTACTTTGCGGGATTAAAATTTTCAATGCTTTGTTAAAAAACTCGTGGGAGTAATGAAGACAGTTTAATTAATTGTATGGACTTATTTGCATTTGACTGTAAGCAGATGGTTTGACCCCTGCCTTAGTCTATTTGCTCTAATGGACGCGTTTTGGGAACTCAATGTTAGATATACTTATTCAGCCTAATGATTTAAAATAAAACACATAGAAACCGCAAAAATAAACTAAAGTTTCAAGCGCAGAATATAGTCAGAAAAATATCGTCGATATCGAATAAACTACTGAAAACATTTCGAACCTTAACTAAACTTATCAAACGACAGTATTTCACGAAAGTAAAACCCAGTCGTAGAAGATTTATGAGAAAGTTGCTAAACAGTTGATGTCAGACCCCTGCTTCTACTCAAGAAATAAACCGACGTTTTGCCGGCAAAATATTTTCTGTAACAGCGCCATATTTCTACGAGTCTCGAAGAGGCCGTTCACGTGCCCGGCTTTTAAAGATGTCGTCATTATTAAAGTGACAGTTGAGAACGTTACTTTTAAAAATGTTTGTTTTAATTTCGTGTTTGAGGGCATCTCATTTCCCAGGGTTGCAGAACTGTCCAGCTTACCTGGGAAATGGAACAGGGTGCATTTTTGTGAGTAAGATTGACTCTCAGACTCTTTCACTCCACCAAAGGGGGCTCATATGATAATTTTTCACCCAAAAAAAGTATACCTCGTTCTTTGAAATGAAATTGCTTAGTATTAATTTTAAAGTTGTTCATTGGTTTGCATTTGTATATCATCCATCGTAACAATATATTATAATGACATTTACTTAAACTCATATCCGTTAGGTCTGTTTTCGTAATTCAATTGTTAACACTGTCGTTAACTATCCAAGTGTTAATAAAATGGACTTCGATAGATATTGAAAGACTATCTCTCTCTCCATCTTTAGTTTTCAAATCCCATATTCCCAAGATCAGATGCATTGTTAGAAACAGATTGAACGGTCCTCTCACCGTCAAAGTTGAATGCACCACAAATGCATTTACGGCGCATCGTATTCTATCTATTACGTTTTGTTATACATGCCAAGTACGAATCTCGTAAAATCGATACCACGATCACTGGAGTTACTAGACGGACTTACGAGAGTAGGGTGGGAGTCTGCACCCCCTTTCTACCAACCCACTTCCCCCCTTGAGCCCCCCTCGAGCGCTGGGAATAATCAGCTGTCATTTTACGTAATTTAAATTTTATCCCACTTGTTACCTATTTTGTTGTGGATAAAGATCTGGGGTGCCTCTAAATGCAAATGCTTATGATTGAGTCGTTTGCTTAAGAATGAAAATGTGTTCTGTTTAGTGACCCTTATAAATTTTGCGGCAAAATCTTTTTCTTCTTTTTTTTTGCTTTGAATCGACAGTTTTTTTTGTGTGAACTGCTAGGATTGAAAGTAGTGGTTGTAAGCTCATTAGTGATCTGAGTCTTTCATTCATGGACTTGGCCCAGATAGTAGCTTTGCTTAGATTTCTGTATGATATCATCTGAGCAGTAATTGAAAGCCTTCGTCACTGTTTGACATAGTTTCTTCGGCGTCCGCAGATGTGGAACAAGGGAAAAAAAAGAGATCGAGAAAAGATGTTGCAATTTGTACTTTGATAGATTGATACGTTTCTTGCAGTCCTACATTTGTAATCTCAATATTTTTCTCCTGTATTGTGGGTGCGTTTACAAATTCACTTGATAAGAGATATAGCCAGACCCAGAACAAACACAGTCGAAACTGAAGACATAATTTAGAACAGACTTAAGTTAGAATCTACGATAGCATCGCTATCAATTCGTAGTCCTCAATTTTGAACTTCTTATGTCAAACTGAAGCAATCTATTTTCATCACAGATCTCTCAATTCGCTGCAATCTCAGGTCTACGTTGGGGCAACACTAACAAAACTACCCAGAGTAACTACCCGTCGCCCCCACCCACTGTAGTGGGTGATTGGGTGACTGGGCGTCAACCCTCACCTCGACATGGCATGTGTAGGAATAATCACAAGTCACTTTACGTAATCTGAGTGGTTGACGATCTGCTGCATGCGTCGTGTTAATAAAGTCACTCTAATCTTTTCGATTTTACTTGCATTTTTTTATCCTATTTTGTATAATTATTCGTTTTGGTTACCAAGTTTAAATAAATAAATATATTTCGTCACAATGCTTAAAAAAATTACTACTTAATGAATGAAAGAATCTCTTCAATAAAGTTATCAGAAGCATGCTCCTATACTCCTATGTTATAGTATTCGCATACCTTAGCTCTTCAGCCATTCACAGCTGATAGGATAATAGGTATAAAAAATCGGGCATCAAGCCAATTTTTACGCACGCCTGACTTTAAAACGTGCGTAAAATTGACAGGCATCACTCGGTAGTATGGCTGAAGCGATGAATTGACGAAAAAATGGACAGCGTGATATACAATGTTGGTATTTATGAATGAAATGACAAATTACGATAATTATTCAGAAAGGGTTTCAGTTACCATATCAGCATTTATCGCTGAAACCCTTTCCATTTCACTCACAAGTTATTTCTCATCTGATTATTTAAAAACTACATAAATTGTATTATTTTTAACACACATTACATGCTTAGTAAATATAATAACGCCGCCATGACACATTTCCAGGCAAAAAACGACATGTAAGTTACATTAGTCTGCGCTTTGCCGAGTTCGATTACTGCACCCTTTTTCAACTTTCTATAAAATAGGGATCTTTGGTAAAAGAGGATATTTTTTTAATCCAATAGCCTCCCAACGGAATCATTTCACCACATAGTTATCTAACCTTCAGTTTTTCGGCAGAACCACAAGTACGTATCTAATTTACTGAAACCAAATCAGTTCATTTCATTGATTGGAAAACGTAAAATGTCCAAATGAAGTCTTGAAAGCCAAACATAAATGTTTGATACGAATAAACGATTGTGGGCCTTGAAAATATCGATTCGGTTGAAATTAAGGAACAAATGGGGCGAAGGGACGTGGAAGGGTCGCAGAGGTAGTGGACTTGTTGTTTATAAAAGAGCGGAAAGCGTAGCGAGTCCAGTTATGTAGGTCACCAAAGATATATCGTTATTTTACCTTTTTCAATCCGAAGTAAGTATTGCCAAATATGTTAAACGTATTCCGTCGGAAAACAATGACAATCAACAGAATTATTAATCACACAAAGCCAAAATATGAAAGCCTGCAGAAAGCGCTAACACTTAGCAGTAACTAATGGTCTCCCAACTCACTGGTTGTAGAATTATCAGCTTTATCAAGCTGTTCACAAATACTTCTAACGTTCACGAGGTCTTTAATCATGTTATCGCTAGCATCATCGCCTTACTTGTTAACTCCAAATATCGCGATCGCCACCACAGTATCGCCATCCTAACCAAGTGTTGTCAACTCATGTTCCTCATATCCATACATTGTTGTTAGTTCGCATGTGGTTGTTCCACACAAATATTTTTGCTGCTGTACTACACATGTGTTTTTGATTTATTACAACGTTCAGCGTTGACGCTTCATAATAGCATTTTGTTTGTTCTACGATTTGTTAGGATTCGAACTATATTATTGCTACTTATGTTAATGATATTTGGCTTTTAGTGGATTTCGATGAGTTTTGGTCAAATACGGGATTGGATGTTTTTCTTAGGGGTTTATTGTTGGTCGCGGGACTCACGAATTACCGTAAGGCCGGTACGTAAAGGGCTATTGAAGTACACCGTGGATTTTAGCCAGTACGAGTCTGACAGCCCCTCCCGCTCTGCCCTGGGTGGGGGAATCATAAGATGATTTAACAACGAATAAAAAGGGGTTTATTGTTACAGTTTTCTTTACTTTAATTTGATATTTTTATTTTAACTTAATCTTTAAAGATGTTCTTTTTCTTTGTTGGTATAATTTTATTCAAAGTTTTCCACATGATGGACATTTCAAACATCTTCAGTATCCAACTTTCCATTAAATCCGGCTTCTTTCTATTCATAATTTCCTTATAGCTTCCATTATATTCGTAATACGATTACTTCCAACAGAATAACCTCAAGGATTCCATCTAAGGAAGCTACATTGTCCTTAATAATAAGAAGTCATTCAAGGACGGAATGAAATTTGTTCTATGATAAAGCTGTTGAACATAATATGAGTTTATTATGAACATACAATGTAGGATTCTTCGTGTTCAATTTCGCACGAAATTAGTTCATGTGACATCATTCACGTAATAAAATAATGAGTGTAGGCGGGAGATAGGTACTTTGGGACTATTTTCATCTAGAATTTATGGGCCTAATATAATTTCATTGCAATTACGAGTACTTGATAAAGTAAATAGCGCTCCAAAATTGGGTTTTTCTACAAACATGCTTTTTATAAAAGCTCGTCTCTTGGTGCTTTAATTTTGAAAATAATTAAGTGAATCTGGAGTTTCAGACACATGGTTTTCGTTTTTAACCAGTATTGTTCCTGATAAATAACATTTTGTGTAACAACAATTTATTTGAAATTCTACTTATTTTATGACCCGTCTTGACATTTATCACGTTCTAAAGGAAAGTTCTCCACCAAGTAATTGACATTTTCCTTTAACTTAACAATGACATTAATTACCTCGTTGAAATCTATTATAGAAATCAAATCACAACATGAAGTTTCTCCAATTACTTATTTCTAAGATCGTTCAGTGTTAGCAAAGATGCTTCCTACGTTAGATCTTATAATAACATCGGAGTGGGTATAAAGTTTATCACTTTTGGTTTATACTGAAATACCAAGAGGATTAATTTCTATTTTTGTTCGCATATAGAAAGTTTCATTGAATTTATTGACGCTAGAGACCTTTGAGACAAAATAACGAATCTTTTAAATTGTTTTTGGTTAACTATCAATTCAGTTACGAAAATACACACATTATTTCATATTTATTATTTTAAATACTAGCAGAGACTTGATATAAATGTCTCCAGAACGACCAAATATGGAATGTCTTTTAAAGATCGTTTTGATTCAGGAGCCTTGGAAATAGCTTCTTTTAGAAGTATTTCCTTTCATAGTATCTTTACTCCTTACAAAAGAAGGTAATTGCTTTGTCTCTTTTTCCTATTGATTGCTCTTCATTTTTCCATCGATCGTTTCAATAAAAACAACACGAATCAAGAAAAAAGACCTCAGAATCGCATTGGATACAAGCTGCTTACAATTGGTCCTATTAGAAATCTATAGGGGATATGTTCAGCAGTGAACATCCTACGGTTGATGTGATGATGATGAATAAAGAAAGAAGTGATCACATTAAGTAAGAACTAGTTTACTTTTAATATGATAGCAAAAAGAAAGTGCAAGTGGGCGGGTCATATATGCCGTAGACTGGATGGAAGATGAGGCGGGAGTATGTGGAGGCCACAACGACGAGAAAGAAGAATGTAGAGAGAAAACCAACAACGTGGACAAACGATCACGTAAAAGGGGCCTGAAGAAACTGGTTAGCCATGATACAAAACCGCAAGAAGTGGAAAGATTTGAAAGAGACCCACAGTCAGCGAAAAATAGAGTCTATTTTGAGACCAGGTCACAAATAATGTAACACACGAACAATAATGTGATATGAAACTTACTAGAAACAGGTGTAATTTATTATGCAGATTGTAACGGCGCGGCGTGGGTGGTGGCCAACAACCTGTCAGGGCCACTCAGGGCTAATTCACTGTTTAATCATGAATGCTTGTTACTCGCTCGTGCTTTCGTCTGACGGGTGATTATACTTGAGAAGTTTGACGTCTTCTGTTTCTCCTTTACAATAGTGTAGGTAGCTGAATATCTTAAATACCTGTCCAATATTAATATTCAATCTCAATCCAGATCCTGGTCAGGAGGCATACCATGACGTCTTAATGCGAGAGTAGTTCTAGTGTGGGAACGAGATGGCGCTAGATGACTTGTATAGCTTTGTCTCATTCCTACGGTGGAATTACTCTCGCATTAAGACGTGATGGTACGCCACCTGTTTTCTGTGACGGCTGTTTCTGATTGGACATCAACATCGGGATCAAGATAGCAACCGAGATAAATTAATAATGTCCAGCGTAAGACACGAATGAATTTACTATGTGCAAGATGAGAAGAGGAACTACTGTGATTAAGTCTTATATCTATATATATAAAAGGAGAACTGACTGACTGACATATCAACGTACAGCCGAAACTACTGGGGCTAGGAATGTGAAATTTTGTACACGGCTTCCTATTATAATGTAGGGAAGCACTAAGAAGGGGTTTTTGGAAATTTAACCTTTAAGGGGGTGAAAAGGGGGAATTAGGAAAGTACATAACCCACGCGGACGAAGTCGCGGGCAAAGTGCTAGTCTACGATAAGAAATGTATGGCAGAAGACATACTGTGCCAAGCCTAAATAAATTGAAGTAAGGGTAAGATCTTTTCAGTAAGACTGAACTGACTCTCCAAGTCTTCAAATTGATATGATGATGATTGATATTTTGTGAATTTCAGATCAAGTGACGATGAAAACAAAATAAAATGTCAGAAGCACTTATGTAATAATAGACCCATTTAGGAAACACAGAAGGAAAATTAGCTTGTGTAGTAAATCAATTACAAACACGAGATTTCCCAACAATTATAAACAGATTTCGACATTAAGTACATTTCAGACACAGCCCAAACCCACTTTTAAAATACAACAAGCATACGTTAGTCGTAAAAAATCCGAAACATTTCCCGTACGTTTTTAGGTTTAAAAATCCGTTCGTAACACGACCACGGATCTCAAATCCGGGGATAGCACGATAAATATTACATACATTGCGCAGTCAGATAGCAAACTAATAAAACTCCGGTGTTAGCACGAAAACGGAGTACAAAATGGTCGAAAGCTACGCGGGTAGCCGGTCGAATTCCCATGCTCATATCATTTACTACTGTCGAAATATAGGTTTTAAAATGGCTGTAAGTTGTTAGCGGTAGACGGTTACTGCTAGAATGCAGTTCTTTGGACAGATATTTAAAAATTGTATAAGTTCAATCATGTTGAATAGATTTAATTAAAGTTTATATTCAGTAACGGTTCTTCGATTTTAATGGCAGTTAAATTATTGGCATTTCACAATCACCTATCTAGTTTTTATCAACTACTGAATTTGGTGCCAGCAACTCGTCCGCGTAATGTCTTAGATTCTCCGACGAGGTCGTACTCGTATTATTGGGAAAAAAGATATCCTATGTGTTGTTCTAGAACATCAACAAGACAATATCCAGACCCCTTCAGCGGTTTTGATTTGATTGAGTAACAAACATCTATCCATCCTCACAAAGCCGCAATTTTAAATACTTAGTAAGAAAGTAAGACGTTTGGATTAGCTTCTGTTTTCCCTTCTCAGTCTATTCAGTTAAACCATCATCCAGTATTTTAACATGAAACGACTGTCTGTCTGTTGGAGGTCACAAAAACAGTCGCTCCATGTATTTATTTACTTTGGTCGATCACAGCAGTATGTAGTTTATCTCCTCTATTTTCCAGTTAAAACACTACTAACATCAATTAACGAAAAAAAAGTAAAAGAAAAACTCGCTCATTTAGTTGGCGAGGACTCTCAAATTAGTGCCTCCACTAAATGTACAAAGAATGAGCATTGAATTCTTTACAAAAGATCACATTATTACGACAAACTGCAGACTTCTGATTCATGGAGGTCTTCACAATAAAACTGCCGTTATAATAATTGGATGTACATTGTGGTCGTTAAAACATAATATTTTCAAGTCTCTTCGTCGAATAAAACTCGAATTTGTTATCTGTGTTTTCCCAACAATGTATTTTTCCAGTGTTACGGGAATGTAGCTAAATAGTACAAGTCATTTAAAAGGTTAGCAAATCTGAGGCGTTATCATAAGATTTTGTATATTTTTTACATCGTACTTTAAGTATTTACTGTGTTTATTGTATCGAAAATTTAAAAAACGGCTTTTGTGGATGAGGAATATTTTTTCCTTCAAATTCAAGTCAAGGTTCCAATTTACGTTACAAAAACGTGGAAAGCCATGCTGCAGCTTCTGGTTGTCAAATTTTCGAGCGGATCACAACAGCTGTTGTGTGGATCCCACTGCTGGCAAAGAATAATAATTACCTCAGAAATCCTCCTATCAACCGCCAATGATATTTTAAGAATAGCTTTTGATGTTACATAAAACCATTCAGAAATGCTAGATTTATGAATGCAATACTCCATGTAATATGCCACTTGTAGCCATTTCAAGCATCATAAATATTGGACTTAAAGTAGCATAGGTGGTTGCAGATTTAAAGACGATAACGATTACGGTCGGTCAACTTTATGAACTTCACTCTTTTATGAATAATGTTCTCTTTATTGCTTTATGATGTAGTGTTTTTATAGTTTGAATATTTTCTTGAGGCGAGTAGTCTGCATCTTCTTAAAGAGTATGCATATAAAAGTTTTTAACTCAACCAGTGTTACCACCCAATCATGATTGATACATTATAATTTTTTGTACTAAATCTAAGTTAACAAAATATTATGAAGATACAACTATATACAGGGTTAGTAGAAAAAGAAGATTCTAAACTAGAATAAAACGAAGAACTAAATCCACATAGTATAAATGTAAAATATAAATGCAATTTACTAGACAATCATTAACAAAACTTTAAATGATATAATTGTGAACATTAAAGAATCCCTAGATACGATAAATACAAAAGTTTCTCCAAATAAAGCCTCTTCAATCAACTGTATTGAAACGAACTGCCTTTGAAATGCTATGTTTATGTTAAAAGGGAGGTTATTGCCGCGACGCCTGTCTTTTCATGTAAGTTAAGACATGTACATGAAACGGGGGACGGAAGTAGGAATTTCGGAAATGTTACTTATATAAATTAACATAAATAAAATTTAGTAGTGTTCAATATGGGGGTATATATATGGGGTAGGAGGAACAGAGTGGAAAGTTCCTCACTACCGTGGTGACATGGAAGGTACCTTCCGACCAGACGGGATGTTGTGTCTGGTGGGCTTTCTGCCCGACATTCATTGTCGGAATGTTCTATGTGTTCTAAACTCGCGGATAACTTTGATTGCGCCATGTAGACATCTCTCTGATGTAGTTTTTCCGTCGTTGTTTAGATGGCGCTAGTTTCGTTTTTGTTCACAGTTATTATGTTCGCTACATGGGAATTAAATGAGAGCAATGCTGGTCCAGTAGCTGGTCATCACCAGTCCCCTCGAAACGGTAAAGAAAAACAACGTGAGGAAGCCGGCATACTCGTAAAACCAAAACTTTGAAGACATATGATATGTCAACCAACCCATGCTGGACTCATATGGTGTACCCAGTATCACGGCAGTGGAAGCATTATAGGCCGATTATGCTATGCTTATACAAAATAGTAACGACGAGCCTTAGGAAGAATTGGGAGACATGAAATACCTTGCAGTTGGAATCGCAGAATCCGATCTTTCGGGTTAAGCCGCGCTTGCCGAGGTTGGTTTGTGGATCTGTCATAGCGAGTTTCCTCCATGCCTCGGATAGCACTTAAAGCGTTGGTCCCGGCTGTCATTTGTAGATCTTTGACAGTCGTTACCATTAGTCAGAAGCTCCAAAGTCTGATAACCAGCCTTACCATGGGGTATCGTATTACCCAGTTACTGGGTTGTGGAGGTCCGACAGGCAGTCGCTCCATGTAAAATACTGATTTCCAGCTGCATCTGGTTTGACTGGAAGCCATCCCCAATATAGTTGGGAAAAGGCTAGGCAGATGATGGAATCGCAGAATATGATGCATGTCGTGAGGTAGTAAGCTAAACTAGTTCGTCGATGTCTCGTCAAAATCAATAATCAATCCTTACGTCATGAATACTAGAACTTTTACAATACAGTTTAATTAACCAAAAGGAAACAAGTCACGTCGATCGCGTGCAGTAGCTCTATTATAAAAATATTTACTTATTTGACTTGACGAATAAATCACACAAAATAGTTAGAGGTATGGAGAATTTTAATTTCTTCTACGTATTTGGTACGCATGGCGATATATCAAGCTATTAAATTCTTGGTTCAAGCTGAATGAAGGGTCTCATTGTACGGAAAGCCTACACAATGAGAAGTCAGTTTATATTGGTATATCGTCGTGTATACATGTGGTTTGGGCAATATACTTGCGTATTGCTAATGTAAAGTAAACGACTTGTCGACAGAACGGCAACGAACAACTAATATTAAACCGCCTTTTCTATTGTAGGAAAGTTTCTGCGCTTTAGATGTTGCTCTAGGTTCGGTTGGATACACCAACTTTTTACTTACGTGTATAACTGTGATGTTCCTATCCTGGGACACGACATTGTCTCTATTTTTAATATCAATTTAAAAATTAACAGAAATTTCATGAGCACACCACCTTTTTACGAGTATAGTTCCCAGGTCTCTGATAAAATCACTGGTGTTTGTTTGATGCACGAATACATTTCCCTGGAAAATATTTTCCTGCAAAAACCGACGCAAATATGCTCTCAGTTACATATGTTATTATGTAGTAAGTAGAACTGGAATGAGATTTCTTGGAAACGTTGGAAGCCACACAAAGAAATCACGTGTAGCTTTTAAATATTTGTGTTGCATTGGAACACGAGCAAGGTACGCTATCGGAAACAAAATTAGTTTTCCATTGTTTACTATTACCAACCATGCCAAGGTCCTTTTAACAAATGGACTCGAAGGACCTCCCCGTAGGAGACCCTTTTATCAGAAAAAGCGCAAACCATATTGATTCTATAATTTAAGAGAGAGAGAGAGATAGTCTATAAAATTCCCTCCTACTTTATCCCATCCTAATCCTAATCAGAAAATAAAAGACTTTAAAAAACAATCAATATTAATGATGATAATATTTCTACAGAAACAAGCTATGCTCGTACGACAACTAGAAGAAGAACTAAGATTGCGCATGAGACAGCCCGCTCCCGAACTACAACAACAGCTGGAAGCCTTATTCTCCGAGAACGAACACCTGCAACGTGAAATAGCAATATTAAGGGATACTATAAAGGTAAGAAAGACAAAATATTGAAATCATAAAGTACTTATTGAGTACCAAAAATAAAATTGCACATTTTACGTCGTCCAAAAAACAGGTTCGAAATAAATCCTAGTTTACACAACTTTCTTATCTAACAGGAGCTCCGAAAAAGAAGGTGATGTTACGAACAATCTTATTAAAAATTTAAAAAACCAATTTCGTTTGCAAACAGGAACTAGAATTGAGGATCGAAACACAAAAACAAACACTCCAAGCCAGGGATGAGAGCATCAAAAAATTACTCGAAATGCTCCAAAATAAGGGGATGGGTACGTAATCTAAAGTTAATCTGAATAATTTTGTAATACACAGCTGCTGTGGTTTGGCAGAAGTAAAACTCCGAATAACTTTCAGGTAAAGAGGAAGAACGTCAAATGTTCCAGCAAATGCAAGCGATGGCCCAGAAACAGGTAACTGTCGTAACATTATGTAGCGCGTCTTGTGTGCATGTGTCAGTAGCAAAACTTCTAATGTGCAGTGGAGTTTTACACGATTTATTGGAAATTTTGTTACTTCTTAGTTATTTTCCTGCACCGTGTAGCGTAGCTGTATATCGTGCACGTCACTTTGCTTTCTTATGTATTTATGTATTAGTGTTGTGAACACATGGGCGTTTTATTTTGTGATACCTTTATCATCGTCACTGTTTCTGTTAGTGTTGCTCTTGATAGTTTTCATTTCATTCATTTCTTGACTCTTGAGCCGAATGTGACTGTCGCGACGCCTTTTTATGTATTAACTGATCAATCACACCCGTTGGCTTCATACAATCTTTCTCAAATCTCGCTTCTCACTCCCACGGTCTTTCAATACCTTTCTGTGACACTGTCGAAGCTTGAATCCTGAGCACCAGTTTACCGTTTTCTTACTCCCTCTTCCCGCCACCTACACGTCACGTCGACGATACATAACAAATATTTATTTTGACTTTTTAAATTTCATCCATGATGACCTATAAACTAATTCGGCCTACAAACACAACAAAGAAAAAAAATTAAATTATATCGACACGAACACAAACTAATCACGACATTGCATGTTTAGCAGCTCATTATGTCCCCGTCACATGAACCTTAGAGAAGACCGTCTCGTATAAATTTTATTGGACATTCAGTTTGAGCAATCATTGTTTTTAGAAGCAAAAATTTAATTTGTACCGCCTTCACCTGGGGCTGCGTCGTGTCGATGGCGAATTGTTTGTCGTGTGGCGGCTAGTTCGCAGTAGCAGTATCGTGTCGCGTCCGACCGGCACGCAGCCCCGGGGAGGCGCACGAGACGCGTCGCCGGTCGTAGGTAGGTTGTATGTTGAGCGGAGCCGCCGTCGGTGCTGGCGGCGGCGGGCGGCGGCGGCGGCTGACCGACTCGCGTGACTGGCAGGAGCTCAAGGCGACGGCGGACACGCTGCGGGCGCTGCAGGTGCAGCTGGAGCGCGCGCTGGCCGCGGCTGGCCTGCCCGGCGGCAGCGCGGGCGCCACGCTCACGGCGGTGCTCGAGACCAAGGAAGCGCGCATCGCCACACTCGAGCGGCAGGTCGCCTTGCTCGAGAGCGAGCTGGCCGCGCTGGTGTCGCCGCCGCCGCCCTCGCTCGCGCCCTCGCACGCCTCGCTTTACGATAAGGCCGACCCTCCCTTCAAGAGACAAGTAAGTTTTCTGCTGAACGACGTGCGGGTGATGAAGGACGGGCGACTGAGCGCGCCGCCGCCGCCGGCGCGCACGCCCCGGCCCGCGCTGCGCTCGAGCCACGCGCACGCTCGCGCCTCGCCCTACTATAGTGCCACCACTCTGTGACTCCGTCGCCGACGACCGACGAGTACCGTGTCAATTTCTCGCTTTAAGTCCGAACTTAGCCGAAATCGTCGCCGACTGTGTTGACTCGTAATATTTTTGTGTAAACTTGTTCGTTGTTAAAGCTATTTTTATTAAAATAAGAGGAATTATATTCTTGAAAGATGTCGATTTAAATATTTTTGTTAAATAGGGCCTTAGACAAAGCGAATATATAAATTTAGATGTAATTGTATGGTTAGATGAAACATGTGAGGTTGATTACGTTGACACCAAATTAATGACGATTTAGAGATAGACTGTTATGAAAATAAAGACTGTCGAGGTCGAATGCATCGAACGATATAATATTACCGTCATGGCAAGGTTTCTGTGAACCTCCTTGATCGTTTTCTGATTTGATCATGTTGTGCTTTCGGTGTTGATCGCAAGTCATCGTCCAGTCAGCTCCAGCTTGTCCCGCGTCACGCCACCCGTCATCAACATCAACTAGAGTAGCTCATCACGACCCGACCTCCGTCATGTAGTGGTCATGTTTCATCAGACTTCTCACGGTAGATAAATGTATCACAACGTAGGCGCCCGTGCATCTAACGATGTTAACTGTCGAACTACTTTGGTACTATTAATTAATTAGATATTGGATGACTGGAAAACTTTCTACCGACCCTCATCGAGGCTTCAGATTTTCATATTTATTAGTATTTAGTATAGAAAGTTTTCCAGATGTAAATATCCATTTACTATTTGATGATTCGGTACGATTTTTAAATATTTATATTTGTCGATGAATACGATTTATGATTGCATGTCGAATATTTGAACGTGTGAGAATATCGAAATGTCTTCCATGGCACTGCTCCTATCTCGTGTTCAATATTATAGTGCTGGAAACATTTCGTGCCGTGATACTAACAGATATATTGACATAAAAAGCTTGCGTCGCTTGTCATAACCTCGGTACTAACGTCACTAACTAACCAGTATATGTTAATGATCATTTGTGGATCAGTATTATTGAGTAGATTGAAATTTTTAACATCAGTATCATTTCCGCCATCACTATTGCCTCCGTAGATAGTTTCTTTGGTTTTACTATTTGTGGAGTCTTCCATTTCTTGTGTTCTACTAACGATATGTTTGGATTTATCTAATTCTATACCGACTTTTGGATGGATGGTGAAATGATGAGCAGCTGGACGAGTTCCGGTTGGAGATCCAGCGGCGAGATCAAGAGATCCTGGCAATGGCAGCCAAGATGAAGGCGCTGGAGGAGCAGCATCAAGACTACCAGCGCCACATCGCCGTCCTCAAGGAATCGCTGTGCGCCAAAGAAGAACATTACAGTATGCTGCAGACCGACGTAAGTTATCACTCCATTACAAATTATACATCCTGTACATCTACAAACCAATAATTATCTAACTCAGATAAAAAAAATCACACTAAACAAATCGAGTGGCACAAACACAATGAATATACAAGTAGTGACGCACCATCGATTACAAATACAGGACCTGCCTAACTCATGACTTTTTGTTAACTTCAAAATAGACAAAGAACTACTACCATGCACAGGTGGAAGAACTGAAAGCCCGGCTGGATGAAAAGAGTAGGCTGGTGGAGAAGAAAACTGCGGCTGCGTTGTCAGCCACACACGAGCTCGCAGAGCTCAGAGACCACTCCGAGATCAAAGACAGGAAGATCAACGTTCTCCAGAGGAAGGTAAAAAGTACCATGAAATGTTGGACTTGATCTTAGCAGATATAATAGAAGGTATTAATATGAAAAAGGATCCAATAATAGTTGATTTAATAATCGATGTTCAAACTCACGTTACCTATTCTTAAGAAGACAGTGTTCTGTTTTTGGATTGAATTTTTGCAAAACATTTAATTTAGCATGAAACTTCCGCATTTTTAAATTGAATCCTTTTTTCCAACCACCGTCAATTAACTACAAATTGTTCGGTTTATATTCTGTGGTGAACCATTATTTCTATTCGCATATTTTTCTAGAGCTAGTCTAGGCTATAAATATTGTAGATGAAACAAACAGCTCTGTAGAATTTTATAAACTTAAGACTGAAGCAGTTTTCGTTCTCGTTCTGTTTTGTGTATTTACTTTTTCTCTTTGTTTATGTAACTTTTTATGTTTTGTGTTTCTGCCTGAGGTAGGTCAAGTATAATTTAATATTATACATTCGTTTTCATCTAGTATGAGGTATCCAATTCAATGTCAATGCACAAACGTTTTTAAATCTACCACAAAATGGTTTCATCGAAACGTTCAATATTCTATGAATCCATTAACTGATTTCAAAATATGCATTCGTTGATCGTCCAGTCGATTGCACTGATCCCAACACGATATAGTAACATTAACATCAAAGGGGAATAAGCTTTAACAGTTGGTTCCTAGTTCAGCAGATTTGTGTCCATTTCAATTCTCCAATAGTTCCATAGGAAACACTACTGAATTATTAATGTAGTAGGAACCAGCAATAGTAACAATTACGTTAATTTCTATTCCCAGAGACATTCAAACAGTTTATCGGAACATTTCCTAATGATAGTTTACAACGAGTTAGTATTACGACTGATTTGAATATTTTAAGCTGTTTGACTTATCTAGATGACATAGTTTTAGTTTATTTTTAATGGCATGTCTCGATGAGTTTTCTTACCATTCCATGTGTATGTACTATAAAATAAAGTTCTTGTAAGCAAAATTTAATTTCATTATCGCCAACACGAATACCTACAGAGGCAGCCGATACAGACTTTAATCCAATTAATTACTGCTTCTCAAATACTTGGCCCATTTAGTTGTTGGTGTTATAAGCAGTGCCTGTATTTCGGGTAATCTCGCTAATTCTGAACTTAGCTTCAAACAAGTTCAAGTTCCTTATTGTACTGTACTGTAATTGTGTGTCTATTATATTTATTGTTTTGTATGGAACCTCTTAATAGAAGAAGCTCTTCCGTTTTTGATTTATATTATTGTATTGTTATACGCTATCTGTATCGTGTCGTATTTATTATTTTATTTATTTTGTGGATTTATTTTAAGCTAGTGTATATTTGTGTTTTGTTCGTCTTTTATGTTGAAGGTATGTTTTTTTTATTTTTCATTTACTTTTTGTTTTGTAATTATTGTAACTATCTGCACATATAGTTTTATTGCTACTAACAAATACTACCACGAGTAGTAGTTTATACGTTAAACTGTTTTCAGATTGAAAATCTTGAAGACCTACTCAAAGAAAAAGACAACCAAGTTGATATGGCAAGAGCTAGACTGAATGCCATGCAAGCACACCACTGCTCCTCCGAAGGTGCACTCTCATCACTCGAAGAAGTTATAGGAGACAAAGAAAAACAAATACAACAACTAAGAGAACAGAGAGACAGAGCTGAACACGAAAAGAACGAAGAGAGAGAACTGCACGAAAGAGAGATAGCAGAATATAAGATGAAACTGCATGCACTTGAAAGCGAAGTCGAAAAACTTGGTGCTAGACTCGAAAGGGCTCAAGCGGAGAAAGACCGTCTCGAAGCGAAGTTAGAAAGCTCGCAGTCTGAACTTGGCAAATCTAAAGCAGAACTAGACAAAGCTGCCAGTGAAGTTGGCAGGTCTGGCGCTGACTGGGAAGCAGCTAAACAACGCTTGGCAAGACTTGAGCTAGAAAACGAAAGACTCAAACATGAACTAGAGCGGTCTCAAACAACGTTTGGTAGGAGTACTTTGACAACTTCGCAGGAGTTGGATAGAGTGCAAGAAAAGGCCGATAAGAGTGCTGCAGAGTTGAGACGAACTCTGGCTGAGCTAAGAGTCACTCAGGCCGATGCTGAAAGAGCAAGAGCAGAAGCTAGTGGGTTGCAAGACAAACTAGAGAAGTCCCAAGGAGAAGTGTACCGTCTTAAAGCCAAGCTTGAAAATGCACAAACTGAGCAAGATAGCCTGAAGGAGGAATACGATCGGTGAGTGCTCTTTCTATCTTTTTTTATTTGCTTATTAATTATTGTGTAAACAAGGAAGTTTTAGTTGAAGACTGCTTATGATGGTTATCTTCACTTTTCAACGAAGTTTCCTACTTCTAAACTTTATTTGTTTATGTTCTTTCAATATCAAAGTTTTTAAGCAAAACTTGAAATGATTCTCGAGATTCAAGCTAAGGGTACAAACTCCCATTGACGATGTAGCAATACTTGAATTTGTTTGTGTACGCCAATAATTCTAATCTATTATTATGCCAGCTGGAGACTTATTTACCAGCACCTATCAATTAATAAGTTTCTGAATGAATCTCACATTAACTACGTGGTCAAATAATAAAATACCGTGTAGCAATAGATTAACTTAATGGATACGATATAGCTTTCCAAAGAAAAAATCTTCAGTACAATGCCAACATTTTGAATTTAGATATCACACTAACAACTTCTTGGCATATCACAGCTCCAGTAATAAACAATCGGCTGGACACGCAAGTCGCGATATTAATTATCCCATCGTTTGTAGAGTCTCACCACGTTTACACTCACACATTATCTTCGTCTACGAATAGGGTGCAATCATCAGTAAGCCGACTCCACTCAGAGCGAGACAAGGCCGTAGCTGAACTGGACAAGGCAAGGGAAGAGCTGGAACGTACGCAAGCTACTCTTGGCAAGGCACAGCTGCAACAAGACAAGCTGCAAGCGTCTCTCGATGCCGCTCACTCAGAGATTGATAAGCTGCAAGAAAAGCTGGATAAGGCTGCCACTGAAGTTCGGAAGGTGAGTAATTTTTACTAGATTTTGGCTGCGCCTCCACCCGTGTGTTGGTCGATAAGTGTCTCAAGTATTCTTTGTATTGAACCAGGTTATGAAATATCTGTGTGCTTAACATCCCGTGATTGAGTAACAAATATCCGAATATGCAATCTTTGACATTTGTTATAATATTTTTCGAATGAATTTTAGGATTTGGGTTCGCATTTTGGAACACTTGAAATTTTTGTCCGTAAAATTACTAAGTAGCCATAATAATGGCTTCTTGGAAAACTTAGGACCATATTTACACTAGAATAGTTAGTATAGTTACAATGTAAGTTGGTTTTAAGATTCTTCGAAAGGGACCATGCGTATGATTATGTGTTCCAAGGGCAAGAGTTACAGGTTAAGAGTAATGGGATTTTGTGTACAGTTAAACCAAGCTTATCAGATAACTTTTAGTCTAATAATAAAGCCTGCCATAAAACTCTCGAGTTAAAAGAAAATTGAAAAAAATATCTGTGAACTCGAGTGCTATGGTAACACCACTCATTATTATGAGAAACAGCAGTCAATTTATAGCGAAGAAAATTATGAAATAAAACTTTATGAAACGCTGGCTTTTCATAAAAAGTTCTTAAGCTACAGTGTTCTGTCATGGCTATCCGGATGATCCGGGGATACCGCACGATCGCCGGCGAATCGGCCAACCTCCTAGCCGGATTGCTGCCCTGGGATCTGGAGGCGACTGCCCTCCAGCGCGTCTATGAATGGCGCGTGGAGGCGCAGCGTCGGGGCGAATCCCCGCTGCCTCGACAAGTCGAGGCGCGGCGGGAAGAGCTCCGGCGTGATCTCAGGGCAGTATGGAGGGAGCGACTGTCGCAACCGAGGTCCGGGCACGCCGCAATCGCGGCGGTAAGACCCCTCTTTGAGGAGTGGCTGGATAGGCGTCACGGCGTCCTGACCTACCGCATGACGCAGGTTCTCACCGGACACGGAAGTTTCGGGAGGTTCCTGTGTCTGATAGGGAGGGAAGAAACGCCTGGGTGTCACCACTGCGAGGATCGTCCGGAGGACACGGTGGAGCATACGGTGCAGGACTGCCCCGCTTGGGCAGAGCACCGCCGTGTCCTCACGACGGCGATAGGCGGAGACCTCTCGCGCCCGGCATTGGTCGAGGCCATGCTGCGGGGCGAGACGGAGTGGGAAGCGGTCGCCTCCTTCTGCGAAGCAGTCATGCTCGTGAAGGAGGAGGCGGGCCGCCTGAGGGAGAGGACAGCGTCCTCCCTCCACCCCAGCCGCAGTGGTAGACGCCCACGGCGTCGGACGTCGCCAGACGATCTCCGGCCACCGTAGGCGCGGGCATGCGGGCAGCGAGTAATGGGCGACTCGCTGTCCGACCATGGAAAATGCCCGGGTCGACGGCGCGTTGTGTTCCACGCGCGCCTCAAAGAGTGTCAGCATAGTGACGGGGCCTGTTGAGGGCCAAAGCCTGCCGGGATCGCGGGACCAAGGGATTACCGTGACCCCGGTACGTAGAGGGCTATTGAAGGACACCGTGGATTTTAGTCAGTACAAGTCTGACAGTCCCTCCCGCCCTGCCCTGGGTGGGAGGACTCATTTGATGATTTTACCACGATAAAAAAAAAAAAAAAAAAGCTACAGTGTTCTGGTTACACTCTTTACGCGGCTGGATTTCTAAGTGCTCTTTTTCTTTACCGTGCATATTTTACAACAGCATTTTTCCTTTGAAAACTGATTAAGTCATAACGTTTCGAATAGGCACAATTTCCAACTTCAGAATTCGTAATTTGACCCTATAAAATCCTGATTCAGAAATGGGTTAAGTGTTCTATATTAAGTTACAGTTTTATCGCCGATTAAAGCGCATGTTTATGACGGTTTAATCGTAGTTAGTCATAAAATACTATTTGTGATCAACTAAATGTGCGTTTGTATTGATAATTACGACTTTGCGAGACGTTCAAATAAACTATCGAGTGTTAGTAGTATTATTTATGATTGGATCCAGCAATTTTGGTTCTACTATATACATACATACTTTAAACTCATGCCTTTTTCTCATGGGGTATAAAGACTATATACAACGCCACTTGCCACGTAGGAACGTTTCCTGTCACCTCGTCCACATTCATTCATTTGGTAATACACACACGCTGGTTGCGAGTAGTATGCACCAGACCTTTTTGAAAATCTTCACCAATTAGGTCAGTTTAGGTCTTCCGATGCCGTCCCCTCCCGGCTTTACCACTCATACCTGAGCTAGTTCTACGACTTTAGAAAATACGAGAATAGAAAGATACTGTACAACATTTTCTGGTACTGTACAAAATTCATAATGAGTTTGCCTAATTTCTATGCGAGTCCGAAGCTTTGCCAAAAGTAATAAAACGAAAACTTGTTAATTTGTAACGGTAATAACTGTTACTCCTAAAATAACATGGCGAAAAATTGACAAATGTTTTTAACTCATTATTCTGGTTGGGAAACATCCAGGATTATAAAGTTTATTACACTAACACTTAATTATCATAACCATACATATTTGTTCGTTTCGGCACGATTCGACTCGATTTACTAGAGCTTGAACTGAAGCCTGGTTTACTGATGGTGGATTTAGAATGGAAATACGAGTAGGTTAATTATAAGTAGCGACAGCTTTTTTTGCGTTGGAAAATCATCCAATGAGTCCTACCGCTGTGAGTGGAGTGAAAGGGACTGTCAGACTGGTACAGACTTAAAGTCACCACCACTGGTACTGACGGTTCTTACATTTGCGAAGGGTGCAAAGCAATAAACGCAAAGGGCGTTCCAGGGCCACGGTGATCTTTTGAGACATTCCCGTTAGCTCGGTAGTTAGGCTCCGGGTAAATTTTGTTGTTTAACCAATTCTGCCAAATAGAATCTGCTGAGCCAAACTCGCTGTGCAACACAAAAGCAACTCATATTTAACATGCAACGTTGCAGGAAATGATCTGAAGTAAACCCACACGTTAGTCGTAAATTATCTTCAGTATATTGTGTTGAGAGCAGGCGTAATGCCTGGGTTAACATTAAACGGTACCTACTAGCTACACAATATTATAATGTTGTGTTGTAGTAAGCAAATCGCAGTCTGCATCCTATACTAGATCTACAAGACTAGGTACTATTGCGTTCTTGTTGAAAATATTATTCTTAAAGAGTTATCTGTTGTTGCTGCTTATAAGTATCGTGGTATTATGCAAAGTTTTGTGGTTTCTACTTTGTTCTTAAGTTAAATACTTAAGTACAAAGTGGTTTCTTCTACCATCTGAATCTACACTCAAAACGCGAACACTTATGGCGAACAATTATAACTCCATCGATGGTTTGCTCACATGTGTGAGGATCTTCACGAAGAATATTGGCTTCACAAGCCACATGTGAGTACACGAACGACAACTAAAGCGGATCTGTAGCAATCGCCTGGACCAAAATCGGTTGGATCACATAATCATCAATATGCGTACAAACCAATACAGAATCATAGAATAAATAATAGAGGCGACAATATACATAGCCACAGTTTCAAACAACATTTAATTAGGTCAATATATTCTCGGAACTTTAGCCCCAAGACACCTAAACTAAGAAACTTACTGCATTGGAGGTGTCAACCCAATTGCCGAACTTTATCCAGCCCACAGGTGCTTCTCCAGAAAGATTTCTTTCTCTTTTAGCGGGTCAATTATTTATAGATATAAAGTGCAGATTTAATACAATGCAACTGTTAACTGTCACTGATTCTAAGACTAATCTTAAGTCAATTACTCAGCTCAGGTACACTCAGTTGTCATGACAACGCGCAACAGTTCAAAATGCATCGTATACTTATACGCAATTGGTGCACTCTTTGACAGATTTTATGTGTCGAGACTGTGTGTCTAATGTTGAGTTAGGCTTGAGCTGAGTCAACTTTTAAGAATATCAACGTATGAGTTGCAGTGCTAACAAACTGCCCTAACAAACCACATTCATTGTAAAATTGTATTGCGCTCTTTAATCTCATCTGTCATTGTCCCAGTGTCAAGTGGATCGCGAGAAGCAGGCATATGACTTCGAATCCCTGCAGTCGCAGCTGGACAAGGCTCTGGGCATGTCCGCGCGCTTCGGCAAGGAGAGGGACACCGCTCAGCTGGAGGCCGATAGGTTCCGCGACAAGTATGAGAAGTCTCAGGTAAGGATGTTATTTTGAAAATATATTTGTGTACCTTTTCACACAGGCTCAGTCTATCAACAGACTACAAGACGAATGGCAATGCACCATCAGTACATGATGGACGTTTCACCCTTTCGTACACCCTCACTTACTTTGATTGTGTGCACAGCTAAGGTGTCGATTCGATCGTTTTTCTGTTGAAGTGTTTATTACCTGATAGCTACTGTCTTGGTCTTTAAGTCATGAGTGAATATGTTACTTCTTGCTTCACGCTTTTCTAGCGTGAAGCACGCTTGCCTAGGAGCAAGAAGTCGATTTCATCATGACTTAACTTCAGGCGAGATAGTGGTCAAACGCGAACCTAATCTTGATACGTTTTACATTAATCTGTAATTCCTAAAGGCCTATAAATCTCTAAAACTATTGCGGAGTTACCTCTTGATTAAAAAATGATTTAGGAAACCAAAATCAAAAGACATGACTGTTATAGAACCAATGAAACTCGAGAGCAACCAAAAAGTGCGACGAAACCAAAACGCCATTATTTTGTATTAACCCTTCGAATCACGAAATACGAAACCGTACTCACTTATTCGAAGGTATGGAGGTTGTCGAACCTGAAACACGAGTACGTAAACGGAAACATCTGAATACTTAATGCAGGCAGCTGAAAATTTAAAGGCTAAATGTAGCCGAACCTCGCGTCTATTATAAAATTCAACTTTCGGTATATTCGACTAACCTAAATATGGGAACTGTTCAATAATTCTGTGCTACGATTCTTGGATACTTATTCAATTACCAGTTCTGATTTCAAGATTCCTATTTATGAGGTTCTACTTAGTCAGGGACCACACTAACGGGAAATGGCGTTAAGTATTGCGATAATGGACGTTTCTACGTAAATTTAAGGTTCACTATCGTGATAAATAGTTAGCGGCATTTTCCATTAGTGTGGCCTCCGAATTACGGGGTTTATCAAAATATAATTGGCGTTAATTCCATAAAATTTTCCCTTCATATTTAGACGCCAGATTTTATTCTGCGATAATCAGATTTTAACAATTTTCTGAATGTGATACCTAATGCTCGCTTTCCAAACCTTTATTTCTTTGGGGTAATAAACGCAACGCAATATTAAAGGACCTCTCATCAGATTGATACAGCGAAGTTGGTCCCCACAATAATATCAGATTACTCTTGGATATTGCTATACTTAATCTGAGTGGGCAAAATAGTAATTTATTACCAGAGTATTCTTATTGCGAAAATCGAGGTCGTAGTTACGAAAGATAGCAACGAGAATTTGATCCTTTTCCTCAGAAATCTTTGCTAAAGAATTTCTCCATACAAATCGTTCCCTTGGCATTTGATATTATAACGAGAATTTTATGAATAGTTTCTTCAGAAGCTGACTTATTAATAAAATGTGGAACGTTTCGTTAATTGGGAATTTTGGTTCGTAAAATAACGAGGTTTTCAATTGCATTGAGTTTGAATGGGAATCCATAGAGCTTTAGTTCCACGGCTGACACAAACGATATGCAAATTGGACGGAAACGTTTGTACTACGTTCTACGGTCAGACAGACAGCTTTATCTGTGCCTTTTACGGCGCTGTTAACTGACCAATTAGTTTTATGAGCGAAAACCATTGATAGTTTATAGTTCTCTGAATTTATGCTGTGTAGGAAGAAGATGGAAAATTTTGTAGAAGTTGTTTTGTTGGTTTTATAGTAGAGATCTGAAAAAAAAATATAAGAATTCCACAGAAACATTACATTAGATATTATTCTTGAAATTAAAGATTAGGATCTTGGCAATAAGCGAAGAGATTAGGCAATAAGCGCAATTGCCTGAAATAAAACCGTAGAAGAAACAGTAAAACTCAGCATCTCAACCAAAAATTGAAACGACCTAACAAGAACGTAATGAATAAAATTAGAATGCAGTAAAATGAGACGCAAAACTTTCTATCGAACTTCAAGGATTTATAGTACCTACAATAGAACAATATAGTACCTACAATAACTAGAATAACGACAACATAATTTGTCGGTAAAAACACTAATGCGAACAACGAACCCGCTGCATTATGGCTCTAGAACACACAGTACGGAAAATCTTCGAAGCAAATTATTCACAGTGCTTCGATCTTTCAATACTCGCTCACCACCGACTGTAATGTCCCAATATAAATCATGACTGGAAAGAAGAGTAGTTGAGTGGCGCCCGTCTGTCTAGACTCAGCTTTACGTAATATCTTACGACGATACGGCCAGTATTATTAGTACTGTACATTGATCTGTGATTGAAATAGGATGGAATAATCTGCTGGTTTTATGAGCTCTTGCTTGGTTTGACTAGGAGGAATAGTTGTAGTTAATGGTTAGTATCCCATCTTCCCAATCATTTGAATGTTCTTTTTCATCACGAGTTATGTTGCCATTTACCTAGTGTTTGTTCATTGAAAGAGACCTGTTTTAATTATTACAGTTATTCTCTGTACAGTTTCTTTTTAAATTGCTGATGTTTTGTTGAATTTTGTTTTTAGAATCCTTGGATGTACTATCATATCAATCTTAGAATTATTTAAGTGAATAGGTACTATGTTTTGATTATATAATCCAGAAACATCGTTAAAGCTATCGTGAAATACCCACATATAAACAATACAAAATAAAACTATAGGTATCCTAATCCTACAGACGATTAGTGAGTTTGTCAATTTTGAGAGTCACCCACAATTCCACATAGACTGATGGACTTTATTAATAAATTACATGCTATACGAGTTTCAGTACAGGAAAACCGAAATATACCTAAACGTGTATGAATAAATAAAACCATATTTTCAAAGAGACGATGAAAATAGCTGAGAGCTTGCATACTTTATAAACTTGCATTTAAGAGATAATCCCACGCTTCGGGAGAAGCTACAACATTTTAAAATTACGTCACTGAAATTCTAGTGATGTCACATAAAATAACTTGCAGGAATTGCAACGCTTTTATTCGCTCGAAGGTATTCCGAAATCCGTTATATGAACCTGCAGTATTACGAAATCCGAACATAGTTTCACCTCAAATTAAAAGTGACACCGTATAAGCTTGAATATGGAAATTCAATATTTATTTTGCTTAACTGAACTTTTCTTTTTTGCTAATAATACGTTCTTCACACGGTGGTATTGTGTTTCTATTGTACTGTCCAGGATAAAATATTTATGTAGTTGTGAAGACAAAATTAGTTGATCACTGACCCAAATTTTGGTTGGTTCAACAATATCAGTGGCATTCGATCGATTATCGCTCGAATTGGATTGGAATCAGCTTTCCACTTAGCCTCAACGTGCTATCAGTCTTGGTGTACATTTTGTGAACAATTTTGAAGAATTGCCTCGAAGCTATATTGTATTTTGATCGCACAGACTGATAGCATGATAGGATTTGTGCTTGTTACTGCTGGTTCGTTCAACTCATCTCGATTTGTAGTTGGATTTTTATTTTGATCTAATACGTCGATAACATCTCGCAAATGTCCATGGCAGAGTTGAGGATACTTCTTATCGGGCTTGTTCATTTCTTGTTCAATTTCGTAAAGATTTTTAAGAGAATGTGTTGTGTGAATGATTCTTCTTTGTTCCTATTACTCCTTTTTATACTGTCCTTGTACAAAATTCTTAGTCGGTTTATGGAGTTCAATATAAAGAAACTTTAAACATAGTTTGAAATAGTGAAACGATTGACAACTCTGAACAGTCTCAAGAAAGACAGCTTTTAAACATCTTTATGTGCGCTCATAAACCGCTTTAATAAACCGAGCTACAATATTTACTTTGAATACTAAACTTTCTTTAAAAAACTCGAAATAAAAAATGTACTAGCGGACGCAATAAAATAATCGCGATGGTATCGAGTTGGTCTACGACAAACAATCGTCAAGCAATAGCAAGGTTTTATTCAATATTTGGCAACTTGGCCCATGTTTATTGGTAGTAAAGCTAGCCAAATGTTCTTTCATGCCGTCTTGACATGTAACTTTAGTGGATTTCTGCCGAAGAACTCTTTAAGTCGACAGTCCATAGCTTAAAAAAAGGTTTGCTACATTAGCTCCCCGGTTCATTTATTTGCCATCCAATTATCCTTGTAGTATGACCATAGGTCTCTTGTAATACCTCGCCTACATTCATTTATCATAGCCAAGAATACTAATCACGGTCGCAGACATTGGGGAGCGTAGAGGCGAGACCGAATCTAGGAGCGGGCAAGACGAGAGGCCCTTTTCTTTCAGGACGAAAGATATGACAGGCCACCGCTGCTCGCGTGAGGCCCCCTTGTTGTACAGTGAATTGGTTCCCACAAGTCATCTATACCAAATGTGAGCTTTGCGAGGCCTCTTTCAGTTTTCAGTTAGAAATAAAACGTAACCAAATTATCTTGTAACAAGGGGGTCTCGCGTGAGCAGCGGAAGCGCTAAACCTAAATGTGATAGTCGGTTCTTAGGTAATTTCAGTTCCCACTGATCGGACACCACAAGTATAATTATGTGGGACAGGCCCCTTTAGGTGCGACTCCGGGGGCTAGGGTCCGCTTCGCCCCCGCCAAGCTACGCCACATTTGGGGGAAGTACATATAACCTTAATCAGAAAGCGGCGGGGTCAAACACTTTGGCTATTCACCTCAATTTTTATATTTTGAGGTTGACAAAATTTGATACCAATTTTTGGTTTTATTGTGGAGCTAGACGATTTCATTATTTGTTGTGTACGATTTGGGGAGTCTTGGCCCCTCTCACCCCCCTCTTCCCCGGAGCCACGCCTGCGAACACGTGTATAGCTTAGTTGTGATGTGGAGCGACGACTTTAGGCCTACGTGCGGTGACTTGGTAACTCTTTAACTTTGTTGGTCGTAAGGTCTTGTGAGCGATCGGTATTTCATTTACTATAGAACTTTGTTTGGTGTTTTGTCGTATCATTGAAGCGTTTCCAATTAATATAATGACTAGTGTCAGGATATCAAAGGCGGCATTTAATATTCGGCTTATTGATTCCAGTAATTTGGTTCGTATTAATTAATTATTTCGGTTCATTGGGTAAATCATTTGATAGATAAAATTTTACAAGTGAGTCGGTTTTGAAATCCACTAATTTGTATTTAAATAATTTTGTCCGTTGAAACCTTCCTATAGAATAGTTACTAGTCTGAACATAGATCACCTTTCTTTTTCTTTTAGCGTGGTTAAATCATCAAATGAGTCCTCCAACCAAGACAGGGAGGGATGGACTCTCAGACTTGTACTGACTAAAATTCACGGTTTCCTTCAATAGTCCTTTACGTTCCGGGGTCACGGTATTCGTTAGTCCCGCAACCCCGGCAGGCTCTGGCCTTCTAAGGCGGGCCACGTCATCGTGCTGACACTCTTTGAAGCGAGCGTGGAACACAACGCGGCGTCAACCCGAGCATGGTCCATGGTCGGACAGCGCCCATTACTTACCACCCGCCATACGGTGGCCGCAGATCGTCTTGCAACGTCCGTCGCCGTGGGCGTATACCTCTGCAGCTGGGCTGTTAGGTGGACGCTGTCCTCTCTCTCATGCGTTCCACGTTCCCATTCCGCCTCGCCCCGCAGCATGGCCTCGACTAATGACGGGCGCGAGAAGTGGCCGCCTATCGCTGTCGTGGGGACACGGCGGAGCTCTGCCCAAGCGGAGAAGTCCTGCAGGACTGCTCCGCTACTGTACACCATATGCTCCACCGTGTCCTCCGGAACATAGATCACCAAGTTTAAAAACCCATCGGGTACATGGCGACACACTTTGTATCAAAGTACAATTTTGGACAAACTACAAATCAACTACTCGTATAAAAACAAAACCCTGTTTCTACAACTACACATTCTTTTACAGGCACTTGTAGCAAGAATCCAAAAAGAACGTGATGCAGCGCTGGCCGAGGCCGCAAGCTGTCGCGAGCGAGCCGAAGCAGCTGCCGCCGCGGCTAACAGAGCGGCAAGAGACCGTGACAGCGCTACCACTGAGCTGGATGTACTTCGAGAGCGGTGGGAGAAGGCGCATCAACAGCACCAGAAACTAACGGTGAGGGGAATAAGCAAATACAAAATAATGATGTAGCTAGGTCATGTACTCCTCTGGGAACCTTAAAGTCCTCTGGAATGTCTATAGACTTAAAACTATTGATTGTGTGTAAGTCCAGGGTTTCTTACGATGTTTTATTTCACCCATGACAATGATGTCAAATGCAGTAAGTTGGTACATATACATTGAAAAAAAGACACATTGATACTTTCCCGGTTTATACTCACAACCACTTGCATGAGACGCGAGGACTTACCATACTGGCCATTACGACTTCAATTTTTACTGAAATCTAGATAAGATTCTTCTCATCGTTTCGATGGCAATCTATAATGAGCAGCTCAGAATTTAGCTTTGAGTTTGGCGCTATCACTAGATACGCCAATCTACAGTAAGACAGACTCGTTAAATAAGATGTATTGAATCGATTGAAATAAATCGAATTTCTTTGAGCTAAATGTCAATTCTTCAAGCAGTTTTGTCTACACGTCGCCTTTTTAAAAATCATTTGATTTTGCATTGAAATGATTATGTAGATAATGTTGTATTTATCATTTAAAATATATTATGTATTTATTTTCAGATGGAACGAGACGATGCCCTAACAGAGCTTGAAATAATGAAAGAAAAACTAGACAAAGCCCTCTACTCCTCACAGAAAACAATCGAAGAAAAGGAGACTGCGCACAAAGAATACGAGAAAATGCTTGAGAAGTACGACAGGTATATTTAGTTCTTTGTGTCGTCTTGTGTTGGTGGCGATGTGTGTCTATGTGAAATAAACTCCAAATTACACGAAACAAATAAAAATTTTCTTTTTCACAGGTCCCAAAATGAAATCTACCGCCTTCAGAATAAGATAGATATACTAGAAGCAGACAAAGATCGCATTGAAATGGAATTCGAAAAGCATGCGCATATAGCCACGAAAGCAAAAGACGATGCGCGGAAACTGCAAGATGAATACGCTAGATTACAAGAAATGTACGATAGGGCCTCTCTCCAACTTAACAGGACTAAAGAACAGGAAGAAAAGGCTAAGGAAGACATGGATAGGTTAAGTGTTGACATCGAAATGGTGCGAGACCGTTATGAAAAGAGCCAAATCGAACTCAGGAGATATCAGGCCGAAAAAGAGAAATTAGTTGCAGATAACGAGCGTCTACAATTTGAATACGAAAGAGCAATGACGCAGTGTGGTAAGGCGCAGGCTTCCAATGAAAAGACACAAGAGGAAATGGCCAGAGTGCAAGTAGAACTAGAGAAAATGTATGACAAACACGATAAGGTAGCAGCCGAATTGAGGAGAGTACAAGCCGAACTGGATAAGGTGAAGCAAGACGCAAGCGGAGCAAGAGAGGAGGCTGAACGATACGCGGCACGCTACGGAAAGTACCACGACACGAAGGAAGAACATGAGAGGACTAAATTGGAGGTGGAACGACTACGCGCTCGGTTAGAGAAGACCACAATAGACCTGGAGCGAGCGCGCAAGGCAGAAGAAGAAGCATCCCGTCTACGCTCGGAGCTCGATCGCGTTGAAGCAGTCCGAGGTAAATACCAATTCGAACAGGACAAGTGGACTAATGAACTGAATAGAGTGCAGGCAGAACTCGACAAGCAACACGAACGGTACGAGGCAGCGCAGGCCGACATACAACGCCTACAAGCTGAGAAGGAGCAGTCAGAAACCAAACTACACGAGATGAACATACAACTGGAACTGTCCAAGAGTGAAGTCACCAAACTCAGCGCCACGTTAGAAAAGCAGCGAACAGACTTAGAACGCGCTCATATTGAGTGTGAGAAATTCAGAGACCGGTGCGAAAAACTAAAACTGCGATCAGAACAACTGGATAAGGATAACGAACGGCTTAAAGGAGAATTGCAACAGATCGAGAGGATGAAACTACAAGCAGTCGCCGGAGATAAAGCGAGGACCGAAGACAGGCTCGAAATCGAGCGTCTTCGTGATAAACTTGAGAAAGCAATCCAAGCGAGAGATTCCACTGAAATGGAGGCTGGCCGTTTAGCAAAGGAGCTAGAGAAGTCACAAATGCATCTCTCGAAATACCAGGAGACCAACGAGTCGACGCGCGTTGAATATGAAAGGATGACAAATGAACTTGGCCGAATGCACGAGCGCCTTGAACGAACCATTCTGGAGATGAGACATGTTGAACAGGAAAGAGATGCGTTATTGCAAGAGATCCATAACATGAGATTCAACGTGGACCAACAACAGAGAAACATAGACCACCGTACGCAGGAGACTCTAGTGAAGCTTCAGCAAGAGCTTGCTCAGTCAGTTCGCGACAGAGAAAAGATGGCCTCAATATTAGAACAGAGAGACAAACAAGCAGACGCTATAGAAAAGCAGATCGTCAAGTTAGAAGCCGATACAAAACAGCTGACAATCGAGCGCGACCAACTAGTAGCACAATTAGAAAAGTCTCAAGACATGCTCGTGAACTTCCAACGGGAATTGAATGCTTCTGAAGCCGAACTACAGAAGCAACGCGAGGAAGTGCGACGAGTGAAAGAGGAACAGCGGAAGATGGCGCAAGATACCGGCGGCGCTAAGAACGTCATCGAGAGCCGAGATCGCGAGATCGCCAAGCTACAGCAACAAGTCCAAGTCGTCACTAAAGAGAAGGATGCAATCAGACAGAGGGCAGAGAAAGCCGAGAAAGAGGCTCAGAAAGTTGGAGAGATCGAGAAGTGGCGCGCTGCGGTCGAGCAAGAGAAGGCAAAGGCGATTCAAGCCGAGAGAGCATTGGCTGAATGCCAGCAGCGGATGCAGAACTTGGAGAAGCAGTTCCAGGCCGCTCAGCAACAGCTGCAGGCTGGGTCGCGAGGCGGCGCGGAGGCGCTGGCGGCGGCACAGGCGGAGGCGCGCGCGCACGCCGTGGAGCGCGAGCGGTGCGGCGCGCAGCTCGAGATGCTGGTGCAGGAATTGGAGAAGACACAGGTCAGTTGGAGGATCGCCCGGCGACAAGCCCAAGCTCGGAACGGTTCAATCAAGTTTCTACCTTCTATTAATAAAAATAAATGTTCAAAGAAATTTCTACCCATCCCAATCAGACTACTTATCAACAACAGAAAACTTTTAAACGAATTTCCACTTATCCCAACCAGGAAAGACTGTATATTGCAAATAAATATTATGACCATAAACGTTTTCATTAAACCAAGAGACGTCCACTGATGGACATATTGGACATAGACCAAAAAGAAAGATCTTACGCTAGCAAAAGGTATCAATTTTTTGGTCAATGAGAGTATTAAGAGATAGATTAACACTAAACTACTCGTGCGTGTACGTGCACAATTAATGCCTACTGTACTGGGAATGTTAAACTAAAATACGATTCGTACAAACGTCGTAAAACGGCTCTACAAGAATTCAGGCGTACGAAATTAAACTAACATCATCGCCATTGAAAGAAATTAATTCACGAATCATTTTAAATGTTACGATGTATTACTTACTACTCTTAATAAACTATATGAAACATGTCAAAAACTAAAATGTCCTTTTGGGCAAATGGGATTGTTTGATGAAGTAAAATAGATCTGTCACATTAACAAAACTCGATTGAACCTCCGCGAGTGTCCGTTGTCCGCTTCAATCATTGCACCGGTGTCAAGTAGATCGTTTTAATGTATGTATTTGTGTTACGAGCAAATTGTTGCACCATACATTTACCACACGCACCGAATGCAACCCTTTCGAAGGTCGCAACAAATGTTGGGTGCAAGGAAATTGCAATAAACGCTTCATTGTAAAAAAACAACTGTTAATTTTTTATCTTTTTTCAGCCGTTCGCTACTGTACTGTGTATATTTGCAAAGTTTTTTATCATTGTTCGTTCATCTCAATAAATATATTTTGGGAGGAAGTGTCGTAAATTATTTGGCTGCGACTGAAATATATTTTGCAGAGTTACTTGTAAGATAAAGTTTCGCTTGTTGGATTGGATTTTGCGATCCATTATAATCTAGCTTTTTAAGCTTTGTGTAAAAGTGTACAACGCTACCTTTGCTGACTACAATACTGTTTGCCTTAACGGTATTATTTTCCGGGGACAGCTCGATCTTCGAGAGGCGAACAAGAAGCTTCAAGCTGCGGGCGCGCAGAACGCCAAAGCTGGGGAAGACACAGCCCATGCTAAGAAACAACTGCAAGAGGAATTTAAAAAGTTGGACGATGCGAGGAGACAGTTCGAAGAACAACGGAGAACAGTGGAGAACAAGCGAAAAGACGTGGAGGAGAAGGAGAAGGCGCTGGCGGAGTTAGATCGACAGCTGAAGAAGAGAAAAGAGCAAATGGACCAAATGGAAGCTTCTTTGAGGAAGGTGAGATTTAAATGCACAGCACACGATATTACAAAAGTACATATAAAATACGTATACGTATGTCGTATTGGTAGGGGAACCGGGGAAGTAAAGAATACAAGAAAATAACAAAATTCCTCCATGACAGGCCTGTTGGTCTAGTGGTTAGTGACCCTGACTGCTATGCCGGAGGTCGTGGGTTCGATTCCCACCCAGGACAAATGTTTGTGTGATGAGCACGATCATTTATTCTGTGTCTGGGTGTAATTTATCTATAATATGTATGTATTTAGAAATATATAAGTATGTTTATCAGTTGTCTAGTACCCATAACACAAGCTCTGCTTAGCTTGGGACTAGATGGCGTTGTGTGATAGTTGTGGAATATTTATTTATTTATCCTTTTGGATTTATAACCCATGACTAATTGTTTAAATTTTTGTTATGCTACGTAGGACACCGCGACACACACAGAACATAGGATAAAATGGCATCATTGAGTTTAATAACAACATCAACTTTTGATTGCCATTCTGTCACACCTTAACATTATCACACTTTGTTTCTAAGATAATGCCTTAAAAAACAGTTACCTCATAAAGTTTCAAATACTCTGACCATTAAAACCATCAAATCAATTCCCAGGCCGGCGGCAGCACAGCAGCGGTATCAGAGCTAAACCGCAAGCTGTCGGAGTCTGAGAAGGACGCGGACGCGCTGAAAGCGCAGCTGTCGCAGACCAAGGAGGAGGCGGCGCGGCTCACGGCTGAGACCGAGCGCCTGCTGCAGCTGGTGCAGATGTCGCAGGAGGAGCAGGCGCAGAAGGAGAAGCAGATCATGGAACTGCAACAGTCAGTATTCTATATTATCTAGAGCGTCTCTCAATAATCAGTTATCCACATTAGCTTTGGGTTGAAATAACTGTAAGTATTGGGGATGATGCAGGCCAATATTAACATTACCTTTCATGTTATCTTCTTCCTTTCATATTGATTGTACTTTGTTTTGACAATGGTAAGTGGCCACGTTATAACGACGTTAGTGGCACTTTTAATGCGCATTTCAAACTGTTCAGTATGTTGGCTGCGGTCTAATCAGAAGCATTGTATTGTGAGTCTTATTGGTCTTCCCGTAAGCATCGTTCGACTTTCGTTTGTTCGATCGTTTCTTAACTTTATCATCTAATGAATGTCCCTAAAATTCACTAGATTTTTTGTTCTCATTGTCTGTTGCCACTAAAGTACTATATTAAGTTGTACTTGTTTCTTAGAAAACATAGATTCATAATTGTGGTTATCTACATTTCCATCTTATAATAAGTTTCCTTCTAAAGGTTCCTCTTCTACATTTGTACGTGTATTTTTGTGTTATATTCTTGGAGTTTTAAAACAGTTACTACTCGATTGTTTGCAGTTGGTAAATTATTTCTATTATTGTTTC
Source organism: Agrotis puta (assembly GCA_943136025.2). Lineage (NCBI taxonomy): Eukaryota > Metazoa > Arthropoda > Insecta > Lepidoptera > Noctuidae > Agrotis > Agrotis puta. Next base: position 4,372,479 of record OW964189.2, on the reverse strand, counting down.
CAGGTCTGTTAGAAATCTTCAAGCCAAACTGAAAAGTCAGCAGCAAGCACAAGCACAAAGAGAAGAGGTATATTTTGCTATTTATATCATTATCAATAAATCATACCATAACATTATTTATGTATTGAGAATGCAAGATACTAACGATGTAATGTTTGGGATCATTGCTAATGAAAGGAGTTAGATAAAGATGCATCTAGAAAGATCGAAAGACAACCTAATTAAGGGAAAAGCTATTCTGATGGTGATTATTAATTTTAAAAGAAGGGACAATCTTATACGAATTAAATATTTAGGTGATAGAATTGTATATAAATTTTACAATATATTTACAACATCAGAAGTGACTGCAAGAAGTGAATGTTTGAATGACGCATGTGAAGTGACTAACAAAGCATTATATCATTCATGTAACGAAAACTATGAATATAAGTAAAACAGTTACAGTTTTAAAGAAATATGAAAATGGTCATTAATGACAAATTCGTTTGGTAAGGAAGTATCAACAGAAACAAATACTCGTTAGTAATAGTGTTCTGAGCTTTTCAATGATTTTCATAATTCGTTTGAAACTTCGACTACCACAATATGTTAACCTGTGCATGTACTAACAAAACTAACATTTTCTGTTCCACGCAGGCCGGACCCGCTGGCTTCCTCAAAAGCTTTTTCTAAGTTAGTCCTTCGCACCAAGACTGTCGTTCATTTATTTGCTCTTTTCATTTAAACGTTTTTCTTTGACTGTCGTTGTAACATCGCCAGCGACTTCCATTCCACGTCTGTCGGTAACAATATCACACGTAAGCTTTACAAACGCAATTTCGTATTAAGTAATGTTATCGATATTTATATTGAATATTTATAACAAAGTGTTCAGATAATAATATTGATCTCTTGTTGGACTCCGACGTACGAGTCTCCTCGCTCGTACATTGTAACTGCACACAATAACGATAATTATTAGTTTAGCGATAATTTAAGTGATGTTTAAAAACAAATAAATAATCGTGGTGTTCAGCGGGAATTATTTTTTAAGTAATAAAAAATACAATATTGTAAAACTGTTAAGTAAACATGTATCTAGATAGATCGAGTAAGTTGTCCACTAGTCGATGTTACCCCGCTTTCAATCTTGTTATGCGAACTATCATGAACTATAAATAAAACGAAATCTATGTTGACCTTTCTCGAGTTATTTTTGAGTTTATATTGTTGATGAGAATTTTGTTGTTGAAGTAAAACTTATTCGTTTTTATTGATTTTTGTTTTGTTTGTTATTTATTTTCATCTTTCGACCCCACACGGTAGGACCTGTCGCGCGCGAGACAAAGCGAGCTAGCCGCCATGAGAGAGCTCGAGAGCACTCTCGCACAGAAAGACGTGCTCAAGGCCAAGTTGGAAGAGAGCAAGATGAAAGTAATAGACTTAGAGATAGAGCTCAATGAATCATCGCTTATACTATCAGAAGTGCTAAAGATGCCAGATGGGCCAGAAACGAATCATATTAAACGGAGTATGAGCTTTTTCGAGTTGCAAAAAAGTGGTAAGGTAGTGAGTAGGCTTGACAAGTGCAGATTGAGCAGAAGTGATAACGACTTAGATACGATGCACTGTCGGGACAAGAAGAGAGAGCCGCCGAACATAAGTAAGTTGATGAGAAAGATATCTGACTTGACGAAGGAAATGGCGATCAAGAACTCTAAACTAATAGAACAGCAAAGATGTATATCGATTCTAGAAGAGGCATTAAGAGAGAATAACAATATAGCAGAGTTTGAACAATTGCTGGCAGTAGTAAGGAGTAAAGATGAAAGAATAAATGAGTTGGAACAAATTGTGAATAAAAAGAGTGGGACGACTCCGAGTGAAGGCAAAGATAAGAGGATATTGGAGTTAGAGGAAGCTTTGAAGGAATCATTTATGATAGCGGCAGAAAGAGAGAAAGTATTCTATGAAGAAGAACAGAGAAGAATTGAAACTTTGCACAAGGTAAGACCCCTGCCACAAATTGCTTGTTTTTACAAAACCAATGAATAAACTTAGGGATGCACTTTATCCAGCAATGAATTCCTATTTCGATAAAAAATTTTTGCAAAAGATTTGCCTGTTAAGTTGAAAAGTTGGCAACATTGCAAACGCTCAAACATTTTTTTTTAACTTTTATATCTGTTTCAAAACAAAATATCCATTTATCATTTACAATACGATCCTTAAGTCAGAAAACAAATTGCATCGAAAGTATTAAACACGTTCTTATTTTCATACTGTGCAACTATTTTAGATGGGCAAAATGGAACAACGTATCCGTTCGCTCCGAAACGCTTCAGCGATGAACTGCGAGACTTGCTCCTCAGTGCTGAAGCGCTTGAAGCTACTGGAGGACGCACTGCAACACTGTCAGAACAACAGGGACCATATATTGCGACAACTATCGCACCTCGTGTAAGTATTATCATTTGCCTAGGATAGATGACACCTTACGCTGGAAATCAATAATCAGTCCCGTTTGCTATTTAACTCCCGATCTTAATCTGTTACAAATCAATGATCGGATTTACACATCTTAAAGATGTCCAATTAGAAGCAATCGTAGTCAGTAGCCAGTAAATTTGATAACCAGTCTTAACCACTATTTGCCAGTATAAATACTGGAAATAAGTATTCAGCTGCATCAGGCTAGGCAGATGAAATCAGGTAATCAGGACATTACGTCAAAAAATTTTGTACTACGATCTTGATAAAATCTGGCCGCAAAGGTTGACTTATTCTTAGCTTCTATAGCGGTCATCGTGCTAAACATAATAGACTCGGTATCTTATACAACTAAAATACTAAGATGAGGAGCTCATGGCTAAATAATTACAGCGGCACAGGCCTATCTTCAAGGTTAAGCCTTGCTTACCGAGGTTGGTCTATGCATAGGTGAATTTCCTCCGTGCCTTGGAAATCACCTTTAGCTGTCCCACCTGTTATTTGTATATCTTTGGCAGTCGTTTGACATTAGTCCGAAGCTCGCAGTCTGAAAATCAGTCTTACAAAGGGGTATCTAGCTATTATCCAGTGACTGGGTTGTGGAGGTCAGAAAAGCTGTTCTGCTTCAGCTGCATCCAGTTCGAAGGGAAGCCGACCCCAACATAGTTGGGAAAGGGCTAATCAGATAATGATTCAGTAAAATAAAACTTATAAAGAGACTAATTCCTTATTCATTGTTGATTCCAGTCAGGACGTGCTGGAAGGTGCAATCAGCGAGAAGGATTCTCAGATAGCCGAGCTGGAAGTGAAGGGCGTGCTTGACGAGACAGAGACGAACCGATGCGACACGCTCAAGACGGAGCGAGACAAGCTGCTCAATAGGTTAAAGACAGAGGTAAAAAACATTCTGATCCTTAGGCTTAAATTCCTATTACGCTGATGCTGGTAGCGTATCTTAGTGAGAAATAGTCACTTAGTACGCGCCGCTGTCGGCCGCCTCACATTATGGTACTATATTGAACACTATGGAAATTAATTTATGGGCGTCTGACTTACGCGACCGACATCAGCGTAAGTTTATTTCAGGCCTTAATATTGCAATATTTTTTGTATGGTGCTGTCTGTTTTTGTTTGCAAGAAATCTATGAAAGATTTCTTGCAAACAAAAACATTTCCAATCTTGATTTGGTTATTAAATTATTAGTAATCTCAATTTTAAGACTAAGTTCATGGGCATCATTACTGACTTTAGTGCTTGAAACAATCTTTTCTAGTTTTTGTTTCTACTTGATGTATTCCATTCTTGTTCACATCATCAACAATCATATTTATTCTGAACTAGCTTTTGCCCGCGACTTCGTTCGCGTGGAATAGTGACTTCCGGCAGATTAATTATCCTATGTCCTTTCTCAAGTTCCAAACTACGTCTGTACCAAATTTCACGCAAATCGGTTCAGTAATTTAGGCGTGAAGAAAAGACAGACAGACAGAGTTACTTTCGCATTTATAATATTATATAGTTTGGATTACTTTCGCATTTATAATATTATAGTTTGGATGTTTCGTTATTTGTTTTCTTTTCTATCGGCAATAAATCTATGAGGGAATATCATGTCACAGTAAAATTATGATTCTCAGGGAATCACCCCGCCCGTCTGTCAGCAGTCGACTGTCAGACTCTTACTGACTAAAAACCCATCCTCTTAATTTAGTTGACCTTCGCGTTCCAGGATCACCATTATCTTTTCGGACGATCCCGTGACCCTGGCAAGAAATCTATAACACAAAAATGCTAAGCTGTCTTTGATATCTGGTCGAAGCTCACTTACCTGAATATTGCAATCACTCACAAGACAAGAATAACAAAATATTTACAGAGCTACCTTTGTTTGTAGAACGAGCGCATACTAGAACTGGAGCAGTACAGTCCGCCGGCCCCGGCAGCGTCTGAAGGGTCTCTGCCGGTAGACCTGCCGCTCACAGACCGGCTGCTGCAAGCGTGCGACGACAATGTAATTGTTTGGGTATAGTGTCAACCTATAGAGAATGCCACAGCATGGACGTGGACATGTTTGGTTACAACAGGCTTTTGGTTAGTATGCTCTGGCTGAGGCTATGTTGGTAGACTGTGATTACCTAAATGATGAGACACATTAAACAGACAGCGAAATCCATAGATAATATGACTTTATGCTTACTTTTATATTCTTGGTTGATAAAATATTATGGTGAGCTATAACTAATATTTACGGACAATTTATAGAAAGAACGATCTTTTACTGTAAAATAAGACATAGTCTTCAACATCGACCTCATTTGAAAGAATGAATCAAACATAATAATTCTTCCAATAATTTTACAACTTTTTGTAAACTTTGTGATCACTTTTACACATGCTTAGATTTCTGCATGGTTTTTCCACATTAACTTCTTATTAAACTCATAGATGTAATCGATAAAGGCTTAAAGAACTTAAAGACTTATATAAAAATGCGTCCACCATCTCAAATGGCGACCAGCCGCCATTTTGTTCATCATTTTTATAAAAATCTTATGCTTGATTGACTTCACGAATTTCGCAGAGCCAAAATGACTAAACAACTTATTGGAATTTAAAATTGAGAATTTTAATGAAATAAAATTTTGCTCAATTTACTTAATGTTTGAGAGTGTGTTTGAGTGTGTGCTTAATTGATTAAATAATTCATGTCGACGTGAAATGGAAAGGTTAGAAACTGATGGAATCCAACGAATAAAGATCGGGTGTAGTAATACACAACGCTTGATATTACGAGCAGTGGAAGAAGTAAGTGTACTAGACAAGACAAATATGCAATTACTAGCGTGTTATTATTAGAATGAGAACAGTAAGGAATATAGGTAAACTTAGAGCAGCTACAACTTGCCTAATATTTTTAATCGTAAGTATGTCATCGAGGTAGTTAAGGAACAGTAATACTCAAGTTATTTACTATAAGATGTCTTTTAGGGTTGAAAATTGAATGCATTTACAATCATTTACAGAAACACATGATAATAAGAGTATAATGTTAATGCAAATTAAAAAATTATGGTAAATCCACTTTTATCATTCCTTAACCTATTTGATTATAACCTGTGGATATATCGATGAGTGCTCATTGTCCTATAATGTTTCAAGAACATGTTGCTTATATATTTTATCCAATGAAAGTAAGTTTGAAATAGAGGATATAAAAATAAATATCTAAATGAACACAGGTATACATGAAAAGAAAAATGGACAAACACTTTTTTGCATAACGATAACTGTTTTCTGTATCTGATTGTAAAAAGGAGATACTAGTTAACATTTTACTAATGACCACAGGAGGAGGACATCCCAGCAACAGTGCTCTAACGACAAACGCAGCTAAGTCAAAACGTAAATCTGTTTGTGGCCTTAGCCATCATCACGCACTAGTCACCCATCACCGCTACCTTACCAACTCATCATCGCTTATCACTCCAGCATTCTGCCAAATAAAAACTAAACAAAAACGCCCGCTTGCAAAGTACTTCTGACAACAAAACGAATTTTATACCAAAGATGTTAATTTTCTGTAAATAAATTATGTTTTTTATTTATTTATTACTTTTTTGTTTTATTTTCTTTTCTCTTAATATTTTACCCTTTTCGTGCTCTAAAGTAAGAGATTATTTTTTATGTCTTACTGATTGAAGGAACCAAATGATTTATATAATCGTCTATAATACGGCACTTGTTGATGTATACCTACATTAGAGCAATAATTACCGATATTATAGTTGAACACTCGATGTCTATTTTTAACTTAATACTAGTCAAATCTATCAATGTTCTAATGCTTTAACATACAAAATATACTTATATATTCGTTTATATACAATTTGTAGAAAAATATGCAGAGAAATGTGAAACGGAATGTTGGATAAAATAATGCCAGGTGGGATTGAACGGACCGAATACATAATTATTTGGTAATTCAATGAATTGATGGAATAAGTGAATGATGCTGGCTTAGATAAAGCCCATTAATTAAGATCAGAGGTTTTCCAACAAGTTGTATAGAGACAAAATAGTAGTTATTATAATATTTTTCACCTTGAAAAAAGGATTTTGGACTTTCTATCATCCCAAATCTTTCGGCCTTAGGGATTTGTTTAGTTAGTGGAATGTTACTTTAAATTAGTAGACACTGATATAAAATTAGTGATTGTTTTGCAACAAGTTGCTAGCAGACTTTTCAATAAATTTTTACATATCATGCACAAATTATATGAAAAAAGTACATTCAAAGCTGACAGTCTGCATATCATTACGATTTAAAACGTAGCTTCTTACTCATAAACCCCTTAGGAATCGGTGTTCGAGATATTTTTGTGAGCCAAGAAGCTTGTACAATGTCGAAAAGCACTGCCTTACATTCTAAGTAAAAATATTAAATATTTTCTGTTAAGCGAAAGCCTCGTTTGCTTAGTGAAAAGAGCAGAGACGTCCGCTCTCTTCGACTGATAGCGATGAAATGAGTAACCGTGGGTTAAAAGACGTCAATTTTCCTTTATGGCAGCTATCGAACTACCCACGTTCACGAGTGATTTTATATTTACGTGTTTTGAGCTTTTTATAAATAAAACATTATACAAGAAACAGTATTGTATTTGTGATAATAATAGTACCGGTGTCTACACGAAATCCAATTTGTGAAAGATATTTAAATTCCACACGTTGTTACTTATCTATATATAATTACAGATATAAAATAATAATTTGTACATCTAGTTAAGTATTTAAGCCATTTAAGCTTATTGCTGTTTTAAGCAATTGTTTTTTAATGATAAAAATCCCATTTTCATAAATTGGATTGTCGCTCCAGAATTAAATAAATGAGAAACATCGAAAATACGCATATTTTTCTCGTTAACTTAAACTTAAACTTCTAATAAGGGGCATTGGTCGACTGTTTTGTTTTTTAAAACGATTGTTATACTTTAAAACTTGTTTAGTGTTAAGTGCATCAGATGACCTATTAAGAGTAAATTTATTTTTGTTATGTCCAATGTCCTTTAGTGTATAGGCTGAGATCCTTCCTTGTTCTATCTCCCACTAATTTATATAAAATGTTATATTATTTAATCACAAATTATAGAGTGTTGGCAAATTCTATGGCTTTTATACACGGTCGCTGAATGTAGTATGTATATGTATGGTAGGCGGGATGTATAGCGGGGCTGCGGTGCGTCGAAAAGTTTTCTTCGAAGATTTCTTTGTTTCCGAACAGTCCGTCGTTGAGTATAGATTGAGGCTATTCCTTCCACCAGTACTCTTGGCACGGCGTACCGCACCTACCCGCGTTAACCTTTTGTATTGACTCAAGTGTGTAGTTGAATTGTATGATCAGTCACAATAATTATTACGGTATTAAAGTAAATTATATTAGTTACTTGTTACTTAATATAATGGTATATAAATAACAGTGGGTCGTATTGTTTCACAAGTTGTATTGACCGAAATTATGCTGAAATTAAAAAAAAATACATGTTCTTTGAAAATATAATATCTTCATATACGGAACGGTATTGTTTGTTTTCTTTGAGGAACTCCATGAGATACTTACCCTTTTTCCTGATTTCATGACATACAACCACAAGACACGCAATACCGCCAGGTGACGAACAACGAAGAAAAGAGCTAGAGGTCTCATCTTGGTAAAGACAATATTCTCCATTTATTTTATCAAATCAGTAATTAAAAACAAAAATATTAAACACTAGCTTTTGCCAGCGGCTTCGCCCGCTCACCCCCTCCCCCCTTATTACCTACATCACTCAGGACCAAAGAAGCTTACAACTGGTGAAAGAATTTCTGAAATCAGTAGTTTTTGAGTTTATTAATTACTAGCGACCCGCCCCGGCTTCGCACGGGTGGTCATTTTTTTTTTCCGGGATAAAATATAGCCTATACGGATTCGGAAGAGTCCCTCTAAGTAATGGTAAAAGAAATTTTGAAATCGGTCCAGTAGTTTTTGAGCCTATTCAATACAAACATACAAAAATACAAAGGTTTCCTCTTTATAATATTAGTATAGACAAACATACACACAAAAAATATAAATCTTTCCTCTTTGTAATATTAGTGTAGATAATATTTTGGTAAATAGGCATCCACACAGGTACTGAAGATATCCTGAAGGTAAACTTGGTAGCACGTTTGCCCGACGTGGGAATCGAACTATTTACCTACCTGCATCATCATCTGCCTAGCCTTTTCCCAACTATATTGGGGTCGGCTTCCAGTCAAACCAGATGCAGCTGGATATCAGTATTTTACATGGAGCGAATGCCTGTCGGACCTCCACAACCCAGTAACTGGGTAATACGATACCCCATGGTAAGACTGGTTGTCAGACTTTAGAGATTCTGACTAACAGTAACGACTGTCAAAGGACTAAAAATGACAGCCGGGACCAACGGCTTTACGTGCTTTCCGAGGCACGGAGGAAACTCGCTATGACAGATGGTCACCCATGCACATATCAACCTCGGCAAGCGCAGCTTAACCCGGAAGATTGGCTTTCACCGACCTATTATCATACAAACTAAGAAAGTAAGTAAAGTCACAGTAAAGTCCACCAAGGTGTAGCACTTCTGCTAAGGTTCACAGCGTTTCTATATTGAGTTACAACACATTAATCGAGACCTTACCGTCCGCACTGCAATTCTGCAATGTCCTTTTACGAAAAGAATTAAATAATCCGTGGGGTAAATAAAAGTTAAATTGAAAAAGCGCCTCTAATGTAAAGAAGAGGAAATTAGTTCCTCGTTCATACAGTAGGGATGCTTTTTCATTTTTTTCATACTTACAACGCCGTAAATACTTCAAGGACGATGTGCACTGCACAATTTTTCACGTTTTTGTGACTTAAACGGTAATTTTAAAGATAAAATCTAGCTAAACCAGTTAGGAAGTATCTGATGAGCCGCAGACAGCCGCTAACTCTTTATAACATGGTTTGGTTATTTATAATTTATTTTAAAGTTGTATTAAAACCTGTTTTGTGAACTTGATAACAGCGCCATCTAGCGTGGAGTAGTTATAACAAGAACGGTAGGAAAGAACTGCCAATCTCAAGTGTCATCAGTGCACTCCATTCATGTTTTACTTGTTCCCCTCAACAATAGATGGCGCTAAAAGTCCCAAATGTGTGCTAAAACTTTATTCTTCGTTGATTGGTGACTTCTGTTTCTTTTCTTTCGTAACAAAGTTTTGCAACTTTTGGAGTTGTATGTTTTTGTTTTGAAACAAAATTTAATAAGCTAACAATAGCTTAAATTAGGTTACTTTCACAGAATCAGTTGCTGCGACAAATTTGTATTTTATTTTTACTGTGTGTTTTGTAGTGGCCGCATGCATTACTTTTCAAAATTTTTTCAAAGTTTATAAGTATTCTGTACAACTACCTATATCGCTGCCTAACAACAGGCATAAGCAGACAGCTGTTACTAGGACAGGAAGTGCGTCGCACTACCGGAAGCAGGTGCGTGTGAGTTCCGTTCAATACTGCACTGGTGCACATCCAAACAAATATAACATTATGCGGTTATTACAGACTCTATTAGTAGAGTTATAGGGGTTATATTTGATTGTGTGGAGTGTAAGGGCTTGTGGTAATCGGCAGGTCATATGGACACTTTCACTTGCTTAGTGAATTTTTGTCGAAAATTCAAAGTTGGAATAGTCGTTAGAAGTGTGACTTTGATGCTTTTATAGTTACATGTTTTTTGATAAGTTAGAGATTATTAAATGGGAAATTTATTTCAAGCTTTCTAATAAACACTGTTACGCATATTTGTGGAATCTTATGGGAGATAGTGGCCCAACGATAAAAGCGTGGATAGCGCATGATACTTTTTTTTTATCGTGGTAAAATCATCAAACGTATCCTCCCACCCAGGGCAGGGCGGGATCCCTCCCGCCTGTCAGACTTGACTGACTTAAATCCACGGTGTCCTTCAATAGCCCTTTACGTACCGGGGTTACGGTAATTTCAGAGTCCCGCGACCCCGGCAGGCTTTGGCCCTGTACAGGCCCCGTCACTATGCTGACACTTCTTGAGGCGCGCGTGGAAAACAACGCGCCATAGTGTAGTTCAACAAAAAAGTTACTTACCTACTTCAAAAGCAACTAACTTTATTTTTTAACCTTGCGGGGCACTAAGAATTTCTCCTGTGCCGTGGGTGCGTTTACAAACATAGAAACTCACATATACCAACGCCTGGAACAACTACTTATCTATATCTATACTAATATTATAAAGAGAAAACCTTTGTATTTTTGTATGTTTGTATTGAATAGGCTCAAAAAGTACTGGACCGATTTCAAAATTTCTTTTACCATTACTTAGAGGGATTCTCCCGAATCCGTATAGGCTATATTTTATGCCGGAAAATAGAAAGGATTTTTCGTGGTATTGAAAATTGTGGAGTAAGGCGTCGGAAAAACTGCCTTACGTTATCGATTCTCGCGAACGCTGCCTTAATGGTTAGAGATGTATGGTTGACTTCTATGGAAAAGTTATAGAACTCAATAATGCCTACAAAAAAGTCCGCGATAGTATAAACCAAACACTTATATTTTAGCCATTATAACCACTTTTCCATAGAATAAAATTAATTAAAATTATTAGCCTATGTTTATCTATATCTATACTCTATACTAATATTATAAAGAGAAAACCTTTGTATTTTTGTATGTTTGTATTGAATAGGCTCAAAAACTACTGGACCGATTTCAAAATTTCTTTTACCATTACTTAGAGGGATTCTCCCGAATCCGTATAGGCTATATTTTATGCCGGAAAATAGAAAGGATTTTTCGTGGTATTGAAAATTGTGGAGTAAGGCGTCGGAAAAACTGCCTTACGTTATCGATTCTCGCGAACGCTGCCTTAATGGTTAGAGATGTATGGTTGACTTCTATGGAAAAGTTATAGAACTCAATAATGCCTACAAAAAAGTCCGCGATAGTATAAACCAAACATTTATATTTTAGCCATTATAACCACTTTTCCATAGAATAAAATTAATTAAAATTATTAGCCTATGTTTATTGATCATATTATCGTCAAATACTAATCCTTATCCAAATAAAGCAAGATTGTTTCAATAGCTATAAATTACATTTTATTTTATTCCAATCGGACAATCCATTCAAAAGATATTACGAATTTAAAATTGTGAGAGAGCTTAAAAAATAAATGTCCACCCGTGCGAAGCCGGGGCGGGTCGCTAGTCTATATATATAAAAGAACAGGGTTTTTATTAAGACTCGACTACAGCCGAAAACGTTAAACGCACTGACTTGAATTTTGGACAGCAGTTGCAGTCTACCGTGTAGGGCAGCAATAAGACGGGATTTTGCGAACATCCTCCTCTAAGGGGGTGAAAAGGGGTGAAAACTGTTGTATGAAAAATCTTATTCCTTGGGTTTATAATCATGAAACTTAGTACGAATAAGAGTATAAGGAAATAAAAAAAGATTGACATTAATAGTTTTTTAAAACTACCCTCCAGTCGTGATCTAGACGATGTTAAAGTTTGTATGGGAAAATCATAACGCGTTAACCGATGAATTTGAAACTCATGAATCGTTCTGTCGGCGAATCGTTCGTCATTGAAACGTTCTATCGGTGTAAAAATGAAAAGTGAATAGTTCTGTCGATGAACCGTTCAACGGCGAAACGAATGTCGGAGAAATGTTTCAGAATCGATAAATTTGAAACTCAGTCTATAGAAAAATAATCAAACACGCGTTTTTGCGTTTTTCGAAAATCACCCCCTAAGTTGGTGAAAGGGGGGATTCAAGTTTTAAGAGAAGGATTTTACTGCTTGCTTAGATAAACTCAAAACTTGACATAAATAGTTTCCCAATCAAATAATGGATGCCTAATTATCTATATTTCGAAAATCAACCTAGCGGGTGAACATCGGAAAATCCGTTTGTCTACAATAATATTTCGAGTTCGAAGTTAGAAACACGCACTGACGAAGTCGCGGGCGGAGTGCTAGTAGGTCATACAAATCTCGCTCAGCCACTGCGCTATAACCGTGCCGTCTGTAGATACTTGTTTAAAAAAAAAAGGGTGTAACCTCTTCTTTCACACAAATTCAGACATAATTCTCTAACAACTAATTTGTAACATACTTTTTTCCGTAATCTTTTGCATACTTTTGAAAAAAGAAATGTAAAAATTATCCTCCTGGCAACGAAAACAATAACATTGAATTTTTTGATTGATCAAAATAAAAGTGATAAATAGTCATTGTAAATTTCCTGGTTAAATATTACCTGGTCATTTTACCCGTAGGTTTTATCACGGGTTTTCCTTCACTGAAAGCCATGACTTTAAGGTAAATATACCGAATGCGCTTTTTTTCCCTATCAATCTACAGGAATTAAGCGATTACGAAATACCTTTTTGTGTCTTCGGTGAATACCCAGGTTTCTCCACCATAACTGCCTATTGGCAAGATTGATTTGATCAAAAACCGATGGGGAATAAAAGGTATAGAGTGGCGACCAAGGACCTGAAGACACAGCGTAGGAAGGCCCCCCACTAGGTGGACCGACGACATCGCGGGCAGCCGATGGATGCAATTGGCGGATTGACGTTCGGCGTGGCGGTTTAAGGACGAAACCTCTCTGTCAGGGGCGGGACTATCTACCAGGAAACCGTGACCCTGTAACGTAAAGGGTTATTGAAGGAACATCATGGATTTAACAGTCATCGTGGAGACTTTGGGAATCATTTAATGATTTCACAAAGTAAAAAAAAAGGGAGATGCCTTTTTTCAGAAATGGACGTTTTCCGGCTAATGATGATTTTATTTTTATTTTATTTTATTTTATCCTTTATATCAGGCAACTAAAGGCCCATAAAACACAATACACATATAAATATAAAACAATAATAAACTAATACATATTTTAAACAATTTACTTAAAAACTACTGCACACGAAGTGACGGCGTCGTGTTACGCTGCGAGGTGTCGCGTAGCCGGCCTCGGAATCGCCGATACAGCACACCTTTCGGCCAAAACTCTTCCTTGAGAAAGGTCGCCAAATGTTGGGTTGGAACGCGCACCACAAACGAATTAAAGTTGGTATTATGGCGCGCCTCCAACTTCTCCACCCTCAAGTTCCAGTTGGTCTTCACGCGTACGTACTCGACGATGTCCTCAGTCTTCGTAGAGTGGTGTAATCGGGACACGTACAGCTGCGTCGACGGTACTGCAGGACGATGATGCCGGTGACCATTGATCAATTGTTCTGAATATATTTTTTTTTACTTCGAAGTCAAATTCAGTTCAAGTAGACTAATTTTCCTCCTAAACACGCACGAGCTATGATGACATAATCTATACGTAGTGAATGTACGTAATGTCATAAGTGATTGTGTGATCCCCTTCGGGATTCTCTGGTACCTTAAATTAAATTGATGAATCAATACCTAGTTACAGCTACCTATTGCAGCGTTATAAAAAACGCTACATTTTTAAATATCACCTTTTTTTATGGTGATTGTCATGCAACCTGTTTTCGGAAGCCTTTAGTCGAAATTTTTCTTTAAGAACTGAATCTTTTTAAGTTAGGAATTGGTTTTTTTCGAGAAAAAATGAAGATTTTTTTTGTGTCAGTTGGATGTGGTTTGTTGCCCGTGACGGGGTATTGCTGATTTTTTTGGGTGGAAATCACTTTTTGTTAAAAAATGTGATACATTTTGAATTTAAAGTCGACAACGTTGGTTAAAAAAAATCATATGTGAAATCTTCTGTTTTTTTGCTTTTTTTTTTTTTCGCCGGAATGGCGTGATCTGAAAATTTTCCTATGTATCGGAGGCGCTGAGTACGGTATCACCCACAACTTTATAAGCTAGCAGTCGGGAGCAACGCTCCACCGCGACCCCGGTGTGGTCGCGTGCAGTCTTTCCGGATCCTTAATTTGTCAGGCTCTTGAGCCGACAAATAAGTCCAAGCGTCAGATCATCGGAGGCCTGGTCCTGTTTTGACCGTGGCTACCAGCACGGTTCTCCGCGGCAGTCCTGCAGCGCGTCTCTCCATCCCGACAGATTCAAGCTGAGGATTCTTTATTTATTTAAATTAACTGTCTTATTTTTTGCTTTTAATGTTTAAATTGTTATTTTTATGTAAGGCACAGTAATACAACCCCTACACAGGGTATGTACGAGTATTTAGGCAAATAGCATCACTTTTTTTTTCCTTCCGAGGCGTGTTAATTGACATTGGCCAATTAGTTAGTTACCGCTAGGATCGCTCAAATATTTTTTCCTCTGATATTCAGGATTTTGGTTTTTCCTCAGTAAATTAAATAACTATTGATTCGTACATTCTCTGGATAATCTGACATAATTGTATCGTAACCGAATTTTTTTTTGTGTGTGCGACCTAATTTTATTTAATTCAAAACTTGTTACTTTGATAACCGGGCACAATCGCATCCTAACTGTATTTTTTATTTACTTTTACAATTTTACCTATATCAAAATTATACGTTTTAAATAGGGGAAAGTTGTTTTCTTCAAGAATCCCGCTATACTATGTACCGTAGGTACGTAAGTGTACCGTATGAGTGATACTAAAAAAAAAAACAGGGATAATTCTTGTATCGGCACGGTACAGTCAATCGACTGCACCGCTGCGTGACGCAAGTTCGATTGTACCACGGAACATAATTATATTTTTATGACCTATAGTTAGTTGTTCGGAGTCTGAATGTACGGTTCAAATATTTGTAAACGCACCCATGAAACAAAAAAACTCCAAATCCTTTGTTAGACAGACAGGCGATAGCAAACCGGACCGAGTCCGAAGCGATAACGAACCGATACGAGACGAACTGGGTGCAGCGAACTGAGGCGTAGCAGTTGTATTAGCTGGCTTTTTATGAACGACGTAAAACAGAGCAAATGCGCCTTCGCCACGTCTTCGCATCGGTTCGGTCGCGCTATCGGATCGCTTTCGCTGTTCTATGTGACTGGATTCAAACAATTCCATACATTATAAATAAAAACAAACAGACAAAGGCTCAAATGTGAGATTTTAAAAAAAAGCGCAGAGCTAATGTCAATATTTGAACTGGGTAAATTTTTTGTGTCCAGACTGCTAAAGAGTAATAAAACAAACGATACTTTGCCAGATTTGGGAATCGAACTCAAATCCTCAGGTGCAGCAGTCACTTTTACGAGTACACCTGTCAGAAAAACTCGAATATTTTCATACCAACAAATGTGCCTAAACTTCAAAAAATGCAACCATGATCGTAAATCATTTCAAAATTGTTCGCAACTAGTCTCTAAGGGGCATTTACTATTTTATTATATTAACAACAATATAAGTGGAAGGGTAAAGAAATAGCGTTGATATTCGCTAAACTGTCTTGTAGTCTTTCGATGTAAGCCACTTTTACTAGCGAAATGGTTCATTATGGCTCGGACCCTTCCGATAAAGGCACTTCGCTTTATCCTCGCGGAGATCAAGTATTGAACATCGATTTCTTTCATAGAGAAAATGATAGAATACATCCCTATAACTGATATTTAGTAGAAGACAAGGAATCTTCATAATAGATAGAAGGTTTCGTAAAAGACGACTGTTTGGAAATCTAATCCTGAAGACAAACTATGCCATTACTTAATTGTAACAAACTTTTTAGGGCGTCAAAAAATTCGTCCACATCGCTGTCAATGGGGAAAGTGCCCAGAACGCTGGCAGCATTGCCACGTTGGATGGGAATGCTGATCCTTTGACCAAGAAATAGGCCAGCCTTCTGGTCACGCGAGGCGTCGTCTATAAGCTTGGCGATGTCTTTGAAAACTTTGTGGGCACTCGGACCCCACGGCCCTAGTGTTTCAACCCCAAAAGGTTCAAATACATAGCTAATAGTCAAACCATTGTATTTGCGCCGCTTGAGGTTCTCGGCATTTGCAGCAGCCGCTGGTGCGGCGTTGACCGGCGTTGACATGCTGTGCTGGTGCACAGCATGTCAACGCCGGGGTGCCAGCCGTTTTAGAACCCAGTGGCTTGGCACGGGACGATAGGAAGAGATCAGGTGGGATGACTATATTGCCATGGAAGTTGGGTAGACCTTTGGTGTGAGATGCAACATGTGTCGACACCCTTGCGCCATCCCACCTTTCTGGTACTGCATGCTGTGCTGGTGCGGCTGCTGCAAGTGCCGAAAACCTCAAGCGGTTTAATTTAGTTTCTATAAAAAGTAAGGGACATTTCGTGCATAAGACCGATGCGCACTTGGTGATGATTATAACAATACAGCAAACAATTGAGAGACAAGTAGGCAGACCTGAGTGGAATGCTACATTCTCAACATCTAACAATTTGTATCCTCAGTTGAAATGAGACCTCTTTGAATAGTGTTTACTCTGTCAGAGCAAAATCGCTGGTTGCGCTGTGTCGCAAATTGTATAGAGCGTTTCATTTCAATACAAGCAGGTACGGGGTGCCTCATTAGTGTAAGTGGCAATCATTTTAGGCAAAGGTTGTATTAGCTGTATGTATGGTTGGGTTGATCTGTGGTTGAACTATTCAGATTGCTCGTAGCAAGCTATTGATTTTACGTTCCAATTGAAAGATCTTTAGGAAAATCTTAATTTCCCAAAGGTTTTCGTAGTTCGAAGTTTATTTTCACGTAGCAACGTGTTATGAAATGAAATGATATTTATTTTTGCAAGTAGGTTAATAATAACACTTTTACACGTCGTCTTTTTACAAACTAGAAGCCGGTGTTTCGTACCTGACTACTCTGAGAAGAAACAGCCGAAAGAAACTCAGAGGTCACTGTCTCTTTTAAAGTCCAGACATTAAATTGGTAGTCAGTCATACGAGGGTCATGTAGGTAAATGTCTGTGATGGTCTTTTGAAGAAAGAACCACACAGATTTGAGTGGACCTGTCCAGTCAGTGCAAGCATTTAGGAATGTAGGAAAAAACCTATCATTGGCATTTATTGAAGAACTTGTGCTCCTGTTAGAGGTTAGTAAGTTCGTCTCCTATTACATATTGTTGCACTTATTCATACCTAATGGGTGAAATGTGGGTGTATATTATAAGGTACACCTCTATCTAACCCGTCGGGAATTTCATGTTATATTATTCGGTTTTAAAGAACCAGGAATGAAATATCGGATCGAAATAAAGCTGCCGATTTAAACTTTCAATAGTCCATCCTATCATACGCCATTGTCATCATCAATCTTTGATAGTTGATCACTGTACATCATAAAGATTACCACATTTGTATGAGACTACCATGCAGTTCCTTGATCTTCTGAATTGAGTTGTAAACACCCATTGTTCCTCACCTTAGATAGGTGAGGAACAACGGGTGTTTACAACTCAACTAATATCCAGAAATATCCTACATTATAATATCATATATTTATATTATAACAATTGGCTATTTCACTGTCACTTAGATTATCAAAAACTATTCGACCCGTATTTTTTCTTTTGTTTCTTAAACCAAAATTGACGGAGATACAATGCTTTCAAAATTGGCAATACGTAAATACTTAAATACTTTAATAAATACTTTAATAATTGGTAATTACGTAAATACTTTAATCATTGGAATTCTGACGTCACGGGGGGCTCGTGACGTCAGAATTCAGTCTCGAGTTTTGATGCGTTGTATTTTGGTGAATAATCATTGATTTTACAAAAGAAAAAATACGTGTCCGTTATTTTTTAAACTCTAAATGACGGACTAATTATATTTGTAATTTATAGCTACTGTCAAATAGCCAATTGCAGGGATCTTTTCTCGTACAGCTCACACCGGACAAGATAAAAGAAAATTCTTATCCTACATTAAAATGTGATATGTAACCAAAAAATCTCGAGCAAAAAATATGTTATCACGTAACGACCGTAAGTTATTTATATTTTATGCAACCCCGAGCCGTCCGTCATGGCGAGCCTGTAATTATGCAATTTGCTCGAATTTACAATCGATCAGAAATTGTTCACAAAAAATACTTTATAATAGGTTTTTAATCCGACGCGGCGTTCCAAGTAAATGGTTGTGCGGTTAACGAGGACGTATTCGATACTCAATCGAGATACGAAATATGAAGTGTGAAATAAGAAGTGGGGACTATCAAATCGATCGCAGCGCGCGATGCGGCAGAGATGTGAATTAAGGCGCGCACCCGCGGAGTGAAGTACATGTTTAATATCAACTTCAACTTTTTAGAATACTTTTCATGTCATGCCGAAAATATCTATCAAAATTTTGAGTTCGCAAGAATTGGTAGATCTTATGGACCTCAATAATGTGATGAATAGGAGCCGCTATATATACAAATCAAATGCTCTCGCTATTTGATTTGACCAATGAACACGCATGGTCGTAGAGTCGTCAGATGGTAGCTACTCTTGCCGACGTCTGTCTATGGAAAAGTTTATTGTTTTGCAAGTACTATGCAATCAAAATATTATCTTTCCAAAACGCCAAGCTTCCAGGATTTTTGAATTGAAAACTTCTTTAGCGGCGTTGTGCACTTTTTTGGATTGGGTAAAAAAAAAAATTCGCGTCTGGACACCTGACCTGTTCGAAAATTCGTAAGACGGCGCAGGGCGCTTGCGCGAATGCTCGTGTGTGTTTATAACTATTCAAGTTTTCACTTTTGCCGGCGGCACTCCCAGAGTGACACCCGTCGTTTTTTTTTTTGTTAAGAGAGTTAGGCTCGCTATTAACCACTATCTCGCCTAATGGTAAGCGAAGGTGTGGTCGACGGTGAAGCACAATTGCCTAGAAGTATCCTATTCACTCTTGATTTGAAGACCCCAATGTGTATCTTACTTAGCTCTATCACTGCATATCGACGTCGTATAAACATGAATTCCTTTTATAAATAGGTAGGTAACTTATAATCCCTCCAAGGTTTTACTATTAAAGCTTTTTTTTTTTTTTTTTTTTATCGTGGTAAAATCATCAAATGAGTCCTCCCACCCAGGGCAGGGCGGGAGGGACTGTCAGACTTGTACTGACTAAAATCCACGGTGTCCTTCAATAGCCCTCTACGTACCGGGGTCACGGTAATCCCTTGGTCCCGCGATCCCGGCAGGCTTTGGCCCTCAACAGGCCCCGTCACTATGCTGACACTCTTTGAGGCGCGCGTGGAACACAACGCGCCGTCGACCCGGGCATGGTCCATGGTCGGACAGCGAGTCGCCCATTACTCGCTGCCCGCATGCCCGCGCCTACGGTGGCCGGAGATCGTCTGGCGACGTCCGACGCCGTGGGCGTCTACCACTGCGGCTGGGGTGGAGGGAGGACGCTGTCCTCTCCCTCAGGCGGCCCGCCTCCTCCTTCACGAGCATGACTGCTTCGCAGAAGGAGGCGACCGCTTCCCACTCCGTCTCGCCCCGCAGCATGGCCTCGACCAATGCCGGGCGCGAGAGGTCTCCGCCTATCGCCGTCGTGAGGACACGGCGGTGCTCTGCCCAAGCGGGGCAGTCCTGCACCGTATGCTCCACCGTGTCCTCCGGACGATCCTCGCAGTGGTGACACCCAGGCGTTTCTTCCCTCCCTATCAGACACAGGAACCTCCCGAAACTTCCGTGTCCGGTGAGGACCTGCGTCATGCGGTAGGTCAGGACGCCGTGACGCCTATCCAGCCACTCCTCAAAGAGGGGTCTTACCGCCGCGATTGCGGCGTGCCCTACTATTAAAGCTAACACATAAAACTTAATTTATTACATAGGTCATAGAAAAACAAATGAGCGTGCAGGAAAATATGAAACCTTGCAGTTTAAAATATAAATAGTGCTAATATTATTTATCTTAAGAATGAAGTACAGTTAGTAACAGTAATTTGTGCACATATCAACTTGTAGACTTTTTTCTCTTACAGTAATCTATTTTTTTATATCATTATGGCTACAAACAAGCGTATGCTTCCGCCACTTTCCATCAGGTGGGCCTTGTGGCTCACCTGATGTCGTTTTCTTTGGTTATGAACGCCTGCAACATCAGAGCCCCTGCGCATTGTTATTGAAACTTTTTCGAGATCTTTTTGAAGACCCCCTTTTAACCTTGGAAGGGTTCATTCCACAGCCTAACTGTTCTAGGAAGATTAAACTCTGAAATCGAGATGTTTGCAGCCATTTGGGTTTCAAGGTGAACTTCCTTACAATAGTGTGCGTTGCGATGATCAAAAGTTGCTGTGGGCAGCAACATATTCTATTACAAAATGACTAGTGAAGTTAAAACCGTTATTACACTAGGGAAATGCTTTTAAATGCTAAGTTTAAACATAATTAGTGTTTATAAGTGTACACATAACGTAAGCAACTTAAAAGCGCACTTAATCATAACTTAGATTTATACTGGCGTCAATTTATTACTTACTAGCGACCGGCCCCGGCTTCGCACGGGTGGACATTTATTTTTTAAGCTCTCTGAAAAAAAAAATTTCCGGGATAAAATATAGCCTATACGGATTCGGAAGAATCCCTCTAAGTAATGGTAAAAGAAATTTTGAAATCGGTCCAGTAGTTTTTGAGCCTATTCAATACAAACATACAAAAATACAAAGGTTTCCTCTTTATAATATTAGTATAGAAGTATAGATTGTACTGTGTTAGTGTTTAATATTCTTTAGAAACACTTCAGTTAATATCATTACACTACGGTTTGTTGTTAGGATAGCCACATTTTATTAGATTGTATAAAATTCTAGTGATTTTACTGTAAAATAATGGGAAAATACAACCTTTTTTAATCGACTTCAAAAAAAGGAGGAGGTTATCATTTCGACGATATGTTTTTTGTTCGAAAGGAAATACTTCTGAAGTGGTTTTATAGTCACCTAGTCAGGATCTGATGATTGGATCCTGGAGAAATCGAGGGCAACCCTCAAATTTTATGGGCCCACACATCGTTTTTCGCAATTGTTATGATGTTATTTATGTACTTGCGTATGGTAATCATCATCCCATGTAGCTGAGCTGATGATGGAAGATACAACTCCTTAACAGTAAAGAGTAGGCATCGACTAATTCATCGTTCGCATATCTCCAGAACTACAAAATTATAGTGCACAGGAAAATTATGTATTTGACAAGAATTTTGATTGAATATGAAATAAAAAGAGTAATATAAAAAACTTTTTCAAAAAAAAAACGCTTTTAAAAACAACCACAGAAAAGGGTAAAATAACGTACAAAATAACTTTTGTTTCGGAAGTCGATGGCAAAAAAAGTAGTGCAATAAAAAAACCGACACCGAATTCCGAACGAATAGTTATTTTGCCCGGTTTTTAGTTTTTGTTGTAGTTGAAGTAGATATTCATTTATCTACTGTTCAATCTAAACCACGTCAATCCGGCAGAAATTCAAAGCAATACAACTTTAAATCTTAACGGGTCAAACGCACCAACCATACAGCGAATCTTCCCAGTCAAATCTCGCCTGAGGCCCTCAAACCCCGACCGATAGGGACCGGCAGAAGGCTACGACACTGCAATTAGGATCAGTCTATAACAACGCACAAATTATACATCTACCCACCACACGTTGGGTAGTAACGTGAACTTATTTCATTATAAAATTAGACTAAATACTTTAGCTATTAGGTTTTTAGAAACGAAGCGGTTGTGTTTTGTAAAATGGTTGGTAACGATTGGGTTGTGTTTGTGCATCTGTTTTTAGGGATCTGTAAGTACTTAAAATAAAACGGAACCATTAGGGTATAACTAGCTAGTTATACTACCTAGTTATGCCCTAATCTCTTCGTTTTATTTTAAGTCGACGGGGCGTTTTGTCAACTGGGGCGTATTAGCTAACACCCCCCAGTTGAAAAAACGCCCCGTCGTTCTTACATTCAAACTTCCGACTTGAAACCACACGTGGGGTCGCCGTTGTGGCATGCATGGCCCTCGACATGTTATGCACCAACAGTGGCTACACTCGCGTGTGGTTCCGAGCAGTTTTGATTGCTAGAATAATGGGGCGTTTTGTCAACTAGGTCTTATTACCTAGTTTTACCCTATAGGTTAGTTAGTTAGTGGTTAGGATCACTTTTGTTGTTCGTTCGACTCGTACTTGACTGTTTTAATTTTTGACAGACGATTTTTTTGTGGATACGCGGGAACATCAAATTATCAGCTTTCTAAAAACAGCACTTTTCTAGTTTTCTTCTTTTTTGCGTGTTAAAATCATCACAAGAGTCCTCTCGCTTTGGTGGAGGGTCTGTCAGACTTTTACTGACTAAGTGTCCACCAGTACCTTCAGTTGCCGTTCCGCACTCCCAACAGTCAGACAGTCCCGCGATCCAGTCATTACAAGTTTTCCAGGCATTGATTTTAAACCAAGATGCAATGTGGTAGCAACATAGATTAACTCTATGCTATTGTAAAAGTTTATGGTTTGTTATGTGATGTAACGTTATCGCGTGTTACGAACACAATAGTATGTTATGCCGCAACAATTGACAACAATAATCCTAGCTATTTACAGTTCAACCGGTACAATCAATATACCTTGTTGGTATGAGGAAAGATTTACGTTTTGAAATCATTGAAATTCTTCGTTCGGTATTTATAGATCTTTGACATTCGTTTCAGGGGTACTATTGTAAAGCCTTTGTCAAACAGACAGGCGTGGCGAATTCGCAGCGAGGCGTTTTTATTTGTAATGTATGGAATTGTTTGAATCCAGTCACGTAGAAAAGCGAAAGCTATCCGATAGCGTGACCGTACCGATGCGAAGACGTGGCGAAGGCGTGTTTGCTCTGTTTGACGTCGTTCATAAAAAGTCTGCTAATACAACTGTCACGCCTCGGTTTGCTTCGGACTCGGTCCGGTTCGCTATCGCCTGTCAGTTTGACAAAGGCTTAACAGAGTGGGTATTCCACCTCCTCTGTTGCTTCAACCTCTTTCCTTTTGTCATTTGTGTCATCTTCAATTCTTCTTTTGGTCAGTACAATTCTAACACGGCTAGCAGCTGCATCAGCTGCTTCATTTTTAAACTAAACTAGTAAAGTTATGTGTTGTGTTTGTGCTTCCTTCAACTTGATTGAAGTTATAAAATATTGTTGTAATCCATCGATTATTATCTACCCTGTTAAAGGGAACAAATGGGTCTGTGCAAATAAAACGAAATACAAAACTTGTAGTGGCTTCTTTAATTTATTGTCCCATAACACTTCCCTCTTATTTATTGCGGCATATCGTTCAGAGGGACATGAACGATTGCCTCACCAATGTCTAGGCATGAAACCATATAGATTCGTAGAAATTTCTGGGCGTTTCCTACTCTTTATCACTTACGGTCATAAGATTAGTTAGTGGAAAGAACTAAAAATTGGTGACAACTTGATTAGACAGCTGTCCCGACTCTCTTGCCTTCGTCAAACAGACAGGCGAGTCCGAAGCGATAACGAACCGATACGAGACGTCAGTCCGATAGTTTTGTCACGCTATCGGATCGCTTTCGCTTTTCTATTGACTAGATTCAAACAATTCCATACATTACAAATAAAAACGCCTCGCTTCGCATTCGTCACGCCTGTCTGTTTGACAAAGGCTTCTATTTCTTGTCAGAATTTATGAATTTAGATCCAGGGGGGGGGGTAGGCTTACTCAAAAGTTTCACGTTGACGGACTAAAAGAGTAGACCTGGTACCGAAAGATTAGACTTTAGATTCCTTTTATCAGGTTTAAGCAACCGATTTCGTGTTACCAATAGGCAGTACCGGGTTATGGAGTAAACTGGTACTCAGAAGTATCTTATGATCACAGGTCACAAGTTCACAACATCAAACTTTTGGTTATCTAAAATCATCAATGAATATTCATGAAAGCATTAGTTAAAGGCTGCGGCTAGCATTATTAATTTATAATAATTAGTCGATTGCTTAACAGAGGGCACTCAGTATGCTTCCCAATGTCCAATTCACTACGAACAAACTTTTACAAAAAATAAACGACTCAAAATAACGTCACTCTGTTTATATTTTGACAGTATCTAAAAGAAACAACATTAATTCAGTAGCTGATGTGGGAATTAGATACACACACGTTATATCTGCATACGTAGGCATACACTTATCATCCCGGAAGAGGCAACTTGTTACTTACTGACAGCTACGTAGGCGATGGGTAGACACCGGAAGAAAGAGCAAATGGAGTTATTTTGTTAAGCTGTGTCCATGCCCGTCTTCTCTCGTAGTTGTACCTTTTGTCAGAGTAAGTGTCATTTTAGGGATTTTGGGGAACAAGATGCAAAGTTGCTCTATCCCAATGTAAAGAAAAGTCTTCAACTATACAGGCGTTATGTTTAGTCGGCTTTCTTCAACCATACAGGCGTTATGTTTAGTCAGCTTTCTGGCCTATGATCATCGTCAACATTTTCTATTATGTTCTAAACTCGTGGAGAACTCTGATTGTAATACAGTATTTGATGTTAAAATTTTCGATTGCTGCATAGATGTCGCTAGTCGTTCCTTCTACTGACGACTGAATCAATCAGTTTGCAAGAGTTCATGAAATTCATAACGATGCACAAGCCAATAATGTAAGATTTAAGTTTCCTCTCTTTTTTAATATTTCTGTGGCATAGACAGAGGCACGATTGATAAGCTAGTCAAACTTTTTGCTTTTCCACACACATCATGTGCATGTAATATAGCAACAATTCTTTCACGTGCGCGCTCCACGTCGTACCTCCTCCACGCCACTCAACAAGCAGTAACAACTCCCTACTTATGCGTGATTACCATTTTAACCCGATATTCTATTACCATTATTTACCATACACAACCCGCAGCCGACCAGCGAGCGGTAACTCACTGTTCAGCAACCGACCGGTTACCCTGCTTACCTTTTAAGGTAAAAGTGTAACGATATTTGCATACGGTGTCTAGGAATGTAGGGTGCTGACAAAGTGATGTGGGATGACTTTGTATAACAGTATCTGTAAGAATGGGTTAGTTACATTAGTGGTGATCATCAAAAAAGACGACGGTCATCATCATCATCTTCCTGCCCTTATTCCATTCTACTTGGGGTCGGCGCAACACGATGTGAATTCCAGAAAACTTTCAATAACACTGTTGAGATTCGAAACCAATTCCTCAAGCTACACCTCTGTTTAAACCTTCGAGCAATAAAGCTCGACAATGCCCCGGAGAATCAAATAAATTTAACTGCCGTGGATATCGTAAGGCAGAAAAGAATAGCGTAGGTGTAAAAAACCTAATAGGCTATTTTACGCAAAAAATAATAGTAAAATATACTTAGATTATCAAAAAATATTTGACCCGTATTTTTTATCTTTTGTTACGTAAACCAAAATTGACGAAGATACAACGCAACGGTTCTAAAAATCACAAAACGTCACTCGGTCGGTATAATTTTACAGGCGTTATGACGTCACAAGCCCCGCTCCCGAATTTGGAAGCGTTTTATCTTTGTCAATATTCATTACTTAAAAAAAAAAGTAGTCCATTATTTTTCAATGTTCTAACTGACGGACTAAACAGATTTTCAATTTAGTTATGCGGTAAAATACCCTATTCCTCCTTCTCTCGAGCAAATAGGTAGGTACTAATACTATGGTAACCTAATAATATTCCTGGCATACAACTTCAACTAATACCGGCATTCAAACAGTACCTATTGGTAGTATTCTACCTATTATAATTAATTAGGAAGATAAATGCATAACTAGACCCTCCTCCGAAAGCGTTTAGCCAATACTTTTATCGTGCACAATGCAAAGGAGTAAAATTCCCGTACGGAGTCTGCATCTCCTGGTAGCTACAACCTCGGGGTCTTTAAGTCAAGACTGTATTTATAGGTTACTTCTAGGCATGCGTGATTCACCGTCGACCATGTCATCGTTTTTACCATGTGAGATAGGGGTCAAACGTGAGCGTATCGCTAAATTATTTTTTAAAAAATGTACGTATGGCACTCGGGGACTGCCGCGGTAAAGCTATTGCATAGCATTTTTTATCAACTTGTGCAATTATAATTATTCATTTATTTTATTAATGAAAAAAAAACCGGCCAAGTGCGAGTCGGACTCGCCTTTAAAGGGTTCCGTAGCAGCAAGTAACATTATATAAAAGTTGGTTGTAACTTTGAAAGATAAATTGCGGTTTACGATTTATGACGTATTAAAAAAAAATGTAAGTTGGTACGCACAATATTGAGTGATTTACCATGTTATTTTAATATCATGGACTTCTTATAGGTTTTCCTATAATCTATAAGGAGAAAACTAATTTCTGTATTTTTTTCAAAATTTTAGGTTCAGTAGTTTCGGAGATAAGGGGGGGGGAATGGTCAATTTTCGTCTATTTTCTTGAATAACTTGAAAACTATTTATTTTAAAATTACAAAAAAATACATTTAAGATCTTCTCAACAAGACCTTTCATTTGATATGCCACACGATGCAGTTTTCAGAATTTTTTTTTTAATTTTCCCCTTCCCCCCCAAAAATGACCCCCCATATACAGATTTCATCTGCTCACGTCACACCTCTGTGTTTGGGTCACAGGAATTGATATGTGTACCAAATTTCAACTTAATCGGTCTAATAGATTCGGAGATAATTGACTGTAAGCGACGGACGGACAGACACACGAGTGATCCTATAAGGGTTCCGTTTTTGTATTCAGACGTACGGAACCCTAAAAAGAAAAAATTATCGCCTACCGCGAATATTTAACGAGAATATCATCCCATCATTGCTCTATGGGAAGTTACTCTACAGATAAGGCTATGATCAGCCACGACAATCAAGTGAAATGTCAAAAAAAAACATTCATTGAAATTTTATTCATTCACTTTGACATGACACATGTGACAGTGACAGTATTAGGTTTATTTTCGTTACGGAATTTCTTGATTCGGTCGCCGCGCTCAAAGCCCCCGATAAAATCTATGTAATAGCTTAAAAATCGTCTAGATTATGGTTTTGAAAAATAAGAAAAAACAAATTCTTGCATCGAACAAATCATGAATTAATGACAACTACCAAGTAATTTTATACTCCTTTTTAACCCTTTGACCGCCACGTCAAAAAAACAAGAACGTGCTCTCAGCGCCAAGCTAAGCATAATAAATACATAAGTACATAAAAAACAGTAGTGAATTTAGAGATATTTTAATAAGCTACATATATTGACGTTTAAAAGTCTTTCGTGTAGTCGCGACGCGCGACTGTGGCGTGCTGAGCACTTTTTGGCTTGTCATCTATACATGACACTGGCGGTCAAAGGGTTAAAGTTGATTAAAACATTTAGGTAACTCTTTTTATCACTTTTCATCGTTCAAAAAGTACCTAGGTTTAGATCCTACTTTTCCTAGACAGTTCCATGTATGCCGTGGCTGCAAGCTTCACAGATTATGAATAGCGAAGTATATATTATAAGTACGTAGCTATGTACACTATAGGTTCATATAATGTGGACTGGACCGTCCAACCGTGGAGTGGGACGGACACGACGACTGTACTATAAACAGACTTGATACTTGATGATGGATGAATCACTCATTTCCATCTATTTTATTTAAAATCAATTTAATGCGATATTTTAGACCTAGTTGATTTAGACAATAATTATATCTAAAACGTTTAAATTCAGAATAATATTAGTCTGACAGTAAAATCCACTCAACACACGGACGAGCCGACTCTTTTGATGATTTTACCTCTACTGATCTACCTGATCTCTTTTAATCTTTTTTTTTAAATGCCGTTCAATTTGATTTGTCACAAGAACATTAACACATAAGTGAGACGAATGCTTAGTCAATCAATCAGATACTAAATCCAAATTAGAACTAAAGCAGGAAAGTATCTAAACTTAAGATTTAGGCTAAGTGAAATTAAATTCCGACTATTATGAATTGTCATAAGCTACCGAAAAGTTTAGACAGCCATGTTGAAAGCCGTTACAAAAATACGTTTTTTTCTTAAAGGAGCTGCTACTAGAATAAGGTTTAATTACGCTTAAAGCTTAAGATTTTGTGACTCACCTGAAAATCAGTCTTACTTATGTCATAAGTTCATAATTAGTGTATCAATAGACAGATTTGTAGAACAAACGGCAATGTCAAACTATACCGGAAACAGTCATTAGAGTTGTTTATTTAAGACTAGCTGTTGCCAGCGGTTTCATCCGCTACAACTCTAAACTTATCCCACGGGAGGTTAAAATCAGGATAAAAACTACCCTATGTGTTCTAAGCTTATTATTTTTAGCAAATTTTATCCAAATTCGTTCAGTGATTTTTGCGTGAAAGAGTAACAAACATCCATCCAAACAAACTTTCACGTTTATAATACTAATAAGTAGGATTAGTAAAGTTGTAAACTGTATTGAGCTATTTATATTTTTAACGACACGAGTTTCCTTAACCCATGTATGATATCGATTGGCTGTAAGTATATAAATTTTTATCCACTCAAGATTCAGGAGAAATCACTAGTATTTCAT
Source organism: Agrotis puta (assembly GCA_943136025.2). NCBI lineage: Eukaryota > Metazoa > Arthropoda > Insecta > Lepidoptera > Noctuidae > Agrotis > Agrotis puta. The sequence continues at coordinate 4,343,457 of OW964189.2, read as the reverse complement.
TTACTAAGTATTTTTTTAACCGACTTCAAAAAAAGGAGGAGGTTATCAATACGACTGTATTTTTTTTTTAATAATCTGTTGCCCAGTATCAAGACCGTTTCATCTAAATAACGGTTCGTCGCGACACGCACGCGCGTTTGTCACCGACAGACTTTGTACCCATGTATAAGTATATGTATGTATGCATGCAACATTTACCGATATGTATGCAAAATAGCTGCATCGTAGGTGGATGGCTATAGGCTATCTATTTAATTTCCGAGTTTGTGGACACTTAAAGGGTCCTTGCTGTGGTTCCTGTGTCTAGAGATATAAACTGTGGTCCAAATGAACATATGGTAGGGACGTTAATATAATGAGCTGAATTATTGTGTCATTTTTAATTATATACCTTCTCAAAAATCTAAAGCCTTAACAGATATAGCAGCCATTTTGTTCCCATCAAGCATTAATGAATTCCTTGCCCCATAGAATCCAATATAGCAAGCCTGCGAACTTGAATAATTGAATTAATTAATTCCATTACCACCATAGTCCATAGCTTTTGCACAAACTTGGCTCCCATGGCTTCTTTTTAAAGAAAAAGATAGCAACGTATTTCTTTTACGAAAGAAAAAGAAGTTTCTTTGAAAAAGTTTTTAATAAAACAAGAACCAATTTTGTTAGTTTTTTTTTTCGGTTTTGCCTCGAAGGTTTTGCCAGTTGCTTGGTTTGCTTAAGGAAAAGTTTTGTACCCATGGTACCTATCTACTTAAAATATTTGAACTTTAACATAATCATCATCTGCCTAGCATTTTCCCAACTATATTGGGGTCGGCTTCCAGTCAAACCGGATGCAGCTGGATATCAGTATTTTACATGGAGTTACTGCCTATCGGACCTCCACAACCCCGTTACTGGGTAATACGATACCTTATGCTATGACTGGTTGTCAGACTTTAGAGCTTCTGACTAACAGTAACAACTGTCAAAGATCTACAAATGACAGCCGGGACCAACGGCTTTACGTTCTTTCCGAGGCACGGTGGAATCTCGCTATGACAGAAGGTCATCCATCCACAAACCAACCTCGGCAAGCGCGGCTTACCCCGGGAGATCGGCCTGTGCGGCTGTAATTATTTAGTCACGGGCTCCTCGACTGAACTTAAACGTAATCTATACATATAATAAATCTGTAAAAGGGTCAATTCTGTACATTGAAAATATTGAAAAAATAAATAGCGGGGGGTGTTGCTGGATCGATACCAAACCCAAATATGTGATTAAAAAATTTTTTGTCTGTCTGTCTGTCTGTATGTGCAGACATCACGTGAAAACTAACGGTTCGATTTCGATGAAACTTGGTATATTTATACCTTATTATCCTGGGCATAAAATGGGATACTTTTTATCCTGGAAAAATACGTAGAAAGAAAAAACTTATTTTTCTGTTACTACAGAACGCGAGCTCAACAGCAGTAGCTCAATAGAGGGATCTCCTTAATTATTATAGGCTTAGCATTTGGGTCCAATAGATATTTATAAGATGTCATTGTCAGAGTTACTCAAAATGGAGAAATAAACCATCCACGCGAAGACCGACATCCGCGCGGACGGAGTCGCGGGCGGAAGCTAGTGATAACTATAAATACATTATATTTTTTCTATGCTCTTTAGTATCAGATATTAATTAAGTCATAATCAAATTAATGACCTGCCACCCAATAAGAATTCAATAAATATAAATCATCAAATGAGTCCTCCCACTCAGGACGGGACAGGAGAGACCGTCAGACTTGTGCTGACTATAATCCATGGTGATCCTTCACTGGCCCTTTACGTTCCAGGGTCACGGTTACCTGATAAGACAATCCCGCAACCGCGGCAGGATTTGGCTGTAAAGGGGGCCCCGTCAGATTTTAAGAATTAATTTTATGTGGTACAATTTATACTAAGTATTATTAATTTATTTAAATAAATAACATATAAACTGTAATATACTCATTTATTTATTTTTTATCAATATATTTTATTTAAAAAATAAAAGAAAGAAGAGTCATAAAAATCTATCAACGGTCTTCTAGGAAGTGGGTGCAACTGCAAAATTGAAATAATAAAAAAATATTGCTGTTATTATTAATCTTTTTTACTGTTTGAATAAATCTTACCTAAAGTAAAAGATGTATCTACTTATGTATTGCAAAAACCGATTATATCATCGCGTGCAAGTCGTAAAAGATAAATGTGGTAGGTACTAGCAGCTAGGAAATGATTTACGATTTCACACTTGGTTACTGCACGTTTTTAAACTACCATTTGGCCTAAAGTAGATTATTTACGCACTAAAGTGTGTTAGCCTGTGCTAAAAATAGGTCTGTTTGCGTGTTTTGTTGCTGATACAAAAATAATAATATATGCATGTAGGTACTGTGCAGGCATAAGTCACCAGTGTGCTATATTTAACAAATAATTCATATCTAAGTTCTATACACATGGTTCGAAACGCGAAATTTGGATTGGAAACGTAGGTACAAATAACAATTGTTTTATCAATAAACATAATATTCCAACATTCTCTTCTATTATTCTTATCGCCGCGTCCCATTTTCAAAATCTCAACGTTAAATATTAGTTGTTAGTTTTTTAATTTATTTTAGGTGCTGCCTAGGGCCAAGACGGACGTCCAAAGAAAAAAAAACATATACCTACTGTATAACGTACAGGGCCGCACGAAAGTTACTGTTATCTTGGCATATCCTCTCTAGGCGAAACGTCTATAAAGTATACGATTTATTATCTTAACGTTCGCGAACAACGGTATACGGTACTTGATGCGCGCGCCGCTCCCCCCTTGCTGCTATTGTTACGAAGCTTCCATAAAGTAACGTATTCGAGGCAGAGAATAATTCCATCTCTGGCCTCAACTTCCAGCGTTAATAACTCGGGTATGCCCCAATATTCTGAACACAAACTTACATGTTTATGTTCAGAAAAAAATCACCGATTTTTTGGTGTAAAAATCGATATCAAAATTGGAAGTTTAATGTAAAAACGGAAAGCTCTTAAATAAATTCCTTATCTCTCTGGCGTGTATTTTAAATGCGGTACTTTATGGGCGTGCGCGTCCATAGTGGACCGTATTTCTGTCGACATAAATGCGAGAACAGAAACTCGGTACTTGGCTGGTCTCGGAGCAACCCTTCGTCTTATTCTCCGTCCTTGTCTTGCACGACGGTCGGCTGTGCTCCTCTACGTGCTAAGCTTGTGATCCAGACAGAGTAGTTTTGCAGCTTCAACATTTATTATTTTTGTCGGTTTTCAGCTCAGACTGGCCCATTACATAAGTCCGTCTATATATAATCGATCATGATTTATGACATGACATAATGTTGGTAACACGTAACAACTGGAGATTTTAATTATTATGTCTATCTTTTTATTTGCTTCTACTCTCTTGCACAATTTAGCTATCCACACACAATATGACTACTGATCCACATAAATTGTAGTACGTAACTACAATTTATGTGGATAGTCATATTGTGTTTATAAACCAAATTTACAAATAAAAAAGCTACTGTTAGGTACTCTTGCTCGATTACAAATAGAAGCATAAAAAAAACATTCTGTTATCAAAAACTATCAATGAACTATAGCAAAATGCTGGAAACCCATTTATTTAAAAAATCTTCATGACTCTAAGGAAACAAATTTTATCAATGAAACATCGCATGTAGCCTTCGATCAGTAGTTGTATAAATAGAGGGCTATTGTTGATCTAAGCATATACCTAAGCGGCTTGTCAGTCGTATAAATACTAACTGAAAGTAACTATAACACTAATAATATCATAGACATATTTAAAAAAATGCTTATCACGTTCGGAGTAAAAGCTTCCCATAGCTCTATATTCCACTATAGCCTAGCTCACCCCGTGGAGCACGTTCGTTAAGCCCGCGTCGTCCCGGTCGCTGTGCGCCTACGTAGTTATAGCGCGAATGTACTTTTGCCCACTTTGATATATCGCGCGCCCGAAGCACAGCCCCGCTACTGAACACTCCGATTCTGTACAGTTTCGGCTACTTCTTCTCTTCTTTGGTTGAGAAAAGGACAAACCCTTGAATTAATCAGAATTCCTGGTTTTCTCAAGGTGTTTTTGAAACTGCCAGCATAACCTTAGTAGTAGTACTATTGCGATACTGAAAAACCCAAAAAAATACTGAGGAAAAAACTTAGAGTACTAAGGAATTGAGTCACCCTACAATGCTGTTCGATCAACAGCATTGTAGGATGAACAATGTTGAATAAATTAATTTCACTATTGAGCAGACCTAATTATCAAACACACGGTACAAACAGTAGTAGCGAATTTCCAATAAATTAATTCAGATTGTGGCGGATACTATATTACGGAATTCAGGCCTTATGAAAAACTGCTGACTGAAACTCGATTCTCCAAATGCTTCTTCTGCCTGTCAAAATCTAAAATTTCCTTAAATTCTTACAGAATGTACTCTACATACATATATCTCCTTTTTTTCAATATTTGGCTATCGCCTCTGGCATTCCGCAGCAGTTCACAGTCTGATAAAAAAAATAACTATGTGCTTTTTGTCTGCTTATATCCTCAACGAAGCATAAAATTGAAACAGGGAGTTTTAAGTTTTTATGTAATTCTTGATCAATAGACAAATCTGTTTACAAAAGAAATAGTAACCTTGCAACAGACTCGTGGCTTCCTGGGATCGTTTTTATTGACGAACAAAGCTTTTAACTTCCTCAATATCAATACAAATTGAAGGTTGTATCAAAGTTCATTGCGTGATCCATAAACTTATGCTATAGGTAATCCATAATTGGATGGTACAAATGTATTAAACAAAATGTGTTACATTTATTGCAAACCAAAGTGAGCGGGAAATTACAATATTCAATAAATGTGCACGTTTCCAAGTTTTATATCACCTAGTATTTAACTAAACCTACAGTTACATTGAAACAGGAAAATGGGTTATCCCTAGTTTATTTTAGGACCATAACAATTGAATACCTACTATTCCATTGTTTTGTTTTTAACATGGATTTTTTCTATTCAAAATGTTATTTACAGATTTTCAGAAATTATTTTCAATAGAATGCATTGAATTCACATAGCATATCATATTACTATAAAAACCAGGAATTAATAAAATACAAATAACCTGTATTAAAACTTTTAATAAAATAATAACGTAGATAAAAATATTTTTTGCAAATCAAAAGTGCACTTACACCGTTCCGCGCGACGCGAGTGACGGCCTGTCTAGAAGCGGGCGCTTTTTTTACATCGAGAGCCCATCCGAGGAACGGAAAACAAAAAGGCTGGATTTATATATTTTTTTATTATTTTATTTATTTCCCTTTTATTTCTGTATTTTATTTTCGTTAAATTTTTGCATATCGCGGCGACCGGCCCGCGCCTCATTGTTTATACTCTGTGGTCGTTTCGCGCGCTTTCGCCATTTTGTATGGAATGTCAACTGTCACGGTGTTGATTGGCGGGAATCCGAGGAATGGCGGTGAGCGTTTTGGTAGATGTGCTGTGTGTGGTCTGGAGCAAAAACGTTAGAATGTGCTTCATATTAATATTATTTGATCTAGATAGATAGGAATCTTAGATAGCGTGGAGATCGGTTGCTACTGAGCCTGGGGCCCGGCTACCCGCGCGGCGTGACCTATAAAGGAGGATTTATAATGATCGATACGGGCTTGAAATACATAGTTCTATCTCAGCTCTGTATTCTCGAGGGTCGAGCAATGTATCATTATCTTAGCTTATCGACAGCTCTGATGGTTTTAGTTGGACAATTTCAATAGGTATTTCGAATCAACAGGGAATAATAAATTTCAAATGTTACCTGGTAAAAACTCCATCCTAACTTATATCGAAACGTTTTTTCGGTTAAACTGGTAAGAACAAATTGCAAATGGGTACCAGGATCAGATAAGTTTTTTTTTTTATCGTGGTAAAATCATCAAATGAGTCGTCTCACCCAGGGCAGAGCGGGAGGGGCTGGCAGACTTGTACTGACTAAAATCCACGGTGTCCTTCAATAGCCCTTTACGTACTGGGGTCACGGTAATTCTTGAGTCCCGCGACCCAGGATCAGATAAGTAGATAAAATGTATTAAAAGCTAAGTACGAAAGCATCCGTTTGTTTCCGGACTATCCGGTATCTACAGTTTGCCCAGTCAGTACCAGTTTGCCCAATTCAAGCTGAAAAGGACTGCCTTTTTATCAGACAACCTTTCTCTACACTATTGCCAAATCACTGCATCTCTTGAAAGCCATGTACAACCTTAGCGATCAACAGAAAAGCGCCGAGTCAATAAAGCTAAATTAGAATGTCTTTGTTTTTCTTTTCCACTCTTGGGCATAGGACTCCCCAAATTCCTACCACTTCTGTTGATGGTGTGCTTCTTCTTGCCAATTCAAGAGGAAGTCGTCCAAAGCGCTGCGCCACCTTCTCCTTATTCGGCGTCTTCTTCTAGCTGTCTTCAGGGCTTCATTCTTACGATTTTCGAGTCCACGGCTGTGACGAATCAGATAAGGCCTTGCCTTGCCCGCCCTACTTTGCTACTGCCCTAGATTGCGAAAAATAATTTTACACAAAAGAAAAGATGCGTGCTTGCGTGGCCTTAGTACATTTTTTAATCTTGAGTTTTCCTCTAAAAAGATAAGCATTTCATAAAGACAAAGTCTTCATCATCATCATCATCATCATCATTTCAGCCTATTGTAGTCCACTGCTGGACATAGACCTCTCCCTGAGGGCCAAAGCCTGCCGGGGTCGCGGGTCGCACGAATTACCGTGACCCCGGTACGTAAAGGGCTATTGAAGCATACCGCAGATTTTAGTCAGTCAAGTCTGACAGTCCCGCCCGCCCTGCCCCGGGTGGGAGGACTCATTTTTGATGAATTTACAACGTAAAGAAAAAAACGACGGGTTGCACTCTGGGAGTGCCGGCAGAAGTGAAAACTTGAATGATGAACAGGTCACGTGTCCTGACGCGAGTTTAACATTTTTTACCCATTCCAAAAAAAGTGCACAACGCCGCTAAAGAAGTTTTCACTTCAAAAACGGAAAAAAACGGGAGCGCCACAGCGCACCCGACTTTTTCATCCAGGCTTCTTCAAGTCATCGGTCCATCTTGCCGTGGGGCGTCCCACCTTGTGTTTACCTACGTACGGTCTTAATTCAAGAACCTTCCTTCTTCACCTTTCGTCAGTTCTGAGACAGACATAACCAGCCCACTGACACTTCAGCTTGCTACAGTTTTTGAACAAAGACAAAAGGGTTTACTAAAATAAAATTTTCACAAGAGTCTATTGAAATAATTTCATCAAATAGTTGGGCTTATTTAATAAGCTGGAGGTAAACACAGAACCTCTTTTGTAGGGCACAGTCGGACAAACCGTCAGAATGAAACATCAGGTAGTGGGTACCTGCGAGCGACCGATGTGCAAACATTCTGTTTACATGCATACCGCGAGGTACAGTCAGGGACAACAGTGCTACACATTTGTAGCAGATCTTTTTGATGGGAACTTCTTTAAAACGCACTTAAATAGTGATTTTTCAGTGAAACTCTAAGAAAGTCGCTAGGTTGTTATTATTTTAGCACAAATGAAGACTAACATTATGGATGTTGGTTGTCAGACAGCATTGCTTACTATGATTTGAAAGATCTAGCAAATTAGACACAGAGACAAGGAGATTTAACTTTCAACCTAATGTTTTAATAAAAAATTCCGGCATTATAAAATTAAGTTGGCAAGAAAATTCTAATATGAAGTAAATTATAGAATGAATATTTAAACAGATATCGCACAAAGAAATACACACCAGAACACAAACCCATTCGATCTCTATTGGAAAACATAAGAAAAATATAAAAAAGTATATTCTTTTTCCCTATAACAAATTGCGAAAATCGAATTGAATGAAGGCAAAATGGTTTTGCGGTACCAGGGAGCCAGCCGCGGCAGGCGATATAGCCAATCTATTTTTACTTGGGATTTAAATCAATTTATGCAAGCCGGATTGTGCTCGAACGATTTTGCTCAAACATGTGTTTAATCGTGATATAAATAACGCATTTTTTTCTTGTATGGGTAACATGTGATTTCAACGAAGTATTAGTACCTATTATTGCGTAGTACTCACATTCAACGTGCTTTTATGACCAGATGTTTGAATTCGGATGAGGAAAAGGAGTATGTAAGGATCTAGCAGGTGGCGCTCTGTGGTTTCTGTCTACCCGCATGGGAAAAGGCGTGAATTTATGTATCTTAATACATACATATACTGACGTAACCTTTTTTCTCTTTTTAGGGTTCCGTACGTCTGAATACAAAAACGGAACCCTTATAGGATCACTCGTGTGTCTGTCCGTCCGTCGCTTACAGTCAATTATCTCCGAATCTATTAGACCGATTAAGTTGAAATTTGGTACACATATCAATTCCTGTGACCCAAACACAGAGGTGTGACGTGAGCAGATGAAATCTGTATATGGGGGGTCATTTTTAGGGGGGAAGGGGAAAATTAAAAAAAAAAATTCTGAAAACTGCATCGTGTGGCATATCAAATGAAAGGTCTTGTTGAGAAGATCTTAAATGTATTTTTTTGTAATTTTAAAATAAATAGTTTCCAAGTTATTCAAGAAAATAGACGAAAATTGACCATTGCCCCCCCCTTATCTCCGAAACTACTGAACCTAAAATTTTGAAAAAAATACAGAAATTAGTTTTCTCCTTATAGATTATAGGAAAACCTATAAGAAGTCCATGATATTAAAATAACATGGTAAATCACTCAATATTGTGCGTACCAACTTACATTTGCAGGTGGAATGTGTGGGAGAACATATTTTTTTTAATACGTCATAAATCGTAAACCGCAATTTACCTTTCAAAGATACAACCAACTATAAGAACTTTTATATTATGTTACTTGCTGCTACGGAACCCTTTATGGGCGAGTCCGACTCGCACTTGGCCGGTTTTTTCGAGGTGGAAATCGTGGACTTCCTCCGCCCGTGGAAGGCGGAGGGGAATGTCAGACTCGACTGACTAAAACCACCCCGGTGTTCCCTCGCTCACCTGCGTCAGGGGACAACGGGATCTAATGCGACTTCCGCTACCTCGGACTGGTGCCGCCCTGCTTCGCCTGTGGACCACATCACGGAGTGGAGAGAGGTGCAGAACTCCCCTCATTACGTCTTTGAAAGGCGCGCATGGAACACTACGCGCCACCATCTCGGGTATATTCACGTAACCTAACTTAACTTAACCTTTTATTATAGTACTAGAGGGCGCCCGCGGCTCCGCTCGCGTGAATGTCGGTTACCGCTGCAAAAAGCCTACTCTGGGAAGACACGGTCAGCAACATGATTCCCAGGTCTATTCACAGACACCGACACTAACATCGACGACGCAGTCATCACAAACACTCGACATACATAGATATAGTGTGTTGCGGACTTTTTTGTAGATATTTATAAGATCAACAATTAATCAGAACATTTTATGGTTCTATCTTTTATAGTTTAGGCAGCGTATATACTAAATAAGTAACTTTTCTGGTTGATTTTTTACACCTTGTGGCCGAGAGCCTTGAGCCTATTCGTTACAATCAAACAAACAAAGTTTTCCTCTTTATAATATTAGTATAGACTACCAAAATAACTAATTTCGTACCTACTATTGCTTCAATTATAAAGAAATAAAATGTAAACTATTAATATATTAGGAGCTCGTGGCTAAATGAATACAGCCGCACAGGCCGATTAAGCCGCGCTTGCCAAGGTTGATCTGTGGATGGCCGACCATCTGTCATAGCGAGTTTCCTCCGTGCCTCGGAAAGCACGTAAAGCCGTTGGTCCCGGCTGTCATTTGTAGATCTTTGACAGTCGTTACTGTTAGTCAGAAGCTCTAAAGTCTGACAACCAGTCTTATAATGGGGTATCGTATTACCCAGTTACTGGGTTGTGGAGGTCCGACAGGCAGTCGCTCCATGTAAAATACTGATATACAGCTGCATCTGGTTTGACTGGAAGCCGACTCCAATATAGTTGGGAAAAGGCTAGGCAGATGATGAATAAGGTCGAACAGTCTGAACGTCTATTCGCATCAACAGCCAAATATTGTATGAAGCTCGCGCGCTTTTTTTTTGTGTATGGCATCTCGCAGGTCAACCTTTAGTAGGTTGTGAACTGCTCAACGGGATTTTTCTGTGGCTGCCTTAAGATTTTAAGGCCTCCAGGCGCGCGGACCCACCCGCCTTTTTATACCTCCCGCGGCAACCGATACACAAAAATAATCCTCATAGCATGATTCTGTATTCACGCGCGATGACTTATTAGCGTATTTCATGTATAACTTTGGTGTTTCTACACCGATTTACATGATTCTTTTTTTATTGAATAGATAATAATGTTAACTTTTTTTAATTAGGGATGAGTGAGAGTGTTGTAAACGTAAGAGTAGACAAATATAATCAGAAAGCTCCGAATTGCTAAGCTATCGGGAGTTTCACGTGTTATTGTGAGTCAACCATAAAAGATAGACATATGCTGTCAAGGAATATTTTTATAAAATTTGAAGGAGTACATTTCCGTCATACATGATTTCTATGTAGCTTTAACCATTAAGGCTGCACACGCCACGGAAGCTTAAAAATGGGGTAGCTTCTCCCGTTTTCCCAATATTTCCCTTCACTGCTCTGCTCCTATTGATCGTAGCGTAATGAAAAGTATACTATAACCTGCCCAGGAGTATAAAGAATAATTGTGCCAAATTTCATTAAAATCCGTCGAGTAGTTTTTGATTCTATAACGAACATACAGACAGACAGACAGGCAGACAGACAGAGAGACAGACAGACAGACAAAAATTTTACTGATTGCATTTTTGGCATCAGTAGCGATCCCTAATCACCCCTTGATAGTTATTTTTTAAATATATTTCATGTACAGAATTGGCCTCTCTACAGATTTATTATAAGTATAGATTAGCTTCCGCTCGCGACTCCGTCCGCGCGGATGTCGGTCTTCGCGTGGATGGTTTATTTCTCCATTTTGAGTAACTCTGACAATGACATCTTATAAATATCTATTGGACCCAAATACGGCTAAGCCTATAATAATTAAGGAGATCCCTCTATTGAGCTTCTGGTGTTGAGCTCGCGTTCTGTAGTAACTGAAAAATAAGTATTTTTTTTCTACGTATTTTTCCAGGATAAAAAGTATCCCATTTTATGCCCAGGATAATAAGGTATAATTATACCAAGTTTCATCGAAATCGAACCGTTAGTTTTCACGTGATGCCTGCATATACAGACAGACAGACAGACAAAAAAATTTTTAATCACATATTTGGGTTTGGTATCGATCCAGCAACACCCCCCGCTATTTATTTTTTCAATATTTTCAATGTACAGAATTGACCCTTCTACAGATTTATTATATATATAGATAATATCGCGCCTGTAATCAAGAAAGGATTAACAGAGATGTACACCCACAGGTGTACGATTAGTACATCCCCACAATATACTGTCTTATGTAATAGAGGACTGTTTCTGAGATATTACTAATGCAAAAACTGGATACCTAACACTTTATCCGAACTGGAAATCGACCCCGACGAACTCCTGTTTAGGAATAGCGTTTGCAACTAACGAGACAGTCAACAAAACTCAGAAATTATGCAAAAACCGTTGCCTTTTCGAAAGAAAGGAAACTCTATTCTTGGGAATTCAGTTAGCTCTGTGTTATTTCATACATAGAATAGATGTAAAAAAATAACTTTCAGAATAGGAACAAAGCCACGGTGCAGAAAAAGTTATCACTAAAACACACGCGACTAGGCGGCTGTCGGATATTCATTTCTCTCGTAAAACCTCTTTTTTCATAAACGATGAAAAGAGGGTGCATAAAGGACTAATTCCAAGCTATCTGCAACGCAGGAGTCCGCGCCACAGCTGAATCTTGCGGAAAATTTATGGCACTACATTTTTTTAATGCAATATGCAGACCATACACAGTTTCTACGGTCTACCGGAGACGTCTACCTATACAGGTACGCCTGCAAACTTGCACAGGTAGACCGTTGCGAGTATTGGAATAGACCTGTGCCTCTGAGCGCTAGTTTAGAAGCTTGCTTTTAAATTCACGATCGAAAATCAATTCTTTTGAGTGACACCATAAATAGTGAAGACCATTTAGGTATACTAGACCATTTCCAAACATGCTACAGGTATCCCTGAATAAGTAATCTCTCCAGTAGATCGGAACGTATATTTCTAACATGCGCCATCATCATTTGGTACTTTACAGGTTGGTAAGACTTGTTATTAAACTTTTGACTACTTGTCATGTAAGCCATGGTACACTTACACCACCAACTGCTGAGTACAGACTTCCTCCCATTGTGCCATGGCTACAAGTGCTACCAACCTGTAAAGTGTTATCGAGTAACCAGATTGTGGAGTTATCTGCTTGGACTGGAAGCTGCCCCCGTGCAAAGTTAGGGTAGTTCTTGGTAAATTAAACGTCTTTTATAATACGATCAGCAAAGAAATGGAACTTTCTGCCTGCGTCTGTATTTCTGAAGTCATATAACCCTAATCGCTTCAAGGTTCGAGTGAACAGGCTTCTTCTGGGTAAGCTCGCTCCATCGTCGACCTTTGTCTCTGTCACCACAGACAGACCAAAGTCAGATCAAGCGCAATCCCTATCTTATAAAAAAAATATACCTATGGCCTACAGATTACTCTTCCTTTTTTTATTTTAGGCCAAAATAGCCCAGCTTTTGATTTCACCGTTGTTCCCGATGCTACCTTGTTCATTATATGAGTACGAGGTAGGTAGATTGTGTGTTTTAAGCAAACAGACCGCGGGCCGGCCGCCCGTTGTATTATACGGCGCTGGCTACTTTCATATTACTATTATATACTACCCGTTATGTAACAGGTATTTACAGTGAACGAACTCGACTGTAGCCTATTTTGAAGTGGTTGTTACATAATACTCGTAATACTTACTCATCATATGGGTAGTATTTTTCGAAGTAAGTTCAGCTATTCTCTACAGCCTTTGTCAAACAGAGAGGCGTCGCAAATGCAAAGCGTGGCGTTTTTATTTGTAATGTCTGGAATAGTTTGAATCCAGTCACATAGAAAAGCGAAAGCGATCCGATAGCGTGACAGAACTATCGGACTGAGGTCTCGTATCGGTTCGTTATCGCTTCGGACTCGCCTGTCTGTTTGACAAAGGCATAAAAGTAAATTTTTAGGCTGTACCTGCGCTATGACGACCTTGTCGTCGAGACTGTGCCTTGAGATAACTTAGAGAATACCAAATTATAGTTTCGACGAAGCAGTCACACACAAACCTTTATCTCTAGAAAAAAGCGCTGCAGTTCAACTCTTTTCCCGACCGGTATCAGTTGAAGCGACTGCCAATCTGACCTCCACAACCCGTCACATTAGGCTAGTTGTGAGGCTTCTGATCTCTGACAGTTGCTACGCTGTCATAGATCTTGGAATGACAATCGGGCCCAGCGGCTAAACGTGCGTTCGTGCGTTCCGAGACATGGAGAGTTTTGAGATTAAGTATTTGTTATCCCAATATCTGACAAAAGCGATTTCAGATGTTCAGGATTTCTTCACGATGTTTCCCTTAATCGTTGATTGGATGTCTCTAAGTAGAATTGGTTGTTCACACAGCCGTTGTAATTTGGTAAATAAATAAATAAATTAATTAAGTTTTCCCTGTTCACGCCGGTCGACGGGACCAACGGCACCAGAAAGCTACGGTGAGGGATGCGCGATCTTACTAGCAGTGGTAAGCCACCTGCCTTTTTTGGGTTTAAATATTCAACCCAAATTCTTGTCAAATGCATATTTTTGAAGTGAAAACTTCTTTAGCGGCGTTGTGCACTTTTTTGGAATGGGTAAAAATGTTAAACTCGCGTCAGGACACGTGACCTGATGGAAAATTCGTAAGACGGCGCAGGGCGCTTGCGCGAATGTTCGTGTGTGTTTATTACTATTGAAGTTTTCACTTCTGCCGGCACTCCCAGAGTGCAACCCGTCGTTTTTACTTATATGTGCACTAGAATTTTTTAATCCGGTAATAACATCGTCCATGTACATAATAAGCTAAAATGCTTGTAAAATAAAAATGACTAAACCAAACTAAATGAAATTATTATGGGACCAAATAGCAGATATACTGCATCGAACAAAAAAACACACACACAAATCGGACCAGAAACCTTGGAGTACACGGTGTAGACAATGAAGATATATTTTTGAGATTTTTGTTAATTTTTCTAAACCGCTCGTCCGATTTCGATATAATTTTCACGGGATCTTTTGAAAAACATACCCTTTCTAACAAAAAATAATGAAATCGGTCGGTAAACGACGGAGTTATGATCGAAAAAACATAATATATGTACAAACATACAAATTGAGAACTTCGTCCTTTTTGAAGTCTCTGAAAAATGCATTACCGGGTTGGAACTTGCAACTCGTGTCGCAAGAAGCGGATCAGATAATAAAATTAGTTCAGTTTTTTTAAGGCCACCGCTAAAGTTATGTTGGCCATTTAAATCTGTAATAACAACAACTATCAACATTGTTGTCAGTTTAAACACAGCACATAGCGGCCAGTTTTATATTTTAATAGCTTCTAGTTATATGGAGACCAGTATGCCCTGACCTGGCATGTTGGAGCCACGGATATTGTGACATAGGAAAATGTACGTAAAATGAATATTCCAAGGAAAATGCTCGAAAAGAACGCATAGATACTTGTATGACCGCATGACCGATTGTATCTCTATTCTACCAAGAATAGACGAAGCTATTTCATAGTTATTTCTATACGTATGACACGATCCGTACACCATGGAAAAGTAGAAACATTTCTATTAAGTATTTTGAACATTGATGCATAAAACTTCATCTCACGGCATAAGTCATGCTGCGAAGTGCGTAGCATGGCATCGTAGCAACGGATTTTGTCGATGGAAGAATAGACTAAACGACAGAAAGTAGAAATATTTCTATCGTCCTAAACATGACAATGTTCAGGATGTAGAAAAAATGTTACTGCTACTCTATCCATGATTGTATACCCAGATAATCAGGAACACTGGACTTTCCGTTAGATTTTCCATTGGTAGTCATTTGATTATAATTTCCAGACCACTGTCCTTCGGGGTCGCGGGACTTATGATTTACCGTGACCCCGCTACGTAAAGGAGTATTGAAGGACACCGTGGATTTTAGTCAGTACGAGTCTGACAGTCCCTCCCGCTCTGCCTTGGGTGGGAGGACTCATTTGATGATTTTAGCACGTAAAAAGTAGAAGTGAAAACGTGAATAGTAATAAACACACACGAACATTCGCGCAAGCGCCCTGCGCCGTCTTACTAATTTTCGATCAGGTCACGTGTCCTGACGCGAGTTTAACATTTTTTACCCATTCCAAAAAAAGTGCACAACGTCGCTAAAGAAGTTTTCACTTCAAAAAGAAGACTACTGTCCTTCATCCATTTCCATACTCCACCGCGTCCCAAGTTCCACTGGTCGGCCGGCACGCTGTATTTATGAATAACATGGTAAAATTAACAGGCTGTGTGTTCGTTCAGGGCAAGCGATGAAGACAATTAAAATTACCAGTTAGAATGACGTGACGAAGCATGAAGGTACTAATTTATATTTGTATTCTGGATGTGGTACTTTGTTAACGGAATGAGGCTCAAGTTTCCATTCATGGAATACAAGCCTCGTTTCTGTAAGACAAGGAATGGGCCGTCTGTATTGTGGGTGCGACACGATTTGAAAAACTGCAGAGATTCTTGAATATTTGTCTACCTATGTATACCTGAATATAAGGACCTGCCGTCTTTAGACCGTCCGGGTTTATTGGACGGTCTAAAGACGGCAGGTCATCTTTTTTTCCTCTGAAGATAGCCCAATAGTAGCACGGATGAAGTTTTAACTGCTTATGCGTATGTTCAGACTGTTGTCGGTACTATTTTGGCGCGAAACAAAAACCTTGCTTGTAAAAGAAGCAAGGTTCCTCCACGTTCATGCGTGGAAAGAAAGCTCATGTTATCGACTTGAAGTCGACAAATTACCACATCCACTCCGCACTGAGCTCTCCACATTACCACATCAAACTTTACTTCACGAACAAACTTTTTTGCATCGCGTGTTGTGTGACAGACAGACAGACGGACAGGGCAATTTATAATATGTCCCTATCGCCCGATCTTAGCACGCCACACCCGACCAGCACAACCTGACTCCTCAACAAGTCAGCCATGGACGAAACGAAGGTTCTATTTAAATAAGACTTGAAGTTGCAACGATAGCTGTTACGAAGCCGATTTTAGCGATATACCTAGAAATTGTACAATTATTATTCACGGAAAGGGTTCGGGTATCGTTCGTGTTATTTTTTTGACTGATAATAATCGCCTGATTCATCGGTAAAACCTAGGGTTTCATTTGAAATTGTAACCACATTTAAAAGGTGGAAAAATAACGGCATTCGTTTCTGCAGTTTTATGTATTTTCTGGTTGCATGGTTTCGTTATCTTTCATTTAGGTTTTAGATATCTATCAACACGGTTAGCATGACAGCGTAGAAACGGGTTGACCCTGCTGACGTATTTCGGCGGAATAATCGACAAAAAGTAGGTAGAATAACTTCCGTGGCCGTAAGCATGTAGATGTTTAAAATGTAGAAAAGAAATCTTTCTATTCTTCTGTCGTCTACTAAACTGATTTGTTTTAATGCTTTGGTTTCTATTTCTGTGTTATGTTCTTTTAGTTATATTACTTATATATTATTTAAAATGCGTCAGTTTTGATTAATGTTGACAATGCGGGCGAATCCACTGGTAAAAGTTACTAAATAGTTACATAAAAGTTGAAACAAGAGGTGAAAAAATACAATCTCTTCTCGTACCTAAGTAGTCTGATTTTATTTGAAGAAAAAGTAGTAACTGGTGAATGTTAAAATAACTTCTAAAAATATAAATCTTTTCTTTTACCTTTATTTATTACCCACCCAGGGCAGGGTGGAAGGGACTGTCAGACTTGACTGACTAAAATCCACGGTGTCCTTCAATAGCCCTTTACGAACCGGGGTCACGGTAATTCGTGAGTCCCGCGACCCCGGCAGGCTTGGGCGCTCTACAGGGGGGCCCCGTCGCTATGCTGACACTCCATGAGGCGCGCGTGGAACACAACGCGCTGTCGACCCGGGCATGGTCCATGGTCGGACGCGAGTCGCCCAGAAATCTTTTCTTTTACCTAAAGAAATATGAAATAGTGGAAAAGTTCCCAGTGACAACTACCCACATTATTCTCGGGGGCTCGGGGCAAGAATTTTGTAGTTTTTAATAAATACCGGCGCGCAAGCACGGCCATTTTTCATTCTTCTCATTACTCGCAACCCTTTGCGTTTCACCCCTGTACCGTCAGCAGAGCAAGATACGCCATAAATTAATATTAATGGTTTATTTTGACTGTTATGTAGATTTTCTTTGAATGACTGGCAACTTTGTTTTGTTTATTTTGTACCTGGCAGGTCTTTTCGCTCTTTTGAGATTTAAATTATCTTACTTGACGAAATCAAATAGGATTCTCAGAGAAATGTATTAAATAAACTTATTGAAGTATTTATTTTGATCTTTTTTATTATTTCGCTAAATATACGTTTGTTTTAAGTATCGTAAATTTAGGGTATCCTGAATTAGTAGGAATTGGTAAAATATGCTGAATTAAAGTAGGTACGGACTTTCCTTTCCTGTAATATAAATTTTCTATTGCTTTAAAGATTTCATGTAAAAAGAATCACAAAAGCCAGAGGCCGATCATGAGTTTTCCAGATTTTGTTACGTAAAGTAAAACGGAACTTTAACGTACACTGACTAGAGGAGTTTTTCCATTTTTCTATACAACAAACGCAGTTAATACTTCAAAAACACTGTAAATAAAACACAGAAATCTTGTGGAGCCTCAGATGTTTTACTAATTTACATTTTGCATCGCAAACATTAATTCCTACAAATATTCTTATAGATTGAAAACAAACACTAGAAATAATATTCCTCCTCTAAAAACAACACTGCCTACTATCCACAGTTTTCCGTGCACTCGGTACAAGGGTCGGCCCCCACCGCGTTGGTCCCGCAGGCATTTTTCATTCCGACTTGATTAAACCCTACCGAGCAGCGTTAATATATGAAACCTGTATATTGCAACTATTGTTTGCATCTAGTAGAACTGCGCATATGTTTCGAACTGGTGATTAGTTCCTATGGCCTCGTATATGTATAGCTATGTGGGTTTTAAAACGATTAGCTTTATTAGTCTGGCCTATAAAATAGTTCCATACAAAATCAAAATGAAAAGTCATTTATTCAAATTAGGGTGATTTATCAGCACTTTTTGAAGGTCAATTTTTACATAAGACAGTCCCCCAAAGCGCCCCCCCTTCGACACTTCCTAGTGTTTTGGCAGGGAAGAAGAAGTGGCGGAACAAACTCCCCAGCAACACATCTGTCTGTACGGTTAGAGGAACCAAGATTGTATACAATTTAATAGAACATTCACATTATACATCAATCCGAAATTACATCCCAACCGTGACTAGAAGACACAAAAGATAAACTAGGACTAACGCAGTAAATAACAATTTACGTATTGATGTGATTTCTTATAGAGTGGAAGAATATAAAAAAAATATTAGTATGCCCACTGCTGGGACACAGGCCTCCTCTCTGTGAGATAGAGGGGCCAAAAGATTTCTTCCATGATGACGGGCAGATAATTCGCTACTCGCACAACAAACGCCTTAGACGACGTTGCGATGTGAATCCAGTTGCACCCTCGGCAGTTAGCAGTCAGCAGGAATTCAGCATGATGTAAGGTACCCTGACTCTAAGAAACCAAAATGTCACGTGTTTCAGCTCATCACGACCATTAAATATGTCAGAGATTAGCCTAACCATAGGGTTAGGTTAGGCTAGGGAGTTAGGTTGGGAAACCACAGATACCTCATTTTCTCTGTGGTTTCTCAGTTCCGGACTAAAGTATTTTTCCATAAGATTTAGGCCCACTTGGACCACACATCACTAAACGGGTTTAGCGCTAAACTGCCTTAGAATATCACTGTATCCTTGTCAAATTGTTTGAAGTTGACAGAGGCAGAACGATGTTTTAAATCAGTTTAGCGCTAAACCTGTTTAGTGGTTTGTGGAGCAAGCGGGCCTTAAATTCAAAACCATGGTAATTAAAAATAGCATTTGTGATAAAATTATTTGATATCTACCTCATTGGTTGTTAAATTATCCTATATTATATTGCTATAGCTGTCAATAAGATATCTATCTATATCTATATATCTATATATATAAAAATGTTATGTTGGTTTGTGTTCGCTTCAAAAACTCAAAAAGTTCTGCACCGATTGAGGTGAAATGTTTGCATGATATATAATCCGCATCAAGGATTGTTTTTATCAATTTTTTGCATCAGTCACATATCCGCGACCGCAAAAAAACAGTTTTTTTGTGCCACAGCGAAGCGAGGCAGGGGACAGCTAGTATTATATATATCTTATTTACAGCTATAGCAACTATGTCAAAGACCCACAAGTTTTCTGACGGGCCCCCTCTGAGAGAGCCAAAGCATGCCGACCGTGGCCCTGAAACGGAAAGGGCTATTGAAGGATCATATTAGTGGATTTTAGTCAGTACAAGTCTGATAGATTCTGTCCTGGGTGGGAGGACTCATTTGATGATTTTACTACGATAAAAAGAGATCCACAAGTATTCCACTCATTCGTATATTTTCAGATTTAACATTTCTTTTCTCAAACCCAATTTTACTTCAGGTAAATTTTAATTTGTATATATCTATTCTTTGACAAAACCGTGGGTTTTTCTTTTAAGTAACGACCGCCCAAACAAATCATAGGTAACATTAATGACAATTTCTTGATATGTGGCGTTGAAATTACACAAAAAACAGCATTTATATGTCAAAAAATAACATAAATGTGTCGAGAGAATATCATTATAATGGCAATGATAATGGATTTGTAGGTGTACAGTAAATAATATCTGATATATAATTATAAAAGAAGAGACTGACTGGCTGACTGATTGATTGATCAACTCACAACTGAAATCTCTTGGACTAGAAGCATGAAATTTTGCACAAACGTTCCTTAATTGACTCTGTAGCGAACATAATAACTGTCAACAAAAACGACACTAGCGCCATCTCTGCAACGACGGAAGAACTACATCAGAAAGATGTCTACATCGCGCAATCAAAGTTATCCGCGAGTTTAGAAGACATAGAACATTCCGACAATGAATGTCGGGCAGAAAGCCCGCCAGACACAACACCCGTCTGGTCGGAAGGTACCTTCCTTTTCACTGGGGTAGTCAGGAACTTTCCACTCTGTTCCTCCTACCCCATAACTGGTGACCCCGACGTGATCGTCAGCGCTACCTTCCATGTCACCACGGTAGCGAGGAACTTTCCACTCTGTTCCTCCTACCCCAAACTGGTGACCCCGAAATGGACGTCAAGCGCAACCTTCGAGCAACGTGACGTCATCATCACCTGCATCACTTCCTCAAGCTTTCGAGCAACGAGTACCAAAACCAGCCAGCCAGCTTCAAACGGGCATACCTGACCATCAGCATGCGCAGAAGGCGCATACCTGGTCAGCACCCTCAACCTCATCGAGCGACCATGCTCCTGCACTAAGGCACATCTCAGCCAGTCGAGTGCGAATCCTCCTGGTTGTCATAGCCTTCACCTCGCGGCGCTTCCTCATCCGACTATGATGAATGCTACTCGGCGCCGGATCCCGACTCACTGGGATCTCGCTTCACCGCAGCAGACTGTTCCGACTCACCGTGAACCCTGCGGCAACTCTTCTCCGCATCGAATTGTTCCGACTCACTGTGAACATTGCGGCATCTACGACGACTACAATTGGCTTGGACTACTACTATCGACCTCCGGTCTCCGGAGGGGAGTGATGTAGCGAACATAATAACTGTCAACAAAAACGACACTAGCGCCATCTCTGCAACGACGGAAGAACTACATCAGAAAGATGTCTACATCGCGCAATCAAAGTTATCCGCGAGTTTAGTATACATAGAACATTCCGACAATGAATGTCGGGCAGAAAGCCCGCCAGACACAACACCCGTCTGGTCGGAAGGTACCTTCCTTTTCACTGGGGTAGTCAGGAACTTTCCACTCTGTTCCTCCTACCCCATAACTCTAAAAATGGATTTTTAGGAAATTCATTCCCCAAGCTGGTCAAACATGGGATGACATAGAAAGTTTGTATAAAAATGAATTTTTTCATCCGATTTTCTTAAAATTTCGAATGTATCAACAAAATTGATTAAACACGTTTTAATATTTTTTGGAAATTCCAACCCTAAAGCCTTTGTCAAACAGATAGGCGTGACGAATGCAAAGCGTAACGTTTTTATTTGTAATGTATGGAATTGTTTGAATCCAGTCACATAGAAAAGCGAAAGCGATCCGATAGCGTGACAGAACTATCGGACTGATGTCTCGCTTCGGTTCGGTATTGCTTCGGAAACGCTTCGCTTTCGCCTGTCTGTTTGAGAAAGGCATAAAGGTAATTGAAAATCAGTGGAGGAAATATAAAATCATTGCAAACGAATCGATAGAGATCACAGATGGAGTGCTAGTATCTGAGACATAAATAATGTGACACAGGAACATGTTATTCTTTTGCCAAGAAAAATAATATAAATTGAGTGAGATGTAGGTGTTTCAGCGTTTGTCGATGGAAACATTGCAGTCCTTGAAGCGACACGGCGATAGATTACGTTGTCATTTGTTTCGAATACGACGGGTGAATCATTGATCATTTTGAGATGGGTCAGCTGTTCTAGAACTTTCTGTCGTATGATATTTGTTGGAGGGCTTAAACAATGGTAATAATATTTTCAATTAATCCTGTAGCAATTGCTTGAAAAGCTTTTCGAGAGCTTTTTGTTTTTTTTTTGTGCCACTGATGGGCAAAGATCTCCCCCATATAGAGCTTCGTTCTTTCTTCTGGGCAGTACTTTCTGGTCAATCTCGCATAAACACGTTTTCAAGGTCTCTCTCAGTAATGACCGTCTTCCGGCACCCACTGAATAATATTAATAATAAGACAGAATACTCCTACATTTTATAAACTTTTTATTTAAATGCCCTAATTCTTTCTTTCTCTACTTCGACCAACCTGGGTCCGAGTTTTGTAGGTCATTCATGGCATCTCATGTCCAGAACGTAGGTTTTCAGCAGCTGAAACAGGGCACTTGTTACAGTATCCTGTCGATTGTTAATCAGTTTAGCAGCTTCGGAAGCGTCCACAGTTTCTGTAATTGATGGACGCTTCCGGAGTTGACAATATTGTGGCCCAGTTCTGGGTCGACCCTGCCATTGACACACTCACAAGAAGATGACCGAATTGAATCAAAAAGTTTGAATGTAACTTTAAGATAAATCAATATAATGTTGACTCTTTCATCATCATTATGGCAGGTTGAATATTATGTTTTAGCTGTCTGGTATAAATTAAATACCAATCCCAGTTTTTTTCCTTGTTTTTTCTACTTTCGACGTGGTTTACTTTCGTCTTATAACAATCGCTACAATGCTATTTGCTAAATAAACCAAAGAAGAAAATATATTGCATGACGGAATAATGCCAAATTAGGCAGAAGATTAAAAATCCAATGTTTATTTGTAAATCAGAACTATCTAAACCTGCCTAAATGTCTAAGTATTTATTTACCAAGCTAACTAGAATTAACGTCAAAATACCAAGAAAATACTTGCAAAGCTATAAAGATTCTTGTATTTTGTTAAAACGTGTACATATTTCTCACAGTCTTAAAGTTCAGAAGGCCGCCAGTGACATAAGTTCATCGTAAAACGAAGTACTTATTGTGTGTGACGTCACAAGCGACATGCGAGAACTGAATCATTGCATGCAGACAGCGCGTCTTTAAAAATGCAGGTCTTCCTCGAAAATGTAATAATAGGTTTTACTTGGCCGTACTTTTTACCCGACTGCGGCAAAGCCAAAATGAGGGTAATGATTTTGACCGGTATGTATGTTTGTTTGTTCCCTCATTACTTCTTAACTACTTATCATTACATGATGAATGAGGTGTCGTTAGAAGCGTCTCAGTTGTCAGCTGGTTAAAGGGTAGGTAATAATATAAAACCCCAAAATAGTGTAAATAAAAAATAAGTAAGGTTTTAGTTATTTTTATTGGTATAACCATAAAATGAGTGCTTCTGCCCTGGCTGGAGCTGAAGGGACTCTCACTCCCACTGACTAAAAACGGGCTTACTTAAGCTTGTATTATTAGTATTTTACACAGAATTGAAGCCTTCAATTGTTCTGAAAAAATCTGGATTAACACATGGTATAGTTTTTATCCCCATTTCATGTCCCAAGGAATAATTTTCGAGTTGTAGCGGATGAAGTCGCTGGCAACAGCTAACAGAAGCATATTATCTGCTGTAAACTGGAAGCCGTAAAAGCATACCAAAGATAAACAACAAAAACATAAAAGAAAACATCATAAAGAAAGAAAACGCTAATTACGAAATACTTTTAAGCTACAAACAACATTTTACAGCCTCTAAACACACGAGAGTTATAAGCTTCCATCTTTTTCCGTCATTATCTTTTTATTCCACATAAGGTCCGGAGTACCAGAGGCGTTGGTTTTGGTACCTAAAGTACCTATATGAACAAACCAGCGGGTGTGAATTGGTCTCTAAAAATACAAGATATGACATTGCCAAAGATTCTTGCGGTATACTCGACTGAAGAAGTGTTTGGAGACATTTAAAGAGATGAATATTGGATTGTGACGCTTTTTTTGTAAATATTTCTATAGGATCGAATTGGTTAGGCTCATGTAAATCGTAGTCGTAGAATAGTTGAATACTCATTTGAAAAGAAGATTAAGCATCGAAATTATGTAGAAAACTTGGTAATTCATAAAGTATGGATCAAAACAAGGTAGCTATCTAATTTTAAACCAACCAGTCTCCCGTTGCGAATTCCTGCAAGAAGTTTAACTATACTTTAGGAAGGAGATAGAAAAATATGTTCAAAATCAACACACAAATTATTTTCATTCGAAAACATTCATTAAGTATATTCTATTCAAAACTCGCGCGGACACACTCTCAGCTCTCACACATCAATAAATTTAATATGCACAACGTAATGCGTTTTCCATACGACAGTACAGTAAAGCAGTAACAGTGAGCACATAAAATTATTTATGAACTTACCTGGCATTTAACGAGCGGGCCCTAAAGTGAAAAGTATTTTTTATAGGCAGTTTACGGCTAACTCCCGGTTACGGTCAGAGTTCCAAGACTCATTCGCGCAGGATTTTAGAATCAAGGAAAAGCTAATGTTGCTTTAAAAATAATCTAACTTCATCTATTGGGGTGTTAAGACAGGAAACGTCCACGTGCGCCCATGGACTGGAGTTCCCTCTCGGATACGTCCGGGGGGAAGACCAGTTTTTCGGGCCGGTGCACCCTGGGATGCGGGCAAAACTCTTCCTTAAGCACTGTGTGCCTGAGGGGTCTCTTTGCCCGTATGCGAATAGCCTGTCGGGTGGATGCTCCAACGCGTGTCCCTCTGAATAGCAGAGGGCACAGCGGCGGAGCGGGCTTGCGGACGGCGAGTAATGGGTAAGCTCGCCGTCCGACCAAGGACCAAGCCCAGGTCGGTGGCGCGTCGTGTTTCACGGGTCACCGAATGCCTGCTGGGGTCGCGGATTTTTTCTTAATCCAGGTTACCGCGGCCCCGGAATGTAAAGGGTATCCGAAGAAACACGGGTGGATTTTAGTCAGTAAGAGTCTGACAGTCCCTCCCGACCCACCCAGGGCGGGAGGACTCATTTGATGATTTTACCACCCTTAAAAAAAAAAACTTCATCTATTGTTTCTCCTTTCGATGTATTGCATAGAAGTATGACTGAAATCTGGCTATCACACAGCATTGCTGCCAAAATGGTGCTACGCAGTAGTGCTAACTGCCATGCTGATTCTGTGCAAGGCGACAGGAGGGGCGGCACTACCGCGCAGCAGTTCTGCCGCTATATTGCTGCCGCGGCATTGCTAAAGTCATAAAATGCTTCAGGCGCCATGCCCAAATGTAATTACTCATTATAGTCGTCCATCGAAAAAGATCACGTTGTTAGTGATTTAGGTAAAGATTGGAAAACTACAAAATCTTCAATGATTGATAGACAAATGGCGGCGGCTAAAGCGTAAGTAAATTTACCCAGTCAGAAAAATGGAACTGAGTACTGAACGCAGCTAAGACTGACCACAGAAAGAGTTTACGGGGTTGACAATTTAGTCAAGCTTTTTCTATTTCTTAAGATATCTTAGCTAGGAGAGCAAAGTAGGTAACAAGCTTAATTACAAGTTTACAGCTTGTTTGAAATTCAATTCGAAAACATGGCGACTCCATTTTTGCTAACAGCGCTTTATTAACAAACCATTATCAAGTACAAGTCATTGCCTCTACCAACCACATTGTAGCTGTAAAGCACTGAATAGCTGTACACGGCTAGACGGCTGGCAGTATTGTCTGGTCATAAAGAATGCGACAGGAATCCCGCATCGATATAGACTGTCCTTACAAGGTATTCTGTAGTCTCAGGTAGGAATTTAGAAAGACTGAATATGTGACAAGTGCCGCCGGGATGTAATTATAGCTTAGGGTAGACATTTTTGTAATAGTTTTGTTGTGGCTTGAAGGGATTCCTGCAGATGGAGATTCGTTTGATACTGAAGTTTTTAAACTTGCATGGTCACTGACGCGATTATCATCTGCCGAGCAGTAGTGAACAGTGAAACAGTGCAGTGTCAGTAGTAGGTCCCCACCATAGTTGGTGCACTACTGCGATCTTCCAGTCAACTCCACAACCCAGGAAATGGGAAGTATGAAAAACTGGTCACACACACTTTTTTTAGAAGTCAAATCAGAGGCCTATGGGATATCAAAGGGCAGCTTAAAATTAAGTTAAATATTTAGGCGCGGGATAGCGCCCAGTTTGTTCAATGAAAGACCGATCCAGATAGTTTGTAATATGTATTGTAGATTCCACAAAAGTGCTTTATAGCTTACACACAATATAACACGTCACGAGTACGGTCGTAAGAATATATATCTACGTTACAGTAATGTGGATTATTCACAGCTTATTAATATACTTGATAATTTTGTTGTAATCCGACCGGTAACGACAAGTCTGATGAGCGGTGTGTGGGCATAGACAAAACATAACCATAGTGTTGTCACTATGGGTTATGTTTTGTACTACCATAGATAATATAAGGCGAAATTAGTTCGCCACAAATATGTAAAAAAAAATGACGGGCACTCTGGGAGTGCCGGCAGAAGTGAAAACTTCAATAGTAATAAACACACATGAACAATTGCGCAAGCGCCCTGCGCCGTCTTACGAATTTTCGATCAGGTCACGTGTCCTGACGCGAGTTTAACATTTTTTACCCGTTCCAAAAAAAGTGCACAACGCCGCTAAAGAAGTTTTCACTTCAAAAAAATAGATCTGATTACTTATTCGTGCCATAATCGATAGGTAACTCAGGTTGTACAGTTTTAAGTTATAATGAGTATCTTTGAAATGCTACATTAGATCTGACTAGGTACTTGCAAAAGCGGATTTAGGAGCATAAAAGTTTGGACATGGCGTTTGAGAGGCCAAACGAAATTAGCTGGGGAACAAGCCCGCTTTTAGGACACGACCTTATTTAACTTATATCATAATTCAGTACGTAAAGCTCCTACCGATCCATTTTCGTCAATATCTGTTTACACATCTATCTAGTTTAGATAGAGGTCAGTTTTAATGTTGATGTCTGCACAGCATTAGTTTTTACGTGAATACTTGTAAGACCTCCATGGTACCTGGTACGGTGTAGGCACTGGACTCAAGACCAATACGGTATGACATACGAGCCGAGACATGAACGGTGTGTACCGTTCACTGCGATAGAGTGCATTCTTAGATTATAAAATGTCCTGTCCAAATGATTCCTAGAATTGAAGCCAAAAACATGGAAGAAAAATTACGCCCTTCGTTTGATTCCTACGTAAAAAAAGGGAACATCTCCGAGGTAAACATTTAATGTGTGCGTGGCGCTCACTCACACATATATAAAAAAGTGTAAGTTAGCGCCACGCACACATTTAAAAGTTCACTTAAAACGTTACGTTTTGTTTCGAACACGGAATCTGGACATTTTATATATAATTCTGTTCTGATAGCTGGATTTTTGGGTAGGTGTTTAAAGCACGCCGAGATTTTGTACAAGATTTCTCCAATAATAGCCAATCCGGAGTCGTCTTTAATTTTATTTCTATTGCACCATTGTAAAGAAACCACCATTACTTATAACAAGGACCGTTACCTGAACAATCCCACATTGCCCGTTTATTTGTATTCAAAAGATTGATTATCTTGCCACTGGTCATCCGCTCACACCTATCTATCCATTGTGTCCTCTATTGTGTCTGAACACCTACCTACGACAATAAGTGACGCCTGTTAACCAAGATGAAAAGCAGCCTATGTTCTTCTGCATGCTGGTTTAGTCCCACATCTTTCCCTATACTTGTAGAATAAGAAGTTGAAATGACAATGGATGGACCAACCTTATTAGTCGTAGAAACGATAATCGCTGGGGTAGAAGTGTTTCCGAGTGGGGACTGCGAATCAGCTAAGTTAGGGTGGGATGCCCTAGGGCTCAGTGGAGCAACGATCTATGTAAGGCGCCTCCCATCGATACGATCTATGTAAGAGCTGATTGGAGAGGTCTATGTGCAGCAGTGCACTAAAGGCTGATGATGGTACCTTCCCCTCTACGTTTATTTATATTTTGGAAAATATTCCCATACCTTGGTCTTTATACATTCTTATAGAGCAAGTAGGTATACCTTTGGTGTGGTCGGGATCCATCTCCTAACAGACCAGCCAAGGGAACGGCACCACAGTTCTTTCTAGGTGACTTCTCTCCATCTTTGACCTCATCTTTGCTTTTGGGCTAGATTAAACACAAGAGCACACACATTTGAAAAAAATATACTAACACTTTCTCTATTCCAAAGCCTGCCGGGGTCGCGGGACTCACGAATTACCGTGACCCTGGTACGTAAAGGGCTATTACCACATAAAAAAAATGTGTTCGACTAGAAACATTCAATAAAGTGTTTTTTTTTACCTGGTAAAATCATAAAATGAGTCCACCCACCCCAGGCGGGGCGGGAGGGACTGTCAGACTTGTACTGCCTAAAATCCATGGTGATCCTTCAATAGTCCTTTAGGTTCCAGGGTCACGATTACTTAATAAGACAGTCCCGCGACCCTGAGACAGTCCAAAACTAAAGTCATGCACCTTCATACTCCGAGCGGTGTATAATCTTCATCTGTCAACGTTAGACGCCACAGGCTGTCTGCTCGCTACAAAAAGCCGCGCGGACACTTCAAACGCGCCGCACCGTCGCCGCGCAGGGTTGCCAGCATTACCTCCTTTTTATTCGGAAACCTTTACAAGTATTTTGATTAATTAACGATACCTCCTCACTGTTGGGTTTTGAAGTAACAAGTTGTGATGTGATGGTTAGACTTGAGTTTAGAACCATTTGAAAATAACTTTGTTCTTGTGGGGACATTGGATTATTTCTTTAGCATTTTATGATTAGTGTAGTGTGTAATGTGAGTATTTATCTTTAAAACAGGTGAGGTTTTTGATAACTCAGGTGCTTTTTTTGTGACGGAGCGTTTTTGTATTATAGTTTTTTTTTTTATTTAGACATAGGTATGTGAATGTCTGTGTCATAAGAGGTTTGTTGCATTTTCAATAAAACTCATTAAATACGTTTCCACATCCTTTATATACAGTACAGTAGATACATTGATATAGAACTTAAAAATAATTAACATTTAGCACTACTTTACACATTAAGTTAACATTTAGCCGTACCATAGACAAGCGGGACTCCGCGCATCATAGACAACGTACAAAAATATAATTATTATTTCTTGCAACACTATCGTAATGTCACAGAGTCCACCACAGACGATAAATTATAAGTAGAGTTTATAGTGATAGGAATAAATAGACTATAATTTACCAATTAATATGTAAAAGGGCAAACGTTCATACCTAGTCTCAATAGGAATCACACGCCTATAATTAAAATAATTCCGATATCTATTTGTAATGAAGATCGAACAAAAAACAAATTCGAAAGAAATTCGTTAAAAATAAAGATGCGTTCAGACAGTGCAAGACATGTGCCTTGATTTACTACAATTGGAAAGTCACTCATGAGACGCATGCATGTCTTGTAATATCTGGTCGTCTAACATATTGTATGTCAATTGTGGAACAGCCTTTACAGATCCACTGAATATTACATTTAAAAATAAACTGCTTTTGGCAATGAGTCTTACAATAATTCTGCGACGTTAGTACGGGAATATAATTTATTCTGGCAATATTTATATACCAGAGACCGTGTAGAGAAATATCAAAGTCATGGGTCTAAGTGAAAAGAGGACAGTGAAAACAGAATGTATGGCACCATCTCTCTCTCGCAATGGGATAATGAGGATTCTGATATTTTCCAAAACGGTCCTACTATTCTATGTCGGAAGAAATATTAGCAAGTCCTGATTCTATTTCATTACAAAAACTTTATAAATCCATACAAATGTATCTAATTACAAAATGTTACATGCACCCGTTTTAACACTATCAATATTACATTTTAATTTAATTTATTTTTGCATAAAAATGAATATTCCGTCTATTGTTTTTGTAAAATAACGAACAAAAAACTGTTCGCAGCAAATTTTTCTCGTGTGGCAACATTTTGCTTCTATTTTCTATTAATACTTTTAACGATGTTTTTATCAAAATGGAATATCTAGCGTTTTAATTGGTTGAAGTAAAATGGACTAACAAGTACTTAGCCTATGGCCTCGAGTACATGCGGTCAGTGAAGGATTAAATCCGCATTTGTAAGACCTAGCGCACACATACTAAGATTACATCCTTAGATTACATTTTCGCTAAAATCGTTTGTGTGCGCTAGAAGTAATTAATTATATAATTCTATGGAAACTGTTCTACACCTCACTAATTTCAGATTTTAATTCATTACTCTATTTTGAAATAAATAAAGACTCAATATTATACACATTAAAAGCGTACACATCGATTGTATTGTCAAATATTGAAATTATTGAGCTATATGTACAAAGAACAAGTTTATTGAAGAATAATTAGAAGCAAAATTAAATATGCTTCACCAAACTACTGTACATGTTAATTATCTGATACTAATGGGTTTATCTTATTTTTTCAACAGGCAATAAAATAGCTCAATGTAAATGTAGCTTTAGAGTGAATATTTTACTTTAACTTAACAATAACTTAAAGCTAGAATAAATACTTAGTCAATGCTTGGAACACAATGACAGGGCAGCTAATGTTTTTGGTAACTTACTAAAGTTGTGGATTAGCTAACTATAAATTATGTTATAAGGTCTCAAATGCCCTTTACGGAGCAATCTGTACCAATGTCACTAAACATGATTTATTGGACGTCATTCTTCAATAGGTTTAAATGTCAAAACTAACTTTTATTGTGATGCTAACAGCTCCCTAGTGTGTTTTATAAGATTTGCTGATTGCATTACAGTTCGCTCTTAGACAGCTGTTTAATTGATATTTCGATATTATATAACCTTACCCTCATATGTATTTCTAGTGTTTTTATCGATTCTATACAAATTATAGGACTCCGTTCTCTACCTACATTTACGTCTAAAATAGTGCAACTTCAGTTATTGATAGTTTGAGCACTTGTGTCAATCAATTTTAATATTATCATTCGTCGAAAAACCATTCGACGAAAACTCAAGAGCAAGACGAACGACGAACCAGCGATGCGTTCTAGTGTTTTGTAAAACTTGATGGGTTAAATATTCTCCGGAAGCTGTAATTATTTTTTAGAGGATTGTTCAAATCAACTAACAATGTTAGTTAATCTGGACTTAAACTACGATTTAGCTCTGTTCTTCGTAAGTCTAGTCTTGTCATTCATCTTAGGTTCGGTCTAGTTTATTCTTCGTGGGTCTAATTATGTCCTTCGTGGGTTTAAATCTGTCACACGTGGGTCTAGTGTTGTTTTTCGTGGATCTAATTTTTCTTCATTGTGTTTTTGTTTTTGTTTTCGTGGGTTTATTTTCATTCCTCGTGGGTCAAGTATTGATTTTCATGGGTCTAATTTTCTTCTTTGTGGTTTTGTTTTTAGTTTTTGTGGGTAAAGTTTTATTCCTCGTGGGCCTAGATTTTTTCTTCTTGGATCTAGTTTAACTCTTCGTGGGTCTAGCTTTGTTTTCTTCGTAACGGGCGCCTTCGTTTCATGGCTCGTTGTCTCCTTAGACACTCCTTGTTCTTCTTCCACTCCACGTTAATTTAAAACTGAAGTGGAAGAAGAACAAGAAGTATTAAAGGTGATTTGTAAGTTGTTGGTTTAATTCTTCGTGGGTCTAGTTTTTTTCTTGGCGGGTCTATTTTTGTTTTCTTCTCTTTTTGGCTCTTTGAGTCCTTAGTTACTTCTTCCATTTCAGTTTTTTACTGCATTAAAGTTTCAATAGCTTTAAATCTGTTGATTCATTGTTTCTTACACATCTAGGCAGCTATTTTTTGCCCAAGTTCTCTTGTTCATCACTATAGTCTGGCTCAATATTATCATCTTGACTTTTACAAAGAGCTGGCAATTTTTGACTGGCCTGTTGGTCTCGTAGTTAGTGACCCTGACTGCTATGCCGGAGGTCGTGGGTTCGATTCCTACCCAGGACAAATGTTTGTGTGATGAGCATGATCATTTGTTCTGTGTCTGGGTGTAATTTATCTATAAAATGTATGTATTTAGAAATATATAAGTATGTTTATCAGTTGTCTAGTAACCATAACACAAGCTCTGCTTAGCTTGGGACTAGATGGCGTTGTGTGATAGTTGTGGAATATTTATATTTATTTTATTTATTTAATTCTTCCTAATGCCTTCTGCTTCATTTGTCGTGCATTAACTATATTTGGGTGTACTATTGGACATTTATTAAACCCACTAAAATTTTAAGTTGTCTTGTATTATTTAGTTTGGAAATTGACCCTAAGTTAAATGAGATGATGATGATTTGTAAAAAGAGTACTGGTTTATGTTATAATACCTACTTCCAAGTAAGAGAGACTAACATCAGAAAATTACATTCTAAAACAATTACACTGAGAATAAGTAACAAAATTAAAGTCAGGATACGTCCTAATCCGTCCGATAAACGTCTAAAGCAGACCCTGGATGATATAAGAAAGAAACTACTTATTCAAAACTCTACAAAAGGTCAAATCACATTTCCACGCACGGATCAAATAATACTATCTCATTCTGTTAGGTGAAAACGTCATTTGAAGGAGCGAGAAGTTCGCCTGCAAGCATTTGACATTCGATTACATCTCTTGTTTTAGTGAGTTGCAATTTTTAGCCTCATTTAGATGATGCAAGAAATTGCATGCAACTTGTGATATATTGCAGAATATGGACAATGAGTGCAATTGATCAAACAAATACCGCAATGTAGTTAAACTTGCATGCAAGTTCTTGCACTGTCTAAATTAAGCTTTAGTGACAGAAATGAAAAATTGCCAAAAGCTGGACGTGTAAATATGAATTCACCTAAAAACCGCCTCATCCTCAAACTTTATTTACAATTCATCGTTTGGCAGTGACCAGCTGGTCTCATCATTATTTACATCAAACCTTTACAAATGTTCGTCAAAGAAAATAAAACCTAAATACATCTAGAATAAGTTATAGTTTTCAAGTTATTTAATGGCATTTAGTAAAGCTTGGTTTGCGAGTTTCAGAAGCGACTTCAGCCAACTATACTTACATTACTACTGTGATCACTTTTAGAAACGTTTTTGCGTGATTTTTTAAACAAAATTAAACTTATACCCAACTAACGCCTTCTAACCAAAGCTATCATAGTGCAAACCCGCGATCGTCACATTATTTTTATCTACTGTAGTACCTACATTCTGATTTTCCGAATAAAAAAGTGACATATGAATGCATCTGTTGCATATTAGCACTTGAATCAATAATAGTACTAGCTATTATTGATCGAAGTATAAGCACGACGGATCGCTTTGGTGAAGACCCGGGTCACGATGTTATACTCAGACGATTTACAAGCGGTTGAGTTAATAACTGCTCAATTTAGACACTGCGTTACATATATACAAAAAAAAACATAGATAATACACAAAATCTACGTTTATACAATCTTCTGGAATACACAATACAAATCCCACTACAAAATACGAAGAGAATTCTTACAATGGTGTTCCTAAGGGTTTTGACGAGAGCCTGGGAAATCAACTATTAATATTTTTTTCAAAGGAAGGAATATGAAATTAAAATCTTGGAAACAAAACACTACTACATCTATAATAAAGTCCATTTAAAGTACTGACGTCGTTGGAGAGAAATCCGACGGTGGCGGGGATCAGGGTCTCGCGTCATTCGAAGACTCCACATCACTGGAACTGCTTGATACGGATTTCTTCGGCTTATATTCTGTTATAACTACAGTTACGCCACTCACGGTGACCTGATGACAAATGCGTTACTGTATATTCAATTGATAGTAAGCACTCGAACTAATCTGGACGACAAAGTGTTGCTAACGGTATTAATGATACGTACGTTGGATACAATGAAATTAAAGTAATGAGAAACGTGTTAGTTGGTAAGAAGACGACATTTGTCAAAACCGATTTAGGATCAGTCGAACCGGATGCAGTTGAATAGCAGTATTTTAAATGGAAAGTGCCTGTCCGAACTCCACAATTCAGATTTGATTGACTGTCAATTATTCTGCCCAACACCTACCTGTAACGATTGTCAGAGATCTACAAATGACAGCCGAGATCAACGGCTTATCATGCTTTACAAGCCACGGAGGAATCTCGGTACGTAAAGATTGGTTAACAATACAAATCAACCTAGGTAGGCGCTGATCGACCTGATTAGCTACGAGCGCCTTTTGAAATCTGTCGGGTATTTACCTCTCTAGTTTGCGCGGAGCTCCGGTCAACATTACTCAGACGTGGGGGTCTCCTCTTCTTCTTCAGCGAGTTGGCGGACCGGGGCCTCTTCTGAGAGCTGGTGGGTGCCGTGCCGGAAGCCTGGGCCGCCACCAGCGCCGGATTGATCCGGGGCTTGCGCGTCGATGTGCCTTTGGACAATATTGACTGTTAGATAGACAATTTTAGGAAAGCTTTGGACTTTTGGAGAAGTTGCAGTCCATTATGAAGATTTACTGTTAGGCTCAACATTCGGCAGGTCATATTAACGCGTGCATTTAGGTTTATTTATTTATATGGATATCCTCGAAAGTTGGTGTATTTGGCTATAACTTGCACCGATTGCTTTACTGCGCTGTAATTTGCGATTTCTTAATATTATTTACGTAAACCTTAAATTACATTTACTTAGAGAATCCGTTACGAACCAAATCTAATCCCGTATTTCAAATAAGGATATTCTGCTAACAAGCTGAACTTTATGGTCCTACAACTGCCTATAACGGTCATCCGGAATACTGCCGTCATCGACCGTTTATTTATGTTTTACGGCTTTCAAAGTTAAACTACAGACCAAAGAGTATTGGTTAATAAGAAGGGTTTAGTCCAGAAAGCCCTACTTCAATACAAATCCAATCTATTCTTAGTTGAAGACCACACTACCATCCATAAATTCAAAAACAAAATACCAAGTCTAAGTTTCCAATCCAGTACACATTACACTGAACATTCTGGAACTCTTAGTATTATTCCTGTCTGAAAATAGCTCGGTATAGTATATCAAAGCATTATAGCCCAGATTGTGGAGCTATGTGGGGTTTGAACGGGGCTTGTAGCCCGCGGGGCGAGAACCGTACTCTATGCGTCCCTTGCTGCCTGCCAGACGATATACTAGGGGAACTCGAAAGGATATCGTACTTAAATATCACTTCTTTTTTTTTGGGAATTTTGAGAAATTA
Organism: Agrotis puta; assembly: GCA_943136025.2. Taxonomy (NCBI): domain Eukaryota; kingdom Metazoa; phylum Arthropoda; class Insecta; order Lepidoptera; family Noctuidae; genus Agrotis; species Agrotis puta. The sequence continues at coordinate 4,308,155 of OW964189.2, read as the reverse complement.
TCATTATCTGAGGGATTATTTTGCTAACAAATGAAGAAGCAATGCATTGGGAATTCTTTTCGAAATCTTTAAGATTTTGGTGCTGATTGCCATGGATTCTATTGTATATTACATGAAGTACCTACTGATATATTATTATAGTAGCCTTTGCCAGCGGCTTCGCCCGCTCCTAATAAAAAAAATATTAATCTACTAGCTGTACCCTGCCACGCTTCGCTGTGGCACAAAAAAAACTGTATTTCGCGGTCGTGGATATGTGACTGATGCAAAAAATAGATAAAAACAATCCTTGATGCGGATTATATATATCATGCTAAAATTTCAGCACAATCGGTGAAGAACTTTTTGAGTTTTTGAAGCGTACACAAACCAACATAACATTTTTATATATATTCGAACCACGGGTGTTACAATAAGAAACCAAGAAAAATGCTATCAACATGTTGTAACGCGAATTTGTTTGTTGGATGCTTTTGGAGGAAACTGAACAATTTTGCGAATTGTATTAGTAATCCATTATAACTGGCCGGAGTAGTAGGAAACATAATTTTTATACGTTTTGTTTCAAGAATTTATAACTACTACTTACTAAATTGGTCAAAATAAAGGCACGAATACGCTAATTAAACGAATATTTAACAAGTATTTGTTAGATACTTTAACAACCGAAACAACAGTTACTCCTATTTGGAAAATTAACAACCTAACGCATTTCACAGTCCTTTTAAGAATCTCGAAAACGAGTTTCGACCAGCACATTCGAGACTTTACAGTAACATGCGAAATGCCCGGTATTTGTTAGGAACAGGCGAGTTTGAGGGCTCTGCTTGGAACAACGACGTTGTACGGAGGGTAGATTTACTGGTACTTATGTACTTAGCAACGTAAATCGGGATTTAGTGCATACTACCTTATAGCCTAGGGGATACTCTTATAGCGAAGTGGACAGATCTTTATATAGTAAAAGTTTTTTAAGATAAAGATGGTATTCCTGGGAGAATACTGTCTCTATTCAAGCCTTTACCGGTCGTGGTTTAAATTTGAAAATACAAAACAGAAAGGATCGATCAATTGAATGGCAAAAGCCTTACTTAATCATCACGAGCATTAATCATCACGTTTAGTCAGTGCGAAATGCGGTGCTACGCCACAAACGATGATGGCTCTTAAAATCGTGCCCTACATGTCCTGCCGATTGCTCGTTACAGGCACTAAAGTCATGAATCAGTTCTGGGCCGACGCAATTTAGATTGGCATCGACGCGCTAAGTGTGCGTTGGTGATTTCAGATCCCTACAATGATCCTACCTAAACCAATACGATTCGTCTTTGCTCACATGTCCATACTTATACCGACGACCGATTCCCTTTCCATCTTTCAGACTGTTTCAAACTTCCTAATTAAAGATATGGCTCGCGAACTAACACTTCGCCGACTTCTTAGACGAGGATTCCGTATTTTTCTTTATTATTTTTAAATACCCCTTGGAGGTGGAATTTTCAAAAAACTGAAACACGTGTTTTATTATTTTTTTGATAAGTTTTAAGTACACTCGAAGTTTTAAGTATCGACCGATAATTGGATGAAATTGCAAAAATCTGTATTTAGTGTAGGTACAGTTGCGTCGTTCAAGGAACCTTTGTTCAAAATGTTATGCTTTTTGACCCTGTGGTTTCAGCTGTGCGTTGATTGATCAGTCAGTCAGTCAGTTTCTTCTTTTATATAATTTGCCTGCCATTATTTTGAGTATCCCCAACCAATCAGCGATAGTGCACTCCAAGGTTGAGGAAGCCATGCTTGCGTCATCATTTCAATAGGATGATTGACTGAATTGTGTCAAGTAGATACAGACAAACGTCTCGATTGACTGAAACAGTTTTATGACTTTCAATTGGCAAATTCTTTGGTGTACTTCATCTTTGTAGTTGTATGAAATCTTATTTAGTCAAATAGTAGTTTGCAAAGTAACGTTTCTATAGCTCAGCTGCGCTAGGACTCCGCCCGCGACTTCATTTGCGCGGATTTCGAACATTTCCTCTGTGATTTTCAACTCCCGACCACGGGAGCAGAAATTCACAGATTTTAAATGGGATACTTTTGGAAATTTAAACTTCAGCATTGCGCGTAGTAAGCTGGTATCGTTTAGCCTCTGCGTCCACCGTCAAGGCTGTGTGCGACCATTTTCACTGAACTAAGTCTAGAAATGTGAGCGCATAGAAGTGTCCAGGTGAGCGCGAACATTTTTAGAATGTTCGCGCACAGCTTATTCGTGTTGGCTTGTCCACCAGAGCGAACATTTGTGCCGCACAGGGCCGTACACCGGTGGAATTGCATCTTAACAGTTACGTTAATTAAGAGATAAGTATCATGCGGCTTTACGATAGCAAAGAGATACAGTTGCATACGTTCATCTGCTCATCTTTCCCTGCAAATTGAACTCAACTGGCTGTAACTATGTCACCTAGATAAGCAATTAACATTGTATGTTAACCCATTATCAAAATTAAATGCAAGCATGAAGATGATTTTATAATTATTGAGACTAGTAAGAAATTTGTAGGCTTTACTCTTTACTGCTATCCGATTATTGTCTGCCCTTGTTCCATGTTACTTGGGGTTGGCACAACACGCTTCTTACTATTTTCCTTGTATTTATCATTAATTCCATTGATTGAACATTTTAGATACGGAACACTTCTGTAGCATCCCTCAGACTGCATATTCCAGTTATTCCTCCACCCCTGTATAATCATGAACACAGTTCCTGCATTAGGGGGTGTTGTTCTGCCCCGGGCTCGCGACCGTGGTGGTGCCACTGCCGAATGTTCTGCGATGGGGTAGCCGGGGGTGAAATAAGGGTTGTTTTGGCGTCGTCGGTATGGGGCAAATTGCAGTACAAAACATTGCTCTGTAAACTAGCCTATGACAACGACATTCTAAGACAGCGCAAGCGCCAATAGGACGCCATTTTTTAATGCCCGCTTGTAAATGACGTCCTGATGGCGATTACGCAACGTTAGTGTTGTGTTAAGTATGCCTAAAGAGTGTATGTCCCCATTATACCTCGCGTCCCCGTCTTATACACTGTTTCAATACAATTTTGGCCACTCTAGGAATTTCTCTTTAACGTGTGTGCGTTCATAAACATTTAAACTGACCTACAAAATCACCCAAACCTGGACCAACTACTTGTGTTGACCAGCGACGCCTATCGCTGAATCAATCGCTGAACCACTGCGCCAACAGTGCCATACTAAAAGTTGTTCCTAATTGCCTTACTTTTTTGTGTTGAATCAGAATCACTTATATTTCTTGGTACATACTATCACCTATGTCCTACCCATATCAACTGTAAACAGAGTCCATACAGTTTGTTCCAATTTACCGAATAACTAGAGCAAGTGATAACAATTTAATTTATGCTACGGACACTGTATAGCGGTATGTGCCAGCAGGAAATGATGTCATCGCGATTTCGGCTCACAGCTTTCGCGGTATAGGTGGGTCGGCCTTGTGTTTCGAAGGACTTTAAGGCAAACGGGTCATGTAGTTGAGACCGCGACCAATCAGGTGAACTTTTTTTTTATCGTGGTAAAATCATCAAATGAGCACGCAGGGCAGGGCGGGAGGGACTGTGAGACTTGTACTGACTAAAATCCACGGTGTCCTTCACTAGCACTTTACGTACCGGGGTCACGGTAATGGGTAAGTCCCGCGACCAATCAGGTAAACTTAGCGTGGAATGTCCCTCCTAGCTAAATGGATCGAGGAACTCATAGAAGTGACTTTTTCTTGCGTATTTAAATCATTAAATGAGGTCTCCGCATGGGTGGAACAGGAGCTGTCAGACTCGTACTGACTAAAGTCCACGATGATCCTTCAAAAGAAGAACTATTGCGACCGATGGACATGATTTTTCTTCTATTTATTGAATAAAACAGGACAGATACATGAACTACGCGGAGAGAAATATCGAACCGATTTGAGCAATCTCTTAATTATATTAGTTGATGATCACAAGTTGTAGCCGAGAGCTCAGTCGGTGTCTAAGAGTCCTCCTAGCTAGATGAAAATTACAAATCGCCCCCCGAAGCCTCTACAAAACGCCCCCATTTTTTTCTGGGTCTCTTACCACCCACCTTCAGGCTTGGAGCGTCCACAAGGGGGCGTTATCGCCCACTTTGGGAAAGGCTGATCTAGATGGACCGATGAACTATCAATGTGACTAACCCTGGAAATTAATAATCTATCTCTGTGCTGTCTTCTCTTCAGTTGGATCTTTGTCTGTATTCAATCAACGACTGAATTTGCCTGATGTCCAATCAGAAAGAGCAGTCCAAAACAAGGGAACGGGATTTTGATTTTATTGAAATTGTCCATGAGTTTACAATATTAATTCCGTATGCATGCTTTAAAAAACAAAACCTAGTTATAATAGTATAGAATGTAGAATGTAGATACGTACTTAATATCTTCCACCAAAATCTTGTGGACGGTAGGTTTTGAGAGCTTCAAAGACGCTGCTCTGTTCCTAAACGACGGCCTTGGATTCTCACGCAAACTCTGTAGCACTTTCTGAATATTAGCAGGAGTTCTTGACGTGCAACTTAGTCCTGACAGGGGCATGTTCACCCATTTTCGTATCAATGCAACGCTAGGCGCGCGCGCATCATCAATCTCTTAATTTTGTACAGAATTTTCAGCGGGCTGCAGTTAAGGACTCGCTTTATAAAAATCGCTTCAATCGCGAATGCGCGTTGTTCCCCCGACCATTGAGACATGATGACTAAAAAATTCGCACTCACTTTGAAGAGGACCTCACACACTATTCAAAACTTTTATTTAATCCATGTCTATGGTTATATTTCTTCAAAAACCATAATAATACTAAACAAACAGTCAAGTTACTCGTAAAACAAACAAAAGAGTACCTAGTTAACATTCCCAAAGGTCCGCTGGCACTACAAGAGTCCATTTACACCATAAACTATGAAACATATGAGATAAACGCACCGCTTACCTATATCTGTCCTTCACGTATAGGGTGGCAACATAAACTAAAGGTCAACGAACATAATCCGGCTAAATTAGGAAGTCGCGACAATGTTTACTTAGCAAATGTAGTAAAGTGTATTTTGTTTTAGTCGGGTAATATGATAGGAGAGCAAAGAGCGTTCTGTTTTTAAAAGGCAGGAATGCACACAGATTTGTTTACATTTAAATCGTAAGTCAAAGACAAGATAACGGTTTGTTTATTGTTTGAGTAAACATAACTTGAAAGAGTTTTAATATGATAGAGTATATAGAAGAAATTAACGACCTCTATGACTGCAAATTCTTATTTGATCAGGTGATTTAACAACTAGCAATTACCTTAAGTATATAAAACTAAACAATCCTTTATCGTACCGTTTAATAAAGAAGCCTTTATTAGTAGGTTATCCAGCCTATCCCATAAACACTAGGTCATAATACCTAGCGGTTTAATAGGAAAATTAAACAAAAGACAATATTGGGGTGAATGGTCACCTCTAAAATCGCTTGTACGAACAGCCTAGACTATGTACCTTCAGTATGCATCTGTATGTTAATAGTTACGTGTACATATATGTAAGCAGACATTTTAGCGTACCTAGCCGAAACATTGGCAAGGACGCGAGCCTGTTTTAATGCCAATCAATACTTTGATTTTGACGCTCGCTTTTTAGGTTATGTTACCTTTTAGATTCTATTTGGTCACCTAACACCGAAATTATATAGATTTCTGCACGCACAAGAACAGTAGAACGAGAAAAGCACTATAATTGCACTGATATGTAAATATTTCAGACCTACGTGGCCGACAAAGTATGTTAAATTACAGGTCATTCACATCCGTTTTAACCACACAAAAGATCACTTGCTAACACAAATCAATGACTGTATTACCTTTTCTAACATCACACATCGAACATTTGAAGGCTTCCGCATTGTTTCTGTACGTACAAACGCTGCAATCCCAATAATTTTCTTCGAGCACTTTAGACGGCCTCTTGGCTCTCCGAATGGCATTTTTCTTGTCCATTTTAACTCACACTAACGGCTAAAGATAACTAGCACACTGTAATCATGATACTTTATATCGTAAACAAAAGTTTTTACCGCACAAACGCAAAATAAATCGTCTGAGAATCATTATTTTTGTTTTACTGTGCACAGAAATGTACACTTCTCTACGCCATGACAGATCGTCAATGCTGTGTCGGTAAAACAGTGCGAGGGCGCAACTTTCTCTGATACTGTTTTATCTTTTAATCTGTTTTATAAGGACTATAATAGATGGCAGTAGTATCGGCTAAATTTTGTAAATGGTCAAGAACGAATACTTTTATAAGTTTGTGCCACGGGTTATTCAATTCTCAGCTTGACTAAAAAGACTAGGTACCTACTTTGGCTTATTCAATAACATTTCAAGGTAATTAAAACTCAATCCGCCTTATTACAAAAAGGGGTTTAACTTAAAACCCAGGATTAATCTTGTAAAACTACGGTTTACACAAACGTTATTACAATTCGTGGTTTTGCGATAAACCATGGTCTAACAGTCGTAGCTGTCAAAGGTGTGTCAAAGTTTCTCATAGCAAATTTTTCATTTTGTTGTAGTTTTTGTGTTATTTTCACCCAAAATGGATTGAAACAAGGTAGATTTAATTGTTATTACTAATTGTGGATTTAATTGTTTAGACAATCGTTCAAAAGGCGGTACTAAAGTCGACGTTTTATCTTAGTTTTGTAATACGGACAAATTTAAACCATGGCTCTGCAGATAAGCCTGGACTTGATAGACCAGGTTTAAACCAAGGTTTATTTAGTTTTTGTAATAAGGCCGATAGGACACATTTTTGATCCTAAAGAAAAGATTAAATATGTGCCTAATCAATAATAAGAACAATAAATTAAAATCTCAAAATATGAAAAAAAAATGAAAGAAAAATATATCTACATGGTTAGGATCAGGATACCACACATTCTAACAATTAATCCCATCAAATACCAATCAAAAAAGAACTCTAATCCAAAGCAGACAAGGTCAGAATTAAAACGCCAGCTCATAAATGAATAGTTTCCAAAGATCGACAAAAAGGCACTTTTATAAAGGCAAGAGCGGAATTCTTAGAAACGTCAACCTTTTTTTAGACAGAATAGGCAACTATGTGAAATTTCTTTACCTGAGTCTGTCAAGGATTTTGAAACATTTCGCTTTGGTATTGGGTACAACGATTGTTATGTTGGTAGGTAACAAGGCCAGTTTTTGTCAAGTCTTGTGGTCTGTTGGTGATGTTTCGCAGGTAGAAAACATCTCTATGTGTAGTCGGCGAAGGACATTGCCAAGTCTTCAAAGAAGACTCGGCCCAGAACCCAACAAAGATGAACTATGTATCAGTAATGAGGCAAACAATTATAGAATTTATTAGTATAATTAGTTTTCCATATGAAATACACCAAAAAAAAAAAGATTGTATAGAATTGACCATTCAATACTTCTAACTTTAACGTTAACATAAAAGAAACTTTGAAATGATTAACTATGTATTTATGATTTTTTGCATAATTATTCTCGAATTATTTTTCTCTAGAATACATTATAGAATCACTGGCAGTAAGTATGATCTTTTCATGAATTCGGTACCAGCATGAATGTGCAAAAGGCAAATAGCATCATTCCCGGGAAAGATGGCTCTGTTCGACCTGTCCTCACGACTTTATCACGCTGGAAGTCAGAATTTCGTGGTTATTTTTATTCTCTACCTATTCCACTCAATCTGTGCCTATTTCAATACCTAACCTGATCTCAACCTGTTCGGTGGTTTAGATGACAGACCTAAAAATAAGTTTTTATGTTTTTATATTAGTACGAGTAAGGATGGGTGCTTAGTGGACAATAGGATAATACTTTCACCCCTTCCCTTTATTTTAATCCCATTTTAAGACCCCGTATCAGTGAAAGTATTATACAAATCGAGTTTATGGAGACTGATGCACCATCTGTAGTGTAATTTTATTCTGTAAAGAAGTAGAATGGTTATATATACATGTAGGTTCGAACCACAGACTAAAACGATGGACTGATCAAGGTCCCTAAAATTGAACATATTCTTTAGAATGAGAGAAACACTACAATGATAATGCTTTTAAAGTCTTTGCAACGTCATAACGCCTGTTAAATAATTATACTGACCGAGTGACGTTTTGTGATTTTTAGAAGTGCTCTTCAATTTTGGTTTACGTAACAAAAGAAAAAATAAGAGTCTATTTTTTATCTATTTTCTTTAAGTAAACAAAGCGAACCAGTTAGCTCTTGAACTTATAAATAAGTTGAATATCAGAAAGGTTACGAAATTACAACATCCTCTAATGGAAGGAGCTAGTACTAGGTACCTACTTACGAGTAAGGCAAGCGTGTAGGATAGAAAGTGACAATTTAGAATATAAAATTAAAGTCTATTGAAATTCTTGTTTCCATAACAAAGTTTCACTCCTGTAGACCCGGATGATTTTTAACTACGACGCGACGCCGACGGTACGGTACGGAGATAGTAAATGCATTTAGGTTATGTGGTTGTTTTATTTTATTTAGACCCGTAGTCGCAAGCGCGACTGCTGAACGTAGGGTCCTTCGGTTCGATTTGATCTTGGTTCGGGCAAACACATAAACGTCACTCGGTCACTATAATTTTACAGACGTTATGACGTCACAAGCCCCCACTACCGAATTACGACGCGTTTTAATTTTTTCAATACTAATTTATTTAAAAAAATACGTGTCCATTATTATCCTATACTCCAACTGACGGACTTACCAGTTTTTCTATTTATTTGTACAGTAAACTATAAAACTACCTTATTACTTACACTTCCTTGATTCCAGTTAATGTTTTATATCTAACAATCGCTTTGTTTTGGCGGAATTAAAACTAGATTTGCATTATTATCTCTCTACTAAACGTGTTGGTATTAAATTCTAATTTATTTCAAAATCTGTATGTTTACATGTTTGGAAACTAAATGTCGAACGTTGCATAAATTACAAATGGTGGTTCCTTATCTGCCGCCGCCGTATATTGTTTGTAGTAGTGCGAAGTATGACCACGCTGAGCTTAGGACCTGTAAGAGAACAAATATGAAGCTATTAAAAGAATGAATGAAGAAGAAATATTTTTAGACAAATTAATATAGTAGGAAGGTATAAATTAAACAACGTCGCTGAAGTGTGTCTGTCCATTCAGATCTAGCCTGACCCTTGCTGTCCCCCTCATTAAAGCCCTAAGCCAAGGTTCGTACCCCACAGGGGGTGCCCTTTTTTTTTATCGTGGTAAAATCATCAAATGAGTCCTCCCACCCAGGGCAGGGCGGGAGGGACTGTCAGACTTGTACTGACTAAAATCCACGGTGTCCTTCACTAGCCCTTTACGTACCGGGGTAACGGTAATCCCTTGGTCCCGCGACCCTGGCAGGCTTTGGCCCTCTACAGGCCCCGTCACTATGCTGACACTATTTGAGGCGCGCGTGGAACACAACGCGCCGTCGACCCGGGCATGGTCCATGGTCGGACAGCGAGTCGACAGGGGGTGCCCTTAGCGTGTGGTCACTTATTTTGTAGTATGCCCCTGACTGGAGGCCTTGGAGTCATTTAAAGCATCCACAGAAAAGTCCGGTTAAGCAGCTCACAACCTGCTCCAGGTTGATCTAAAAGATGTGTACGGTCATAACTACCAAACTAGTGCACCGAATTTGATAATTCTTTTTTTGTTGTGTTCGTTATTGTCAGAAAATCCTCCGGGTAAGTCTAAATTTTAACCTGTGCAACGCGGGACGGGCCACTAGTTTTTAGATTAAATGTGTAACTTCTCACCCGCATAAATGCATTGAGGTTGACGTCAGCAAATCCTGCCGCAGTCAGTTTGCATGGTTTCTGTGCCCTGCAATGGAACATTATACATAACACTTTAGGTATAGGGACCAGATATATGGCACATCCAAGCTTTAGAGAGAGACTGGTCACACAGGTATTACTGTCGCGTCTAGAACATCTTGATCAGCGGCGTAGCTAGGCCAGACGAGGGGGCCCTTTATCAACTTGTTTGGAAAAACTCTAACCTAATTGTATTGTTTTGCAGAATAAAGTAAATAGCATCCTGATTCGTATAGCTAATTAGAATATTGAAGGGAGCTAGAAAATTGAGAATGTTAATCGACTGATCGTAGCTCATTTATGACAACTATAGCCTTATTGAAAATTTTGTTATGTTACGAGCTTGAAAACTTAGAGAATCTCAAAAATTCCACTAATACACTTTGCTTGATTTAGGGAGTGAACCCAAAACTACATTTCCAGTACGCGTCGTTTGTTTAGACAAAGAGCTAACAAAGTCTGCCCCGTAAGATGGATGCCATGAGACTCTTCTCTTGAACATTCTCGATCGAAAATGTTAAGCATAAAATTCACCGGAAAGAAGAAGATAATCTCATTGAATTCTCTTGCAGCCTTAAATCTCGATCCAAGTGGACAGATTTGGTAGTTCTTAATTATTAATCAGTGTCACCTGGTATCGTATCGCCTGGTTAGAGCGGAAGGGGCAAAATACTAAACCTGTAAGTGCGCCAGGAACTAAAAAGTTTGGGAACCCTTTTACCAGTGAGGCTGACACTCGATGCGCCATTTAACGTCTCCGTAATCAAGTAAATAGGCGGAGACACCGACATGTAAGTGCACTCTGATACTCTAGTTAGATCGTTAGGCGGCAGTCCTTGTCCAGACAGAAAAGGAGCACGAATACGCTTTCATTGATTACAGGGAACTTTAGGATGAACTCCGCTGAGTCCGCTTAATGTTTATTTTGGCTTTATAGAAAAGCGGATCTTATGCTCCGGCTACCGTTTACAGAAAACACCTAAAGGGCAACTAAAAGTGACATTTCACCGATAATCATTGTTACAAAAGGTTCACTTTAATCACAGAGTTGTAAGGGTTACTCGTCGAAAAATTGTTGTTAATAATTCTAAGAACATGAAACTCTCTGGAGGCGATTGTCGAATTGTACAGATTCTCTAACATCAAAGGTATGTCTATTTTCGTTATGTTCATTTTAAAGTAAAAATACGCCTTGGTCTGGTCTACTATTTTCAATTATTTTGGACTGCCCAAAGGATGAAGTTCTTACCTGGTTTGTACCAATAGCAACTGTTTGCCAACCTTGATCTCTGCAAAATACCACAGGCAGTTGTAAACTGCATTACTTATCTCCAAACTCTGAAAAGATTCATTTTTTTTTTTTTATATATCTATTCATGATCTACTTCAAATTCTACAAAACATGAAAAAAGTTGTAGCCGATAACGATAAATAAGTGCAAGAAGATACACTAGTAAAAACTCACCGCACTCATCATCAAATCAGCGAAGAAACACAAGAAGAACACTTGCATCAACGCCATTGAGAGGAACGTCACAAACGTTACGATGATGACTATATCATCCACAATCTGAAAGAAGCAGCAGAAGCGTAGATTTCTAAAGAAATTGTTGAAGTTCTTTGTACAGTTAATAAATCATGGACCAGACTACTTTTACTTTACTACTATTTTATCATGGTCTACTTTAGCCCAAGTTCAATACTAGAAGTCGTAGGAAGAGACTACTCAGCAATAGTACAACGTAAGCTGATTCTGTCAATATTGTAAAGTCGTAAAATAAAGAAAACGTAGCACTCATTAATACTTTTCTAAATGATAATGATAGAAAAGCTATAACTATTTGTTTCTTTAGCTACAAGATGTGCAAGTACTAAAGAAATCTTCACTTATTCATACATATTCCGGTATTCAAGAAAAATATAAGCAACAACATAGTATGTAGTTCATAATGACGTGATATACAATGTTAATGATGATGCAAGTAGCACAGCAAATAAAAACTGAGAAATTACCGTAACATTAAATCCAGTCAGGCAGATCACTAACGAACTGGACAAAAAGTTGAATAGCGTTGACTTCGAATAGATAACTTCAAGAATGTTTGATGAGCTGCAGATGAAATCATTTAAGCATGACTTTACTGATATTGTAGCAGATGGATTTTCACTCATCGTGAGTGATCATAATCTCAGAACCATCTAGTTGCCGAGGTTTTGTAAATGGCTGAATCTAAGTTCCAACTTTCTTACAGAAACAAGTTTACAACATTCTATCTTGACATTTAATACCTCCATACACCTGAATCGTTACGAACGTAGACTTTCTGCGCATTTAAAATATAACAAAACCGATTCTCTGTTTTTTTTTTACACAAATTTTGATGTACGGAATTAACATGCGGCTAAATAGGACCATCATTAGGCAGTGATGGTTCTATTTACACCCTGCATGTTTATGAAAGTTAATCATAAATATCAAAATTGTAAAACACTACTCACTGTATCAAGTCATGATGCCATTTCACTAGCTCAGCGAATTTTTCTCTAAATTCACCTTCTTCATACCTTTCTCCTTTCGAAATGCTTCTGTCAGGTATGATCCTTTCAATGTCGAATTGCAGCAGTCTGAATTGTACACGGATGTAAGTGCAGCAGGTGAAAAACAAATAATCGGCTGCGGCCATCTCCAAAAGGACGACACATTCTGAAAGATTTGCAAAAAGAATTAAGATTTTCTTAATTTTTTTACGACTGATTTCAAAATTTTACTAACCTGACCAAATCTGATGGATATACGCAAACGGCCAGTAAACCAACTCGTACGGAATGAACGAAAACACGTCCAAATATGGCAGCAGCATCTCAAACTCCTTTGTCTTGTAATACTTCACCGCAATCAGCACCATCGGAGTCATGTCAAATACAACTATCATTGAACAATTCAACACATACAGAACATTAACAACTTTATTGAGAAACCCTGTTTCATCTTTTATAATTTCCTCTTTCTCATCACACTTTTCTCTATTATTTTCTTTTATTTCCAGATCTCTTAACAAATCTATTAGTTCCTTAACATGTTTCTCATGCATCATATGGTAAATAGATTTGATCATTGAAAGAATTGAGAATGTTAGGCAGGGAGCGACACTGGTGACTTCTATAAAGCTTTTGCTGTTCACAATGCCGAGTAATATGTAGTAAACGCTGGCGATTACTGCTGAAAATACTACAAAGAAATTTAAGGAGTACAGCCATCTATGTTTGATCATTTCCATTGGTGTGACGATGTTATTATTAAGATTCATCCCAGAAAATCGAAAAAGAACGCCGAGTTTGTTAAGGGATTGGTCAAAAAAGAGAGGTTTGGACATTTTATCCAATAACAAATACCCAATGAGTAAGTCATAGAAAAAATCAAGTTAAAAGAAACAGATAGCTCTGACAATTAAGTTTAAAATATTAATGCTGAAGTTTCACAGTGTTACCGCTAGAAGAGAACTTGAGTGACTAAACTTTGCCATGCCATGTTTATTAATGAATGTCATGGTAGACACAGCAAACCTAATATTGGTTTAGGGTAAACAATAGCACGGTCTAGACACCGGCATTGCATACACGCTCCGTTTCATATTCCGTGATTGAATTTCTTGTTGGATTAACATTTGGTGTTCTTCTTTCTACGATGTAGATGTTTTGTCTGATATTGATTTTCACTTTTATATTTTCTATAGCAAAAAAATGATGTTTTCTCATTTTCTTCAAGTAAAGTTTTTTCAAGTCTATGTATATTATTTTATTATTCATTTTTAACTGCGTCTGATATGGCATCGGATGTCACTTGATCTTCATGTATTGACCTTTGTTTCTTATTATTTAAATATTGTATTCTATGTATTGTAACGCACTTTAATTTTTTGCTCAAGTCTATATGACCTTGATAGCTTCCTCCAGCAAACGTTATTGCTATAATTTTAGTTTTTTGTCGTGTTTAATTTCACATCAATAATTTTCTTGCTAATAAGTCATGTCGCTCCGTCGGTGTAATTAATATTAATACTTCATAATTGCTATCTATTAATTCACGTAATTCATTTAGGTTTAAATCGCGTACGGTTTGCAACTGAAGTTGGTAAAATTCTTAGATTTACACCTACCTAGTAATAAATTGTGGACTGTTGGGGTGTGTCGCTGGTCCGATTTCCGTATGGGACGAATATTTGTATGACCTAAAAGTAGTTGTTCTGAGTCTGACTGTTTGTGTGCGTGACTTTTACACGGCATAGGAGAAATATCTAGTATGTGGCAATGTTTTTAAATTTTTCTCAAAATTCGGCCATAATTCCTTATGCTTGTTCATGAATAAAAAAATTGTAAACAAACGGTCATACTGCAGCGAACAATGATGTCACTCTTACATCATCGGCAATTGACTCAGTTGCTGTAAGTACTTGAACGGGAAGAGGCAGCTGTTACACTGTATTATGATTTTATTCCCGATAAGTATAGATTGGATTGAAAATAAACAAACCTTGGTTCATCTTTTTATGTAGCATTTGTAGATTCTTCGTTTCGCCGTCAGACCAATCCTAAATTTCGCCTTTTCTTGGGTATTCTCTTCTTTTTTTGGACGTTTAACTAAGTTTCGTGTCAGTGAAATTTTTCTAAAAGCTATCTGCAAGTAATCATTTTATGTCTCTCAAAATCATACATAATTTTCTATTTGCAATATGGTTTCCCAATTATTTTTTTTGCCAAAACACGTTGACAGTAATGACAGTAATTACAAATCGACTGGTGTCATTAAATTGTAAGCCGATCGCACAACTACAGAGTAAATTCATACAGAAGGTTAAGTTTTCCTTGTGACGAGTGGAAACAGGAGCAAGCAAACATGAACATAATAGGTGCATTAAGTATCATCATTTCAGTCTATATTTACCCACAACTGTCCTTTATTCATCAGTTCTCCTAACTGGCTCAACGTCACAATTATGGAGATCTGAAACAAGTGACAGTCGGGATTTCGAGTGCGCTTGCACTCGCTGTACGTGGAACGTGTCTTATGTGTGCGTGATCTCAAACAAATGATAGTCGCGAGTATGCTTGCACAAGCTGCAGATTCACTAAAGATGGGCTGCAGTTTCAACGCTAAATCAGCACTGCATCCTTCAGAGAATAGCATTACTGAATGGTTTTTGGTCTTTGTTTTGCTTCTGTCCCTATCTGTCTTGTGTTACAACCCCGTTGAAATTCTGATAACAAAATTACAGTACAACCCACTAATTACTGACGAACGCCACGTTCCCATATGACTTTTTAATCATTCGCTATTATTACAATTTGACACCGTAATTATTGCGAAATATTTTGTTAATTTCCCGTTCGTGGATTCGTAATTGGAAACTGTGCTTATCTCCATTTATAATGAACTGGATCTGCCTACATTTTCATGTAGAGTTTGATCTATTTTGTAGTTAAATAAGGAACAGTTACCTCGAACAAACACACCGTTCGTTTTTCTTTATTTCTTTGAATTTGTAACCTGTTACAAACTTAATCATTCTCTCAATTTGCACCTCACCATCCATTATTTTGCTTTAACCTCTCTATAGGATCCAATTCTCTGGGATTCTGGTTACTAAAGGACTCCTTCGCTGTATGAGAAATCGGGATAACTTGCACAAAAAACTAAAGAGGAATCCCGATGACGAAATATTAAAAGTAACATACAAACGCTACAGAAATTTCTGCAACTCCCTGCTCAAAAAAGCCAAAAGGAGTTTTGAGAAGCAGCAAATTGAAAGTGCAAAGAATAACAAAAAACAGTTGTGGGATGTCATCAAGACAATTAGCGGCTCAGACGGAAGGGCAGACTTCTCCTCGTCTCTCCTATCACCCCACAGTCCTGAGAAAGATATTAACGATATCAATTTCTTCTTTGCTAACGTTGGCGCAAATCTAGCCAACAAAATGTCTTACCAATCCCAAAATATACGTGTACCTTTCAGAACCGATTATGATTCACCCACTTCTCCTCTAAACTCACTTGTTTTGCTTCCAACCGACGAACGAGAAATAAACAACCTCATCAAAAGCCTTAGGGATAATTGTGCGGTGGGAATCGATCGGATTAGCAGTAAGATTGTAAAGAGATATGCCAATCTCCTCACTTCTCCCTTAACCCATATTTGCAATATGTCAATCTTAACAGGGATTTTCCCTAAGGCCTTCAAAACAGTTATCAAGCCCATTCACAAAGCCGGCAGTAGAGACTGTGCCAACAACTACCGTCCAATCTCCATTCTGCCTTCTCTGTCTAAAGTTCTGGAACGTTTAATTAACCAACGTCTTATCAAGTTTTTGGAAGCCAATGAACTGCTTTCATCTGCCCAATTTGGCTTTAGAGCTGGTAAGTCCACTACTGATGCGGTTCACGAGCTAGTAAATTCTATCGTGACAGGCTTGGATGACAGAAAGAAATGTCTGACGGTGTTTCTAGACCTCGCGAAAGCGTTCGACACAGTCTCTATTCCACACCTACTATATAAGCTGGAGATACTCGGTATTAGAGGAATCCCCTTGAAACTTATGGAGGACTATCTTACTGATAGAAAGCAACGGGTGGGGATCAATGACAGACTAAGTGATGAGCTAACTGTACACTTTGGTGTGCCGCAGGGTAGTATCATTGGCCCAACACTTTTCTTGGTGTAAATCAACGATCTCTGCCGACTTTCTCTCCATAAGGGGAAGATCATTACCTTTGCTGATGATACTGCCCTATTCTTTAGTGGTGACAGCTGGGAGGAAGTATTTCATGTTGCTCAACTGGGCCTTAATAGAATCAGTAAGTGGCTTCAAGATAATGTTTTGACACTTAACGTATCTAAAACGAAGTACATAGCATTTGCCCATAGATCTAACTTGCTCCCAGCCCCATCTTTTACTATTACTGCACACTCCTGTAGCTTTGAAACTTCCAAGTGCAGCTGCCCATGCCTTGGAATGACTGAAAAAATTAAATACTTGGGTATAACGCTTGATCAACATCTCTCTTTCAAACCACACATAGAGACTCTCGTGTCCAGACTGCGTAAGTTAATTTACATTTTTAAGTCCTTGAGGCACTCCGCTGATCGAAAAACCATTAAGATGGTCTACTATGCGTTATGCCAATCGCTAATAGATTACTGCATTACGTCATGGGGTGGTGCTGCCAAAACACACCTGATCGAAGTAGAAAGGGCACAACGTGCTATACTCAAGGTCGCAGCCGGTCACCCTTTTCGTTTTCCCACTGTTGATTTGTACAAAGAATGGGATACTCTTACAGTCAGGCAAACGTTCATCTTGCTCACTTTGATAAGAAAGCATTCCCAGTTACAGTTTGATGCTGAGTTACATAAAGACAAGAGGCGGAAGGGTAGGGTGTGCACCACGTCCCAATTCAAAACTACACTCCCTCAAAGATTCTTTTGTTTTCTTGGGCAATATCTTTACAATAAATTCAACAAATCCCTTAATCTATATCCCAAAACAAAATCTAACTGTATTAAGGTTATCAAAAAGTTTTTAAAAACACTGGACTATCAAGCAACAGAGAATCTTTTGACTGTTCTGAAATAATCCCAACCCATTCTAAATTGTTTCTTGCCTTAATAATCGTCCCTTCATTTTGACTTCTTGTTTCACTGCAACCACTCCCTTAAAGTCACTGTCTCTTTCACTCCCTACTTGGACTGAAACACATCTTCTACCATAA
Organism: Agrotis puta; assembly: GCA_943136025.2. Taxonomy (NCBI): domain Eukaryota; kingdom Metazoa; phylum Arthropoda; class Insecta; order Lepidoptera; family Noctuidae; genus Agrotis; species Agrotis puta. The sequence continues at coordinate 4,290,438 of OW964189.2, read as the reverse complement.
TAACATTACTCAGTACTTACTTTACACAATATAATACTCACACACACATTCAATCACCTCACAACCTAATTCATTTATTTCTGCAAAATTCAGGTTTACTTTATTCTTTAGTTTTGTTTATTTTATTTATTTTATTTTTTATTTCTTTATTTTATTTACTCTTTTCTTTTTCACGACTCTATAAATATTAAATATAATTAGCCGCTGATGGGGCCTGGTGACCTGTACCACAGGTTTTTCTTCAAAAACCTATTTCAGGCACCAGTCTCTCACAAAGCAGCTCAACCATTATTTTTTTAATTTTTTGTACATTAGCTATAAGGCATCTTTGTGAAGAGAGAATAAATGTTTTTATTATTATTATTATTAATTCTTGCTTCATCAAACAAATTTAGATTTCATTTGAATTCAAATACGAAATGAAACAAATTCAGTATACCCAACTATTCAATTGGGCATTTACAATGTCATATCGACGATGAAGAGTCAATAAATAATAACTGCAAAAACGCAACTTTACAGGAGGCGAAAAAAACGTTTCGAGTCCGTTTAATTATTTTTTTAGTATATTTGATTTTTTTAATGTTTTATGTAAACTGACTACAATATTATGCTTATGACTACAATATTAATATATTAATCAATGATTTCATTAGTTTTTAGATATATTTTAGATAGATTTTATTAGTATTTATTGCCATCGTAAATGACGTAACACCACTTAGTATATATTGCAATAATTGTTTATCTTGCAAAATTAATAAGAAACAGACCTAAGATCTTTGTCAGCATGTGCATTACTCTATTCTACAATAAATAATGCAATAAAACAAAAATGGCCAAAATGTTAGATATTATATATTGACTCTTCATCGTCGATATTGACTTTCGTCAATCCCTGGTTCTTTTCAAAATTCATTCGTGGTCAACGCTGCATGTTTTTCTTCTGTGCTTTTTTACTCGTTTTAGTCGTGAATTCAAAAGTCACCCCCTTTTTAAGCACATCTTTCACACAAATTCTGGTTTCTTTAGTAATTTTATACTAATAGTCTGTGTCATCTCAATTCTAGGCAACAGTAATCTATTACCATCCATATTCATTTTTTACATTATCCTCATTTCTCCCAATCACATGACATCGAATAACCACACAACTTTCAGAGAATCCGATACAACACCGACTCTATGTTAGTTAGCCCTCACATACCAACTCTCGTCCACGCGGTCAGACAGTGAAGCGGATCTCATATCGAATTGGTATGTATGAAAACCGTCAATGCAAAACATACGAACATCGCCATTCACTATTTCTTCGCGCAGACGATTGCCACTCACCGCTTCTCCGCGCTGTCGAGTAGCACTCACCCCATTTCCGCGCGGACGACTGGCGCTCGCCGCTTCTCCGCGCGGACCACTGCCAGTAGACGCTTCTCTTTATGATTTGAAGGAGGTTTCAAATCAGAAACCAACCTCGCGGATGAAATAATGTTGAGTGAGAATTGCCTTACCAATTACACTGTAATGCTTATTGTCCATAACAGTATCTGACACCTTATACGGTGTATATTATAACCTATTTACAACACTATAACTCGACTGCAACGACATATAACGGTCACCAACCCGACTGATAACAGTGTTATCTCCCCAGATCGAACGTTATAGATCTATGAGACACGCCGACTCACCCGCCACCGCTGTGGCCTGATAATGATCTGATGTGTATGGTCTGGCTTGTCGCATCGGGGCATCCGTTCACGAGTTTGATAAATGAGTCAGTGTCAGTGGTATAAGCATTGATGTTATGGTTGATCGGGAATATATTAATCCTCCTGACCGATTTCGGCCACGATGGACATATACAGATGGATCTGCGCAGGACATGTTGTGCACAAGTGAATGCGCAGACACAGATGTACTCTCCAGAACCAACGACTTAATGTGCTTTACGGGAATATATCTATGACAGTGAAGATTATGGTTGCTTGGATAGTAAGTATTAACTTTTTAGTGACCGGATGAGGCGACGTCCTCATTCCAGTTCGGGCAATGCGCCATTTTGGACTGTAACACAACAAGGACATGATCCTCCTGAATTTATTAGTATTTGTTAGAAAAAAAATCGGTTAGTAACAAGATAATGAGAATAAGAATGTAAAGTTTGTAATACACCTCAATGATTCAGTCAAAATCTATGAAATCGTGCTACACATTAAAAAAGGAAAATCTTCAGTCGTCTGTCAAAAACATAGCGAAATAAATACTCGCACAACTATGTTGGGATATGTAACAAAAACCTGTGAACGAGGTAGGAAAAATCCAGCGCATTCGGGCCGGAGAGCTAGAACCATTAGTCATGCGGTACATCGGTACAGGAGCACCGAGGTTACACCTCGTCTGCGCGGGACGGGAGCACGCCAAACTGACATTTCTGTACCGGGATGTATTTCTTGTTGGGACGATCAATTGCGGCCCGGCGATGTTTACGGGATTGAGATGATTGAGTTTAGGTAAATGTTTTATTAAAGAAAAGATTGTTTTGTGTTTTTTTTTTTTAAGTGAGCTGACTGAAGATTTTATTGAAAATAAACATAATTCAGTGCAGTAGATTATAATAAACAGTGACTGTTGTTTTAATAAGTGCTTAAAAAGTTTTTAAATGCTTGTTTAATCTGACACAAATATGTAAAAGTGCTAATATGGCTCCCTATTTAAGTTGGTGAGCTGTATAATGTTTGCAATAAGGCGAAGTAAGACCAAGCTGTGCTCAAAATCTGGAAAAAAAATAAGTTCAATCAATTTTTCCATTACAGTTTTTTTCAATAGTTTCTCAGTATAGAATGTACCTTCATAAAAGCCATGAGATTTACATCAGCAAAATCGGAAGCTGTTAGCTTGCATGGAGTTTGAGCTCTGAAAACAATAAAATTAATATTGATAAAAAATAAGGCAGGATAGCAATTTATTCAACAGTATACGTACCTCGTTTGCACCAAAATTAAATCCTTTCCAAGACGTTTATCTGCTAAGTACCACCTGCAGTTGTATATCGCATCGCTGACTTCCATACTCTGCAATAATATCATGACAATAATGTTCTATTCGTTCAGAATCATTCAGTTATTGTTCTGAATATCTATAATTACCGATGTCATCAAAAGATCGCCAAAGAAACATAAAAAGAAGATTTGCAATAGACTCATAAAGAGAAAACACAGAAATGTAGCCACGAATGCTATGTCACTGATTGCCTGAAATTAAATAATCTTCATTATTAAGTATTATTTATACTCTTGATAAAGCTAGTAGGTAACTAAATCCACTAACAAAATATTACACAAAATTACTAAACATTCTTAGAATAACCAATTAAATATTTACCATAACGTTGAATCCCGTGAGGCAGATGAGGACAGAACTTGAAACGAAATTAAATAAAGTTGATCTTGTATAAACAGTCTCCAACATATTTGCTGATCTATGAAATCAAAGATCGAATCAAAATTATTGATAGGAACTATTGTAGACAAACATTTAGAACTGTTAAATAATTTGTAAACATCATGTATTTAGTTCAGACCTATTTAAATTTCGCTGTTGGGAAATAATGCTATCATAATCGTCACCAGTAAAGTTTTTACTAAGTTCTCATCTTCGTTTTAATTAAAGAATACTGACCGTATCAAGTCTTGATGCCATTTGATCAAAAGTACAAACTCAGCTCTTGTCTCCTCAATGTTGCGCAATCTTCCATCAACCACATCATCAGGAATAATTTTTTCAATGGAATGCTTTAAAAGACGAAACTGCATCCGTATGTACGTGCAAAAAGTGTAGAATATGTAGTCGGCAGAACAGATATCTATGACCACGACGATTTCTAAAGAAACAAACATTATAATATTTTATACGAAAAGGTAAGTAAAATTACTAATTAAAAAGAAAAAAAGACCCTTATAAAAAGAAGGGAACATAATTTATGACATGATTGGTAGTAAAGTAGGACTAAATCAAAACAAAGATAATTATAATTGAAAAAATGTTATAGAATACAGGCAAAATGCTGCAAGTTTTAAAAATAATCCTATAACTGAATACATGTCAATCAATACCAACCAGACCAAATCTGTCGTAGATACACCCAAGGCCAATATCGAATATCATAAGCATCGAAAGGATAAATAATAAGGAATGGTAGAAGTAATTCAAGCTCATTAGTAGTAAAATACTTCAGAGCAACCAAAGTCACAGGACTCAGTGCAAATGCTACTACCAAGACGAAGTAGAAAACGTTCAAAACTGATATGACTGTAGTCACGAAATTATGCTCATACTTTATTATTTCATCCTTTTCTTTGTCTCTAGTGCGCGCTCTTTCTTTTATTTCTAGGTCCCTTAAAACTTGAATAAGTTTATCAACATCGTCTTCAAGTAAAATTAAACAGATCGATTTCAAATTGCTCAGATAACTCAAAGTTATGCAGGGAGCGACGTATGTTAGTTCGGTAAAACTCTTCGAGTTTGCAATGCCCATAAAGAACCATGCGACTGCGCCGATCAAATCTATATTCAACCAAATGAAGTTTATAATGTATACGGTGCGACTTTTTATTGTATCTGTCCGTGTTTTTGGACCAGATTTTATATTTATTCCTGTGACTCGGAGTAACAATTCAATCTTTTTAATAGTTTTGTCAATGAGAAGCGGGTTTTCTTCCATGTTTAAAGATTTCGAGTGCACACAACAAACGTATATCTTTCCATAAATCAAAAGCGCAACTGATAGCATACAGTCTACAGAAATTGATAAAATATTCCTTAACCCTTAAGCAAATGTTAAATTATTTTTCATAGGAAATTATTTTCTGAATCATAGAACTAAGAAAGTGTACGATATGCCTATAAATATATCAATTCCGGAAATAGCTTGTGTGTGACAGTTTTTTAAAACCGTTTTCATGTAAACATAAAACATCAGTTCAGCACGACATTTTTCATAATCATTAAAGTTTTTAGAATACAACATTTTATTCATATTTTATTTTAACTACGAAACACAGTTATGACGTCATTGCCATTTTTCGTGGCACGAATGTAGCACAAAAACTTTTGATTATGAGTATTTTTATAAAAATGTTACCTCTAAAAGTTTTTGCCTCTACTCCACCGACCGTGTAAAAGACAATTAAAGTTAAATGCGAAAAAACTACGACACAATTATCTGTGACAGCCAAAAGACAGGCGAGGTTGAAGTGAAATTATATTCCAAGTTTCTTTGTTTAATTTTAATTGTTTAAACGCGATCAATTTTTGCATTTTCAATGGCTATCGTTGGTTTTTTCACACACAGTTGATAAATAAATTATGAAAAATATTTTTTTTTTGTCTTTTCGTCACTAGTAATTTGTCGGATTGAAAGTAATATGTAACCAACACTGACATCGAGGAAGACATGAGGATTTGATTCAACATCACATATTTGTTTAAACAATTTTAAAAACACTTTTGGGCTTAATAAAAAATAACTTATCAATTAATTATCGGTAATTATTTCTAACGCATTAAGCGATTGCCTACTACACGCCTTCTCTCCTAATAACATAATATTTCGTAGAGTACCAGTTAAAGTTGAATACTGTAGTATTTATTATCTACAAAAAAAAAACATTTTCATCAAAAGTCCCAAAAAAGCCCAAACAATACATCCAATTCATCTTCCCCAAACAAAACTTCAATCTGCAATTGATCATCCCTCGCACCCCTGCCCACTTGTTGCTGTATCTGTGCAAGTTCTACCGAACCGTGCGAATGTGTGCGATTCCATGCGAGTGTGCGAATCGGTGCCACTGTGTGTGTCTCGGTACCTCGGGAGATTGTGCTCTGTCCTGTCAAACGATACAGTTCAGCGTTCAGGCGCTCTTGTCTCGATGCGTTTTCAGGCCATTGTTGGTTTATCTGAAGTTGAATGTTTGGTGGCTGTTGTGTGACAATCGGCGGTTTGTTTTGTCTTATTATTTGTGTGTTCAGCATTCTGCTGTTATTTATTGTCTTTTATTAGTTTCCTAGCGGATATTGGTAAGCAGATGTTATTGCAGGCTCTTACTGCCATGATTACAACCAAAACAAGTAGTTTGGCACGGATATGCTATATTCTTAGTGTGAATTTTGAAATACGCCAAAGAATAAACAGTTCCGTACCTATACTGTAATTAGATTCCTTAAAACAAGTTAAATTCAGCTATCTATACAGGGTGCATTTTTCAACTGGGCGTGAATCGCTTTAAGAATAGCCGAAAGTAAGAGAAATAGCGCATCAAAGCCGATTTTTATGAAAACTTAAACTGCAACAAGAATTTTTTGAAAAATCTTTATCTCTGGCCAGTTACCGGTCAAGAATTGAACCCGCTGATGATGAAAAAACATGCTGTGTTACAACGTTCGATAGTGTCGCTATTGAGGATTAAATTATAGAAAGAACAGCCGCAGTCGCGATTGCGACCATTAAACCATCATGGCGAACAAGGAATGTTCTACTAAGATTAGACAAATAGGTATCATATATAGTATCCCGTTATAACAGAAAAATATATGTGATGAATACTTCACCTCCCGGGAACACAACGGGGCCATAAATCGTACCAAAACAACATAAAAACAAGATAAATTAGTTAACTTTGCACCTCTACTCCCAAAGAGTAGACTCTGACCAACAATGCGAGATAGCCCACACTTCCCGATTCAACCGGCGAATGTACGCCGAACGACATTTCATACAAAGTCTTTATTTTTCGTAATGACAGAACCGATTTTATTGAAAAGGGACAATATTTCTTTTTTTTTTGGCTTGGGCTTGGGGATTAGTTCCTCCTAATATTGTTGTGTTTACCAATAAAATACACTGATTTATTCCTTCAGAATCTCTAGATTACAGAGGTAAATACTTTGCTAAGCCATATCCATCCGGAATGCTGAGAAATGATATTGAGATAAGGCAGTATTTCAATAAAACCAGTTAGATTTCTATAAAAAAAAATATATTTGTTCTCAAATGACTTTTACAAAGGAAGGAAAGGCAACGCAACAACGCCACCAGCTGCAGAAAACATAAACTTAAAATACACGTTTATAAAGACAGTGTCAACAACAGCGTTTACAACGACACTTACGAATTTGAATTGAACATTCTATAAATTTATTTATTTCACAAATACAAAAATTCAAAACGTGTCTCTCAATATAAAATAAGTATTAAAATTCAGAGAACCTTTTCAAATTTTTATGTATATTATGATAATTACTGTGGTGTTTAAAAAAGGTTTTTTTTTATGCATCATGCAATCAGTGCTAGGTCCTAGGACTGATTGTATTTAAAAAATATAACTAGAAATCTTTTACCCTATTGGTGTATTGCTTCCGAGAGGCAGGGTGCGTAGTGCTCGCAATCGGCGAGCTTGTATGACCAGATGTATGAATGCGGATGAGGCGAAAAGAGTATTTAAAACCATAGCAGGTGAAGCTCTGTGTCTGCCTACCCCCGTGGGAAAAGGGTGAGCGTTTATGTTAGAAACATTTGTTTCTGTCGTAAGTTTAATATCTGTCTGAATTTAGCTTTAACACTATTCTTCGATAAAATGTTCTCTTATAACTTTAGACTAATAATCCTGCTTATGCAAGTGATGTCTCAATACAATCAGTAGATTAATTTCGAAAAATAAGGATTGTAAAGTTTGTATGAAATGCCCGTTCGACGTACTCACACTCAACGTTTGTCTCGTTCTCCCACAACCGCCGAGTGAATGATTAATGTTGTGAATGCATTCGTTCATCGTTCTTATTTTTTTCATTCGCGCAACAGGTCTTTTTCGAGGTTTTACTTCAATTTGGTGGCTTTAAATATCTACGTTTATTGAGACTGTTACTTGGATGACATGTTTTTTTTTTGTTGTTTTGTATGTCGTATGGGGATGATCTATCACCGCAATGTTGTGTTGAGTTTATTAAGTTGCCTCTCTCTTTTTCGTTTTCGTGGTAAAGTGAATTTTATATTTTTTCTTCAATACAATAACCAAACCAACCATTTACTTAACATTACAATTCTTCATCGATTTTTATTGAAGTCCTGATTAATCTATTTGGTCTGAAGTTATCACATTATAGTATATATATATAATATTAGTTTGCTCATAATATATATCAAACTAATTTTGTCACATTTCCTCCAAAATCTAAATGTTCGATTTTGTTTTTGCACGAAGTGTAACAAAATCAGTAACCATCACAAAATTAAATAAACACCAAAAAAAATCAAACACTTGGGCTTCCTCATTTTCAAGTTGAAAATTATTCCATGAGAACTTAAAATTGAAATAAAAGCTATAGTATAATATAAGCTATTATTGATGGTATTAATCCAGGTTATAAACTATCTGTGTACCACATCCAAATCCGTTCATTATTTTTTGTGAAAGAATAACAATCATCCATCAATCCATCCTTAAGAACTTTCAAATTTATAATATTAATAATATAAAGTAAACAGTAAGATTTAAAGAAAGAAAGAAGTAAAAATCTCGTAGCACATTTCAAATTCGTAGACTCGTAGCATGTCAAACGTACTGGCTCGCCTACGAACGCTACGAGTGCTACGAGTGCTACGCCGAAGGTATGTATATTCTCACGGTGCATGAAGCATGCCATTTTGACATGCCATGCATTGCATGTAGCTTGTGGAAACCTGAGATTTGACACATGGGTATGTCAGCTGTTGAATGGAGAAGAAGACAGTAAACTATGGAAATTTGTTTTGTGGTGGGAAAATACGAATCACAAACAAAAAAGAGTCTAGTGTCAAGTTTTTTTTTGTAATTCTGCGCTGTTGAACGCTCTCAGTCACCGCTATACATGGATATATATTGAGGATCTATCTTTATATCAGAGTTCTAAGTGAACAAGTCGCCTTCTGGAAGTATTACATCATTGCAAACGTTAATCCTTCGCTAGCCATGAATTGTGCCTGCCGGGGTCGCGGGACTTACCCATCACCGTAACCCCGGTACGTAAAGGGCTCGTGAAGGACACCGTGGATTTTAGTCAGTACAAGTCTGACAGTCCCTCCCGCCCTGCCCTGGGTGGGAGGACTCATTTGATGATTTTACCACGCTAAAAAAAAAAAAAAAAGCCATGAATTGTTCTTTTTTTTTAATAAGTCGCCCCTTACTATTTTTCCTATATCGTGCGTGCGTTTACAAACATAGAAACTCACATACAGAAACACCCGCACCCGGAACAACTACTTGTAGGTCATACAAATATTTGTTCTGTGCGGGGATGGTACCCGCGACATGCTGCGCAGCAGATAATTGTTCAACCACTGCCGCCAACGCGCCGTCTTGGTCAGACCGTGTTATATTTCCTAGAACAATTATATAGCTGATATATCTCTCAATCCTGCAAATAAAGTCTTTACATACGGGGATAGAATAGAATACAGTATTTGTTTACTTTATTGTGCACCCTTTATATCACGGATTTTAAATTATGCTAAAAAAATGGAATATGGACCCGTCCTGTCCAGTCAGTGCAAGCATAAGAGCTGAGACTAAGTAGGTATGCAAATTCAAGATTATTTATAGCATACTATGAGTAATCTTCAATTTTCATACCATCTCAGTCTCAGTACACAACATATTGTGGCTACTGAAAATAGAGAGGGTAGTTTTCTTTACGGATAAAATTTATGTTCGTAAATAAATAAGCAAATAAGTTCATAATAAATTATTACGTCACTAAAACTCACCCTGTGCAAAACAAAGGTAACAAATAATAGTTATTTATGCAACTGTTGTATAATCAGGGGTATTAAAACACGAATGTGGGTTATATTTATTAGGTAATAGTATCACATGAGTGTTTTAATACCTAATTATAACGGTTGCATACAAGACTTTATCTACAATCATGCTGTGAATCCTCTATAAAAGATTCTCATAACATACCATATTCGCATACCATATTCGAGTGAAAAAATGGCAGGATATAACACGATAAGACGAGTTGTTCTTTTTTCAAAATTTTAGCGATCTGGTGGTGAAAATGTCATTGCATGAGAATGTTCTTTTTTTGAAATTCATTATAACACGCGTTCGGATGATGTAATGATCATTATATCATTGAGTGTTTTAATGTTGGCAATAAGCTAATTGTTATAGGTTCTTTTATAGAGGATTAATAGCATGATAGTAGATAAAATTAATTATTACATTATTTACGTCAGCAATCCTCATCTTTACAGTTTATAGCCTATTTACTAAGTTTTAAAACTCCTCCGTAAAGTTACCGGTAATTACGTAAAATTACCGGTTTTGTGAACTGTGGGCCCAACACTAACCGGCGGAATAAACGTCATATAAATTTTAAACACTAATTTCACGAGTAACTTTACTTAGTTCTATAACTTTAATCATATTTATTGGTGATAATAAAATACAAAAAACAAAATCATCACTAACGAGTATTGAATTATTTCTTTGGAATTGATCCGGGGTAGCTCCTTAAATTATGACGTCATTTGACTGAATTTGGTATCAATTTAAAGTTAATATTGAAAACTTTAAAGTGGTACCATTTTTACTATTCTTACAAGTTATAGTACTCAAGATCGCGCGGATTCGGGGTTAGTGATTACATAGTTGTGCTCGCGAATGTAAATTGTATGAAGTAAATGAAATATATTATGTACATATAAACAGTCGTGATTTAATTTATCTTTTGATGATGACTGTATTGAATGATTAATAAGTAATGACAGAATCAAAGCATGTGTTTTGCAGTTTATAAATATAATTTCGCTTTAATATAATTACTTAGATCATAAACAAGGCACAAATAGTAATTACAAAACATGCGACCCGTGAAGTAATAACTAATTACGGAATCATGTTTAATTGGCATGTCTATTATTGTCTTTATTTTATTTATTTCTTAACATATAAAAGCCAAAATAAACTTTATATTAACCTATAATATATACAAACTATAAATAAGGAAATTCTAAAATAGAAATACGTAATTGTGTGTAAAAAGGGGAAAAAACATAAAGCGTAATTGAATAAATAAATACAATTACCTTTAAACTTTATCATTATAGACCTAAACATTTAAAACAATATTAGCATAACTTAATTAACGTAATTTACCCTTAACAGCAGCTACATAAAAACTAATCCATCTAGCAGTATCATACATGCGCTATGCCAAAATTCCTTAAAATGTGTCGCTGCCCGTTCCTCTCCACTTGTTCGACACATGCCCACGGACCACAGTCCACAGCTGGGCATCGGTATGTACGCGCACAGGCACAGACCCCGTGCGTACATGCACGAGCCATGTCTGTGTGTGTGCTGTGACGTATGGGCCGACAACCCCCGCTGTGCTTGCCGTAGCGAGACTGATTAGGGCTGTCCCATTTATTTTATTATAACTTTACATATTTTTTTAACTTAAACTAATATTAAAAAACATAAAATTAAATAAGAAAAATCTTCATCAAAAAATTCGAACTTAGTTAAAAAAAAGGGTTTCTTTAAAAAAATAAGTTTTAATCATAACTAATGAGAATCCAGATAGGACTGAATCGCTTAAAAACGTAAGACCTTTTGGAGACTCGATTTAGTCTCCGAGTAACTTCAGGAAATTAGATTTTCAACTAGATTACAATCGTTTAAAGACTACTTCAAGCGCCTCAGACGGAGGTCGAATTTTAAATTATCTGTACAGAGAAATTACTACATTGTTTTATTAATCTGCCTCACATCCTAGCCTAGCCTAACCTTACTTGTACTACTTTTACTTGCTTATACAATTATTTTTTTGCCAAGCCTTTTCAAAATTCTATTGGCTTCCAATCTAATCAGATACAGTTGTTTATCTGTATTTTACATGGAGCGACTGCTATCTGACATCCACAATCCAGTAGCTGGATGATATGATACCTCTTTGTAAGACTGGTTATCAGACAAGCTTCTGACTAACTGTACCAACTGTCAGAGATCTACAAATAACAGCGGGGATCAACGGTTTTACGTTCTTTCCGAGGCACGAAGGAAACTCGCCATGAAAATTTTTCACCTATTTACAGACTAACCTTGGCAAGCGTGGCTTACCCTCGAAGATCGACCTGTGTGGCTGGTATTATTAAACCATGAGCTAGTTAATCTACGTCATCAAAATAATATTGATCTAATTAATTTGTATATGGGACAGCCCTACCAAACTAGCTCATCACACCCCTTGCAAGTCATAGCCCCCTGCAGTGTTTGGCAAGTGTGCACACATACACACACACGTACAGCGCACACGAAATTGACAACCCATAAATTAAAAGAACCTGTTTCACGAGGGTAGTTCTTTGTCACTTAGAACTTCGTATTTTATTTATAGTCTGTGCTTACTAAGTTATTAAAAACTATCCTATTCAAAAACCAATCTTGCACCTAACAGATAAGGTTCTTATCAACAGCAAAGGTTATTTGGTAAGGATTAGATTATGAACTTAGTAATTTAAACCTTATGATTTATGGCACAGAAATTAAAATCGCCTTATTTGAGGGGCTCGCTACGAGTACTTCACCTTACTTTTTTTTAAGATTTTCTTAAAAAAAGTAAGGTGAAGTAGCGAGCCATCAGAAAAGGTCGGATATAGAGTTCATTTGAAGTAGTTCTAAGAATAATGGCAACATGCTGTGATATTTAGTAGCTGGAACTTGTCAGTGTACGAAGTTACAACTTGATTCTTTGAATTAAAAACCTCTTTTATGAAGACGGATACTTATTTCGGGAATCTCTTGTATCCGGTGGAGTTGACTTCAAACCACATACGAAGTCTTTGTTTGTATAGTTATGTTCCCCTGAAAACTGTCCTTTATTTTTGAAGTGAAAACTTCTTTAGCGGCGTTGAGCACTTTTCTGTAATGGGTATAAAATCTTAAACTCGCGTCAGGACACGTGACCCTGACCGAAAAAGCGTAGGACGGCGCAGGGCGCTTGTGTGAATGTTCGTGTGACTTTATTACTTTTAAAGAAGTTTGTATGCTGGATACATTCGTTGCTAGGTAACATTGTTTATAAAAGATGTACGTCACATTGGAAAATTATTGAAATAAAAAGTCAACCATTTTTGCGAGTTTTACTAAAATCTGTTCACAAGAAATTTCCAACAATTACTATTCAAGTTTTCACTTCTGCCGGCACTCCCAGAGTGCAACCCGTCGTTTTTTTTTTGTCTTGTGGTTTCCAGTAAATACTACTTCGGAGGTCAGAAAATTCTCAGTAGTTGCTTTTGTCCCCGATTAATGGCAATACCGCCTCCTCTGGTTTTAAGGGTTCCGTACTTTCGAAAGAAAAAACGGAACCCTTATAAGATCACTCGTGTGTCCGTCTGTCCGCCCTTCACAGCCAATTTTTTTTTGGGGTGTTAAAATCATCACATTAGAGGAGAGGAAAAGACTGTCAGATTGTTCCTTCTTAACCCTGGTTAAGAAGGAACAATCTGGGCCCTTAAGTTAAGGGCTATTAAAGAACACCGTGGATTTTAGTCAGTATGAGTCTGAAAGTCCCTCCCGTCCCGCCCTATGTAGAAGGAATCATTTGATGATTTTACCACGTAAAAAAAAGGGTCACGATATTTTGCTTAGATTGTTATTTTTCACAAGCTAGAGATTAAATAAGCTTTCTGAATTCGTGGTCAAAAATCTGACATTGCTATAATTTAAACCGGAGAACAATTAAATAAATGGTTTCAAAACGATTAGCTATTCTTTCCGATACGAGTTCGTGGGGAAAGTTAACAGGCGTGGTCGGAGCTCCCTCAGAGGCAGCGGTCACGATGTTTCGTGAGCCATTTGTCGGTACATTGTGTCATGCTTCGGGTGGAACTGTGGATAGACCACCCCGGTACTTCCTGTTGACGACCCTCTCGGTTGACGAAATTGTAGAAGGGTTTGGACTGGTCTGGTCTACTGAATCAGAACGTAGATGGTTCAAGTCCAGCTCGCAATTGAAGATCTCTGACCACAAAAAAAAAGAAAAAAAAATTGTACAATGAAGTATTCATTTTAGAAAGACTAAATTGGTTATTTCATCACTAAAATGTAACTTTTCTAATCCAGAAATCGAGTTTAGTACCACTACAGAAGCCATATACCAATGATGTAATTGTCCAATCGCTTTAAAACATAACAACATACAAACTGTTTTTGATCACAACAACGCAGCACAAAGTAGGCAACAAATTAATATACGGCATGAATATTCACTGCGACTGGCAACATTACCATATAATTGTGTTTGTCACAATTATTTCAAAATAATTACGGCGAACCTAATAAAATTCTGACCAAACTTGGGTATGGAGTTTTTTTGTTTTGTTTTGCTTACGTTTGTCTATTTTTGTGGCTAAATAATTACAGCCGCATAGGCCGATCTTCCGGGTTGAGCTGCGCTTGCCGAGGTTGGTCTGTGGATGGGTGACCATCTGTCATAGAGAGTTTCCTCCGTGCCTCGGAAAGCACGTAAAGCCGTTGGTCCCGGCTGTATTTGTAGATCTTTGACAGTCGTTACTGTTAGTCAGAAGCTCTAAAGTCTGACAACCAGTCTTACCATGGCGTATCGTATTACCCAGTTACTGGGTTGTGGAGGTCCGACAGGCAGTCGCTCCATGTAAAATACTGTAGCCAGCTGCATCTGGTGCGACTGGAAGCCGACCCCTATATAGTTGGGAAAAGGCTAGGCAGACGATGACGTTTGTCTTATGGATTATATAAATAACTTGTTTTACCATTAAATCGGAATTTGCAAATCCGTGTTGTGTTGTCGATGGAAAAGTAGCTTCAGCTTTTTGCATCTATTAAGCCCAAATCTTAGATCCTATCATTGAGGGCCAAGCGTCTGTTCTGCCAGTGTCCAAATGGGTAATCGTGATCCTGGAAAAAAAGGAATTGAAGGAACACAGTGGATTATAGTCAGTCCTTTCTGCACCACACAGGGTGCGAGGACAAAAAAAAAGCCTCAAATCTTACTTCATCGTCTTTTGTTTACTGGTAGATATAGACCTCTCTCACTCATATACTGTACCTAAAATACCTGCAAATAAATGTTTGCATTGCATGAGTATGGGTTGAAGAAGAGAATGACAGAGAATAGAAGTAGAATCGTAAATATAACGTCAGCACGTTATTGTATCAAAAACTCTAGATCGATAAGTTCATTTTCTATAATATGTATGTATTTAGAAATATATAAGTATGTTTATCAGTTGTCTAGTACCCATAACACAAGCTCTGCTTAGCTTGGGACTAGATGGCGTTGTGTGATAGTTGTGGAAAAAAAAAAAACGAAGGGTTGCACTCTGGGAGTGCCGGCAGAAGTGAAAACTTGAATAGTAATTGTTGGAAATATCTTGTGAACAGATTTTAGTAAAACTCGCAAAAATGGTTGACTTTTTATTTCAATAATTTTCCAATGTGACGTACATCTTTTATAAACAATGTTACCTAGCAACGAATGTCACACGAACATTCACGCAAGCGCCCTGCGCCGTCCTACGCTTTTTCGGTCAGGGTCACGTGTCCTGACGCGAGTTTAAGATTTTATACCCATTACAGAAAAAGTGCTCAACGCCGCTAAAGAAGTTTTCACTTCAAAAAATTGTGCTCATATGCAGTTTGTTTCATAAAAACAAGTTTCTCGTAAAGATCGTAGTACTTTCGATACAACCGTTTGATTTCATGCATATCAAATAGCAATACCCATCCAATAAATACAGTTCAGATAGGTTCTTAAAATTTAATGGAGCTGACTCATAAAAGCTTCGGAATTCACGGATTCCGAAAAAAACTACAAAGTTTCACCAATTCAAAAATGTCTAGTTTGATCGGTGTACAATTTTTTGTTGCAACTATATCCCCACGGAGACGTTTTTTCTAAAGAAATACGTAAAAAGACTTCGTGTATCGTGCGATACAGATTTCACGAAGAAAAAACTGTTTTAAAAAAACGTCAAGGAAAAAAGAGTGGACGGCCCCGCCTGCCTTGTGTCGCGACTTACAGACGCAAACGGGAGAAATTTCACGAGATATCGACGCTTTTAGATAGAACATCGATTCTTGTAATAACAACTAATGTAAGCTTGAATGGTGATGAATTTGAGAGTATGGTAATAAATTTAGATGGTCGTAAGTAAACCACAAACAATGGATGAAAGAAAGCGAATGACTGCAGAGATACCGTACTGACTTCAATTAAAGTGAGATAAGAGTATAAATAATTATGCATAGCATGCTTAATAAAAGATTCAAAAGTAGTGTTGGGACCAGAGTCAAAGTCAAAAGTGAATAATTAATTAGACACTAATCTCATTCTTAAAAAAGGTAAGAATAGCAAAAATTCCTAAAATAATATCAGCGAAGTTATGCAAAAGAGAAGCCAAAATGAAATACGTATAGAAGTTAAAGAAATTATACTTTATGGCACGTTTGGAATTTTTATAGTGGTTAATAGCTTTTAGCTCGAATATTTCATTGTCTGGAGTAGCCATTGTACCCGAATCATTAGCCTTTACTGAAATAGGAGTTAATACTTGTTCTATTATGACTTTGGTACCTATTGTAGTCTACGACGAAAATGTGGGAATTTTAACAGAAGTCAATCAACTTGATGGTCACACTATTAGAATTCCTCATCAAAATTCGTGTCTAGTTTCGAGTTGGTACCACTTGTACTAAATGTTTATGTTTAAGCTATTCAAAATTTTATAGTCTAACTTTGTCTTTCATTCCATTGTAGTGTTTGTATTTCGTCTTCTCTTATACAGTTTCTTTTCTACCAACAAATTTTGCTTCCGATTTCTAACTTATGTTATTTTTCTGATCATCCTTTACTAAAGGACTAGTAGTCTAGAAAGAGCTATGCCGATTGTTGTGTCCAAAAATAAGTTAAAAATAACTAAAACCCGACTACGAAAAAATCGCGCACTGAAAAGTACAAAACAAGAACAATATTCATTTGACCGAGTAATACCCGGGGTCGTGTGCCACCTGCAGTTGTTTCAGACAATCTTTATTGGCTAGGTATCACACGACCACGGCTATTACTCGGTCAAATGAATATTGTTCTTGTTTTATACTTTTCAGTGCGCGATTTTTTCGTAGTCGGGTTTTAGTTATTTGTAACTTATTTTTTATTTACACTATTTTGGGGTAATATTATTTGAAGTAAGTCCCTCCTTTTGGCTTTGCCGTAGTCCGGTAAAAACAGCAATTTTCTTTAGTTTACATTAAAAATCCTCAGTTCGTACGGTAGAGGCTTTATCTTCCCGTTCCAATCTCGTGTACAGCACAGAATCCGGTATCGTTGCATGCCGTCGCACACGGGTTGCCGCTGTCGTGTCTCTCCGCCAAATTATCACATACAACCTAGCTCTCTAAATCTACTCCTTAATACTCCGAAATAAGGGTGATAGAAACTGCAGCGACAATTTTGTGCACCGTCGCTGTCCCGCCATTTTACTTTAACTATTTTGTTATTCGATTAGCTGCTTTATCAGTATATGGTAAGGTTTACGTTGGTTGCAAATACAATTTTGTAGTAGACGCTTTTGCATTTGCTCTAGATTGCCTTCAAAATGGTTGTTAGTACGTCGTAATAGGGACGTAAACAACAGCATTGGCCTTTAGGCAGAATAAGTAGCTGTAGATGTATTTTTATTTACATTCAAAGGATTTTGTTCTCTACGATTCTTAAAATAAGGTTATGAATAAGCTGGTTCGTTATGTGAATAGCCACTTACCTGAGTTTTTACCGAGACACCCGTGCATTGTCTATTGGAAACATTCTTATGCATGTCTCATGAGTTTAGCGTGATGATAATTTCATATTAATATATTCAATGATTTACTAAATTATAGTTTATTTTGTCCTAAGTATAGAAGTCACTTATTATTGTTTTGTCTGCTGCAAATTTTGTCTCTTTGACTCGTGTAGATTTTACTAGAATAAAGAAAGAATTTAGGGAATGGGGACTAGCATCATCTATCCTGTGTGTTAAAACATTGTGATGCCCAAGTATCCGAAGCCTGGTGATGTTCCATTGTCTTCCAAACAGTGGATCAGGTTAGATGTTTACCGCTGAGGTGATTATGGAGAACGCAAAGGTTTCAAAATGACGAGTTGGAACACCGTGTGGTTTTGCTTAATAGCAATCTGACAGACCCCTCCACCCTCCACACGACGAGGGATGTCAATGGAGGATATCCACACGTAAAGATAAGGTTAGCTGTCTAGTGTTCTGAGCGAGCAAAGTTATAAGGGATAAGTTTTTATTATTTTTATGGTTCTGAGCTATGGCAGTGCATGCAGAATAAGATGTACAGACGCCAGCACATCAAACTACCTCAATCTGTCAAATTTCTTTAATATATTTTCAACCTTATCATAATGAAGGAAGATTAACCTTCGATTGCTAAAATTTGACAGATTCGGGTAGGTTGACCGTCTGTAACTTTATCACAAATTTTCAAAACGGACACAATCAAAATTAAAAATTTCAATAAAAATCTTGTCTGATCTTGTCCATCTCGTTTCTCTTGTAAACCTTAAATCATACGACAGCGTATGACTCGTTTACAAGTCAGCAAGTTCTCCAGACATTTCTATTTTTCTACAAAGACTTTCAACAGAATTGGTCATTTTTGCTGCAAGAACATCATTTTGTCACACTGTTGCGATGAAGACTGCCCGACCATTAGAGCGGAAAGGAAAACTTCGAAGAAAACATAACCAATAGAATTCGACATAATTCTTCAGCGGTTTGGGAAACTCTGCTGTACTACCCGTTCTTACTCGCTACTCTTAAAAGAACATAAATAATAAATAAATATTCCACAACTATCACACAACGCCATCTAGTCCCAAGCCAAGCAGAGCTTGTGTGATGGGTACTAGACAACTGATAAACATACCTATATATTTCTAAATACATACATATTTTAGATAAATTACACCCAGACACAGAACAAATGATCGTGCTCATCACACAAACATTTGTCCTGGGGGGGAATCGAACCCACGAATTCTGGCATAGCAGTCAGGGTCACTAACACTAGACCAACAGGCCTGTCAAAATATGCGGTGCAAACATGCGGCCCTGGTACTACCTCTTTTTTACCTGGCAAAATCTTCAAATTAGTCCTCTCGCTCTGGGTGAGGCTCAGGAGGGACTTTCAGGCTCGTATTGACTAAAACCCACGTCTTCCTTGAATAGCCCTTTACGTTTGGGAGCACAGTTACCTGTTTTGACAGTTCCACGACTCCGGAGACAGTCTCGCGACCCCGGAGACATACCCCCAACCCCAGAGACAATCCCACGACCCCGGAGACTGCATCGCGACCTCGCAGACATTTCCGCGACCCCGGAGACAGTCTCGCGACCGGATTCAGTACATCCGACACTCTTATCAACCCAACTACCAAAGACTTAACCCTAGTTCCTCTAGTGCCGGGTTTCTTAAAGTGGGGTCCATGGACCCCTTGGGGGTCCGTGGCATGTGCATCAGGGGTCCGCAGTAGGTCAATTACTCTTAACTTCTTGATTTTAAAAATAAGAGTAATGAAACTACCAATTATTAAAATTGTTTTTTCAATATAAATATGGCTTTTTTTGTTTCCTCAAAATATTCTTTGACAGGGGTCTGTGGAATTATTTATATTGTGAAAGTGGTCCGTGACTGCAAAAAGTTTAAGAAACCCTGCTCTAGTGTAACAGCTGGTGTTTACTGAGTAAACTGTAACAGTTCAAATGTCGAGGAAAACAGCAGTTTATCAAACAGTTAACATTCCTACAAGTCCCAGGTGTGTAGACCAGTGGACCTACTTCAATAAAATATCTATACTTACATAAGAAATACTTGTCTCGCTTTCGGTATGACTGTTACCTTTTAAGCCCTTATTGGCTGAATGGATTGTGAAAAGCTTAAAATTAGTCCATGAGCTGAGTTAGGACATGTGACTGCAAGTAATTTATGCGTAAAATCATTATCATAATCAGCCCACAATGTTCCTCTCTGTGAGAGGGAGTGGACCACATCCACCACATAGGCCCAGGTTGGTAGATGTCACTCTTTGGTTGTAGGACATGCCGGTCTCCTCATGATGTCTTCCGTCACCGTTTTGAGAGCAGTGGTGGTGAAATGAACTACACAAAGGAATACGCCTGGGTGGGTTCGAGCCTACGACTCACGGGGCCAACACTGTTAAAATAATGTGTCTTTTATATATGTAGGTATAATCCACGCGAGCAAAGCCACAGGTAAAGGATAATCCACTAAAAGACCTAAAACGCATTCAAAAAGTATCAAAACTACGCACTCCTCATGAATTATGCATGCGTAGCATTTTGTAATGTGTTAATGTTTTTATTTTAAGGTCATGTTCGTAGTAAAACAACGGTATTAGTACCCAGTACACGGAATTATGAATATAACTGGATAAGGGCAATTACAATTATAGTTACTTGCTGATCAGACACACATTGTCATGTCTTAGGAGCGTGTACTCAGTGCGGCATTACACACAAACTTTTAAGTCCTTTAATACAAGCTTTTATTTACTTTCACCTGTCCCGTTGTCTGTAATCAAATCTTGTAAGTTAAATTTGATCCACTTCCCGGTTTGCGACTGAACTGAAAAGCACGTAGATGTATATTGTATGACGATGCAATATTATGAGATGGCGCTGATCTGATGATGGAACTGAAAGATCGCCATAGGAACTCCTTAATGAAACGCCGCAAACCCACCGAGTTTAGACTCGTTTGATAACTCTCTTCAATAAAACCTTATTTTGAAAAGAACATAGATTTTTAAATGATTAATCCGCTTTTAATACAACTTCATTCGTATAACCATGAAGCCTAGTTGTAAACATTTATCGCAGTCTTTCATATAAACCCTCTCCTGACTAAAGTAGCCATATTTCAACGAGACACCATGGCCACGCAACCAGATCGTGCTGCCAACAAAATGTATAAAAATAAATGTATGGTTGCGCAACCAAGCGGACACCAGGTGCGATATAGATTGGTGGCGGTAACCTGGCTGTGTGCCCTCATGAGATAGGGCCCTAAAAATCACAACAATAAAAGAATTAGCAAAACCTGACTAGCTGTTCACTCGTGATGACGTGACCAAGGAAAATGATGCATTTCACATTTTTCCGCAAACTCCCTAGACTCGAGTAGGTGCAGTACCGTATCTTAATATTATTAAACACGAAACCTCAAATGACGTAAATACTTTGGCTTGACTACCAGCTATGTATTTGAGCCGTTTGGGGTTGAAACACTAGGGCCATGGGGTCCAAGTGCACACCAGGAATTGCTAAACGTATAGTCAAATCTTCTAGTAACCAGAAGGCTGGCCTATTTCTTGGCAAAGATTTTTTTCACAAAATTGCCACGTTGGATGGCAATGCTGCCAGCGTTCTGAGCACGTATCCCGTTGACAGCGATGTGGTTTTATTTTTTTACGCTCTTTGTTAGTTACCTTAATTATTATTAGATTAGTTAATTAAGTATTTAAATAAATGTAAATATTTCTTGAAATAAAAGTTCAAACACTAAAATACGAATACCAATAATACTAGTCATCATCATAACCATCACCACAACGTACTTAGTAGTCTGAGTCATGACACTGGCGAGTTCGAAGAATGAATACTAATTCCCAGCGATCGTATCGCATCGAAAGCGGTGCAACGGTGCAGAGCTAGCGTGCACAATGTCATGCCTGGTTACCGCCTGTCGGGTTATTGGCATCGATTATGTAAAAAGAATTATGTGGCTGGTAATATATTCGGTTAGTGGAAAAAAATGTTTTACGATTTTGGAGTAGGTAAATTGTTTTCAACGAAAGTAAGTGTACACACGGCTATACAAAGCTATACAAAACCAGTATAATCCGTCGAGCCGGGCATGATCCATGATCGGACAGCGAGTTGCCCATTACTCACTGCCCGCATGCCCGCGCCTACGGTGGCCGGAGATCGTCTTGCGACGTTCGTCGCCGTGGGCGTCTACCACTGCGGCTGGGGTGGAGGGAGGACGCTATCCTCTCCCTCACACGGCCCGCCTCCTCCTTCGCGAGCATGACTGCTTCGCAGAAGGAGGCGACCGCTTCCCACTCTGTCTCGCCCCGCACCATGGCCTCGACCAATGCCGGGCGCGAGAGGTCTCCGCCTATAGCCGTCGTGAGGACACGGTGATGCTCTGCCCAAGCGGGGCAGTCCTGCACCGTATGCTCCACCGTGTCTTCCGGACGATTCTCGCAGTGGTGACACCCAGGCGTTTCTTCCCTCCTTATCAGACACAGGTACCTCCCGAAACTTCCGTGTCCGGTGAGGACCTGTGTCATGCGGTAGGTAAGGACGCCGTGACGCCAATCCAGCCACTCCTCAAAGAGGGGTCTTACCGCCGCGATTGCGGCGTGCCCGGACCTGTGACACTGTGATTATTTAGCCACGAGCTCCTCAACTAACACAATACAAAAGCCAAACAGTAAAAAATCAAAAACAGGTACACAAAAATGAAACGCACAGAAAATCTACATATTATATTTTTAGTAATCACAAAAAAGCAAATGGCTGCCGCGTATTACATTTCTGAACAGAGTGCTCTCAATTAGGTTAATGTTAGAACGAGATGGTTCACACCTGTGCCTCCATTCTATTTATAATTAACACTACGAATACATTTAAAATATGTAAAATACAGCGCTCCACTTCACCTGTGCGAACAGTTTTTATAAATCTGGGGGAGATAGCACAGTGGGGTTTAAAGTATCGAAGACATTTGGACGGCGAGTAATGGGTAACTCGCTGTCCGGTCATCATTGAGCTTTCAGCAATCTGATGGGGCACAGAGGGCCAAACTGTTCAAACGAGTAACGAACAGTGACCCTTTTTTTGTCGCAGCCGTGAGGCAAACAATTTTGTACCAAACCTTTAAGTTATACTTTTTCAATCAGTTGTTCATTTTTCTTTTTCTTATGCATATTATTGTGTATCCCCTGTGTCTGTACCAATAAATGTTATTTCTTTCCTTCTCTTTCTATCGTGGTAAAATCATCAAATAAGTCCTGCCGTACTGGGCGGGACGGGAGGGTCTGTCGGACTCGTACTGACTAAAATTGATCCTTCAATAGTTCTTTACGTTCCAAGGTCAGGGTTACTTGATATGACAGTCCTGCGACCTAACCAAGTCCCTGGAACATAAATGGCAATTGAAGAGACACAGTTGATATAAGTCAGTACAATTTTGACAGTCCCTTCTGCTCCACCCAGTGCTCCCGCACTTATTTGACGAATTTTTCACAAAGAAAAACCTTTAAAAATGGGTGCTTCCCCCTCACTGGTTAACTGCGTCAATAAACAGTTTTATGTCCTTCGGTCCATCAGCATATTTTTTGGGGTTTTAAAATATGTATCTGTAGTGACTCTTTTATTTAATGTCCCATAGGTATTTCTTCATCATGTTATGGCGGGAGGGCTAAGAACGATTGCCTCATAAGTAACGTTGATATCAGCAAGCTGAATCTACTTGTACACTGTTTTCAGGAGGGCGAAGTACGACCACGATCTGCTCAGGATCTGAAAAATTAACAGATTTGTAACGTGTTCACAACGAATGCTAATCTGATAAGATAACAAACATTAATCCTTCACATTTTAAATTAAAAGTGGACGTATTGAAGTGTCTTATCAATCTATACTTAATATTACAAAGCTCAAAAGTTTGTTTTATTGAAAGCGTTAATCTCAGGAACAACTCGTTTTTATAAAATTTTTGATATTGTATAGGCCATTTAACGAGGAAGGCTATCCAAACTAATATTATAAATGCGAAAGTAACTCTGTCTGTATGTCTGTCTTTTCTTCACGCCTAAACTACTGAACCGATTTGTGTGAAATTTGGTACAGACAGAGTACAGTTTGGAACTTGAGAAAGGACATAGGATAGTTTTTATTACAAAAAATAAAAAAAACAAAAGTCACTATACCACGCGAACGAAGTCGCGGGTAAAAGCTAGTAGATATATAAAATCACGCTACCACCAAGAGAAGCGGGAGAAACCGCAAGAAACAGCAAGTTAAAAATACAGACAACCCCAAATCATAACATAAGAAATGATGACCTTAAAATAGCTGAACTGATTTTGATAAAACGTCTAAAAGTATCGCTGGAAAATCTGCTTTCAAAGAAAAAACAGCATTAAAAACGGTTCACTTATTTAAGAGCTTCGGTACTTCAGAAAGCTACAACACAGCGATCTTTAAAAAAAAACCCTCATTTTGAGTATAGAAAAGAAATAGTTAACTGCACAGTCAAAACAGTCTAAAAACTCTCACATCGTTCCTAAACACACGTGTATCAATAAGTTCAGATGCAATATCGTTCAAAAAGAAAACAATAAACCTCGTAACGTTACCATTCTAACTAGATATGAAAAACAACAGAGAACCGAGCGGGTATCTTATAAAACAGGCTATAAAAGTATGGCATAACGTGGTTGCAATGCAGAATAACCACAGTAGTTAAACTGTGGGTCGGATCCATCATTGAAGCTGTTAACCAATTCTCCAGTACAATGGTAACAAAGATCTTGAACGCCATTCAGGTAAGGTTTATCAGTTTAAAACCTTCTTTGGTGTTATTCTTCCTCGGTCCGAAGACCAAATTCTTCCTTGAGACATAAAATAATCGAGTGCCAGTAATCTACCAGTAATTTACCAGGCCTACGTTTTTCTCACATATCTAAGCATCGAAAAATTGTAACAATCTGTTTGTAAAACTATACCATATTTTAAAAGAGTAACCATGGAGTTTCTTGCCGGTTCTTCTCCATGGAATCGACCAACCCGAACCGAGCACCTGCTGTCGACGTTTTATAAGTGCCCTCATGGGCCTATGTGAAATAAAAACTTTTGATTTTGATTCTACAGCACAAGATGCTAAAGAAAAGGTCTTCCAAATAATCTACCTATCGAGAGATAGGTAGCAAACTATATATCTTACTATCTATTAATTCCATCATGTCTATCTCTATATATCTATGTAGTTGGGAAAAAGCTAGATCGATAAATAAAAGCATATTTTTTAATTTTTTCTCAACTACATGTTAGAATCGGCTTCCAGTCTTACTGGATGCTGTTGAATACCAGCATCTTATATTGTGTGACTGCTTATTTGACCTCGACAATTCACTTACTGGTTTAAGCTAAATTTACTTCTTACTTTCGCTCATCTACTGTTATATTTTCTAACTCCAAAACAATATTGTGTTCATAAGACCGTTATATGTAATAGTTCATTCTTTTGCACATAATTGCGTGACGACCTAAAAGCTACACCACCTGCAAATATAACTTATAATTTCATCGATGGTGTTCTTACATGTTCGCTTTGTGCTCGGAGTTCTACGGCAAAAGTTGGATATGCAAGTCATTGGAGAGCACTAGAAGGGGCATATCAAGGTTCTCAACCACTCTAAAATCCATCGATTGTAGTCACTGTGTGCGAAATCGGCTAGATGGCTTCATAAACAGTTCAGTATTTTATCAAGAGTCAGAACAACTGGTACTATTGTCCGATCACCTGCGTCCTCACGGCTGCAGTGTTATGGATTATTAGCAGCTAAAAATAACTCACCGTAGTGAATGCCCCCATGTTGAGGACCGTGAACTTCCACGCTGTCAGTCGGCATGCCTTCTGGGATCTATGATCATGGAACATGTTTTTTTTAAGGGATTCAAGGCCTTTCATAGAATTTGCAACTTTAAACATTTTAGATACGAGTTTAAGAAAAAAATATAGAACATTTTGAGATTGAAAACCTCCAGCAATGTCATTATCTAAGGGCATGCGGGCAGCGAATAATGGGCAACTCGCTATCCGACCATGGACCATGCCCTGGTCGACGGCGCGTTGTGTTCCACGCGCGCCTCAAAGAGTGTCAGCAAAATAATGGGGCCCCCCTCTAGAGTGCCAAAGCCTGCCGGTGTCGCGGGACTTACGAATTACCGTGACCCTGGAACGTAAAGGGCTATTGACGGACACCGTGGATCAGTGGAGTCAGTACGAGTCTGTACCTATCTAAACATTTATACAAATCTAAGCCATTAATTTCCTCGGGAAATCATGATTACTGGATTTTTTTCGCTCGCTTATAATTTTCGTGACTCTAAATTCAAAAATGTTACGTACCTCATCATAACAAGCAAAATGGTCCTTTTAGAAATTTCATCAGCCTCGTACCATGGACAATTATAAACAAACTCGTTTATTTCCGCACTCTGAAATACGTAATAGAAAACATGAATGCAGGAATAAAAAACAAAGATAGGAACACAATTTTAGTATATGTTTTGGGGCCATAAGTAAAATCCTGTGATAACATACAAGATAAAACTTAGAACTTTATTAACAGCGCATTTATAATGGCAGATATTCCATGAAACAGTGACGCGGGTCACTGCAGGCCATAAAGAAGATGTCGGGACCAACTGAATAGGTCCTAGCAGAACTGCAATCAGAACGTGCGGGTTAACGAAAAGTTTGAAAGAGATAAAGAAAGCCTTTCAGGCTCCAGGAGTGGGATAGATAGAGCAGACTAGGAAAATAAATTTGTTTTCGTACTGTAGACTGTACCATTGCGGTTTACTCTTTTAGTCCGTCAACGAAGATACGGCCCCGTACGATAGTAACTTGAAACTTTTAGGTGAATCCTACTCCCTATTAGTATTTAATTCATAAATTATCATAACAACACATTGAGAGTAAAGACAACTGTGCAATCGTTTTAACAATATTTTTTAGTTCGTGTCCCTATCTTGTGTCCGGAGGTGATATGGAGTAGAAAGCGCCTGAACCATCGATCAGAACCTACGAGTTTCGCACTTAGAGAGTAGCACCTCAGTACAGAATCATGATCACATTGTAAAAACAGGACCGTTATTAGAAAATATCCAACCTCTTCATTCGGCCTTATATCAATAACATTTTATCTCTATTATACAGCGTTAGGATACAGTATCTACGAGTAATACTAGACATAATACCTCCTTTACTAGCAATTCAATTGGAAGCAACACTAAGCCTCACTACGGAGTCTGTATCAATAGGATCATCTGTCTGGAGTATTCTGAGAGATTGTAGTACACTGCTAGTATTACATGAATTGATTGGTTTGACGTACTGTTTAGAATAGGTCCTAGTGTCCATGGAGTTTCTTGCTCGTTCTTCTCCATGGACGAATTAAGATTTGGAATGGATAACTGTAGTACTTCCACAGTTTTTATGTCCTGTGACTAGGACTGGTAACTACAGTGTTTTATTTTTGTCTTTTAAAATTCATTTTTTCTTATCAAGATTTGATCAAGATTGCAGTTTTTATTTGGCTTTTTTTACCACTTTCCAGTTTACAGTAGACTTGTCCCGTATTGGGTCGACGGCGCGTAGTGACGGGGCCTGTAGAGGGCCAAAGCCTGACGGGGTCGCGGGACTAACGAATTACCGTGAGCCCGGTACGTAAAGGGCTATTGAAAGACACCGTGGGTTTTAGTCAGTACAAGTCTGACAGTCCCTCCCGCCCTGCCCTAGGTGGGAGGACTCATTTGATGATTATACCACGTTAAAAAAAAAAAGACGGGTTGCACTCTGGGAGTGCCGGCAGAAGTGAAAACTTGAATGGTAATTGTTGGAAATATCTTGTGAACAGATTTTAGTAAAACTCGCAAAAATGGTTGACTTTTTATTTCAATAATGTTCCAATGTGACGTACATCTTTTATAAACAATGTTACCTAGCAACGAATGTATCCAGCATACAAACTTCTTTAAAAGTAATAAAGTCACACGAACATTCACGCAAGCGCCCTGCGCCGTCCTACGCTTTTTCGGTCAGGGTCACGTGTCCTGACGCGAGTTTAAGATTTTATACCCATTACAGAAAAGTGCTCAACGCCGCTAAAGAAGTTTTCACTTCAAAAATACTTGTCCTGTATTACGTCTTACATTGTGTCTGCTGTTTTCAAGTAAAGACAGGTGATGTTACAATTTGAGTAACATTTCAAAAGTAGGATTGGTGAACTTGTATGTCTGCAAAATGAATTATATCTTAACTTATATATAATAGAATCTTATTTACCGATTTCATCAATAAATCTCCGAAGTAACACATCATCGATATTTGTGATAGACTCATCAGAAGAAATGTGACGAACGCGAATATAATGGTCATCTGATCTATGACCTGAAACAACATGACACATTCAAATAATGACAGCTTAGGAGATATTC
The DNA here is from genome assembly GCA_943136025.2 of Agrotis puta. NCBI lineage: Eukaryota > Metazoa > Arthropoda > Insecta > Lepidoptera > Noctuidae > Agrotis > Agrotis puta. The sequence goes on along the minus strand of OW964189.2, from coordinate 4,262,036 downwards.
TTCGTATAACCGAAATTGTACTCGAGTAGCAAGCATTTAAATTTATCGAGATCTGTTCGCAACTGAATGCTATAGTAACTTATATTACTGTAAAAGCACGAACTGAGATAAATCTTAGGATTTATCGGTAAAACTTAATATTTAACTTTACCAAAGTCTGGTGTAGTTGATAAATTGTCACTCATTTCGTCAAAGAACGGGTGCCTTAGAAATCTCTGTTTTTATTATCATTAACCGAATTGACCCACAACTGGATATACGCTATACGCCTCCCTTTAGTATGTCTCACCGCTATGCTATTCTCTATAAACACAGCCTTATTGCCTTTGTCAAACAGACAGGCGAAAGCGAAGCGTTTCGTAAGTGATACCGATAACCAAAGCGAGAGGTCAGTCCGATAGTTCTGTCATGCTATCGGATCGCTTTCGCTGTTCTATGTGACTGGATTCAAATAATTCCATACATTACAAATTAAAACGTCACGCTTCGCATTCGCGACGCCTGTCTGTTTGACAAAGGCTTATGACTGCGCGGCCACAACGCTTCACCCACGCTGGGATTAAAGTTTGCTATTCGCTAAGTTATTGACAGCGACTCTAGAAGTCACTACTCGCGCTCCATGACTAGACGATCTCAAAGAAGAATCCAACGAGATTTCTTATAGAGAATAGAATAGCGGTTTTGATCAACCATTTACCATGAACAGTGTATAAGACGGGGATGCAAGGTATGATTGGAAGTCACACACTTAAGGCAAACATAACACAATACTAACGTAGCGCAAGCGCCAACAGGACGCCATTTGTTAATGGCGGCTTGCAAATTACGTCCTGATGGCGCTTCCGCTACGTTAGTGTTGTGTTAAGTATGCATAAAGAGTGTATGTCCCCATTATACCTCGCGTCCCCGTCTTATACATTGTTCCCCTACATCCATCAATTTTATCATCACTTATTTTAATCACAAGCCTTTTAAGCATACTTCTTTATATTTTAAACGTACCATCCTTAACATAGGTGTTCCCAAGTAAACCAATGAATATATTTATTTATTTATTGATGTCATAGTTACCGTAATATTGAAGGCACTGAGACATATAAGTATGGAGCTCGTCACGATATTAAATAGAGATGATTTTGAGTATAAGATCTCTGATTGGTCCACGAGACTGAAAAATGAGAAAGGAAATGTTCAAAAGAAAGAAGAAATAAAGATAATAAAAGATTAAATAGGATCATACATAAACAGTGACCTGAGGTCGCGGCAGGTCAAAGAAGATGACAGAACGACCTGGATGTCTTCCTTGAGAATCGGAAGGAAATAGCACATAGTCATGAACGTTTGAAAGAATACAGGGAGACCTTTGACCATCAGTGCTATAACACACCGGCTATTTCATTAATTAAGTATACATTTAGATACAGTACCTACACACAGTTCCTGGTTGACCAAGCTCTTTTTGGGTGTAGAAAAAAGCAAATGTTAACAAAAAGAGCATACTAGCCAAATGTTTTATAAGACACTAATAAAACGAAAACAAACAAAAAAATGTTCATTGTTTTGTGAAATTACGAAACATAATTAATGTGCAGACAAAACTTTAGTAAAAATTAACATTTAGGCTTATTTTACAACATTATACGCGAAGTCCTGAATGATTCTCTAGATTTTTTTTCTATTATCATGATTAAATCATACATGATTCAAGTCATGTTCAAGGTAATCATAGTAAGAAAGAAATCCCCGTTTTAATATCTAATCGTTTTCATTTATTGTAACACTCATACGTGATCAACCAACAATATTATCACTATCCGTATCTTCTTCATCGTAAAAAGAGAAATAAAATACATATTTATCTAACACAAGCCTTTTCCGCGGCTGCTCTCTTCATTTCTCTTTAAAGTGGAAGAAATCTACCTAATTCATAAGTCTTCTGCACGTACAGAAATGAAATGAAATGAAAATCCAATGGCTATTCTACCAAGAAGAAACAGTTATTCTATACAACCGAATTTTTCTTCCCGTAGACTAACGCACGCTTGACCCATTGATAAACAACTGAAGAATAAGAAACATATCTTTTCTATATGTTTAACGCCATGCTTATGACGATACAAATCTTTATACATTTTGTCTACTCTTTCGTGAACAAAAGCCATTGCTACGGGGCCATACTAAGCGTGCAGGGTTCCATCTATCTCAATGTGCCAAAATTTATCTAATCCGATTGAGCGATTTAGACATCAAAACGTAAAAAACAAACAAGCAAATTCACTTTCGCATTCATAATACTAGTTTCCTAACAGTAACACATGGTAGAGAATAATTCTCGGAATATAATTACCATGGCACTATGGCAGTCACTCAGAACCTCATAAACGTTGTAATGATGAAATTTTATGGTATTTTCTCAGTACACCCATTAAATGCTAGTAAAACGCATCGACTAAGAAAGCTGCATTTAATTTGTTTTGACTAGCTCTTACATACTAACATTAACTCGATTATATTGCCAATGAGGATGAACAGAAACTACAATCCGCCATGTCACCTATTGCTGTTCTTATAAGCCGAACAAAAGACCTCACCCTTAGACCATCACTCTCTTTTTCTCTCTCTCTTCTTCAACACTTAGTCACCCAACACTGAGTGAAGATCTGTTCCAAATATTTCTATTCTGGCGATTTTGTGATTATAGACCATCGCGCTGAAATACAATTCTCTACTTGCATCCATCAGTTGCCCGCGACTCTCACAATGTCATCGGTCGACCTGGTGAGAGGTCTTGCTTCTTCATTTTAATTGTTACTATATTAATTTGTATTGTAACATTCTAAACCTTGTTTCAGTGCATTAAAAAAGGTAAAATATTTTATTGGCATCTATTTATACCCTTTTTTCACTCTCTTGTCTTTCAGAACTTTCCTCCATAATCTATCGTTCTAACTTTTAAAATATGCCAATGCTCACATCTTTAGTTCTTTATGCTAAAGGTGGTAGGAATAATTTATTATTTTCTCATATTCATATTTTTAGTACGACGAGTATTTTTAGTAACAGAATTGACGCTTTCCTGTAGGTACGAGTTTAATTTTCATCACTATTTTGTCATTCTAGTGCCCCGGGCCAAGGTCTAGAGGCCCTCAAAATGGCGATCACCATCAGCTTATCATTTTGGTCTTTTCTCTTTTCTTTTGTCAGGTCTTTTCCAGTACGAGTTGGTAAATGTCACATTTCTTCGAATTTTTGATTCTAGAACATGCCAGTTTCCTCAAGATGTTTCCTTTACCGTTTTGAGAACAGTAATGATGAAACAAATTACACAAAGTAATGCGCCTGACTGGGTTCAAATCCACGACCTTACAACTCGTACCTACGAGTAAGTCTGGGCCACCACTGCTCTTGCCAACAAATGGCAATCACTTAAATGTAACTATGAATAGTCCCTCGCGGTGTCTTCTTCATAAGGACTACACGACTGAATGACGTGACCAGTCAGGCGATATGAATTATTATTCGTCACACACTCCACCTAGGCAAACCAATGGCCTAGCTAAGTTTATTTAGTTATTCAAATCACAACAAGTTTGCAATTAATTTTACGTTTTATGTTTAAACTACTGCATGAATAAGTTACAGGCATGCACATCTGGGTTATTAGGTAACGTACAACTTTCGCGTTTATGACATTGTCAAGGTTGAATGCGATGTGAAAACTGTGAGGACTGAAGTTGAAGACAAGCATGAAGTAATAACTGGACGGTTGGTTAGCGAATGTTGCCCAAATGTTGGCGACACGGTTGGAGCAGCGGCTGAGTAAGTCACTGTTGCTTCAGATCAGATTGTTTGTTAGCGTGAGTTTAAATGTTTAGTTTTTAACGCACCAACAATACGGGATAAAACATACGTAAATGTAAGGCAACGTTTCAAACGACATGAGCTAGGGATACATTTTCGATTACAATTCGCAAGATATACTTACTCGATAAGGTCCCAATGTCTCACCACAGCCCTCGCCAGGTTCCTCTGAGTCTCATGCTTTGAAGGAGACACACAGTTCTCAAACTGGAGGCCCAATAGATGGAAGTGCATGTTCAGGTACACACAGAGCGCGTAGAAGAGAGTGTCGCATCCAAACACGTTTAATATTACTACTTCTGCTGAAAGTTGTATAAAATTATTTTTGAGCTTCTATAGTATTGTTACCTGTTCCTATTACCTCATCACCTGAATGAAGAAGAAATATTTGTGGTCCAGATATTACTTGATCAAATTTACAGCCTGATTTCTTTCTGTTGAATTTTTGCATTCTTCCTTTTGTGCTATGCTAGGCCCAGAAGTGGCTTACTTAACTCTCAGTATGAGGACACCCTTAGTGGGTGAGGACACCCTTAGTACCCATACTTTTTTATTGGTTGCTCCCGCCCTGGGTGGAGGCACTGTCAAATTCTTACTGACTAAAAATCTATCCTGTTCTTCCGGTTAATCTTTGCGTTCCAGGGCCGGGCTTCCCTTTTAAAACAGTCCTACGACCCTGTGCAAAGAGAAAACTGATTTTCTTTACTAACATAGATTTCTTGAAAATAGTATCACGTATTTCTAGACATCTTCTTTCCCATATAACAAATAAACTTAAATAAAACATGACTTTACATCAAGTAATTCAAATCATTCTCCATTACTTACTAAAGTAATTCTGCGAAAATAACTAGAAAAGGCATTGAACACAGTGAATGCAAGGTTTCGCATTACAATGGATATTGAAATCCAGTAAGTAGCAACGTGCAGGCAATTCATAAATATTAGAAGCTGATTTATTATGACTGTGAGGTGAATCATCTAACTACTGTTATACTTGGTCTATGATACTCGTATTAGAGTCTTAAATTATGATAATTAACTGTGTTATAATGATTAGCGTTACATAATGTAGGTGATTTGTAATTTTAATATTTGGTAAAAGATTTAAATTTTCTGACCGTTAATAATATAATAAGTCCGACGAGGATACATCTGACAATGTAAGTCGTAAAACTAACAAAGAAAACAGGTTATTTACTTACTCGCCCAAAGCTGAAGAAAATATATAAAAGGCCAAAACTTAGTCTTGTAGACATCAAAAAGAGGGAATTTGACCATATAAGGGTAATTTATATCATACTCGCCATTTTTGTGATAATTATACAAAGATATTAAAATAGGAGTACAGCAGAAAGCAGAGACGACAAGTATGTAAATACCCATGAGTAAACCTTGAACAAATTTCAACATCTTCATTGATTTTATGACAATTTTGCGTTCGATTCCGCCTTCGTCGACAAACGATGGGTGTATCTTTTTCAATTTGGCCACTACCTTTACCAATGTTCCTCTATTGAAGTATACAAACCAAGATTTCATAGTCCCCAGTAAACTTATTGTTATGCATGGCGATATTAAGGACAGTTCCACGAAAGGTCTGCCGATTCGTATGCCGTCTACAATCCAGTAAGTTTCGCCGAATAAAACTGTGTATAGAACTATAAAGTTCCACGGATATAAATAGTTATTTACGAAGTAGTCTATGACTTTATTCAAAGGATCATTTGAGATTTTGATTCCAGATAGTAGGAGAGCATTTCTTGTTACTTTTAATGTCTTTTCGAACTCTTTTTCAGACAGAGTATCGTCCTTCATATTTGTATATGGTAATTCTTCTATTTTATTTTCTTCTGGCACAGTTTGAGTTCACTTATTAATTTTAACTGATCAGGAGTGTGTTGCTTCTTCAAAATCCGTACTTGAAATAAACTCTTTGATAGGAACTTCTTTGAGTATGAAACATTTTAAACAATCTCTTTGAAGTTAAAGTATAGGTGTCTGGTATTGATAATTACCTACTCAGTGCTGACTAAACTAAGTAGTTCTGTGTTTATCATTTTAATTAAAGGGTGCCTTCTCTTTTGCTCCTATTTTTGGTTGTTTAGTTTGTAATTTATTTCTTTGTGTTTTGAATACGATTAATTCTTAATAGAGAAAACTAAGTTCTACTGCTTACCAAAAATTGATCTTTGAGTTAATGTAAAATATTATTTATTGGTTGATCCCGCTGCCTCCCAGAGGTTTTTGTCAGTAAGTGTCTGAACCCTTCCAATATTTCAAGGAGGACAACCATTGAAGACTTCGAAAGGGAAAGGTGGGTACCTATATAAATTAAGAGTAAATCAATAAAGAAAGTTAGAAATATGCACACCGTAATCTGAAGTTAGCAACTTCAGTAAACGATTTAGAAGATAATGGGCGAACAAATCAAAATTATACTTTAACAAGCTTTTTTTTGCGTGGTAAAATCATCAAATGAGTCCTCAACCCAGGGCAGGGCCGGAGGGACTGTCAGACTTGTACTGACTAAAATCCACGGTGTCCTTCACGAGCCCTTTACGTACCGGGGTCACTAAGTCCCGCGACCCCGGATACTTTAACAAGCTTAACAGAAAAATGTCGCCGTTTTACAAACTCTAATTAAGCATGAAATGTCTGGCGTTCCACAGTAAACTGGTTGAATCCTCATTACTAATGTGTAATTACGTAATGCTAATTTGCTGATATTTCACAGTGGAGCCATTAAAAACAAAAAATAAACGCTTAGTGAACAAGTTTTAGGAATGACGATGAATAGTGAAAGCAAAATTAAACTAGAGTCCACGCCATGATTAAAGTCCTTTGGACGCGGCGCTAGTGTCTATGTCATTACATCAAATTGCATTAAAAAATTTAGTACCATTATCAGCACGTCATGAATGATGGCGCAGAATCTACAAGTTTGTACTTAAAACTAGAGGGCTGAGCCAATTTTAGTTAGGTTGAAAGATGCAGTTTTCATAAAAGTCTTCTTATACATTAAACAACCCGTACAAGTCGTAAAAATAATCGATACCAATTATAACTGTCTCTATCCTAAACACTGGCCATAGAAATCGCAGTTCCATTTTCAAAAACAAAAAAAAGAACAGTCCCTAATTAAATAAACAATAATTCCCGCCATTTTGTGAACAAACGTCGGGACTATTTATGATCGATAGCCCACAATAACCATCATAATCTTCGTTTCCAAAAACTTGGAACTTTTGATCCGCCGTCAGAAAACGGCGGAAAAAAAACCTAGTTTCATACTTTTGTTTGCCAGTCTGGTCGAAGTTTTAAAAAAAAATGTCGGCGCAGACAAAGGGGCTCGGTTTTATCCGGTCGGGGGACGGGGCTCATGAATATGTAAGCTAACTTCACCGTTACGTCTACCTGCTATTGGAGTTCGAAACTTTGACTTGATCTAAGTTTAGTGTTTGTCATCTGTCATTTAAATTGCTGGAATTTCTATTTTGGCTGAAGGTCTGAATGAGAATTGGGTTGTGATTTTTCTTTTCTATTATTTCTTTGCTTTGCTCTCTTTGGTACTCGTAGTTCTCCTGTCTTGTGATTGTCGTTGAAGCTATGCAATGCAAGTTGTTATTCATAAGTATATACTTAATTTCCCAAGATATGATTAAATTTGTAACTAACTTGTATTCACTAGATTCATTCGTTCATATTATATCAACCGTCGTTAATTTCTATCAATAAGCGCTTAATGACGGAGAGGTGGAAATTTTTATTTAACCAGTCTGTTTGGACCCGATGTTGTTGGGTTGGGTCTAGTGTCCCCAATTTCAAGGATTGCACCCAATTACAAATCACCCTGTATTTTCTAAGTCTATCTTTTTTATCATTTTTCTATATTATTATTGGGGTTTTTATCCACACGGATATGCCAACCCCATCATAACTTAATACTATTAGAAAAATACAGGAGAATCTAGTCTACATATCTTAGACACTGACATCGTGAAAAAAACTGGACTTATAAAGATTTGAGCAAAAGTGTGGAACAATAATTAAACGCTAACACCCTTATTAAAAAACGCGAAACTTGCCAAAGTTGTTTCTTAAAAAATGTACAGTTAATCTGAAGATTATCCTGGTTGGAACTTTAGTTCACGTTTATTAATAAGCATGTAATTGTTTTGAACAGCATTAGTTTACCCAGCATGTTGATTATAACGACATCCTTGGGGATTAAGTTCCTTGTTCTGAAGAAATGGTGATGTAGGAGACTGCTCGTTCGAGAGGGCGCTTGAAGAAGCACATGAATGCATATGGGCGAGGCTTTTGACCAGCATAGAAACATCAACGACAGAAAATAAATTATGAACAATGTTTTATGCAGAAAGTCTAAAAAAAATTGTAAATAATAAATACTACTAATCTTAATAATAATGTAGTCATCTTGAAATAGAGTAAAGAATCGTTAAGGAGATTTTAATGTTATTGTTTTTCTTATCAACCGTCTTCGATAGCACTTTATGTAGATAAATGATCCGTTTATGACATTGATTAAACAACCATCAATCATAATAATCAAAATGGCTAATCGAAATAAATGTGCTTAGATATGTGTGCATATGAGTGTGCGTAAAGATAGATAAGTCAAGTCATCTCCTGACTCTGTTCGCATTGATCTGGGATTGCGAAACCTGGACTTGTATATACAAGTCAGAGGCCTGCGGTGTTCCCAGTGACGGCTTAATTAACTCTGACACCAGAGGGTGAAGACAATGCTAGGTGACGCTGTGTTTTCTTCGTATACTATATACGAAGTAGACAGTACAAGAATGCCGCGGAGGGCGGGTTACGGTGACCGGTGAGTGATGACGTCACCCGCCAACACTACATATTAGGTTACCGCGGCCTCTCAGGTAACAAACCTCCTGAGGAAAAACAAAAAAACCCAGGAAATGTGCAATGCGTCTCCTTAACGATAGATCCTTAAAAAACAAAACATTTTTCTCCTTACGAGACGTTAAACAGCCAGCAATGAGTCAGTATTGCCACACAGCATTAGGGAATGTTGCGAAATAAAGTATCTACTGCGCTGAGATCATTATCACAAGTAGGCGAAACCAGTCTGCTGCGTTCAGTGGGCAGAAACGCAAGTTTTTAATTGCCAACGAATAAATTATGCGCGCTTATGACTCCCTGGTACCCGGCGCGCCGTAACGGCACTAGTAAGTTTGTGATCGGAGGCTCTAGCGTGAACGAGCGATGCTAACATAATTAGGCGAGATAAATAGTCGTAGCTAAGCATAAGCCAAGCCAAAGTCAGTGCTTAGCGACGTTCTAAACATCCATTTCGTATAAATACACAGTCCTTTAGTATTTACTTTCGATGAAAACCAACCTAATAATGAGCCAATACTTGGCTTAGCCATAGCATCGATTTTCGTGAACTTAGCACGTTTTAAGTATGGATTTGATATTAGTGTTTGTGTTATTGTCAAATGTCAATAATTACATACATAAGTGTCATATTAAAAGGCGTTAAATGTATTCATTTTAATTTATTTGTAGACTAAAATACTTTTTATTATAATATTGGAACGTAAATAAAATTTTTTGGTCAAAAAAAAGAAAATACGAGCATCGTTTGTCTTTTCAAACAGACAGGCGAAAGCGAAGCGTTACCGAAGCGATACCGAACCGAAGCGAGACGTCAGTCCGATAGTTCTGTCACGCTATCGGATGGCTGTCGCTTTTCTTTGTGACTGGATTCAAACAATTCCATACATTACAAATAAAAACGTCACGCTTCGCATTCGTCACGCCTGTCAGTTTGACACAGGCTTTAGTATTTTGGTATTTTTTGGCGATTAACGCTATTAGTAACACTCATAGATAAACTAACCCGCACTGGGCCTGCGTGGTGTATTACTCGCAGAGAGGAGGCCTGTGTCTCAGCAGTAGAAACTTTATAGCCTGATTTTGACATAGATATAAATAAAAACGTTTGTCTAAATCCTACTAAGAATATAAACGTGAAAGTTTGTTTGGATGGATGGATGTTTGTTGCACTTTCACGCAAAAACCTCCGAACAGATTTAGATGAAATATGGTACACAGATAGTTTATAACCTGGATTAACACATAGGACAGTTTTATCCCGATTTTATGTTCCCGTGGGAGAATTTTCGAGTTGTAGCGGGTGAAGCCACTGGAAACAGCTAGTGTTAAATAAATTCTTAACAAAATTGAAAATACTCAAATTGAAAATATTACTATATTCAATTTTATATTGCAAGTATTTTCTTATAATTTTTCGCACTCTCGTGTTAGCGCCTCAGAGCTATGCCAGCAATGTAGTTTATTGTATTTTAAAATAAAGAAGCTAAAATGTTGCGGAGTTTCTGAATTTTTTACAATCAAGTCTACGTGGACGGAATTGTTTTCATTTTTATGTGGCCAGTCTAGGCACTTTGATATACTTTATTGAATCGTTTAAAATGGCGGCATGAACCTCAGGAATATCTTCAAGGAACGTTAAACCAAGAAAACAAGGACAATACCCCATTACAATAATCAAGTACTGATTCATATTAAGCGTATTTGATTGAAATAATGTTGAATTTCAAGATTTACAAGAAATTCTTGTTCCTTACTCAAGAACCGTGAAGTTTTGATAATTTAATCGTTTATTTATTTTGAATTCGCTAGTCACGAATGTACCTACTCAGTAACATTGAGGAGAGTCGTGCAAATCGCATTTAGCATAAATGTGGTAGACTGAAATATGATAATTATAACATAATTGCACCGTTTGACCAGGTGCTACGGCTCTATGACATTGGAATACTACTATTCCAATCTACTACTACTACTATCTTGAAATTGGCATATATATATATAGATCTTATGCCAATTTCAAGATCAATCCATGGAATGAGTATTGACTCATTCATCGTTTACCAAGATGTTGCTAATCTATAACTGATTAAGATGACAAACAATGTAGTTTTCTACGACACAATCACAGATCATAAGACATTTCATCTTTGTCTACAGGACTGCAACGAAACTGCAATGTCTCTGGAACTGCATATATTTGTAGTCAGCGATGATAAGTCAGATAGAAATAGTATAACAACTAAGCTGATACAGAAGACACTATGAACAGACGCGTGAAGAAGTGTGCTTCACCGTCGATCACATCATCGCTTACCATCAGGCGAGATAGTAATCAAACGCAATGATGTGGTCGACGGTGAAGCACGCTTGCCTAGAAGTAACTTAATCACTGTTGACTTAAAGACGAGTTGCATCTATGAACACAGACTCTGGCAGGGAATTCCACTAAGGAGTTCCTTAAGCTCGTTTGATGTAAAATTCTAAAAGAAATTTTCAAGCATTTGTGACCGTCTGACAGTGCCTCCCGCCCTGGGTGGGAGGACTCATTTGATGATTTTACCAAGAAAAAAAAACGACAGGTTGCACTCTGGGAGTGCCGGCAGAAGTGAAAACTTGAATAGTAATAAACACACACGAACATTCGCGCAAGCGTCCTGCGCCGTCTTACGAATTTTCGATCAGGTCACGTGTCCTGACGCGAGTTTAACATTTTTTACCCATTCCAAAAAAAGTGCACAACGCCGCTAAAGAAGCTTTCACTTCAAAAAAAAAAGCATTTGTGACCGTTGATTTGCGTACAAACAAAATAGAACCTCATGCAAGCGCTTCTGCTAATAAACTTCAATTCACGTAATTGCAGAGTCTGGGTGAGATCATTGTGCATCGTCAATTGTTGCTAGTTTAACTAGTGTCACGTGGCGGGGACAATGACCTCGGAATATATTCGCACCACACAGTGTGTTGCATGGACGATGACAACTTATTTGAATTGCCAGCTAATTCGTCACTAGAACTGATAATATATTATGATTTATTATTCAAATTGATGTTGCTCTCTACTTCAAATTTTATGGTATTCAAGCTGTGTATGGTATACACAGTGCGAGTGCGGTGCTCCAGTACAAACAATGCCATTTTATCGTGGTAAAATCATCAAATGAGTCGGGTCCCAGGTGGGATGTGTGGGACTGTCAGTCTTGTACTGACTTAAATCCAGGGTGATCCGAGGAATATTGCTTAAAGTGACCGACCCGTTGATGGTTTTCTATGAATAATTTTTTAATTTGATGTTGCTCTCTATTTCATAGATAATATGGTATTCAAGCTGTGTATGGTATACACAATATGAGAGTGATACTCCTGTACAAACAATGCGTATTGTTGGAGTGTCGACGATCTGACGTAACTGTCTACCTAACTACTCTACAAAAGGAGAAGAACAATCTAAGGACAAGGCATCTATTTCCTGTAAGATATACATCATTATTTTTATTTAACGATGGGTTCGCATTTGACCATTATTATCTGATTGTAAGAGAAGATGTGGTCGACGATGAAGCACGCTTGTCTAAAAGTAACCTTTTCACTCTTGACTTGAAGACCCCAAGGTTACGGCTGTCAGGAAATTCAGACGCCAGCAGGGAAATCCACTCCTTTGCTGTGCGTAGGTACAATAAAAGTATTGGCAAAATGTCTATGGTTAATGTAATACAAAGAGACAGAGAGTCCTTTGATTGCATTCCTCTCTTACTAGACGGAGTATGGCAATTTTGTTTGGTTAAGGAAGTCAGTCAGTCTATGGTGTACAATCTACATCCTCGATCGTCACTATTCGAAATAAAATACTGAGATAAGGTGTTATCTTATAGTCTACTCTTCAGACAATTTTAGAGATGGGAAACTTACTCGTAAATACCGACTTTAAGGTTCAAATTCACCATTATGTTACAAATTACTCTGCACATGGTTTCACATGACGAATTTGGTACTAACAAACCTCTTTTTGAATGCAGGAAATTGCTCTAATTAATTTGACTAACAAATACCTTACCATAACTTAATATTATGACAATTTAAACCTTTAAGAGCTATTTCCTTAAGTTTGCCATATGCCATTACCTCCCAGAATTTGATTTTTATTACCAACACTACTAGATGGCTTTTTTATTTCAAAATCAGTGGGTTAGATTATACGAGTATTGAAAAAATAAAAAAATAAATGCAGGTTTTGTTTTTGACAAAATCGGCCTCGAGACTCCTTTCAGTATTTTTCGATGTTCTTCATAGTTTCGGATATAGCCATCCACGCCCAGTTGAAAAATTCACTCTGTTTATACACACCACTGGTTCTAATCTTTGGTTCTAGTCTTTACCGGTTTTCTCTCCTTCTAAATCTATACTTACTTACGTAACAAATGAGGTCAGAATTAGACAGAGCTACAGCCCAGTGGGCTGTATCAATGATAATCTCAAGTCAGAAGCATTAGAAGCGACACTGATTGCGAACTCCACGTCATCCATCACCGGCGTGGCGGTGTCAAGGTCCGCCATTGTTGCCGCCTCCATCGCGTATTTAATTTCTATTGCTTTGAACTTTTTGTTTGTTGTTACATTCATGAGTACATGTAACAGCTAAAGTTCCACAATTGTTGTTTTCTCTCTTTGTTTTGAATAGTGTGTGTATTTGAGCCTTTTGTTATCCACTGCTGGACTTTGGCCGCTACCAGGCTGCTCCACATAACCCAGTTCTCCGCTTGCCGCATCCTGTTTTTCCCAGCCACCTTCCTAAGGACATCAGTTAATCTAACTGAATGAGTGGGCACGAAAATTAAAAAAAAATATCAGTATCATTGTTATTTTTGTAGATTCCACTTATTATGTTCGTTATTATCTAGATAGTTTTATCAATGATATCAGCTATATCAAGTTCATTAACTTCTTGACTTTCGTCAAAATCATTGCCAAGATTTGCATCACTTAGGTGCAAAGATTTTGATCTACTATCAAACGTAAATTCTCTTAAAATTCAATGTACGTTATTGAATTTCAACTATATCCTACTGTAAATTAAGTTGTTTTTTAAAACAATCAGTTCTAATGCTACAAAAGTGCAGCATAAGCTGTTGTTACTGTTCCAAATACATACTAATTCGTTTATTTTTGGGGAATTTAATTGTTGTAACCTTTTCATCTTTTCTTATCGGGCACATAATACACTCTATGCTTGGTATCATATAGAGTACCATATATGTTAATCATTTCTTTATAACGCTTTATTGTAGTCTTCGCAGAAATCGTCAATGTATCCTTATTCTGATTATCTTTTATCTTCAGTACATAGAAAACTCATTATCCTAATTCCATTTCTCATTCATCAACTTTTTATTTCTTTGTATGGGCTACATAATTTATCATTATATTCGCCATATCATCACCCACGTTATTTTTATCGTTTCTATAGAAAGTTGAGGTTAATAGGGATCTATTACCTTTTTGTAATTGTGTTCAGTAGCTGCTTTTATATCATGGGTTTTATTATCAATTTATTTTTGCTAATTTACTGAAGTTTAGGCTGATTTTACTAATGTTCCATAAGGTTTATCAACCTCAAGGTATAATTAAAAAATCGTAGTTTTTTGTTACGACTTCATTTGTTGGAGGTCGATAATATTCCCGGAGACTACTACAAGTATACTACGACCTAAGTTATAGCCTACCTATCCAATGTATCAAACATCGAAGTTCTTATATTCGTCAAAGGGAACATCCGAAAGAGAAAAAGTAAGTTTTTACTTAAAGTTTGTTTATAATTTTAGTACTGTATTTACTTTGGCATTTACAACATTAGTATTCGTTTTAAAAATTAATATTCCTATACAATTTTATTATTCTCACTTCATTTACCGCTAGATTACAGCTGTTTGTGATAAAAAAAAAACCTTTCAAATCTTCAAAGAATTACAAATACAGGAAAACAAAATACTGAACAAAGAAAGCAATAATTACTAACAGTACAATTAAAGGCGGCATAAACAAAGTCGTTTTGAACAAAAACAAATGTGTCAATAAAGAAGAAATAACAAAAGAGTCCAAAATGTTATGATAACGGAACAACATTTTGTTCAAAGAGCTCATTAAAGTCAATGCAACTCAAGGTCGATTTGAAGGTAGGTTCGCAACAAGGTCACCCGACAAAAACTATGACGGTGCTTTGTAAATGATTTTATTGGTGATAACATTAAAAGCAAAGTTATTGCTTTGAATGATGCCGACTGGGGCCTAAAGATGAAAAAAATGGTCGTGAAAGGAAAAGGCTTCTTGCCCTACACGTCGTTCATGATCAGCCAATAACTTTTCCGCTGTTTGGAACAGAACCGACAAACAGAGAGATTTTTAAGAGAGAGGACCTAAGTTAGGGTTGCTATCCGTCCGGGTTTTGGAGGGCATCCGGAGTGTGTTTGGGTGTTTCTTTTGTAGTCCTGTTTTAAAAATTGTTAGTCTTGGCCGCCCGCGACACACGCACACTGTCCCCCACCCCTCCCGACGCAGTTGCCACGGTGCGCACTTCGACTCATGTCCTGGTTCTGGACTCTAAAATCTGGGGTTTCAACTTCGTCTTGTCCTGGTTTCCAAATTTTAGAGATAGCAACCCTAGCCTAAGTCCACCTTGTGGGCCCAAGAGTGCTTTTCTCTAAGGATGCCTACAGGCTTTCCGCTGCCCCAGAGTCGAAACTACAGTTTGAAATTCACTTATTCACTTGAGTTTACTAGGCTACTGACAGCGACGTGTCGCAACTATTTTTCCAAGCTTTGTCTCGACGACGAACTCATTGTAGCTTACAGCGTAGATATTGTATATTGAAATTTAAAGAACACCATGGCTGTGCATGGTTATGGCCGACCTCTATTTGTAAACTTACACTAAACTAGTCTTGAGTACTCAGGTCACGGGACTCACGAATTACCGTGACCCCGGAACGTAAAGGGCTATTGAAGGACACCGTGGATTTTAATCAGTACGAGTCTGACAGTCCCTCCCGCTCTGCCCTGGCGAGGGAGGACTCATTTGATGATTTTACAACGATAACGCATTTACGCTTCATGTAGAGAGATCTTACTCTGTCGCGACGTTTTCCTTCACCAACTCTACGTGTATATAGAATTAATTTATTTAAAACATAAAAAAAATGTAGAACTAAAACTGTAGCAATAATAAAAATTGTTTTAAATACAAATTACTCCATAAAAGAAGCCGCCGTAAAACAATAAAGTAATGTAAACGAAAGTGAAGTTCGAGTAGAAAGTCGCGCATCAGAATGCTTCTATCAACAAAGAAGTTTATGAGACAACGTCTTTATTACGAGAACTGAGTAACTGCACTGTAAACTCATTAACTTTTGTTACCTTCAACTAGAAGATTACTGGAGCCGCTTTTATTGAGGACTAGTGTCTCGCTCCGATTTCGCACTAGAAAAAAAGACTAGTTGAAAAATATCTTTTGACTAGCTGTTCCCCGCGATTTCGCCCGCTGCTCGGCTCCTTTTGGTCGTAACGCGGTGATTTGCATTTCGTTCACCAAAACTAGCACAATTTGCTAAAATAATACGAGTTTGAGCAAATTAAATGATTATATAAAAAAATTGAGGTTGTTTTTTTTTAAATTTGTGAATAAGTAAGTAGCTAGTCTGTGGTCTATACTAAAAATAGTTAGGAATTTAGATGATAAAACGTCATTACATAAATATGACCTAAGAGAAGAAGCAGTACTTGATGCTTCAAACATTAGGACTAATGTTGGAAAGCAATATTATAGCAGGAATTATCCTTTCATAATGATTAATATTGTTCATAAATTTGGACACACAGTGAGCTCCAGCCAGCCACTTCTCTCGCAGGACAGATAACCGTTAGGGTCAACGTGACGGGTGGAGACAACAACTAGGCGAACGTAGTGTAGGGCGCGCTACGGGTAGGAGTAGCAACGACCTGCGGAAGGCAGCCGGCAGAGACTTGATGAGGAAAGCTCAAGACCGGGCTCAGTGGCGTACATTGGGAGAGGCCTATGTCCAACAGTGGACTAGAGGCCGATGATGATGACACACACGCAGACTTTGGAATAGAGAGTTATTTCCATACCATTTCAATATTTTTACCAGACTAAGACAAATCATCATCTGACTAGCCTTTTCCTAACTAAATATATTGGGGTCGGCTTCCAGTCGAACCAGATGCAGCTGGATATCAGTATTATACACGGAGCGACTGCCTATTAGACCTTCACAACCCAATAACTGTGTAATACGATATCCCATGGTAAGACTGGTTGTCAGACTTTTAAAGCTTCCGACTAATAACAACGACTGCGAAGATCTACAAATGCCAACTGGAACCAACAGCTTTACGTGTTTTCCGAGCCACGGAGGAAACTCGTGATGACAGATGGCCACCTATCCAAAGACCAACCTCGCTAGACGCAGCTTAACCCGGAAGATCGGCCTGTGCGGCTGTAATAATTTAGTCACGAGCTCTTCTGTATTAAGACAAAAGATCAATGTTTTTAACCAGGTAATTTCTTTCCTCCTTGAGGGCAAAGCTGCAGGTAAAACCTAAGTAGATAATAAAATATAATCTGATATCAGTTAATCTTCTTCAAAAACAAATCTTTAGTATTCTAAAGATTATTTTTTGAGAATTTAAAGAAGATGAACTGAGAGGATTAAAATTTTGCCAAGATATGTAAAAAACAAGAGTAATTAAAACAATTATAGTAGTCATTCTCAGAGTTCCAAATACACTCGTCATTGTTAATACTCGAACAGGTAACGGGATTAAATCAATTGTTTTCAATTTCTGTTAGTGTAAGGAATGTTTTCAATCCGATTACAACTCCATTCGTTACGCCTAGTTTCCAGGTAATGCTTGTGTTTGTAATTACGTGCTCTTAAAAGCATTTTCTTAGGTACTCGAAGGAGGTGATAAGCTTTTTAAAGAAATAGAAATTGTTTGACGAAGGATTAACCAGGTTATTAAGTTTGACGTTATGGTGGTAGAGGGTAATACCACGCTGGGGTCGCGAGACTGTCCAAACAAGTAGCCGTGACCCTGGAACGTAAAGGGCTATTGAAGGAACACCGTGGATTTTAGCCAGTACGAATCCTACTGTCTCTTCTGCTCAAGCATGGGCGGGAGGAATCACTTGATGATTTTATCAAGATACAAAAAAAAGATAATACCTCAAGTGCTAATAGCCCAAAGAGCTCTTGACTAAATAATAACAGCCACAAAGGTCGATCTTAAGGTTAAGCTACGCTTGACGAGGTTATTCTATAGATAAGTGACCATCTATCATAGCGAGTTTCCTCCGTTTCCACGCCCAGTTGAAAAATTCACCCTGCATATATTGGCTATTAAAATAGTCTTGTAAGTAATCCTGAGACCCCAAAGATAGAGCCTTGATCGCCTATAATTCTATTAATGTATATACTAGAAATAGAATTCCTAACAAAATAAGAAGGTGTAGTGACTAAAAACAAAACAACTTGTGACGATGATGACGTCAAACCATATAAAAGTCACATATGTATAATATAATACATAATATATTAAGATCGAGTTCTTGGAAAACATTATGATGTGCCATTTAATCTAATCTAAGAAAAGATATAAGATGTCGTTATTGTTTTTATATAATCTTGAATGTTTTGAAAAATAGTTTATGCATTTCATGTTAGCCCGGATATCTTATTAATTCCATTGCAATACTGTTACTTTTCTGAACACATTTTTCCCGTTGACAGCGGTTAAAATTTTGGAGCCCTGTAACTTTTTTATTTATTTTGCTGCAACCATTATTAAAATTTTTAGAAATTGCTTAATTTGATTTTTGATTGAATAATGATTAGACAACTATTGATTTTATTATTTTTGCTGGCAATGCCACATTAAGATAGAGCTACTTTTCCATTACTACTTTATAAAACTATGAATTATGTTTCAACGGTACATGTAAACAAATTGGGAAGTACAACTCCAAAAGCTGTCAATAAACGCATCAATCTCTATTTTCTTTTCATAAATAGAGTATGAACGGTCCTTCGAGCCGCATCGCAATGACATTAAAAAACAATTTCGTTAGAAAGGACCCAACATTAGATACACACAAGATGTTGTTTTTTTAAATGATGAATACGTCCTTTAAATTAATAAAACTTTAAACTTTAGTTTTTCGATTGAAACTTGAATCGTTGCCTGTAAAAGGGGGCTGCAGTTCACTTAGTGATTTCTCTAGAGAGTTCAAGTTCTGAAGGGAGACATAGAGGGGTCTCAAACTTGTATAAGTCTCAAACTTGTGTAACCTGTACAAGTCATGCCATATAAAACTGGATTTAAAAAAATACATATTTTCTCAAGTTTTATCGTCTGTTTTGTAGATGTTAATGTCGCTGTGGTTAACAGCATCCTTTCATTAAAAACATTAATTGCAATGAAAATAGAATAAGTATCTGAAACATGTTATTAAACTAATTTTTAAATCAAGAAAACGATCAGAAGCTTCATTAACATCTTTTGAAAATACACACATCAAAAGTGTCTAGGGATCAACATATATTTTTGCAATAACTTTTCTCCTGATTGATATTAATAAAATTTTTTTTTAAGGATTCATCAAATAAAGTGTTTTCGTTTGTCACAGTAACGAT
Organism: Agrotis puta; assembly: GCA_943136025.2. NCBI lineage: Eukaryota > Metazoa > Arthropoda > Insecta > Lepidoptera > Noctuidae > Agrotis > Agrotis puta. The sequence continues at coordinate 4,242,582 of OW964189.2, read as the reverse complement.
AAACCAAGTCACCTTTGCATTAATAAAGAAATTTGCCATTTTCCTAATAAAGGGATTTTTGACATTTGAACCACTAACACAAAAGTTCGAAAAAAAGACTGAAATAACAGTTTTCTTTAAAATTTTATTGGGTAACTTAAACAATTAATAATCCGTGTTTCTACCGCGAACACTAACAACACAAGAACATCGGTTTGGCATACTCAAAATGAGTTTATCCAAATCACGCTGTGGAATGGCCGCCCATGTTCGTTGCAACAACAAAAAAAGGTCTTCTTGCGACTGGATACCCTCCATATTCGGCAGAGCTCTTCTCTGTAGCATATCCCATGCATGCTCAATCGGATTCAAGTCTGGCGACTGAGCAGGCCAGGGCAGGACATTGATGTTAGCTGCGGCGAGAGTCTGTCTTACAACTCTTGCGGTGTGCGGTCGTGCATTATCATGCATTAACTGCAATAAGGGACCGATTTGCACTTGTAGAGGAACGATGACGTCTGATACAATCGTCTCAGCATAAATTTGAGCGTTGAGGTTGCCTCTGATCCAAATCAACTCAGTTCTTCCGCCGATCCAAATACCCGCCCATACCATGATGGTTCCACCACTATAAGGATGGACTTCCTGGCAGGATTTTAATCGCTGTTGGCGTCCAGGGCTTCTCCAGTGTCGTATACGTCTTGTATCCGGTCTCATACAAAAACGAGACTCATCAGAAAAGCACACGAAACGCCATTGTTCTTCTGCCCAATTTCTGTGTTTATTTGGATCGGCGGAAGAACTGAGTTGATTTGGATCAGAGGCAACCTCAACGCTCAAATTTATGCTGAGACGATTGTATCAGACGTCATCGTTCCTCTACAAGTGCAAATCGGTCCCTTATTTCAGTTAATGCATGATAATGCACGACCGCACACCGCAAGAGTTGTAAGACAGACTCTCGCCGCAGCTAACCTCAATGTCCTGCCCTGGCCTGCTCAGTCGCCAGACTTGAATCCGATTGAGCATGCATGGGATATGCTACAGAGAAGAGCTCTGCCGAATATGGAGGGTATCCAGTCGCAAGAAGACCTTTTTTTGTTGTTGCAACGAACATGGGCGGCCATTCCACAGCGTGATTTGGATGAACTCATTTTGAGTATGCCAAACCGATGTTCTTGTGTTGTTAGTGTTCGCGGTAGAAACACGGATTATTAATTGTATAAGTTACCCAATAAAATTTTAAAGAAAACTGTTATTTCAGTCTTTTTTTCGAACTTTTGTGTTAGTGGTTCAAATGTCAAAAATCCCTTTATTAGGAAAATGGCAAATTTCTTTATTAATGCAAAGGTGACTTGGTTTATCGTTACTGTGACAAACGAAAACACTTTATTTGATGAATCCTTAAAAAATTTTTTAATTAATATCAATCAGGAGAAAAGTTATTGCAAAAATATATGTTGATCCCTAGACACTTTTGATGTGTGTAGTTCGTGTGTGTTCTGATAGCTACCATTTCTTTTATATATGCTTCATTATTGGCTAAAGTTTAAAAGGCTTTGTCTTATTATAATCTGAACTAGACAATCTGGATGCGGACCCGTGCTCCATCTTGTTTCTCCACCTGAGTCAAGCACGAAGACTACTTGTGTGAACATTTGGTCCCGTGCTCTTAGTGATGACATTACTGTATAGTGATGCAGACCGAACAAAAAAATAAAAAACGACGGGTTGCACTCTGGGAGTGCCGGCAGAAGTGAAAACTTCAATAGCAATAAACACACACGAACATTCGCGCAAGCGCCCTGCACCGTCTTACGAATTTTCGATCAGGTCACGTGTCCTGACGCGAGTTTAACATTTTGTACCCATTCCAAAAAAAGTGCACAACGCCGCTAAAGAAGTTTTCACTTCAAAAATAGAAAATACTGTTCGTATCAAAGTGCCATGCACATGCAGCAAAGATTTTAAGTTTCCTAGGCCTTTTAACTTCTACTAGTTGATGAAACAAAGAACCAAATAGAAAGTTAAAATGTGGTCCTTTTGCAATACAAATACCTTACAGAATCTATGGAGGATTCAGCCAACAGTACTGTGTCCCTATAACATCATTACAATGTTTTTCAAATGTGGCAATATGTTTAGTTTTGTAGAATTTTCCTTGTAAACAAGTTGCTGGGTTATCGAGTCACCTCGACTATCAGACTCGATTATCGCATTCCTACTTATCTTTGTGATTCAAGATGGCGACGATGCAAACGTCAAACAGTCTAGCTAAAGGTTTCTTTGTATTATCTGTGGTAGACTTTGTTTAAAGTTTTTGGCTGAATAAAGCATCCTCTATGAAAGTATTTTCTTTTGTTATTTAGTATATCAGTGATTGAAATATTACTCTCGAACGTGTACTTTGATTTAAAATCAGAATTCATCCATTGCAATTACTATCAATTGTATATTTATTTGTTTTTCTAAATTCAGATACCATAAATAAGACTTTCAAATCGACATTTTGTTTTGAATTGTGATAAACATAGTGACTTCATCAATATTTTTATAACTTGTAGGTTTCATTTAAATCTGAACTCGATTTGAACAAACTATTCCCGGTTTAGTTTTATTTTCGTGAACATTTTATAAACTTGACATTATACATAGATTGGACTGATACTTATCTTTTATTACCTAAGTTTGATATCTGGTTCGTAATAGATATGAATTTAATCAATATTTTGTGTTTAGATTATTTTTTTCTTTTTGAAGCATGTCTACAGTCTCTACAGTCCTCATCATCATGTACTTTTGGAAGTTTTTGTTTTCACCAAATCCAACTGTCCAGTTGAATACCAGTATTTCATATGGAGATGACTGCCTTACAGACTTTCACAACTCAGTTTTACCCCTTTATTACTTGAACAAGATAGTTCTTTTCAACTTGAGAGCTAACTGTACCTGTCAAAAAACAATTAAAATGAATAGGTATAAAAACGAGACTAAAGTATGAAGATCAAAATAATGATGAAAAGACACTCAGTTTTTATATTTATGGCTCGCGTTTGACCACTATCTCGGCTGATAGTAAGTATGGTCGACGGTGAAGCATGCTTGCCTCACTTGTTTAGCACGTCTTTTGTTTTGGTGTTTCAGATGCTGATAAACTTGAGCATTCACTTATAATGAGCATTTTGAGAGAGCGAGAGCGTCGAGCTTTTTGCTTAGCCGACTGTTAAGACCGATATCTTCATGAAGAAAAATGTTTGAATTTTTGATATTAGAATGCTCGATGTTCTGTTACAAGTCAATGTTCAAGTTTATCAGCACCTTACAAGTCAAATCAGGAAAGTGATAAAACGGAATATATCCAAATATACGGCGGTCTTTTGTTTGTAGTCATCAAACCGTACTAGAATACACAATTATTTACCGAGTTTAACGTGAATTGTATATATTACAAGAATAACAATTATAAGTAATATTTAAAGGACGATGTGTCATTTATATATAGTATTTTCAAAGTCATCATTAGTTTACTGCTAGCCATGAGTAATTACATAGCCCTTGGTTATGAGCTTATGACATATTATTTTTCAATTATATTATTTTCGTTCCTCATATTGTTTTGGATGTTATTTAATTTAGCTGTTCACTGTTATAAATTATTCAACATGTTAAGCTACATTTGTTTTGATATTTCTATTACCAGTTCCTATTAATAATAAACTGAAGAAACTTTTTACGTTTGTTGAGATTACCGCTTGCAGGTTGAAAACTACACATTGGATTTTAGTGCAGTTTTTTGCCACAATTTAGAAGATTTTTCCCAAAATTTTATGTCATATTTTACACCAATATTTAACCGAGATAAACGCAGCTCTGAATTCTGATTGTTTGGACATGTCTCCGCATTCGTGGTTTTATATTTCCGTGTACCAAATCCGTTTCCATATTTGCACGGTTTTTTAGCATTGTACCGTCTCCAACAGTCCTTGTATCAGTAATCTAGATAATGTGCTGTTTACCTTCAAGGTTGACATTCAATTGAACGACATACCGGTCAGGCAAAGGAACTTTAAGAATATTATATTCTTTTGCAATGTTATCTTAACAATGCTGCCTTTAAATCCCAAACTACAAAACTAATTTAGTTTATAAAATTACACTAGGCTAGTTTTTAATCAGGCCTTCTTAATTTCATGAATTATTTTTAATCATATTATTCAGTTTCATTTACATTCGGTCTCTTTGTAAATAAAAACAGAAATTCTCACGTTCGTTCAAGAGTTTCTTCAGTAACTTCAATTGTTTTTATATTTCTTGGAAACTGAACTACGGTACGTAATATCTTACTTGTTTGTTGCTATTTAGTTTATAACAGCTATCTACTCGTATTAAATACACGGTTTCATATAAATAAATCAGAAACGCTTGCAGTAACAGCTGTGACTACAGCATTCATTGTTACCACTTTGTAGTAAGCTTCAAAAGGTATAGAAATAAAATGTCCAAAGTAATTTGTAACTTAAACGATGACTTTTAATACACTTTTCTCCTATATTACATTCGTTTTGTACAAAAACAACGTATCCATGAAGTATACAACGTATTTTCTTTTTTAATTCGATCTCATACGACCATCACAATTCGTACTCTAAAACAATTAAACACTAGTAATATTATAATATCAAAAATTACGTATAAAACGAGATCTTTATACATTGGGAGACAAAATTGAATCAGTTTTAAGAAAAACATTCACGTACAACATAATTTTGATTGAAGAAATGAAATAAATAGTAAAAACTTTTTGAGGTTAGAAAGATTGGAAGCCATCTTTGATATCTACCCTAAAATTGGGACAAAGAAATATTCCATATTACGGAAGCCTAAAACGGGTAAGCCATTGTTCGAGAAAATTGTGCCAAAAGCAAAGTTTGTCCATTATAAACTAGAATGGGAGCAAACACAGTCTCGCTACGAAATATTTTGGATTCTCTTATCGCACATTTAGCAATCAGTTGCGTGTTACATCCCGCTGACTACGATAAGATAAAATGCTTCTGCTTCTTACAAGTATTTGTTATTATTTTGTCATTTAAAATCGTTATTTTGTTTTGGATCGTTAAAAATTGGAAACGTTTTGGCAAATCCCGTGTTTGTGTTTCCTTAATTCAACAATTATCACATACTATTAGCTTTTCATATCATTAAGAACATACATGAAGTGAGAAAACTGAGAGTAATAATAATATCAGCTGATTTCAGTATTTGTACAATGTTTTCCTATGAACTCAGCTCGGCCACTTGATAAATGATAAGTATACATCACTGTCAACTGTTCGTTGCGTCATACCGACAAAATGTATTAACATCATTGGTCCAATCTCTGAACACTTTTCACAAAGAATTTCATAATTATTCTTTACTTTTTACATATACCGAAAGAGGTAAATATGTTCCTTCATCAATTTCTTCAAAACCATAAAGATTTTCATTGAAATGTTGTATCTTATATTAAACTAAATAAGGAAGTGTTTGAAGCCATTCATGTTATTTTAATAGTTATTTCATTTTGTCTATAAAATGTTTTGAACAATGCTACAGATTAGTTTATATTGGCTATTAAAGAATCAATCAACTACAGCATTAAAATGCCAGAAATGAACGTCAAACGACCTTTTGTAGTAACATTCGCAAATGTATTAATTGCGAAAAAATGTATTAGAAGAAAATTATCTATAAACGAATTTTCATTCAAAACTCATACATTTCTCAAATATTTGGAAGAATTTGTTACAAGTTAAGTAGTATAGCAATTTTCATCTCCCAAACCACGCTTGCATCACAAAATTAAATATAAAAAAACCTAACTTTTAACAATTTGGATAGTCTCCTAAGTTCTCGCATAAGATCGAATTAAAAACATTGATAAATTTGAAGAATGGCTAAATATCTACCTAACTAATGGAGCAAATTATTTTGATAAACCAGACCTTTTTAAAAATTACAATACTTTAGACATTAACATAGTTGAAGAGTTGCGTCACGCTCAAGTATTAACAAAATGTAATGAAGACAATCAAGGAAAACAAAGAACATTCAAAAAGGCCTGGCTCAACATTGCGACTAGGTATTGGGGCAACCATCTTCGAGAAACTTAACCAAAACTTGTCTTTTAACTAACACAAACTGAAACTGACACAACAGATAACAAAACTGAACAAGAATCAGAAACATACAACAGAAAGCGGCCCCATATCCTAAATAATAATTCGATAGTTAATATCTTAAAATTGGTTAATTCTTTTATTCACTGTCCAGAGTATACCTACAACCTTGGCGCTCCTTCACTTCAACATGGCCGTCGCACACACACGCGCACAGACACTAGCAGTGTGTGTGTGGTCACCGCACATGCCACAGACCGAGGTTAAGTACACTAAGCCGAGGCAACTTCACGATGTGGTCCAAGCCTTGCGGAGTGATACACGTACAGCCGTACAAGTCTATCGCTTTCAGATTGTGTAGGCCGTCGCCGAGCGCGCGCAGGCCTCTATCAGTGACCCTCGTGCACTGTCCTATATTTAGCGTTTCTAGCTGTGATAGCCTGGCGACCCGCTCCAGACCCTCGTCGGTGAGGCGGCGGCAGGCACTCAGTGACAGCGACCGGAGCCCTGACAGGCCCAGCGTCGCATGCGACAGCGCCTCGTCGCCGACTTTGTCGCAAAACGACACATCCAAAGCCCTTAGTCTACCGCTCTCTGCGAGGTGCGCCACTCCGGCGTCCGATATCCCATCGCAAGCTCTTAAATTAATATCCTCTAGATGGGGCAGTCGCGCCAGATGCCTCAAGCCTGCGTCTGTGACCGCGACGCAGAATGAAAGATTTATAGATTTAAGTTTAGGAAGACCTGTAGCAGTGTGCCTCAACGCTTCGTCCGTCAACCTTTGGCAGTCTTGTAGTCCCAAATGCTCCAACTCCGGCGTGCCGCGTGCCTCGCCACCGCCGCACAGATGTGCTATCCCTGCGTCGTTCACGTGCCAGCATGAGCGCAAATTCAAGTGACGCAGTTTCCTGAGTCCCCAGGCGATAAGCAACAGACCCGTATCTGTAATGTTGCAACAGCCGCCCAGTTCTAACTCTTCCAAGTTTTTGAGAGATTGTGCTATTCTGCCGAGTGACGAGTCTGTCACTTGTTTGCATAGTGATAGGTCTAGTCTTCGCAATGCTGGCAATTCAGCTGCGAACGCGCTCGCCAGAGCTGCATCCGTTACACTGTAGCATCCGCTGAGGGATAGCGACTCAAGACCCGGTAGTGCGGCGACTGCATCTCTCAGACCCCTCCGTAGGGACAACACCTGTAGTTTTCGTACTCCTCTCCTGGCTAGCGACGCAAACAGCACCGGCGCGGGCCTCCTGAGATGCAACGCGGCTTCCACTCCACGCCACACAGACCGTCGATCAGCTGCGTCCCTCCATGAGCGACAAACTTGCGCCGCGCGGCCTCGGTCCCTAACCGGCAGCCTTTCGAATATGAGAGCTAACAGTTCCGGGTACAACCTCGTGATGTGTGTTCCCTGAGGCTCCGGCGGTAGTTCAGGCACGTGAGGCACGGGCAAGTGCGGCCGGTGTAGTCTGTAAGGCGCACTGCGTAGTTTTCTTCTATTTGTTGTGGGCTCCCTAAGTTCCGTAAGTCCGAGCCGGTCGTCCCGCCAGGACATCACTTCCTCCGTCCACGCACTCATAGCGGCGTCACTGCACACTATAACATGTCACGATGCATCGGACCGGTTTTCGGTGAAACTCGTATAGAAGGGAGCGCGCGCGGCGTGCGTCCGTCCCGCGCGGTGGCTCCTCGTGTACTGGCAGTCGGCGGAGAGTGCCGCCCCCCCGCAGCGCCCCGCGGATCCCCGCGGCCGCCCGAGCGCGGCTATTGGTCGCGGTCGCCGGCACGTGACGCGCGTCGTATCGATTCGGAGGCTCTGCGGCGGCATTTTTAAGTTGGCGGGCCGAGAGCCCGCCTTTACCCCGCGCGGCTCCCGTCACCCGCGCGATGTACTAAGCAGCAGCGCAGATAGGTAATGCATTTGAATTAAAATTTAATTCTTTAGTTAATTTACACAAAAATGCTGATAGCTCCTGTCGAAAGATTAACAGGGTATGATACTAAATCTCTGATACTATATGGGTTATTAAAAAGCCGTTGTAAGTTTAAAATGAGTATCTAAGCCTGAAGTATCATTATAAATGTCTCTAATGAAAAATCATTTCTTTTACTTTCTAAGCAACATTTTGTGAATCATTTTATGTAGCATCCACTGTCAAAAAATAAAACAGTCAAATGGGGAAATAGTGTTTTTCTCGAGAAGTCTTACAAATTATAGGCACAATATATCGATGCTTCCGACAACAAATGTCGTAAACACCAAAATAGCACTTTTGGGAATCAACGAAAAACAAAAAATAATTTCGTTTTTGGCTTATATCTTTTTAACTTTAAAAGTTATAAAATTGTGTTCTAAAGAAGAAATACGTAAAATACGATGGTGTTTCATAATATATTATTGCTATTTATGTCAAAGCCTTATTTTAAAAGTTAGCTTGGACATACACCCCAGAAATTTCAAGAAGTTGGTGTTTACGACCACTAACAAATCAATGGAGAACGATTTGTCTAACGGAAGTTAGAAGTATGCACCAGTTTTTAAATACAATAGTTCTGGGTTTGGTTTTAAAAACCATATACTGAAATAAAAATGAGTGTAAACACCACGATCTGATGCGATGGTATGTAACAAACATGGAAATATCTGAAGCAAATCAATGAATTTAAGACTGTAAGTTGAGTTTTCATTACTTGTAATAAAAACAATAAAATAAAACACAAATTGACATAATTAAAAGTTCCACTCAACACACTTCAATGGTTTCTGCTACAATCGACCGTAACCTTCACGAAGACAGTTTTCTTTTAAACTAAATCAAAACATAGACACGTGCGGGCGGCCAAAAACATCGACAAAATTAATGAGACGCCCCGCATACCTGCTTTCACCCAAGAAAGTATTGTTGTCCCCCTCTTACAGGTCTCAAGTTTGGTTGGTCAGGAATGAGTGAGCGATGCGGTGCGGAAACAGCAACACACACTTTTTTTTTTGAATGGCTTCTCGCAGGTCAACCTAGAGGAGGTTGTGGGCTGCTTAACCAGACTTTTCTGTAGATGCCTTAAATTACTCTAAGGCCTCCAGCCAGGGGCTTACAACTAAAAAACTACAACTAAGTGACCACACGCTAAGGGCACCCCCTGAAGGGGTTCGGACCTCGGCTTAGGGCGTCACTGAGGGAGGACAGCAACGAACAGGCTGCATCACAATGATATCATTATTTAGGGGCTAATTTAAAGCTACGGCTCAGCATCGCGGGCTGGCTCTTGCAAGGGTCGGGGAGGGCATTGCGTCCTCGGCGGCGAGGACAGAATGACGGTATCGATTTGTGCTTGTGTTTCCTAAGCGTACTGGTTTCCCTACTGCTCTCCTGGAGGAGGGTGATGGGGGGTGACAAGGGTATGCCTTGGTCGGCGAATTTTACTAATACACGATGGGTCGTATCGGGCGGACGATGCGGTTAGGGGATTGGGGTGCCTAACAGCAGAGTCAAAGAAACGCTTGGAAAGGCGTTTCATGAACTGAAGTATGGTGGGGATTTTTAGGTCTAAATGGAGACTGTCATTGCGGAAATAGTACGGGGCTCCTGTGACTTTCCGAAGAAATCGATTTTGAAGGACCTACATCTTATAAAGGAGGCGGGGGTGGGAGTGTGCGAAGATGACACCAGCGTATGTCATAATGGGACGGATTACAGCGGTATAGAGGCGCATTTTGCATTTAAGCGAAAATTTGCTTCTTGCTGTAAGCATGAAATGAAGCCTACTTACGGCAAAGGCAGCCCGATCTCGAGCTGCCTTTATATGGGCGCGGAAGGAAAGGTGACTGTCGAGGGTCACACCTAAGTGTTTGGCTTGCTTCTCCCAAGGGATAGGCTTACCGTACATAGTTATCGGACTAAGGGGGTGGAGAGGAAGTCTTTTGAGCGATGATGTAAAGAGAACCGCCTGACTTTCGTCTGGATTAACCTCAATTCTCCATTTCCGAAACCAGGCGCCTAGGACGTTGGCTGCGGATTGGAGGGTTTGGGCTATAGCGATATACATTATTCAATTTTCAAACCAATTCTCCAAGACCAAGTGACATTACGACATTTGTTTCTCAGCAGAGCTTACGTTTTAAAAATGATTGTGGGGTGTAATTACAATTAATTATGTATTCATGTTTTTACGACCGACAGCTGTTTGTACGTTGTATTATACGACCTGCACGGTTATTCGGTTCTAAGCAATATGAGTTATACATACCCTCTTTTCTAAAAAATCTTGATTATACTAGTAAAAATTTTGGGAGTAAAAGTATTTTTTTTAGGCGAATATTTTTTTCATATTTTTAGATCGACGCAGCGCCAAAAATTAAGTAGGGCTGCATTCTTAACTCATTTTCGCCAAAATGGCGTTTACGACATTTGTTGCCGGAAGCATCGATATGAGCCACTCGCACCATTCAATCTTTGACCCCAGTGATAAGGCGGCAAAACAACTCGGCGCGACGTATATTTTCGTTCGCGGTGCACTTGCCGACGACTTGCGACCACTTTACAAAGATCCCTGTCAACTGGCGCGACGTTCCTTATCGTCATACACTTAAGAAGACCTCAATGTTGTGACACAGTCCAGGATAATTTGGTTTTTTGATAACACCAGCCAACTATTACAAGGGCGACCGGTTGCGAGCGTTCCAAATATGAATTTCGAATTGAAACGTGTTCCAGAATGGAACGCGAGCGAGTTGGCGAGCCGACCGAACCGTTTAGAAAATTAACGGGCCTACGTGGTCCTTCTTATAAAATGAAGGATTGGTCCTCTTACACTTTTTGTATTGAATATAAAATTCTCCTAATAATTTCATTCGACTATCTGTACGTTTACTTTAAAATGTTTTATAGATTTCTTACAAAAAATACTATCAAGTTAACTGCTTATTGCACAGAAGTATTAAAATTGTAGTACTTATTTAAATAGCAGATCAATCGTAAAGTGGGCCGTGAGAAAAGGTTTTCACAGTTCAACAGAACGACTTGCATCAAACCGGTAATACGAGACTGTCCCTTTTAAACTACTGTTATTTATTTATTTTATACATTTCTGACTCTGCTAACGTTATTAAATCAATACCAATGTCTTGAAAGTTTTGTGGAAATCTAAAGAAAATAAATTTGGCAGTCAGTTGTTTCCTGTTCATATAATTACATAAAATTGATAAAATAGCATAAAGTAACGAGCATTTTTTTCTTAATACGGTTTAGGATTCATCAAGAAGAACCATTTTCAGCATCGATACAAGAAATGATCTTAGAGAAGGCTTTATGTGAAGAGCCACACTACTTGATAATCTTTTAATCACAAAGTAGGTAGGTACATAGTTTAAAACAAAGTCGTTTCCTGTCGCTTGCTGTCTGTCCTTATGTACCTATGCTTAAATCTTTAAAACTACGCAACGGATTTTGATGCGGTTTTTTTAAATAAATAGAGTGATTCAAGAAGGTTTTTTGTGTACATAACTTGCATAATACAGTAGGTAGAGATTGCACCCGTGCGGAGCCGGGGCGGGTCGCTAGTTATTATATATTATGATACTTTATTATATCTAATAATTAAAAGATTATCAAGTAGGGTGGCTCTGTGAAGTTCAGGCACCAATCCTTAACTCTGAAGCATATATGGAGCCGCAGCAGACCACATGGAGATGGCGCGACGAACTGGATGTCTTCCTTGAGAATTGTAAGGAGGTGACGCACAGCCGCGAGCGTTGGAAGCAATGCAGGTCTTTGTCCAGCAGAAGCTAGTGAGGACAGATGGATGGATATTTGTTACTCTTTCACGCAAACACGAATGAAGGGATTTTGATGAAGGTACACAGTTTATAAAGTGGATTAACACAGGATTAGTTTTTATCCAGATTTTAGCTACTCGTGGGATATTTTTAGAGTTATATAGCGGGCCGCTGGTAACAGGTGTTATTTAGTGCATATTGATAAGAATATAATTCTATCATAAAATAGCTTCTGTTTAAATAAACTCAACAATAAAACCTAGTTAATGAATGCGCATCATAATAACTTTACTAGTCTGATATCAGTACAAAAAAAATAGAAACATAATATCTACATTACCAACAACTTCATTTTCTTTTCTTCTTTTTATAGTACTTCTTTTGTTTTTGTCGAAGTATCAAGTAACATGTAATCTAGTGATTGTCGACGACAGTAAGTGCGGGTAATGCCAGTCCACTAGAGCATGTCGTAAGCCCGGAGGCATGGCAACACAGATAAACTCCTATAGATTCCGCATACAGCAATCCAGGCACGCCACACGTCAGTGCATCTGCCTTTACTCGTGCCGTAACTAGAATTTTATACCCAGTGCGGGCTTTTTAACTGCACCATGGTAAGGCCGAAAAATGGTGGTCCTGGTCTGGGCATTTTTGCGCCCCTCCAGGATCTGCGCCCTGTTTCTGGGCATCTTAGGCACTCCCCAGTAATTTTGCCACTGGCATTTACGTAAGACAATGTTCGTTCTTAATTTCCTCAGTGTTGACTAAACACAAAAGCAAATAGACGCCAACAGTGTCTAGAAATACACTTTATTGACTTAAGAATACCTACTTATTTTGTAAATATTCTATTAAGACAGCACAAGAAACGGACACTTGTAATATTCCTAACTAGCACTTTGCCCGCGACTTCGTCCGCGTGGGTTTCGTACTTTCCTAATTCCCCTTTTCACCCCCTTAAAGGTTAAATTTCCAAAAACCCCTTCTTAGTGCTCCCCTACATTATTATAGGAAGCCGTGTGCAAAATTTCACATTCCTAGCCCCAGTAGTTTCGGCTGTACGTTGATATGTCAGTCAGTCAGTTCTCCTTTTATATACAACATTATTTTTTGTTTATACGAAACCCGATACACCTGTCTAGTATTTTTGTGTAAAGAATCTATGTACGAAATTTTAAAACCGTATCATAAAAAATCATAAGGTTATAAGTATGTATATTACCTGGTTGTCCGTTCAAAAACATCCTCATTTCGCGGTACACCCGCGTAAACCGCGTCTCCTGTGTTATACACTCGTGATAATAACTTGGCAATAGGTACCTAACCGTACGGTGATTGTTTTGTAATTAACTGGTAATAAAATTTAATTAAAATATTTTTGAAAAAAAAAATACAACATGGTGTAAAAATTATTGGAATCGAATCAGTTACTGATTCTGAACAAACTATATTCAGGTTTCGCATATACTAAAACTAATGTTGTATACAGATAATACACTTCGTGTATTAATAGCCACAGAACGTTATTGGAAATGCATGAAATGAACCATTTGAGATATTGCTTAAAGTGGCCGTTTTAGACCTGCTGTGGCCTAAAAATTGGATGCGGCTTAAAAATAAAAAAAAATGTAATATCATTAAAGCCTTTGTTAAACAGACAGACGTAACTAATGCGAAACGAGGCGTTTTTATTTGTAATGTATGGAATTGTCTGAATCCAGTCACATAGAAAAGCGAAAGCGATCCGATAGCGTGACAGAACTATCGGACTGACGTCTCGTAACGGTTCGTTATCGCTTCAGACTCGCCTGTCTGTTTGACAAAGGCATTAATGTGACCTCTCAACCACAGCGCGACGACAGGGACTGTCAAACTCGTACTGACTAAAATCCACGGTGTCCTTCAATATCCCTTTACGTTACAAGGTCACGGTAACCCGATGATACAGATCTGCGACCAGGTTGTATGCGGAATCTAGATTAGGTTCTCCATTCATAGCAGGCAGTGACACCGGACGGTGGTGACGCCTCCTCAAAACACTGTAATAAGGTATTGGTGCCTGTGTTTTTCTATACCTGGTACATAGTGCCTGCGGTATTTTCTATCAGTACAGGCGGTTCGGTCGACTGCATTTGTTTTAATGGGATAATTCACTATTATAAACGTTGTTTGGGATAAGTCTGAAAATGAAAAATGTTATGTGCTGCATGTAAATATAAAAACAAAAAATGTAGGGGTGCCAAAGAAGTCTTAAAGTAAAATTGTTCTTGATAGGTGGTAATCAGCAATAAGACTAAGGATGTAAGAGCGAGCCTAATAAAATTTTCGGAATTCTAATTAATCGGTATTTTAATAATCGGAATTCGTGTTTTTGATGTTTCGAAAAATCATTAAATCGGAATTTTTGTTATTCGATCTATTGAAACTCGGTATTTTGAGAAGTGTTATTTTAAACGTTAGGAATATTGATATTTCGGAATCATGAAAATAGGAATAATGATCAATCGAAGTTGATATATTAGAAATTTTGAACCATTCGGAATTATGAAAGTCGGTATTTTGAAATTCGTATTTGTGAATTTCGGAATGAAGTTTTTCGTATTGTCGTAGTGTACCCCCAAAAAAGGGGGGTATAATTTTTCAGAAGATAGAGATTCTTGTGAGTGTCTGCTGTCTGTTGTAGGTAATGAATATGGTCCACCATCTGCATACTTCTTGCAAAAAGGTTATTAGGATATCTGTCTAGGTACCTACAATTGCCTAAAATTAAAATCGCTCAGATTCCCAGGCTGTAACCCATCTAAGCGCTGACTGCACCCGGTATTGCTTAACTTCTGTGATCGGAGGAGAACTGATGCACCGGTACAACGTAGGCAGCCAGTTTTATTGAGAAAATGCAATACGTTCAGAATCGCTATGTGAACATCAATAATAATAAAAAATATCTAAGTCCGTGAGAAAAGATTTAATAGCCATGATTTTATTCTCATGGTTAGTATGGTCAAACCTATACTTATTTATAATAAAAAAGACCAACAATCAGTTTATATTTATAGTAGGTACCAATTAGCTAGTAAGTTCATCATATTGTTAACATAGTTTTGCAGTTAAATTTAATAAGACTAAATTTTTGCTCGCGGCCAAGTTTGTAAGTAAAGCAGGTATTTTTTATTATACGAGTAGGTCTAGGTAACAAATTATGTAATTTACTTACTTTTTAACTACCTTGTATACAGAACCAACTACACTCGCGGGCAAAAGTATGGAAACACTTACTTGGAATTGATCCGGGATAGTACCTTAAATAATGACGTGATTTGAATGAATTTGGTATCAATTTAAAGTTAACAGTTAAACCTTTATAAAAACAGAATTGGAGTAAAGCCTTTGTCAAACAGACAGGCGAAAGCGAAGCGTTTCCGAAGCAATACCGAACCGAAGCGAGACGTCAGTCCGATAGTTCTGTCACGCTATCGGATCGCTATCGCTTTTCTATGGGACTGGATTCAAACAATTCCATACATTATAAATAAAAACGTCACGCTTCACATTCGCCACGCCAGTCTGTTTGACAAAGGCTTAAGTGATTCCACACTTTTGCTCGCGAGTCTAGTATACCTCCACTCGGCTTCGCACGGGAATCTGGAGTTCTATACTCTGATTCCTACGTTCTGTCAGCACGTTTTCCTCATAAACCACTCTGTCTGTTGACGAAAATCGTATGAACATGAATAAAATGAAAAATGTTTTTTTTTTTAAGTGAATTTTCTTTAGCGGCGTTGTGCACTTTTTTTGGAATGGGTTAAAATGTTAAACTCGCGTCAGGACACGTGACCCTGATCGAAAATTCGTAAGACGGCGCAGGGCGCTTGCGCGAATTTTCGTGTGTGTTTATTACTATTCAAGTTTTCACTTCTGCCGGCACTCCCAGAGTGCAACCCGTCGTTTTTTTTTTGTTCTGGGACTGTTTGTGCACCTATGAGAATTTAAATGCAGGAGAAATGCCTAGTGTCGGGTAACATAATTAATTGAAAAGAAAAAGAGTTGGAAAACAATCGCGAAATACGAAACGCGCTAATCGCGTTTTCAAAATGAACAAAATATTTCATCGTCATCTTACCTCGCCATTTTAAAGTTCTTTTTTTTAACAAACAGGATGCTACGAGCAAATTTTTTGCGATCACTTTTTACCGCCTACCTGAGAGTACACACATGGTTCTGATTTCGCGTTTCGTAATAAAACTAACACAAAATATGAAATATCATGTGGAACTTGTCGGACCGAAGATGTCCTAAAATAATACCTATACTAATAACGCGCTTGGTTTTACTTTTTTTCTTATCGTGGTAAAATAATCAATGAGTCCTCCCACCTAGGGCAGAGCGGGAGGAACTGTCAGACTCGTAAATGCAATGATGATTAGCAGTTTCATGTGAAACTCTTCTACCGTGCGGCTGTCCCAAAGCAAAACCTAGCAAGTGCCTCTGACAAAATTTTACAGGAGAAGACATTAAACATTTTCGTCGGCCTTTTATTACACAACAACTTTTTTATACATTTCTTGTTTTCATATAGATAATTATGACTTGCTTCACATCACGAGCTAGTTAAATTGAACATAAGTCTATTTGTACAAGTTTTATGTGCCTTGCTACTGACTGGTTAAGATACTTCAAGATATGTATTATACCAAATCCAAAATAAAAACCTAGCAAGGTCTCTAAGTAGGTATTTGAATCGGTTTCTTTAAAGAAATCGTTTATGATGTAGCACTGAAAACCTAGCAATAATACTAAGTTTCTGAATTAGATTTTTGAATTACTTTCAGTAATGACTTATTGTTGTATTTCTATCCAGTAAGTAAAATAAAATGGTTTAATTAATAACATAAAACATAAATAAGGTAATCATTTCTCAAGTTAAAAGGAAAAATAATAGAAAAACAATATAATTAAGTTTCTTCTGTCATTTCGCCTCCCGTTTGGAGATCAATCGATTGATCGTTAACCGGCATTTGATTCCAAAACGCTCGCCTTGTTTCGGGCATTAGAGGCACCAATTTGGCAACATCCTTTTTTCAAGCAGGAATGCCCCGAGGAGCTGATATTTCTTCAGATAACTCAGTTACTTTATACTTTTTAATTAGAAAATCCAACTCGGTGAATGGTTCATCAAAACTGAAATAAGTACTTTAAAATCTGATAATGTCCTACTAACTATCCCACTACTATAATAAACGCTAAATAACACAGCCACACAAAAGAATTTTTTTTTTATTGACCTGGAGGTCTCACTATGTGTACCATATGTTTTTGGGGTCGCTGAATCCGAATCTGGGATCAGTTTTATTCCAGCACATCTGGGTTCGGCCATAACCTCAAAATATACCCTCAAATTTGCTATATTCGGTTAAACTGCTAACCGTATGTATGGCTTTAAAACCTTTTAATCCTATATTACAGTAGCTCGATGACCTCTTGCTTAATTAACTACATAACCCATAGTCCTTATAACCAACATAACCCTTAAACCCAATAACGAAGTTTCTGACGTTCGGACCTGAAAATGTGTACTATGTGTTTTTGGGGTCGAACCTAGACGTGCTGGAATGAAAATGACCCCGGATTCAGATTCAGCGACGCCAAAAACACATAGAACACATTTTCAGTGCAGTGTCCTACCAGTGCCCCCCTACTCAGTCTCCCGCACATCACGCTGCTGACTTACTACTATTTATTTAAGACAATGATTTGAAATTTTGTCCTACATTTCAGTAATTTTGCAAACTAAAAACCTAGTAAGACCAATTCACAAATTTAAAACCTAGCATGTACCGTATTTAATAGGTTTTTATGCTTGGAAATGTTACTTGCTAGTTTTTTGATTTCGTTATCTCCGAGTACGAAGTGCACTTGCTAGGTTTGACATGTTTATAACTCTGATTCTAATGTAGATAGAAATACAGTTGTTTTTGCATTAGACGCAGCTCAAAAATTTAGGAATATTCATTTCAAAAAACGTATTTTACAAAAATTGTCCCTTGCTAGGTTTTGCTTTGGGACAGCCGCGTGGTTCTGCAGCCCTGCTACTGCTATGAGTGCTGAGTTTTCCGTTATTTTCCAAATCATAGCATTCCAATTTTATTATCGACTTGGAAGGTGTCCCATAATTTAAGTAATGATAATTACTGGTGACAAAACAAAATAGTTCTTGGATAATAACTTGCAGTCACACATCGCCATCTAGTAGTGAATAGATAAAATGCCTTTCTTCATCACGTAGCGCCATCTAGTAGGGAGTAGCTAAATTATCATAACAGGTATTTTCAACGCTGTAGTTATCAATGTGTGGGTAAGATGACGCTAGTGTTGAAAATTAATTGGGTGACTAACAGATGGCGCTGCGAGCATTGTTTAGCTCACGTTATCCATAAATCAACCCTACAAAAAATAATGGTCCCTCGACATAGGCACCGATTTCTCCTTGCTTTATACTTTATAGATATACTAGCTTTTGCCAGCAGTTTCATCCGCTATAACTCAAAAATTATTCCGTGAGAACATAAAATCAGGAAAAAAAGTAAACTACCTATCCTAAGTGTTTATCCAGGTTATAAACTATCTATGTACCGAATTTCAACCAAATCCATTCAGTGGTTTTTGCGTGAAAGAGGAACAAACATCCATCCAAACAAACTTTTACGTTTATAATATAAGTAGGTTACTTAATTATTTTCACTTCTTTGGCTGAATCTATAAGTTAATAGAGACATTAGATGTGGTAGTATGGATTACAACACCCCACCAACAATAGGAAGATACCTAGTTTGTGATGGACACCTGATTTGACCACCGTAATAGCATGCCTTTAATTACTGTTCCTCAAATGTTGGATTTTCAATTCATCGACTTACCAATAGGGCAAAATAAGAATGACCAATCAGACAAATGAATTATTAGAATACTCTCAAAGCTACTAGAAAGCTAATAAGACAGTTGCCTAATTGCTTTATAAATGGTGCGTATAAAAATATACCTACATATTATTTTAAGATGCGCTGTACTCTACGTGCGTCCGATGAGTATTATTATTTGATAACAGCATCCAGAGAGGCTCAAGTGAGCGCGTACGGTGTACAATGTTGAGTGTTACAGGGAGGGATTTAGAATTCCTCAGTAGGTAAATAATGATGGTAAGAATTAATAACAGGAGTCAAGAAATATATGGAAGACGACCATCACTGAGACAGAGGAACGCGGCGCTGCACGCACATTTAAATAGAGCGACTCAAAATCTAATTTTATTTACTACACGAAAAGATACACATTTCCAGTATCGTCGCTTCACGTCGAGTCGTGTCGCATCTCGGTGAGAACTGACCCTAAAAGCGGAGCCCCTGCGACAGTGTGTGACAGTGTGTGTGTGTTGCGCTTGCGATGCGTCGACTGAACAGCGACGCTTCGTCCTTTTACCTACAAATCTGAACACATGCCACACTGTACGATAAAATGACGGATGGCTATGCATAGCATAGTCCCCCTACGCATAGTGCCCTGGGTGGGAGGACTCATTTGATGATTTTACAAAAAGTTTTTTTTTTTTAAATTATGGTTTAGATTTTTTTTTTAAATGTACGGACGTCATTTATAGGGCTTGATGAAACTGGATAAAATAAAATAGATCCTTAAATACTATTTGCTAATGTATTTTTAGGTGAAAGCATAATTTTATGAATTTACCCATGAAAAACAAACATTAAACACCAAGTCCATCCCTGTACAACCGTAAGTCTCCATAAGCACTCAATAGTAAGTAAATACTAAACAGAATAAAACGATTAGAGTTTATAGCAAACACTCGCGAGGCAACAGACTCAATCGACTGGCTCTAGTCGTCTAGCGGGACACTGTGGCATGACGTTGTTATTTGTTGCAGCTTCAAAGATGTGGTTGGTCAGTGCATTGATTTGTTTCTGGTTTGTTGCTAAGTACAAGGGATCGTGCCTGCCGGGGTCGCGGGATTTACCCATCACCGTAACCCCGGTACGTAAAGGGCTAGTGAACGACACCGTGGATTTTAGTCAGTACAAGTCTGACAGTCCCTCCCGTCTTGCCCTGGGTGGGAGTACTCATTTGATGACTATACCACGATAAAAAAAAAAAAAAAACGACGGGCTGCACTCTGGGAGTGCCGGCAGAAGTGAAAACTTGAATAGTAATTGTTGGAAATATCTTGTGAACAGATTTTAGTAAAACTCGCAAAAATGGTTGACTTTTTATTTCAATAATTTTCCAATGTGACGTACATCTTTTATAAACAATGTTACCTAGCAACGAATGTATCCAGCATACAAACTTCTTTAAAAGTAATAAAGTCACACGAACATTCACGCAAGCGCCCTGCGCCGTCCTACGCTTTTTCGGTCAGGGTCACGTGTCCTGACGCGAGTTTAAGATTTTATACCCATTACAGAAAAGTGCTCAACGCCGCTAAAGAAGTTTTCACTTCAAAAAGTACAAGGGAAAATTGTGAGACACTGCAACTTATAGTATTGACCGTGTGTTCGATTACGGCCTACCCCTTTCACGAGGTTGCGGGACTGTACGAATTACCGTGACCCCGGAACGTTTTTAGTCTGGGTGGACTCATTTGATGATTTTACCACGATAAAAAAAACCCCTTTCACAAAAAAAAATATCTTTTGCTCTTACTCGAACTACATACCTACATTTGATTCTACATTACAACAAAATTGTTCAGTGTGTGAACATATAAGTGTTGCTAGCACAATTTCATCACTTACGAACTCCAAATGTGTCAAACTTTTTCTTATTAGTTAACTTTGAACACTAGTCCTGGTTTTCACTATAACTAAGCAATACCTAAATGCATGCCTAAATATTACTGACAAATTTGTAATTTTAACTTCAATTAAGACTCAAAAATCCACCATTACGCATTTATTTAGTCGTCCCCTAATCTTAGTGAAAATGGCCACAAGATTAATGGCACCAGTGAAGCAAGTAGTCAAGAGAGCACTGTGATAAGTCCACGTCACAGATTGACAGTGGCGCCCATTTGCATAGATATCGCGTGTAGTTAGAACATTAACACAAGTTCGTTAGAGCTATCTCCTTCGATTCATGCGCGCCTGGTACCCGCGATTAGAAGAGCGCGTCAAACGTTAGATATTTTTGCATTAGATTTCTATTAGAAGTTAGAGTTTTATTTTATGTATGTTATTGTTGTATTGTTTAGAAGTGAATACAGTAATTGTTTTTTTTTTTGTTTTAGTGGCTATTTGTTTATTTCTGAAAAGACTTAATTAACGCTCATAATCTAAACTATAAACAAAGACTAACTAGTACTCGTACTTATGTACAAAAAATAAAAGAAGAACATTAAAAGGGCGTCAAAAAATTCGTCCACATCGCTGTCAACGGGAACAGTGCCCAGAACGCTGGCAGCATTGCCACGATGTATGGCAATGCTGATTCGTTGGCCTAGAAATAGGCCAGCCCTCTAGTCATCTGAAGAGTCGACTAATCGCCTGGCGATATCTTTAAAAACTTTGTGAGCACTCGGACCCAATGGCCCTAGATTTTCAACCCCAAACGGCTTAAACACATAGCTACTAGCTAAGCTGTTTGCGCCGTTTGGAGTTTTCAGTACCTGCTGTAGCGCCAGCACAACACGCTGTACTAGGGAGATGGGATGGCACAAGAGTGTCGACACACATTGTTGTTCATTTTATTACAATAAATAAATTATAATAACAGTCATTTGCGTTAGAAAATCTTACATCATAGATTTATTTACCGTCAGCTATTTGCATCGACTTATCACCATTTTATTGAGTTTATTTCTATGCCAATTTCACGCTACTCAGTATAATTTTATCAGAGCGATAGTGCCGTCGTTTCCATGTCGTTAGTTAGGACCTAAATTACTAGATTGCTATTAGAAAATATTTGGTCTCTACACTGGGTAATACGATAATTCTGCCTACCCGTTGAAAAAGACGATAATAAACAAGAAAGATTGTAACTTTAAGGCCCAGATATACCCACTGATAAATGTCCATCAATGGGGACAGCATAAATATAATATACAAATATTTCACAAATTATTCAAGACACGGCAGCTCTTGCCATTTTCCACAAAAAAAAAACAAATCACCGTCTTCCTTCTAGGACCGCAGTAACATTGTGATATTTTCGTGACCCTCCTCTATCCAACAATCTGAGCTATATGGGCCGCTCAATACGGGTAGGGGGAATGGTTAAGTATGTTATTAAGGTTTCACTTATTCTTGATTAACTTCCTATTCGTAAAACGGTAATAAGTTTAGGTATTAGAAAAAATTAAATAACAATATTTTTTGTCAGTTCTTTAATAAACCTAGTGACCGTGACCCTAGTATGTAAAGGGCTATTGAAGGACACCGTGGATTTTAGTCAGTACGAGTCTGACAGTCCCTCCCGCCCTGCCCTGGGTGGGAGGACTCATTTGATGATTTTACCACGATAAAAAAAAAGAAAAGTTCTTTAATAAATGCGTAACATTCAAACAAACAATATTTTTTGTCACACAACTGACCAAGATTCAATATTTGTAGGCACCCTGAAAAATCATCCACCTACATTTGTATTCACTTCAAACTCAAACATTTTCCAACAATACGAGTATGAATTTGCTCGCGGGACTCACGAATTACCGTGACCCCGGAACGTAAAGGGCTATTGAAGGACACCGTGGATTTTAGTCAGTACGAGTCTGACAGTCCCTCCCGCTCTTACTGGGTAGAAGGACTCATTTAATGATTTTATCACTTTAACCAAAAAAAAAAAACAATATGACTTAACAATTAAGTTCCACTAGAAAATGAATGTTTTTGACCAATGACAAGATCATCAGTACAAACATTTCACGTCCTACTTACCTTGAAGATGACTTATTAACAGTTGGTTCAATACCACTGACCGACTAATCATAATTTTGTGGAAATCTGTTATCTTGGTATCATGATGTTGAGGAATGAGACGAGTGTTTAAGACGGGTCGCGTGGCCGTCTCATCAGATAACCGTGACCCTGGAACATAAAGGGCTATTGAAGGAACACCGTGGATTTTAGTCAGTACAAGTTTCACAGTATGGGGTGGGAGGACTCATTAGATTTTACCACGATAAAAAAAACGACGGGTTGCACTCTGGGAGTGCCGGCAGAAGTGAAAACTTGAATAGTAATAAACACACACGAACATTCGCGCAAGCGCCCTGCGCCGTCTTACGAATTTTCGATAAGGTCACGTGTCCTGACGGGAGTTTAATATTTTTTACCCATTCCAAAAAAAGTGCACAACGCCGGTAAAGAAGTTTTCACTTCATAAAAACGGAACATTATTATAATCGTAAACATTTCACCGAATACGAAAAATCATCGTCCAAGTTGACCAATGGAATGCTAGGCTCTTCAATTCCTCATTCCTCAGCTGGTAATGAATGCTATTAAAGCAGCTGTTCGTTGCCAACACTGCATCACAGTCACCGTAGCTCATTACAGACAGGCTTCAGCCAACATAGATTTATTATTTAGCTGCTAACTTATTGGATACCTCATCGTTATTTTTAGGGAGTCATTCCATTGTAGTACCGTTGTATTTTGTAGGATTTATGACTTATTTGAATGTTTGTGCTAGCTAGCACAAACATTCAAAGTTTAACACACAGTTTAAACATTCAAAAGTAAGTCATTGTTAGCTGTGAGCTCACAGCTAACAATGACTTACTTTTAGAGCTCAAACGTTTAATACTGAGTTGTCACAAGTAAAATAAAACTATATGTTTTGCAGACCACGTGGAGGAGCTCGTGGCTAAATAAATACAGCCGCACTGGCCGATCTTCCGGGTTAAGCCGCGCTTGCCGAGGTTGGTCTGTGGATGAGTGACCATCTGTCGTAGTGAGTTTCCCCCGTGCCTCGGAAAACACGTAAAGCCGTTGGTCCCGGCTGTCATTTGTAGATCTTTGACAGTCGTTACTGTTAGTCAGAAGCTCTAAAGACTGACAACCAGTCTTACCATGGCGTATCGTATCACCCAGTTACTGGGTTGTGGAGGTCCGACAGGCAGTCGCTCCGTGTAAAATACTGATATCCAGCTGCATCTGGTTTGACTGGAAGCCGACCCCAATATAGTTGGGAAAAGGCTAGGCAGATGATGTTTTGGAGACCGCGTGTAGGTAAACGTAGGTTGGGACACCTCCCGGCAAGATGGACCGATGACCTGAAGAAGATAGCTGGCAGTGGCTGGATGAAAAAAAGCAGGAGATCGTGTGCTGTGGCGCTCCCTGGGAGAGGCCTATGTCCAGAAGTCGACTCCAATAGGCTGAAATGATAATGATGATATGATTTTGGGCGGGTGTATGTGAGATCCACCTCCTTTCTTTCGACGCCGGGCAATGCCACCACAAGCTATCTCGGTGACTGTTTTATATTCAGAGCGATCAATGACGATCAATGACGGTGGTAAGACTCACTAAGGCCGCTTGGCTCGTAACCATCTTCCTGTTGGAGTTTTTGATGTGTTTCGTCGGTGCGCAAGAGTTCCAGTGATTTCTAGGAGACGTCGCTTTGTCTTAAGTCCCATCTCTGCTTCAGGACTAAATTGACAAGTGGAAACCAATTTGAAGTATTGTTTTTTTTCATAATTTGGTTAGCAGTTTTTTTAGCCAACAAAATGTTTCGTTTTGTAATTTTTCTTCACTTGCTATTTCCCGCTAGTTCGTTTTCTAGCTTAATTAAAATTTTGACTATTGATTCGACGACACCATTCGCCTTTATTATATTTATTGATGTTTATGATTTTTTTAAATGAATGGTACACTGTGTCTGATGTCTCATATCTGATGTCTGTTCAGTAGTGTATCAAACAAGCTTACTTTCGCATTTAGAGTAAGGATTAGGATTTTAGAAAATAGTTTCAAAATAGACTCAATTAGATTAGCTGAATTTTACTATAACTCACTTTTCGTTGAACTTAACATTGAACATTATAATTTTATGGATGTTATCTAAATTGACGGCCACGAGAATCTATTACACCGTTCGATACCAAAAAGTTTCAAAACTGGAAGTGTAGATGATTTTTTATTATTTTTTATAGATCTGAACTGGAGTTTCAACCTAAATATTACTCGTATAATAAATACGAGAGTGAGGTTGTTTGTTAATTACGAGTATTATTCTGAAAGTACCTAACAAACAAACTCAAAAAACCGTTTAATGCCTTTGTCAAACAGACTGGCGAAAGCGAAGAGCGATACCGAACCAAAGCGAGACGTCAGTCCGATAGTTCTGTCACGCTATCGGATCGCTTTTTCTGTTCTATGTGACTGGATTCAAACAATTTCATACATTACAAATAAAAACGTCACGCTTCGCTTTCGCCACGCGAGTCTGTTTGACAAAGGCTTAAGTGTGTATCTAAATATGCGAAAGTCTAATATCAGAGGGTAGCTACGAAAAAGAAAGAAAGGTGAACTGGTTAGAGTGTTAGCAGATCCTAGCATATCAGAGGGTTTTTTTACGTGGTAAATACATCACATGAGCCCTTCCACCCAGGGCGGGACGGGAGAGGCTGTCAAAATCGTACTGACTAAAATCCACGGTGATCCTTCAATAGCCCTTTACGTTCCGGGGTCATGGTTATCTGATAAGAAAGTCCTGCGACCCTAGCAGGGTTTGACTCTGGTGGGCCCCTTCCGATTGCTGACAGCTCTTTGAGGCCCGCGTTTAACACGACGCGCCGTCGACCCTGGCATGGTCCAAGATCGGATGGCGAGTCACCCATTACTCGCCCACGCACCATTAAATTACCCTCTGAAGGGTAAGGGATCTCGAGGCAACAAGCATTTCTTAAAACCAAAAATATCGAAGACATGTGATACTGATCGCGGGTCTTACCCATTACCGTGACCCCGGTACGTAAAGGGCTAGTGAAGGACACCGTGGATTTTAGTCAGTACGAGTCTGACAGTCCCTCCCGCTCTGCCCTGGGTAGGAGGACTCATTTGATGATTTTACCACGATAAAAAAAAAGAAAAAGAAAAAAAGACATTTGATACTCGTATCTACCAAACTGTACTGGACACGCATGGTTGATTACTGCCCACTCCCTTTAACAGAAAGTAAACCTCACTCCCAGAAGTGGGAACATCAAAAGCTGACTATAGATGTATATTTGATTTAAACTACGCTTAAAGTATATATGTATTTATAAATTGGATATAATAGAACAGAGGTCCATAACCTTAAACCACCACTTAACGATATCTATCCAATACAATGCATTATGAAAAGTTTAATAGATTAAATCAATCCTCAAAGGTTACCAAGATAATCTCAACAAGTGAGCGTTCGCCTTTATCGCTAAGTTAAGTCAAGTTACTTACTCAACTTGAGGCTGTATGGCCAGTCAGCCTCCATCGTCCGCGCAACGCGCACGCCCGTGTTCACCGCAACTTAATTCTGACTTAAATCGTAACTTAATTCGAAGATAACATAAACAATATCGAAAAAACTGTGTCTAAACTGACAGTGATGTATAAGTGTGACGTTTGTTTAAGTTAAGTGACGGTTAAGTTAAGTTGCCGGTTAAGTTAGCGAGTGCAAACTTTTTGTTTTGATTTTTTTCGTTTGATATGGTAGTGGAATGTTTAATTTTAAGTGTAGTGCTCATATCTGTATCAGTTGTGTGAGGTTTTTGTTTAAGTTGTGTTACTTAACTTACAAGGACTCTTACTTTGGTATTGCTAACGCTATTGTGTTCAGTTGCGTTCTCGTTAAACTACAGTTAACCTATTAGATAATGATATTGGGTCAATAAATAATGCTCGCTTTTAATTGAAATTAAACGGTAACGGCAGATATCTAGGTCATAAAACTCTTAAAAACCAGGCTGCTATTTCATACAGAAAAATAAATCAAACTTAATTAATTATTAGTCAATAAATTCGATGGAGGGTTTATTACCAAACGTGTAAATATAATAATAAAGAAATCAAACATCGCTCTTAAATAGTTATAATATAACTTACTTTTTTAAGATATCAAAAATATTACGGACGTTCATAAATATTTGTCTAATACTCATTTAAATAAACTAATTGGTAGATTAAAAATAATGCGCAAGAACTTGCCTTAATAACTTAACTACAACTTATCGTAGTTGCGTTTAAGTTAAACTAGTTTCAAATGATTGATCTTAAGTTTTCTATTACAGTTATTAAGCGGTGCCAATTGCGTTGCGCTGTAAACGCAGTATTGGCTAGAATAACTATACAATCTAGTATTACCAGTGATTACTTAGGCTTTCAAGAAAACTGAAGTATTCTTTTCGAAGCACTACAAAAGTGCACATTAATTAGTTTTGTCTAAGAATATTCCAGATTTAGGATCTTTTTTTTTTTGAAAACGTTGCCCCACAATAGGAATTTCTTCCTGCATCGTGGGTGCGTTTACAAACATAGAAACTCACATACACAAACACCCAGACCCGGAACATCAAATTGCAGATCATACAAATATTTGTTCCGTGCAAGGTACGAACCCGCGACACGCTGCACAGCAGTCTATCAGTCAGCTGCTGCGCCAACCGTGTCGTCAGTAACTAGTGTAAACACACCAAGCAATAATTAATATGTGATGATTACCTATTTATTACATTTCTACCAATATTTTTAACCAATTTCGAAAAAAGAACGAGGTTTCTCAATTCTTGGGCTTTTTTTTGTATATTCCTCGATTTCTCGATGACGCCTCGACCGATTTTAAAGATTATTCTTTTGTTTGAAAGGGTTTTACTTCGCAGATAGTTTCATGGTTAAGCAGGTCGGTATCTGATGATAGGATCTTGGAGAAATGAAGGGAACTCTTCAATAAATGACAGCTAATCATAGGCTATCGCATATTTATGCATTGTTTATGCAATCACACAACATAATTACGCCTGTAACTACTCGTACTAAAAAATACGTTTTTTTTTGTAAATAATGAAACAGACTTCTGAAATAAAACGCAAAAATGTCTATATTGGCTTTTTTTCGGAAGTGGCATGGCAAAAAAGTCAAGCAAAGTCACCGACTTTGCTTGACTTTTTTGCCACCGAGTGCGGTTTTTTTTGTTTGCGTTTTTTTTTTTAATACTTAGATACCAAAATAATGCTGCAATTGTATGAGCACAATATAAAATACTTTTTTAGTGCTCACGGGAGTTGCTTGAGATGTTACCGTGGCC
Organism: Agrotis puta; assembly: GCA_943136025.2. Classification (NCBI taxonomy): domain Eukaryota; kingdom Metazoa; phylum Arthropoda; class Insecta; order Lepidoptera; family Noctuidae; genus Agrotis; species Agrotis puta. The sequence goes on along the minus strand of OW964189.2, from coordinate 4,214,376 downwards.
TACCGGGACCCTGACAAATATTGAAGAAACTGGTGGCCTATTCAGACGTCTTGGGTGGTTTTTCTGACAGTCCTTTTCAACCCTCCCAGGGTGGGAAGACAGATTTGATGATTTTCCATAGAAGAACGAATGGAAATCTTACTGGTAAGATTCAGGAACTAAATCGAAAGACTGGTTTCTTTTAGTTTAATCTGGACTCCAGGGAGTAAATTTAACTATTAAAACAAAGCTTTTTGTTTTATCATCAAATGAGTCCTCCCACCCAGGGCACAGCAGGAGAGACTGTCAGACTCGATGTCCTTCAATAGCCCTTTCAATAGATCTTTAAGTTGCAAAAATGCAATTTTTATGTATATCCTGGTATTCATATTTAGTTACATAACAATCACAAAGAATTCAATTTTAGTGCACATTAACAAAATAGACAAGAAATGGAACATGATTTAAAACTTTTTCTAAACAATAATTACATATGAATTAAATTCTTGAACGTATAATCTTGGAACCCAAAAGTCGGTTGTCACGCCGCCCCTAATAATTTTAATTTCGAACACAATACAATAGTCAAAAGCGTAACTAATTTCTTTATGGAAGACGCAACGATTCGTCAAGCATTCTGATATTCGGCGACACGACTACGATACGATGTTTTATGACAATCTTAAAATAACATAAGATCACTCCTGAATTTTAACAGATGTTTTGTATGAATGAGATCTAATATCATTTACGTGATATTCAACCAGATTCTGGGCTATCACTTAGGACTTTCCAATAACTTTTTGCCCACATCTAATAGGCCACGAGATGGGCAGATGACATACAGAAGATCGTGAGTAAAACCTAGTTGAGACTAATGCAGGTTAGGGAAGGATGGCACAAGAGGGCAGGAGGAGACGTTTAATTCGCGGAACAAGGCTGTCAATGAATTTCGCGTAGCCTAGGAATCATAGCAAAGCCTTAAGCTTAGGCTTGTCATGCTTGCATGCACTAGCTAGATCAATAAGTTATTGTTTTTTCCTAAAATCTCTTGCCCATTAAAATGGATAAATAATTTTATGTCACCATTTTGAATATAAGTTCTAAGTTAACAAGATAAACATAATATTTAAGAAATGTTACAATATCTTGATTACAAGCAATTATTACGTATGCTAATTAAAATTTGACCTTCATAATCGTTAAATGTAAATGACTTGTGAAACAATACTTTCTGTTATTATTTCGGTTACAAACATACGTATAGTATGGTCTTTGTTATTTTCGAAAATAGAATCTTTCAATAGGCAACATTCCTACCATATACTCGACTGACGCCAAAAGTTAGTGAAGATTCTTCTTCTAAATTAACATTTCTATTAGCCGTCATATGTCAGGCAGCATTATTGTCAAAATGAGACAGATGTCATATTTATAGTGGAAGGAATACAAATATCCTTATTTCTTTCCATCTACTGACTCCCTGGTGTCTGTCACGCTTCCTCAATTCTTAAAATATTACTATCGATAAATCTCTGCTCAGATTACTAACTTCTATTGTGTCATATATTTCACTTTCATTGTGATCGTCATCTTCCTGCCCTTAATCCATTTTACTTGTGATCGGCGTGACACGTTTTCTTCTGACATTCTCCCCTATCAGACGTCACGATATCACTTACTTCTTTATACTCATATTTCGCACAAACATTTCATCTTTTCTTTGGCCTCCTTCTTCCTCTCCATCCATCAACATTCATACTTATCATAAACCGTAAAATTAATTATGTTTAAAATTAGGTTAGGTCATAGCTCTTGCTATTGAAGGACACCTTGGATTTTATTAAATACAATTCTGACAGTCCCTCCCGTCCTGTCCTGAGTGGGAGGACTGAATGATTTTACAATTTTCTAATCGTAATATTCAATTTTAAGTTCTTGTTTTAAACGATGCCCGATGGAATTTCTCTTGAATCGTGGCTGCGTTTACAAACATTAAGCTCACATAAAACTCTAAACAACTATCTGTAGTTTATAAGTCGTAATTTCTCAATTAGGAACAAGAGCGTCAAAAAATCTGATTACAGACAGACTACGAGACAAGTGAAACTAAATAAAACTTTGTAATAAAAAGGCGTTCTGTCAAAATTCGTCGTGTGAATGCGCTGTTCCTTTTACACTAGCAAGATAGGGGGGACATATTGCGTAAGTTACTCAGGGTGAATGTAACTTTCTAATAGTTAAATAAATTCACACAAAAATACAAATCTTTCCTCTTTGTAATATTAATGTAGACTTTTTTCCTAATGAACTTTCCAACATTTACACAGTGTGCCCTACGAACAGTACCACCTTGGTACACTCCTTTGAACTAATAAATATCACCGATCTTGCCTCTTATCTTATCTGCTCTGTGGCTTTCTATAAATTATCTGTATCTAATGCACATATTATGTAGTCCCTCTTAATATAAGCGATCTCTAAGTTTGAACTGGCTAAGGGCCCTAAGACTCGTAGTTCGTAGCTACTAACATTGTATTTAACGATTATGGAGATTTCGTTGATTATATTTTGTACTTTAATGCCTTTTAAGTAGTTTCTTCTTTTTATCTTTGTTTTAATAGTAATTCTGCTCAGTTTTTCTTTATTTAATTAAACTTGTCAAAGAGTTTCTAATTCTTGCAAAAATTCTTAATCATACATATTCTTTTAATGTATCAGAGGGTCTAAAACGGCCGCTTAGCAATATCGAAAATGATTCACTTTCCAATGGAGCCGATGGAGTTGTGGATTCGTGCATTTCCCGCAATGCCATTGGCTATTTAGACCCTCAGAGCTTATTCTGGATAAAATAATCTGGATACTGTGTGTGAACCGTAAATTAACGTTTGATGTAGTAATTTCTCGTTTCTTTTCAAATACGGTCATTATTTTTAATAGAGAGTAATCGGATGTCGAAGGAAATTTTTAGAAAGCTTTATAACGATGATGAATATCTAAATCAAAAAGATACATTAGAAATTACACAATAATGTACAAAATTTAATCATCATTTCAAAAATCTTTTAAGAATTAATACGTAAATAAGGCTGTTTACAATTTTCTTTGGGGTTGAAAATTATCAAACAAGTCCTCTCATCCTGGGCGGAGCAGAAGGGACTGTCAAACTCTTACTGACTAAAATTCTTCTCTATTCCGTCGATTGCCATTTGCGTGCCAGGTCTGGGTTGCCCTTTTAAGACCATCCCACAACAAGTAGGTACGTATACCTAATACAACGCTAAAAATGTATCTTAATAGACCCAAAGAATTAATTAGTCAGCCAAAGATAACATAAAACGCTTGATTACCTACCTTAATGCTCATCCGATTATGACGATTTTTCCACAAAAAACATAAACAATCGCTTAGTTTTTTGTAGTATTATCAATATCCGATTAAAAAATACTTACAAAGAAGTCCAATTAGTAGAGTTTTAAATTAGCTTGTTAGAGGGCGATGGCATACGCCTGTTCTAGAGTTTACAGAGCAAAGGTCACTGACATGGAACGTACATCGCGAATTAATTACGTACTTGCTTAATAATTCATGTTTTACAATTTAATTTTACTGCCCGTACAACGTGAAACAAAAGAGAAGGTTTGAGGAAAGAAAAATTCAGTAGCGAGTGGGACTCTTTTTGGGCTACTTGCTGTCCGACCATGGACCATGCCCGGGTCGACGCGGCGCGTTGTGTTCCACGCGCGCCTCAAGAGTGTCAGCATAGTGACGGGGCCTGTGGAGGGCCAAAGCCTGCCGGGGTCGCGGGACTAACGGATTACCGTGACCCCGGTACGTAAAGGGCTATTGAAGTACACCGTGGATTTTAGTCAGTACAAGTCTGACAGTCCCTCCCGCCCTGCCCTGGGTGGGAGGACTCATTTGATGATTTTACCACGAAAAAAAAAAGCGAGTGGGACTCGAAACCCATCTCTTCTGGATAGGTACTCCAGACGCCTTACCAAATAGGTCATCGCAACCACTCGTTTGGATCTGAATCTTTCATTCCCTTGTTTGAACATTTTATGGTAACATTTGCGTCGACAAGTCCCACTCGCAACTAATTTTTTTTTCGTCAAAACCTTTACGAAAACGTAACGCAGGCGTTATTGCATATATAAAAGGAAAGGACAAAGGGAAGGCGTTTTGTCTGAAACGTAATGTAAGGTCTGTGTGCCATCTACACTAAAACAGCAATACATTAGTAAGAGATCATACGAGTAACTTAAGGACAAATTGGCATACGACAACAACTACATAACATTTTCAGACGAGAATATTTTGTCGTTTCGTTTTTTTTAGAGCGGCGTTTTTCCGTTTTATTCTACTAGCTAAAATTCGAAGCCTTTGAAAATCAAAAAGCATATATACAATACCCTCATGGCTTATTCACTGCGATTACTCACCCCACCACGCATTACTTCGTGTAGGTTGAAGAATAACATCGCGAGGAAACCGGCATGAACCAAAAATTAATGTGGCATCCTATCAACTCGCAGCGGGCCCGCGTAGTGGTCACGGGACTCACGAATTGCCGTGACCCCGGTACGTAAAGAGCTATTGAAGGACACCGTGAATTTTAGTCAGTACGAGTCTGACAGTCCCTCCCGCTCTGCCCTGGGTGGGAGGACTCATGGGATGATTTTACCACGTAAAAAAAAACGACGGGTTGCACTCTGGGAGTGCCGGCAGAAGTGAAAACTTGAATAGTTGTTGGAAATATCTTGTGAACAGATTTTAGTAAAACTCGCAAAAATGGTTGACTTTTTATTTCAATAATTTTCCAATGTGACGTACATCTTTTTAAACAATGTTACCTAGCAACGAATGTGTCCAGTATACAAACTTCTTTAAAAGTAATAAAGTCACACGAACATTCACGCAAGCGCCCTGCGCCGTCCTACGCTTTTTCGGTCAGGGTCACGTGTCCTGACGCGAGTGTCCTGACGCGAGTGTCCTGACGCGAGTTTAAGATTTTATACCCATTACAGAAAAGTGCTCAACGCCGCTAAAGAAGTTTTCACTTCAAAAAACAAAAAAGGCCCCCGTAGTGGATAATGGTCCACTCCTACTCAAAGAGAAGAGTTCTGTGTCCCAGCTGTGGCAACATTATAGGCTGGTGGCATTGATATGATGACATTAAATCCGCGAGTTTAATAATGCTGCGTGCTTAAGAGCGCGTTTTCTGAAAGTCGCAACGTCGCAAATAGCCATCAAATATTTACAAGTTTTAATTAATTTAACAATGTTACTGTATGGAAATAAGAAAGATCACTCTGTATTGCACAAAAAAAATGATAAGGAACCCTTAACCTAACTTCCATCTTTGCGTGTTTCAAAAAGCGACTCAGTTAGTCCGCTATGAGAATATTGAAGTAATTCAGGGCCTGGTAGAAAATTGAGTGAACAGGAAGCCTCGAAAGATTAAAATACCTAACAAAGTATTTCGATCTCTTTGTGTCCTACAAAGATCTATTTTCACTAAAAAACAAACATGCTATACTCAATCTAATCTACCAATGTCCACCCACAAATGTAGATAATGGACCTATCCAGTCTTTATACTCAGTACAAACCTAGATTTAAATCTAGTTTAATTCCCATACCACTACGCCCTTATAAGTATCAGTTTTTTCAACTTTAGCAAGAAATTAGCTCTTCGGAATGTGAAAATAGATGGTTATCTACCAGTTATACCATTTTAGGAACGATTACTATAAAAGCCGCAATTTGTATGAAAGCAAAAAAGTTTTTTCTTTTATTTTTCCCTGAATAGGATGAATATTAAGCGAAAGATTATTTGTTTTATTCCTGATGTTAGCTAGATGGATTGGTACGTCAGAGTAAACTACTGAAATAATTTTAATAAATGAGGTCTATGCCATTTCACGTGTAGGCAAATTCAATATGGCTGAGCCCAAACATCGCTTTTATTATTTTGCCCGCGATTTCGCCTGCGTAAAAGGTTTTTCTAAAATGAGAGTAGCCTATTTATAACATCAGCTATCTGCCAGTGAAAGACCGATCCATCCGTTTTGTAGATTAAACTAACTTACAGACTTTTTTTTATTATAAGTATTTAGTAAGAAGCCATTATTTCATTCTACATTTCAAACACACCCTTTATTTTCAACGTTTAATTTTACATCTTGTATATTTTGGAAGTCAATTTTTCTCTCTCGTTTTTTTCTATTCTGTAGATCAGCTTTTTTATTTCTTTTTCTTATTTTTATAGGATTCCAATACAATAAACATTTACAGACTCCATTCATAACATAAACTTAACAAAGAACAGACAATAAATAAATGTGTATCAAGTGACAGTTCAATGATGTGACGGCAGCCATCTTGGATACAACATGGCGTCGTTTGGAGTTTTTCGATTTCTGGTGCTGTTGGCTGCACTGGTGTGGATCCTGGCTGAGGAGAAGAAGAACGAGACTAGGAGGCCGTATCCCTGGACTAATGGGAGTTGGTTGTGAGTATTCAAGTTATTTCTGACATAAGATCTATTCAAGCCGCAGCCGCAGCGGTTCACTACCGCACAATCCCGATACTCGGGTATTATCGCTACCCACAGCGGTAGCTAAAACCGCTTCCATTATGGACATATATATTGTTATATTGCGTATATATTGCGTATATATTGCGTATATATTGTTTTCTTCTTTCTTTTCTTCGCTTTTAAATTCGGGAGCAGGGGCTTGTGACTTTGTATCGCTCGTTAAATTTTACCCACCGAGAGACGTTTTGTGATTTTTAAAAGCGTTGAATCTTCTTCAATTTTGGTTTACGTTACAAAAGTTTTAAATATACGGGTTTAATATTTTTTTATAATCTATACTTCGAACTAATAATTTTTCTTGAGTAAATTAGCCTAATACTTTCAAAGGTTGCCTACATAAAAAATGTAGGGACTCCCTAGATACTTCAGCATCCAAAGTATTTTATGTCCTTACAATACAAACACCAAGTGATAGTTAATGTACGTATGTATATTTTATAGCAAGTCTAGACAAGTCTCAGGTGGCGTTAGAGCTACAATAAACCTGGGTTTTATATGACTCGGTGACGAATTCAGATTGGATGTGCGATTGTAGGGGCGAGCTCTTTGAAATGAGAGTTATTTTCAGGATTACAGGTGTCTGAATTTGATGCTTACTGTACAAGTTTCACATGGATATATGGTTGTTCGAGTATCTTATTATGTATGACCTTATCTAAAATGTCTGGATTCGTGTTATCGATATTATCCATACTCTTTTTTTTTATCGTGGTTTAATCATCAAATGAGTCCTCCCACCCAGGGCAGGGCGGGAGGGACTGTCAGACTTGTACTGACTAAAATCCACGGTGTCCTTCAATAGCCCTTTACGTACTAGGGTCACGGTAATCCCTTGGTCCCGCGACCCCAGCAGGCTTTGGCCCTCTACAGGCCCCGTCATTATACATACTCTAGGTCTTAAAATTAAAACTATAACACAAAAGAGGTTTTACGCTAGAAATTAATAATCTATTTCGATCGCAATCTTGATCCTGGCCTTTGTAACAAATCAAAGCCAGCGAAGTGTTTCAGACGTCCAATAAACGGGTTAGGGTTTGGATTGAATGGGTTAGGGTTTGGAGCTCTTTTCTCACACTGCTTTGTTTTGGAGGTCATATACGCAGTCGCCTAATGTACATTACCGCCTAATGTTCCGCTGATTTTTTTTTAATTTTGCCCCACACTATGAATTTCTCCTGTGTTGTAGGTGCGTTCACAAACATATAAACTTACATACACAAACGCCCAGACCCGGAACAACTGCTTGTAGATCATACAAATATTTGCTCCGTGCGGGTATCGAACCCGCGACACACAGCGCAGCAGTCCAAGCGCTCAGCCACTGCGCTAACCGTGTCGTACACGGCCGTGGCATGACATATACGGAACTCATTACCAACATAATAGGAAATAATGATTTTCACTTCCAAATTTTTGAATAGGCTAATCTAAATATCATAGAAAAGAGAAATAACATTTCGAAGTATTTTATAAATAAACTACAAGAATAAAAACATACATATTTGACTAAATACAATACATTAATTCAGTAACACATCTGCGAACTCTTTGAGAATATGTTCTGTTCAAGAAATGTCTCCATGAAAGTGAATGGTCTGGTCGCCCTGGTGCTCGCATTCCAAGGGAAGCTCGCCCGGTCCTGGCCGACAAAGAAACAAGGTTGTATGACACCAGAGCCGTGGGAAAGAAAGAAAGTTTATGGCCTAAGGTTATCGCAACAAGACGATTATTGGTGGGTTGATGGAGTGGTCCTTCTAAGAGTGGTCGAAAATGGCCATTTTAAGCAATATTCCTAATGATTTAGTTAACATCGGGTTAAGTAATAGTAAATTAACCTATTGTTAATTGGTAACCATTTAATGAATCAACACAGACGGTAGTGCGAGTTGAGTTCCACCACGCCGGGGGTGTCTCGCCGCGCGCCGTACACCCAGAACTCGTAGCTCAATGATGTCAGCTTGCTGCTTATGAAGGACAGCGTTATTGTATCCTGGAAATGGAAACCATATTTATTTTCATATATTCTCGTTTCAGCAACTATTCACGGTGCGTTAGCTTGTAGTGATAGAGGTGTAATAAAATAAAATAAATAAATAAAAATAAAAATCATTTATTGGTAAAACAAGTTTAGATGTAAACAATTTTTGTGATTGGACCCTCCTTTTAGGCAATAAGTGCCTGTATTATGATAGTCCGCTCTTTCATAGCAGGACGTGTCACAGAAATATCTAAAACATGTGATTTCTGCACTAATTATATTCTGTAATAATTTTATCATTAACAACTGGCAATATTTTTATTATCTAGGACTAAATTGTGTTTAAATTAAACGCAACTTAGCAAGTTAAGTGATGTGTATTGTGAATTAAATACTTATAAAAGTTGAATGTTAATTATCTTTGTCTTTGTTTATTTGTCTAATCTATCTCTGAGGTTTTTATTACTATTTATTTGTAATACTGTTGGCTACACGGGATTGTCTATTTGAAATTCCGGGAAAATCCACTTTAATATCTGCTAATTTTGATGCAAGTAGTACTCGTAAAATAACTCTACCTTATTTCGACCTCTGATAATAATAATTATGTTACAGGAAAAGATAGATGGTCCTATAATTATTTTTCTCTATTTTAAGAGACGGTTATTTTAGGCTGATAATAAATATCCTGTCCTTGCCTTATGTGCCATATTATATGGAATTAACTTGAGTTATTTCAGTCCAAAATCAACATTGCAGTAACAAAATTAATAGGAATGTGGTGAGTGAAGGTGAATTTTACAAACACATGAAATTTAATATATCACATCTGTCTTAGAATTAATCATTGTCAATCATTTTTGTATTGATTTACACTCGTAGTTTAATGAGCTTAAGAGCCGTTAAATTGCAAAAAAATATCTTGCAGTAATTTGAACGCCTGCAGAAAAATGACACGCAATATCCATACCTGCGTATTATTTAATTTTCCAATCAGTCAGGCGTTTTTAATAGAGCTTAGTAACTAGAGTTATTTAGAATTGTATATTAATTGTTTGGTTTCTCTATGGCATAACTGAGTTGTACCACTGTGATGACTACATTTTATTCGCTTGCGCGAATAATATGTAGTAGTAGTAATAATATTAGTAAATTTATTAGTGCTTTAAAAACATTTTTGGTATACCGACCTGCAGAACTCCACCATCATTGATATAGCCCTCGCTCTCGGGTCCGTCGATGTACAAGATCACCTTGAATCCAGTTATGATGTAATCCTGATCGTCTGCTGTCAGGTTTTCCTGGAACAGATATAACCACGCATCAAATAATTTCATTAGGAGCAATATTGAAAATTGAAAAGCTGTTTTTTTCCGTGTTTGTATAATTCGCCAGCTGGCCCTGCCCCATCACCGGGCTAGGTGGGATAAATTGTAACATAGAGCCCGCTAGTGTTGGCATCGGCATGTCACGGAGTGGATGGCATAGGATACAAGCTTGGCTTGGTCCCATCCACCTCACTGTCCCTGACGGAGGCTCGGTCGGTCGACTCAGCTGTCGGAGCCTTACAAACCGGTGCGTACACAGAACCACTCAAGCAGTCACGGCTTTAGGAGTAATTGGAGCAGCTGGCAAGGGCAGCAGTCCGTATAAGAGGCCTCCCATACCTGACCTGCTGCCAGGATTATAATCAGAACTATTTGAAAGTCAATATTCAGGAAACAGTACAGTAAAGCGTCCACACTTCACCACTTCATAGTGTTTTAGTTGGTTATGGTTACTTAATATCTTTGATGATGATCTGGGAGATCTAAGCATTCTAGGAATAACATATTTATATGACAGTAAGCATAAAACTGGAACTGAATTACAGTTTTAAAGCTTTATTTTATCTAAAGACCAATCCAATTTTAGTAGGATTTTCAATTGGTTGGCCAAACATTTTATTTTAAATTCGACAAAGCAATATTGTGAATTTGCGTCGCTTTCAGCTCTAGTTTGGTTACGCAACGGACCAAATTCACAAATAAGGTTTCTATAAACACTTACACTGTTGAAGATTGACTCAAAAAATCCGGGAGCCTAAAAGAAAAAAGATAATATTTTATCAGACCGTGCAAGATGTAAAGAAGGTTTGCTAATAAGCTAATCGTCAACCAGTACCAACTGATTCGTTGAGAATTGCTATCGATTACTTACAAAAATACTTTTTACAACAACAAGCCGTTTTCCAATCTGTTATCAACCTTGCATAGAAGCGAAATCCTACTAAATTATATTACTTATTGTGTGCTGATCATCATCTGCCTAGCTTTTTCCTAACTTGTTAGGTTCGACTTCCATTCGGACCGAATGCAGCTGAATATCAGTATTTTACATGGAGTAAAATGGACATGGACTGCCTATCTGACTTCCACCCAGCACCCAGTAACTGAATAATACGATACCTCTTAGTAAGACTGTCAGGGTTCTGACTAAAATCTGTGGTACCTTTTACGAGGACACTATGCCACCTTCCATGTTTTGACGGCGATCACGCATGCCCATTGGTCTTGTTAGTTAAGAATCTCATACTTAAAGATCTTTTCCTCAAAGACTGAACATCATTTGCCGGTAATACGCAAAAAGAAAAGTCCTAGTAGAGTATTCTTCTTTGGTCAAACACTTTTAGCAGGCCACGTAGCACGCGAGATCCAATAAGGGAAGTAACAGGGTTGTTCCTCTCAAAAAAAAAGTTGTAAGGCGTGATAAAGTAAAAATATTAAGTACTTACTTTGTTCTCCGGTGGGTACTGAAGCGTGAGGTTCACATTCTGTTCAGGAAATGTCCAGCCTTTGTTCCCGTACACCATCAAATGACTGCCTGCGGAATTGTGGAATACATTAACAGAACGAAAACACTGTCTAATCTATACATATAATAAATCTGTAGAAGGGTCAATTCTGTACATTGAAAATATTGAAAAAATAAATAGCAGGGGTAATCGATACCAAACCCAAATATGTGATTAAAAATTTTTTTGTCTGTCTGTCTGTCTGTCTGTTTGTCTGTCTGTATATGCAGGCATCACGTGAAAACTAACAGTTCGATTTCGATGAAACTTGGTATAATTATACCTTATTATCCTGGGCATCAAATGGGATACTTTTTATCCTGGAAAAATACGTAGAAAAATAAGATTTTTCAGTTTTATTCATAGACGTTGTTCTGTAGAACCGCGATCTCCTTAATTATTATAGGCTTAGTCGTATTTGGGTCCAATAGATATTTATAAGATATCATTGTCAGAGTTACTCAAAATGGAGAAATAAACCATCCACGCGAAGACCGACATCCGCGAGGACGGAGTCGCGGGCTGAAGCTAGTCTTTAATATATTTTCAACTTTATAAGCTAGGGTATAAAGTGGAAAATATTTTAAGTTTAATGAGCGTTTTATCGCTCGTCGTTTGTCTAGGGGGTCAGGGAAATACTTGAAAAGTATTAGTATACTTATTATCCTCATAAATAAGTTAAGCGTTATCAACATAAATACAGAAAACATTATCTTTCAGTGATAGCTCAAAAGTGCACTAGACATGTATAAATCTGAAACCATTGTATTGATATTGCTCCTAAAAGGTTCAGTGACAAGGCAAAAAAAAAACAATTAATAAGGTAAAATTTTGATGTTCGTTTGCCAAAGAATTATAGTTCATATTGTGATAAAAATATGAGCTAATCACTAGGCTATCTGGCCTTATATCTGAAGCTTAGGAGTTGCAATGCTTTGGTGTGGAGCGTATAAACAATTTGACATACTGTCAGTGATAATGCCAATGGAACAGCTTTTGAGCTGTTCACATTATTGGTTGGACTTACGCAATTTTTTTTTTCAAATGAGAAATTCAAATGAGTCCTCCCACCCAGGGCAGGGCGAGAGGGACTGTCAGACTCGTACTGACTAAAATCCAAGGTGTCCTTAAATAGCCTTTTTGTTCCGGGGTCACGGTAATTCGTGAGTCCCGCGACCCCGGCAGGCTTTGGCCCTCTACAGGGGGGCCTCGTCATTATGCTGACACTCTTTGAGGCGCGAGTGGAACACAACGCGCCCTCGACCCGGGCATGGTCCATGGTCGGACAGGGAGTCGCCCATTAATCGCCACCCGCATGCCCGCGTCTACGGTGGCCGGAGATTGTCTGGCGACGTCCGACGCCGTGGGCGTCTACCACTGCGGCTGGGGTGGTGGGAGGACGCTGTCCTCTGCCTCACGCGGCCCGCCTCCTCCTTCACGAGCATGACTGCTTCGCAGAAGGAGGCGACCGCTTCCCACTCGGTCTCGCCCTGCAGCATAGCCTCGACCAATGCCGGGCGCGAGAGGTCTCCGCCTATCGCCGTCGTGAGGACTCTGCCCAAGCGGGGCAGTCTTGCACCGTATGCTCCACCGTGTCCTCCGGACGATCCTCGCAGTGGTGACACCCAGGCGTTTCTTCCCTCCCTATCAGACACAGGAACCTACCAAAACTTCCGTGTCCGGTGAGGAGCTGCGTCATGCGGTAAGTCAGGAAGCCGTGACGCCTAGCCAGCCACTCCTCAAAGAGGGGTCTTACCGAAATAAGTAGTTATACGAAAAGTTCAACTCATAGGTTAAATATGCGATCCAAGAACAAAATTTCCTATTAAAATAGATCTCGCTTCCATAATATCAAATTGACCATGATTTCACCACACTAGTTATTCATAATTTCACCACACGTTTGTTTAGTACGATCACATTTATCTCAAAATCAATAACAAAACCAACTAACCTTCAATAATAGGATCCAATGAACAGTAATACTTATTGACTGTCTGATACACTGTTGAATCAACCTGTCTTGCCCCAGCACTGGGTGGACTGTGGCCAAAGAACTTCACTTCAGGGCCACCACCATATTTCTCAATCTCTGGCTTTATAACCCGCACTTTTTTACTTCCCACTGTAGCCACAAAGAACACAATAACACATGATATTGAAATTCTTATAATTCCATTCATAACGTTGACGGAAAAATGAACAGTAAGCAAAAGAGGTACGCATATCGTCCGCGCATTAAAGAAAGATATAATTAACAACGATTATAAATGTAATTAAAATAATATTTAACGATAACAGTCGATATTTTGATGATAAATAGTGTGTTGTTATCGAATTCTGGCGGACTGAACTCGCAGTGATAATGTTGTACGCAGCGTAAATCGAGCGTATCATGGCGATTAGATTGTTGACTTCGATCCTCATAAGCAGATGTTGGCGGTTATATTAGCATGTTTGGGTTTAACAGTGATAACGTAATAAAGTAGGAAGTCTATGATAGAACTGCTAACCTCACACACGTTCCTATTTCCTGAAGCAAGTCAGCTGTATAATGCGCATCCTTTAATGTGAACTTGAGGAGGGCAAGTACAAGCATGGCGGACAACTCCTTAGTCACAATGATGTTATAGAACTTCAATTTAGAAAATGTAGAGTAGAGCCTTTGCGGTGGGAGCAGCAAGCCGTTTAAATGCTTGAGAGGAAGATTTCAGTTAAAACCAAAGTCCGTGTTTTTGAATTCTGGCGTCACCTTGAGCTTATTGCCAAGCGTGACCAATTGAAAGCCCGACTACCTACAGCAGTCAATTATAACTAAAAACATCGATGGTCTGCTCACATGTCCGTAAAGTGCACCGATCTTCATAGATTGGCTACAAACCACATGCGAGCAAACGAAGGACAACTACAAAAGACCTGAAGCAATCGATTTGGCCGAAATCGGTCGGATCATGATATCATCATCAATCAGTTGTACACTATACAATACATCTTTTTTCAACTGGTGATAAACGCTTGACGCTTAATGCACCTCCAGAAAGACGGCTGGATTATGTCAGATTGTATTTTGCCATAAGTGTATCAGCCGCAGGAAATGCTACACAAGACGTTGGCGACTCGTGCAAACTGTACCGTACAACTTTCGCAATTTATATGATAAGGCGTATCACAAAAATGGTCATGTCTCAACCACAAAACTAGACTAAAGAAAATCTGCTCTGATCTTCCTAAGGAAACCCATTTCCACTGATGCCCAGGCTTTTGGTTATGAAAAAAAAACATGGCTAGTTGTCAATAGGTAAGAAGAATCAATTACGAAAGCTTCATACGAAATAGATACTCGTAACGAGGGCCAAATACAATAAGTACAAAACAAAAAAGAAACAACCTCTCACTATACCAAATATCCAATAAAAACTTCCAATATCCAAAGTTTATGGCACTCAATAAACGAACTCATACATAAAGAGGATCTACATAAGTGAATAATTAATAGAACCTTCTCCAAACCGGTTCTGTTCACAAAAACGGTTCCGATCACCCTTTTGATCTCCAAAACCCTCATTAAGGCTACTTAAACATTATTATAGGCCATTATAATCACGCCTCGTTCAGTTGTGTGTAACTTATGGACCATAAGTTGTGTGTGCTCTATGGATTTATGGGAGATGATAATGCGTACTTTATGGTCGTTGCGACGTTTTATAATGTTTTGTTTTATCTGTGTTATAAATAACGGATGTGTGAAGAGGTTTTCTTGATTGGGTTGAGTCAATAGCTTTATTACTTAAGTACCTTATGCCACTGGCTTTGCCCGAAAAATATCGAGTCTGTGAGATTGGTACACCAACGTAGGTGACACTAACATTATCATGGTATACCTGCCTTCCGAACATGGAAATCCGTTCAACCGGTAAGATATTATAAGGTGATAGATACGCAGATTCAATTGGACATCTTTAAAAATTGAAAATACTCTTTTCCCATTTAATATTTGCAATGTTAAGAGTTTACTTTTATTTCTTGAAGGAATACTGATCCTGCTTTTCGCGAAAAATCATCTATACTTGAATTTCGTCTTGTATCATCGTATTTGTGCACATGTGCTAGCGCCTCTGATATCAACATCACAAAAAGAACATCAACAAATGAGCTAAATCATTACATATCATACCTACGACTTAGATTAGAAAACCACAATCCATCAACACATTAAAACACCTATAAAAACAAACCACGAATCTTCCACAAGCATTCTAGTCCAAGATGGCGGCCAAACTGCTTCTCTTTAGCGTCCTCCTGTCATTCTCTGCGATCCTAGTACACGCTAGAGCTCGAGGAAGCTACAACATTGGAAATACTTTTGGTTCCCATTTGATATACCACGAAACGCATCACAAATACGGAATTCCATGGATGAAAAGAGATGAAGATTTTACTGTAGAAGGAGTCGATAATGAAATTATAGAAGCTGTGGTTGTAAACGATCTGGATGGAACTGGTATCAGTTATATTAAAGATGGCGGAATTGGACAACACAATGTGACGATACACTTAGAAAGTCCGCAGGGAGAAGGGTATAAATTCTTAGTTGAAGTTTATGCTATTTAATGTGGTTATCTGCAAATAAATTGTTGCAAATTTTGTTTGAATTGTTTCATTGTGACTTGTATATAGATTCAGTGGTTTATTTGGATTTACCGTTTTTTCTTTGTCTTTCTGTCTATCAGAAACTCCCACTAAGACACATTAGCCGAGCAGTATTCTTGCTTGTCTTATTTTTGTTACCTAGCAATAGAATCATTTCGCAAAATTAGATGTCTGTCCAATCGCATCATGTCCGAGGACAAATCTGTGCTTTCAACAGTCTATTCTTCGACCACCTTTCGTTCACCATTCAGTTAAGACTATGCTTTAGTACTCGTCGTACCAACTATTCTACTGATCACCTCCTATTCTGGCGTTACTTCAGCGTTATTTGCGGATTCGATAAGGCGTCTTTCAGTCAGCCAAGAAAAGGTAACTTTCTGTGTACGAATAATCGGAAATCCAGCAGCTGCAGAAGCTTTTCACCAAAATGGATATTGGTAATCAAAAGCCATCACAGCTTCTCCGGCCCATGAGAGAACCTGCGCACGAAGAAATGTCTGACTCCACATTCCAAGTGTTGTGGATGCGTCACCTACCTGTATCAAAACGCACAGTCCTGGCAGTTGACAGACAGACAATAAAATGAAAAATCAAAAATGTAATGAATAAACAATAGAAATAAGGGAACCCTTTGAAAGTGATTCCCATGGCCATAAGACCTCTTACTCTAATATCTTAGAAAACTTTAAAATTAGACGTACTTATTTGTAGTAAGCTGATCGCGAATCTAAAGCCAAAACAATCGTATATGTAATAGGAATTTCCAATAACCAATTATAATTATCAGGATCACCGGCTAAAATCAAATTAACCAGCAATTAATTATTACGAGCGACATTGAACGTTCATTAATTTAATATCGTATTCCTTAATTACAATTTAAATATTTTACGCATTCATTATTTGTTGATAGGTAGTATTTTAATAATGTAGGTAGAGAGGGTCACAATTTTAGTGACCACAATTTCAGGGCGTTCGATGATATCTCATTGTATTTTTTTAAATAATACATTGCCCTAAACACTAGGAATTTCTCCTGTATCGTAGTTGCGTTTACAAATATAGAAACTCACACAAACACCCAGACCCGGAAAAACTACTTCCAGATCTTACAAAATATTTGTTCTGTGCGGGGATCTAACCCGCGACACACAGTGCAGCAGTCCAATTGCTCAGCCACTGCGCGAAACGTGCCGTCAAAAGATTGAAATTGAAACAGCTGTAGTGGGATCCACCTCCTGTCGGTCCACTCCGGAACAGCAAACTCCATGTAACTTGCAGTGACTCTTACGCAATCTCACTGGTGGGTAAGCATCCCCAGGACTGCCTGGCTCACGAACATCATCCTTTCGGAGTCCAGCACCAAACAGTTTTTACTGTGTTCCGTCAACAGCGCTCACTCAATCTTACGCTGGCTTCTCGCACCAAGATACTCTGGCCAGTCTGTTCTGGCCACTTCCGTCCATCAATCTGACCTATCCGCAAAATCTTAAACGACTCATGCTTATTTTCTCTCTCTGTAATTTATGAATTCGCAGGCTGCAACGGCCATCAGTCGATCAACAAAACACTAGAAGAGCTTCCTGATTTGTATTCTAAAAGTTAAAAAAAAAAAAACTATTACCACTTTTACCAAATCATTTATTTTTTCACGTTATCAAATAGCGTACACAGTTTACAGGTCCGACAGGCAGTCGCTCCATGTAAAATACTGATATCCAGCTACATCTGGTTTGACTGGATGCCGACTCAAATATAGTTAGGAAAAGGCTAGGCAGATGATGATGATCAAATAGCGTAAACGTCAACAACAAACTTATAACCATGTCCCCGTTTACCTTCTAAATGGATTTTAACTTGCCTTTGACCCACACCACCTTCAGTCATATAGCTTACACCATCGCCTTTTAAATCGTTCACAATCACTGCCTGAATAACTTCATTGTTAGTTGTCGTTACTGTAAAATCTTCATCTCTCTTGATGAAAGGAAACGGGAATTTGTGATGGACTTTGTGGTATATTAAATTGCCATAAATCTTTCCTATGCTGAAACTGCCACGAGCTCCAGCGTGTACTAGGATTGCAGAAATTGACAGGAGTGCCGTGAATATAAGCAGTTTTGAAGACATCTTGTACTGATGTTTGTTGAAGATTTTCGCTTTCTTTTTATAGGAGTGTTAATGATTTGTGGTTTGTTTTATTTGAACTGGTTTTGGGAAGAAAAATATCAATTAATATAATTTAATTGTCACTTTATGTCAAATAAATGTTATCGTATAGCACTATAGCGCCACTTAGCAGTAGTGGTAACTATAGCGTTATAGCTTCTTGAAATATTGGAAAAGGTTTTTTCGAGTGAAAACTTCTTTAGCGGCGTTGTGCACTGTTTTTGGAATGGGTAAAAAGCAGTAAAAAATGTTAAACTCGCGTCAGGACACGTGACCTGATCGAAAATTCGTAAAACAGCGCAGGGCGCTTGTGCGAATGTTCGTGTGTGTTTATTACTATTCAACTTTTCACTTCTGCCGGCACTCCCAGAGTGCAACCCGTCGTTTTTTTTAATAAACTAATACCCAGACCCGGAACAACTACTTGTAGGTCATACAAATATTTGTTCGCAGGACACTAAACTTTACAAATTTTGGTAAATTGTCCAGTTTTATGGTTTTTCACAAACCATTTATGAACATTACATTTTAGCAAACACTAGTAGAATCAAAATATATATGACGAGATATTGCGATTGCAGGTTTGTCTAAACAGGGTTCTTACTGAACTCCTGGAAAAAAGGATAATTGAAGAAACAGGGTGGTTGGTATTTGATCTGTACAATTCTGAAAGTCCCATCCACTCCATCCAGGGCATTTTACACCCCATAAAATAATAAAATGTGATGTGATCTCGTTTGATAGAGAGTTCAGACAGGGGATGAATATGAGACAGATAATCTTTTATCAAAGATGAAATACTTACGCGGTTCGTTCATAAAACTTCTGAATTCGTTTAAATATCACATTAAGAACAAAAATCACTACATGACATAAGTATTAAACAAACTTGCCATAATAAAACTAATTACTTAAAATCTTCACAAATGTTTAATTAATATCAAATTGTGATCAAACATTTGCACAGTTCGCACTGTTAGCAGAATCCATTTTGCTAATTAATTTGAATAAATTAAACCTTCGGCTACTGTTAATAAAGGCTATATTTGTGTGATATATTAGGTCTAGAGACTGAACTGATGCTGGCCTCTTAGGTGCTTGATAGGTTTCGCTGGAAGTGGATCTGTCAATATTAAACAATAAATTGTACATCGTAGTACTTGAAACATATATTTTAGCCCCTTGTGTAAAGCGACGCAAGTCCTCGATACCCTACGACTTTGGTATCCATTGACGCGTGCCTGTGTACGAACCGCTATGGATTTGTATTGCGATAGTCGCCTTATACTAAAGTCGTAAGGTATAGGAGACTTGCGTCGCGTAGTGCAGTGTTCCGCAAACTTTTTGTGTTCAAGGTACACCTAGGAAAACGAAAAAAAATTGAGGTACACCACAAATTAAAAAACAGTTTTTAAGTAATATTAATCAACTTTTATTATTAATCAACAAACTTAAACTTTAAATTTCAGAAAAGGTATTTTATGCGAAAAATGAGACTGTTTAATTGAGCATAGACGGTCTAAATTTTTCTTACTAAAAATAATTTTATAAGATAACCTTATTTTTCCACGGCACACCAACTAATGATCACGGTACACCAGTGTGCCGCGGCACACACTTTGCGGAACACTGGCGTAGTGTACGATGGGTACTTACTCACTTTTAAACTTTTAAATCTATCTGTTCGTCTATATTTATATCTAACGTATCTGTGTGTTGGTACGGAAAAACGACCTCGTAGCTCGAACTCAACATTCTATTCCGGCGCGTTGTATACGAGAGGGAAGGAGGTAAAATTCCAATAACAAGTAAAGTGCCTCATTCCAAACTAGCTGCTTATTTTTATTAATATGCTTTTGAGTCCTGCCAGCCAGGGCAGAGCGGGAGGCACTATCAGACTCGTACTGACTAAAATCCACGGTGCCTTTCAATAGCCCTTTACGTACCGGAGTCAAGGTAATTCGTACAGTCCCTCGACCCCGACAGGCTTTGACCCTCTAGCCTCTGGCCCCGTCATTTTGCTGACACTCTTTGAGGCGCGCGTGGAACACAACGCGCCGTCGACCCATGGGCATGGGCCATGGTCGGACAGCGAGTTGCCCATTACTCGCTAGCCGCATGCCCGCGCCTACGGTGGCCGGAGATCGTCTGGCGACGTCTGTCGCTGTGGGCGTCTACCACTGCGGCTGGGGTGGAGGGAGGATGCTGTCCTCTGCTTCACGCGGCCCGCCTCCTCCTTCACGAGCATGACTGCTTCGCAGAAGGAGGCGACCGCTTCCCACTCCGTCTCGCCCCGCAGCATGGCCTCAACAAATGCCGGGCGCGGGAGGTCGCCGCCTATCGCCGGTTCTATAGTACACTTAATTTATCTGGTTAAACAATTACGCCATTTGCGAATGTTATGCACTTAAAAAGCGTTACCAATAAAGCACTGTAACAAAGTGATACTCGCATATAAGTGCATAACTTATATAGGAATTTCGAGAATGTCACATGAGCTAAAGTAATACAATTCAATGATGCATTGCAGGAAAACTGTAGTAAGATATATCCCAGTCGTTCTTTCCTTAGATTGCCAACGCATTTGAGAACCACGTAGAATAAATATGTGATGACGATAATCAAAGATTTAAAACCTTAGAATGGTTTTAAATTTCTGTTTCATTCTTTTAAATCGATGCGATGGCTTTTGTTTTTTTTGACGTGGTAAATTCATCGAATGACTCCTCCCATCCAGAGAAAGACGGGAGGGACTGTCAGACTTGTAATGGTTTATTCCACTTTGTTTACCCAGGTGATATCACCCAGATGAACAAAGTGGAATAAACCCTCGTACTGACTAAAATCTACGGTGTCCTTCAATAGCCGTTTACTTTCCGAGGCCACGGTTACCTGAAAGACAGTCCCGCAATATAAGACAGTCGCAACGATGCGGGATTTAGCGTTTACAAATGTTGGCAGAAAGATTATAAGATTTCTTGAGCCCATAGGTATGGTCGCGGGACTGTACGAATTACCGTGACCCCGGAACGTAAAGAGCTATTGAAGGACACCGTGGATTTTAGTCAGTACGAGTCTGACAGTCCCTCCCGCTCTGCCCTGGGTGGGAGGACTCATTAGGTGATTTTACCACGATAAAAAAAAGAGCCCATAGGTATACCCAAACTTGCACTGTAGGATGGACCTATGATTTTGTCGGAAGCTCTTCCTGTTGGACAGATCTTTGATATCCCATTTTTTAATTCTGATTGCAGTGAACACGGCAAATGTTCGTGTGATTTGACAAAATTAAAGAATTAGTGACAGTTATATACATATACATCTTTCCAAAAGCTTCTCATATTTAGTGATTCATACATTTAATCTTATCCTGATTGATTCGCACTGATATTTGAATAGTATTGTAACGTTCTGAGACATTAAAAAGTAAGCTTTGTTCGCCATAAAAGTATCCTTTAACCATTTCAAAAGTTGCAAGCTCGTCGCTGCAGCGAAGTTCATCAAAATCGATTCAGCAATTTATTACCATTAAATATATTTATATGCATTATTATAGTACGCCTCGAAACGAAAGTTACAGTAAGTAAGAGCACATCAATTGATATCTTTGATATCTATATATATAAAAATGTTATGTTGGTTTGTGTATGCTTTAAAAACTCAAGAAGTTACTGCACTGATTGAGCTGAAACTTTAGCATGATATGTAACCCGCATCAAGGATTGTTTTTATCTATTTTTTGCATCAGTCACATATCCGCAACCGCGAAAAAACAGTTTTTTTAACGATCAGCTCTGTACCAGTGGCCACGCCATCTACCGGAAGCGAGGATAACACTCGCTGACAATAGTATAGTAATGACGCAGTCACATGAGAAGAAATTTTAGCATGACATATAATCCGCATCAAGGATTGTTTTTATATATTTTTTTTTTGATGAAAAGACAGTTTTTTGTGCCACAGCGAAGCGGGGCAGGGTACAGCTAGTCTATATATATAAAAGGAGAACTGACTGACTGACATATCAACGTACAGCCGAAACTACTGGGGCTAGGAATGTGAAATTGAAATTGCACACGGCTTCCATTATAATGTAGGGGAGCACTAAGAAGGGGTTTTTGGAAATTTAACCTTCAAGGGGGTGAAAAGGGGGAATTAGGAAAGTACGTAACCCACGCGGACGAAGTCGCGGGCAAAGTGCTAGTAAATCATAAACAATGACTAATTAACACATTCTTCATAATATTTTCCTACACAAATAAGCAGATACAACTTCTCAGTACTCATTAAACAGCTCATAAACATAGAGGATACTATTTAAGTATTTATTCACAACTTATCAAAATATTGTTTGAAAAATCCCCGATTATCTCAAAGAGATGTCTCTTATTTCAAGGGAATAAGGTCTATATTTCAATGGTTATCGGTTGTGATACGAGTTTGTGACCTACGCAGCCTTGTGGCCGATCGTTCGCTTGTGTATTTTAAATAATATAAGGGTAGTGTTACATGGAGGCGGAAACTTGAGCAGCGAACAATGATAATGTCTAAAATTATGATGGGTTTACATTTAGTTTTTGTATTAATATCTGTAAAAACGGATATAAATCTTTACGGAATATTTTTCATCGCACGTTTTTAAAACGTAACACAATTTTAACTAGTTTATCAACAGTTACACATGGTATTGATTAAAAATCGCCCACAATCATTTTGAACAAAAAAAAAATTATATTAGGTATTCGGTTTCATATTATTGTTTTAAAAATATGGAGTGGAGTCTTGAGGGTAAAAAATACTATAAGACTTTTTATTTCGTACAAAACATATACAAAAAAAACGACGGGTTGCACTCTGGGAGTGCCGGCAGAAGTGAAAACTTGAATAGTAATTGTTGGAAATATCTTGTGAACAGATTTTAGTAAAACTCGCAAAATGGTTGACTTTTTATTTAAGTAATTTTCCAATGTGACGTACATCTTTTATAAACAATGTTACCTAGCAACGAATGTATCCAGCATACAAACTTCTTTAAAAGTAATAATGTCACACGAACATTCACGCAAGCGCCCTGCGCCGTCCTACGCTTTTTCGGTCAGGGTCACGTGTCCTGACGCGAGTTTAAGATTTTATACCCATTACAGAAAAGTGCTCAACGCCGCTAAAGAAGTTTTCACTTCAAAAAAAAACATTAAAATCGGTGAAGCCGTTTCGGAGTAGTACAGTCATAAACACCGTTACAAAAGATTTAAATAGATTGCATATCTGTACAACTTAGGTACACCTAACTAACTTCAAAAACATTAAACGCCCACGAGTCTAACTTACACACGAATATTAAACTTAATAACATCGTTTATTAAAATCGCGGCAAAATTTTAACAATAACTCTCATGTAAACACGTTCTTAAATAAACGAACAATTGACCTCTGCACTAAATATCACTCAGTTACGATTCGACCACGAGCCGACACGTCCACACAAAGAAACATGTACAAAATCATATTACTATGTGCCGTGATATCTGCAGTACACTGCAAAAGTGTCATAGTTGGCCAAACTTGGGAACAAAATGGCGTAAGAAAAGTCTATGAAACCACTGTCGATGCCAACGCGATACCGCTATTCAAGAGGGAGAAATTCGTCACCTTCGAGTATCCAATTGGTGATCAGAAGATCAAAGGAATTGCTATCAAGGATATGGATAATGGACTGGCAGAACCTGCTATAACCATGGGAGGACTCGGATTTAATTTCGTCAACCTCAAATTGAAGAGTGAAAGAGGATCCGGATTTAACTTCCATATAGAAATCTACGCGTGATTTGTGCCTATGTCTACTAATACAGACTTTTGTCGTGATTCTTTTGTTGTGTTTTTAATCTAAAGTTCAATATTTTGCTGATAAACTGGATGTTGTAAAGCAGTGTTGTATAAATTTGGTTAATGTTTGATAACATTATGATAAATTGTCGACCATTATATACGAATGTGTACAAATAATTACAGAGTTCGACAGTATGTCACTTTATTTCATTCCAATCTATTTATTTATTCAAACTTTATGCATAAATCCGTACAAAGGCGGAATCAATGGCTTAGGCAGTCTCTATCAGTCTACCTTAGGGCTAAGGGTGATGCAGACATTTAGGACATGCTCTCGGTACCGCAAAATCCTTGAAAGAATGAGAAAAGAAAGGGATTTTAGATGAAACCAAGATATTTGTGAAACCACGATCATGCCTTAATACATTCTTTATTAAGTTTTATAATGTAAAGCTCATTAATAGCACCGAAACGATAATCATCAATAAGCAAAAACTAGTTATTTGTCAATGCACAATGAAGGTAAATATTCTGCTAAACTCCATGTAAACACCTACTAACGCCGTGAGCTAAATTACTGACCACTTGACCTTTCCTTCTTGCATATCAATCCGTCCCATTCACACACAGTCTTAAACAATCACAGTACAACCACAGAACTCACTGAGACCACTTCTCGATCAAAATGTTCAAAGAAATCGTTTTAATTTCTGCTGTTATAGCTTTAGTGCAATCCAACAGTGTGTTTGTGGGACAACTTTACGACCAAACAGGTTTAGTTCGCAAGGTCTATGACAAAATGGTTGAATCTACGGCCATACCATTGATCAGGAGAGAAGAAGAAATATTTTATGAATATCCAGCAGGCGATCAGAGGATAAAGGGGATTGCTATCAGGGATCTGGCTGACTCCAAGGCTGAAGCTTCGATTACCCGCGGCGGACTTGGCTTTGGATTCGTGAATATTAAACTGAAGGGTGAAAGAGGGGCCGGTCTTAAGTATTCGATAGAAATCTTTGCGTAAATGTGTGTGCTGTGTCTTCAAAGTTGTAATACTCATCAGTTTATTAATGTGCGTTAAACCAAAAGTGCAACAGTGTGTTTCGTTCTCTCTAAAATTAAAGATTAAACGTCTTATTTTTTGTCTTGTCTGTTTATTTTGACACAGTCCTCGATTATCTGTTTTTTTTTTCTACCGGAAGTAGAACATTATAAATCTTCATTTGTTATATTAAATACGTGATATTATTTATCTGTGCTAAATGTTTTGCTATAATGTGCTCTACATTAGATTTGTATCAACAAATCTGTTTTAGCAATTGTTAAATTGACAAGTTGAATGAGGTTAACATAATATTATTAACCTTGATACATTCTTACAAAGTTTTTATACTTGGTTTATATAATTGTTATACAATTTATCTTTTCCCTTGTAAAAATCACGCTCCTCTACGTCCCACCCATCCGATTTCAACGTGTTTCAACTAAATTTTGTGCAATTGTTTATTTTTATGTAACTAATCGAGGACATGGGTGACAGAGACAAAGTCGATGAAGCGAGCTTACCCAGAAGAAGCCTGTTCAGTTCAGTACAGTTTTGGAGAGATGCGGGTTTGCGTTCGGAAATATAGACACTGGTAGAGAGTTAGCCCAAGCTTGAAAGTTAGGATAGTTTTGGACCCGATTGGTGAGGGTGTGAGTAACCATATATCATAGCGAGTTTCCTCCATACCACAGAAAGCACGAAAAGTCCTTTGTCCCGCCATTAATTTGTAAACCATTGACAGTAGTTACTGTTAGTCTGACGACCAGTCTTACCAAGGGGTATCCTATTACCCAGTTGCTGGGTTGTTAAGCATGGATAAGTAGTCGATCCATGCAAAATACTGATATTCAGCTGCATCCGGTTCCACTGGAAGCTGACCCCAATATAGTTGGGAAAAGGCTAGGCAGATTGATTTATCGGGGCTGTGGGAAGCGTCTGTTCCCATAGGCTTTGTGACCAGAAGCAGTGGCAGAACACCAGTTTCATTATAAAAAGATCAAGTTTTTCAACTGTGAAGATATTGCCGATATCTGCATCTCTTTAACTTACAATCTTTATTGACCTTATAATCAACACTAAATATAAAGCTAAAAGATTTGTTCTTATCTCTGTTTGTGATGAACTCAAAAACTAGTGAGCCGGTTTTCAAAATTCTTTCACTTATAAAAAGCTACATTATCAGACTATATTTCTTTTGTTTCTATCAGTGCAAAACCAGGGTGAGTTACTAGTATTACACTCACTACAAAGACTGTATATGCTCAATTGAAGTGTTCAAAGTCTACTATAATTTATACTAAGTGTATCCTAATTTAGACCGTAGTGTCACCAAGGTCTGTTCTCGAAAGCAAATTGACTCACTTTTATTAAGGGCCCCTTTTGTGGTTTACTTTAGACTGAAAACCGACCCCAACATAGTTAGGGAAAGGCTTATAGATTTCTAGAAACTGTTAGCGTCATCACGGCTTTATTGTCTGATCGACACTGAAGGTATCAAGAATGAACGATTAAAAGTAAATGGAACAACGAATCTAGACGGTTACCTGAGTTCCATAGCACATGGCTTGAGCGTGTAAATCGTAAACTGTACTTCGTCATTCAAGCAATTATGATGTTACAATTTCTAGGTAACCATAAAACCCGTTAATAAATTAAATCAACCGTAAAATTACCCATGAAGCGTAAAACATCGATTTCTGTGAAGAAAACTGTGACTAGCGCATGATGAAAATAACAATGGACTATTGTATATATTAAAATCATTTATTATTGTTTAGATAAATTATTAACATTTAAGGCTCTGTTCATATGAGGCGGCCGTGACGTGGTCGTGATAAACGCGTCAATTCCTTTTAATACATAGCCTAATAAACGTCTACTGCATTTTTCACAAAATGGGCATCCTCAAAGTATGCCTTGCCCTAGCGGGAGTAGAAGTTTCAGTTGGTCTCTCACAGCCTACAAACACGACGGCACAATATAAAAATGCAAGAGTTCATTTGACATTTACTGCTCCAGACTAATGCTACACACTTTCTGACAAATCTGAAAGAAAAAATAACGCAATTCAACATATTGTAATAAGTGTGACACAATAAGAAATATAATCTACTTGATTATGACAATGAATAACAAATTTACAAATTTTATTCCGTCAAACGTCAATGCTGCGTCCGCGAATAGCCGTCCTATCCGAACTATGCCTTATGTTACTCGTTGAGACATTATGTCGTTTCCTAGTACCTCTAAAATAAATCCACACGATGTCCAACTATAGATATTTACTCATTCACATATAACTGCAAATTAAATGATACTGACGAAGTTAAAGGTACATAGGTATGATCTCATTGGAGTTACCATATGTGTTTGTGTATATAAATGTTAGCATATAACTCCAAGCGTTTCATTTGTCGATATCATTCGCCGAACAACAGTCGAAAATGTATTCAAATGTGATATTTTCAATACTAGTGCTGTACTTCAGCATCGCAGAATGTAACGACCTTCGAATTGGATACGCGTCGCCCAGATCGAAGAAATTCTACGGAGATATTAAGGAAGCTAATCCTGCTCTATGGACACGAACTGACGACATCGTAATCAACGCGCCACACAACGAAGTCATCGATGCAGTTTACGTCACTGATTTGAGAGAAAACAAGGATGGGGAAGCGTA
This sequence comes from Agrotis puta, assembly GCA_943136025.2. Lineage (NCBI taxonomy): Eukaryota > Metazoa > Arthropoda > Insecta > Lepidoptera > Noctuidae > Agrotis > Agrotis puta. Next base: position 4,186,612 of record OW964189.2, on the reverse strand, counting down.
TATTGAAAGTGGTGGAATTGGACAGAAAAGTGTTACAATTGGACTAAAGAGTCCGTCAATTCTACGCGGATATAAGTTTGAAATCGAAGTGTTTGCCAACGACCCTAATCAAGGGTATTTTAGCAAAGGTGCGCAGTATCTCGATACGCAATACGCTAGAAAATTCTAAATTCTGATTCGGAGTGTTGAAAAGTGTAAAATTATGATTATTTATTGATTAAATTACTTTTGTTTTCTATAAGTGTGTTTAATTTGTATGTCTGATGTTTGTTTGTTCAGCTTCTTGTGTTCTGTAGTCGGTTAATTGCGTGACAAATTATAATATCTTTTGAGAAGTGTTAGCCTTCCACTTCTGCATTCGTATCGATGGTACGACGCACTAGATTATTGGGCCCGTACATACATTTCTTCCAAAACCGTTACATGAAGAATACGTTCTTGTTTACCGAATATTACGTCAGATGCATCAATATTTTCAGAGAAATCATCGATTCAAGTCTGTTAAGACCATGATGATTTTAAATTATTATTGATAATATTATTCCTCGTAGGTAGCAAACTGTATATACAAGTATCTTTTTTTGGGGTGGTAAAATCATCAAATTAGCCCTTCCACCCTAGGTGGAGCGGAGGGGCCTGTCAGATTTTTACTGACTAAAGATATCCCTATTTCTTCATACACCCTTTGCGTTCCCGGGCAACGGTGCCCTTTCAAGCCCTTGCTTTTGCTTTGCTGACAACGTTTTCTTCTGAGGTATAGACTCAGGCCTGTACTTGATCTGACGACGAGTTACCCATTATGTTCGCCGTCTCCTCGATATCCGAATCCCTGGGCGTTTTGCTCAGCGGCTGTGAGATGGAGAATATCTTCTACCTGACGCGGTTCCCCACCTCCTTTGCAAGCATTACTGCTTCGCAGAAGGATAAGACTGCTACCCATTTCCCCTCGCTCCGTAACATAGCCAAACTAGTCACACCTGAGATGACTAAACCACCTTGTAAGGCACACCACTCCGAGATTACCTCATCCTCTTAATTGAACGTCGTACTGTAATGAGCTACAGTGGTTAACTTATCATCATAAAAACAATTGAACATTACACATTACAATAAAATATAATATGAGGAAGTACACAAAACAATTTGAATGAGAGAAAATGCGTTGTTTGAAGATCTGACGTCATTTTGTGAGTAATCTTGGCCGCATTTAAACACCTTGACAATCAGTGTAATGTTGTATGATTTTCCGGGAATTAGTCATGAAAGAAAAGTCCCTTGTTTTGAGACCTAAAGATAAACAACCTATTCTTATGATAAGACATAAAGGAAAACGTAAAGGAACATCTCACCGGTAAACCCCGGAGGTTTGAGAAGAGGTGTATGTAAGAAGAGACTACAAAATTTATAAAGTCCCATATTATAAGGAAGGAACCAATTGATATTATTACCAACCAGGCACAAATCTTACTCGTAGAATTGATCGAAGCTTGTAGCACCTATGTGCGGGATAGACCAGATCACGGCTGCATTGAATGGTCCCCTACATGAATGTACCAGGAAGGCAGCGATGCGAGAGGAACGGTGGCTTATTGTGAAACGAGTTACCACCCCTGATTTGACGACCATGACCACTCTGCCCAAAGTAGAGATTACTACTGGAAACTGGATAGTCATGACACAAAACCATTGGATAATTAAACGTTAAACACAATGCCAGTGCGGAGCCTCTGTTAAAGACATGTCCCACCTCCTTTCGTGCCCATCCTGCCCAACCACCTGCACCTTCCAGGATTTGAATAAGGCAAATGACAGAGCTGTGCGGGTAGCTACGTATTGGTCGGATGCAATTTGAGTACATCGACACGCAAAGAAGAAGAAGATTAAACGTTGAAGTAGAGAATAGATTTTTAGTCGGTTTAATAGCGACAAAACCTACGCTACGCTCACGCCAACGGAATCCTCGAAGATCCCACAAAAAAAAGACAGATATTCATGACGGTATTGATTCCTATAAGAAAAGGCTAAGAGTGACTAACATCACATCCACGACTTGTTATGAAGCTATAAACACATCTAAATTATGTACATACTCACAAACATTTACACAATTCATTCACACGTTAAAATTATGAATTAGACTGTTCAGTTTTGTGTGCCAACATTATTAGTTTTGAAAATATTTGAGAACGTAGGTGATAGGAACATTTTATCATTGTTTATTGACCTTAAGGCTACGGTTCCACTGAAGCAGAGCGGAGGGAAATTCACCAATCACATGACCTGAAATCCAAATCTCTTCACTCAAGCCATGTGATTGGTGAATCGCTCTCCGCTCTGCTCTGCTCCGCCTTAATGGAATCGCAGCCTATAGAGTGGGCTGCGTAGGCTCAGTCATTGTTTCCTGTTCCGAAAACGTTAATGAGGAAATCGTTTTTTACTTACACAATAAGATATTCAACTAAGGAGGTATTTGTCATTGCCATCTCGACGAATTTATCTACAAAACGGAGGTATTTTGATGACGCTTAGGTAATTCGGCGTGGTGGTCGCGTAACTGGTAATCACAATGCTAATAATTTTAAAATTCAACGCCAGACTTGGATGCTCTCCTGGAATAAGGAAAGGCCTTTGACAATCAGCAGAACAGAATAGGCTAGTGTTATAACAGAAACAAAGTTCTATGGACGTATTTCTCAAGCATAAATAAATCCCACCAAAAACATTAAATGTAAAAAAATGCCAAGTCTCTCGATGCAGTCTTTCCATCGTAAAAAGTTTTGAGATCTCATAGAAGCCAAGTCCTATTCAAATTATTTTGTAGTTATAAATCAACATTTAGTAATTGTATCAATAGTTTTCTTTATATTATAATTATAGTGACTTGGCAATGAGCACCAATTAAAAGCTGCTTGCTGCCTGGAATTATGTGCAAATGTTACTGACGAGACCTGTGATCAGATTATTTGTTACGTGTGGATCATGATGGCCACTACCGACTACATGCTCCAATACAATAATAAATCCATCGCTTTATGAAAGTAAATGAACCGAGAGTACACTAACACTAGTGTTTGCATACACGTAGGCGAAACAGCCGCGAATCGCATCGAGAAAAGATGGTACGGCCGTGCCCGTTTTGCTCGAGACTTGGCTGGGGCACTGCCGTGCCCCCAGATTAAAAATCTGTTTAGTCCGTCTGTAAGAGTATTGAAAAACAATGGAGAAGTATTTTTGGTTTGAAAAAAGTATTTTAAATCAATGAAATTAACAACGACAAAACGCTTCTAAATTCGGGTAGTGGGGATTTGTGACGTCATAACGCCTGTAAAATTATACCGACCGCGTGACGTTTTGTGATTTTTAGAAGCGTTATTCTTCGTTTATTTCAGTTAACGTAATAAAAGAAGAAATGCTCGTCAAATATTTTTTGAAAATCTAATTTTCGGACTAATTACAATTTTTCTGTAAAATAGCCAATTACTTCGGAGAGGTATTGAAACTGTGATACGCAATAAGGTTTCCGGAACTGCCGATTACTAGAAAGAAGCATCTAGGATTTAACTGAATAAATACTTTAAGCAATAAGACATGTATGTATGAGTCAGATTGGAATTCAGTCATTCCCGTAACCAATCTAAGTAAACGGTTTTGTTTGGTAACCTCTCGACCTCAGAGTGATAAAGATACTCTCGAAAAACATGTGCAATCTCGACTGATTCTAGAGAAAATGCATTACACATTATAGGAGTTAACTAGACTTAAGTTATTTTAACGTATGTCACAAACAAAGAACAAATTGTTGTAAAATTACTGCTTCTTAACAGGGTTTGTGTCAGATGGAGGCCTGGCCTTACATTTAAGGAACACCAGGATTGCCCGGAAGCAGGACACAACCGCCACTAGGTTACCCTGCGAGATGCCAATAAAAATAAAAAGGGACGCCGTACTGTCTTACAAGGGTATCGCGGCGCTGGAACACAAAGGGCATGAGAAGGATCAGGGTGGCTTTTATTTAGTAATAGTCTGATAGTCCCTTCCGCTCCACACAGAGCGGAAAGACACATTTGATGACCATCCATCCTCAGAAACTTTTGCATAGACTTGGTCTCTAACTAACATCCAGAAATCCATACCTAAGGTTTCTCAACCAGTAATGGACCGCAGTTTACTAGGTATTTAATTAAAAGACCGTATACGAAACACAATATTGCGCTCGAAAATAAATATAGCTGACGTGGCTCAGAAGACTGCCCAACTGAAATGGGACTGGGCAGGACAGGTCTGCCGCACTGACAAACTGTGGTCCAAAATAACATAAAACGTGGTAAACTACGTAGGTCATGACTTACAGTTTCACAAAATGTGAAAGGAGTGCAGGGCCCAGGAGTGCGACAGAGAAAGTTAAAAAAAATGGTTAGTTGTAAGGTTACACTGCACCTCGCGGGCATGCGGGCAGCGAGTAATGGGCAACTCGCTGTCCGACCATGGACCATGCCCGGGTCGACGGCGCGTTGTGTCCCACGCGCGCCTCAAAGAGTGCCAGCAAAAATGACGGGGCCTCCCCCTAGAGGGCCAAAGCCTGTCGGGGTCGCGGGATTTATGATTTACCGTGACCCCGGTACGTAAAGGGCTATTGAAGGACACCGTGGATTTTAGTCAGTACAAGTCTGACAGTCCCTCCCGCTCAGCCCTGGGCGGGAGGACTCATTTGATGATTTTACCACGTCAAAAAAAAAAAAAGTTACACTGCACCTAAGAAATATGATCAAAAGAAGAGTAAGCAGAGTTTCCGCTTGTATTATTATCAAAGGAAAGAATGAAATGAAAGGTAAAAGAACCTATAAACATTATTATGCAAATTTCCCGGTCCACCGGAAACTGTTGTTTGTGTAAAACACGTTGCATGAGCCGTGACATTGAGCAAACCCGTGTCATATGACATGTCCACCGTGATGGATACCTCTTGAGCAGTTTGTTTAGAAGATCGGTTTATTCGAGAGAGAGGCAAGAATTTTCAGACAGTCAACGGTTTCAGGTTGAAGACATTTCTCTTTTTCAAAAACTAGGATTTTCTCCAATTTTGTAAGGGAGTTTACAAATATTGAAAAAAGTCATATTCAAAAACTGCCAACCCCGAAACAAACCCCCGGGGCCCGCAAAGCACCGTGCGTGCCCATTGTTGTGCCGAAAGAACGATTTTATTAAAATCGTCGCTTTTTTTCTGTGACTTTTTTATGATTAATTCGAATATTTTCTATTCGCAAGCATACGAAAGCTTAATCAGCCTATTAAAAAATTATAAGTTTTTAAGCGAATAAAGTTTTTACTATGACGATGTAACTTTACATACACTTTAACCCTTTTTAGGGTTCCGTAGTTAACTAGGAACCCTTATAGTTTCGCCATGTCTGTCTGTCTGTCTGTCTGTCTGTCCGTCCTCGCTTAATCTCTGTGACCGTTAGCACTAGAAAGCTGAAATTTGGTACCAATATGTATATCAATCACGCCGACAAAGTGCAAAAATAAAAATTGGAAAAAAATGTTTTTTTAGGGTAGCCCCCCTATATGTAAAATAGAAAGTGATTTTTTTTTTAATTTCAACCCTAACGTGTGATATATCGTTGAATAGGTATTTAAAAATGAATAGGGGTTTACTAAGATCATTTTTTGATGATGTCAATAGTTTCGGAAATAATCGCTCCTAAAGTCAAAAACAATGTGTCCCCCCCCCCCTCTAACTTTTGAACCATAAGTTTAGAAAATATGAAAAAAATCTGGAAAGTAGAACTTTATAAGGACTTTCTAGGAAAATTATTTTGAACTTGATGGAAAGAACAGTTTTTGTGCAAAAAAAACAAGAAGGTGGTACAAAATTCCTGGACTAAGTTTGTAGTATAATCAATTATTTAATCATATATACAAGCATTTTTTTTAACTTCGTTTACGTATTTCATTATTCTGAACGTATCTTCTTTCAAACAAAAAAAGAATTATTGAAATCGGTTCGCGCATTCCAAAGTTATCAAACGCATAAAATGTAAACGTAACAAATAACCTTTTTTTAACACACAAGTTTAAAAAAAGGCTATTTGTTAACACTTATTGTAACGGACGGGAAACTACGGAACCCTACACTGAGCGTGGCCTGACACGCTCTTGGCCGGTTTTTTATCGAGGAAAAATCATCAAATGAGTCCTCCCACCCAGGGCAGAGCGGGAGGGACTGTCAGACTCGTACTGACTAAAATCCACAGTGTCCTTCAATAGCCCTTAACGTTCCGGGGTCACGGTAATTCGTAAGTCCCGCGCGGGGTAAAAAAAACAAACAAAAGAATTACTGAAACTTTCAATTAAACATGAAATGTCAATTTATATTTTCTTCAATTTCCTTACTGCCTCCATCTCACATACCACCACTCCGATCTATATAAAAACACCTCCAACTAATTATCACTTCAGTGTTAAACGAACGAACAAAATGAAAACTACAAGTATCGCCGTCCTACTCTGCCTCGTGGCAGCGGCTTCCTGCCAAAGTCACGACCTGATGATTGGCCAAGCAACCTATGGAGAAGTGATTATCTTCAAAACTGAAGAAATAAAATACGCCTTCCCTTTATTCTACCGAACGAGTGTCATTCAATATCCTGAACCAGGAGTAAAGAACTACGCGATTATTAAAGCTATTTACATTAAGGACAATAACCGTGATGGCTTTGGAGGCTACCCAAGCATCTCAGCAGGAGGCGTTGGTCAGAGATTCGTTAAGATCAAGCTGAAGTCTCAGAGGGGATGCGGCTTGAACTTCACAATTACAATCTACGGAAGATACGTGTAAGGAGCCAGTTTGGAGAAGTGATAGACTTTGTACGTCAAATGTGGTAATGAAGTTTTTAAGATGTACACTTCTCATATTCTTTTTTTTAAAGATTAAGTGGTCGTCTTGAGCCGTCAAATTGATGTTTAAACTCAATTGTGTGCCGTGTTCTGTGTGCCAAATTATTATATTTTTTGTTAATAGAAAATTATTAAATTAAATAATTTATTTGTAAAATATTTGCAAATTATATTACCTACGTATATTTTGTGACCTTAAAAAATTCAGTTGAAACCCAATGACGGAAAATCTATAATTTGACGTAAAATAATCTACTAGTCGACATAAATAATACGCGGGATGAAAAGGCAGAGGATAACGAATATTTTTCTTATTTATTAAGCCATATTTAATTTTGCATAACTGATCAGTATTTATGCTGTTATGTATAATTATTATTTTTAAATTGATGGTTATTAAAGTGCACCTTAGTAATAAGGAATGTTGTATTTATTTTTATAATTATAATTTTAAGTTTCACTTAACGAAAAATTACCCTGACTTTCTCTTTTCAGTAACATACGCCCGTTACCTACATCAATATAAAGGCATCTGGTATGTTTTAGAACCTGAAAGACGATCATTTTCATACACATAAACCTTGACTCCACATTGATTAAAAAACCTGATCATAATGCAATTACCTGTACCTTTGTAATAACTTTCAAACATCACATTAGCAAGAATAATTTATTTATTTATTTAATACATTTAGTACATCAGCTTAAAAAGCCATTAACACTAAATTAAATGATCCTTTCATTCTGTCTCCTCACAGAATCGGAGACATTCTATAATAATTGGCTTCTTCTGAATAAGCGCTATATAATCAGAAGGCAGTACTCCCGAACACGGCGCGTATTGTTAGAGAGTTCCTCTCTCAGGAGCCCTGACCACCGGTAGCCCAGACCCTGTTCTCGACGCTGGTGGACTGCTATTTTACATATTTTTGTATACTTGTAAATTTGTTTAAACGACAGGCCTGTTGGTCTAGTGGTTAGTGACCCTGACTGCTATGCCGGAGGTCGTGGGTTCGATTCCCACCCAGGACAAATGTTTGTGTGATGAGCACGATCATTTGTTCTGTGTCTGGGTGTAATTTATCTATAATATGTATGTATTAAGAATTATATAAGTATGTTTATCAGTTGTCTAGTACCCATAACACAAGCTCTGCTTAGCTTGGGACTAGATGGCGTTGTGTGATAGTTGTGGAATATTTATTTATTTATATTTATTTATTTAATAAGTTTAAAAAAATGATAATAATTGATTGTAATAATGAAATAATGAAACGTAGATGAAGGAGACATTTGGTTAGTTTAGTATAAATATAAAAGCACCTGTCTTTGTGCGTAAATGTCTACGCATACACAGCTGGTGTTTCATTTCATGGTCTCTTATAAACTTCATAATATGCCAAATTTTTACCGGATAAAACGAAAGCGTATTGAAAAAATAAGGAACACGTATTTCTCGATTTTTTAAATCAATGAATATTGACAAAGATAGAGCTTTCAAATTCAAAGGTGGAGGCTTGTGACGTCATTACGCCTGTAAAATTATACCAACCGAGTGTCGTTTTGTGATTTATTGAAACGTTGTATCTTCGTCAAATTTGGTTTACGTAACAAAGGAAAAATAAAGGTCAAGTATTTTTTTTAAATCTATCTTTCAGACTTGCTCAATTTTTTGAGTAAAATACCCTATTGAGCCCGCGCATTGCGAACAGAAACCATTTTTATTTTATACAAAAGTTTGCAAACTCATTGGATGTGTTACAAAAAAAAACAAATTACATTTCCGCTTAGTCCAGTATATTTAACTTCTTTCTAGAACATTTCCTGGTTCGTGTGTATCTTGCATAAGCCCAACATACTCCCATTGCATGTAGAGTGTCATTTGTTTACAACTTATTCAATATTTGTTAATTAAACTAACTAATGCAGAATGACGTGACTTATCTTGACAGCTGTCAAGCTGACTGACAGGATTACTCCATATTTGTACACATGCCCTTAAACTAGTGTGTGTTTTGTCTGTTTACAAATACAACATTTCTACTAGAGATTTTTGAGGAAAAAATTGTCAGCTGAGTGGTAGTCGAACCCGCGTCTTCTGAAGAAGTACTCCAGATGCCTTACCAATTAGGCCATCGCAACCACTCGTTTTGAAGCTGAATCTTTCATTCCCTTTTTTTTTAAACGTTTTACACGTTAAACAAAGGCGTCTGGAATACTGATCCAGAAGACTCGGGTTCGACTCCAACTCGCAGCTGAATTTTACTTTTCTCAAAAATCTTTACGAAAACGCGACGCAAGCGTTATTGCGTATAAATACGAGTATATAAAATATCTACTAGAACTTTCAAATCAGGAGGCGGGCCGCGTGAGGGAGAGGACAGCGTCCTCCTTCCACCCCAGCCGCAGTGGTAGACGTCCACGGCGACTGACGTCGCAAGACGATCTCCGGCCACCGCAGGCGCGGGCATGCGGGCGGCGAGTAACGGGCGACTTGCTGTCCGACCATGGACCATGCCCGGGTCGACGGCGCGTTGTGTTCCACGCGCGTCTCAAGGAGTGTCGGCAAAGTGACGGGGCCTGTAGAGGGACAAAGCCTGCCGGGGTCGCGGGACTTACGAATTACCGTGACCCCGGTACGAAAAGGGCTAGTGACGGACACCGTGGATTTTAGTCAGTACAAGTCTGACAGTGGGTGGGAGGACTCATTTGATAATTTTACCACACTAAAAAAAAAAGACCTTTCAAATCAATTCGTTCCTACTCTTCTAGTTTTATTTTCATCAATGCTGGGAATCATGAGCTCATAGATGTACGTTTGACGCTGTGACTCCTCGATTGGCTACCAACAGGCAGTTCCATCGGCTCGTTACTGCTGTAATTTTCTCTCTGAATTGAAAGCTTATCGCTGAACTCTACGTTGTGCTCTTTGAAGAGGCGGCTTGAGATCGACAGATCGTGCAGCACGAGCGGTGAGCGCTAATGTCACTGTCAGTAGCAAACTTTAGTCCCATAAGCTACCCAATACTCGCCGTCCACAATGTCTTGACTAGTTTTATGTTAACCCACATATTTCGGTTCTAAAAAAGTATCGAACCCAAAACTTCACGTTCTACAGCCCCCAAACACAACCACTGCAGTATGTCGTAGAGGCTCCACCATCAGATGACACACTGTTTATGCTTATCAAAATTCCACGTAAACTCTTCAATCACAACAGACGCACATTGATGAATCATATTCATAACAACAGTTATGTACATAGAAAATAGATAACAACGCCTTTTACATACAAGAAAATATGTGACGTTAGTTTGTATTGAGATAAGAATTCACGTTATCGTGTTTTCCTCTTATTCTGATGGTGAGTCGTGATCATCATATCGTGATATCACACGTGATATAACTACAATAATATTATATATATATATATTATATTATATTATAGTAATTTTTACTTGTGTAAAATGATTAACTTTTTTTTACGTGGTGAAATCATCAAATGAGTCCTCTCCCCAGGGCAGGACGGGAGGAACTGTAAGACTTGTACTGACCAAAATCCACGGTGTCCTTCAATAACCCGTTCCGGGGTCATGGTTACACGATAATACAGTCCCGCGACCCCGGCAGGCTTTGGCCCTCTAAGACTTGCGCGACCGCGCGGTCAAACGGTGAAACGGATCTCATATCGAATTGCCCTTTTTACAATGGGTCTGCTCTTGGCGTCAATTAACCATAAAAAAAGACGACGTCAAGAGCCAGGCTGCCCTAGTGAGTCTTACCAATGCCGGTGGGATTGCCCAGCCGTCACTGAATGTTAAAATGTTTTTGTATGAAATTCGTTACAAAGCCGCAAGACCGCGCGGTCGAGCGGAGATCGTCGCCTCTCCGCCTCTCCGCGCGGCTCACCGCCACAAAATCCGACTCCAACTGTGTCGTGTGTAAAGAACCTTACGCTGAAATGCAAAAATGAAGAACAAACATTTTGAATTAAGAAAATCTGTTACAAACTTAAAAAAACAATCTGAAATTCACGGACTAACAACACAGCACCTTCCAGGTGGTTTCAGTTCAAGTTTTACAAAATGTGTTTTGTGATAAATAAATTGATACATTTTTTCGATCCTTCATTGCTTATTTATTATTTTTTTATTAATATCAGTTACTTATTATTGACTTTTCCGTTGTCTGTACATACGCCACATTGTTGTGACAAAGAATACTTAATTTCGTTCAAAAACTATAACTATTAATCAATGATATTTAATTACAGGCCATTAGTAAAATACAGATACCTTCGAGGCCAAATTATAGGCCATAAATTATAGTATGACCGTCTACCACTAGTATAGGGCAGGGACATACAGATTAATTTATTATGAAAAATACCACAGAGAACAATTATTATTAATGGGTCCCTAATATTATTATGTTTGAATACAAATATTCAATATATATTCCTAATCAACTCATTACGAGATATACGAGTAATTACATTCGTTACATTTAATTTAAAATTTGTTTTGTTTATTGATGATATATGATTGAAACTACATAGGTATATCTTTTCTGTTTGTGATTTTTATCAAGTAAATATTTTTGGTACTTAATTTAAAACTTCCAATAAAAATAACACACTATGTACTTCTATGGTAGACTACAAAAACATATTTTGTAAAAAAATATTTGAACATTAACATGTGATTAATCATCAATTTACTAGCTGCAGCAAAATCGACCTTCTAGAATTCAGACAATGATCTACTTAACACTTCGATCAATAATAGTACTAGATTCCCGATAAGCGCTTCAAAAACGGCCCGAAAAATAATGCCCCAAACACTTGTGAGGCATTATTTCAAATTAGTGTGAGCCAATCATAGCCAACGGTTAAACGTCAACATGCCGCAGTGTGCGTTCAAAAACTGTGCGAATAACCAACGAAACACTAAGTTTTCGGAAGGAATATCTTATTGAAGTGAAAACTTCTTTAGCGGCGTTGAGCACTTTTCTGTAATGGGTATAAAATCTTAAACTCGCGTCAGGACACGTGACCCTGACCGAAAAAGCGTAGGACGGCGCAGGGCGCTTGCGTGAATGTTCGTGTGACTTTATTACTTTTAAAGAAGTTTGTATGCTGGATACATTCGTTGCTAGGTAACATTGTTTATAAAAGATGTACGTCACATTGGAAAATTATTGAAATAAAAAGTCAACCATGCGAGTTTTACTAAAATCTGTTCACAAGATATTTCCAACAATTACTATTCAAGTTTTCACTTCTGCCGGCACTCCCAGAGTGCAACCCGTCGTTTTTTTTCAGTAAGTTTATACAATTTAGTATTTATCTTAAATTAAAAACAGAATAAAATAGTAAAAATAAATCATTTAACTAACATTGGGATTGTTTGACCAATGTTTGACATAACGAACCAACTATTGTAACAAACATCGGCTGTTCTAGAACAAAGAATGCATGGAGTAGTATTTTTTTTTCTTCTAGATTTCCTAGTGACCCGTTTCGTTGTGCAGAATGGGTATCTATTGTCGCGAAAGAAAGAGGAGAAGACTTATATAGACCATGTAAATTTTCAAAAATATGTTCGATTCATTTTGATAAATTGGACATAGCTGGAAACACGCATAGGCGTAGATTGCTAAAAACAGCGATTCCCAAATTGCAGGTAATTATCATAAAGTGTTAAAATCTACCTACTGTAATATAAAGTTTTGTTAAAATAGTAATTTAATTATTTTTTTTTTAGATTCACGGACCAATAAAAATGCAATCAGCTGTATATTCAGAATTGACGGAACATTTATCAAAACAGGTAAATATTGAATTATTTAGATTTTCTAGGAAGTATTTTGAAAAATGTTTTTGAATGTACTGTAGGTATTTTCATGAAACAATTTCAATACTACGTATGTTTCTTTACAGGTCACATCTTCAACAACTTTATCTTCTGAAGATACCAAAGTAAAACGTGATGTATCTACGCCTGATGCAGTTTGTGTTAAATCTCCTGATGCATCAATATCAGACTTAATATCTGTTTGTGACACTCCTAGAAAACAGTTTTTAAAAAAGAAATTGACCACATGTCGCAGGATTATAAATAATAAATCTATGAAAATCCATAATTTACAAAAAGTAAATAAGCGATTAATTAAGAAAAATGTATCATTAAAAAACATAATTAATTTACTTCAAAAAAAGAATTCTATTGACGATTCGATATTTTTCGATTTATCAAAAAATGTTGAAGTGGCTGAATTATTTAATGGAATGTACATTAAAAATAAAAGAAATCGTACGAGGCCTTTCACAAAATATCCTCCAGGTGTCAGAAAATTTGCATTAACGCTACATTTTTACTCGCCATCTGCGTATAAATATGTACGTAAAATGTTTAATACATGTTTACCCCACCCCCATACATTATATGAATGGTATCGAAGTGTGAATGCGGATCCTGGTTTTTGTACCGAAACGTTAAATAGGCTAGAAGAAAAGGTAAAATCGACTGAAAAAAATATTATATGTGCTTTAGTTGCCGATGAAATGTCTATCAGGAGGCAAAAGATATGGACGGGTAAAAGCTATGAGGGCTTAGTAGATATGGGATTAGGTAGCGACGACAGTAGCCAAATGGCCACCCAAGCATATGTGTTTATGTTAGTTGCAATTAATGATTCCTGGAAATTACCATTGGCTTATTTTTTTATTGACGGCATGAAGGCTAATATGAAGGCAAATTTAATAAATATCGCTTTGGAGAAATGCCATAAAATCGGTGTTAAAATCTGTTCTGTGACGTTTGATGGCTGCAAAAGCAATATTGCTACAATGAAAACTTTGGGTTGCGATTTGAATGATTTTAAAAACTTGAAAACTTATTTTAAACATCCCAGTGCTGATTACAATGTAGTTGTACTTTTAGACGCGTGTCATATGTTAAAACTGATGCGGAACACCTTCGAATCCAAAAAAATAATTTACACTACTGGTGAAAAATTAATAAGGTGGCAATATTTAGCAGACTTATATAACCTACAAGAAGGAAACAGCCTACATTTGGCAAATAAACTGTCACATCGACACGTTTATTTCAAAAATCAAATTATGAATGTGAAATTGGCAACGCAACTTCTTAGTAGAAGTGTTGCCGAAGCTTTAAATTTCTGCAATAAAACATTAAAAATTTCCACATTTAAAAATTCAGAAAGCACTGTAGAATTTATTATGAAACTAAATGATCTTTTTGATATCCTAAATACTAGAAACCTTAAAGACTTTGGATTCAAACACCCTTTGAATAAAGGTAATTCACAAAAAATATTGTCCTATTTGTTTCAAATTAAAGATTACTTATTGTCATTATCAATTAATGTTACAAATAAAAGAACTCTTAAAGTCGGTACCGATATAAGAACTGTGTTGTCAACCAAAAAAGTGCCACTTATCAAAACACAGAATAATACTGGATTATTAGGACTACTAGTGTGCATCAACAGTGTAGCTTATTTGTATAAAACTTTAGTTGCAACTGACATTCTTTCTTTTTTATTAACATATAAACTCAGCCAAGACCACGTGGAGCTATTTTTTGGGAACATACGGAGTCAAAATGGACATAATAACAATCCCAACACTAGGCAATTTAAAGCCAGTTTTAAAAAGCTGCTGTCTCATTTAGAACTAGGCTCCAAATTTACCGGAAATTGTATACCTATAGAGAACATACCAATTTTATCTGGATCATCATCGCTCAACAAAATTAATAATTTTTCGATAGGTTACCGTTTTGAGGAAACCAAAGAGAAAAATTTAAGTTGTGCAGAAATTTTAAACAATAAATCTATAGAACAGAATTTTGATAAGTATCAGACAAATTGCACTGAAATGATTGAAAAATTAGATCGTAATCCAACTTCAGATATTGTTCCGCAAATAGTAGGTTACATTTCCGGTTTTGTAGTTAGTAGCCTTGTAAAAAAAATTAATTGTGAGGACTGTAAAATGGATTTATGGGCTAGAGAAAAATTATGGTTTCATAAATTAATAGATGTGAAAGACATGGGTGGTTTATGCTACGCTTCAAACGACGTGTTTGACATATGTATGAAAACCGAACAAGTAATACGGAATTGTCTTCGAATGAGCGGTGGCAAATCGATAGAAAAAAAATTTGATAAAAGGTTTATGAGTGTGAACGTTTTAAACGCTTACATCGAAAAAGATGTGTTTTCTGTGCGAAACGAACACGACCATAAAATTAGCCTGTTAAAACTCGTAGTAGAAAAGTTTATTGATATAAGATTGTATTACATTTGCAAAAAAGAAACAGCTGAAGTAAAAAATAATTCTAAAAGACAGCTATATAACAAACTGAATCTATTTAAAGGTAACTAATAGGTGTTAACCACTAATGTATTAAAAGTCATTATTTGGCAAACATGTGCGGATTTCTTTCCCTCGATTTCTCTAAGATCCAATCATCAGATCCTGATGTTGGCAATGGGACCACACGGGAAGCACCAGCTTTCAAACAAAAAAATAATCATGAAAATCGGTTCACCCAGTCGGTCGTTATGGGGTAACAAACACAAAAAAAAAATACAGTCGAATTGATAACCTCCTCCTTTTTTTGAAGTCGGTTAAAAAAGAAATCGGTCGAAAAACTTGCCATCGTACAAACCTTGGCTAAAAATATAAATATTTTGCAACTCTACGGTTTTCAATTCTTACTGTGTTCTGAGCATTCGAAATGCAATTCCAGGAAGTAATTCTAGTTTCAAAATAGACTAAGTCCGAAATTGTTACCATGCTATTTTAATCCTTGTTACTTAGACAATAAGTTTTTAATTTAGAATAAATATTTTGGTACTCATGCCTTTTTTATTTTCAAACGACATTTGAATTTTGTTTACGTTTCACCTTACTCTAACTAAAGGACTTAAATAAACACATTTGGCAATGGTAATTAAACTTTATGCTGGAGTGTTAAGGTTTATAATAAATTGAGGTTGTTAATACTATTGAACATTTTTCTAAGAAATGTAGATGTTTACGTGTGTGCAATTGTGGCCACTTATGCGACACGTTTTTGTTCCTGATCCTTAATCTAGTACTATTATTGATCGAAGACTTAACAGCTAGTTCTTTTCACTGAAAAGTTCCATACTTTTTACGTAGGTAAAGGTTACACAACAAACAAAAGTAGACACTTATGAACCTTAAATCAATACATTTAAGACAAATAATACAACAACAACATCTCCTTGTTACAGCAACATGGGCCTTCTAGAATTCGAGAAATGGTCGAACCAGCCAGATCTTTTTACGGAAAAGTCTCGAGTGTGTGCCAAACTCCGTGGTCTGACGCCGGGACAAAGGCGCGTATGTCGACGGCATAAGGACCATATGCCCGTGGTCAGCTTAGGAGTGAAGCAGGGCATTCATGAGTGCCAGTACCAGTTCCAAGGGAGAAGATGGAATTGCACCGTGACGGCAGACGAAACGGTGTTTGGACCTTTGACACTGATCGGTAAGTTTTACGACTTTGGTCTAAGCGATAAGTGGACTGGCGGCGCGAATAAGACATTAATTTGTAAGTAAGCGAATTCGGCACTGGTGGCGCCTCATGGCGTGTTTCAAACATTTCTATACATTTGATATATTACCGCTGCAGCTGCAGAAACGTGAATGGACCTTTAAATGTTAACTTTTTCTAGAGAGGAGAATTGATCTATGGAAAATACTTGGAGAATCAGTCGACTCTGAAATTTATAAAGTTACAGCGGTAAAAGGATTTTTCGGCGCGTTGTTAAAGTCGGACCTGGACCATCACGTTTTTATAAATATATTTCACAAAACAATTACTATTTTAAAACGCTCTCGCCTTTTAAAATCAATTGACTTCAAAGATCCTTGTAACACTGAACCTTTGACTTAGTTTTGAAACTCAAGGATTATAAAAATACCTATTTTCAATATTGCTAAAATCCTTTACTCTTTAGTAGGTAACAACAAGTGATATGTTAGCGGACCGTATCTTAGAACGAACGTACAAAAAGTTTATTTCACCAATCCTTTTAAGCCATCATAGTATAAAGCATAGTCGCTTCCCGCTGTCTGTCCCTATGCTTAGATCTTTAAAAGTACGCAACAGATTTTGATGCAGTATTTTTAATAGATAGAGTGATTCAAGAGAAAGGTTTATATGTATATAACATGCATAATGTAGTAGAAATTGCTGCCGTGCGGAGCCTGGGGAGTCGCTAGTTTTGTATTAAATCCGAAATAATGTACACATAATTCAGAATAGCATAATTGAAACACAGACTAAAAAGTTTTTTATTACTACAACAATTAGACACATCAAAAGATCTATTAACAAATAATTTACAAATACTCTTTTCATTTAATTCTATCGAAAGTAAAGATATTTTCTCTTGTCGAAAAAAAAACATTTTCTATATACATTCTAAGTAAAATATGTATTCAAGGCCAAGCGACAGACCAGTCTAAGTATCAAGATAAATAGAGGAATAAATTCTGTTTTATTCAGAACAAAAGTAATTGACATAAAGCGTAATAAAAATATCGTAAAGACAATTTTGAGAGTGCGACGCCGACGTCGGAGAACGAATATTGTTTTAGTGAATACTAGCTTTCGCCCGCGACTCCGTCCGCGCGGATGTCGGTCTTCGCGTGGATGGTTTATTTCCCCATTTTGAGTAACTCTGACAATGACATCTTATAAATATTACGGCGCTGAATCCACTGCGGGTAATGCAACGTGTGTTCGCGGTTCTACAGAACAACGTCTTTGAATAAAACTGAAAAATAAGATTTTTTTTCTACGTATTTTTCCAGGATAAAAAGTATCCTATGTTATGCCCAGGATAATAAGGAATAATTATACCAAGTTTCATCGAAATCGAACCGTTAGTTTTCACGTGATGCCTGCACAAATAGACAGACAGACAAAAAATTTTTTAATCATATATTTGGGTTTGGTATCGATCCAGCAACAACCCCCGCTATTTATTTTTTCAATATTTTCAATGTACAGAATTGACTCTTCTACAGATTTATTATATGTATAGATTCGGTATATTTATATAGTTATTATGTAAGGTAATGTATTCAGTTATAAGAGCAGTCTTTGTATTTCTTATGTCTATGACCATATTTCAAAGAGGTTACATTAAAATTACAGATTTTTGAGAAAAGTTACTGATTTTTCTCGACTCCACTTTCGTGACTCCACTGTTCTTTCTGCTAAGCGTCAGCTTCCAATGTGCTTTGATGTCATCTATCATTATAAAGATACGTAAACTCTTTTTTTCTTGTGTTTGTAGTACTGTATATTCTTTATAATATAACCACTTGAATGCTAAATGAAATATTATCAGCACAATTCTTTGCAACAAATGTCACTAATGACATTTTGGAAAGAAAAGTTCCCACTCCCGTTTACGAAAGTTTGACACTATTGACAGTTTGGGACTAAAACTTCCCATTGGCATTGTAGTGGATAAATTAAGAAAAAAATATATGAATATTCCCTATCAACAGCATTTTCCGTTAGTGTGGTCGAAGTATAAGGCAACAGCTCTTTTCGAACTGTAAATTAAAACGGCGTCTCTATCCCAACTAGAGCAAAAACCATTCCCATTTATTTCCCCGTGATAGTCACATACACAAGTGCTGAAAACCTACCCAGTAACGGAGCTCTAAATCTTTGTGGTAGACAACTAGGACAGTTAGTGATTTATAGTGACATTGGTTCCCATTCCCAGCACTAGTCTAGATAGAAAATATAGATCCCACCAAAAACATTAAAATAATGTAAAAAAATGCCAAGTCTCTCGATGCAGTCTTTCCATCGTAAAAAGTTTTGAGATCTCATAGAAGCCAAGTCCTATTCAAATTATTTTGTAGTTATAAATCAACATTTAGTAATTGTATCAATAGTTTTCTTTATATTATAATTATAGTGACTTGGCAATGAGCACCAATTAAAAGCTGCTTGCTGCCTGGAATTATGTGCAAATGTTACTGACGAGACCTGTGATCAGATCACTACCGACTACATGCTCCAATGCAATAATAAAAAATAAGTACCTTACGGGCCATCGCTTTATGAAAGTAAATGAACCGAGAGTACACTAACACTAGTGTTTGCGTACACACTTGTGCAATTGTGCATTATTTATGTCCTGCGCAGTTTACTAGTCTTGGATGAGACTGACTGCCGTTGCCGAAATTCGGTTGGGACGACACGGATAAACCAAAAGAAAATTAATTTTGTGATATTAATGTTTACGCATGCGGTGTGTGACTTTCAACTCCAAATATGCCGTTTTGTTTCTTCTTGTGCTCATTGCCAAGTCACTATAATTATAATATAAAGAAAACTATTGATACAATTACTAAATGTTGATTTATAACTACAAAATAATTTGAATAGGACTTGGCTTCTATGAGATCTCAAAACTTTTTACGATGGAAAGACTGCATCGAGAGACTTGGCATTTTTTTACATTATTTTAATGTTTTTGGTGGGATCTCATTTATTTTTTGTAAGTGTATTTCTTTCTTTTTTTTTAGGTGACCTCATAATTTCTTGGACTTCAGCTACTGCTTTGCTTAGAACCCATTCTCTATCTCTTTTGTTTCTTTTCAACGAGCTAAATAAACATAAATCTACTAACTTACAAAATAAATATAACTAAACTAAATAACACGTAAACAACTAGATATTGTAACTACCTATGTCTATGTTATATTAATAAACTATTCGCCTAAATAACTGTTTCAGTAACAATAATAAATCTACTATCTAATCCGGCTAACTTAAGTTCTCCGAATATAGCTACAATATTTTTTTAGTTTCGAAATGGTTTTTCATAGGTAGGTGGCGCTATCAAATGAAAATTATCGAATTATTTTAAAGTACTACTTATACTGCGCTCGGTAACGAAACCATAGCGCGATTCAGACAGGTACAACGCCATCTATCGAGCGCGCATACAATCGAAATTTATCGCAATACAATGGAGTTTTAGCTTTATTAATTTAATGAATTATGAACTTTATGTATCAATTAATTATAGTCTATGTATTACATTTTTATTATTCTTTTCTATTCCATGTATTTATTCATCCAATTGAATACTTAAACAACGAACAAAGTTAACAATGCAGTCAAAATCCATACATAATGTTCTTGCCAAACCGCAAATATAAAATTGTTTTCTATGGTATATTATTTTTTAATGTTTTTATAATTTTTCCTTTATATGTGGCTAATGACCTATCTTGGTGCAAAATTTGAAGTTTCTAAGTCTGCTAGAAGTACCTTAGATTTTTGATGATCGGTCAGTGAGTCAGTGAGTCAGTGAGTCAGTGAGTGAGTGACAAAATGGTGTAACTTTGATCGACCGTAACTCCTAAACTATTAATTCAATTGGCATGTAATTTCGAACTTAAGCTTGTTCTAATGCCTACTATTATTCACCGAAAACCTAAACTCCTAGCTTTGTCCACGTCGAAGATATAGGGGGGGCGAAACAGCCGCGAATCGCATCGAGAAAAGATGGTACGGCCGTGCCCGTTTTGCTCGAGACTTGGCTGGGGCACTGCCGTGCCCCCAGATCCTAGGAAAATTCGCACCGATATTGTCAGACTGTCCGTTACGTCACGTTTGTTGTGGTTCGCAAAAATTATGAAATATCGACGTTTGTTTTATTATTTTAGCTTAAACTAGCTTTTGCCCGCGACTTCGTTCGCGTGGAATAGTGACTTCCGGCAGATTTTTGTTTTTTTTTTATTTTTTGTAATAAAAATTATCCTATGTCCTTTCTCAAGTTCCAAACTATGTCTGTACCAAATTTCACACAAATCGGTTCAGTAGTTTACGCGTGAAGAAAAGACAGACAGACAGACAGACAGAGTTACTTTCGCATTTATAATATTAGTTTGGATTATGCTGTATGAGGATTTTTTCTTGTTTCTTTTTTTATACCTTTTCTGCCCCACTTCTGTAGAAAGGCCTTTATCCACTCTCACCACTACTAGCGAGCCCGGGCGTCCTTCTTTCAGTTCGGACAGAACCTATCCAGTTCGTTCCACCATCTCTTTCGGGGCCTGCCGCGACACCTTCTCACTGTCTCGGAGCTATTTTGGCCCACAGTTTGTCCAGCATCCGACAGGCATATCCTCCAGTCCCATATAAGTTGGGTAGCCTTCTGAGCCACGTCAGCTATATTTGTTTTGGAGCGCAGAATTATGTTTCGAACGCGATCCGTTAATTTAACACCTAGTTTACTACGCTCCATTGCTCGTTGGCAAAAACCACCTAAATAAACAATAGCTGCCTGTGTTTGTTTTCAACATTTTTGATTGTACGAATATTATAATGGTTGGATTGGATCTCTAAGTTACGAAAACATATTCCTTCGAAAATATTGCCAATGACACCATCTTCAGATTAAGTTACATTGTCCATTTACCATAATTGTCCCTAAAACTACCATGGGAAAATAATTATAGACCACACAGCGAGTTTATTACAGCATGGGAAACGATATGAGTGACCACAAATTCGTGAATACCGCAACGGACCTCTACGTGACGAAATCTTAAACTTACGTCACACTTGTCCAGATTTAGGCCTTAATAAATACGTTCTATGTACCAGCACAACATAAACAGTGAATACATACTTTAACCGGTACAATTTTCCTTCTCAGCATCACGGGAAACGGCGTTCACACACGCGATCACTTCGGCGGGTGTGTCGCTCTCCGTGTCGCGGGCCTGCCGGGATGGTCGGCTCTCAAGTTGTAGTTGCAGTCGCGCTGCCCGGCCGAGGAATCTACACTCCGATTGGGTGTGGGGCGGATGTGGCGACAATCTCGAGTATGGCTACAAGTAAGTATGCTCTCCTGGTACTTCTGAGGTTAAAGGGTTAGTCAACCGCGTGTGTGTTCTTTGTTCAGGCGATCGAGCATTGAATGAGATAATTACGTTTGATTGACTCGAAGGAATTTATACTGTTAAGGCATAGTCGTAATTATTAAATTTTACAGACATTTTCAGATTTTTAGACATATTTTAATTCAAACCCAATAATTAACGGAACCGGCGCAAACGAAAAACAGATTAGTAAAAATAATGATTTTGAATATTTCAGTGGGTTGTCTAAATTAACGTTAGTAGTTACAACAAATGATAAAACGTAACAATAATAACGTAGCTTGATTAATCTTCATCAATAATTTAGATTAAACTATGTTTCTCATGTTAAAATAAACTTTTCCCTATGAATATACACGTCACTTATTAAAAGGAAAACAACAGCAGAACAAACTATGAATTCAACAATATTATACATCCAGCAAGCTATGTTATCCCAGTACATACTACTATACTCTACTACAACTAGAACCTTGAAGTAAATTCTAGTTGTAGAATTCTATACAGCAGCCACCGCCATACTTATGTGGTCCTGGAGGCCTACCGCCAGCTCTTAAAACAGTATTACAATAATCTTACATTGACTTTTCGTACCATGACCTTCTTAAAATAAGCTTATTATCATTTTAAAACAATATTACTTTCTTAGCGGTTTTGGTGACGTAACCTCTAAAAAGTTCATTCAATTCGTACCACGACGTGACTTTTGACAAGAAGCAATATTGTTTAAACGTCAAATTTAGCAATCTTAAAAAAGTTCTTCTGGCTCGACGGAAGTATTATTTTTTTGCAAATATCTATTTAAAAAAAACATTTTCGTGTCATTTAAAGTAAGTAAAATGTATTTATTTACGTAAACTTGCCTAGTGAATTATTTAACTAGTGATTTTAGTACATAGGTACTTATTTAATTTCTTGCTTGGTTCTAGATGGCGAATGCATACGAATTATTTGAATTTTTGGAAGCTGATAACGCAGAAGTTCACATCACAAGGAAGCGGGGTCGTATGCAGCTACGTAAGGAATGCGACCCCTTTAACTTAGATGATGTGGAGTTTGTTAAACGGTACCGACTAACAAAAGGTCTAGCACATAATCTGTGCGATGAATTGAGGCCACTGATGAAGAACCCTAAAAGATCTACAGACTTGTCTGTAGAAACGAAGGTAAAAACCCTTATTTGTACCGCGAATAACACTAAAGTGGCAAGTGTATATGTGCCATTTATCACTTTTATACATACATAGGTACTAACTGGGTACATTCCTTTTGTCTAGGTATTAATTGCATTATCATTCTATGCAACCGGTTCATACCAACGTCCAGTAGGCAGTAATGAGGGTCATTTTGTGGCTCAGCAGACTGTTTCTTCTGTCATCGCACAGGTTACTGCGTGTCTTAACCTACCGCAGATGAGACAGAAATATATAAAGTTCCCAATAAATAATCAAGAACGCAACAAGATTAAAATGAAGTATGTACCTTTTTTTATTCAATATTATGTTTTGTGAAGATACAGAATGCCTATAGATAATACTATTGGATGGGCTCAATGGTAAAATAAAAGCATATTTAAACTCACTGTAGCATTTATAATTTTGTAGTGATTACTAAAACCCAGCAGTGGACTAAAATAGACTGAGAGGAATTGTAAATTTTAAATCCACTTATCTATTGCAGATTTTACAATACATTTGGAATACCAGGGGTTCTAGGGTGTATAGATTGTACCCAAGTAGCTATAGTACGCCCAGTACTACATGAGGAGCGCTACTTCTGTCGCAAGCATTACCATTCCTTAAATGTTCAATTGGTAAGTGTTTATTTAGTGTCAAGTAGAAGTTAACTAATTAAAGTATTGAAAATAAATAAAAAAAAAACAGGTTTAAACAAAACATAAAGTTTTATAATCACTTACATAAGAGAACATACATACAATTCTAAATCATAAATATGGCACTTGACAGTCTTTTAGATAATAGACAATATATTTTTAGGTTTGTGATGCAGACATGCAAATAATCAGTGTAGATGCAAGTCATGGTGGTGCAACTCATGATTCTTTTATATGGGCTATTCATCCACTAAGAGCTCACTTGGAAGATCTTAGCAACACAGAAGATACTTGGTTTCTTGGTATGTATTACACACTCATTATCCTTGTTAAAAAAACATTTTGTATTTAAATTCAACTTGTAACTGGACAATAATAATTTTAATTAACTTTGTTGTAGGAGATTCCGGATACCCTTTAAGAAAGAGCATGATGACGCCAATACTTGATGCAGCACCTGACTCACCAGAAGCACACTACACTGACTTACATGTCCATGCAAGGAACATTATAGAGCGCACTATTGGGCTTCTCAAAGCACGTTTTCGTTGCTTACTTGTTCACAGAGTCTTGCACTACTCACCAGAAGTAGCTGGCTCTATTATAAATGCTTGTGTTATATTACACAACATTTGCAATAGGGCCAACTTATCTGTGCAACAACTAAACAATGAAGATGTGATTAGTGAAGCCCAATTACAACCACAAAACCATGCGACTGAACAGCCACGGAGCAATAATATCGCGCTGCAACAGGGTTTGGCTACTCGTGAAGCACTGGTTCAGCGGCTGTGGGAAAGGCGGCATTTAAGATCCTGAAACAATATAGAAGTACTATTTTATATATTATTGTTTTTTTTTAATGTAATTTAGACCTTTTTTTTACTGCAATTTTTTTATGATGTGATTTAACCTTTTGAACGCCAATGTCGGCTATAGCCGACATGAGCAAGCGTGCCCTGTGCGCCAACGACGGCTATACTCGACAAAAAACAGGTCGCAGAAAAATACAAAATAAACCTATTAAATCATTACTTTTATGTATTTTATTGATACACCTTGAAAGCTGAATGTCTAAACATTATTTAGTTGCATACAGTAAACAAAAATGCATATTCCTCATTTAAATATTTGATGATAAAAAGTAAAATAATTTATGGTTAAAAAAGTAAGTCCCATGACGCCAATGTCGTGCAGAGCCGACTGCTAGTGATGTAGTATCATGTTGACGTATATTATATTTTTAAATTAATTTAGGTAACTTAAGGTATTGTAATATTTGTCATTACAGTTTTTATTGTTCTAACAAAATATAAACGATTGTAAGCACTGAGAAAAAAGTAGTTTTACTATATTAAAAACTGAAACATAGTTGCGTAAATACATTTTCGATATTCCCTTATCGCCAATCATGCGCATCCCTAGCAAGCTCTCGATAAGCAGTCCCCTCTGCGCCATTGTCGGCAGAAGTCGACTGACTCGTGACGTCGTTAGCGTATAAAGTGAATTTTAGTGCGGGAAATATGGAACAACAAGAAGTATTTACCACTGAACAATTATTACGTATCTTGGAAGGTACTGAAGACGATGAGTTTTCTGAATCTTTAGATGAAGATGATTTAGAGGTAAGTTAATTTTAATTTAAAGTTATGTTTTGCTTTACATGTAAGTATGTACATACTTAATTGGTTATTATATTCTAAAGAGTGCTCTCTTATTTCGCCTACTCGCTTACATTTTGTAAGGGTACCTATATAATCATATTCAACTGAGCTTGAGAAATTACGAAAACAATTTTTACCCACAATCAATTTTTACCCACAAATTAAAATTAGCTTATGGCACAATTCAAACCAAACGGCCGGCACTGTTACTAGCAAACGATTTTAAGCTTTACCTCAACTGCAAAATGCGCAGTATCGCCTGTGAACTCTCAAGGTCTCGCGGAGCCGCATGCCTTTTTGAATTTTCAAGCGATACTGCGCATTTCCTAGTCGAGATAAAGCTTAAAATCGTTTAACAGTAAAAGTGCCGGCCGCTGCGCTGCCACTTCGGTGTGAATCTACCGTGTTTCATAAATCAGAAACAATTATGAATAGTTTACATAAATATGCATTTGTAGTTACTAACAAATGAAATGAAACACCATAGATGTCTACAATTTATTTAATTTAACAAACTTTTACAAAATGAGCATACCTAATAATAATATTTTATGTTGACTTACAATATTACCTACAATAACAAGTAATAAATCCCTATTGTATCACGCATGAGCTTCGACGCGAGTTTGCCGGCAAACATGTTCCTACTTGTCGAACCTAACTTAAAAAAAATTGAAAATTGTTTATTTGCATTATGCTAATCAGTCTTGTAAGAATCAAATAGTAACAATACAAAATTATTTGGGAACTTAATCATGAAATAATAATTAAAAACAAATAATCAAACCTTTTGATTGATTGAATCAAACCTTAATTAACCTTAATCAAAATTTAATCAATTTTCTTGTACCGTATATTTAATGGTAAAGGATTTTCATCTTCGTCAGAAGGACATTCTGGTATGAAATCAACACTTTCGGATAAATCGGAATCACCCCGGTATATTCTGATTAAATTAATTATTTGCGCGTACAAATTAGTACGCCTATCTTCTGGTACTCTTTCCATTTCAAATGCGATTAATCTGGAGAAATTTTCGTTCCTCTCATCTGAAGGGCGTTGATTATAGAAGTCCACTCTGGACAATGCGCCTGGTTCAAATAATATATTGTTTTTGTTACGAGCCACGTAAGGCTCATTGACTGTTTGTGTGGCTACTTCTTTTTTTATTGTATCTTCTTTGCAACGAAGCTTTATATACCCAGATAGTATCGACGGAGATCCTGGTCGTTTTTGTGACATTGTTTTAATCCTGAAATTAAACAAATGATTCAGATAATAAATGATTATAATAAGTAAATAAATGATAATAGTACTTGATTATACTTACCTACTTGTTATATTTATTGTCAGTGTGAAATCAAACTAATATAAGTACAATATATTTATTTTGCCAAATTATTTAACTGCGACTAGGGTTCCCAGATCAAAATATCAAAAATCCGGAGAAAATTCCTGATATTCCACGAAATTTCCGGACAATTTTATTAATTTTTTATTTAAATCGTAATTATGACTTGCAAAGTGTTCTACAAAACTATTTTAAAGATTCTGAAATGTTGAACAATATTTCTGGGAGCATTAAATATCAGAAGTAATGTAGAAGATTAGAATAAAAGTAATTTTGATTTTCTTTGATTTAGAATAAAAATAATTAATAAATAATTTGGTTTTTTCATTTTTTATTTAACTCCTCACTTATTTGTAGAAATTCCGGACGGTTTAAGATTCCCCCCGCATTCCGGACAAAGACCTATATTTCCGGACTTGTCCGGAAAATTCCGGACGTATGGCAACCCTAACTGCGACACACAAATATAACTTCACGCAGACGAAATTTTATAAATAATATTCGGCGAATTGTCATTAGCTGGTTTCAGTATTACCAGATTAGATTTTTAATTTACCATCAATTCATATAAAATACAGTATACAAAAATATACAATTAAATACAGTAGACTATAGAAAAATTACTATCAGGATTTTTTGAAATACTTTTTTAGATATTTAGGTGAATTTTTATTTATTATAAATGTTTGATTTTAAACGATTAAACAAACAAACTTCCTAAATTTATATGGTTGTGTTATTTGATCACAAATATTTAATTAGTGGTTTATGCGTTACAGCCGACGATTGCTGGTCACCAAGAACTGTCTGATGAAACGCCCTCAACTTCTGGACATGATCGTCATTACAGAAATCGTGAGACAGAACAGTTTAAGTGGACTACAGAAGGACGGCCACCAGAAGTTGCCGCTTTTGATGACTTTTCATCTGGATTGCATTTTACTCCCTCTGAAAATTTTACTGAACTCGACGTGTTTCAACATTTTATGGACAATGATTTTATGTCATTCATTGTCGAAATGACAAATAAATTTCACAACAATTTTCTGTTGAAAGTAGACTTACGAATGCATTCACGCCTGCATAGATGGTATGATGTTACAGTCCCAGAAATGCAATGTTTTTTAACAATTATGATGCTGATGACCCGAAATCGTCATTTGACTATTGAAGAACATTGGTCGACAGATATTTTATTAAATGCCCCCATTTTTTCTAAATTAATGTCACGAAATAGATTTTGCATGATTTTAGGCATGCTACATTTTTCCCGGCCAAATGAAGAAAATTCAATTCTTTCTAAAATAGAAGCATGTGTCATTGTCGCTCACGCGAGAGGAAAATTTAAAAGTATCATTACGCCGTATAGAGATGTGTGTATAGATGAAAGTATTGTTCCTTTCAAGGGCCGTTTAACAATTAAACAATACTTACCAAAAAAAAGAAATAGATTTGGGGTAAAATTATTTGTTTTATGCGATGTACATTCCGGTTTAATAATAGACTTTATAGTTTACTGTGGTGCAGCTACAGATATTGACGATCCAGCAAATTTAGGCGTTGGGGGAGCCGTTGTATCGTCTTTACTGAAAGACTTTTTTGGCTCAAACCGTCATTTGTATGTAGATAATTGGTACACAAGTCCACTATTATTTAAATATTTATATGATAACAACATTTATGCTTGCGGTACTGTAAAACAAAATAGAAAGTGTATGGCTAATTTAAGCAGAAAACTAAATCTACATGAAATGGAAACGCAGTATTCTGGATCCCTTATGGCATGTAAATGGAGGGACAAAAAATATATATACATGTTATCAACCATTCATGATAATTCCATGGAACCATCAGCTAGAATAAATAGAGAAACGGGTTTACCAGTCATGAAACCTAAAGCTGTTTTAGACTACTCTAAAAATATGGGTAGTGTTGATACTGCAGACATGTTGTTATCGTCACTTCAGTGCATACGAAAAACAGTAAAATGGTACAAAAAACTATTCTTTCATATATTTGATATGCACCTTTTAAATGCATTTTTTTGTTTTAAAATGATAAAAGGTATACCGAATTTAGCATTTGCCGACTTCCAACTGAGCCTAATTCGGCAAATGATAGATTGTTACAACACTGGTAACGTTTTAGAAAGACCCATAAGAACTGGACGAGGTTTTAACAATCCCCTTAGCATATTACCCGGCAATGCAAAAGACCACATGCCTACTCGCATAGCAAAACATCAAAGATGTAAGTTCTGTGCAATAAAAAAAAAACGAAAGGAGACTCGCTACTGGTGTAAAATATGTAACGTTTATCTTTGTGCTGCACCATGTTTCGAAAAATATCACAATAAATAGATATTTTATTGTTGTATAACATGTTGATTTTTAACAAAATATGTGATTTTAATGTTGATCTGTGATATTTAAAATTATCTATATACAATTGTTGATTATTATAAGAATATTATTATTTTTCTGTCATTTTATCGTTACAAGACTGACTATTGAGTACCTATGATAATTAATATAACTGACATTTGTATGTTTTGAATTTTTATAGATTTTTACGAGATTTAGGACTAATTTAAAAAATGGTTTAGTAAATTTTATTTTCAGTAGTTCATTTTAAGAGATATTTCTATTATTGCAACACTATTACACTATACCTAATTATGTACTATTGTTGATATTTTATAAGTATTTTTAGTGAGTTTTGTAGTTTTTGAACACTGATCAGTGAGCATTTATAATTGTTGATTGTTGATCCTTTAATGTTTAATTAGGTTAGATACGAGAAACTAAATAATGTATCTATTTTAAGAATATAAATA
Source organism: Agrotis puta (assembly GCA_943136025.2). Classification (NCBI taxonomy): domain Eukaryota; kingdom Metazoa; phylum Arthropoda; class Insecta; order Lepidoptera; family Noctuidae; genus Agrotis; species Agrotis puta. Next base: position 4,157,038 of record OW964189.2, on the reverse strand, counting down.
TCGTTATACTTAAAAATCGTTACGTATATACTACGCAATTTCATACGAAAATTTTGATTTATTTTATACATATAATTAATCTGATTAGTGAGAATATTAGAAAGTTCCTGTTATAAAAATTGTTGCTATGTAATAATATCACGTGATAATATTATTCATAAGTGACATGTAAGTAATATGATCTCAAAGTAATTATTAATAATATAACTCAATAATTAAACTAAATGATTGGTAAATAAATAGTTTTATTTGCATTCAATCCATTAACAACCCAAATTGTTGCAATAAGTGTAAATTTCAAGAATAATAAAAACAAACTACTGTGGCCTTTGAATTTAATTAGATACTAACATCGATAAACTGTATGACACTATGGTACAACTCTAATGTACATGCAACGATGTCTTATAAAAGACTCGTCGACGGCGCCAATGTCGGCTATTCCCGACAGTGAGGTACATCAGTACTGAGAATAGTGCTGTACCTAGAGTTATTTTCATTTTAACTGTTGTGTGTCTTAATCATTGTTTTTATGTTATTAACAACTTCGGAACTACTTGAGTGGAACGTTGTAAAATATTTAATATTGGAATGTTCTTTTTAACATATTAATGATCGACCATTTATCTGGCAAGTATTGATAAAAAAAAAAATAATAATGGGTATCGATATAATGTTGAAATCCCTATTTTTTTGTAGGTATTTAATTAAGATTTTCGGGCTTGGCGTACAGGGCATAGGAATACCGATATGGCGTGGCGGTGAAAAGGTTAATAAAACTTAATTAATATTTAATTTTTTTAATGCCTTATTAAAAGACACACTCTGACATGGTTGGAATGCTGAGCGGAGATTTATAGTCTGAACATAATTTAAACTTTGTACCTTTCAATCTTCTCCAATGCTTCGGCACTCCTCACAGCAGCCTCAGCATGCATTTGAGTAGACCTCACGAGTGCACGTCTTGCAGCCTCCTGCGACATAGGTGGTTCGCGCCTCCGACGCCGGTGTCGCGGAGAGCGGGCCGCAGATGTAGTGGCATGTTGCGGGGTCGGGGTAGTAGGAGTTCTCGGGGAATAGGCTAGTGTTTCTTGGACTAGGGGTTCCAGAGGAGGATTTTGAGGCAGTGGCTCTGTGCTAGGTTGATTCCATGTTTGTTCCTTGAACCAACTGGCTACATAATACTGGCGGGCGATACTCAGGATCATATTCATAAGCAATTACGATAAAATAACTCCAACCACTTAGAAAACCACTTAAAACACTTTTGAAGTTTTGAATTTTGCTGTTTACGATCTCATACGATATACAGCTGATAAGAACACAGTTTGTTCCGATTCCTATTATGTGAACGTAGCCGCAGCATATTTTTAATTTTTACAATTGTTTTTCTCATTTTTTTAAGTAAAATCTTTTAATATTTGTGTTAATTTCATGAAAATTATTGATAATAACTTTTATTAATTAGATACTAATACAAAGTTTTTTTTTTTTTTTAATTAAAAAGTTAATATTGTATTTGTAAAACTCCATAATTGGATTTCGGACCGACGCCGACGTGTGAAAGGGACAACGCTATACAGTTCATATAGCGTTGTTTCTTTTTTTTTTTTAGCAGGCCATAGATTAATCTCACAAATAGTTCGTTCTTTCCCAGCCTTAAGCAGGAATACAATAATATTGCACAATGAAGGTCATGGTATGAATATGAGTAAGGTTATTATAAGCTTGAAACAAAACTCTCTTGAAATAAGATTGTTTTGTAAAAGGTTGTGGTCAGCCTCCTGGGCGAAAATTATTATTTTATTTAAATACGCCTTCCCCAGTTCGTCCCTTCGTTCCTGACCTACAGCAATGTCATCGCATCTCTTTGCGTAGTATGCGCGCCTAGTACTTTTCCCCCACTTTATCGAAATTTTCCCCGCGGAAAATTGGTAACTGACAGATAAAACAAATGTTTTTCTTTCATATTGAGAGACTAAAAATATTTCAAAGCTTAAAAAGTTAAATAAATTCAAATTTTCTTTCATGTCGAATAACATTTTTGTGATGGAAAATCGGTGAATGAAGCTACAACCTCCTCGTACAGGTGAAAACTTCATTTTCCTGATGACGTCACTGCTGAGAGCGCCATTTCTCAGTACTTTCATGCGATTTCCACCTTTTCACGATGTCACCTGAAACGTTCAGGTAGAATTCACCTGTTTCACGACGCAGCTGAGTACTAGGGAAACAATACTATGGCGAAGGTATCTTTTACCTGCTTTACCCTCGACAACGTGAAATGTTACGGTTATACCTTCACCTGGGGGATTTACCCTACGTGAGGGGTCGGTAACGTAAAATCTACGTGGATTGTTCACACAGAGAAAGGTGTTTCAATGTGTGAGTGAAAGAACATTTCCCCCGTTTTCATCATTGTATTAGAAAGGGATGCAACACCCCATTCTCTTTCTACGACGGACTTAAAATTCACCTCCCTTTACGGGTGAGAGTTATAAAGGTGAATGTGTTTTGTAACGGTGTGTGTGCACCTGAAATTCACGGGAAAAGGTGAGTTGTGCTCCTGCGTTAGTCTTATGCCCTAGTACCAAGGTGAGAATTAAGACAGGTGAAAAATTTCAGGTGCTCTTTCAGGCGTGACAATTTTCTTACCTGGCAGAAAGTCGAACACGTTTGTTAATTTTTTGCCGTGATACTGTAAAGGTGTATTAATAAGTAATTTCACATATTCAAAGAAATATATTGTCAATCGATAGCCCAAAGCTATTTATTACACCTAAGCCACTAGAAAATTAAACAAAATATTCATTAGATAATTAATATACTAATTAGGGAAAAATTAATTAAATAATAAAATTCTAAATGATCCGAACCAAAAAAAATGCCTAAATAACACTCGCATATTCTAGAAACTAAACAAAGCAGAAAAAAAATTATCAAAACCTTTGTTAATAATTTGTTGAGGAAGGAAAAACAAATGTTAATCAGCTGTCAACTGGGCTTCACGGGTGTCAAACCATGGTTGAAGACAGGTGGGGTACTAGGCTCGCATGAGTCCACGGGAGTTTGCGGCAGTCGCGGCGTAGCCCATAGCGCCATTCATGCTACGACGCTACTACGATTACTACGGCTATAACACGGTTCAGGAAAAGGTGATTTTAAATTCTATTTATGTAGAGGTAAAATCATGTATTATTTTAGTTTTAAATAAAGTATTAGAGTCCTTCTGTTATTTCAGGTAAATTTTGCAATAATATATTTATGATTATACTTTCGTGTTTCGACCAGCGGATCTTAAGTTAGCACTTTTAATATCAATGCTGCTAAAATTTTTTTTTATCATACTCTATTGCTTGTGCAATAGAATAGAATATTCCATATTATGAATTTTGACTACGATAAAATTTAGACCCGCTACGCTGATGGTAACAACGTGGATGAGACGAAAGGATTGTAAAGATCGTAGCAGATGGTTTTTTGAACTTTCTGCTTACTCAAAGGAAAAAGGCGTAAGTTTATGTAGTTCAGAAACTCTCACTATTTTTTTTTTTAAACGCTAGATAGTATAAAACAAAAACCCGTGGTCTGTCTATCCCTATGTATGCTTAAATCTTTAAACCTATGCAACGCATTTTGATGCGGTTTTTTTACAGATAGTGATTCAAGAAGAAGATGTAATAGTTATTTATGCAACTGTTGTATAATCAGGGGTATTAAATCACGAATGTGGGTTTATCACACGAGGCGTAGCCGAGTGTGATAATAGTATCACATGAGTGTTTTAATACCTAATTATAACAGTTGCATACAAGACTTTATCTACAATCATGATGTGAATCCTCTATAAAAGATTCCCATACCATACCATATTCGAGTGAAAAAATGGCGGGATATAACACGATAAGACAGACACAATTTATTGTTCTTTTTTCAAAATTTGAGCGATCTGGTGGTGAAAATGTCATTGCATGAGAATGTTCTCTTTTTGAAATTCATTATATCACGCATTTGGATGATATAATGATCATTATATCATTGAGTGTTTTAATGTTGGCAATAAGCTAATTGTTATAGGTTCTTTTATAGAGGATTAATAGCATGATAGTAGATAAATGTATTTAATATGCACATTATAGTAGAAATTGTACCCGTGCAGAGACGGCGCGGATCAGTTTATTAAAAAGTTGAAAGGATGGAAGAATTTGTCTTCTGGCTCTCTTTGTGAAACGCGTTACAATCTACGTAGCAACACGTAGTACTGCGTAGCTCCGTAGACGAACTCCTACGTAGGCGTGCAATCCTGGGAGGTTTTCACGTACTGAAAGGGTTAACCGCCGCTGAAAACGAAAGGGTTAAATGATGAAATACGTTTCATGAAAATATTTCTGCCATTGTCCAATAAATACTCAGAAACCTAGTGGAAAAAAAGCGTTTTAAAAAATCTTAGTTGGTATAACGTCAAGTAATAAAAAAGTACACATACTTCGATTAAAAAGGAAAACAAAAACATACCTAATTAAAAAACTTAACAAATTCAAGCTCAATATTTGTACTACAATTTAAAGGAAGGAACGTTAGTTGATATGAAGTCACTGCAATATTTTTTCACGCCAAACATTTTCAAACACCAGGATCAAATGAAATACAAAGACGTTACAGCCATTCGTTTTCATTGCTTGCAAGTGGAGCGTTTTTCCACCAAAAAACAATAAACAAAACAAATGAAAACATTTGCTTCATTTCTCTTTATTGTTTTTTAAACGATATTTTTCCTAAAAACATGGAATTTTCTGCATATTTCGAGTCACTGCTACCAGGATAGCAAGAAACCAAAAAGTCTTACGTATTCAATGGTTGCCTAGGTAATGTTCCTCCCACGCGTTTTTCGATACTGAAACGTCACGGTTTGAGGCTGTTTTACCAGCAGCTCAGAATATTGAAGAAGATTTGTTTATTTTCCAAGTCCAATTTCATGGCCTTCTGACTTGTCCAGTCCAGAGATCTTTGTCAATAGTGGTAAAAATACCAGATTTTTGTGAAACTGCTGTTCAATGATATTATGAATTAATATCATCCATAAAAATCAATGCCACTTTTCGTTGTAATTTTATAACTCAAGAAAGGGGTCTATCCAAACCAAATGTTTAGGCTTTGTTCGGACTATTTAGTAGATGGTTTATGTGAAGTTTGGACAAAATCGCTCGAGCGGATCTTCATTTATCACATTTTTTGTAACAAATGAAGTAGTATTAGTAGTGTAGTAGTATTGATTCTGTGGCGCTACGAAGTTCGCGGGGTCAGCTAGTTGAACACGTAATTATAATTACCTACCTCTTTTGGACTTACATGTTCTTTCTGAATTTCGTCAAACCAATATTTATTACGATTAAAATAAAGTCTGAAATTCCTTACTTGGCGATTTTCCTGAATGTAGGGCTAGTATTTATTTATTGAAACCATTTAAAAGTGACCTGCGAGTTTCCCACAATCAGAAAGAAAGTTTTCCTCAAACTTTCCTCGGAATCGGACGCGGCTACGTAAAAATGCGTGGTCCATCTACTAGGAATGCATGAAACACAACTTCTAAGTTCTAACTCCTGTGTGAATGTGGAAAATGAATACACACATAGGAATGGGCGGAGTTATCACTAACACACACTAACTTACATGCCACTAAGCTTTTTTGAAGGTCTTCAGAGGTGGAGCATTTTAACTTTTTTATAAAGTAACACTTTAAAAAAGCTTTTCCGATTTGTCTGTTTGAATTTTCTGTACCAAGGCAACATGATTTCAAGTAGCTAAAGAATGTTCGGTATGCGGTTTGGAATGGAGAATGTATTTGTTGAGAAGGTTCTTGGTTTCATAAAGGAGATTTTCCCGCATTCGAGTATTTTTCTGACTAGGCGCGCAGAAGGCAATGGACGTCGCGATGAATTAGTGGAACGTTCGGTATGCGGGTTAAACTAAAAAGAATTTTGATTTTCGAAGTATGAAGGAAATTATTCAATCGCGTTCAACGAATATTTTTCAATTTTTTTAAATGTTGAAGTTTATCGTAGTATTAAAATAATTTACCTTGATTTTAGAATTATTCATTTTACTTGTAGATATTTTTACTAACCAGTTACCTACTTTATTAATTACTAGCGACCGGCCCCGGCTTCGCACGGGTGGACATTTATTTTTTAAGCACTCTGAAAAAAAAATTTTCCGGGATAAAATATAGCCTATACGGATTCGGAAGAATCCCTCTAAGTAATGGTAAAAGAAATTTTGAAATCGGTCCAGTAGTTTTTGAGCCTATTCAATACAAACATACAAAAATACAAAGATTTCCTCTTTATAATATTAGTATAGAAAGGAACGATATAATCATAAAGTAAAACTATTTGCTGATAACAAATAAAAAAAAACGACGGGTTGCACTCTGGGAGTGCCGGCAGAAGTGAAAACTTGAATAGTAATTGTTGGAAATATCTTGTGAACAGATTTTAGTAAAACTCGCAAAAATGGTTGACTTTTTATTTCAATAATTTTCCAATGTGACGTACATCTTTTATAAACAATGTTACCTAGCAACGAATGTATCCAGCATACAAACTTCTTTAAAAGTAATAAAGTCACACGAACATTCACGCAAGCGCCCTGCGCCGTCCTACGCTTTTTTGGTCAGGGTCACGTGTCCTGACGCGAGTTTAAGATTTTATACCCATTACAGAAAAGTGCTCAACGCCGCTAAAGAAGTTTTCACTTCAAAAACTCAGCAGAACTTGCTGCATTTTGAAACAAATACCTATAGTATAATGTTAAACACCAGTCAACCCGAGATGGGATGTTCATCAGTTTCATCCACCGGATAAACCCGGATATGAACCGGGTTTAGCGGGTTACGGACGCTTAAACCCGATAACTTGTACCAGGATAGCATAGGCTTGAGAAAGAGTTAATCCGGATACCCGGATGAGACAAAACTCGCGGGAAAGAGTACCGTGTAGACTGCCGAGAACTCTCTTCAATATTCATTGCTTTTCCCGAATCATTTTCCTAAAGTAGCCTCCAAGAGAACGCGCATTGTACTACGTATTTTTTACTTAACAACGCCAACCCTCCTAAACATTTTCATATTAGGAGCGAAAATCTTACCCTCCCAAACATTTCCACCCTCTTTCATTGATAACATTCAATAAAGTACCATATATTCCCGACACAAAGTTCATTCTCCAACGTTTCAAGAAACGGTCGATATTTCTCGTAGACCTTTCGTAGCGGGTGGGCGTAACTGCGAGTGACGTAGCACTCGTAGTAGATCCATCTATCTCTTTCCGACTGTTATATCTCTTTTCTGCATTTCCGTAAGTTTTCACGGTACCAGGAGTAAGAAAAGTTAGTTCGAACTGAGAAGTTTGTATGTAGTTTGATTTATTGTCAGAAGGTTATTGTGAGTAGTTTGTAAGTGATAAAATATGCATACTTCGGAGTAGTTTTCATAAAGTATGTAAAGTTACGAGATTCATAGTGCCTTGTAGAGTACTATAAAGAGTTCATGAAAGTTTTCTACAGCTATTTCTGAATCGCGATTTTAAAGTTTTCAGTTTTCATTTGACACATACTTAGAGCCCGCGCCACGACTAAATTCGGCAAAAATTCGTGGTAATGAATTTTTTTAATGCGATTTTATGACACAGATACTAGCGCCGCGTCAAAAGGACTTCAGTCATGCCACGGACTCTAGTTCATTTTGAAGGAGCACGAAATTCGAATATCGATGTTGTCTGTGGAATGCATTGCATTGCGGTTAATCAAATAAACTCTTTAACTTTATAATATAGAGCTCACAGCCTCTACAAAGACATTTCTAAAATACTTGTTGACGCTTCCCGTGACCCAAGAGCTGGCTTTTAACTTGGCCAGAGGATAAGTATTGCCATACAAAGAGGCAACGCCGCCAGTCTCTTGGGCACATTACCAGCTGACAGCGTTGAGGATGAATTTTTCGATGCTCTATAATTTTTTATTTTATTTTTATTTAGTATTTTTATATTTCTATAGTTTAATTATTATTTATGTATTTGTACAATAAAATAAAATTCGCAACTTTATTTTATGAACTTCATCTATATCTATACTTATAATAAATCTGTAGAGAGGCCAATTCTGTACATGAAATATTTTTTAAAAATAACTATCAAGGGGTGATTAGGGATCGCTACTGATGCCAAAAATGCAATCAGTAAAATTTTTGTCTGTCTGTCTGTCTGTCTGTCTGTCTGTCTGTCTGTATGTTCGTTATAGAAACAAAAACTACTCGACGGATTTTAACGAAATTTGGCACAATTATTCTTCACACTCCTGGGCAGGTTATAGTATACTTTTCATTACGCTACGATCAATAGGAGCAGAGCAGTGAAGGGAAATATTGGGAAGACGGGAGAAGTTACTCCATTTTTTAAGCTTCCGTCGCGTGTGCAGCCTTAATGGTTAAAGCTACATAGAAATCATGTATGACGGAAATGTTCTCCTTAAAATTATATAAAAATATTCCTTGACAGCATATGTCTATGTTTTATGGTTGACTCACAATAACACGTGAAACTCCCGATAGCTTAGCAATTCGGAGCTTTCTGATTATATTTGTCTACTGTTACGTTTATAACACTCTCACTCATCCCTAATTAAAAAACGTTAACATTATTACCTATTCAATAAAAAAAGAATCATGTAAATCGGTGTAGAAACACCAAAGTTATACATGACATACGCTAATCAGTCATCGCACGTGAATACAGAATCATACTAGGTATAAGGATTATTTTTGTGTAGCGGTAGCCGCGTTCGACGGCAGGTATAAAAAGGCGGGGGGGTCCGCACGCCTGGAGGCCTTAAGGCATCTACAGAAAAGTCCGGTTAAGCAGTACACAGCCTACTAGAGGTTGACCTGCGAGATCATACAATATTTGACTGTTGATGCGAATAGACGTTCAGACTGTTAGACCTTATTGACAGACAATCATTGTTATTTACAAACCGTACTTATCAGCGCGACTTTAAGTCTTTTTTTTTTTGCGTGGTAAAATCATGTCATGTCAATCATCAAATGAGTCCGCCCACCCAGGGCAGGGCGGGAGGGACTGTCAGACTTGACTGACTAAAATCCACTGTGTCCTTCAATAGCCCTTTATGTACCGGGGGCACGGTAATTTGTAAGTCCCGCAACCCCGGCAGGCTTTGGCCCTCTACAGGCCCCGTCATTATGCAGACTCTCCTTGAGGCGCGCGTGGAACACAACGCGCCGTCGACCCGGGCATGGTCCATGGTCGGACAGCGAGTCGCCCATTACTCGCCGCCCGCATGCCCGCGCCTACGGTGGCCGGAGATCGTCTGCCGACGTCCGTCACCGTGGGCGTCTACCAGTGCGGCTGGGGTGGAGGGAGGACGCTGTCCTCTCCCTCACGCGGCCCGCCTCCTCCTTCACAAGCATGACTGCTTCGCAGAAGGAGGCGACCGGTTCCCATTCCGTCTCGCCCCGCAGCATGGCCTCGACCAATGCCGGGCGCGAGAGGTCTCCGCCTATCGCCGTCGTGAGGACACGGCGGTGCTCTGCCCAAGCGGGGCAGTCTTAAAAACTTCAGTGTCCGGTGAGAACCTGCGTCATGCGGTAGGTCAGGACGCCTTGACGCCTACCCAGCCACTCCTCAAAGAGGGGTCTTACCGCCGCGATTGCGGCGTGCCCTTTTTTTACTTTTAGTCTTTGAATAGTTTATTTTTGGATTTGTTTTGTTGTTATTTTATAAAATAGGTATTAGAGGTTTTGGTAGTGTTTAAATATATTATTAGTTTACATTTTATTTCTTTATAGTTGAAGCAATAGTGGGTACGAAATTAGTTAATTCGGTAGTCTACACTAATCTACACTTCTAGACTAATATTATAAAGAGGAAAACTTTGTGTGTTTGTTTGATTGTAATGAATAGGCTCAAAAAGTACTGGACCGATTTTAAAAATTCATTAATTAGCTTTCACCATTCGAAAGCTACATTATACACGAGTAACATAGGCAATATTTTATTTTGGAGAAAAATAGGGTTCCGTAAGATATTTGGGTTTTTCGGCCACAAGGTGTAAAAAATCAACCAGAAAAGTTACTTATTTTGCGAACGCTGCCTAAACTATAAAAGGTAGAACCATAAAATGTTCTAATTAATTGTTGATCTTATAATATCTACAAAAAAGTCCGCGACACACTATATCTATCTATGTCGAGTGTTTGTGATGACTGCGTCGTCGATGTAGTGTCGGTGTCTGTGAATAGACCTGGGAATATGTTGCTGACCGTGTCTTTCCTGAGTAGGCGTTTTGCAGCGGTAACCGACATTCACGCGAGCGGAGCCGCGGGCGCCCGCTAGTATTGAATAAATAACTAGCTGTACCCTGCCAAGCTTCGCTGTGGCACAATAAAAACTGTTTTTTCGCGGTCGCGGATATGTGACTGATGTAAAAAATAAACAAAAACAATCCTTGATGCGGATTATATATCATGCTAAAATTTCAGCTCAATCGGTGCAGTACTTTTTGAGTTTTTGAAGCGTACACAAACCAACATTTTTATATATATAGATTTTATATATAAAGATTAAAAATTGTTTCTGCCAGGTTTACAGAAGTATTCGTGGACATCAGAGAGCGGGAGCGCAAGGTGAAGCGAGGCAGCCGGGAGCAGGGCAGGCAGCTGATGAACAGGCACAACAACGAGGCAGGGAGGCGGGTATGTTCTATGTGGATTAGTGTGTTGCCAGCGGCTTAACTCTAAAAATATCCCACAGGAAAATCGTGATCAAATCTATTCTTTGTGTTAATAGTTTTATAATATTAGTAGGATTAGTAGGAAGGATTTTACTTTGATATTTTTTTTTGTAGTCTTTCTAAAAACGAGAAATTGATCTATGATCGTAATAAAAGTTTGATAATTGTATATATATAAATAATGACGATTGAACGAGCTGTGGGCCTGAAAATACAGGATTGATGCCCTGTAACGGTAACACGGGGTCGCGGCAGACCACTTATTCCTTGAGAATTGGAAGGAGGTAATGTACGCGAGCGTTAGAAGGAGTGGAAGGAGGCCTTCGCCCACCAGTGGGACAGTACAGTACTATTTTAACACTCTCAAATCTTATTCTCATGAATGTACAATCTAATAGCCACTGACATTAAAATCGCAAAAAAACAAATATGAAATTGAAGAAATTTAAGCAACATAATTCAAGTAAACAATGTCAAGCGGTCGCCTCCTTCTGCGAAGCAGTCATGCTCGTGAAGGAGGAGGCGGGCCGCCTGAGGGAGAGGACAGCGTCCTCCCTCCACCCCAGCCGCAGTGGTAGACGCCCACGGCGTCGGACGTCGCAGGACGATCTCCGGCCACCGTAGGCGCGGCCATGCGGGCAGCGAGTAATGGGCGACTCGCTGTCCGACCATGGACCATGCCCGGGTCGACGGCGCGTTGTGTTCCACGCGCGCCTCAAAGAGTGTCAGCATAATGACGTGGCCTGTAGAGGGCCAAAGCCTGCCGGGGTCGCGGGACTTACCCATTACCGTGACCCCGGTACGTAAAGGGCTCGTGAAGGACACCGTGGATTTTAGTCAGTACAAGTCTGACAGTATGGGTGGCAGGACTCATTTGATGATTTTACCACGCAAAAAAAAAAGTAAACAATGTCAGGTCGCGGGACTAACGAATACAAAAGTAAAGGGCTATTGAAGGACACCGTGGATTTTAGTCAGTTCAAGTCTGACAGTCGCTCAGAAAAAAAAAACGACGGGTTGTACTCTGGGAGTGCCGGCAGAAGTGAAGACTTGAATAGTAATAAACACACACGAACATTCACGCAAGCGCCCTGCGCCGTCTTACGAATTTTCGATCAGGTCACGTGTCCTGACGCGACTTTAACATTTTTTACCCATTCCAAAAAAAGTGCACAACGCCGCTAAAGAAGTTTTCACTTCAAAAAAAGTAGACAAAGTCAAAAGATAAATTCAATAACATTAATTTAAAGTTAGAGATAATACCTGCCTAGTAAAATATGTCCAACATCCATGTTGGCAACGTATTAGTCGACTTAGAGGAGATCAATGTGCTACACAGTCGTTTCTAATCCCTAATAGAAACTTGTGCAGTAGGTATTATGAGTTAAGACGTCTGTAATCCCAATAACATTTTATTTATTTTAAGGGCCATGAAAATTGCGTTTCTTCGGAAAAACTTTTTCTATTCTCGTTAGTTTTATGTCAGAACTTGTCAAAGAACTAGCCAGCCAACAAGGTGCTATATCAAAGCTTCGGTGTCGTCGTATGTTAATTATAATAGTGCCGAAATTAGGGTTTTCTTACAGGTTGCAATTGAGCACTCCTTTAGGTCGCAGATTTTACATTACAAGTGTTGGGAAGTGAGAAATAGGTGCAACGTCTAGCCAGTTCGGATTTTGCATTTGGTACGGGTACTCTAAAGACGCGTTTGTTTGTAATGTCTTCATAGTCGGGCCGTTTTTTTATTGTTGCATGGTATTTAAGAGTTGCTTGGAGTACGAATATTCTAGCGTTATAAAATGATGGCAATAATTGAAGACCGTAATATTTTTTTAGGATGATAGTGATGAAATTAAATACCTAATGACTTTTAAAACCTTTGAAGCAGAGACTACTTTAGTTTAGCAACAAAACTGACAAAAGTTCATCATCACCACTACACACACACCACACACATCTGCCCACTGCTGGACAGGCCTCTCCCAATGTACGCCACTGACCCCAGTCTTGAGCTTTCCTTATCCAGTCTCTACCGACTGCCTTTCGAGGCAAAAATTAAACAAATATAATTGTTATTGATAAAACAGATGGAAGAGGGGTTTGCAGAATACATATTACACTAGGTTAGTTGGCTACCTAAACTTAATTTTGTTTCTTTAATTCTCATTCTTTTCTCTAATCTTCTTTTGGTCGAGCTCAGAGCGTTCAATGACCTAAATTAAATTCATAATTTTTTTAAGAATTACTTTGCATCAAATCCGCGGTTTTCATAGCCCGCCTCATCGTATGATTCTCAATAAAGTAAATACGACATAAGTTGCGATTACACGCCCAGTCTTGCCGTCGTTGTGTAGACATCTTTATGCCAGTTATGCGATGTTGCCAGTAATGCCATGTTGCCATAATTGCCGCGTTTACTGCCATCTTTACTGTCTAACTATACAACCGCACTAAGGCTTTGTTATAGCATTTTTATTCATATCACTGTAGCCAATAGTCGTAAAGCTGTAGTGGGTATTAGGAAGTCAGTAAGTTATTATTTTGTTATTAGCCTTCGAAACAGATATAATAAAAGCTACAAACAAATATTTAAATCGGTAGATATGTCCTATCTGTCTTTATCTACACTAATATTATAAAGACGAAAGATTTGTATTTTTGTGTGTGTGTGTGTGTGTGTGTGTATGTTTGTAATGAAAAAACTCAAAAACTACTGCACCGATTTCAAAAATTCTTTCACTAGTTGTAAACTGCTTTGGTCCTGAGTGACATAGGCAATAAGGGGTAGGTGAGCGGGTGCAGCCACTGGCAAAAGCTAGTGTATAAAGTGAAAAGAGTAACCTGAGACTGTTAAACAGCTTATGAAAAACTTAATTATTTAGTATGATTAAAATTACCATAATATACCATAGTTCAGGATTTGAGCTTATACATTATACTTTTTTTTTAACAATGTCACATATACCTCTAGATTCCGCATAGAAGGCAACCTATATGTCCCTTCTGTCCACATAGAAAGTCTACACTAATATTATAAAGCTGAAGAGATTATTTCGTTGAACTCACTAATCTAACTGCTGGTCCTAATTTAAAAAATATTATGTGACATTGATAAAGGCTTTGAATATAACCGGGGTGAAACTGCGGGAAACAGCTAGTAATAAATAAATATTAACCCACAGGCTGTGATCGCAAAATCCCGCGTGACGTGCAAGTGTCACGGCGTATCGGGCTCCTGTAGTCTCATCACCTGCTGGCAGCAGCTCGCCAACTTCAGGGAGATCGGTGAGTCAAGCACCTTCTTATTACCTCTTAGGTGAATCTATGGAACTCGTTAGTAAGTTAAAATAACCCGATGAGTTATGGAGAGGGTTATGCTAAGAGTAGAGCTGCGTGATCGAATCAGAAATGAAGACATTTGTAGACGAACTAAAGTTGTCGACATAGCCCACCGAATTAGCAAGTTGAAATAGCATTGAGCAGGCCACATAGCACGCAGAACCAGGCCGATTGGGTCGTAAGGTTCGAGAATGGAGACGACGCACCGACAGACAGACGATCTGACGAAGACCATAGGACCGCGCTGGATACAAGCCGTTTCTAACTCGTCCTTTTTTTTTTTTTTTTATTGGAATTCTATGGAGGAGGCCTATGTTGTGCACAGCTGATGATGTATCCTATGGCTGATATGATGAAGCCCCGCCTTTTATGACTCCTTTAGCAGTAAAGTTGTCTTAATAATAGATAGGACTGTTAGTCGGCACGATTAGCTCAATGGCTGAGCGATTGACCGCTGCGCTTTACCCGGTATGACTCCCAGAGGCAACAAATATTCTAAAGAAAGTTGTTCGGGGTACGGGTCTTATTAGTGTGAGTTTAAATGTTTGTAAACGCACCCACAATACAGGAGAAATTCTTAGTGTAGCAAAAAGTTTTTATTAAAAAATAAATCAAAACCTGAATCCATTTCGTCAAAAAAAATACAATTCGAGACTCAAAATTATAATGTCATCAAACCATTTCTTTAAACTCATGTAATTTTATAAATGACTCTATAATTACCTCCGCTAGAGGTGTGGTCCAAAATTATTATAATAATGACCTTTTCTACCTGAATCAAGGAAGCGTGGGACCAGGAATGTATAAAAACTAAAAGTTAACCTTATAATTTTAACTTTTTCTTTCTAACTGGCTAACTGTACCTATTTCTGTGGGGACCCCTTGCATTCAATTAATTCAAATCATAGAGAAGACAGGCTCAATGCTAGGCCTGCCTCTACTAATTTGTGGTCATATACAAAACTTCCCGCCATTTAACAGGAAACCAAGTCTTTACACTCTATTAAACAAACCAAACGAGTCTACATTGTTCGGACGTCCGAACGAACCTTGTTAATGAGAGACCATTACTTCTTCTGTTCTCCTGTCGCCCTGGTACCTCAAAGAATTAATACTCCTGATATTAACTTGATAGTTTTAATTGTTCTACCGGGATTTTGTTTAATGGTGTCATTAATTTTGCTTTGTTTTCTGATAAGGTGTCGTTTGATTAATTTTGTAGATCGTGTGAATTCTCTCATAAGAAAAAGGGTTCGTTTTTGTGTCCTATAGAACGGTTAATGGTGGGAACGAATGCGTGACGATTTGATTCTCTACTTCCGTCCATTAAAGCCATTTGGTACACCTATGAACTTTCTCTAAAGAAAAATACTCGTAAACTTAATATTTTTAGTTTATTGTCACATGATTTTCAACAGTTTCGTTAGCATTTATTTTGTTCGTGTCGTTGTATACTTTATCACCAAATCTTTTGTAATTAGACCACCCGTAACCGTAACAAGTTTATCGAAAACAATAAATTATCGTGATGCTATAAAAATTAAAACCCGTAATAAATATAAAACATCGCTACAATAACAAAAAAAAAAACTCAAAATGTTATGTTAGAGAAAATCCAAGCCGTCCAGTTTCATTTTATAGATAACGAGCGTCAACACGAAAGAAGAACAAGAACATTCAACTTCGTAAAACAGTTTCTCGATGGTACTTCTGAAGATATTAATTTTATATTGGTCGAAAGTTACAGCTTTGGTAGCTCATAAACATGGAATTGGATCTCTTTAGTTCCTAATAAGCCGTTTAAGCGGCCATAAAAACATACTTTTATTTGTTAATGCAACTCAGTCAAGATCAGCTTAATACGGTAACAAAAGAAAAATTACTGTAATTTTTAAGATTTAAAATATTGAATATCCCCAATCTTAGAATGTCTTGTCGCCTTCTAAATAAGATAATAATCTATTAGAATTTCATTTAACATTGCTTTAAACACAAAACCATGAAATAACAAACACAAAATTATAGGCTGTATGACAAAATGTCTATAATTAGTGGCAACATTATTAATAGCGTGCCATCTAGTAGCGGGTGGCCGCGTAAATCAGACGCCCACAAACACGAGGAACTAATCAATGCAGCCACGTTTTAGTATTATTTATCATCAAAACATGCTTACGATACAAAATTAGACATTTTAAAAAGCCATAATAATAATTTATCGCTCTTAACTACCGCGCAGTTTCTTTTATTATTATAATTTCTATTCAAACAATGCAGGCAGAACAGGGATGGACTGGGGAAAAAAATATTGCATGATTAAAAAATTAAATAGAAAATACGAAATGAACCATTATTGTTCACCAAAATTGATACGAAACTTTAACAATATTTCAATAAGGTTATGGTGATGGTGAAAAATTATACGATTATAAAAAAATTATTACCTAATTATTATTTTTTACTTATTGATGCTTATTTTACCAGGTGACTTTCTCAAAGACAAATATGAAGGAGCGACAGAAGTGAAAGTATCACGACGAGGCAAGCTGCGACTGGGCAACCCACACTACACCCTGCCCACTGCCCAGGATCTGGTCTATCTGGAGGAGTCGCCTAATTACTGTGTCAAGAACGAATCTTTGGTAAACATTACACAATACGTCGGGTTTTAACAAGCAAAATCAGGAAAAAGGTTAAATAAGCAGAAAAAACTCACTAAATCAATGATTTTGTGTCTCTGATCTCTTGGCTCTGCCATTTTTTTTTAATGATAAGATAAATTGACAAAAAATAACGCCTGTTTTACCCGAAAGGTTAATTAAGCACACGTGTGGATTCTTCATAATTATTATTGTTTTTAAGATTGTGAGAATAAAGCAGAATAACAAGAACGGCAGTTTTCTAAAACTTTCTAAAGTATTTGAGACCGACGCTGATTTTGCATCGTAGTGAATGTAAAAATATTGTAAGCACAAGCTAGAGTAATGACGAAATTAAAGTTGGACCCACCGCATTCCATATACCGGACCGATAAAACAGCATAATTATATAGCATAATATCATCAAAGTAAATAATTGTATCATTAACCAGTGCCAAGTCAATAAATTGTAAAATGACATTCTATAAGCGATTAACTTCATAATCACTAGTCCCTGTAACTGGACCTACGAATTACCAATTATCCAAAACATCTGCAAAAACGAACAGTGATAAGATATGGGTATCATTTTGCAACGGATTAAACTTATAGTTAAGTACTGGTTTGCTTACATCAGATCTGGAATCATCAATACATATCTATTCTATATCTATACTTCTATAATATAATAATATATAATATAATATAATATAATATTATAAAGAGGAAACCTTTGTATTTTTGTATGTTTGTATTGAATAGGCTCAAAAACTACTGGACCGATTTCAAAATTTCTTTTACCATTACTTAGAGGGATTTTTCCGAATCCGTATAGGCTATATTTTATCCCGGAAAATAGATAGGATTTTTCATGGTAGTGAAAATTGTGGAGCAAGGCGTCGAAAAAACTGCCGTACGTTAACGATTCTCGCGAACGCTGCCTAAATGGTTAGAGATGTATAGTTGACTTCTATAGAAAAGTTGTAGAACTCAATAATGCCTACAAAAAAGTCCGCGATAGTATAAACCAAACATTTATATTTTAGCAATTATAACCACTTTTCCATAGAATAAAAGTAATTAAAATTATTAGCCTATGTTTATTGATCATATTATCGTCAAATACTAATCCTTATCCAAATAAACTATTTATTGAGCAAGATTGTTTCAATAGCTATAAATTACTTTTTATTTTATTCCAATCGGACAATCTATTCAAAAGATATTACGAATTTAAAATTGTGAGAGAGCTTAAAAAATAAATGTCCACCCGTGCGAAGCCGGGGCTGGTCGCTAGTGTATAATAAAATGGTAGGACAGTCAAAACTGTACATTGAATATTTTTTTAAAAGAATACTTGGGGTGTGATCTATAATCGATACCGAAGCCAAAAATATAGTTTCTAGAATTTTTGTCTGTTTGTCTGTATATATATATCCGGGATAAACTCAAAAAGTACTGCATGGATTTACTTCACGAATATTATTAAAAAGTCGGGCCAACATATAGGCTACATATTATTACGCTATCACTTACGGAGCAGTTAACCTTTATTTCTTCAACGCATTCACGCAGACGACGCGGCGACGTCGCGGGCAGCAGCTAGTTAATTAATAAATGATATTATGCATTGAATGATACATCAATGGCATCTTGCTCTTGACCAATAACAGGTTTTATGAGCTGTAACTGGAACATTTTTCTTTTGGTATTTGCATAATTAATATCGCTCTACTCCATAATACCAAGCAGTTTAATATGTTAGTGCATACTGTACAGGACTACTAATTTATTTAAAACAGTTATGTGCCTATTCCAATCACTAACAATTTAAATGAAGGTTCATATCAGAATTGGTTCATCAAGAAAAAAATGAGATTTAAATAGAAACTTTTTTAACCTTTAATTTCCAATAACTGGGCAATGGTCTCCTCATAACCTTCCGTTCTTTAATATTTTAGTTTTCTCCCGCCAATCTCGCATAAACGCAACCAAGTCGTCACACCAGTGTTTTCTAATGTTCACTCAGGATCAACACCCGTCCTTTGAAACTAATTAAATATAATAATTTAAAGTTTCCAAGCTGTACTTCTCCTTGCGATAAGGAACCGTCTTGTCTCTTATCTTTTTAGTAACCAGGCAAATTACATTTAAATGAATACTAGTACCTACTTCACACAGAGAGGCATCTGACCTTCACAGCCTAGTTAGAACTGGGTAATACGATACCCCTTGGTATGACTTTTTCTATAACCCACTGACTACAGAAAAACTGTCTAAAGGTGGCGGTTCGCGCTGGAGACCGCGACCTGAGACCGAGACAGGAGACCGCGACAGGAGACCGCGACCGGAGTTTGCTACCGTATCTATCTCCTGTCTGTGTCTCGCTCGCGAACTGCCGCTCATACATTGCCTAATGTTAAGCAACAGTCGCGGTCTCTTGTCGCGGTCTCCGGTCGCGGTCTCCTGTCTCTGTCGCGATGTGAACCGCCACCTTTAGAGCTACAAATGACAGCCGGAATCAAAGAAATGTAAAAAAAAACTGAATACCAAGACCAAGGGCATATTGTGCTGTTCAAGACAAATCAAAATAGGACTAAACCAAACTCTCCAATATCCCCAGGGCTCCCACGGCACGACGGGCCGCGAGTGCAACCGAACCTCCTCTGGCATGGATGGGTGCGCGCTCATGTGCTGCGGCCGAGGCTACAACACGCGGCGGGTGACTGTGAAGGAACGCTGCGGATGCAAGTTCCACTGGTGCTGTCGAGTCGAGTGCAACACTTGTGTCAAGACCAATGAGGTCTACACCTGCAAATGATACTGTCTCATTTGCTCCTTTTGGTGTTACGTATGAGGGAAGAGCGAATTGAGGACATAAAATTCAGTTTTGCAATTTTTAACTCATTCATGTTTGTTCCATCTTTACATTCAAACTTTCATATTTATAAAAGTAGTTGAGGGACAAATAGGATACTAAACATGTCGATGTGTAATCATGAATGTCATAAATGCATTTAGATAGATCTACCCTCAAATAGGTATCACAATTTCACTAAATCGTCAATGATTAAGGTAGTATGAACTTTTGGAAATTAGTCGTGTTGATTCTAATTATTATCTACACTTATCTGTTAGTAATCGAGTAATATACAACTCCATACTTGCGAAAAACGTAACAAAAATAATTTCGAGGTTTTATTTATCTGGAGATGTCTCCTTTTCCTTCTCGAAATAATTTATAATTAATGGTTGAGTATTTCACTTTGTAAAATAAAATTTTGATAGATCTCAACTTATTCATAATAATTGCACGTCAGTAATAGCGTGTATAAGTTAGTTGGTGGAATCTTAAGAGTCTTTGTACTAGGTAATTTATTTCAGAATGAAAACTAAAATAATTATTTAAGGCAAATCTGTCAGATTTTCCTATTTGAAAGAAAGAAGTAAAGAAAATTCACAGATTAGGGTAGGTTGATGTGTAGACGCCAGCAGGTCAACTGAATCTGTCAAATTTTACCAATCGAATATTATCCTTCCCGTATTGTGATAAGGTTGAAAATCAGACACAGATGACAGATTGAGGTAGATCGATGTGCTGGCGTCTGTACTAGCGTGTGTACAATCTGCGAAAAAGAAAGTTAAAAAGATACATTTCTGCTCAGTATTTATATTTTTATGTTTTACGACTCGTCTTGATTGTAGAGTTATTATAATAATGTGATAAAGCTTAAAGAGTACTTAAAATTAAATGTCAGTTTTAAAATTTGTATAAGTAATAAGCATAAAAGACTATGTTTTTGAAGTAGGTTTAAAGTTAGACTTAGGCCTTATAAATGCTAAATAGTGTAACCGTTAAATACTCATTAGATAATTATTTGTAAATATAAAGTATTTTAAGTACGACCCTGTTGAATTATTTCCGTTTCCCTCAACCCCTTGCTCATCATCATGCTTGATGGTAATGCAACCAATTCTGAAAATGATCGATTCTCGATTCGATTAAAAAATCGTTAACAAAAAAATTGAGGTGATAATATATTAATATAAGCTTTACAAAAAATCAATCTATTATTGATTTGCTTTTACATGTTTGTATTCCTCTTGCTATGGGATCAAACAAGATACGGGCAAAAAAACGCATTAAATGACTTATATTCTCCTTCTAGTTTTCAATTACCTTTCTGTATACAGAATGATTATTGCCATTCCAAAATTAAAAAGTCATTGATATTAATCTATTTAGTATTTGCTAATTAGTTCATGTAATATTAAAAAAAACTGTTAGCCCTCATTGGCACGTGCGCTTTTTTATGGGCGTTAAAAAAGCGCCGAAATAGAACAAATGCATTGCCATGTACAGAGGCCAGCATTCAAGCTATCGCAATTTATTAGATTTCTATAATCGAGTTTCAACTTTATCACAAATCAAGAAGGTTTACGTTCGATTAGCCAATTTGACAGATTCGGGTAGGTTGACCTGCTGGCGTCTGTACCTATCTGTTCATACGTCAGAGATTATAAGGAGTGGCGCTTTTTTTTTAACTGCATTTGATTTTAAGTGTTGGGTGGTGAAATTTATTTAAATTCAATTACCTTTTTGTTCCAAGTCACCGCTTTTTTAAAAGCCCCATTAGAAAGCGCTCATGCGAATGGGGGCTTAGTACTACAATGCTTTTTAAGCGCCACCGTGCGAATGAGGTCTTAGAGTTACAAGTATGTTCCTGCCTTAACTGCTCAATTAAAATTAAAAACCAATTTGACGGTATTTGAAAAATTCAAAACAATAATATACCGAAATACCGTGAATTGAGTAGCTATCTCAATTCACGGCATGAAGTAGCAAAATTATGTGTGTTGAGCATTGGTCAAGAAGTGTTTATAAGCAGGGAAAGAGTCTAAAATTACATGTCTACTTGGAGGTAGGTACTCAATATTTTTGACGAATTTATACGATCTGTGTCCTATAAATTGAAATCGCCTTTTCCATTGATAAAAACTTTACATCCGAGATAAAATAGCACGATGCTTTCCTCGTCAGTCTCACCTTTCAGCTTCTACAATCACCGTAACAATTATGATTAAATATTGATAGGCGGATTGCTCAAAAATCTGATGTTTTACTTACTCAAATTTTTAAACCATCAATATCCAAGTTTTAATGCACAACAGTATTCATCCCTGTTGATACAATGCGTGCATCCGATTTTTTCCATTTTTTATAATCTGTGGAGGGAGAATCATAGACAACCTCAATGGGAGTAAAATATCTCTTTTACTGTCTGTGAAATTGAATGTGATTGTGTCCGCCATTTTTGTATTGGCAAATTTTTTAAATTGGACTGTTTTACATTTTCTTTGCTCACTTATTGATTTTATAAAAGTGAATTATTGTATGTAATTCAAGAGGATATTTAATATTCAACTGCGAATTTCTCGTGAATTCTCAAGATATTGCGATGGGGAAGCCATCGTCTACTTCACTCTCTGTTAGTTGAAGTTTCATTTGCGCGTTGTGATTTTATTTATTTTTGTTTATTTACAAAAGTACAAGTATGTAATATTTAAATTATTGTAAGCATGCGACGCTTTATGGAAGGAAGAAACTGCTTTAAATGGAGCACGCTTATTTGTGGACCGCTAGCTAAAATATAAAAACATTTTGGTTTTTAACCTTCGAACATGGGGAACATTTGCTTGGTGTTGTGTTCTGGCGAACCCTTCTGGATTAATGTATTCTTCATTATCTATTATAATTGTTTATCTTTTAAGATACTTTGAACTCTATATTTATTCGAATTTGTGTTCGTAAAAATTGCTTCACGTTCATCCAGTTACGTATTGCGCTGAATGATAAAACCAAAGAATATACCTACGTTTAATTGATATGTGACGAAACATTTCGTCACAATACACTGTAATATAAAAACAAGTGTTGAACATGGTGTAGTTACATATTTTTTTTAAACCTGCAAATCTTTTTATCAAATAATAACAAAGCTTTAAGTTTCCTTACTAATATGTTTTCTAATTGCATGATATCACATAATATCAATTTTTGTTTTTTACCAACTACTTTCTTTCATCATTTTGTCATACATTTTTGCAATGTTTGTAATCTGTTTTATTATTATTTAAATAATTAAATTAGCCATTTTCTTTATTTTAGAGGAGTTCTGAATGTTCCATCCAATCTTCTTCAAGTAAACAAAAGAGCAAAGGGGCTATAAGTGCTCACAAAATGGAACAGCTCAAGAAAAAAAATCACAACCATGTGAAGAAAAATATAAATAAGCTATTCAATAGACTACAAAGAGACTCAATTGGTTCAAAGAGCAATTCTCGGGACCATACTTCATCATTGGAATCCACTCCTCGTAATCTAACCATTGTTGTAAAAAATGATTCCTTTACTCCTCAACTCAAACGGAAAAGTCCCGTTCCCATAACTGGAGGTCCTAGCAAAAACAGGAGAAAAAGCGACAGCTTGATTGTGATCAATGATGATGACCTATCAACAAACAATGACTCCTGCGTTCTAATATCTCCCACAAAAGACAACTCAAATAAAAATATAAACTGTTCCACACCAATTGCTAAAAGAGACAGCCAGACTTTACAGAATCTTATCATAAATAACTTTCCTAGAACTAGTAGCAGTATTTGTAGTACACAAATGAGAGAGAGTGATACTAATGAAGGAGATAGAACAAAAGTAATTAATAAAGATTCTTATTTAACAATAGATTTGACTGCTGATAGTGAAAATAAGACAAATCCTAACATTACAGTAATAGATGTGGATAAAAGTGCAGATTGTACAAATGATACTCAAGGAGACTGCACTCTAGTTTCTGTATCTGATGCTAGTCTATCAATGAGTGGAGACTCGGATGTCACCATCGTACGGAATAGCAAGGGTGCCAAGAAAAATCAAATTAAGAAGTTTACCAATGGTATAGCGAAGTTAAATACTGCGGAAAAAGCGAACCTGTTGACGTTTATAGCTCAGAAGATTTTTAGTGGTTGTGATTTGAAAAGGAGTACTCAAAATGCAATTATGGTAAGTCTAAACAAACACAGAATACGAAAGCAGTGGTGGCTGATTAGTCACAGCCTCAGGTTCGAACCCAGGCAAGCATATACTATTGTATTGTAATTCATTTCATCACCACTGCTTCCAAACAGGTTAAGAAACCAAAAATTGTAAGACATCTTACATTTACCAACCTATACTAGAGTGTGGTCTAGTTTCTCTCACAGAAAGGCCTGAAGTAAGTGGGCTGTGTCACTACATGTTATTGGTATTCAGCATTTCGTTTTCAGCTGACTTGGAGTCAGCATAAGGGAAAGACTAGTTGCCGATGAGTTGTTAAATATTTTAGAACTTGCATTTGCAAATTGTTCCTATGATACCACCTATTTGTTTTTTTTCCTCATTTTCCAGGCAAGCTGTGCAACGGAAACCAATGAAGATGCATACATCAAGGAAGTGATACTCGGTGAATCAAAGAATCAGGCCACTACAAAGACAAACTCACGGAACAGCATCGGCAGCAACATATACCATCCGAGTACAGATGTAAAGAACAGTACGGGTTTACGAATGGTAGTCATTGATGGGAGTAATGTTGCTATGGAGTAAGTAGCATTTTCTGTGGTTTAATATTTTTATTGATAATACAGAGGATTTCATTTATTACGACCTTGGTTGTAGCGACCATTTACCTATAGCGACGTAAAATCTAAGTCCCTTGAATTTAAACCATACTTTAGTACAAAATTCATGTGGCTATAGCGACTGGATGTAACGCCGAGTTCGGGTGTAGCGACTGTTTTTAATGAATCATTTGTAACAAATTCCTAGAAACCCCATGCAGATATTGCGACCGGAGTCGGCCGCCAAAGACACAAAGATTGAATTCACATACATTTCATAACTTTTGTTTACATCCACACAGATGGTCAGCAAAAGTAGAGACCTTTACCTCTCCTTAGCTAGTAGGTAGGGAAGCATGTACATTTGGGATAACTCCCAAACAGACATGCTCCCTAATTTATGGTTCAGTTACAAAGTGATATTCTCAGTACAGTTACACATTTTTTTGAAATGAAACAAATGATTGCAAATATTTTCAATAATAAATGAATATAAAGTATACATGTGTACGTGTCTGTATCTATTTACCTTTGCCTGTAACGACTTCCGGATATAACGGCGAAAAAAAAGTGGTCTTTCATCGTCTTCATACCCTAAATCCACTTTAGATTTCATTATAGTGCAGCATAGTTATTTTCTTAATGGCATTGAGCAAATATTTAATAAGTATTTTTGATTCAAGTCTGTGATTTATTTGTAAATTTGACAAACAATATGTCATGCAAATGAAAAAGAATAGGAGACTTATAGCCCAAGTGTGTATCAGTATGGACCTTTATAAAAAAAAAAGATTCTGGTTTCCATGAAGTTTTGACTACCGATCCACTGTGTCTTCTCGTTGGCTGCTTGCGCTATAACCTTCTCAAAAGTGGCTGTAGCTTAGCACTTTTGCTGCTTGATATACATGTAATTTAGTAGTAGATTATACCAGAAAAAATATTACATTTGTTTCAAGAGACTATGTACATACTAATGCACAACCAATTTTATGATATTAACATGGATAAATTATGAATCTCAGAGAGAAGATCCCAACAGTAGAAACAGTCTTATTCTATTGAGAACAGTAAAGTTAAACAAATATTGTGATCTTTCATTAAACATGCAATATTTTTATTCAAGGTGCCACTGCAGAACGTTAGCCCTGCATGGTGGAACAAGAACCAACTCTTATACCTGCCCGTTTATAAATTTTTCAGGCATACGAAAGGCAGAATATTTTCAGTAGAAGGCTTGAAGATATGCATAGATTACTTCTTAAGACGGGGACATGTTGTAAAAGCGTTCGTGCCGCGATTCAGGTAACAAAAAAATATTGTTCACTGGATGTGAAAACTTGGAAAATTTCAAGACGATAAGAATGTGAGACATATACTAAACTATCAGAGTGTCATGAAGTTGTTATGCTTCCAAAGCAGCAAGGAACATGTGGCAAAACTATATATTCATGGCGTTCAAAAGTTGGGAGATATTGCTACAAAAACTTCTTGTGACGTGAATTAGTAAATGTATTCATACACAAGCTTACTATGTTAAGCCACAAAGCCGCTGATCCTGCGCCTGATCTCTCTCCGGGCTTATCAGACCATGAGAGTGAAGCTATGACCACACACACGCACTATAATATTTCCTGTATCGGCAATTCTCCACTGAGATTCGCCGCTATGATCGAAACCCGGTCAGGAGGACTATTAATATTGTCTTGCTTATTAAAGCTATCTGCCAAAGTCATTACTTTTACTTTTATTTGCTTTAGATGTAAATACGGGAAGAGTTCGGATCCTAGTCTACTGGATTGCCTAGAGAGGCAAGGTCTGGTGGTGTACACGCCGTCCAGAGAGATACAGGGTAAATCCTGTATCCCATATGATGATAGGTTAGTAATCTTTCAGCTATCTTCGTTTTAGGGTACCCAAAACGTGTCAAGTCCGTCACAGGATTGTATCTGTCGCGGGCATGTCGAAGGCGAGTAATGGGTGACTCACCGTCCGTCATGGACCATGCCCGGATTGACAGCACGTCGTGGATGCGCAGGAGTTCTTTCTGAGTGACGTTGCTCACATTCATTTTTAATTTTAAAAAGTTTTGTTAAACCTCTATTTTTAGGGAAAACGCCATGGCGAGAAAATTTGGTTAACATAGCCATAGAAAAAAAACTAAACATTCATGATAAAAACTCTTTCTAAAAATTCTTTCTCATTACAGGTACATCCTCCAATGTGCGGCAGAATTTGACGGCGTTGTAGTCTCAGGCGACAACTATAAAGACTTGATAAATGAGAACAAAAGATGGAGGTATGTCATTGAAAACAGAATACTTCCTTTCACATGGGTCAACAACATGATCATGTTCCCCAAAGACCCCTTCGGACGGGGGGGACCCAGCCTTGAGATGTTGCTCAGGCACCCCACGCCGGCCAGTCGAACAGAAAATCTGTAACAAATGTCTATCTTAATAGAGCTTTATACAGTTTGGCCAATATACTATTCTGTATATGGCTTTGCTGGGAAAAAATGTATCAAAAATATTGAATTCCAATATTATAATTATTTAAATTATTTGTATCGTCGTCTTCTCAAACATATTAGGTAGACTGTAGGCATTATGTACTATTTTTTATAGATAGTAAGCCATTTGGGGCCTCAAGAATTTAGTAATTGATAAATTGTTTCCAATAAAACCATATTTTTGTATCAAAACCTAAATATACTTACTGTTAATACATTTGCGAGTTTTTTTAAGTACACTATACTGTAATGCATTATATTCCGGGCAGTAAATAGACTTAACTGGGTGTAGCTATATATTCTCTGATTTGCTTAATTTTTGACGAAGTTTCAAGCAAATACCTTGATCTAGTCGTTGCAAATGCGACTGCTGAGCTTGATGTCGTAGGTTTGATTTCCAGGTCGGGCATTAAGGTTATCGCGCTTTTACATACGGAATTTCTCAGTATCACAGATTCTATATTTGTGCCCAGTTAATAGCAAACCTTAAGTGTGGAGTGTACTATAAGGGTATCTTAGGGCGTGATATTATGATGAAATTAACTAATCTTACGATACGTACATAGTGCCATTAACGACGTCAGAAATCGAGCAAATCTATAAATACAGTTTTATTATGTATTTTTACACCTTAATACTGCCTCGGAAACGTTGCTGAGCATACATAGAATATCAGGAACTTAAAATGGAATTAGTGTGTAATATTGCCCTACACTCCTAAGATATCATCGAATTATTATTGTGCAGCGATATAAATTTGTATCCTACCACTATTCTAAATCATACAAAGAATTGTATACACAGTTACAACCAGTGCGTTATTTTTTTTTGTATATTTTTGGGATCACATGGCGGTTTTATAAAGTATTTATGAAAAGTGTCATGTTGATGTGTCCCAAAATGTATACCGTAAAGTAACGTACTGGGACATTAACTAAATAAAACTCATTAATCGTCGCTAACAGTAAAATATGAAACTAGGTATTGCCATATTTGTTAGTTTAAATTGTTCTTAAATTATCAAGGAGGTCACATGCAATTTAGTTGTTAATACTCGTATTTTCTAAAGGCAGCGACATACCCAGCTACAAAGTTTGACCTGGAACGGAAATTTTCTTTTGATAATATGTACCATTATTAATTGTATTTCCACTCACAATATGATTAACTTTATACTGTTGTGCATTAGATTTTTGAATGATTTGTGCGATTGAAAAAATTTTAGTAGTTGTAGCACAAACTGAGCATTTGTGTGGTTATTTTTTTTTTCCAGTAACACTTTTTTTTTCATATTGGTCGTATGCATTCGGTGGTAGTAAGTCGAGCGGACATCAATATTGAAAGAGCGGGTATCATCCTAAGTCTTTTTTAAATAACTTTGTAATCATTTTAAAACACGTGAGTATGACGGGATTACCGTCTTATTTTTATTTATTGTTTTTAACTTTTCATTACTGAATATAAAAACTCCTTGGACATTAAAAAAAACATTATTTGTATAGTTTTAATGAATACTTTTATTTATTTATTGGGAAAAACAAATAAACGGCCGATTTATTGGGTGGGGAGTGATAAAAAGATGTATGTATGGTTTTTTTAAAAGAAATCGTTGCCCCACACTAGGAATTTCTCCTGTGTCTTGGCTGCGTTTACAAACATATAAACTCATACACACAAACGCCCAGACCCGGAACAACTACTTGTAGATCATAGATCATACAAATATTTGCTCCGTGCGGGAATCGAACCCGCGACACGCAGCACAGCAGTCCAATCGCTCAGCCACTGCGCTAATCGTGTCGTGTTTTATTTAGTTATTATCGTTAAACAGGGTGAGTAAGTAACGCAGGGGTGAATTTACACAAAACTTTTAATGAATTTTAACATAGAATTATTATGGTACAATCGCTAAATAATAATACTCAATAAAATAGAAGACTTGTTGATAAAATAATAATATTAATTGAAGGTTAAAAGTCCTTTTAAAAGTTTTGTGTCTATTCTTCCATGCGTCTCTGTTCAACCCCTTTTATTCGGTATATAGATTTTTATTCATAGATTTACTTAAGTTTAGTATTCATACCTTGCAGTTTTAATTTTATTTGAGTCAATTTTATATTTGAACGGAATATAAAGCAAGTGGTTACCATTAAACAAACTTGTAAGTAAAGGAATTACGTCAATGTGATTTTTAGTGTTATTTTAAACTCGGGTAGCACAATCTAATTTCAATACAAAAAGAGGCCATACTATATATTTGGAAATTATGTAAGACTGGAGGAAGATTTATATAGCCGCTCAAGTCTTTATTAGGCTGCGGTTCCACTGAGGCGGAGCGGAGAGCGATTCACCAATCACATGGCTTGTAATCCACATCTCTTCTCCATTCAAGCTATGTGATTGGTGAATCGCTCTCCGATCTGTTCCGTTCCGCCTGTGGAATCGCAGCCTTAAAATCGCATAAATTCTCCATGTTATGGGTAAAAATAAATAATTTTAAATTGATGTCACTGTATATTTATATTAAGTGAAAAATAAATGTGATCGAATTTCTGGTAGAATTCTATTCTATGATATCTTTTGTTGTTAATTTCGTTCTTTTTTTGCAATACATGGGATGTATTCTTAAAAAATATATTTGAAAAAGGCTTGAAAATTCCTTGTCAGCCTACTGAGAAATAATTTTAGAAGATCAAAATTTGTAAATAAAGTTGATTTTTTTTACATGCTTTCTTTTATTTTGTCCTCGTGCAATTTTAGATCATTATCAGCCAACAGGTGTAAGCACATCGAATGCTGAGGGTCTAAAACGGCCACTTAGTAATATCCCAAATGATTCACCTTCGTGAATGAAGAGCTAATTGCGTTGCGGGAAATAAAAAGTCCGTGCATTTCAATGCGCAATCTGAAAGAAATTATGGTACCAAATGCCATATATACCTAATTCATTGAACAAAAAAAGAATCATTAAAATCGTTTCACCCATTCGGAAGTTGAGAGGTAACAGACAAAAAAAAGTACAGTCGAATTGAGAACCTCGGTTTTTTTTTTTTTTTTATGTCTGTTAAATATAATGCAGCGGCTCGAGTATATTTGGGTTATGCGAAACATACTCGGGCAATGCCTGAGAGAAGGCGCTGCGACTGCTTGCCACAAAGAGCGGTTGTGCGAGCATCTCGATAGGAGCGATCGGACTTGTGCGAAGAGTTCTGTACGCATGGGAGCCCCCTTTAATATTTATTAGCATGTTTTTTTACTATTCGTCGTTAAAGCGTCAACTGAAATACATCATCTCTGAAAATTTCACTCTATCTATTACGGTTCATGAGATACAGCCTGGTGACAGACAGACAGCGAAGTCTTAGTAAGAGGGTCCTGTTTTATCCTTCACCCCTAAAAATTATCAACTTTAAAAAGGGGAAAGTAGAGAGTGAGTAATAAAACGATATATAATCTTTGAATTCGAACGTTTTTATTAAAATTACGCTTACATTACGGACGCATGTTAAGCCTGTGACTTCATTAAATTTCGCGAGTACTTCCACTTACAACAAAACCTTTTAAACATTTTAGTTTCGTGTCAAAATATCATCTTTGTTGCAAAGATGGCGTTCAAAATATATTTGTGGACAGTATGCACGAAGCCTTAATTCTTATAAAGACAGGGTACATTTTACCACCTTTGAGTGGATTTTATTCTTACTACAGGGAGTGCACACAGTTATCGACGTGAATTATTTTGAGCTGTTCAGAAAATGTTACACTGAGGCTACTCTAAGCAGCGACGCGACTCTTGAGCGATCATAAAACAAATAAATAAAATACTTAGTATATAGCCATGTGTCAGCAATACCACGTATACCCTCGTTTCGCTCTTCCAGTCCCATCGCAAATCGCTGCCTAATGTAGCCTCAGCCTTACCGTCTGTTCACGACTTCGGTCTAAGCGTTGCAATGGGCGGCGTGATTAAGATTATTTAGGTACTTTATTAATAACTTTGTAAGTACGCGAACTCGCTACTGGCAGCGTCTTGTGGCGTGTTACAAACATTTGCTCTTACAGCTCGCCGTCCGCGCTAAGTTATCGCTCACAGCGGCAAGGAACAGCCGTTAGGTCCATGCAAAAAAAGCTAATAGTCCGACGCGCCATATGGCGTTCCGTCGCCAGCACTGATGTTTTTTGCCAATATTGCATAGTAAGCTCTCAGACTCTGAATATTCTCATCAATAAGTATGGTGACTCCCTTTTGCTCACAAATACTCCATAGGCTAATTAAACGCTCGTTTTGAACTATGCTCGGATCACGACGAGTCGTGACGTAATATTAAGAATTGCACTGATAACTTTATAACAAACTATGAATAACGTGCTGACAATAAAATATAACTAGCCTCGTACTCACTAAACGAATGATACACAACTCATTATTACTAATGACTTTTCACAAACAACTTTTGACCTAAAGGAATGCCTAAATTTTATTGCGTTGTTGGAATTATAACTCTTGCCACTGAGCAGTATTTAAAATCCAGTATTATTTTAGGCATTAATTTTGGTTTTCCAATGTTGGTGATAACGAGATTAAAGGCAAGATTGATAAACGCAACTTAGTACGCTTAGATGTTACTGTTTTGCAACGGCGAATAATATTTAGTAAAAGTACACATCACGTAAAATCTTTGAATTTTCTTTTATGATAAAGTTGAAAATCTACTGACATAATTATTCTGGTAGGTCGATGTATAACGTCTAAGTAATGTTTATAAATCTTGGCCGAAAAAAAGTTTATCAAATCTTAATGTTTTAATTTTAATTAAAAAAAAAACTAATACCGTCTCGTATACCTTCGTTTAGTAAGGCCCCTGCATAAAGCGTAAACATGTAAAAAAAAACGACGGGTTGCACTCTGGGAGTGCCGGCAGAAGTGAAAACTTGAATAGTAATTGTTGGAAATATCTTGTGAACAGATTTTAGTAAAACTCGCAAAAATGGTTGACTTTTTATTTCAATAATTTTCCAATGTGACGTACATCTTTTATAAACAATGTTACCTAGCAACGTCACACGAACATTCACGCAAGCGCCCTGCGCCGTCCTACGCTTTTTCGGTCAGGGTCACGTGTCCTGACGCGAGTTTAAGATTTTATACCCATTACAGAAAAAGTGCTCAACGCCGCTAAAGAAGTTTTCACTTCAATAAAAATATAATAAGCTATTATAAAAATAACATTAAAATTATATCTTATATTTAATCTCACTTTCCTTATGCCAAGCTCTTTACCTTACACTATATCATTATTTCATGCAGTCTTTCAATACCTTAATTATATAAAAATTGTGCGGATAACATAACAAAACATAAACTATATATTGAAGATAAAGATTGCTTCCAAGCTTTGGTTATATGTATAGTACTAGGGTTTATTATAGGGAGAGTACTAGTGAAAACGCTTTTTCGCGCAAATTACGCGTACAGCGCCTAATAACATAATTTTAAGGGATGACTTATATCAGATCGAGCCGTGTCCGGTGTGATGTGAACTCCTTGATAAAACAGCATTAGCATTATAAAAAAAAAGCCAATGTTAATCTCATCTCAGGAATACAACAATACTCTGTAAGAGTACACTAACATGTTTGCATTCACGTTCCAAGTCCCATATAATATGGGGCTGACCTATTGCTATCAAGCAGGCACAAATCTAGCGTCCTTGTTTGGTACTGAGAAATTCTTAATTGAAAAATCTAACACTGCCCGACCTAAGACCAACATAGCATTCAAATAGTACGTAATGATCCGGTCACCACCCGATCTAACACAAAATAATCTCTTAGTTTTATTCACATTGCGTTTTCACAAGATAAAAGAAATTACGTACGAAACTTTGGCACTACCTATTCAAAAATAATTGCACAAAATAGGAATATTATACACAGAAGATTCTAGATAACCTTCCGAAACACTAAGTTCATAAGATATAGGAATATTAGTAGCAAGAGAGGGATTATCAAAATATTTATTTCTTCATCAAAATAGTTTGTATCACCTCCCTTGCCGAAATTGAAATATTAAAGTGTGATAATAAATTATGGTTTACAATTTGTGACATTCTAAATTATTATTTTATTTTATCAGAACTTCAACCATAGCGTCGAAACTGTTAAAAAAATAGTTGGAAAAGTGTTGCCAAGTAAAGAATAATAGAAGTAAATTAAGAAATAATGTCCAGAACAAAAATCGATAAAGAAAACTATAATTTCGACACCGGTTGAAATATCACAATTACTATAAAATAGAGAATATAATTAATCATTAATTAACATAATTGAGAACAATGTAGACATTAGACAACATGCACAAACTTAATATTAACAATGCTGAAACAAACAAATATTTTAACACGCCATTAATGGGTAGTTTAAAACATAATTATGAGTTACTATTAGTTATTGAGACTTAAACATGCACTACTGTGAATTTAGTAAACAATGAAAATGTGTAAAATACTCGGGTAGCTCGACAACCAACAAAGCTTTGTGTTATACCGTTATCATGACTAAGACATCTGTCTTGGATCGTGCAACGAAACTAATAAAAAAAAAAGAATAGTGGAGGAGTAGGGTAGGATAATAATAGTTTCCATTTCCCTCCATATCAAGCAAGAGACAAGAAAATAAGGCCAATATTTCAAAAGGTCGTTTACAACTGAGATAAGCCCAGTTGCTGTTCTTTGTAGAGTTTATGACTACTAATACAGACTATTTCCCGAAAATATAAACAGAGATAGACTTACAAAAAAGGAAGAGGAAGTTCATAGAAAATGGAAATATTTACATAGCGTTAAAACTAACAACAGAATCGTACCATTATTATATTCACAGTAGTGCACAGTTTCGTCATATTACTGAACATGACAAATTTTTCATCTATCAATGCAACAATGCATTACTTTAATATACAGGTTAATAGAAATACAAGTTTTTTCTAACCTCTATAGGTGTTTATTACTGGGATTAAGGGCCGCGTACTAACCAAAAGCAATCCTCACGTCCGCATACGGCGCGTATGCAAACGTCACGTACATTTTGTTCGGCGAATCCGAATGTGAAACGATCGCTTTGGTTATGACGTGGTTGAATATCTGTAAAACGTTATGTTGATAATAGTTTTACCTACTTGATACGATATAGTTGCAGAGATCAACTTATTGTAACAACTATTAGAAGCCAAGCTTGGAAGGATTATTTAGTATTTACTTGGTATGGGACATACGATATGGAGTACCTACTTGACTGAGACACATGATATTTTCAATCACTAGCTTCTGTCCGCGATTTCGTTCGCTTGAATTTTGATCCCCAACTCATGCTTTTACTTTTTCCGACTAGACGAAATTGTGATAGGTCGGCTAATAATTTCTAGCCTTATAGCAATCAGGATTGTGGCTTTTAATCAGAAAATAAATAAGTAATGGGATCGTTAGTTCCGAGTTATCGCCTACATATAAAGTATCAAACAAATTTTACTTCTTTATAATATGACAATTTATATTATTTCCTTAGATTTAAGGCAAAAATCAATTTTTTCAACTGTAATCGATTTTTTGTTGAACCGTTACATTAATGTAGACGTAACATTAATGTAGACTTTGTCAGCATCTGATTTGCGAAAAAAATGTCTAGCATACGGTTTAGGAACATGACCGTGTTGTCTTTGTTTTTAACAAACATTTTTAACCGACTTCATTCAAAGACTGTAAGTGCGTTTTGATATTTCAAAATAACGTTTTGAAACAACTTAAATTAGATTTTTTTTATGTATTCCGAAAGCGTCAACAAATTTCGGCTTTTACTCAAGTCTTACGTAATAGTCTCGCCCCATAGACCGGATATTTATCAAGAGAGACAGAAACTCCAAATAGATAAGATTCTAGTAACACTTTTCCTCCGACCTGATCAGTTTCCGACCACATCAGTTATGTTTGCGGCAGCTAGAGATTTACGATTTTTATCTAAATCCCAATTAGTTTTAGAGACTGCCACACATGTATGACGACGCTATGCATAGCCGAACTTTTTCTCAAACCGCTCTGCATTACAGAACGCGTAGTTGAATAACTTGCTTGAAATTCCCAGTCAAGCAGGTACTATTCGATACAAGACTCATTCATCAACTTTAGTGATCATCTTATCTAGTTTCAACTGTTCCAGTTGCAACTGCCTTCTTATAGAGCCTAACTGCGTCAAAATATTCACACTTTTCCCTTCTTCATTTGGCAACGCCTTTAAAATATTCTTTTGTACGGCAGGCACCTTATATTTATCGTCTACTTTCTTCATTGCTTCGCTCATCTGATTGTCGCCGCTTCCATCATGGACTCTCACAGGGGAGTGTCTTAACACTGGTATTGGTAACGTATCAACTTCTACAATTTTCGTATAGGACGGTTTCTCCGGACGGTCGTTCAATCTATCTTCGGTTGCATGCACTAACGCTTTCTCAATTTTAGTTTTCTGTTCTGGTAACTCTGACACGATGCTGTCATCGTCTTTTTCGTATGTCGGTGACTTTTCTTTGTTGAAGTTTAGATTTTTTCTTAAGTAACTGTCTACGTCGTAATTTGAGGAGAATATAGAGTTGTCCGGTATGTTAATGGAGTAAGGTTTCTTATCGCATATCTCGTTGGTACGTTCGGTCACTCGAGGGTAATAGAATGGTAGTTTGGAGTGTGTGTCGCTCCGAGAAGTGTTTGTGTTACGTTTGAGCTGACTATGGTGAGACTTCTGCGGCAGAGTGGCGGCGCGTAAGTTGCGGTGTTCATTGTCGATGTCTCGCTGTAGCTCCGCGCGCTTCGTGTGGTAATCTGTTGTGCTTTCTTTTATCTGGAATTGAGAATAAATATCTCAGAGATCAACAGAAGTAGTCATAAGATTTTTTTACAAAAATCACGGCAATATAAAAACATAAGAAACATAATTGTTTTCAATCATAAATTTCATCATAATTGTTTTTTACTTGGTAAAATCATCACATGAGTCCTCCCACCCAGGGCAGAGCGGGAGGGACTGTCAGACTCGTACTGACTAAAATCCACGGTGTCCTTCAATAGCCCTTTACGTACGGTACGGTACGGTAATTCGAGAGTCGCGCGATCCCGGCAGGAAATTGTTTTCAATGGGAAAAATATGAAATAATCGTTCCAAATGGTCGACGAATATAATCTTAGGTCAGAGTATTTCTTGTCATGTTTTCTTTTCATGTTTAGCACGGGTTTTTTTATAATACTACATAGTTGCTTTAATAACATATATAAACTCACAGCGGCAGTAATTTCATGTTGTTTCCCCACCTCCCTCTCTTGTGCTACTCGTAGCATGCGCAGCTGTTCCTCTAGGCGACGCATCTCAGCTTGCTCTAACATTCTGAAAATATTCGAAAACGAAAATGTAAATAAGAAACGGACTTTTCATGCTTGAGGTTTTTCAAAAGCGCCGTTACAATAACTTACTCTGTACTTTCGTCTGTTTTTATAAATTTCTGTTAATATCGTTTGTGAATTTTATAGATTCATCATCTGCCTAGCCTTTTCTCAACTATGTTGGGGTCGGCTTCCAGTCAAACCAGATGCAGCTGGATATCAGTATTTTATATGGAGCGACTGCCTGTCAGACCTCCACAACTCAGTAACTAGGTAATACGATACCCATGGTAAGACTGTGAATTGTGATTGTGAATTTTATAGATTAAAAGATGTATAAAGCATGAATTGATTTTTTTACTGCAATATTTTTGAAATTGTCAATACATTAGTCACAACTAAGTACAATAACTTGCTTCAACTTCACGAGCCCCGACTCACGAATGTTGATGTATTTCATCTTTATAAATATTCATTGATTTAACATAGAAAAAATAGTGAGGCCATTTTTTCAAATGCCTTATTTAATTTGCAATTAATAGATACTGTCAACAACCTACGGAGCGGTAGTTTGGTGGCCCAGAACTGAACTAATAACCACCCGTAAAAAACTGCAGACATTCCAGAGGTTGGCCTGCTCAGCCACCACAGGATGCATGCGAACAACACCAACTAATGCCCTGGAGATAATGCTTGGTCTGCCGCCACTGGACCTCTTTATCCAACAGGAGGCCAGTATGGCGGCAATCAGGTTAAAACACTCCGGCATGTGGAAAAACCAAAGGGGCAATCACACCATAATATGGGAAAGAGCGCTAAACGATGTACCATACATTGAAGCGCCCTGTGATAGAATCCCCAAAATTCACGTGTTCGATAAGCTCTATCGAATTCAACTATCAGAGACCGAGCGAGATCAATCAGGAGCCAACGAAGTCCGTATTTACACGGACGGCTCTAAAACCGCAACCGGTACAGGTGCTGGTGTATTCTCAATGGATCTCAACATAAAAATATCTCTACCGCTAGGGGAACATAGCTCTATATTCCAATGTGAATGTGTAGCAATCACCCAAGCTGCCATCGCAGTCATGGAAAGGAACATATCCAACTACGGGATTAGAATTCTCTCCGATAGTATGGCTGTACTAACGGCGCTGAACGGCAATATTATGTCGTCCAGCCTAATTTATGAATGTCATCTAGCATTGCAAAAAATTTCGAACCGCAACAGGGTCATTTTGCAATGGATTAAAGGACATAGTGGATCATTGGGTAACGATGCAGCAGACGAACTTGCAAGGAGAGGCTCGGGTGTGGATGTGGCCGGCCCCACACCCTTTTTGCCAATCCCATCCGGTCAACTCAGGACCTGGATACGTTTGCAAACCCAAACAAAACATAATGCCAGATGGGCATCTACAACCGACTGCAGACAGTCTAGAGAAGCGGTACCTGCACTAACACCGCGACTGACCAGCAGACTTCTCAGCCTCCAACGAACAGAATTACGAGTTGTGGTGGGTATGCTTACCGGTCACTGCCCACTCAACAAACATCTGTTTACTATCAACGCGACAGACAGCCCGTTGTGCAGGGGCTGCCTGAACGCGGATGAAACGGCAACCCACGTAATCCTGGAATGCGAAGGCGTTGCTAACCAACGGGCACAAAACCTTGGCACTCCAAGGTCGCTCCAAGAAGCCTGTGAACGTCCCAGGAGACTTCTGAGCTTCTGGAAGGAGCTGGGTTGGCTCACATAGCCAACCGTCCCACCTCACGCATAACGGACCACCTACGAGTCCAAATGCGGAAAAGGGAGCCCTTAACAATAACAATATAATACTGTCAACATGCCTATTTTAGATTAGAAGTATAATGCAAATACTCGTACAATCATCTTCTTTGTTTTATACTGTTTACATCAAGCTAGAGACGAAAGAAGCAGAAATTCGACTCACTTCTCTCTGGTTTTCCTTTCTTCTCTAATTCTCTGCTGTTCTAATATTTGA
The DNA here is from genome assembly GCA_943136025.2 of Agrotis puta. Classification (NCBI taxonomy): domain Eukaryota; kingdom Metazoa; phylum Arthropoda; class Insecta; order Lepidoptera; family Noctuidae; genus Agrotis; species Agrotis puta. The sequence continues at coordinate 4,118,658 of OW964189.2, read as the reverse complement.
TTCTTCAGTTCTTGCTGGTAGAACTGTCGACGTTCAGCTGCCTCCTGAAAATAACCATGAGTGTGTGAATTTTAATATTTTATTCATAAAACAATCGAAACAAGGAGTTCAGGCAGTTGCACTTGGTTTTATCAATTTATTTTAGGTTGCACTTTTATGTGGACGTCAAACTATTACTTTGTAAAAATCTTCGATTGAAGAGCCCTGGGTGGAGCAAAATGAGTTTTGTTGAATCCCTACTGACTAAAAACCACCCTGTTCCATTATATACTCGTTGCGTTCCAGGGCCACGGTGTCTTTTTAACACACAATCCTACACCTCGTGGACGTTAACCTAAATATAGTCAGGAAAATTTTAGACATATTTTGATGAGCGACCCTGGAACGTAAAAGACATTTGAAGGAACACCGTAGATTTTAGTCAGTACGTGCACACGTATGATAATTTTACCACTAAAAAAAAGACCTTCCAGTTACAGTGTACAATCAAACGGGGTGGAATCTGGACAAAAGTTTAATAAATATTTTAATATTAAATTAATATGATAGTTTACCCAAAACGACTCAATTTTATTTATAGAATAATACTTCATTACTTTAAGACAACATACCATTATAATTTGTCGTTAAAATTCCTTTCATTCATCAATATACCCCATTTTACGGTATCTAATTTCATACAAACCTTCTCAGCCTGCATGTTCCTTAGTTGTATAGCGTCGGCGTCGAATATGGACGGCATGTACTGGTGACGTAGATCTGACGTCAGCTTATCGCGGTTGGACTTCTTTACCAGGGTTGATGTGCGTTCTGGAACAATAATATCATGGACTCATGTATACTAATATTATAAAGCAGAAGTGTTTGTTTGTTTTGTTGAACGCGCTAATCTCAGGAACTACTGGTTCGAATTGAAAAAATATTTTTGTGTTGGATAGTCCATTTATTGAGTGAAACTATAGGCTATATAACATCAACATACAACCAATAGGAACCGATGAAACCACGGGGAGTAGCTAGGTTATAACTAAATCTTCACATAGGTCATGAAACCTAACCAAATGGGTCCTTTCATATTTGAGTTAAAAAAATGGCTGAGTAATTGGCTGCTGCGTTGTGTGTCAGAAAGAAAGAAGAAAGAAAGAAAATAAGTTTATTTGACACGCCTTAGGCACACAATTACAATGAAAAATTACGAGACAATGGAAAAGGAAGAACACAAAAGTAGGTACCGCACCCGTGTCACGGGTTCAATTGCCAAGCATTCCGTATTTATATGAAGTACATATTGTTATAGTTGTTCCAGAAGTAGCTGGCCGTTTGAAAGAAAGAAAGAAAAGGTATTTATTGGACTCACATAGGACAGAAAAGCAACATGAATACAGGCAAAACATTTATGAACTAACTATGAAAAAAAAAGTTAGTCCTGTACGTGGCAAAAAGGTAAGGTATCAGTTTTAATATAAACACGCCCACGATAAAATAAATACTAATGTAGCGCAATGCTTTTGAGAATATTTACCATCAAAGTCGCCATAGCTCCGTCGTCGCTCGCAGTGGTTGTCGTTGGGCCAGTGTGTGTGCGGGCCAGGCCACGCTCGTGTGTCGTTGTTCACACAGCGCGGAGACAACTCACGCTCCGCCTGAGTTAGCATCAGCTGGTTCTTTGTGGGGGATAGTGGTAGCTGCAATGAGATATTATATTTTTGGTTTGAAAGAGAAAAAAGGATATACCTAAAGATAAATAAAATACAGTGAAACCTGGTTAGGGGCCATTCAAGTATTACGTAAGCACTATGGGGGGGCGGGGGGGTCTTTGGTTTGCTTATTTTGGATGACATGGGGGGTAGGGGAGTCTAGATGATGATAACGTCATCAGTAGTAACTTACTTTTTTACACGAATGGCAACCCTCACATTGTCTTTGCTTGAAAACGAAACGCATTTTCGGGGATTCCCGCAAATAATGCATACGTTTAGGCAAAATCAATACATTAATTGAAAAATGTTTACGTAAGCATGGGGGGAGGGGGTAAGAGCTTTGCTTACTTTTGCTGACAAGGGGGACGGGGGGGTAAATAATTGTAATAAATCTGCTTACGTAATACTTGAACGACCCCTTAAGTGGGGCTAGGATTAGTGAGAATGTTCCATAGCTGGAACTCATGCTTAAGTTACAACACTTAGCGCTGATTTACCTCCGTTAGTGGAACAAAATACACCTCTAAAATTACGATAAATTTTAAAGAGTTAATACCTTTCAATTAAATCGGAAATTTTTACCTCTAAAATTGAGACAGCGTGTATTTATTACTTTTGCTGAGTCTATATTTTAAAGGATATTATAATTACCATCACCTCTATTAATAACCATTTGTAAATGAGACAGATATTTTTATACCTTGGTATCTGACACACTGAATACGTGATAACTTCTTTAGGTGAGACAAATTTGCCGGTTCCAGTCATCTAGGTTTTTCTGTATAACTAAAAGAAGACTGGCTAGCATTTTTTTTTTGTCATTGTGATAAGAGATCATTCTGAGACAAATTTATCCCCATAAAGTTGTCATATCAATTGCTACAGGCTTTTACTATCACTAAGTAATAAAACAGTAGTAAAAAGGATGATTCCCGCTACACCGAGCCTCGTCCGTGCCCCGGACGTGTCCCGTCCGGGCCGTAAGCAATTCATGCTTTCAATTGCAATTCACTTCATACAAAAAATACACCACAATGTTCGACCGTGCCCCGTCCGGAACCCGGACGGCACACGGACGGGACACGCCCGGTCCCGGCCCGGAGTATCAGTCTCACCCGGTATCATCCTTAAATCAGACTCACCCGGTACATGTCATTATCATCAGTCTGTACTGCTACGGAGAGTGGACACGAGAAGCCGTCCACTTGCACGCCCGTGTCCACTTTACTGAAACATTCAACATTAAGGTTAAGTAACTCAATATTTCCTGTAAAACTAGTATTTTTTTTCCTTTTTTGTGCTAGAGGTGGTCGAGTTGGTCGCGGGACTTATGATTTATATACCATAAAAAAAAGTATGGTCGAAACACGACCATCTCTTTTTTTAACTTGGTAAAATCATCAAATGAGTCCTTCTTTCAGAATCTTTTTTTTTATTATTTGATAAAAAAAACGTTTTAAATTCCAACTTTTTTAAACACTGTTTCAAACAATGATATTATAAGTAATAGATATGTTATACACTTACAATTCAACAGAAAAAAGTGTTCCGCGCCGAGAGGCAGCACACATACACACTTTTTATTCACACATTACATTTCACTACAAGTAAAAAGGATAGCTTGATAAAACCAATTTTTTTTTTTTTTTTGCGTGGTAAAATCATCAAATGAGTCCTCCCAGGGCAGGGACTGCCAGACTTGTACTGACTAAAATCCACGGTGTCCTTCACTAGCCCTTTACGTACCGGGGTCACGGTAATCCCTTGGTCCCGCGACCCCGGCAGGCTTGATAAAACCAATAAGAAAAAAAGTGACAGCTAGATGTTGTCAATTGCGCGTGAATGTAAACAAACATTATCCGAGCCACCAATCAGGGGCATGAAACTTCCGAACATACGACTCGAAATTGCCAATGGACGTTAGCGCCATCTGTCCATCAAGGATACCCCATTTTCAAAGATAGTTTACTGATTAATGTCACTAGGTGGCAGTTTGATACTAGACAGTAAACTATCTTTAATAAATTAAATAATTAGCAATTAGAAAAATACATGAATATTCGTAAAAAAACTAACTATTTTATTTAAACTATTTAACAATCAAAATAATTTTATATGCTTCGTATGAATTTAAATAAATTTTTGGTTTTAATAACAGCAACACCAAATGTTTAGACTAGTTGAAATTTTGTTTCAAACTTTGTTGTTTCGTTCGTTTCTGTGTTCGTTTTTTGTGACTTTTTGTGTATTTTGATATGTTTCTACAACTTTGCGCTCATTATACGGATCCTGATTTTATCCCTCATAATACCGGAACCCACCTGGCTTTGAATTTGGACACCGATTACTGCTTTTCTGATCTACTTGGCGATATATACCTGGACTGCTGACTTTTGCCTTTCGATTTGGTTTTGAGCAAGATGCCGAAGAAATCGCGGTTACGTTGCTATTTTGGGTGCAAAAATGATGGTAAGTTTGAAATAAACTCAGTTTATTCAAGCAGGTACTTACCTGTTGTCGTTAGTTATTACTAAGAGAATGAAATACAAAGAAAGTACAGATTTCAAATCCGCCCTTGGGATAGCTCACTGGCCGGTTTTTCATTCATATAAATATTTCCTGACTAAAGAACTAGCAGAATATTAATAAATGATTCAACCATTCTAGAGTTCAGCGAAAAGACTTCATACATCCATTACAAACATTAAGCCATCTAAACTCATTTATATTTTTTTTAAATAACATTTTAGTATAATCTATCGTAGAAAAACCTTTGGTCAGTGGGTAGCCTTTTTTCTTATGTTAATTTGTTACTGTAACATCTTTGACTAACTATGAGTGTGATTGTTATAATATTTAAAGTAAATTGAAAAAAATTCACGTATCTATTTCATTGTATTTTCAGGCCCTTTGCACTTATTTCCAAATCCAAACACCGGGTATCATCAGAAAGCTTGGAAAAATTTAAAATATGGAAAAGTGTACTTCCATTATCAATTCAAGAAAGAGGAGACAGTATAAGGTTGGTTAACAACCACTTTTTGGATGTTTACTGTTTACCAAGTCACAGACTGACAAAAATACTGTTCCATCTTTATGTCTAGGTAAATATCATTTAATCACTAATTGATTGGTCTCGGGACTCACGAATTACCGTGACCCTGGTACGTAAAGGGCTATTGAAGGACACTGCATTTTAATCAGTACGAGTCTTACAGTCCCTCTCACTCTGCCCTGGGTGGGAGGACTCATTTGATGATTTTAACACATAAAAAAACACTAATTGATTAGTCATATCAAGATCTCATATTTTCAGTTAGAATAATAAAACATCATAATTTTCCAGAACAACAAGGCCAGCCCTCGGGAGAACTTGCAATCAAATCCTGTTCTTGTTCAACCATCTGCTGCTCTCACAGAAGCCCTAGACCAGTCCAGGCATCAACACATCAGTATCTAGCCTTGGTTAGTATAAAATTACTTCAGAATCTTTGATTATTGACCATCATCGTGAAGTATGAGGTGAAAATATTTTAAATTTTTGTAGAATATTTGTATACAAAGAACATAGGTTTTGGTCACTAGATAAAATAGGTGGATGTTTGTTTCTTCTCTTCTCTTTGTTTGTATTGAAAAGGCTCCGACACTACTAGACCGATTTCAAAAATTCTTTCACCGGTTGAAAACTGCTTTGGTCCTAAGTGACATAGGCAATAAGGACAGAGGGGGGTGGTGAGCACGCGTGACACGGGAAGACCTATAATTTTTCTTTTGTTTTATAAATAAACTAGATTAATGTTTATTGAATTTTTAATATTTTTTATAGAAATTTAATGTAACCAATAAAATATATTGATAAAAAACATGACTAACATTAAATATTATTTTCTTGTTTCAGGACATAGAGTGCTTCCAGAGGAATGTCAGGGGTCTGCAGACTTCTTATTAATATTCGATAAGTTGCAATGCTTGAAAACTAATTCTCCTCATTTCCAACTGTGGGATGATTTGATTCCTATTTTAGAATCAATTAATTTTAAATCATTAGTTAAAAAGGATAGTTCTGAATCAATAAAATATGAATCAATTCCTTATATCATAAATTGGATCCAGAATATAAAAACTTTTAAAGAAATGAGCATTATTTGATTTCTAAGCATGATGTAAAAAATTTAATCACTCTCTATTTTAATCATTTTTTTTAGTGGCATTAGAAGTAATAGGTAGAATAAGAAATGTTAATCCAACTTGTAATCAATTTTGCAATGCATTTAAAACTTTGATTATAAACAATTTTAATTCATTGCATTCACCGAGCTAATTGTGAAAATGATGACAATAATTCATTGCAATCAATGGCGAATCTATTAAATAAGAAACCAAATGATGATTTTGCATGTGATATTGATTGTTTGTTGAAGGTGATGGGTGAAATTAAGAATAATGATTCATTGTTATATTCTGAATCGAAAAATATGTTACTGGGTACGTGATTAAGAAATTTAAAACAAAGTTTTTTAGAAATTGTAAATATTGTATGAGTGATTTATGTCGATCAGAAGTTGATTTGCAATCATTCAATTACGAAATTGATTATACTAAAAGATCTTTATTTCATCCAAATGAAAGATTTGTCAATTTAATGACTGACATTTTTTATGTAACTGTTGCTTGTCTACGTGATTGTCAGTCAGGAATCAGCATTTGTAAAGCAAAAAATTAAACTGTTACTTAATTGTGCATGTGATTTTTAATAATTTAATTTAAAGAGCATAGAGATGATTTAATCGATTTAATTAATAATCTCGCAATCAATTTGATAATCCACAGTTGGTGTAAAGGGGTTAATAGAATTTTAAATGGAAAAAAATTCAAAATTTGTTGAGAATGACCATGTAAGACTTTAGATTAATATACTAAAAGAAAAAAATAATAAAAGAAAATGTGAACATTAGCCTACGTGATTGTCCGGACAGGTTAATTGTGCATGTGATTATAAAATAATTTCATATAAAAAGCATAGAGATGATTTAATCGATTTAATCAATAATCTCGCAATCAATTTGATTATCCACAGTTGTGTAAAGTCGTATTGGTGTAAATGGAATTTTAAAAAATTCAAAGATTGATGAGATTGACCATGTAAAACAACAGGCCATATATTATTATTATTACATTAAAAGAAGAAATTTTGTTGAGCATATTCCCAAGATATGCTAAAATGATTAACAAAGACTGATTAATTAAGAGCGCTATGTACGTTTCATAAAAAATCAAGGTCACTTTTTAGACCTATGTATTCTGCATAAGCGTATTAAGTTACATTAAAATCAGTCATTTCCAAAAATAAGAAAGTCTAAGATAAGAAATCCATGCCGTGTGGCTTATACGCTCTTTAAAGAAAATCTTCATATCCTGTAAATGTTTATTGTATCTTCATAAAACTATTCTAATTTATTTGATTTTTCTAAATAAATTATGTGATGTATACAAGTGTTTCATTTCAGCAACGCAGCTGCAGTTTTTTTGTAGAACGACAAAAGTGCTAAATAGTAAATTACTAATATTTTATAAATGCACTTTTGTCTTTCTACAAATTTATCTACACTTAATATCAAACTTAAAACCTACATATTTGCAAATTTAGTACACCAGCGGTCCCTGCAGGATTTTTTGGGTACTAAAAGCGCCACCTGCTGATCGGGGAACTCAACTAATATTGTCCATTTTCAAACATAGAGATGCGCATCTATCTCAGTTTATAGTATATAGTCTATGCCACCAATCACTGCACCTTGGCATCATAGACTAACAAATTAACTAGGCAGAAGGTACAAACCGCGTGTACAGAATTTTTAGCCGGAATTAGTGCCTATGCAACGACTAAACACTATTAAAAAGTAGGTAATGACAAATCTAATTCGCGACAGTGCGTCGTCTAATGTACCAGAAACAATGTAGAATAAATTAATCACATATCAAATTACCTTACACCGGGCATAAATCATAATGCCTAAAAATGCGATTTACTCATGAGTTCATATAGTAAAATTATTATGTAATAAAAATGCATTGAAATTAGGTAAATAAAAACTGCTACCCACTGCATACACCTTAGTTCATTTGTTGGAAATCTAGAAATCACGAAGTAATTTATTACTTTCACCTAAAGAAAAAGTTTATTATTTATGAATCAATCACAGATTTCAATGTGGTAATATGATATTTAATTATTTATTAAAAGGATTTATCAAAATTCTTACGGGAACCAGGCCTGGCTCACTCCGCGGTGTAGGTATAAAACTGCAAGTACTAGCGGGGGCAACTTCGTAGTGGCCATTTAGTCGGTTGCCGCGCGCCGCCCACTACGCACGCGCTTACTTAAATAATATTTAAGTTTGGTGTTTGGTTGTATTTACGCATAAGTTTAAAAAAAATATATATATGATGAAGAAAAGCAAATACTGCATAACGTTTGGTTGTTTAAATAATGACAGTGATAGGAGCCTCACGTTTCACACACTACCGCGTGACTTCGAAAGGTAAGGAAAAAAGTGAATATTTATCTATGTAGTACATATTTATTAATGATCAAAAAACTATCTACCTGCTTGTGGTGTGCTTATTAACGTCATTCAAGTACCGGCTAGTAATCATGGTCAGTATGATTAGGTAGGTTACAAATTTGGCCTACAAGACGACCAAGATAAATAAAATAGACGAATATCAAACCTGACATCACTCTCACTCACCTAAGCTAAGCTGAATACGTAGGAATTATGATCGGTAGAAAGTAGGAAGATGTTTACGTTATTGTTTAGACACGTTCAAACTCAGAAAATGGCTACACTACGCATTCAAGGTCAGCGATCGTATTTCTCTTCGCGACTTTTTTACCTACTTACCTACAAAGACACACAACACGGGGCCTGTGACAATGAAATGAATGAAATGATAAGGACTAGTTACCTATTTTGCCGTAAACGATAACAATCGATCTTTAAAGTTATGACTACAACTTGGCCAGAACGGATTGAAACGGAACTAATCTTTTTGTTTCTGACAACGTTTTAAAATCTTTGATATTTGATGTAAACAAAGACCGCAGGTTTGTTAGATTTATTATTGTGCCACAAAACTAACGTAATAAGAGAATTAAACAATGCATAAATAATGTAATTAAACAATGCATAAAATACGTATTCCTACCTAACTGTGCCCAAACTCGCGAGTCGCAACCCTATTGAGCTTGACCGACAGTAACCTTTTAATGTCGTTGGCGTCAGATAAACTAAAATGAACTCTCGCGCGTCACTGTTCAGTTCATTTTTGCTTGCGCACGGGAAGTTTAGGCTATTATAAAAGTAGGTGGGTGATGCGGCTGCAAGTAAAAATGGACTCTATTCTTTCGTGCATAGATTTTACATTTGTTTGTTTTCTTTTTGGGAGTAACACTTCTGTACCTTTAGGTACTATTATATATTCTGTGCGAGAACGGGAAAAGATAAATAGCATAAAGTTTGTGCGCGAACGAAGTTGCGGGCAAAAGCTAGTCATAACATAAATACAAATCTACATTTAAGGAGGTATAGCGGCACTATTTGCACTGTTAGTCAACTGACTTTCTGTTTCGTAGGTATAATTTTACTCTGTCATCTATCTCTATTGCACTTGTTGATAGAGAAATTGTTGTCTTACTCTTTCTTTTACGACGCCATATTTTAGAATCGTAATGTTTTATTTGTGAAAATATTAGGATAAATAGTATATTTAAGAATGATATGTGATTCCTTGACTTTTAGAAATCTTGCTTGTATAATTCGCACAATATCTCATTACACACGACGGCATTTTCGGTGGTTTTGAGTCAGTTTTAGTTTTGATTCACTCTGTTTACGTAAAGTGCACCCGTTGATGCCGGCAACGTCGCACTGAGGTCAAGGTTTGCCAATTAGCCACATTTTAGCGAGTCACTTGCTGAGCGTTTATAACGTATCTACACTTTTTTACTTATAATATCATTGGTTTCAAACATGTGTTTTAATCATGCCAACCCTGTCGTAGACTAATTAAAAAGAGAACGCTTGGTTCATAGCAGGTGACGTTCTGTAGCATATACCTATTCCTAACGGAAGAAAGCGTGACCTTATGTGTGTTAGAGTGCTTCCATTAGAAGATTGCATCGTTTACTTAGAGATATTCTACGCCTTGCAAATATCTCGAAGATAGGCGCAAGATAACTTTCTAATAATTATAAGAAAAGTGTTCAACAAACAAATTATCAATTTACAAAGAATTTATTTTTCGCCTTTAAGCTTCGTTAAGATTCAATCGATCCGGTACGGACACATTGTTGGAACGACTCACACGGACACACGAATACTTACTCCTGTTAAGATCTCACAGCTGATTCACAAAGTAAGATTTGACGTATTCACAAGTCGTTTAAAAATGGCTTTGTAGACCGTTTTCTCTTTCAGCCATAATATATATGTGATAGTGTCCTTTTAAAATTCAATTTGCAATATTATTATTCAGTCACTTACTTGTTATTGACATAGCTCGTAGTATCCGAGACATATTGCACGCTGCGACGTCGCTCGGCGCTATACCTCTCTCTTTCCTGTAGTATCTCTCTCTCCCTCTCCTCTCGCTCTTTCTCCTTCTGCTCTCGCTCGCGACGTTCTCTCTCTGCTTGTTCTTTGGCTTCTTGTTTCTTTTTGGCTTGCTGGAAACCACAATAAAACATAAGTACATAAATATAATATAATAAACATAAATATAACAAATGTAGAAAAAAAAATCATTAGCCATTTTGCGAATTAGGCGTTTAGAGAATTGGCCATTTTGAGAATTAGGCGTTTAGAGAATTTGCCATTTTGAGAACTTGTACTTTTGCGACTAGGTTGCCTTTTGCGAATTGGGCTTTTTACGCTTAAACCGTTTTTTTTTTACACCGATCCTGTATCTATGCTACAGTACCTGATCTAAATATTCCCTGTACTGCTGCTGTCGTATCTTCCGGAGCGTGTTGCGTCGTCGCTCATACTCGCCCAGGCCGAGGAAGGCGTCGCCCCCAGCGCCACGCTCCCCGCGCACCAGGGGATTGTTCGGAGAGTACTCGCCCGCCTTCAACATCACGGGGAGACCTATGTAGCGCTGGAAGAAGGGAAATGGAAGTTTGAGCAAGATTGAGAAAAGATATCTGTCAGCTAAGAAGTAAGAATTCCGCAACTTTGCTAAAGCAACGTAATGCAAAATCACCAAGGGTGACTCCTTTCTAACAGTGGAGTCGGTTCCAGCTGTAACTGGATGATGCTGAATATCAATACTTTTCTTTCGGAACTTGGTAGTTTAAGAAGTCAGGCTTATTAAAAAAAACTGACTTTGCGCATGTCACTTATAAAAGTACCAAAATGTTGGAAACTCAAAACATTAAACATGGTAAATATTTATTTTATTAACTTCTAATAATAGTGTTAGTGACCAAGTCAGTTAAAAAAACGACGGGTTGCACTCTGGGAGTGCTGGCATAAGTGTAAACTTCAATAGTAATAAACACACACGAACATTCGCGCAAGCGCCCTGCGCCGTCTTACGAGTTTTCGATCAGGTCACGTGTCCTGACGCGAGTTTAACATTTTTTACCCATTCCAAAAAAAGTGCACAACGCCGCTAAAGAAGTTTTCACTTCAAAAATTTAACCAAGCTGTGGTTATTTTAAAGTGTTCGAGCAATACTATCGAACGTTACGCTAAGTCTCCAAGTCAGACCACATCAGCCAAACCCATTTAGCGTGTGGTGAAGAAGTTTCAAAGCTATCGTCTCGCTAAAATGGAAAACTTTGTTACCGCACGCTAGGAATAGGCGTGTTTCGCAATAAAAGTTTTATTCTTTCCAGAATCAACCAATCTGTTTAGTGGTCAAATCTACGTTTCCCCAAGCTCGTATGCTTTCCCTGTATGATCGGGAACGTACCATAACTCATCTCACGTGTTCAATGCGTGTTAGTGGATGCCATTTATGTGTTGATTGATATCTTCACCGGTTTTCTCGGCCTGTTTTACTAAATCGTTTTCGGAGAAATATGGTATCGATATGCCATGAGAGCTCCCAGGATTGGATCTTTAGACTTAAAGCTTAGCTCAGTCGTGCTCGTGCTTTATCCGAAAATGAGCCTAAAATGTATAAAATTAATATGCATATTCTTATAAACGACTGTTTTAAATAAATGTCATACAAATAGTACGAACGGAATCAAAGAACGGCATTTCCAACCTGCAGTTGATTATATAAACCAGGGAGAAGTAGGTTTTTTTTTTATTCGTGGTAAAATCATCAAATGAGTCCTCTCACCCAGGGCAGGGCGGGACTGTCAGACTTGTACTGACTAAAATCCACGGTGTCCTTCAATAGCCCTTTACGTACCGGGGTCACGGTAATCCCTTGGTCCCGCGACCCCGGCAGGGAGAAGTAGGTGGAAAGAATTCTTCATAAACCAAGTTTAGTCCACTATTTTACTAACAGACATACAGTCTATAAAAGCCTTTGTAAAAACAACCGGTTTTACACGTTGACAATGAATGAAAACCAGTGGTATGATACAAAACCTGTTTAACGAAATTGTGATTTAATTTTCTCGCTTTTCAGGTTACACTGGCTACCGAAGTAGAGACCTTAACATAAGGGACGTTGGTCTACATTAGAATAATTTCCATATTGGGCACTTAACCATGTATGAAATGTGAAGTACTTGTTAGGGGTCGCCCAGAATCAGGTCGACGTGTGATTTGGTCGCGTATAGAGGTGGATAGTTAGAATGGGTTACAAAAATTGATATGCAAAGAATTGGAGGAGATCTTGGGATACCATTGAGAAAGTAAAAGCCAGAAAATAAAAAAAAGCAATTTAGAAACAGTTTTGTTGTTGTTGTTTTTCTATTGAAAATAACGGTTTTCAGGCGAATGGTTAGAACGCATAACATCAGGCCTGAAATCCCAAAAGGGTAAGGCAAAGGCATATTCCTTAAAGTACACCCATTTTTAACCAAAGTAATAGAGGACGAGCTTATTGCTATTAGCCAGAAACAAATCTGGAGTTATCGGCTGCAACGGAGAAATTTCGAATGGAAAGAACCAATAACACTCATACCTGGGACCACCAGAGCGACGATCAAAAACCATTAGAAAACGACAATTACTTTCCCGGGGCTTTCTTTCCTTTCATTCCATAAATCAAAAGCGAAAAATCAACCACCATAATTTGTCAGGCAACACGTCAAACCAATAAAAGTGAACAAAAACGAAACTCTTGTGTCAACAGCATGTAAATACCAGCTGTAGAATCGTAGGTAATTGAGGCGTGAGCATCGGGCATTAATCAGAGTCGTAGCGAGACTAACAGCTCAATTAATTGAACGACACATTATGTGCATATGCTATGCAGACAGGGAAAAAATGAGGCACGCGAGTCGCGGCTATATGGGAGTGGACTGTGCCAAGATCGTGATTGTTTTTGCAGCTTTGCAGCCGTTGAAAGGATTTTTGCATAGCCTCTGGATATTTATTATGCTATTATCCTTCGACTGAATGGATTTGAGTTGAGATTTGATACAGAGTTAAGATTGCGGATGGTAGATTGAATTTGGCAGTCATTCGTCACAACGCATTAATCCTCACAAACGTTTAAGTATTTTCAAAGGTATTAGAAAAATGTATTCTGTCGAGCTATTGACTGTTGAGGCTATGAAGATTTTGAATCACTTCTGAAATGCTAGAAAGTCGTGAAGGATGCACGTTATAATGACCATATTTTATAACGTGTGATTTAGATGTTCTCACTCTCGACATGATTTGCATAAATGTTTTTTGGAACAAATTCACGAAATAAATATCTTGATTTACAACAATAGTTTCAGAATCTTTGTGGATCTTTAAAACATACATTTTTTTTTTAAATTCAATTTAGATTTTACCACCTACAAAAGATCGCAGAGGTAAAACCGCCCATCGTAACACTCCTAAATAACTTACAAAGTTACTATCAGATAATTGAATTTTCTCAACTATGTTAAATTGTGTTTCGAAGGTTACAATACAGCGTTACTTCAGCGCGGGGAAAGATACCGATGTGTTGCATCGATTAAGGTAATCGTTTACGTCGAGACGATGATAACATGTGTTATCGTCTGTAAACTGCACTCGCTGACGTAGAAAACATGTTGTTATGAATTGCTGTACCTTTACCGTTTATTTCGACTAGTAGATTGTTACAGAACTTATATTGGACCTTCACAAGGTTATTGTTAGTTATTTTATTAGAAACTTCATCCTCTGCCTAGGCCTTTCCCAACTATACTACAGGCACCCTGGCTTCCAGTCTATTTGGATGCAGCTGAATACCGACAGACTGCCTTTCTGACCTCCAGAATTCAGTTTTTGGGTAATACGATACTCTTTGATGAGACTCGTTAGTTTCGGAAGATAATTGGTCAATTAGGAACTACCAAAACTAGCACCCCAGATTAAATGAGTTGAAGAATCAATGTATGTGTAACTTAACAGGGTTTAAGTGCTTCGAATTCTGGACGAAATCTATTCTTCATAAAATGCACTTCCATCACTTCAACTTACCCACAGACTCCTGCACTTTCACAGAACCGGCACAATCCCAAAAAATAATCACACTAAACCGAATAATTTAGTACGAAATTCTTTCAGCATTAAAACTTGTGGATATTCTCTCGATCCGTTACACCTTGAGACCGTCCTTGGGTTGAGAGACCTCCATCGGAACCGAACTAGCTCCATCGGAGTCGTTCGCCAAACTAAAACAGGCGGGACACGCGAACCGAGTCGCCGACCCATTTCGATGGCACAGGGCGGGCTAACAACTCCATCGTACAAAGTAGGGATGGGAAAACTTCTAATTTTCCATTTTTTTTTTAAACAAATATTAAATGGTTTCATAAAAAGTTACAATTGTAATTTAAGTTACGCAAACCAAAACAGCCGAAGGATAAGAGGGGCAACTAAGAAATTGGTCAATATCAGAAAAGAATTCACTTGAAATTGAGATATTAAGTAACATAAATTTAATTGCATGACTCTTAGTACTTTTCTGGTTCTTACATTTTAATCACCTTACGTTACATTTGATCAGCAAATTAGTTGAATCTAGGTAGGAGACTGTAGCTAGGAATCAACTTGTCATACATATTGACATTACATCATAGACGGTACGCAAACCAATAAACAAGAATACCGTCTGCCAGCACAAGGACTTAATGGATACTGAACACACTTAACCCTAAAAGACAAACAAGACATAAATTTACACACATCGACACAAAATACACATAATCATAACAGTGCCTGTCTGTCCCTCTGTCACAGTTTATCGACAAAACTAGAAAGAAGGGTTAAGCGTCATTTTGCATGTCGCTGCGACGAGCATTCTGTCATCTTTTTACTCCGTCGCAATACCCGTAATGAACGGCAGTTTTTTACAAGTTTGTGTATTTAACTTGCCTGCTTCAATTTGTCAGTCTCGTAAGACGTCTCAAGGTCAGCGTATGATGAGTTTGACTTTGTTGTCAAGTGAATTAATAGATTGCAGTTTAGTGGATTAAAGGATTTTTTGCAAGTTGCCATGATGTATAACACAATAGACACATTGTCAGGCAACTCTTTTTCTAAGGTAGACGTGCTCGGGCACGCCGCAATCGCGGCGGTAAGACCCCTCTTTTAGGAGTGGCTGGATAGGCGTCACGGCGTCCTGACCTACCACATGACGCAGGTCCTCACCGGACACGGAAGTTTCGGGAGGTTCCTGTGTCTGATAGGGAGGGAAGAAACGCCTGGGTGTCACCACTGCGAGGATCGTCCGGAGGACACGGTGGAGCATACGGTGCAGGACTGCCCCGCTTGGGCAGAGCACCGCCGTGTCCTCACGACGGCGATAGGCGGAGACCTCTCGCGCCCGGCATTGGTCGAGGCCATGCTGCGGGGCGAGACGGAGTGGGAAGCGGTCGCCTCCTTCTGCGAAGCAGTCATGCTCGTGAAGGAGGAGGCGGGCCGCCTGAAGGAGAGGACAGCGTCCTCCCTCCACCCCAGCCGCAGTGGTAGACGCCCACGGCGTCGGACGTCGCAGGACGATCTCCGGCCACCGTAGGCGCGGGCATGCGGGCAGCGAGTAATGGGCGACTCGCTATCCGACCATGGACCATGCCCGGGTCGACGGCGCGTTGTGTTCCACGCGCGCCTCAAAGAGTGTCAGCATAGTGACGGGGCCTGTAGAGGGCCAAAGCCTGCTGGGGTCGCGGGACCAAGGGATTACCGTGACCCTAGTACGTAAAGGGCTATTGAAGGACACCGTGGATTTTAGTCAGTACAAGTCTGACAGTCCCTCCCGCCCTGCCCTGGGTGGGAGGACTCATTTGATGATTTTACCACGATAAAAAAAAAAAAAAGGTAGACGTGCTAGTAGACGCAACTTGAAAGTACTCCTTATTGATGACTAAATAAGTAATGACGAGTTATCGATACCATAAATTAGATAGAACTGGATGTTACACTCTACTTTGGACTTCCGACTGCTCGTCAAAACGGCGGACCCAATTAGGATTCCACTTGTCGAGACGAGTCACGGAGGGGCGAGACCCTCATTTGTTTTGTAGTATGATCCACATACATATAACAGACTAATTAGTTGAAATAGTAACAGCAGTGGGTGCGTCCCTATAGGGAAGTTTGGACAAAATAGTTTTCGCTGGAACACGAGAATAATTGAAACACATGGATCGTAAAACAAAGCTGTTCCCGAAGTTTACTACCCATATATCACGGTCTGAATACCGTACGAAAAGGAATTCTAAGCCTTTGAATTACTTATACGCCACTAACGGCGCTGTATTTTCGTCTAGGAGTGATTTTAGTCCTTGGCTACGACCGCAAGTTATGCAAAAAGCGTAATTGCGCTTTTATTCGTTGAAATTGGAACAGTGCCCGATATATAGCGACAAGCTTGCGCCCTTGGGGCTTAATGCCGTCATCGATAACATTGGCAGAACACCTCTACACACCCTTAGGACCAGCGTTACGGGAAAATTATCTAGCAAATAAATAGAGGTTAAGTTTCCATGAAGTTTTTATTCCAAGTATTTAATTGTGGAAACAATTACAGGCTTATCGGTGTAATGTTTGGGATAAGAATCATAAGATTATAGCGCAGGTGGCTTAGCACGCGAACAATTACAAGTACAATAACAATAAGGAAATTGTTCATCCAAACAAAACAAATTATTGAAATTCTTTCTGCCTGTGTTTTATGAGATACTACTAGGGCTTGTACGGTGGTAAAACCTATTGAAGTCTCGTAATAAAATTTGGAAGAGAAATCTACTGCAATCCAAAACATTGTCCGTCTTTGGATTCATGTTTATTACTGTGAGAATTTCTTCAAGTTGTCTGATGTCACATGCGTATGCAACTGGTTGTCCAGCCGTAACCGAAGTTACTCTTGCATGCATAAACGGTGTTAAATTTAAACTACCTTCCGTTTCCTCAAAACTTTTTATCATAGTAGTTGTTGGTGTATTATTTGCATGCAAGGCTATTTTGTTGGTTCAAAGACTAAGTATGATTAATGACCTTTCTAGTAGCCTGTTTATTTATTTTCTTATTAGAGCTCATAAATCATTCTAAATGTTCAGGATGTTTACTCCAAGCATACTATTCCATTAAAAACTTGACGTGATTTTTGCTGGACATGACTAGTTAAGGGAACTGACGAACATAATTCAACCGACAACAAAATTAATTATACTACTAACATCCATGAAATAAATGAAGAACTGAAGTCCATAATCTTTCATTCCGAATTCGAGTTAACGTCCTCCGGAAATACATGAAAAGCCCGTCCAGAATTATTGCCCTGGCTGGAGGCCTTAAATTCTTAAGGCATCCACAGAAAAATCCGGTTGAGCAGTACACAACCTACTAGAGGTTGACCTGCGAGTAGCCGTTCACAAAAAAAAGTCGCGCAAAAACTCACGAGTCACAACACCCATCTTGCCGCAGGATCCTGCCTTTTCAACAGAGTATGGAAGATGGTAGCGACCCTTAAAAGTCCCTGGTAGTGGCTTCATCAACTGACAAATTGTACATCCATGATTTGCAAACCGGCTTACCTCATTCTTATAAAGGTTAGACACCGGAAAAAATGCCGCACCGCTCAGAACAAACAATATAACATTACCAGGAAAAAATAGGGTAACAACCGGTCTACATTACTGGTTGCTATAAAAATAATCTGTTAGGTAGACAGGGTATTTTGGCGCATCGCTTGGCAATATGAGGCGTGGTAGCTCACGCAACGGGGCGCGACCGAGGCGGGGCTGGCATTAGGCGAAACATTAGCAAATTAGTTCAGTTATTACTGGGCAATAAATATGTTTTGCGTCACGCATCTTCCTACTTTTTATGATGGCCTGGTACCAGTGGGTGATCTGGATTCGTGACAGTTCCTATTTCGACTTGACTGACAGATAATAAATGGATTTTTGATGTTCTTCCAAATACAGTGGAGTCAGGAAACTCTAATACATAGCGAAGAGAGAAAGTCTAAGGCTTATTTCGCTTGGCACCAAATAGTACTTATACAATTTTAAGAACTTCCAATTAAAATAATTGGCTGCAGAGTTTTGTACTGTATTGCAGGCCTTGACCAACATTACCAATTTCCCGCTTTTGGGATGCCAAGAAAAGTTCCAATTCCCCGCCTGATTAAAAGAGGTAGAAATTGGGTGAAGGTTATATTGGATTGGTAATACGCAAGACAGACTGAAATTTTACGAGCCGAAGCAATCTCCTTGTGTCCTGCGCCGTCGTAGCGTAGAATATGAGAGTATTCTAACAGCGAGGCTGGGTACAAAGAGGTCGCCCCTATTACATGAGATGATTGTACTCATCGAAAACTGGCTTAATATAGATGTCTTAGGCTCTAGACGACACCTCTCGGAAAATACACATGACGTTATGTTATTAATTTGATGCACACTTAGATAAGTTGATAAGATTAGATCCAAAGTTAATCGTTTACGAGAACTTCTACACAATAAACCTTCGTGAAACTGCTATAGAAGTTTTCCTTGTCTATCGATCACGATACGGTTGGTCTATTTAGATTAGGAAAGATCTAAGTGTTTTTGTAGAATTGAGTTTGCTAAGAAAGCGGCTGGTTTTAGAATCGAATAACAATTATTTGAGCCAAGCTAGTGGTCTATCTTTCCCGGGGTCACAAATTACCGTAACCCCGGTACGTAAAGGGCTATTGAAGGACACCTTGGATTTTAGTCAGTCAAGTCTGACAGTCCCTCCCGCCCTGCCCTGGGTGGGAGATGCTCATTAGATGATTTTACCACGGAAAAAAAAACGACGGTTTGTACTCTGGTGCCGGCAGAAGTGTAAACTTCAATGGTAATAAACACACACGAACATTCGCGCAAGCGCCCTGCGCCGTCTTACAAATTTTCAATCAGGTCACGTGTCCTGACGCGAGTTTAGCATTTTTTACCCATTCCAAAAAAAAGTGCACAACGCCGCTAAAGAAGTTTTCACTTCAAAAAAAAAGTGGTCTATCTTTATCGAATCGAATCTTATCTTCTACATTTTATTCGGCAAATCTTGCTACTATATTATAAATACGAAAGTTTGTGAGACTTGTTGGCCTACCATGACGTCTTAAAGCGAGAGTAGTTTCGCAGAGGGAAAAAGACAGAGCTATAAAAGTCGTCTAGCGCCATCTCGTTCTCTCATCGCCATCATGGTAGGACCCCTAGCCAAGTGGCTGTTAGATAATAAGAAGGATGATCTGCATGACAGTACAATCGTATCCATTGAATAATGTGCAGTTAAAGGCAATTGCATAATGGAGTGGAAGGAAACGTGGACATGGTTCGCCTGAACGGACGTGTGGGCTGGTTGGGTGCCATAAGTGGTGCTGGTGCTGATTGAGAGGAGATTGTTATCACATCATAAGTGATAATGTGTTATGATTACGACAGGGTGAGAATTGCTTCAGGAAGTTCATTTAATTTTAAAGATGCTGATGTTATTTTAGTTCTCTGAAGGTTGTAGGGAGCTTTCCTGACACTAGGGCCACTCTAACGGGAAATGCCCATTTTTATCGTGTTAATGGACTTTTATACGAACATTTAAAGGCTATTATCGCGAAAATCAACGAAAATGCCGTTAGTGTGTCCCGGCTGTTAAGAAATAAGTTTCTTTTTCTAGGGTTTGGGATTCTCTAAGCAGAATATTATGGCCGTGGAACGCATAGTCTACACTATTTGTAGACTTTTAGTCAGTAAGAGTTTGACAGTGCCTTCGTCTCCACGCAGGTCGGGTGGACTCATTTCATAATTTTACGACTCAAAAATATGCCTGGATTTCGCAACTATGTTCAGTTAGCTTCTGGTCTAATCAGATGCAGCTGAATACCAGTTCTTTACGTGGTGCAACCTCAAGTACCATATTTTCTAAATCATTATTTATAAAACCAAACTTTTTAAATATTATTGTGAACTCTAGGCATCATACGCGTGTAAAGATCGATATGGGCTACATACAATGTTTGAGAATTACTATTTTGTCTATTCATTCTAGGTAGTACAGCGGTAAAATAATTTGTATGTAAATAACACACAATTCAACGATCACAGAACGAGATAGCAAACAGACGATTTACTCGATGTTAATTTTCAAAATGAAGGGTTCCATAGTAGGGCAAGGTTATACTAATATGAAACTGAGACCTTCCAAAATTGTAGCAGAATTAACAACAAAAGGACCAAAATATGCCAGTCAACTCGACTCATGCTGACGAGCGAAAATCACACTTTGCGGATCAAAGCTTTCAGGAAATTACCTGATATTACAGCACACACGGTCACTTATAGCGTGAATTGCCACTATTAGCACTTCTTTTAGTTAAAACCTCCTTTATTTGAACACTTTGTACATTGCATTGTTAAAATCGAACCAGAAACTCACCAGACCAGTAAAGAATCCGACCCGAAATTGCAACAACACTTCAATTCGCATAGTTGCCTAGTACTTACATCATGATTCTTGTATGGAGGCACACGGATTGCAGGAAAATCAACCACATTGTTATATTAACAAGGACATCATGATATTCATGACGCGTGATGAGATGACGGACAGTGCGCGGGTTTTATAACAAAAACATGCTACTATCTCGGACTTTATTCGAATTGTGTTCGTGTATTAAATTGAGCACTCCTACGCGCGTCTGCTAACCTGGTACAATGGTTCGCTAAATTCATTGTTCTAGATTTGCGATGCGTCCCTTGATAGACGCGTTAACCCCTTTCGCCCTGTTGTGACCTTTTGCAGAATTAAAATAAATCGTTAGAGTCTAGACATTTTACAGTCATAACAAGATTAATATTCACATAATAAACTTCTACCAAAGGTTTAATGGAGCGAAATAAATTATCAATCTACGTAATGTTTTGATAATCGTAACGGGCTGATGGACTTACCTGTTCTGACAGTTCTGTAATCATCTTTTCAACAGATTTCAACAAACTTTCCACCTCATCGGAAAATATAACCTATCCAAACAAAACATCTATTCGAACAAGCATGATGCGAGTACGTCTACCTATAGTCCGACAGCTCGTACCGTTAAATAGAAAAACTATTGATCATTATGTCTAAATAACATTATTTATTCACTAAT
Organism: Agrotis puta; assembly: GCA_943136025.2. Lineage (NCBI taxonomy): Eukaryota > Metazoa > Arthropoda > Insecta > Lepidoptera > Noctuidae > Agrotis > Agrotis puta. The sequence continues at coordinate 4,097,191 of OW964189.2, read as the reverse complement.
GCGGGTCATTTGCGTAAGTGATGTAGTAATGTTTGAATAGAATAGCTTGTACAGTACAGCCTTAAAAATAAATGAAGTAATTGTAGTCCAAGAATGGTCTTTCTGTCTTTAGGACTTTAATAATGACAAAATTATCCCGCAAATCGTAGTTGATTGAAGAAAAGAGGTAATTGTATCAGTAAATTGGCAATTGGGTCTACTTTTCTTTTCTCTTTCAACTAAATTGTGCAATTACACCAAGTCGTAAACTGATACAAATCAACTGGGGTTGTAGAAATGCTCTGCTGCACTTGGATCTCTGCCATAATTCGAGGAACAAAAAACTATGGGCAATAGCTTAGACCTTGAACGGAATTGAACTTTATTTAGGTGAGTAAGCAAAGTTCATTTATTAAGTCTACAAATTAATGTAGGGGTTTGACCACAGAAATCTTAATAATAAGGCAATAGAAGTCGCATAGACGCGTGACCTTGTCGCCGCGCTTGTGTATCGTAGGTCACAAGTGCACGAGGAGCGTTTGTTGCGGTTACTTGTGTTATTTGAGACGCGGAGAGGTAAACATGGTGTTTTGCAGCGTATCCAACTGCGGAAACTCGTCCAAAACTTGTAACTTAACATATAAAGGAATAACATTTCATATGTAAGTACTTAATTTTTGAAATATTGTCGTTTTTAGTAAATATAATCAAATCAAATATTTTTACCACCGCTACAACGATTTATCACGAAAAACGTTTTTTTTGTCAATTCAATAACCATCAATGCTTAAGCTTGTCCATGTCTACTATTACAACTGCTAAAAGCAGCAATGGAATTATAGTCATGCGGACTCGCATTCTCGCGGCGCAATAAACAATTCTTGGTACAAGCCGCATGAGTTGGCCGCAATTTAGTGACGTGCCACTACTATTCTGTATCGATAAATTAATTACGTTCAGTTTGATTCTTAGTTTTACCAAATTGAAAAACATTATGGTTTTATGTTAAATGTTTAAATATGAGATGTATTTTCAGTTTTCAAAATCAAAATAATGTAGAAGTCTCATACTTTTTCATTTTTACAAATTATTTGCTTAATCATTGTTCAATGTGACCCATATTAGGTATTTATTTATATTTATTTACAGTATATAATTAATATTCTTACATATTTATGTATTGTTATTTATATAAAACTTAAACAATTTCAATTATGTTATTTTAGTTTATATTTTAATTTCAATTATGTTAAATTAGTTTAGTTTATTAAGTATTTGTAGTCCACCACTACACTAGCTACCTCCCCACTTTTATCTAAGTTCGTACATAGTCCGTCCTATTTGGTCATTGCTTTTTTTTCCATAAGGTGAAGTATTGGAGAGCCTTTGAGATTTAACTATATTATAAACTAAATGTATCTACTTACACTTATTGTTTTATTGAATCCCTTTCAATAAAATTAGTTATCTATTGTTGCTAGATTCCTTGGCGATTAACACTCAACGGAAAATTATAATTTATCGACATGAGCTCGTAGTAGTTTGCACTTGCACTGCACTATTCCTACGTGAGAGTGAGCGCGCGATGTCATTTTCTGCTTTTCGCACACGTTTTTTATTGGCTGCAGGAGTCACGTGACCTGAGATTATACGTTTTTAGAAAATGTTGCGTAATGTCATCGCAAAAAGGTTTGGTTTTGTTGCAGCAATGCAAAGTGCATATGTAGGCGTTATTGTGTATCTATTGTTTGTTTATGTGGTGGTAGCTGTGACCCGGCGACACTCGTCCCGCTGTAAAATGTAGTACTATAGCATTTCTATTACCTTATTACAATGACAATATAACCACTTGACCGCTCATACGGGCGACTCAGGCTCACGACACATCAATGGAATAGCACTTATATGAGATCCCGATACGAATGAATGTTTTAGTACTGACCAGTTGTTTGATCTGTGCACATTCCTTAATTTTGGAACCTAAAAAAACATTTATCGAATAAAACCGAAGCAAAAATGAGTACCTGTGCAATTAAATGGTGCGGGAAATCATCTAAAACATCTAGTTATAAAAAAGATGGTATAAGTTTTCATCGGTAAGTAAAATATGTTTATATTTATTTACATTATTGGTAATAAGAGGGCTCAAGGTAAACTGGTTGGTTACGAAAAAAGGATTACGCGTTGATGTCTTTTGGGATACCGCGTTGATGTCTTTTGAAAAGTCCTTTACTTTCACTAGAATATTAGATAAGTCTATCTCTTTCTATCCATAAGTACTTTGTGCTGTGTGCTGAAGTGATGTGACAACTTAAAACATTGTTGATAAATTATTTAATCGATAATTTCTAATGGTAAATAAAAAATAATGTTATTTTTTACGTTTACATTTTAGATTTCCAAATATTCCGGAAGTTAAAGAAAAGTGGATTAATGCCACTAACAGGGAAAATTGGTTTCCAAAATATTATAGCGTCATTTGTTCAAGGCATTTCACAGCTGAGGGGCCGTTCAAGTATTACGTAAGCAGATTTATTACAATTATTTACCCCCCCGTCCCCCTTGTCAGCAAAAGTAAGCAAAGCACTTACCCCCTCCCCCCATGCTTACGTAAACATTTTTCAATTTATGTATTATTTACATATGCATTATTTGCGAGAATCCCCGAAAATGCGTTTCGTTTTCAACCAAAGACAATGTGAGGGTTGCCATTCGTGTAAAAAAGTAAATAACTACCGATGACGTAATCATCATCTAGACTCCCCTACCCCCCATGTCATCCAAAATAAGCAAAGCAAAGACCCCCCCACCCCCCATAGTGCTTACGTAATACTTGAACGGCCCCTGATTGCTTTGAAGCTTTAAAGGACCGACGCCGTTTGTTTAGTTTATTATTATTTTCGTTTAATCTTCATTTACTTCTCTACATACAAATCAACATTGAAAAAAGCAAAAGAAGACTTAATTGCCATCGATTTTATCGATATCGATATTATTGTTGCTGGATTTACTTGTTATCACTATTCTTACTGACATTGTTGCATCAACCAATCACAACTACCGCGGGCCGAGGAACGGGGGAAGACGCAATCCCCCGGTCCCCGCCCGCACTGGTGAATCGTGTGCCTAGGCGAAATCGCTCTATGAGCTCTCAAGTGGTTTTAATTCTCTTTGCCTTATTATTAAGATTTCTGTGGGTTTGACGTTAAAACGTACACTGGTACGTTTTCGTACTGACGAGGACAACTCTGATACTAAGGTGGCGCAGTGACAAACTGATAGCGTGTATGAACGTGAACAAAGCAAAAATATATCAGGATCGTAGCAAACGACTTTCTATAGATTCTTCCTATCGTCCTGGGAAAATTATCCTCTTTTTAACTGATTACAAAGACTAATGCGAATGGCCTTCCAGATTCAATCAGAGGAAAAACCGTCAATATTTTCATCGTATTCACAAATTAGTCGATTCAATTTCGATTCAATAAGTCGATGTAGATCTCGCTAGGTTTAGATATGCCAAAAATGGATTTGACAACGTTTCTGAATGCGGGGATAGCATATCTAGTATAAAGTATTTTGGAAATATTACCACACCGATAAATCTTGTGCTTCCCATCAACTTAGCCTATCACAATCCACTGCTGGACATAGGCCTCTCCCAGGCTACGCCACATCACCCTGTCCTCAGCCCTCCGCATCTAGTCTGTCCCAGTCTGCGATTCCCACATAACAATAGTCCACTTCAGTGAATTAGTAACAGTATCACCAACTTTGTCATGACCTCAATACTTTGTGAAGATACTAGAAATATCTATAAAACCATATAAACTTTTATACGCTCTGGTTTTATTAGTGCTTTATTAAATCAGAGTGGTGTTTAGAGGCAATTCGTATTAAACTGGCCTCGTAGGCGTTACATTCATCCAGTTTATAGCTCCTTAGTTGATATGGCATTGGCCATGACGCTGTCATTCATTTTAATCACTGCACTTTAGTTAGATCATCATTTGTGTGCATTTGTTGAAGAGCCATGTGGAATCTGTTTAATAGAATCAAATTGCAAGTACTAACCAGGATCGCATTGTGGTAGAATTTAAAAGGACAAATAAGTTTGGAATTCTCTGAGAATTTGCCAGCAAATTAAATATTTGGTCCTTAGGTGACGACGCTTGGATGAGGAATGGACCCCAATAACCTGGAGTTGGGTAGGGAAAGATAGATAATGATATATTTGAAGCCTTCTCCTTTCTTCTTTTGCTTCAGGCAGAATACAGCAACTTGGCTTTGTAACAATGAAACAAACAGGTTCTTTCTTCAAAATCTCATGTATACCTATTGAAATCGCCAAAACTCCGATACAAAGCTTTGATTATACATGTTCTATTATCGTTTGTCATAAATGCGTCTTTGTAAGACTTAATATTGTGCGAGCAGATTTTTGAGGCAAATTACATGGCAGGCATCCATTCAAGCGAAACGGTATTCCGATTTATGGTAGGTACGGTATGTAATAAATTCGTACACACCCACATTACCCACATGAGTTTATGACATGCGGTACTTAAGTAGAAATAATGACCCTTGTATAGGCTTTTTGTGGCCTCATTAAATTGTTTTATGGCAACATTTATTTTCTATTTCGCGACACACAGAAAGTGATTAAGAAAATGGCAAATTAAGTCAAAAAACAATAGGTTCATTGGATTGAGGATCTACAAAAAAAATTATGAATAGCTTAAAATATTATTAGGTACTAATGACACTGCAGTAACAACTCCTTGGGTTGACAAATTGATTAATTTTATTAGTGTGTGACACTGATGAGAATTCAGGATAGCAGGAAATAGCCTTACAATGCTTTTAATGGTTGCAATGAAACGCGCAATGACACGCAGGGTGCACTAAGCAAAATACATAATGTTGAATCCACATGTTTCTAAGATAGACCTCTATGTCTGGAAAGGGCAATTAGTCGGAATAAGACTCGCCGTCCACATGTCCGTGCTGTCCTAAGTTGGAAGTTTGAACGATTAACAAAATATTTCCATGAAACTAAGCCATGCCTTCAGTAAGTTATTCTATTTATAGAGTCGACACCACAATTTACCGGGGCCATGATTCCATGACAACATCAATTAATTTATAATGAACTTAGTCGAACAATAGACGATTAATCTCTGTCTTATTAAGTACCACACATGATAAAAACTTATTTCTTTAACTAAGCGAATACGATGCAGTCATTTCTTGGCATAGTGGATTATGGGCCATTGAAAGAAGACTATGTCTCAGCAATGGAAAAAGTAAACAGGGATTGGGACGTAGCTACAGTATTCGGCGTTAAATTTCGAATTGGTTTGAAATTTTCTAATAAGGAGAAAGACTTCACTTTATCTGAGTTCAACAACCGGGTCGTAAAGAAAGTGAATGACATCGAGGTGAATGAATAGTAGGTTGAATAGAGACATCTCTAATCCTGTGAAATATTGCTCGTCGAAATAATAGTAATATCAAAAGAATGTCTTCTTAAGCAGTAAACGAACCACGCACCAGCGAAGACACCAAAATTTCTCATGTCTAGATAGGTATTATTAGATTCCAAGCTACCACTGTGAAATTTCTGATCGAAAAATCCGGCTTCTGAATCCAACATCAGACAAGATACTTAGAGGTGACGTTGGACGCCCACTTGATCAAAGAGACAGTTAAATTTCTGAGATATCCTCCATACGATTAAAAGAAGCAAAAATTTTCTTGTTACCAAACATTCTTATTAAACGCGGAATAGCACCAATTAGCCAATACAAAATGCTTACACGTTAAACGTCCACACCGTCGTTATAAAATGCTAATGAGAATTTCTTATACTCCACTAATTATACATTGCGTATCTACCGACTGTTATTTCATGCACGGCATGCCGTAACTGAGGGCTTCATTATTTCTGAATACTTTAATACTTTAGAACATTTGCCGTTTTCAACTGCCAATATGGTTTGGAGGAGTTTGGAAATTTCCGCGTAGTTTTGGCACAACCATATAGGATAACCTGCAGTTTAACCAAATGCATTTCAATATCATCTGGCTTCTACGGTTTTGTAAAAAGTGCCTTTGTATTATCAGCTAAAGCCTTTCCTCCAAGAGCAGGCTATAATCCACTACGTTAATCCAGTAAAGGTTGGAAGTCAACGAATAAATTATTATTGGTCATGCTGGTTCCTTCGTGATGCTCCCTTACATCGTTTTTAGAGCAGTGGTTATGAAAAGAACTGTCAGACTATAGACATATAGTCCAACCAATTGCGGTTGATTACGTGTAAAGATTGCAGTCTTGTTTCCGCATTTCTAACAAGGGGATGCTGATTAATCGGACTTCCCATCGTTAGTGTCGTAACAATCGGAACTGATGTCGAAGGAACGATCCCCTATACATAATAAAAATGGACAAAAAACTCGTTAACGAGACTCCTTGGTTTCCTAACAAAAAGCTTATCACCAGGATATCCTTTGCCTTAGTAATGGTCACTGTTCGACACGCAAACAATAAATCTAGATTTAAAAATCTGTAGGCCGTTAAAGATTTAAATGTAGAACAGGACCTTCAAATCCGGAAACGGACACGGCTGCGGTTTATGGGTCGCGTCGTGGTCCAAAAAGGCATTGTTTAAGAGGGCATAACTAAAGCAGACAAAAGGTTTATTTCGCCTTCAGTTATTTTATACGAAAAGAATCGGATAATGTGGAAAAATAACTCTTCAATCTCAATCTTTGTTTGAAGCGGGTATTTTACACGAAATGTATTCGCGAAATGGTCTTTCTACCATTCGACATTCGAAACAACCACATCACCAGGAATTTATGGGCTCATAGACAAACTCAGAAAATATGTTAATGGACCCTAACATACTTCCCTGTAAGATATCAAACTTTAAAACAAAATTGCTTCAAGTATTGAAAGAAAGAAAAATAAAATGAGGAAGATGAAATAGCACAACATGCCTATGATATTAGTTCTGCCTCTGTACTTAAAGTGTCAAATAAATAAATATTAAATGTGGCAGTTCTCTTGGAAGAAAAAAACAAAATACCACTTACCCTGATGTATCTCTCTAGATCTGGTGGTATTCTGTCATCAAATTCTTGGTTTGGTGTTCCTGGGAGCTCCTTTTCTTTCTGATCTTCTGTTGAGGCATGGTGGTCTTTCAGGAGTCGGTCCTCAGTAAAGCTTACTTGTTTCTTAAGTGTGTTTGTAGATGGTGTGGGTTGTTTGACATTTTTTTCAAGGTCCTGAAACAAATATTCTTAAGGTAAAGGGTTTTATGTATTTTATGTTGGGCTAGTTTTACTTTGCTTAAAATTTTGTCTAGTAGGCAGAATCCTCAGAATTTTATGAGCCTAACTTGGCCCAAATATATGGTGGCTTGTAGGTAATAAAGAAGTATTGAAGAGTAGAATAAGGGCAGGAGAAAGATGGTTCCATAACTATGCGATGTGTAGTGCTACATTTAATTTGGAGATAGACTCAATTACATATTGGAGCTTTATTGCACTCAACTTTATTTTTAAAGAAACAAACAACCAGTTGCAATAAACTAATTAAATTAATTGTATAACATATAAGTAATGCTGAAACAGTTAACAATAAAAAAAAGCTTTACAACATATTATAGCATATTTACTTACATAATCTTTTATGATAGTAATCTAAGACAGAGAAATAAGTATGCCACTGATTTTCATGTATTGGACTGACCCCAATGAGTAATGTTCTAGCAAGTTTGTTGGTTCATGTGCCGTCAGAGCAATGAACTATGATGTCTAATCAATACTCCTTGGCATTTGAATGCAATGAAAAAGTTATGATGCTGGCTGATTGTGGCAGGCTGCAGTTTTTTTTTATTGTACTGGCCTGTTTGTGATATTTTTTTTTTTTTTTTTTTGTGATTTGAATTGTGGTAATGTATTTTTGTTGCACCATAGTGCATTATAATGTCTCAAAAATACAAGCCACAGGCAAGCAAAAGCATATTCATTATTTATTTACATCATTTATCTTATTGCTTATTCATTTGTTTGTACTTATTCATTACTTTTGTTAAGTATACTATGTGTTTATTTATTTTAAATAAAATATTAGAGAATAATGAAGAATTGTTAGGACTGAAATAATTTAATTTATATTCAAAGATCAGAAATAAGCTATTGCATATATTTTACTTAGAAAAGTAAATAAATACAACAAAATACAAATTAAACTTGTGACATAAACTAATAGAATATTTTGCATTTCATAAAACTAAAGAATTAAAAAAAAACTATAAGTACATTCATAAGTGTTCTGTAATCAAAAATAACTAAGCCAAGACAAAAACAAACTTTTTAAGTAAACAAAAGGTAAACACGAACCTTTTATTTTCCTCGAAACAGTGAAACGCCGACTGCAGCCTATTTTGCTAGAGTTACATTTAATAACTTTGCACTTTTAATACAAACCATAGAAAACTAATAATATTTGAACAACACAAAACCAATCTATTTTCACGGAGTAACCGTCTGGCGTTTGGATAGCGTACAGAATCAATACACAGCAACTTATCAACTGAGCTGAGCGTAGAAGAAAATCAATATCACGATCGTGCGGTACCAGGGAGGCAGCCACAGGTGGTGGTATATTGTAAACAACTATGCAACTTACATGCTGTGGCGGCGGCGGCGACAGACCCAGCGCAGTTTTCTCCCTCTCTATCTCACGCCTTTTCTCTACAATTAGCCTTTCTATATCAGATGAAGATAGCATTGTGCTATTGTGAACGTACGGCGAAAGTTTCACTTTCCGCGGGAAACTTATTACTGTATTGAACTCGAACACCGGCTGTTATTATTATACGATGAGCGGTGATTGGATTTTAGCCACGATAACTAGACCAATTAATATCGTTAATAAAACAAATTGAAAGGAAATATTTCAAAATAAATAAAATCGTTTTACAATTTGAATTTGACATTCATGACGCTTTCTGAATTGACACTGACAGCAAATTACATTGTTACAAGCAGAAAAAACTAAATTTTTGACGTACAATATTAGTTGAGCTAGCACCTGTGGCTAGCACATTACAACAAAATATTTTTAAAATTAAATCCCGGGAAAACTGCTAAAATAAAAAAAAACTAGGCAGAACAACCGTCTTTTGTACAGTTGCCACTGTGTAAAAATACCTCGAGTTCTAGTAATTTGTCGAACTGTGTAAGGAAACTGGAAAATACCTACTCAAAAAGATCAACCAGCTCTCGGGCCAACAGCCTTCTTCATGAAGTCACTGACACTCGTTTGCCCCCCATCAGGAATTTAATATCACAGCGAAACATAGCAAGAGTATAGTCGTCTCTATCGCTTACTGAAGCACCGTTATTGTGTATATGTATTATCTTCGCGTTATCTAGAACAGCAAGTTCGCTATAATACGTGCGCCCTATAAATAACAGCGGGTGGTAGCGGTTTCAATTCCATAGTTCCGGAGCGTGGGTGTGCTACGCGCATGAATGAGCTAATTTGCTTTCATATTATGGCAATCCCAAAACATAACCTCAAAATAATTCTTGACACTTGACATTCATATTAATTGACTTTCTTGAGAAGCGCGGGAACCTTCAAGATTGATAGGCGCCTTTTTTAAAGTTAATTTGCAATAAATAAAAAGCAACTCATTTTTGCACAAATTTATTAAACACGTAAAAAGTAAACGTGGTAGAGATGGTCAGGAGCCGTAAAAAACGCAAAAAGGAACAATCGGCTGAAGACGGAGAGGCGGAGTCGGTTGATGAGGGCTCAGCGTCTGACGTCGGCTCTATAACATCCGAAGAGGATACTGATAAGTATAATCCTTTTAGAATCCCAGATTACGTCCGATATTACCCCGAAGATGGTGGTAATTTCGAATATATCGTGTTTCTAGAAAGTATTGAAGAAAATAAACCCATTGGCTTGAGGGATATGATGTCCCTTGCAAATGCAATTAAGCGTTACAACAAAGGTGTCAAACAATTGCAGCGGATTAACAAGAGCAAGGTAGGTGTCATATATGAAAGACCAGCACTGGCCAATGCTGCTTTAAGTAATAAAAAGTTTCTAGACGGCCACAAATTAAAAGCGTCCATCCCGGCTGCCGCTACGGAGGTTACTGGAGTCATCACACATGTCCCCATAGAACTCTCAAATAAACAAATTTATTCCGCACTAACAAGCACCAAGAACATCGTCTCTATAAGACGTTTTATGAGAAAATCGGTGGAGAATAAAACTGTAAAATATACACCAACAAAAACAGTATCAATTACTTTCTCATGTCCAGTTCTGCCAGAGAGTGTTGACCTCAACAGTTGGCGTTTTGAGGTAAGACAATATATTCCTCCAGTGAAGCAATGCCTTAAGTGCCTGAGATATGATCATATTGCTAAATTCTGTAAAAACTCTGAGAGATGTTCCATTTGTGGAGAAGCACATAATTACAAAGTATGTACAGTTCCCGCCTCGGGCGCAAAATGCTGTCACTGCTCGGGCAATCACATTGCTATATCTTCTTTATGCCCTGTAAAAAAAGAAAAGATTGAGTTAAATAAACAAAAATATGAGAAAAAAAGAAGTTATGTTGACACTCTCAATGACACAAACTTTCCGAAATTAAACAAAACAGATCAATTTCTGTCACTCCTAAATTCAGAACTCATTTTAAAAACTATTTCACAATCAATGGTCAAATTAATAACACAAAATAAAATGAATGAAAAATCAATTTGTACTGCTAGCATTAAAGATGTCCTGCAAGAATCCTTTAAAAACATTAGGTAAGAATTAAAAAAAATATATATATGTTTTAATGGATTATTTAAATATAGTCCAATGGAATGCTCAGAGCTTATTACACAATCAACATATTTTCAATCACTTTTTGTTGGACAATTCTATTCATATAGCTTTAGTTTGCGAAACTTGGCTTAAGCCCCATCACACCATCAAATTTCGTGGTTATGATGTAGTCAGACTTGATTCAGGGAATGCTCATAATGGTGTCGCCATTATTTTACATAAATCTATTATGTATTCTAAAATAAACACAATCTATGATGATTCCTTACAAAATATAGCAGTTCGTATTAAATATGCCAATAATAAAGAACTAACTATTGTAAGTTTTTACAGTCCAACTAATTGCAACCCTGCTTTTTCTAAAACAAAATTAGATAGACTAATTCAATCTTTACCTTGTCCAATTTTTTTAGCTGGCGATTTTAATGGTTTGCATACAACCTGGGGATGTTCAGCTTCTAATTGCAGAGGTAGGGATATTTTGGATTCCATTAATAAAAACAATCTTGTTCTTTTAAATGATGGTCAAATGACTACTGTTGGTTCCCACATTTGGAGGCGAAATGCTCTTGATTTGACCATTGTCTCTCCTTTGCTAGCCCTGGAGTGTGAATGGTCAGTTCATGATGATCCTTTAGGCAGTTACCACCTTCCTGTAATTACAAAATTCTTAGTGAGTAACAATAATTCTTCTAGCTTTCATATTCCTGATAGTAGTCCTCTTCCATTTTCTTATAATTTCAATACTGTTGATTGGAAAACATATTCATCCAGTATTGATGCTCTTTTGTGTAACTTTTCTATAGACAGACACAATCCTTTGCTTAGCTATAATAACTTTATTAAACTCTTACATTTGGCACTATTAGAATCAATTCCATCTCCAAGGCGCCACTCCTCTGTTGGGGGGCAGGCTCAGCCCCTTTCAACCTCCAACAGAAAGAAAAGAACTCCACTCCCCTGGTGGAATGTTAACTGCAGCAAAGCTGTGGAAGATAGTAAAAATGCTTACTTAACTTTTAAACACAATCCCTCTGAAACAAATTATCTAGCTTTTAAGAAACTCCAAGCAAAGAAAAAGTTCATTATCAAGTATGAAAGAAAGTTGAGCTGGTTAAAGTTGTGTGAATCTTTCAACAGAACTACACCTATGTCTGTGGTCTGGTCATATATGCGTAGATTTAATAAAAGTTCTGCATCTACATTTCAAAATAATAACATATATTCTTGGATACCCGAATTCCTTAAAAAATTTACACCAGATACAGTAGAGCCAGCTTTTATTTTCAAACCTCCTCATCCTGTTTCTCCTAGTAACTTTCACTTAATTAAACCTTTTACATTTGTTGAATTTACTACAGCAATTCATTCTCGTAGGGATACTGCAGCTGGCCTCGATCATATTTCTTACAAAATGCTAAAAAATCTACCCGATCAATCTAAATTAGTTTTGCTTGAAATCTTCAATCTTCTTTGGCAGCATTCTCTAATTCCTGAAGATTGGAAAACTGATTGCCTTGTTCCCATTCTCAAACCCAACAAAGATAAAAATAGTTTTGACTCTTACAGACCTATAGCTTTAACTTCATGTATGGGTAAAATCTTCGAGCAGCTTATCAAACAAAGGTTAGAACATTTTATTGAGAAGAATCATATATTACCTTCAAATCAATTTGGGTTTAGGAGGGGCAAGTCTTCAAGGGAAAGCATTGCTCATTTGCATCTTGACATCTTTGAGGCCTTCAAATCAAAGAATGCTCTTGTCAGTGTTTTCTTTGATGTGGTAGGCGCATTTAATAATGTTAATCATCATATACTCTGTTCAGAATTAGCTGCTGTTGGTTTGCCTGCAAAGGTGATAGAATGGATATATAACTTTTTGAATGGTAGAAAAGTATTTGTTAAGTGTAAAAATAGGCTTATAGGTCCTAGGTATTCTTATAAAGGTACTTGTCAGGGCAGTATATTGAGTCCTTTAATATTTATTTTATACATCTACAAACTTAATATTATTCTGGGTACTGAAGTATCCAATCTACAGTTTGCGGATGACCTGGTAGTGTACTGTGTTGGTAATAATACCAGTACAGTATGTTCCAAGCTTAACATTGCCTTGTATAAACTAAATTCTTACTTTAATTATCTTGCATTAGATATTAGCACAGATAAATCTAAGGTTGTAGTTTTTAGCAATATTGGGCCTTTTATAGTCACTATTAAATATGACAACACTGATTTGCCTGTGGAGAACAGTGCAAGATTTTTGGGTGTTATTTTTACAAGCAACCTCTCCTGGGGAAAATATGTTGATTGTATATCTGATAGAGCTCAAAAAGCCTTAAATGTTCTGAGGTCTCTTGCAGGGACATACTGGGGTTCAGACCCTAAAATTCTTTTAATATTATACAAATCCCTTGTACGAAGCCACTTTGAATATGGTTTCCTCTGTTTTTCTTCAGATATTCAATTGGTAAATAAACTAGATATCCTTCAAAATCATAATCTTAGACTTATCACAGGTGCCATGAGAACTACTCCCATCAATTCTTTACAAGTAGAATGTAATACTCCCCCCTTAATCTTACGCTTTCAGTATCTCAAATTCTGTTTTTTACTTAAACTTTTCTCTATAAATCATCATCCTCTGATTAAAAAGTTATTTTCACTTCACATGAAGTATCCTGATAACACTCATTTAACCAAAAATATTCCATTTATACTTTTTGATTTTTCATTCATGATCAAGTTAGATGGTCAGTTTGAATTTCATAAATCTAATGAATGGGTGTGTTATGAGAAAGAGTTTGAATGTTTATTTCATGAGCTGGATATAGTAATTGACAACAAATTAAGTGATCGGCAAGAAGTCTATAACCTCTTAGATCAGTATCCGAACTATCACCACATTTATACAGATGGCTCTAAAAGTAATGAAACGGTTTCTATGGCTTACGTCATTCCTCATAAAGAATTTGGACTGGGCGTAAAACTGAAGAAGGAATCAAGCATATTTACCGCTGAAGCTTATGCCATTCTTGCTGCACTTAAATACATTCAAGACCAATCTGAAAATCGTTGGCTCATTATCACTGACAGCATGAGCGTATTGCATGCTTTGAAAAACTATCAAATCAGTGCTCACACAAACTGCATTATAATAGAAATCAGGCACATACTTCATAATCTTTCAACAAGAAACTATAGTATTACATTTTTATGGACTCCCTCACATATCGGAGTTTCGGGTAACGAGCAAGCTGACTTTTTGGCACGTGCGATTGCTGACATTGTTGACAGTGACAGCGGCAGCCCCGTCGACGATGTCGCTAATATTCCGTATACTGATTTAATACCTGTAATCAAGTCTAAACTTCTAAAAGATTGGCAGGACACATGGACAGAATCTCTTACTAGAAAAGGTACTTGGTATGCTCAAATTAATCAGAATATTGGTAAAAGCCCTTGGTTTACCAATTGCCGTTACTTCAGAAGCAGACAATATTATACTATTCTTTGCCGTTTGAGATTTGGACATTGCCGTTTCAACGCTCATTTACATCGTATGCGCATAATTCAATCGCCTTCTTGCACCTACTGCTCAACAAATGATGAACAGACTCTTGATCATATTTTCTTTCAATGCTCAAGTTTTAATATTCAAAGACTGTCTTTAACAGCCAATTTATTGAATTTATATGAAAAACCAGAGAACATACCGCGCTGCATTGAAGACATTTTGAAAAATAAAGACACCTATGTATATATTTACGATTTTATTAAAAACACGATCAAGGACATATGAAACAAGGATTTTAACAAATATCGGACTCGACCTAGGAATAAATTATAAGAGCTAATATCTGGGTAAATAACAAGCAATTGAATATTAAGGAATATGCATCGGATGTAACATTGAAGACTTGGCTCCGGCCTTATTACACACTTGGAACAGAAGCTAATATTACAGACTTGGCTGTATGGGCTTGACCCTTTGCCTGTCCTTAAGGACGAAGGAAAAAAAAAAAAAAAAAAAAAAATTGACTTTCTTGACATTCTCATCAGTCTGTTTACATTTTTGGTATTAGAAAAATAAAATTAATTAAGCGGAGATAAATAAGTGAGTAAATGGAATTAAAGTAACAAATAGTTCAATTAACCGCCGTGATTATTTACGACACTATAAACTTATCCGTTCCATTCATTATTACTTAATTTTTATTCCAGATAAAACTTAACCAAAAAAACTTAATAAGGAGCCGTAATAATTTGTAACTTTAAATAATAATGGATGCAGACTACGAGAAGAAATTATCGGAACTAAAAAGCAAAATCAAGAGCTTCCCAGACTTTCCTAAACCTGGAATTTTATTTTGGTAAACCCTTTTATTTATATTTTATCATTAATGTGTACTTCTGAATGACCAATGTATGTTCGATTCATAGACTGTGCACGTTGCTTATTTACACTCTATTAACTATTGTTCATGAATGAACAATTTAAATAATATTTTTTTCCTCATTTCATCATACCAACAATGACCTCAGACCATAACTTCTTGTTATCAATGTGGTCAATTAAATATAATATGCATTATATTTGCTTTATTTGTGACTTATTGGTGTGAGAGAATTGTACTGAAAAATTAATATTTCTTGGATCCACACATACAGCAAAAGCATCAGAAATTTCGGTCTCTGCTCCCTAGTTTACAGTAATTGTTGTCAATTACTGTAAACTAGGGAGCACAGACCCACTGCCAGTTGGCTTGTATGAAATAACAATTGAACACTACATTTTTGAATTTTTGAAGTGAAAACTTCTTTAGCGGCGTTGAGCACTTTTCTGTAATGGGTATAAAATCTTAAACTCGCGTCAGGACACGTGACCCTGACCGAAAAAGCGTAGGACGGCGCAGGGCGCTTGCGTGAATGTTCGTGTGACTTTATTACTTTTAAAGAAGTTTGTATGCTGGATACATTCGTTGCTAGGTAACATTGTTTATAAAAGATGTACGTCACATTGGAAAATTATTGAAATAAAAAGTCAACCATTTTTGCGAGTTTTACTAAAATCTGTTCACAAGATATTTCCAACAATTACTATTCAAGTTTTCACTTCTGCCGGCACTCCCAGAGTGCAACCAGTCGTTTTTTTTCTTAGCCTTTTCTCTGTCTGTCTCACTTTTGAGCAAAAGCCTCCCTACACTCCTTTCATTGCTTGCTAACCCTCACTTCCTCCATCCAGTTCTCACTGGGAGAACTTCCACTTTCCTATTAATCTGTTGTAAATTATACAAGAACAATGGGTCTCAAAATGCCACATTGATTTGTACCCGGTAGTCGGGTGCTGGGCATGGTCACATGTCAACAATAGTTATCTATATACATGACTCGGGAACCGAGTTGTGGGCACACAAACAAATTGTCGTTCGACCTGGTAGCCGGGTGCTGGGCAGTGAAAGTGTTAATGTGGCATTTTGAGACCCATTGTTCTTGTATAATTAAAATTTTAAAAAAAACGACGGGTTGCACTCTGGGAGTGCCGGCAGAAGTGAAAACTTGAATAGTAATTGTTGGAAATATCTTGTGAACAGATTTTAGTAAAACTCGCAAAAATGGTTGACTTTTTATTTCAATAATTTTCCAATGTGACGTACATCTTTTATAAACAATGTTACCTAGCAACGAATGTATCGAACGAATGAAGTAATAAAGTCACACGAACATTCACGCAAGCGCCCTGCGCCGTCCTACGCTTTTTCGGTCAGGGTCACGTGTCCTGACGCGAGTTTAAGATTTTATACCCATTACAGAAAAGTGCTCAACGCCGCTAAAGAAGTTTTCACTTCAAAAAAACAGTGGATCTCAAACAACCACTTTAAGCAATATTCCTAATGATTCACTTCATGCTTTTCCAGCAACATCATGGGCTGTTCACAAAGTGAATCATCTGGAACATTGCTAAATGTCAGTTTTAGACCCACAGCTCATATCTTGAATCATCTTTTGATTGATTCCGGGCTAAATTGAGGCCAAGAGCAAACCCATTGCAAATTGAAAACATAAAAATTCTGGGTCAATTTAATTTGAATTCAGAACAAAAGAACAATAAATCATCAGTCTAGACTAGACAATACTTTAGATTATCTAACCTACTGATTTTTTTACTGATAACAATTGTTATCTTAGGCATGCTCCACACAGGCGCAAGCAATCAAGACTAAACGTATTGTCGTTCTTCAAATTGTCTTGTATATTTTCTAATACTCTACCTGCACATCAGTCTCAAAAAACAATTTATTGGAAGAAAAAGTAAAGATGTGATTTTGACAGTAGTGTGAAAGGTCTGTGGATACAAGTATAAACACATCTATCAGTCACGCCCAGCAGAAAGCAAAAAAAATAATTTATTAGCAAATTGATCAATTTTATTCAAATCTATTCTTTTAGATTATCTTTTAATTAAATTGAGTTTGACAGCAATTTCACTAGCTACTTACAGAGCGCGCCAAGAAAAAATCCTTGCGGAAAATTTGTAGTACTACATCGTTTAACCTACTTCTACTCAGCTCATATTAGTCATAGCGTGATGTTTTATAGCGTATAGCCTTAAAAATAAATGAACTAACCACTTCCAATTCAGAATAGCAGTTCCTGAGAATAGCATGTTCAACCAAATAAACTTTACAGCTCTATAATTTAAAGTATAGGTTTGTTAGAATGATATATACAGACATTAGTGCCACGTCAACAGGAATCCAGTAATAGAGGCGCAGTTTCTAAAAAAAATCACTGTATGTATTGCGCACTCGCCAGTATACCTCAAGTCGCATGTCTGTAAGAGCCTTATCATGGAACTATTTGTGACATATCTAAATGCTTATCACGCTTATTGAGCTTATCATAATGTACTTTACATGTTATGTGCACTCTATTTACATATTGGTCAAAATATAACGCGATATCGAGATAATAGTAGTTATCTATATCTATATATATATATATATAAAAGAAGAACTGACTGACTGACATATCAACGTACAGCCGAAACTACTGGGGCTAGGAATGTGAAATTTTGCACACGGCTTCCTATTATCATGTAGGGGAGCACTAAGAAGGGGTTTTTGGAAATTCAACCTTTAAGGGGGTGAAAAGGGGGAATTAGGAAAGTACGTAACCCACGCGGACGAAGTCGCGGGCAAAGTGCTAGTCTATGATAAATGTAATAAGTTTTAAACTACTAATGTTTGTTCTGGTCCAATCTTATTATGGGCCAAACTTTAATTATAAGATACTAGCATTCCGCCCGCGACTCCATGCGAATTTCGAACTTTGCTTCTGTGAATTTCTACCCCCGCCAAATCTAAATAAATATCCAATAAAAATTTGAAACCCCTAGCACTTGTAGTAAACGAAGTTTCATACAAACGATCAACCCTCTTAGCGGTCGAAATTTGCAAAATCCCGTGTAAGGTGGTTTTAGAATGTAGGACATTCAAAAAGAACCCCTATGTGGTGGAAATTTCTGATGTAGAAAGAGCCATCGAGCATGTTATTGGATTTACAACTTTTGGTATTAAGCCTCAAGTACTAAATCCCACAGCAAGTTTACATTATCGATTTGTTTGGCTCGTTGCTGTCGCTTTTCGATAGTGTGTAGAACAAAGTGCCCCGCCCAAACTAACAAATAAAACTGAAGGTGTGCCCTTTGCCATGTCTACTAAAATTGCTTAGGTATATAATAAACGCTTATTACCATTTATGTGGGAGACATTCCATAGAATCCCACTCGGGAATTTATACGCAACATTCGCAATTTCGAATTCTGGATCACCAAGATAAAACAACAAGATAGAACAAGTCCTCACTGATGTTCTCTGCCCTTCTCTTTTTCAACCTTAGCCACCCAATGCAGAATGTCTTCCAAATATCTCCACTTTTCACGGTTTGGATCATGGCTATTTAAAGAATAAACAAAATAATAAGTAATTTAAAGAGAAAACATAATAACAAGCCCATACTCTCCACAGTACTGAGCGTAGCGAGGGAGTTCAAGAGTTAATTCCCGAGCAGATGAGAGTTCTCTTCCAGAATCCTTAGTGACGCTCGGGCTTCAATATTCCTATCATGCAAAAGATCTATTGTCATAAATAAAGAACACTATACATAGTCATTCATAAATTATTTATTAGCAAATTAATGAAGACATTTGAATGAGAACTGTTCTGAGATAAGTCATTGCGGTAAAACCACATTACCAATTCCTGTGGTAGCACTATGACGAAGTAATACAAAATACGTTTATTATGTCTCGATCAATTCATGCAGTGTCCTGTTTTTCCTTTGTTCTCAAAAACATGTGTCAATATTTACCTCCTATATTTAATAACAGGTATAAAATGTGATTTATATAATTATTAATTTCATGATTGATTTCTGGGTATGGACGGGTTTTCCCATTGGTCGAAAGCTTTACATTAGTTTCATTAATATTAATATGGTCAAGGAAACTGAGGCTTCATGATATAAGACCAAGAACTTGAAGACACGGCAAGCATGCTTCACCGTCGACACTACATTTATATTGGTTACTATCGGGCCAGATTGAGTTCAAACGCGTACTTTTCATACATAAAAAATAAAGAAAAAAACATTACTGAAGTTCAATCACAAGTACTTGGCCAATGTAATCATAGCCATGTGCGAGATAAAGCCGCTCGAGTTAACTCGACATGTGACAAGCCAACTCGATCATGATTTAGCAATGTTAGCCAACTCAAATTAAACAAAAAGTCAGATATCGATGTCATAATCCCCTCTCATTACAGGGACATATTCTCAGCGATCTCCGACGGCTCCACATGCAAGTTACTCCAGCACCTTCTAGTACAAACCATAAAGTTCAAGTTCCCCGACGTGGAAGCCATCATAGGGCTGGAGTCCAGAGGGTTTCTGTTCGCCTTCTCAATAGCTGCTGAGTTGGGTGTCGGCTGTCTGCCTGTCAGGAAGAAAGGAAAGCTGCCGGGAGAGGTCATTTCTTATAAGTATGAGTTGGAGTATGGGACGGTGAGTTTTCGAATGTTTTTTTTTAATTTGTTTTTTGTTGTTTTTTTATTGGTTGGTGAGATGCTGGTTGGTAACAACTGTGCTCAAGGCCAAAGTCTTAGAGGCTTTAAACTTATAAACCTTCTTGGATCTATAGTGACGTAGCTTTTAAATGTAGAGGGCTCCCGTTTTAAGATCAATTGAGATCGATCTTAGCCATGTCATAACTATTTATGAAAATCATCAGGCGTTTAGTGTTGCTGTTTAATGTCAATCCAAAGATACACAAACGTTGATTAACCATACTCACCCATCCATAGACCGACCTCGGTAAAAGCTGCTATCATCTGAAGTTTACAGTCTACCACTGCGCGCCGATTTGACCAATCTCGGTCCACTTTCATTTACACATTTCACGAAATCACACCCACAGAAGCGATAGGAATAATGTGTTTTACGACACATAAAAAAAAACCTAAGGTACCGTACTAATCGTAACCCTTCAATCAAAATTCCAGGACATTCTAGAAATTCAGAAGAACACAATCCGTCGGGGTCTGAAGTGCCTGATCATCGACGACCTGATAGCAACCGGTGGTACTATCACTGCCGCCAGCAAGCTGCTCCAGGGTTGTGGAGCCGATGTGATCGGATGCCTTCTGGTCATCGAGTTGAATGCGCTGCAGGGTCGTCACAACATTCCCAAGGGTATACCTGTACATTCCTTGATACAGTATGATTAGGTAGCTAGAGATAATGCTGGTTTAAAGGTACATTAGTGTAAACATGTGCTGTGGGATAAACAAATGGTTACTGCTAAGCTCTGCTTTTGAATGAACCATAGACATAAAGAATGGACTAAGCAATTTTATATTTTTTAATAAACATATATTGTCCCACTGCTGGGCAAATGTCTCCCGCATTACGCCTAAGTGTACGCGCCAGCATTTTCTAGGCCTTCCTCAACCACGACAGACATCCGTTTTTGACTTAAGACATTGACCACTCTATAGAGCTGTCGTTCGCTCTCCCTCTTTCTACAGAAAGAGAGAAAGCGATTCAGTGGGCTTGTCATATATCTTTTCTGTAAGATTTTTAATATAGGTTTTTTTATATATGAAGACTTTTCTGCCCGCATTTACTTGCCAACTAGATAGGAAAATCTCAGTCCATGCTCTATGTCTATGCATCAAACTGAATAGCCTTTTCTATGGAACCAATATGGTAATCGCAAAAAAATATAAGGTGCCCTATAAATTTTCTATGGAACATCTAGATGTTTTTTAGCGATTACAATGTTAGTCCCATCGAACTTTGATGTGCGGTGAGGAAACTATGTGCAATGAATGTTAATAATGTGTTTTCGACCTGTCGGTTTTAAGACAAAAGTTCGTAGGTAACTTATACATTCTAAACATTGAGCATTTGAGTGGTTTAACATTTACATGTTTAATACGTACTTTTTGTATTGCCAGTAATACGTAAATTCTTGGTATTCAACTGTAAAGATTTAGACTGGCCGACTCTTCTAGATAGGTGGTGATACCATGATATAATTACTACATTCCACGCCGATTTTTCTTAATAAATAATTATTAAGGAAAATCGGCGTGCGAGAGCGCTGAATGATTTGTCTTGTCGAGGCATCCTGAACGAAAAACGACCAATCCGAAACTAGAAAAAAAAACAGGCCGTTTAAATCAACCTCGAAGTAAAATTTTCATGGCAGCTTAATAGGAGTAACAGACACTTAGCGCCATCTACGCGAATCGAATTTATCAATTTTCTTTATCATCATTATACGAGTATCAGCCATAGGATGACCGTTGATGAGCATAAGACTCCCTATAGATTTTCAATAGGTTGGAAGCGACTTGCAACCATTACACTTTTACTTGCAAAATTTGCTATCATGATTAATTTGACATAGATATAATATTATGTATATATTAAAGAATTAATTGACATGCAAATTATAAATATAAATATTTTATTAAAGAAATGGATATATGTTTTGTATAATACCTAAAATAATTGACTAATTCTATTATTTTGATAGTATATTATTATTTAGATTTGTTTGATTTGACTGTACATTGTACATATCTCTCGCACATTTATTTTATGTAATATCAATGAGATTTATTATAGCGCTATATTTATTATGGATTGGCGCTGGAATTAATCCTTCTAGAACATGCTAAAGTCTTTGTTTTTGACCCTTTGCTACGCGAAGTACGGAACTTCTGGGCTAAAAAACGCAACTTTTCTAACAAAACTGCTATAAAATTCTTTAAATTGGATATTCTATTCTATTATTTAAATGAAGATCAACAATTTGCAACATTATTCTTTTTTAAACACGTCCCAATTAATACATTAAAGAGCTTAACGATCAATGTAGGTACCTACTATCTGTCGTACATATCAAAATAAACAACAACTTGATATACGAAGTCCCGTCACGTTCTTTCCGCATTTAAAGTGTTGAAGTTGTAACACGTACGCAGCGGGGCAAGGGTTAAGGACAAACGATTATTTTTATTTTTTATTATGAGGTCTGTTATGACACGAGCGCATTTTGTAGTAGTCATTTTTTTATTGACTATTTTATTAGAGTTTAGTCTATGAAAGAGTGAAAAGCGCACGTGTGTGGCAGTCCTAAAGGTCCATCCATTACGGAATAAATGTTTGTAGAACAACAATAGGCCACCCGTAGCCAGCCATCATTTAGCCAGTGATCAACATACACGGACTGCTCGAGCAGTTAGCCAGTGATAAACCTACACGGACTGCTCGAGCAGTTAGCCAGTGATCAACCTACACGGACTGCTCGAGCAGTCGATACTAACTGCTTCAAGTAGACTATATGGTGTCCTGTCGGTCGTGTCCTATTGTCTATACATAACGAGCTGATGAACGGACGCTATTGAAAGTGCCTAAAATAATGCCAAACTTTGGTTTGGCGATTTTGAATGTCAAGAACATACTATAAAGAGGAACGACTCGGCAAAATTACAAAAAGGAAAATAGTACCGTAATGTTTAATATTCTATTTGGTCTTTGACGTGGTATATTTCTAATGATATTTAATTAATTATTTATTTACTAGCTGTACCCTGCCCCGCTTCGCTGTGGCACAAAACACTGTTTTTTCAACAAAAAAAAGATAAAAACAATCCTTGATGCGGATTATATATCATGCTAAAATTTCTTCTCATGTGACTGCGTCATTACGACTGCGGTTGTCAGCGAGTGTTATCCTCGCTTCCGGTAGATGGCGCGGTCACTGGTACAGAGCTGATCGTTTGCCGAAAACAGTTTTTTCGCGGTTGCGGATATTTGACTGATGCAAAAAATAGATAAAAACAATCCTTAATGCGGATTACATATCATGCTAAAGTTTCAGCTCAATCAGTGCAGTACTTTTTGAGTTTTTAAAGCATACACAAACCAACATAACATTTTTATATATATAGATTCTATAACTAAGTTGTTATCCACAAAATAGTGCTCAATTTTAACGTTGACTCATGTACAATTCTTTTTTACGAGTATATTATTATTGATATTAATATTAATAAATGACATTGTAATGTTATCATTCCAGGTTGTATGATGTATTTGTATTGTTTATTAAAGTTTTATATGTTTTAGATTATTGTTTTAATTGAATCACATAGCATACGTCGGTGTACCTATGTTCTTTACAAATGAGTCTTGCAACATAACTATTGTATTACCAAAGGGTAGTATTTTGTAGCATCAGAACAACATAACCACTACCAATAGTACCAACGCACTAACCAATAGGAAATTGAACCATGGAGATTTTTTAATAAATTCTCTGAGGCCATTTTTATTAATTTCATTGAAGTATTTTTTGTTAAATTCTTCTAAGTATTTTTTATTACATTCGTCTGGTAATTTTCTGTTTCTGATTATTATTGAAGCTCTGTAATCAAATACTCAAATATTTTATTATATTGTGAGTATTGTGTATAAAAATAGGTGGTTCAGTCAATTCGGATTGGTAGATACTACTTCTCTTTAAGAAGAATGTTAAGTACATGATTTAAATAAAATCACAAAAATAATGGTATATTTAAAACATTTATTTAAATTTTAAATTGAATGTTAAAATACTGAGGCACACTTGCACCACAATCACTAAAGAGGTTTAACGCTAAACTGATTTAAAACATCGTTCTGTCTCTGTCAATTTCAAACAATTTGACAGGGATACAGTGATATTCTAAGGCAGTTTAGCGCTAAACCCGTTTAGTGATTGTGGTGCAAGTGGGCCTGAAGTGTGCGTTACCCAGGCAAAATGTTTTGCTTTAGAGAGATGAGACTTAAACAAATAATTAGTGTATCATGAGGAGCAATTTGTTTACTAATAGCAAAATTTGTTTGAATTGTAGTTTTTAAGTTATTTAAGAAAAACAAATTTTGCTGGAGTAACGTTTGAAACGTTACCCAGGCAAAATCGTCTTTCAAAAATTAGTTTCAGCACGGAACCAAATACATGAATAGATAGCTTTTGTTGAGTAGTAAATGTTTATAAATAGCAAAATTTGTGTGTGGTATAGTTCTTTAGTTATTTAAGATTTTGCTGCGGTAACGTTTTGGGATTTCCCAGATCTCGAAAACGGCTCAACGCAGAAGTTTGAAAAAAATACCAATAAAAGACCTCAATTTGTTTAAATTTGTTTAATCATTAGTTTTTGATTTGGTTGACGTAAACCAATGTAATTAAATGGTTTCAAAAATCAGAAGAAACGGGTTTGCAAGTAAACCAATACACTTATAACCAAATAAACAGCTGTAAAAAATACCCGTGGTTCGACGCTTGTTTACATCAGAAATATTAGATTTCATACTTTACACATTAAGAAGATAAAAACAAATTTGATTTATTTTAGACTGGTCGTACTTTAGCGATCAAATACGCAGTTCCCATAACATTAAGAAACATGGCATACTTTAAACAAATTAAAATGATTCCTGAAAATTCCTTCCTGTTAATTGCAGCTTTGAATTACGGCTCTAATGAAAGTTATCTCAAAAACAAGATTATGTCAGCAATTCTCTAATGAGCCGACCAAATTGAAAAGGTCACATAAAAGCGACCGCACCATACATAAGCGCAACCATCTGAAATGAACAGGATAATATAGATGTTTTGTTAGTACAGTTGAATACAAAAGTTTTCTGGTCAGGTTAGTTAAAATAATAAAATGGTTAGGTTAGGTTAGAATAATTAAAAGTTAAAGCCTACCACTGAGACCGCCACGTTGTTATTTTAGCCAATAATCACACACACAGTTTTAAGCAATAAAGAGATGAGTCTGTCTTAAAACAATAATATTTCATATTTTGCGCGATATTCTGGTTCAATATTTCCATGATAGCCATTGAAATGATAAAAAAACTATATACTATATTTTCCTAATTGTAATGAAGAAAATGGCAAAGTTTTTTTTTGTGCCGGGGCTAATTGTGTTTTGGGTCACATTTGACGAGTTTTCTTTATTCTGATTCACACCAAAAAGCGTACATTAATATACGCTGAATGACTATTTTATACTGAAACACAACTGTACTGTAAAATAAAAACATTTAATACTCACATCGTTCAAAGACGTCGTCGTACACACACACATAAACCACAAGCACTTCTCTCCAAAACACTTGGTTCACGACTGATTGTTTCATTGGTTCGGTCGGAGCTAGCGTACCCATAGATAGAGCGTACTCAACTACTCACAGCTAAAGAGTAAGTAAGACAAGGCATATAGCTGTTGCGTTGCATTGCACACAGCGATGCGCGCTGCTCTGACTAGCATCAAGAACGTTAAAACGTTTTTAGCGTGGCTTTGCGTTGTGGTATCAAAATAAAACATTTGGTTTAACAGAAACAACAAATTAAGTACTAAAAATATAGCTACATGTATATATGTTTGTATTGTTTTAAATCACACTAAAAATTATACACTATGATATTACACTTTTATTAACTAGTAAAAATTGTGTAATATGGTACTGCACTTAAAAAATATTAAAAAATCGGCTTCACGAATAACGTTTTTCTGCTTAACTGTACAAAACATCGGTTACCAAGCTGCTAATTTGCGAAGATTACCCGTACGTACGGTGCAGTCGCTTTTACGTGACCTTTTCAATTTGGTCGGCTTATTAGAGAATTGCTGACATATTCTTGTTTTTGAGATAACTTTCATTAGAGCCGTAATTCAAGGCTGAAATTAACAGGAAAGAATTTTCATGAATCATTTTAATTTGTTTAAAGTATGCCATGTTTCTTAATGTTATGGGAACTGCGTATTCGATCGCTAAAGTACGACCAGTCTAAAATAAATCAAATTTGTTTTTATCTTCTTAACGTGTAAAGTATGAAATCTAAAATGTCTGCTGTAAACAAGCGTCGAACCACGGGTATTTTTTACAGCTGTTTATTTGGTTATAAGTGTATTGGTTTACATGTAAACCCGCTTCTTCTGATTTTTGAAACCATTTAATTACATTGGTTTACGTCAACCAAATCAAAAACTAATGATTAAACAAATTTAAACAAATTAAGGTCTTTTATTGGTATTTTTTTCAAACTTCTGCGTTGAGCCGTTTTCGAGATCTGGGAAATCCCAAAACGTTACCGCAGCAAAATCTTAAATAACTAAAGAACTATACCACACACAAATTTTGCTATTTATAAACATTTACTACTCAACAAAAGCTATCTATTCATGTATTTGGTTCCGTGCTGAAACTAATTTTTGAAAGACGATTTTGCCTGGGTAACGTTTCAAACGTTACTCCAGCAAAATTTGTTTTTCTTAAATAACTTAAAAACTACAATTCAAACAAATTTTGCTATTAGTAAACAAATTGCTCCTCATGATACACTAATTATTTGTTTAAGTCTCATCTCTCTAAAGCAAAACATTTTGCCTGGGTAACGCACACGGGCCTGAAAGTTGTTCAGAAACATCTTAGAGACGACATAAATACTTAAACGTAATATTAAAAAATAAAACTTAAGAAAACAATTATCACATTTTCGTATTTAGAATTAGTTTACGTAAGGCAGGGGCACTGCATGGTGGTGGCCATGGCCAGAATGATGATGACCCTTCACATTACGCTCCAATTCTTGGGTGGTCTGAACATTTTCAGGCAATTTGAATTCTGTCGTCACTTTACTTGCTGGTGTTGTTGAGGGACCTTCACTGGTGACGGAAACTACACTAGGTACAGACATCTCCTGTCCTACGTTCTTCTCAGTAGAACTTGACACCTCGGCTTTAGGAGTAGTGTGTTCGTCCTCAGTTACTGGTACAAACTTAGGTTCAAACTTTTCTTGTCCAACAGTTTTCTGTGTAGTACCTGAAAGCTCGCTTTTAGGTGTTGTGTGTTCGTCATTTGTCAACTCTTTAGGAAAAGCTGGTACATCGGGTTCCTTGGTAGCTTGACGGATTTTCCTGTTTTCTTCTTCATCTCTGAAGTTGATCAGGTCATCGCTTTCAGCTTGTGGCATGACGGGAATAACTTGTTGACTGTCATCTTGATCAGCTTTCTGCGTTTTGTTCTCGAAGATTGTGTCAAGTGCTTTCTTCAAATTTTCGTCCATTTCTGGTTGTACAGTTTTGTTAGACTTGTCGTTGACTTTGGTGTCTTTAGTAGCATCAACGTCGACTGGTGTAGCGACTGTTGTCTGGTCCTTGGTCTTCTGTCCCTGAGTGTCGCGGTTCAGTCGCGTTTGGTCCTTGCCTACTAAAGCTGGGTTGATCTTCTGTTGGTCGTCTGTGTTCACTTCGGTCGTAGAGGCCGTTGGTGCTGGGGCTCCAATAATGATGTCACCACCATCCTTAGGTTCCTGGTTTGAGTTTACGTTCAGGTCCTTAAGCACTTGAGGGTTCTGCGTATCAATTCCGGTAGGTACAGGGTGCTTGGGCAATAACGCTGGCTCTTGAGGGTTCTGTGTTTCTTGTGATTCATCTGATTCAGCAACCAATACTTTAACACTGAAGTCGAATCCTCTGAAGACGGCCGGACTCTTCAATTCAAGTGTAACGTTCCTCTGTCCCAGTCCTCCTTCAATCACTGTAGCTTCTCCATCCTTTTCTGGCCGGTTGTCAATGACAATTATACTTGTGATGACTTCTTCGGTGGTGTTTGTAGCGTTCACAGTCAGGAGCTTCACCTGTCTCCAGATTGCTGGGCTGGCGGTTATATTCTGTTCGAATATTACTTTACCGCCTTCGGTACCCAAGCTGATGTCTGCGGCGTAAGCCACAGCCACGAAACCGAACACTGCAAGTACTTTGACGAACATCTTCGGATGCTTACAAACGACTGATGTAAATGACGAATCTCAATGCTTATATAGAACGTCGGGTTAAGGAAAAACCTCAAAATGTAAGTCAACTAGTCGGCTAATATTTTTTTATTACCATACATTAAAATCTTCCTACAGGAAAATACGGCTTGATGAAGTACAGTCAATAACAAAGCAATGAACTCAGACCACAATATTACGTTTAAATTATGAGTCAGGTCAGATCATCAAATTTTTCCTCTCATGTTCTCCTTTGTTTGAGGTAATGGAAACCCTTATAATTACATAGGGTCATACATGTTTCAAACGTTAGCGAGTTCTTAATTAATTATATTTGTATGCAGATAAATCTCGCCATACTAGAAATAAAACAAATTAGTTCTCCTAAGGAAACCAGATCTAGTTTGTCATGCAAGGTGAACAGGCGACCACTTAAACCACAAGTAAGTTACATTCAGGGAAAACCGGATATATGAACTTGAGACGGTACGTAGGAAGTGGTCTAATAAGCTAATAAGAAATAGTAAATACCCTTTTCCTTCATATTTTTTTTTTCAAATTGCGTAAATGAACACGTTATACCTACTTTGTTCTTTTTAACCGACTTCTAAAAAAGAAGGATGTTTTAATTTCGAATTACTCGATTTCTCAACGATGCCTGGACATGCCATCATGTGTTCTTTTATATTTTTAGAAGGTACGGTTTGTTCTTTCTTTCTATTATTTAAGATCATTATGATCATATTAAAAGAAAACTCGGGTTGACTTTCGGTGCAATTGGCACTTCGACTTTTGGGCCCAGACTTAAATGAAAAGTGAATCTCCTTTCTCAGTTGCCAGCTCGGAGTTCGAAGGTAGAATCGGCAAGCACGTGCAGCCGTTGATCCTGCGCTTGATCTCTTTCCAGTATCGGATTACCGTCCCATCGGACTATAAGAGTGAAGAAACAGAGTGTACAGCAATCATAACAGGCACAGGCCTGAGCACAAATTTTGCTGATGGCTTATTTTTGACAAACGATGAAAACGGTCAACAGGGCTATTACAGTAGTTAAGTAGAAGGAATCGTCTCTAACACTTATTGCACATTTTATTATGGGTAATTGAACCTTTTGTAGCTATCGCTATTTCAGGCGAGTAGATTTAGTCATACACCTGAATAATGACGACATCATGTTTACTATAATTCCAGACGCAATACAAAGGTTGAAGTGCTACAGAAATGTCGTGGTTTGGGGTTTTACTTACGTCCCGTACTTACGCATAACATGACACTAGTAACGGGTTTAGTCGACGGAAAAACAGACGAATTTACAGAATATGTGAAATATGTCTATCGTCCTAAACGTGGCGATGTTGAAAATGTAGAAAGGATATTTCTCTACTCTTCAGTCGTCTACGGGTTGTGCCATACACAGGCAAAGAGATTTTCTTACTTAACTTTGTTCTCTTGTTAGAAGGAAGATGGTATTGGTTACACGTGCTGGAAAAAAAAGACCGTAACAATAAATCTAAGGCGTAATATTTTAAACTATAGGGACAACGACCTTTTAATAAGGAAAATTTAGAAAGAATTCGTCACACAAAATACCAAATTTGGAAAAGTACCTACCTACCTATTAAAGGAAATAATTAGATCACTTTTGTTCTCTAGATGTTTCGAAGTGTTAGTCAGAGATCTAGGTATAAATACTACCTTTACCTACGGCAAAATATAGCGTTAATCATATTTTAGTGAAAAAGCTGAGAGTTTTTCATTTAATTTACCCGTTTTTATAATAAAATAAGTAGTATGTTGAAAAGTTAAAAGTGAGACCTTTGCCCACCAGTGAAACATATACAAAAAATTAAGATAGGTATCCTACAGTCTTGCTTGTACCCAAGATATATAAGAAAAACTATTATGGGGGCTTTAATTATTAACGCTATAAAACCCAAAACAATGTTTGTCTGTTCATTTTTTTGCGCTATACTTAGCGCTAAGGTAGGGTCTAACTCGTAAACTAGGTACTGCAGTTATAAAAATACTAGGTGCGTAAACTGGCCTAGCAATTACCGAGAAATCGGAGTACAATACTTAAAAAAAAACACAAACTGCTCTTTTTTTAGAAGTCGGGCAAAAAACACAGCATCTAATTTTCATCTCAACTGTACAGTAAGTACTAGCAAAACGACGTGACATCTGTCAACAAGTGAATCTAAACGCGCACGGAATCACGATTACAAGATCTACGTGTCAATTTTGAATTGAGGATATCCTACGCAGTGAGTAAGTAACAACGTCAGACATTCATGACTAATACTTAGGTACTCGTACATACAAACAAACAGGGTTTAAACAAAATCCTGAAATATTCGCATTCGACTCGCGAATGAAGAATTTCCTTAAGGAATTTCTACTAAAATTGGTTTCTAGTCTCATCAAGGATAGATTTTCGCAGAGTACGGCAGTACACAAAATAGGACACAAATTATCACAAAATAGTTTAAAACGAAAGGATTGTTCCCAATAACCCTTTAAATAGTTTAAAAGTGAAGGGTAGAGTAAACTCTTTTATGGGTCTAAAAATACCACTAGTAGAACCATAATATAAATTTAAAACTTTTGCTTTAATAAAATAAAATAAAACCGAATTTATTTTATTACAAGGTTTTATTAAACTTGCCCTGTTTCTGTTTGAGGAGAATACAGGATTGTCTCCTCAAAAGAGAAATCTGCTACTTATAGATTTTTTTATAGATGAACAATTGGACTTTTTTCTCTTAAATTGTAATTCAACAAAAGCAAGATTACTGGAATAAAAGAATAATGAAGATGTTTGGGACAACTGTAATTACACATTAGTATGAGTACGTGACGTGAGGACATTTGTCATTTATTTTCCGAAATCCCAATGAATTAGACCAAAACTTAGAGGAAAAAAAGCTAAAGAGCTTTTAAGGTAGTTACCTAATATTGCGATTTAATTATTCAAATACATTTTCCTAATGTGACTACATCACCCGGAAGAGCGCATTCAAGTAACAATCATGTAAGGCTAATGAAATCATACAAAGTACAACAAATAAGTATGTCAGGCTGCCTAATAAAGTAATTAAAGTTCGACGAAATATGCAATGGAGAATTAGACATTCACAGGAGGACATACAAATGAGCAGGATAAATCTGCCGTTCTCCTGTGTACAGGTCTAATTCTCAGAAGTTAATCAATACAATTAAAAAAAACACCAATGCGCCATACGTTGGAGTTTTTTTAACCGACTTCAAAAAAAGGAGGAGGTTTTTTGGAGGAGGATTTTATGTTTGTTACCGCATTACGACCGGCTAGGTGAACCGATTTTCAAGATTCTTTTTTTGTTTGAAAGCTGGTGCTTCCCGTGTGGTCCCATTGTCACCAAATCAGGATCTGGTGATTGGATCTTGGATAAATCGAGGGCAACCCTCAAATTTTATAGGCCCACCCATCGTTTTTCGTAAATCTTATAAAGTAATTTAAGTACTTGCGTATGGTAATCATCATCTTATGTAGCTGAGCTGATGATGGAAGGTACAACTCCTTAACAGTAGTTTGTTACCGCATAACGACCGACTGCGTGAACCGATTTTCATGATTCTTTTTTTGTTTGAAAGTTGGTGCTTCCCGTGTGGTCCCGTTGTCACCAAGTCAGGATCTGTTGATTGGATTTTGGAGAAATCGAGAGCTACCCTCAAATTTTACAGGCCTTGGCATCGTTTTTCGTAAATCTTATGAAGTAATTTAAGTACTTGCGTATGGTAATCATCATCTTATGTAGCTGAGCTAATGATGGAAGGTACAACTCCTTAACATTAAGGAGTAGGCATCGACCGATTCATTGTTCGCATATCTCCGGAACTACATGTCCGATTTAAATAATTATTTGTGCTAGGTATCGTTCAACTTAGGGAATACTGCAAGTTTCATCAAAATCGGTTCAGTAGTTTTTGAGATTGGGAATTTTATTAGCTTATTGTGTACATGAGGGATGTTATTACCAGTGCTACGGGTTATATTATATGTATTTGGCAAGAATTTGGGTTGAATATTTAACCCTTTAACCGCCAGAGTCGTATATATCCGACAAACATTTCCGTGCCCCTATCGCCTGTGTCGTATTTATCCGACAGAGAATATTCACGATTTTTGTTGTTTTCTTCGATTTTATAGCATCTATTCTATATCTCTCTATTTATGTAGATAGACAGATAAAATACTTTTTATTGTACACCATGATATTTTACAAATCGGAGCTTAAAAGGTGCAGAAAGAGAGGAGAAGAGGAAAGCACGATTCGTAGCCGGGCGCTAGGGGCACGGCAATTGATATTTAGTCAAGCGCTTAAACTAAAAAGAGTATAATAAAAAACTTTTTCAAAAAAAATGTAACCGCTTTCAAAAAGAACCACAAAAAAAGAGTAAAATAACCAACAAAATAACTTTTATTTCGTAAGTCGGTGGCAAAAAAAAAACAATGAAATAAAAAAACAAAGCCATCGACATTTTTTTGAAAAAGTTTTTTATTTAGGTTATAGCGTCTCAAAGTCAAAGTCAAATCATTTATTCCAATTAGACCATCAGAGGCACTTTTGAACGTCGATTATTAAAATTAAAGGAAATGGGATGGGAAGGGATTGATTCTACACCCATTCGCAAGGGTAGGTTTGTATGGAGAAGAATGGGCAAGAAACTCCATACTTACTCTTTTTCAAAAATGTTTTGATATCACAAATTTAAAAATAAATGTAAATGCGATGTACCCATAAAATCTAGACCATTTATAGGATAAAATACAAAACAAAAAAAAAAAATCAAATAGTAGATTATTAACCAAGGGGATAAAGCAGTGTCTTCTGTCGCGGGTGACGATTTAAATCGCGAGCGTAACGAAGGACTCGAGGTTTACTCCCGAGCGTAGCGAGGGTGTTAAAAACTTAAATCACGAGCGAAGCGAGGGATTTAAGACGAGTCCTGAGTGTAGCGAGGGATTTAAGTTCACCCAAGACTAAGACAGCTTTATCACCGAGGAAAATACTCTACTTTTCGTACCATTTGCGAAAAAATGAACTCAATAATAATATGAGATAAGCATTTATTGAAAATAATGACAATTAAAAGTAAAAGTTAACATTCGAAACATTGGTCCAATTATTGATAGAGAGAGTTACATTTTTGTTTGGTACATTTATTGTCGATGAGTTAATTTGAGTATGTCTCTGTTCTTGCGTCTGAGGAACTTGCGTTTCATTTGATTTAACATCGTTACGCATTTTTAGAACATTAACTTATTTATAAAAATAAAATAAACTCAAGGTTTTATTTGAAGAAAACAAAAACGCGGCAAATTCCTAGACTACATTTTTTTTGTCGGAAAAGCAAAGGCATCAAGCTCATACGGCCTCTTCGGTTTTCGTAATTTTGTTTAATAATCATAACTGCATAATAAATGCGTATTCCTTTTTCAAAAAGATGTGTAATGCTTTATATACAAACTCAATGGTGTAAACACAGATGTAGTTCAGTATAAATTTCGGTAAGTATTCCAAATTTAAATCACATTCTCTCCCTAGAGGATGAATGAAATTCAGTACAACATTCTCTCCCTGTTTTTAACAGATTAAAAATGACTATCGTTATGTTCGATTTTTGAAGCATAGAATGTCACTTTTTTGAGCAAGTGGTACGAAAAAACAATTACACAGCTAAAAGGTACACGGCGTTCACATTTTCACAATATATTGCTATTATAGCTATTATACAAATACAATATTGGCAGTGTGTGAGCATTCAAATTTCAACCAGTTTGATTCTGCTTAAGCCCTACATTGTAATATGGAGCAGGACCAGCATGTTTCCAAGCATTTTTATCTTGAATATAATCTTCTAATCTATACTTATAATAAATCTGTAGAGAGGCCAATTCTGTACATGAAATATATTTAAAAAATAACTATCAAGGGGTGATTAGGGATCGCTACTGATGCCAAAAATGCAATCAGTAAAATTTTTGTCTGTCTGTCTGTCTCTCTGTCTGTCTGTCTGTCTGTATGTTCGTTATAGAATCAAAAACTACTCGACGGATTTTAACGAAATTTGGCACAATTATTCTTTATACTCCTGGGCAGGTTATAGTATACTTTTCATTACGCTACGATCAATAGGAGCAGAGCAGTGAAGGGAAATATTGGGAAAACGGGAGAAGCTACCCCATTTTTAAGCTTCCGTGGCGTGTGCAGCCTTAATGGTTAAAGCTACATAGAAATCATGTATGACGGAAATGTACTCCTTAAAATTTTATAAAAATATTCCTTGACAGCATATGTCTATCTTTTATGGTTGACTCACAATAACACGTGAATCTCCCGATAGCTTAGCAATTCGGAGCTTTCTGATTATATTTGTCTACTCTTACGTTTACAACACTCTCACTCATCCCTAATTAAAAAAAGTTAACATTATTATCTATTCAATAAAAAAAGAATCATATAAATCGGTGTAGAAACACCAAAGTTATACATGAAATACGCTAATAAGTCATCGCGCGTGAATACAGAATCATGCTATGAGGATTATTTTTGTGTATCGGTTGCCGCGGGAGGTATAAAAAGGCGGGTGGGTCCGCGCGCCTGGAGGCCTTAAAATCTTAAGGCAGCCACAGAAAAATCCCGTTGAGCAGTTCACAACCTACTAAAGGTTGACCTGCGAGATGCCATACACAAAAAAAAAGCGCGCGAGCTTCATACAATATTTGGCTGTTGATGTGAATAGACGTTCAGACTGTTCGACCTCATTCATCATCTGCCTAGCCTTTTCCCAACTATATTGGAGTCGGCTCCAGTCAAACCAGATGCAGCTGTATATCAGTATTTTACATGGAGCGACTGCCTGTCGGACCTCCACAACCCAGTAACTGGGTAATACGATACCCCATTATAAGACTGGTTGTCAGACTTTAGAGCTTCTGACTAACAGTAACGACTGTCAAAGATCTACAAATGACAGCCGGGACCAACGGCTTTACGTGCTTTCCGAGGCACGGAGGAAACTCGCTATGACAGATGGTCGGCCATCCACAGATCAACCTTGGCAAGCGCGGCTTAACCCGGAAGATCGGCCTGTGCAGCTGTATTCATTTAGCCACGAGCTCCTAATATATTATTAGTTTACATTTCATTTCTTTATAGTTGAAGCAATAGTAGGTACGAATATTAATTATTTTTGGTAGTGTTTAATTATATTAATAGTTTACATTTTATTTCTTTATAATTGAAGCAATAGTAGTTACGAAATTAGTTATTTTGGTAGTCTATACTAATATTATAAAGAGGAAAACTTTGTTTGTTTGATTGTAACGAATAGGCTCAAGGCTCTCGGCCACAAGGTGTAAAAAATCAACCAGAAAAGTTACTTATTTAGTATATACGCTGCCTAAACTATAAAAGATAGAACCATAAAATGTTCTGATTAATTGTTGATCTTATAAATATCTACAAAAAAGTCCGCAACACACTATATCTATGTATGTCGAGTGTTTGTGATGACTGCGTCGTCGATGTTAGTGTCGGTGTCTGTGAATAGACCTGGGAATCATGTTGCTGACCGTGTCTTCCCAGAGTAGGCTTTTTGCAGCGGTAACCGACATTCACGCGAGCGGAGCCGCGGGCGCCCGCTAGTTTATAATATGCTTGTTTACTTTTTTTTTTTTTTTTTATCGTGGTAAAATCATCAAATGAGTCCTCCCACCCAGGGCAGGGCGGGAGGGACTGTCAGACTTGTACTGACTAAAATCCACGGTGTCCTTCAGTAGCCCTTTACGTACCGGGGTCACGGTAATCTGTGAGTCCCGCGACCCCGGCAGGCTTTGGCCCTCTATAGGCCCCGTCTCTATGCTGACACTCCTTGAGGCGCGCGTGGAACACAACGCGCCGTCGACCCGGGCATGGTCCATGGTCGGACAGCGAGTCGCCCATTACTCGCTGCCCGCATGCCCGCGCCTACGGTGGCCGGAGATCGTCTTGCGACGTCCGTCGCCGTGGGCGTCTACCACTGCGGCTGGGGTGGAGGGAGGACGCTGTCCTCTCCCTCACGCGGCCCGCCTCCTCCTTCGCGAGCATGACTGCTTCGCAGAAGGAGGCGACCGCTTCCCACTCCATCTCGCCCCGCAGCATGGCCTCGACCAATGCCGGGCGCGAGAGGTCTCCGCCTATCGCCGTCGTGAGGACACGGCGGTGCTCTGCCCAAGCGGGGCAGTCCTGCACCGTATGCTCCACCGTGTCCTCCGGACGATCCTCGCAGTGGTGACACCCAGGCGTTTCTTCCCTCCTTATCAGACACAGGAACCTCCCGAAACTTCCGTGTCCGGTGAGGACCTGCGTCATGCGGTAGGTCAGGACGCCGTGACGCCTATCCAGCCACTCCTCAAAGAGGGGTCTTACCGCCGCGATTGCGGCGTGCCCGGACCTCGGTTGCGACAGTCGCTCCCTCCATACTGCCCTGAGATCGCGCCGGAGCTCTTCCCGCCGCGCCTCGACTTGTCGAGGCAGCGGGGATTCGCCCCGGCGCTGCGCCTCCACGCGCCACTCATAGACGCGCTGGAGGGCAGTCGCCTCCAGATCCCAGGGCAGCAATCCGGCAAGGAGGTTGGCCGATTCGCCGGCGATCGTGCGGTATCCTCGGACCATACGGATAGCCATGACCCTCTGGCATGCGACCAGCTTTAGTGGTCGCGTCCGAATGCTCAGGGCCCACACGGGGGCCCCGTAGAGGGCCATGGACCGCACGACACCGGCGTATAGCCTCCGGCAGGAGGCGTTTGGCCCGCTGAGATTGGGCAGGAGTCGCCTGAGAGCGGCTGCTGCCCGGTTCAGCTTTGGGGCCAAACGTAGGAAATGCTCCCTAAAGTTCCACCGGCTGTCGAGGACGAGTCCCAGGTACTTCATCGTCTTCCCGACGCCGATGCGAACCCCCTCCACCGTTATGTGGGACTCTGACCGTGGCGCATTCAGACGGCCATGAAAACACATGGCCTCTGTCTTGTGCAGCGCCACGTCGAGTCCCAACTGCCGGAATGCTTGTTTACTTAGAGTATTTTTGATATGAGTTTTAAATTTTCTTTCATTTAGTTTTAAGACCTCACTAGGTATTTTGTTGTAACATTTAACACAGTACCCCATAAAAGATTTTTTTA
Source organism: Agrotis puta (assembly GCA_943136025.2). Classification (NCBI taxonomy): domain Eukaryota; kingdom Metazoa; phylum Arthropoda; class Insecta; order Lepidoptera; family Noctuidae; genus Agrotis; species Agrotis puta. Next base: position 4,059,739 of record OW964189.2, on the reverse strand, counting down.
CTTTAGACAATCTTAAATAAGGTTGATCAATTTTATCCTTATTTCTAGTGTTAAAATTATGTCTATCACTTATTTTATTGAAAAGATAAAGATTTTTCCTAACATACATTATATTTTCATAAATAAATTGACAAGGCACTGTCATTATGTTAATCTTTTTAAATAGTTCCCTAAGAGATTCGCGACGATGTAAATTGTAAATAGCTCTGATGGCTCTCTTTTGCAAAATATTAATTGATTCAATGTCAGCCGCCCGGCCCCACAATAGAATGCCGTAAGACATAATGCTGTGAAAGTAGCTGAAGTAAACCAATCGCGCAGTTTCAACGTCTGTTAACTGTCTTATCTTTCTAACAGCATAAGCGGCTGAGCTTAGACGCCCCGCAAGAGATGCTATATGGGGGCCCCATTGTAATTTATCGTCTAACGTGATTCCCAGGAAAACTGTTTGATTAATAAATTCCAGTTTTTCACCGTTCAGTATAATGTCACATTCGCTACTGTTAACATTTGGTAAAGTAAATCTAATGCATTTTGTTTTGTTTTCATTAAGAGCTAAATTGTTCAAAGTAAACCAATTGTGTACCTGAAGAATACAATCATTAACAATATCTAGGTTTTGCGAACGTCTGTCTACTTTAAAGATTAACGAAGTATCATCCGCGAATAACACCATCTGTGGTTGATTTTTGAGTAAATGGGGTAGATCATTTATATAAACTAAAAAGAGGAACGGACCCCGGTCCGGACCGGTCTTGAATAATGAATCAGAAGGTTGCGGGAATTTTTATACAAAATTATACAAAATAATCGTCTTACTTTTTGGGCATACGGGAATTGGGTTTAATGACTTCTTTATTCATTTTATATACATTTTTAAATATTTTTACAAAAACAAACCAAAAAATAACATTTAAAAATATGAATAATAGGCCCACCGGTATCGGGAACAGGGTCCAAGCTACCGGTGGTCAGGGCTCCAGGGAAAGGAACCTCCTAACAATGCGCGCCGTGTCCAGAAGAACTGCTTTCTGAATCAGGCCCTTGATCTAGCTGCCTAACGAGAGCCTCCTTAGATGTTAATGACTTATTAGTGCACTTATAATCCAAAATTACGAAATACTGTTCGTGTATTAAATTATTAATAAACAATTTGAACATCATCCTCGGACGAATCACCTAGCTAAGGGCTGAGTCTCAACGGATTGTAGCAGTACTACTCTACCGCTCACAACACCCCGCCAGGAACGGAAGTCGTCTACAGACTATTCCGAGCCCCGACATCGAACTGAGGTAAATTCGGACCTTCGGAGCCGTGATGCACGCGTTAAACGAACAGCATCGATCTTCGCGATCCAAATGGGCTTCGACGTCGCACCTCACGTGGTGAAGCGCGACTAGTAAAGTCACATTGTTTAGAGCCTCCCGACTCTCGGGGCTCCACAGTGAGCATATCCTTGCCGGATTTGACTAGATGGGTTTCACTCTTAGTGGCGATCAGAGTTTCTCCCTGCGGATGGTAGCTTCGCACCACCGGCCGTTCGACCGAGTGCATGAACCAAATGTCCGACACCGTGGTTATTGTAGGATTAAACGGTATTACTATCGCAACGACAAGCCATCAGTAGGGTAAAACTAACCTGTCTCACGACGGTCTAAACCCAGCTCACGTTCCCTGTTAGTGGGTGAACAATCCAACGCTTTGTGATTTTCGCTTCACAATGATAGGAAGAGCCGACATCGAAGGATCAAAAAGCAACGTCGCTATGAACGCTCGGCTGCCACAAACCAGTTATCCCTGTGGTAACTTTTCTGGCACCTCTTGCTAAAAACTCTTTATACAAGAAGATCGATAGGCCGTGCTTTCGCAGTCCCTATGCGTACTGAACATCTGGATCAAGCCAGCTTTTGCCCTTTTGCTCCACGCGAGGTTTCTGTCCTCGCTGAGCTGGCCTTAGGACACCTGCGTTATTCTTTGACAGATGTACCGCCCCAGTCAAACTCCCCGCCTGGCAGTGTCCTCGAACCGGATCACGTGTGAGTTAATACTCTTCACGCTTGAATCACAAAAACCGTGCGCTTAGCGATATTATCGACCGCGCACCGCTTCCTCTCAACCGAGTAAGTAATGAAACAATGAAAGTAGTGGTTTTTCAGCGACGATCGCGCGAACGATCTCCCACTTATGCTACACCTCTCATGTCTCCTTACAATGCCAGACTAGAGTCAAGCTCAACAGGGTCTTCTTTCCCCGCTGATTCTCCCAAGCCCGTTCCCTTGGCTGTGGTTTCGCTAGATAGTAGATAGGGACAGTGGGAATCTCGTTAATCCATTCATGCGCGTCACTAATTATATGACGAGGCATTTGGCTACCTTAAGAGAGTCATAGTTACTCCCGCCGTTTACCCGCGCTTGCTTGAATTTCTTCACGTTGACATTCGAGGCACTGGGCAGAAATCACATTGCGTCAACACCCGCGAGGGCCATCGCAATGCTTTGTTTTAATTAGACAGTCGGATTCCCCTTGTCCGTGCCAGTTCTGAGCTGACCGTTGAACGGCGGTCGTACAGAACCGTGCCGATCGCGCACGTGACGAAACCGACACAATCTGCTGACCTAGGAAAATCTACAAAAGGCTAGGGCGTTGGCCTACGGGGGACCCCCCACAGTGTTTGCGTCCACGTCGCGTCCCCTGGTAACTGCCCAGTTCTGACCACCGTAACGGAGTGGCAGACTGGGTTGGCCAAAGTTCACTGTGACTTCAAAGCTCTCATTTTATTCTCTTGCCTTGTTCAGCTTTGACCTGCGGATTTTATCATGTCGAAAGACCTTGCGCGTGACGCCTCCGGGCGCTTTTTAAAACAAAAAGGCCCTTCTAAGGGCCAACCCAAAGGCCCTTCTCAGGGCCAACCCAAAGGCCCTTCTCAGGGCCAACCCAAAGGCCCTTCTCAGGGCCACTCCGACGCTGCGGCGTCAGAGGCTAGCCGCGCGCCGTCTGCGGCTAGCTTCTTTGGTGAGGCGGACGAGTCGTCTGACGATTCGCTTGTCCGAGTGTCGGACACAGACGACTCGCGCCGACGAAAGCGTGTGCGCGGTGGGTCCGGGAGCTCATCGCACTCAAGTGGGGCGAAGCCGAAGGCGAAGAAGCCGACGGTGGTCGCGGACACCCATTCTGTTGGGCTCGCGGACGCTCAACGCCAGTTGGACCTGGCCCGACGGGAGCAGCTCCAGCAAGAGCTGGAGGAGCGGGTTGCGGCGAGCGAGACGCGGGCGCACGCCGCCCGGGCTAAGTCCGGGTACGGCGCCCCCCGCGTTGTATACGCGGACCACTCCCTTGCAGAGTTGGAGGGAATGGCGGAGGAGGACGAAAAGGAGATCGTTGAGGTCGCCACTAAGTCCTCCCACCTGAAGGGGACCTTTCAGAAGGCCCTCAAGTGCCGGGCTGCGAGCCTGCGTGGTGTTGTCGCGGAGTTGGTTCGGCGAAAGGCCACCGACGAGACGCAGCAACTGCAGGCGAAGGTTGATCGCCTGCAGTCGGAGGTCAGCCAGCTTCAGAAGAAGCTGGCCGAAGCTACGGCCCGGCCACAACAAGCTGGGACGAGCTCCACGACAGAAGGCCCCACCTCCAACCTTGAGGATATCATCCGCAAGGTGGTGATGGAGGAGAGGGCCTTCACAAGGTCCTGCCTCGCAGGGATTGAGGACCGGCTCCTGCCGGAGAAACGCCTCCGACCACCGCTTGCGGCGGATAAACGGCAGCGCGAGCCAGGGCCGTCCTCGTCCTCCCAGGTGGAAGATACCCTTCTGCCTGCGACCACACCGGTCAACGCGTGGACGGTAGTGGGCAAGGGCAAAGGCAAGGGGAAGGGCAAGGGCGGGAAGTCGGCGACAGTCGCTCCCGCCGTCCCGGCCACTACCGCTCCCACCGCTCCCAGCCGGTCGCAGGTGACCGGCAAGGGAAAGGGGAGGGGAAAAGGAAAGGCGACGTTAGTCCCCCCTAAAACCGCGGCCGTCGTAGTGACGCTCACCGCGGAGGCCGCGGGGCGGGGGGAGACGTACGCGTCTATCCTTGTGCGGGCGCGTGCAAATGCCGATCCCGTCCAAATGGGGATCGGCAGTGTTTCCTGCCGACGGACCCAAGCCGGGGCTCGAATCTTCGAGTTCCCGGGGGCAGAAGGGAGTGCCCATGCGGACCTCTTCGCAGCCAAGCTGCAAGAGGTCATCGCGGATTCGGCCAAGGTGGCTCGGCCGGTCAAGTTGGCGGCCATTCAGGTGACGGATCTCGATGATTCCGTCACCAAGGAGGAGGTGGTAGCGGCGGTCGCAGCGATAGGGGGCTGTGGCGTCGCGGCGGTCCAAGGCCGGGACATAAGACCCGGCCGCGGCGGTATGGGCACCATTCGCCTCGAGTGCCCGATCGCCGCTGCCAAAGCCGTTCTCGCGAAGGGACGGCTTAAGGTAGGGTTCAGCTCGGGTGCAGTACGTGCACTCGAGGAGCAGGCGCTGCGGTGTTTCCGGTGCTTCGGCATCGGACACACCAGGCCCCTGTGTCCGTCCACGGCAGACAGGACGGACACCTGCTACCGCTGCGGCAAGGAGGGCCACAAAGCCGCCTCCTGCAAGGTCGCCACGCCGCACTGCGCGGTCTGCGCCGCCAGTGGCCGCCCGGCGGCCCACGTCATGAAGGGGAGGAACTGCAATCCTCCCCCTAAGCGGGGCAAAGCGCAGGCGCCTACCGGGCCTGCTACTGCCGCTAGCGCCGTCGCTCCTGCGGCGGCTGTGGAGGGGGGTGCGATGTCCGACTGATGGATAGAGTCGAACATCGCATCCTTCAGACGAACGCCAACCACTGCAAAGCAGCCCAGGATCTGCTGATGCAGATCATGGCTGAGTGGTTGGTGGACTTGGCGGTGGTCGCCGAGCCTTACTCGGTCCCTGGTCGTTGGCTGGGCGACCGGGACGGCCTCGTGGCACTGTTGTCGCGGCCCTCCACGGACTCCCCTCCCCTCTCGCTCTTAGAGAGGGGACCGGGATACGTGGCCGCCGCGTGGGGAGACATAGTGGTGGTGGGAGTCTATTTCTCCCCAAACCGCCCTCTCTCGGACTTTGAGGATTTCCTCGAAGTCCTCACCGCAGTCGTAGGGAGGGCGGCGCCACGACAGGCCGTGGTGCTGGGCGACCTCAACGCCAAGTCGGTGGCCTGGGGCAATCCGGCCGCCAGCTGCAACGTCCGGGGGCGCGCCGTGGAGTTTTGGGCGGCCTCATGCGGTGTGTCCCTCCTCAACAGGGGGGCGGTCCACACGTGTGTGCGGCAACAGGGTGGGTCGGTGGTGGACGTGTCGTTTGCCACCCCCGCGCTAGCCGCCCGCGTCGTCAACTGGCGGGTAGAGATGGTGGAGACATTGTCGGACCACCGATATGTGCGGTTCGACATACCCGCCCGGGGAGGGGCGTTGGCCCGCACTGGGCAGTCCCCCTTCCCGCGGTGGGCTCTCACCCGCCTGGACCGGGAGGCAGCCAGGGAGGCGGCCTTCCTCCAGGACTGGCTGTCGCCCCCTGGTGAGGTCCGGGACGTGGACGCCGCAGCGGTTCGGCTGAGGGAGTCCCTGACCGAGGTGTGCAACTCCAGCATGCCCCGGTCTCGCCGTCCGCCTCCCCGTCGTGCCGTCTATTGGTGGACGGAGGAGCTGGCGGGGCTCCGGGCCACCTGCGTGGCGTCCAGAAGGGCCTACGCGCGGAGCCGACGGCGCAGCGCCCGAAACCTGGCGGAAGAGGACCGTCTATACGCCTCTTATCGGGAGGCGACGACGGTCTTCAAGTCCGCAATGGGCGCCGCCAAGGACTCGGCGAGGGCCGAGATGCTGGAGGGTCTCGATAGGGACCCCTTCGGGAGGCCATACAGGGCGGCGCGGAACCAGCTCCGCCCCTATGGTCCCCCCCTGTCGGAGACCCTCGAGCCAGCGCTGCTGGATGGGGTGGTCCGGTCCCTGTTTCCGCGCAGGACCGACTTCACCCCACCACCCATGGATCCCCCGCAAGGGGCGGCCCTGCCGGAGGAGGAGGTCCCCCCGGTGACGGCGGCGGAGTTCGAGGCGGGGGTCCTCAGCCTCCGCAGGAAGAAGACGGCCCCCGGACCAGACGGCGTCCCCGCACGGGTGGTGGCTATCGCCGCCTCCCAAATGGAGGACAGATTTCGGGACCTCTTCAGCGCGTGCTTTGCGGCTGGGAGGTTCCCGAAACTGTGGAGGGAGGGGCAGCTATGCCTCCTCCGTAAGGAGGGACGCCCGGTGGACTCCCCCTCAGCATACCGGCCCATCGTCCTGCTCGATGAGGTCGGCAAAATGTTTGAGGGGATCGTCGCCTCACGGCTTGATAGCCACTTGCGGGGGTTAGGGCCGGACCTGTCGGACGCCCAGTTCGGTTTCCGCCGAGGGCGTTCGACCATCGACGCACTGGCCCTACTCAAGGGCCAGGTGAAGGAGGCAGTGGAGGCGGGGGACGGAGTGTTGGCGGTGTCATTCGACATCTCCAACGCCTTCAACTCCGTCCCCCATTCGACGATATTGGAGGCGCTCCGGTATCACGGAGTGCCCCAATACTTGCGGGACCTCCTGGCCAGTTACTTGGAGGACCGAGAGGTCCTCCTCGTAGACAAGACGGCCACGGTGCGGCGGTACGGCGCAGAGTCCGGTGTTCCGCAGGGTTCGGTGCTGGGCCCTCCCCTGTGGAACATCGGGTTCAACTGGCTTCTGCGGGGGGCCCTCCTCCAGGGCACGAGTGTCATCTGCTACGCGGATGACACTCTTCTCACTGCCCGGGGGAGGAACTTTGGGGAGGCGGCCTGTCTGGCCTCGGCTGGCGGATCCTTGGTTGCAGAGAGGATCCGCCGCCTGGGATTGGAGGTGGCGCTGCACAAGACGGAGGCCGTGTTCTTTCGCGGCCCCCGGCAGCGTCGCCCTCCTCCCGATGCCCACATAGTCGTGGAGGGCGTCCGTATAGGAGTCCAGCCCCAGATGAAGTATCTGGGCCTGGTGCTGGACGAGAGGTGGCGCTTCGGCCCGCACTTCAGCGGGCTGTCGACGCGCCTCTTAAAAGCCGCGGACGCCCTCTCGTGGCTCCTCCCCAACCTTGGGGGGCCCAAGGCGAAATGCCGGCGCCTGTATGCCGGCATCCTCCGCAGCATGGCCCTGTACGGGGCACCCATCTGGGCGGACTCCCTCCACAGGAGGGAGAATGCGACCGCCATCCGCAGGCCCCAAAGGGCCATTGCACAGCGGGTGGCGAGGGCCTACCGTTCGGTGGGCTTTTCGGCGGCGTGCGCTCTGGCCGGCACTCCTCCTTGGGAGTTGGAGGCTTGGGTGCTGGCCAGAGTATATGAGTGGACGGCGCGCCGGAAGGCGCTCGGGGAGCGCCCCGCCGCCGAAGAGCGGGAGGCAGTGCGGCGGGAGGCGAAGGACGCCATCGTCCTCCATTGGACGGAGGACCTCGCCGCCGCCGCCTTTGGCCGCCGGACGTTGGACGCGCTCGGTCCGGTTCTGCAGAGCTGGCTCGAGCGTTCCCACGGTTTCCTCTCGTTTCGTCTGGTGCAGGTGTTATCCGGCCACGGCTGTTTCGGATCGCACCTGCATCGGATCGGTAGGGAGGAAACCCCGGCGTGCCACGACTGCGGCGCGGCGGAGGACACGGCGCAGCACACCCTCGAGGTGTGCCCGGCTTGGTCCGAACCGCGCCGCGGTCTAACTGCGGTTATTGGGCAGGACCTCTCGCTTCCCGCAGTGGTCGAGGCCATGCTGGGGAGCGAGGAGGCCTGGACGGCGGTTGCCTCCTTTTGCGAGGACGTCATCTCGCAAAAGGAGGAGGCGGAGCGCGTGCGGGAGGACGATCCTCTCGCGGCGCCGCTCCGCAGACGAAGAGGCCGCAGAAGGCACCGTCCTCTTGGTGGCGACGGGACTTTGCTCCCGCCACCACCTTCGTAAGTCATTCCCGGGCCCGCGCGAGGGCCCGGCCTGAGGGCAATCGTCGGCGGAGGACTGGAAGTGATGGCTGCGCCAAGATTCCCAGTCCCCGCCACTCAGACGAAGCGGGAATGCCGCTGGGTATTTTTAGTGGGTATACCGGGTCAGACCGGGGAGTCCCACATACCCCTCCGATTGGAGGGTATGCGTAATGCATTTTTTCCCAGCGCAAAAAAAAAAAAAAAAAAAAAAAAGGGCGTTGGCCTACAGATGGCACTCGTGCCCCGAAAGGTACATGTGCATCCACCAATAACAACTGCCTCTGTTTCATGTCCCAAGCCAACCACCCCGGTCCTCAGAGCCAATCCTTATTCCGAAGTTACGGATCCAATTTGCCGACTTCCCTTACCTACATTATTCTATCGACTAGAGGCTCTTCACCTTGGAGACCTGCTGCGGATATGGGTACGAACCGGCGCGACATCTCCACGTACATCCCTCACCTGAATTTTCAAGGTCCGCAGAGAGTATCCGGACACCGCCGCAAATGCGGTGCTCTTCGCGTTCCGAACCATATCTCCCTTTCTATAGGATTCCATGGAACTCGAACGCTCAGGCAGAAAAGAAAACTCTTCCCGGACCTCTCGGCGGCGTCTTCAGGCCACTTTGGGTTACCCCGTCGAACACTCGCTGTAAAAACGAGGGAACGATTATTGAAACGGTTCCGCTGCCGGGTTCCGGAATAGGAACCGGATTCCCTTTCGCTCAAAGGGCATTACTTATCATAATGAAACATGAATGATGTTTCGCTTTGAAAAAACAAGCCTCATCAACATAAGATTTCTCCTTGAGCTTAGGATCGACTGACTCGCGAGCAACTACTGTTCACGCGAAACCCTTCTCCACATCAGTCCTCCAGGGCCTCGCTGGAGTATTTGCTACTACCACCAAGATCTGCACCGACGGAGGCTCCAAGCGGGCTTACGCCCAGACCCTTCTGCGCTCTCCGCCGCGCACGTCCTACTCGTTACGGCTTAATGACGTCACAAAGAATGTCGCACATGCTCGTAACGGTAGTGTATAGGCAAAATGCTTCAGCGCCATCCATTTTCAGGGCTGGTTGCTTCGGCAGGTGAGTCGTTGCACACTCCTTAGCGGATTCCGACTTCCATGGCTACCGTCCTGCTGTCATGAGCGACCAACGTCTTTCATGGTGTCCCATGAGCGTTTTTTAGGCGCCTTAACACTACGTTTGGTTCATCCCACAGCGCCAGTTCTGCTTACCAAAATTGGCCCACTTGGCACCGTCATCAGATCTCCGGCTTCATCGTTCGAGTAAGCCGGAGTACTCACCCATTTAAAGTTTGAGAATAGGTTGAGGCCGTTTCGGCCCCAATACCTCTAATCATTCGCTTTACCAGATGAGACTGTTCAAATCGACACCAGCTATCCTGAGGGAAATTTCGGACGGAACCAGCTACTAGATGGTTCGATTAGTCTTTCGCCCCTATACCCAGTTCTGACGATCGATTTGCACGTCAGAATCGCTACGGTCCTCCATCAGGGTTTCCCCAGACTTCGACCTGACCAGGCATAGTTCACCATCTTTCGGGTCCCAGCATTTATGCTCAGAGCGCGGCTGCATTCACAGATTGGAAACGAGACGCCTCGGGAGTGCGAGAGATCGACCTAGATCGACGCTCCATCCTCCCTGAGCGCGCGGCTAGCGCGCGCCTTCACTTTCGTTGCGCCTTTCAGTTTAATTATCTCAATGACTCGCATACATGCTAGACTCCTTGGTCCGTGTTTCAAGACGGGTCCTGCGAGTGCCCGAAACTGAATCATCGCAGACAGAGACGCGCACAGTCCGAGACAGCACGGCGGCGACTGCAGATGCGCCGCACCTGCGTCCGCACTAAGGCGTAGACATAGGATACGACGTTGACTTGCGTCGGGCCGGACGCGTGTAAAACGCGTGCGCGATTCGTCAGAACTACCGTCCGACGGCCGGTCGGCCACCGTCGCGGTCCCACTACCCCCGTGAAGGGGCAACGGGGCTCCCGTACGGCGCTTAGACCGACATCGAACGGGTCGCGATGTATTTACTAAGAGAGAAGTGCACGCCGTCCGCGGACGTCGACGGACGCGACCCGTGCCTACCGGCCGAGGCCGACGGCATCGAGACGCGCGTCCGTACGCCGCGGAATGACGATGAATCTCTCCGTTCGTTCATTCGAGTTTCGCAGGTTTACCCCTGAACGGTTTCACGTACTCTTGAACTCTCTCTTCAAAGTTCTTTTCAACTTTCCCTCACGGTACTTGTTCGCTATCGGTCTCGCGGTAATATTTAGCCTTAGATGGAGTTTACCACCCACTTAGGGCTGCACTCTCAAGCAACCCGACTCTAAGGAGAGTCCCTCACGCCGCGATCCTCCGTCGCTACGGGCCTGGCACCCTCTACGGGAAAACGGCCCCGTTCAAGACGAACTTGGACAGGAGTGATCGCGACGAGAAAGCGGAACCTCCCGAACACCACATCTCCCGCCGCCTGAACGACGGCGGGATTCAGTGCTGGGCTTCATTCCTGTTCGCTCGCCGCTACTAAGGAAATCCTGGTTAGTTTCTTTTCCTCCGCTTACTAATATGCTTAAATTCGGCGGGTGATCCTCCCTGATCTGAGGCCAACGATAAAAAAAATGAGGCAGACGCGATATACGTCAGCGTTACGACGACGCAATCGAACTCGAACTGTGGCGCTTGCGCGCGCGAGCACGAGAACGACGACGGCGTCGATGCGCTCTTCGGACGTCGAGTCCGCCTACTCGGACACGATGCGTACGAGACACGGTTCGTTACGTCTGGCGACGTCGCGCGCGCTCTCAGCGAGAGATCGTACGCCGTCACGCGTAGCGGACAAGGAACGGGCGACACGACGCATCGCAACCCTCACTGGTGGTGGTTGCCGACCGAAGAGTCGCGAGCGCGCGTGCTTTCGCACGTCTGTCGCGTTCCTTTTGTACGTCCGCACGCGGACACGCACGACGCGTATACTTAACGTACACACTTCGCCGAGCGCGTACACGCCGTTCGACAAATGTCTCGTACACAAACAAACGTGTATATAGATTCGTATCGTTGATATTTGAACGGACAACGCGCGACGATGTCCACGGTGTGTCGAGGAAGCCGTCGCTCGCAGAACCGTCAAGTGCGCGACGTGTGTTTCAACGAAGCGCAATGTGGCATTTGTATTTTATACAGCCGGCCCTCAGACAGGAGTGGTCCTGGATGTGTCTCCACGGACCGCAATGTGCGTTCGAAATGTCGATGTTCAAATGTGTCCTGCAGTTCACACTATGACGCGCGGTTAACTGCGTTCTTCATCGACCCGCGAGCCAAGTGATCCACCGAACAGGGTAATATTTTTTCATGATTGGTACATAAATAAAGGTAAAAAATTATCTCCGTTCTTGTTTTGTGTATTTTCTGTTCTTTTTTTTCAGGTGATAGGTATACCTGAAAATACGATGCTGAAATATACCTTTGCCTCTTATATACATTTAGACAAATCGAAATTCATCTGATTTTTGCCGAAAAAGTTAGGTAAATTAGTACATTTGAATTTGAAAGCATGCCCACATCATGCGATCAAATTAGTTGTCGACTTCGTAGCGCTAGTATATAGCAGCCGACTGATTCACTGACCTGTATACATATGCGAAGTTCGAAAACGATGGTATCGGTGTACTGCTGAGCCACCAGCGAAGTTTAACAGTAGATAGCAAACGCTCAACCAATAAATATTTGTGTTTCCTATCTTAATTGTAGAGATAAGTGTTTAAAGCAGAACGCGTCATGATTTGCTGCGATTGCACAATAATTATTTATCTGGTGCATTCCGTTTATTTTTACAATTATGGAGAAATAATATTCTAATTTATACTCAATGCTCATCATGATTATTAAAAGGGTCCATAATCTTTGTGTATCCTAATTTTGGAGAAACCTATGAGGTCACTGTACCGTTTATTGCTCAAATACATTTAGTCTCTAGTCAAGTAATCACACTTATTTGTTCAGCAGAAAACGCTACGACTGAAAGGGGTAAAGTTTTTTACATATCTCTTGCTCTGTAAGTACACCCTTACACCCCTGAATGCCGGGGTGTATGACTATCATTACAGCATAGGTTTTGGAATTTGAAAAAAGAACTGTCATACTCATACTGCACGAAGAATATTTTTAAAAAGTTAATTTTTTTTCGTACCACTTGCTCAAAAAAGTGACATTCTATGCTTCAAAAATCGAACATAACGATAGTCATTTTTAATCTGTTAAAAACAGGGAGAGAATGTTGTATTGAATTTCATTCATCCTCTAGGGAGAGAATGTGATTTAAATTTGGAATACTTACCGAAATTTATACTGAACTACATCTGTGTTTACACCATTGAGTTTGTATATAAAGCATTACACATCTTTTTGAAAAAGGAATACGTATTTATTATGCAGTTATGATTATTAAACAAAATTACGAAAACCGAAGAGGCCGTATGAGCTTGATGCCTTTGCTTTTCCGACAAAAAAAATTAGTCTAGGAATTTGCCGCGTTTTTGTTTTCTTCAAATAAAACCTTAAGTTTATTTTATTTTTATAAATAAGTAAATGTTCTAAAAATGCGTAACGATGTTAAATCAAATGAAACGCAAGTTCCTCAGACGCAAGAACAGAGATATACTCAAATTAACTCATCGACAATAAATGTACCAAACAAAAATGTAACTCTCTCTATCAATAATTGGACCAATGTTTCGAATGTTAACTTTTACTTTTAATTGTCATTATTTTTAATAAATGCTTATCTCATATTATTATTGAGTTCATTTTTTCGCAAATGGTACGAAAAGTAGAGTATTTTCCTCGGTGATAAAGCTGTCTTAGTCTTGGGTGAACTTAAATCCCTCGCTACACTCAGGACTCGTCTTAAATCCCTCGCTTCGCTCGTGATTTATGTTTTTAACACCCTCGCTACGCTCGGGAGTAAACCTCGAGTCCTTCGTTACGCTCGCGATGTAAATCGTCACCCGCGACAGAAGACACTGCTTTATCCCCTTGGTTAATAATCTACTATTTTTCTCTTATCGATTAATTACTCGAATCGGAATCTAGACAATTTATTTTATAAAGATTTTATTTTAAATATGGAACTATTTGTTTCCACATCGTATGTTAGATGGAATCGATTTAAAAATCAAACTGGCCAGCAAGATTTGACGCGCTTGACGATGCAAGAACCTCAAGTCACTCAAACTCAAGTCTTATCATCACAAACTCATATTCAAACTATAAATATACCTAAAAAGAACGTGACCATATCTCTTACAAATTGTAATAATTTTACTATTAATTTTAATTAAATACACATTTTTTTCTTCTTAATAAATGTTCATTGAAACCTGCTATCTTGTTGTTTACTTACCTCACAATCGATATGTAAAGCAGAGTATTTATCTCGGGCGTAAGCATCAATTGCATACTCGGGTTAATTAGCGCCTTCGCTTCGCTCAGGCGCCAAAAACCTCGTATGCAATTGATGTCATACAGCCCTTGGTTAATAATCTACTATTGTACTCTCTACATCAAAGATTTGAGGTAGCGGCAAATCTGTTGGCAAAAGTATTAATCAGCTATTAACATTCCTGTGCTATAACAAATAGGGCTCTTTTCTAAAAGATAATGTGCATTATGGCCCAGTTTCCACCAAAGCGAAGAGTAGAATTTTACATCTCCTCTCCGCTTAGCTTCGTTGGAAATCTGATTGATAATTCAAAACCATCTCTCGTCTCCGCTCTTCTAAGCTTTGGTGGAAACCGCGCTTAAAACACCAATCGACCCCAGATGGGATTGATAACTGCCACTAAGTCTTCACAGTGACAGCACGTGACAGCTCAGACATTGACGGCTCCGTGATAGAACCCAAGCCCACATTTTTTACAGCAACTAATTACTAGACGATAAAAACATGAGAAATTCGTTGAAAAACACAAACAACCTTGAACCTATGGCGTCACTCCACCAAATTTATCTACTAGGTGTGTAAGTATGAGTCAGCTCTGATATTGTGATTATGATAAACAAAGTTGATTTTTTATCTCTCTAGGCAACGCGGCGTTCGGCTTTTCCGTCAGGAATTCCTCAGCAGTAGCTTGAATGGGTTAATAGAAACGGTTAATTTTACTTGCTGAAATGATCAAATAAGTCCTCCCACCCAGGGCGGACGAGAGGAACGGTCAGACTTTTTCAACGTAACCATATAAAGCAATATCCTATAACCCCTGTCTGAAGGTCCTGATTGTTTAGTTAAGCAGCATACAACCTCCTCTAGGTTGACTGGCAAGATGCCAGACAAAAATGAAATAAAACATTTCTAAATTTTTTTTACGTGGTAAAATCATCAAATGAGTCCTCACACCCAGGGCAGAGCGGGAGGGACTGTCAGACTCGTACTGACTAAAATCCATGGTGTCCTTCAATAGCCCTTTACGTTCCGGGGTCACGGTAATTCGTACAGTCCCGCGACCAAACCGTACAGTTCCGCGACTAAAACATTTCTATTTACTATAGTCACTATACAAAACTTTTTTGTCGTTATGATGAGGTCATACGTCAAGGTCGTAATTGTATGAACGTTTTTCCATGTTTTGTCAAGTCATTTACAAGGCCGACGTGAGCGCGAACACTGGTAGGAAAGGCCCTAAAAGGTCTTCTGTATTTTAGAGTTAGGCTGTACGCTACGGCGGGTTCGTCATCCAGACATACATTAAATAAATAAATAATAAATAAATTAAATAAATATTCCACAACCTTCACACAACGCCATCTAGTCCCAAGCTAAGCAGAGCTTGTGTTATGGGTACTAGACAACTGATAAACATACTTATATTTGTAAATACATACATATTATAGATAAATTACACCCAGACACAGAACAAATGATCGTGCTCATCACACAAACATTTGTCCTGGGTGGGAATCGAACCCATGACCTCCGGCATAGCAGTCAGGGTCACTAACCACTAGACCAACAGGCCTGTCAAAAATTAATTAAGGCAAACGTCGCTATCAGTTGATAGTCCCTTTAGCTCCACTCAGAGGAGGACTCATTTAATGCTATTATCAATAATGAAACTTAAATTATATGCTTTGACACCGGTGTGTCATATACACTGGTATTTTCGACACAGTTATTTTTATCATCCGATGGCAGATAATACTTATCTAAATAAAATCTCGAATGATACGGAGCCGAATTAAAACATGAATTTTATTCCACATACATAGTTTTTAGTACAGTATTATTATCAAACATAATTATAAATTAAGGAGAGCCAAGGAAATTAATATCAAGCAACTTGACTATCCTTCTTTCACAGCTATGTTACATATCACAGTTGCAATCCATTGGAAATACTATTTTAACACAAAATACAGCAGTGTTATTTTCTAAAGACAACCTTGTGTTCAACACTGGCGCTGGCGCGTCGACACTACAGCTACAAACTGTAGTGTCGACGATGGGACAGCGCTGTACAGAAAGCTGTATCTTTACAGAAGAGCACTGTTGATCACTGTCATTTTGCCAGATTTGTATAAGGAGGTATATTACTCCGAAAATATAGATCACTGTGATTGCAAACTCAAAGGTAAAACGATTGTCAAATGATTGGTATCAATCTACATATTCCATAGACAAATCACAATTGTCATTTTTCGATAGATTAACAAAATATGGCTAGTTTGTACTACGACTGGCCTTATAGCCAAACTGCAAGCGACAATCGTTAACGCTCAGCAGTCGCAAATACATTTTCAACTTTATATCACTGCGCGTAAAGTTAAACATCTATTAAAGATTGCCGAGTGATAGCGAACGAAACAAACGAAAACGATCTGTCATCTTTAATAGATTTTTTACTTTATGCGATGAAGGTATAAAGTTGAACATGTATTAGCAACTGCTGAACGTTAACGATTGTCGCTTGCCGTTTGGCTATACGCCCAGAAGTCCTTTTGACGTGGCGCTAGTGTCTATGTCATTTTATCAAATTGCAAATGTTGCGCACGACTTCTTCGCGGCACGGTCTCTATTTCTTAGCTGATCAATATTTTTCCTGACGGTACCTATTATTTGGATGGTGATGCCCCTGGGTCGGGTCCCCGGGTCCCCTTCGTGCCCAACACAGGTACAGCACAGTAGTTGGGCTTCGAGCACGGACACTTCTCCGGCATCTTCAGACCAGCATGCATTGGTTTCGCAAACGGATGGATTTCGTCGCTGAAGTATGCCCTGTTCGGAAAAAGTATTTGTATTGTCTGTTGCACGCGGTCCCCTTTGAGTCTCATCTATATCTACTAAAATTCATCAAAATAACCTCTACCGTTTTTACGTAAAAACTGACTTTTTAAAATGGCTGACGCTATAGATTTATTTATATTTATATTTACAAGAGCCGTCATTGGTAGAAAATTCAGAGAACGTAATTTTGTATTTTAAAAAGTCGGTTCATTAGCTTCACCTCATTGGTCAAACTGGGACTAGACTGTGGTAGCGCCAGTTCCGGATTTAAAAATTTATTAAAAAAATGGAGATGATATAATTTGAAGGCACGATTGGCACAGTGGCTGAGCAATTGGACTGCTGAGCTGCGTGTCGCGGGTTCGATTGAAATGAAACGATATTTATTAATGTTTATATTAACATACTTGAGGTTAATATAAACACTTTTACACGTCATATTTTTACAAACTAGATGAGGCCGGTGTTTCGTACCTGACTACTCTGAGAAGAAACAGACGAAAAAAACCTCCGAGGTCAATAGATTGCGGCACGAAGCAAATATTTGTATGATCTACAAATAGTTGTTCCGGGTATGAGAGTTTGGGTTTGTAAAGTCACCCACGATACAAGAAAAAAATCCTAGTGTGGGAGCAAGGTGTACATAATAAAATGTTCTGGGTCTGCTCACCGACTCATAATCTTGGTGATATTGTTTTGGTACTCTTCTGCCGCTAGTTTGTACTTCTCCCTCTGCGGTATCTCCTCTTCCTTTTGTCGCAGCTGTGTAATTTATGAAGGGTAGAGTTAAAACACGAATGAACAACAGACAGACAATTTTCAGTATAATATTAACATATATCGTTGTAATGAACAAGAGATCATCGGTCTCCTTCGTTTACATAGCTTAATCCTATCTTTTTCTTTCAAACATCAATTATACTGATCTGATCATCATCAGCATATAATATTCCCACCGCTGGGACACAGGCCTCCTCTCTGTGAGAGGGAATGAGCATCCACCACGTGGGCCCAGTGCGGGTTGGTAGATGTCACATGTCTTCGAATTTTTGGTTCTAGGACACGCCAGTTTTCTTACGATGTTTTCCTTCACAGTTTTGAGAGCAGTGGCGATGAAATAAATTGCAGAAATTAATGCGCCTGGCTGGGTTCGAACCCAAAACCTACAACTCGTAAGTCGAAGTTGATACCGCTGGGTCACCACTGCTGTTAGTGGTCTGATGCACATGACAATGATGGCGTATTGTTAGGAGGTTCCTCTCTCAGGAGCCCGGCCGGCGTGGACCCTGTTCTCGATGCTGGTGGACTGCTATTTACTATTTTTTTAAATGTTTTTTTATTTCTTTTTTGTAAAATATTAATATTATAAAATAATAAAAAATTTGAAGGTTTAACTGTTAATTTTAAATTGATACCAAATTCATTCAAATCACGTCATTATTCAAGGAGCTATCCAGGATCAATTCCAAGTAAGTGATTCCACTTTTCTCGCTAGTGTAGTTGGGAAGAATTGCCAGATTTGATGGCACCTAATAATGTGGTTAATAGGAGGCGACCTTTTTATTATTGGGTTAAAATCATCAAATGAGTTCTCCCACCTAGGGCGGGATGCGAGGAACTGTCAGACTTGTACTGAATTAAATCCACGGTGATCCTTCGATAGCCTTTAACGGTTTTGCAGCAGGGTTTTGCCCTCAA
Source organism: Agrotis puta (assembly GCA_943136025.2). Lineage (NCBI taxonomy): Eukaryota > Metazoa > Arthropoda > Insecta > Lepidoptera > Noctuidae > Agrotis > Agrotis puta. The sequence continues at coordinate 4,041,730 of OW964189.2, read as the reverse complement.
CTACTTACCTTAAGCACTGCATTATAATCGATCTGCTGCTGCAGGTGTTTCTGGTGCAACTTCCTGGCCTGCGCGTCAGTGAGCTCCTTGTGCTGCACGAGCTGGTCGAGCTGCCTGCCCAGCTGCCTCTGGTACTCGTCGGAGTCCTCATTCTCCTTCGACTTGCTCACGCGCCGCTCTTCATTCTCTTTCATTTGTTCTTTTACGCCGTCAGCGCATTCCTGATAGGATTAGTGGTGAGATTTGTATAGCTGGTGGATTATATTTAAGTTAAAAGATAACTATGAAAAAGATAACCTTTATTGGGAAAATGTAATAGAATAAGGTACGAAAGAGAGATGGAAGAGGAGTGAGACATTGAGATGGAGAGTGAGGGAGGGGGCGGAATAAGGAAAAAATATTGAGATGAGACTTTTTGTTTCACCGTCGAAGTCTCCCCAACAAAATCTCCAGTGAGCGGCTGGCCTTACGGTGATGTTACTTTTATAAAAAAAACTAATTGTGGCCAGCAGCGGCTTCGCCAATATAAAATCGGGATAGAAACTATTTTGTGTTCATCTTATAAACTATCCTGGTACCAAATTTCATCCAACATCCGTTTGTTTATGTTTTCCGGTAGTTTATGCGCGAAAGAGTTACAAACATCCTCATATATTTTCACGTTTATAAAATTGGTAGGATTTCCTCAAAACATCATTGACCTGTCGCGTCTTCCTAACTTTCTTGATGTACTCGCAGCGCTTCTGGTCGTGGATGTCCTGCAGCCGCCGCGCCTCCTCGGCAATGGCCTCGTTGTCGGCCGCTTCCACCGCCTGCCTGCTTAACATCAACTTGCCCATCTTCTGGTTACATATATCTGTCTCCATCTGGATTTGAGAATGTAGTTATTTATTTTTGGAAGTGGCAATAAGGTAGTTAATGATGACGCGATGCGATACTGAATTTGAATCGATTGACGATATTTGCGTACGATTGGAATCGGCAAACGCCCATCAACAGGCTCGTTTAGTCGTTACTATAATTTTGTCTACGTCTTAATTTTTACATACCCGTTTCTGCCTGATGGCTGCTTTCTTGGCCTCTTCATCCTGAAGTCCCATGCCGTTGAGTGAGTCCCAAGTATCACCGATGAGTTTCTCGGCGGCCGCTTGCCTCGCGAGCGTCTCCGTACGTTCCTTTATCATTTGCTGGCGCTCGCGACCGTTCTCTATGCGTTTTTGTTCGCGTAGACGTGCCTCTGTGTAGTTTAGGAAAGTAATCTTAATATTATAAAGCAGAAGAATTTGTTTGTTTTAACGCGCTAATCTCAGTAACTACTGGTTCGAATTGAATAATTAGACAGGTTACATGCTATATAAGGGTTTCCCAAACTTTTTAAGCTCGCGGCGCGCATACCGGTTTATAATTTTTCTCTCGGCGCCCTAGCTAGTTGATACCAGGCAGAGGCGGCCTTACCCATTGCGAGGCTCCGGGCGGCAGGTCTTTGCGAGGCCCTTTGTCCTTCGTTAAAAGTACGTGATGCGAAAGTAGGTTGGTTTAGGTATTTGTCATGTTTCAGGAAAAATGCTTAAATTATACAAATAAATCAAATTTGAGTTTTAAAATATTTTACATTGAAAGATTTACAAAATTAACAAAAACAGAGATAATAAATTTTAAAATTGATGTTTGCGGCTTTTCCTAAGACTAAAATCTTTAATTAAAGCACAATAATCTAACGAATAAGCTACGTCACTTTTCGTCCCTCTGTGCTCTCTACGACGCCCCAGGGCGCCAGGGCGCAATGTTTGGCAACCCCTGGCCTATATAATACCACGCTATGACCAATAAGAGACACGCAGCGGGGGTGAACTACGGGAACAGCTAATGTCATTCATGTAGGTATCTTCTGGGTGTATGTGTAGATGGATGGCAGAGTCTGACAGTCCGTTCCGCTCCATCCAAGGCGGATGGACTCATTTCATGATTTTACCAAACCAAAAAAAGGTGTAGGTGGATTCTCACGAAACCGACAACCAAGCATTTTTTTTGAAGTGAAAACTTCTTTAGCGGCATTGTGCACTTTTTTTGGAATGGGTAAAAAATGTTAAACTCGCGTCAGGAAACGTGACCTGATCGAAAATTCGTAAGACGGCGCAGGGCGCTTCCGCGAATGTTCGTGTGTGTTTATTACTATTGAAGTTTTCACTTCTGCCGGCACTAACAGAGTGCAACCCGTCGTTTTTTTTTGTGTGAAAGTTTTTGTTCTACGGCACCGCTCAATGTAACACACTCAAGAAATAAGTGATTGATATATATGTATAGATTGTACAAGGGTCATGGTAGTCCGCGGGACTATCTTAATAGGTAACCGTGATCCTGGAACGTAAAGGGCTATTGAAGGAGCACCGTGGGCTTTAGTCAGTAATTTGATGAATTTACCATGATGAAAAAGGGTCATAGAGGTATTTAAAGTTACTTGTCGGCCGCCTATTGATCGAATTTCGATCATAATTCATTTAAATGCACACTGTGCATACATAGGTACGCTGCGAAGCGCTCTATCTCTACCATACCTTCGTCTTCCTTCGCGTTCGCCTTCTCGATCATGGCCATCATGCGGAGCGTCTCCATCTTGAGGATCTCCTGCTCCTCCTTCCGCTTCTCCTCCTTCAGGCGAACCTGCTCGTTGCAGTAGCGGGCACACTCCTGGTCGCGACGGAGGCGTTCGATCGCGTCTTGTTCCATCCGGGCTGCCTGATATGGGGTGCAAAATGTTAGTTGACTTACTTAGCTACTATTTGTTATTGTAGCGATAATAAATACATAAACTGTGAAAATTTCAATTGTCTATCATACTTCATGAGTTACAGCCTGATGACAGACGGACAGCTAGACAGAGACAGATAGACAGATGTACAGACAGCCAAAAAAATCTCTTACCCCCCTAAAGACTATTCCCTTATGCAACGCTCAGTCGTTATAGAAGCGGTTGTGTACAACGAAGACTTAGTAATGGGTCCCGTTTTACCCTTTGGGTACGGAACCCTAAAAAAATTAAAAGTACATGAGGAATAGGGTAGTTTACTGCACAAATAAATTGAATATCTTTTTAGTCCGTCAGAATAATGAAAAATAATGCACAAAATTTCTTTTTTTTTTTTAAATATTTTAATATTGACAAAGACAAAACGCTTCCAAATTCGGAAGTGGGGTCTTGTGAAATCATAACGCCTGTTAAATTATAGCGACCGAGTGACGTTTTGTGACTTTTAGAAGCGTTGAATCTTCGTCAATTTTGGTTTTCGTCACAAAAGAAAAAATACGGGTCAAATATTTTTAGGGTTCCGTACCTCAAAAGGAAAAAAACGGAACCCTTATAGGATCACTTTGTTGTCCGTCTGTCCGTCCGTCTGTCAAGACCCTTTTTCTCAGGAACGCGTGGAGGTATGAAGCTGAAATTTATATCAATTACTCAGGTCTACTGTCCCTTGAAGCTGTGAAAAAATCAAACTTCTAAGCCAACGCAATCAAAAGATACAGCCGTTTATGCCGCAAATTTTCGACACTTGCAAAGGAATCAAAACCTACAGGGTGCTTCCCGTGAACTCAGAATCTTGAAATTTGGTACGAAGCAACGTCTTATAGCATAGATAAAGAAAAAATTACGAAAACCATAAATTTTTAGTTACATCACATAATATATATTTTTTGATAATTTTAAACTTACTACCCATTTCCTCATAAACGCGTAGAGGTATTAAATTGAAATTCATACCAAATACTCAGGTCCATAATACCTTTAAGCTGTAACAAAATCAAACTTCTATGTCAACGCAATCAAAAGAAACAGCAATTTAAGCTGCATATTTTGAAACTCGCAAGTACTCGCAAGGGAATCAAAACCTAAAGGGTACTTCCAGTCGACCTAGAATCTTGAAATTTGGCATGAAGCAACGTTTTATAGCACACATAAAGGAAAAATTCCAAAAACCTTAAATTTTTAGTTACATTACAAAATATATAAACTTATTACTTTTTTCCTCATGAACGCGTAGAGCTATCAAGTTGAAATTCATATCAAATACTTAGATCTAATTGTCGGCGCAGTAATTACCTGGACTAGAATGACAGTTAACGATAAAGAGATCTTTGTCTTAAATTTATGCTCCTCCATCTTTCCCCATTGTAATGTTATGAATTTCATTTTGCAATAAAAATACCATAGTTATGACTCGATTGTCGTAATGAACGAACTTTGTAAACCTTGCAGGTTTGTACGGAACCCTCGGTGCGCGAGTCCGACTCGCACTTGGCCGGTTTTTTAATAATCTATTTTCCGAAGTAATATATATTTTTTTGAGTAAAATAGCCTATTGAGTATCCTCACCAAAGCCTCGGACTCCTTGAGCGCGACCTCGTGCCACATGTTGTCGATCTCTCTCTCCGCCATCCTGCGCGCCTGCTTCTCTTTGATCTGGTACAGCTGGCTTTTCTGAATTTGGCCGGCGTGCATGTTCACTATGCACGGGTGCACGTGGACGCATTTAGATCTGAATACAATATAATTGTTAAGGAACACAATTTTGAGTAAAAAGGGGTGTTTTATGGCTGGTACACACGTTACGAAAAATCGTTACGATTATACGGTACAATTAAAACTGCAACGATAAATCTACATGTGTGTATGAGAAAAACTGTAGAAAACTGTAGTTTGTCCGATTTTTTCATACACACATGTAGATTTATCGTTACAGTTTGAACTGTACCGTCCACTCGTAGCAGCCGTTAAGTTTGCGGAGGGATCAAAAGGGTGAAAATTTACCACCTACATCAGCTATATTAACATTTTTCGAATATTTCAGTGATCTTCTGTAAGGAGGCGCAGCTATGTTCGTGTGTACCTATGTAGTTATTATGAATTTACATACAGCCATAACTTATCTTTAGCGCTCTCAAATACGTATTTCAACCATTTAGTGCCGCTCAAAATGTTCATAAAACGACGAATGGAGTTACAGGTCACAACTTAAGGGACAATCTTTCTATAATATAAAAATGAATCGCTGAATGTGTTGCTAAGCGCAAATCTCGAGAGTAGCTGAACCGATTTCGCTATTTCTTTTTTTTTATAATATTCCTTGAAGTACGAGGATGGGAGCGCGAAATTTAAAAAATTGTCTCAAAAATTCAAAAACAACACTTTTTCTATATTAAAACAAGTGAATGCCTTAGGCGGTACGAAGTTTGCCGGGTCAGCTAGTAATATGATAATTTAATAATAGTTGGCCAACAACACTAACATGGGTATATCCTTGTACTTGTCGTCGTGCTCCTTCTTCCGCTTGGCGAGCAGGAAGGCCAGCCGGTCCTTCTTGTCCTGCCACAGAGCCTCGGCCCCCGCCTGCGCCTGCTCCACGAACTTGCGGATGTTCATCTCTTCTTCTTGCGATAGGAGCTTTATTAGTCTGTAGAAAAATGTACTTTAAATGTGAGGATTTAAGTTTGTTTTCGGGTAGTGACTGTCTCGTTGGTCATATTATCGTGTGGAGTCTAGACTTCGATTTGCAGCTGTGCTATTCTCTAAGACTCTACGACAAGCTTGTCGTGTTGTTGTGTACTTTATACTCCAAAGCATTAAGTTAAAAACACATTGGAGACAAGTTGTCACAATCACGATTAACGAAACAGTTGGTCTTTACTGGATTTTCAGCTTGCTCTAAAACATAAAATTGAAAATCTAACAGCGGCAGCTTTTATACAACTTTATACGATTCCCCAACGGCTTTGTTCTAAACCCAGCAGGTCTGTCATTAACCAACACATTTTTTTTTACCATTACTTTCTGAGATTAGCACGTTCAGCCAAAGAAACAAACTGTTCAGCTTTATAATATTATATTTATAATTTATTAAAAATTTACGTACTTTGCTTTTTTCACTTTAAGATCTTCTACGTAAGACGACAAGCAGAGGTCGACCCGTCTGGCCACGTTATTAATCAAAGATCTGGAAAAAACATTCGTTTTCATTTCAATTTCATCCTGAAATGACCGATATCACCCCACTAATCTAGCGATAGTAGGCCTCACCGGGGACGCCTGACTCGCGACAGTCGCGACCACCATCTTATTCTGCCGTCGTAACTTCAATGGCTGTCCATTGAAGTAACTGTGTTTTCATTTACGACGGCAGTATTCGAGCCCGGCAACCTGTGATCCGTATGTGCGCAGGAGTCCAGTTCTATTTGAGTGAGCTCACTCAAATGGAACTCATCATAGTTATCATCTTTGCTCTTGGGCTACAATGGGGCCAACAGCGGGTTGATTCCATTTTGCCGTTAGGCTATACCGAATTAAATAAACACGATTTTGATTCATTCTTTCTTCTTTCTAAATATGCTGTCCCCAACATTTACTCAATACTCCTCACTTAAAGGTGTTGAGAGCATGCACTTCGAGCGCTTGCCATTTTTTTTATTTTATCGAACTGAACAACGAACAGGGTTAAGCATGTAGCCAAACATAGCTACGAACATTTTAATGATCTTTCTAGAGAACGCTCTAGTCGATGGTCGCCAAAAAATATTTTTCTTTATGAAGATGTCAGACTCGACAGTCGGTTCGGCAAGAAGCTCTCCAAAACGCTCGTTAGAATACCCGCTAAAACACACTCATTTGTTTCTCTGTAGTGTCACATTCGCAAGAATGCTCATTATAAGTTAATGCTCAAGTTTACAACTTTACGTCACTTGCATTGGAAAATATGACAAGGTTCTACATGCTTAGACCTCATCATCTTTCAAGGACAATCTCATCGGCAGTCGTACCTGCGATCGCAGCGTATAAAGAAGTCGTTGTTCTGTTTGTCCTTCAATTCCTTCAGCGTGTTGGCGGCGCCTTTCGTTTGCTCCTCCTCTAAAGATCGCAGTTTCTTCACGAACTTGACGTAGCGAGCAGTCGAGTCTAGCACGCGAGATGTCTGGGGAAGTTCGCAAGGGTTAAGTTGGCAACTACTGTCCAAGATCTATAACGCCAGATAAGAGGGGGCAAATACCTAGGTAACTTGTTTTTTGAGCCAAGGAGGATAATTGGTATGCTATGGTCACCCACCGATGGACGAGTATAGGCTCCGCTTACCCTCAAATATCGATCGAGTGGTAGTTAATATTTAGCGACTTCTTCCTCTATTAGAGAAAGATTTTTTAAGGAGAATTTTCTGTAGTAAACTGGTACTAGCGAGGATTTTTACACCGAAGGTACATTGAATTTACAAGAAAATAGTTAAGTATTGTTTTCTCAGAATCCAAAATATGTACATTGCTGAATTGTGCAGATATATTTAGCAGACATTTCTGCTAAATGTCAGTATATCTGGCTTTAGATTCCGTTGAGATCTCAGGTGGCTACAGTCAAAGGTATACAATTAGAACGTCAGGATTGAGGAGCCAAAGAAAATGCGTTCATTCATCTACAAAATTTACTCTATTTTACTATTTTATTCCTGTACTGCAAAACAAGCACAACACCTGCTAAATGATCATTATCTATACTATAATAAATCTGTAGAAGGGTCAATTCTGTACATTGAAAATATTGAAAAAATAAATAGCGGGGGGTGTTGCTGGATAGATACCAAACCCAAATATATGATTTAAAAAAATTTTGTCTGTCTGTCTGTCTGCTTGTGCAGGCATCACGTGAAAACTAACGGTTCAATTTCGATGAAACTTGGTATAATTATTCCTTATTATCCTGGGCATAACATAGGATACTTTTTATCCTGGAAAAATATGTAGAAAAAAAATCTTATTTTTCAGTTTTATTCATAGACGTTGCTCTGTAGAACCGCGAACACACGTTGCATTACCCGCAGTGGATTCAGCGCCGTAATATTTATAAGATGTCATTGTCAGAGTTACTCAAAATGGGGAAATAAACCATCCACGCGAAGACCGACATCCACGCGGACGGAGTCGCGGGCGGAAGCTAGTGTCGAATATATTAATTGATCGCTCACATCCAATAGAAATACACCTCCTGGGTCTAGATTGAGGAGCCACACTAAAAGTATTGTATTTTCTCTCATTTTAGCGCTACAGTAGCCAAATTTTAGACGGTAATAAAAATTGCTGCTAAATGCTGCAAAATTTACAAATAAGTATGTAAATCTATTACTTAACGAGATCCAACGTGGCTCCTCAATTCAGACGTTTACATTGAGGAGTCACATTTGCATTAATATAACTAGTGATATATTTTGCTGCTAAATCTAGAATTCGTGCTGCAAAATCAGCTACATTGCTGCTAAATAATGGTGAAATCAGATTTTAAAAATCTGATGTGGTCCTCAATCCTGACCGACATGTTTTATTGTACTTTATTGTACAGGTGTGCCCCAGACTGTACCAGTAAATGCTATTTCTTTCTTTCTCAATAAAAAATAAGGCCCTTAAAATAAGTGTATATGATGTTGTTTTACTTACATAGTAGCATTCGCCCGCTCCGCGAGGTCCCCACCCATCCTTAGGCGGGTTCTGTTTCGCTGGGACCATTTCCGTTGCATTACAAGGCTTCGCCATTTGTTACGCTGGTATCAATCGAATAATAATGTAAAATATTCACAAATTAAACTGACAGACTTGTTTATTTTTGTCCTGTGTCAAAACATTGAGAGTTTAATTTTTTCTATCTAATGCCTTTACTACTTTAGTGTCAAAATGGCAATTTTCATATACAAACTCCACAGTACTCCGTTTGGCTTGAGAATTTCCGTCATTTAATCTATTTAACTACGAATTTATATAAGACCCTTTGTACACAACGAGACGCGAGTCTCCAATACCTTACGACTTTGGTATCTAGGCGACTATTGCAATACAAATCCATACAGGTTCGTACACAGGCACGCGTCAATGGATACAGAAGTCGTAAGGTATCGGAGACTTCCAGAGCGTTGTGTAGATAGGTGCTTACTGTTGCTTACTAGTATCAATAAAAAACGTGAGTATTGTATGAACACACTTGAGAAGTGCTGATTCAGAACTATCACGGAAAAGCACGAAATCACGATAACAGTAAAACACGCAAACATCGATTTAAATTCTTTATTTTGATAAATCAACCTTAAAATGTAACAATTAGATACCAAAATGCATTGGCAATGATTTCGCCGCAGCATTGTCGATATAAAAAACATTAAGAACATAGAAAAAATAAAACAATAGGAAATTACTTTTATAACGGTCACTATAAAAGTTTAAAAACAAAAGAAAATCGTTTAACGTGATTTATAAAATCTGAAGAATCAACTAGGTACTTAATTATAAAAATTAAAAAATCAACAGTCTCTTGTATTAACTTGTAAGGCTCACTGTCCTTTTTATAAAAGTCAGCCTTTTTTAACTAGTCTCTGAGATTCTTAAAGAAATAATCTAACAGGCGGTTCAATAAAAAATATCTCTGATTATACTCGTAAGTCTTAATCAACATTATTGATACAAAATAGGAACAGTTTTCAGGAGATATCCTGAAATATTCTAGAACTAAGACAACTTATTCTATCGAATAAGGACGAGAAAAAACAGATACACGTACCATTGTACCATGTATACCACGTACCATGGTACCATTTGTATCTAAATACAATCTTACATTTATGAGATGACTCTTAAAATTAAACATTTGTAAATATAACCTACAGTATGGCACACATAATTTTAGGAATATGAATAGTACCAATGAAAAAAAATAAAAATAAACGACAGAAAATCATGATGCATTCAAAATGGCGAACAGCGGCCATTTCGGATTTTCTATGACGGTCAATCACTCTAACAAATTTTAGATTAAAATCATGGATCTAATTGGTATTGAGATCTGATTAATGCAAACTTGGCTACTTAACATACCATTACAGATTTGTAGTACATTTATGTAGATGATTAAGAAGTTAAAGTTGTACTAAGTTACAAAATAAAATGACTGCTAAGAGATTTAAATGTACAGACGCCAGCACATCAAGCTACCACAATCTGACAATTTTTTTTATAGATTTTCAACCATGTCACAATACTGGAAGATTAATGTTCGATTTGGTAAAATTTGACAGATTCAGGTAGGTTGACCTGCTGCCATCCATCTATCATGGATCTACAGACGTATGTATATACGTCTGTAGATCCATACTAACGCTTTTAACATATCGACGATGAAGAGTCAATAAATAATAACTACAAAAACGCAACTTTACAGGAGGCGTAAAAAACGTTTCAAGTCCGTTTAATTATTTTTTTAGTATATTTGATTTTTTAAATGTTTTATGTAAACTGACTACAACATTATGCTTATGACTACAATATTAATATATTAATCAATGATTTTATTAGTTTTTAGAGATATTTTTGATAGATTTTATTAGTATTTGTTGCCATCGTAAATGACGTAACACCACTTAGTATATATTGCAATAATTGTTTATCTTGCAAAATTAATAAGAAACAGACCTAAGATCTTTGCCAGCATGTGCATTACTCTATTCTACAATAAATAATGCAATAAAACAAAAATGGCCAAAATGTTAGATATTATATATTGACTCTTCATCGTCGATATACGATTATAGCCAATGTTCAGTAGCTCATAAGGCTGACACTGCCTTTTACGTTTAAAATGGCCCAAACTGTGATGCTAATATCAATGAAATTCAAAATATTATGAACAGGACAACGTGATCTCAAAATAAACGCGTTGGTTCGACCCAATCTTAAGGAGTATAGCTATGAAAAAAAGTAGGAAATAAGAAAAATTATACACATAACACAGTCATGGTGTAAATATAAACATAAAATATGATTTCAAGATTACTGATAACTCCGACGAGTTGGCCAGCCGATAAACTTGAAAATAACATCATAATTATTTAGAGTTGGATAAATACAAAATGTCAACGTACGCCTAATATTTTAGTCATAATGAAAGTAACTTAAAAATAAAACGTTGGATAATTCCACTCTTTCAAAACAATCGGCAGTAAAAAAAAGAAGAATGTATAAAAATATTGTCGTCCACTTTGTTCCACAGGTTGGCAGAGGGAAAATCCATAAATTATAGCTGAGAGATCCATAAAACCTCAATTAAAAATCTTCACCGACAAAGATATCACTATACTATCCAACTCAGGTTGGCCAACAACAACTTTAGTCGGCGATCGTATGACCAACTCCCTATTCAACAATTTCAAGTTAGCGCTGTTAGGCAATAAATCCATTTGTGACAGTTGCAGCTTTAAGCAATTAGGGTTATTGTCGTATGGCATGCAGGGAGGTAGATCTGTTACTACCCCGGTCCAGGTGAATGGTTCTCCAGTTACTTTGTTGTAGATCGTCATGCTGCCTGTTTTAGGGTCGTCCGGATCATATGATATTGTCTGTGGAAGAAAAATTGGAGCAGTGTTTGGTGCAGTTCAAAATATCTGCAAAAATTGAACTGTGGATATTCTAAAATGTATCAGAGGGTAAATAAAATCGAGAGTATATAGCTAAAACCAAATAATTGTGCAGTAAAGGTTTTCGGGAAAAAAACGAGACGGCAATGGTTTAACTGTCAGCAACACTAGCATGTCCGCGGCTGTATTAAAACCGCGCGACCGGCAAAGTAATTCAAACTCTCGTTACGAGTATTTTAGACATATTTTTGTTTGTAGTGGACACGACGATGCTCTGTATGTGAATAACGGGGGAGGTTTTTTGCGACTTCTTCAGGAGTGAAGTATCTGTTAGTACCTATCAAGTGAAGTGTTAGAATCCTTTTTTTATCGTGGTAAAATTGTCCAATGAGTCTTCCGTCCCGTACTGTCAGTCTTGGACTATAATCCACAGTGATCCTTCAATAGTCCTTTACGTTCCAGGGTCACGGTTACCTAATAAGGCAGTCCCGCGACCCCGGCAGGCTCTTGCCCTCTCTCCTCGTCAGATTGCTGACAGCTCTTTGATGCCCGCGTGGAAAACGACGCCTCGTCGACCCGGGCTTGGTTCATGATCGAACGGCGAGTCACCCATGACTCGTCATCCGCAGTGTTAGAATCCTAGGAATATAAATATCTATGCACATTTTTTGAAGGTAACTCGACGCTGCGCTGCGTGTCGCGTGTTCCGATCCCCGCACAAAATATTAGTTTGACCTATAAGTAGTTGTTCCGGCTCTGGGTGTTTGTGTATTTGAGTTTCTATGTTTGTAAACGCACCCAGGACACAGGAGAAATTCCTAATGGGGAGCAATGTTAAAAAAATAGTGCAGATTACTGACCGTTGGTTGCGGGACTCACGAATTATCGTGACCCCGGTACGTAAAGGGCTATTGAAGGACACTTTGGATTTTAGTCAGTACGAGTCTGACAGTTCCTCCCGCTCTGCCCCGGGTAGGAGAACACATGTGATGATTATACCTACCACGATAAAAATAAAAAAAAAAACGACGGGTTGCACTCTGGGAGTGCCGGCAGAAGTGAAAACTTGAATAGTAATTGTTGGAAATATCTTGTGAACAGATTTTAGTAAAACTCGCAAAAATGGTTGACTTTTTATTTCAATAATTTTCCAATGTGACGTACATCTTTTATAAACAATGTTACCTAGCAACGAATGTATCCAGCATACAAACTTCTTTAAAAGTAATAAAGTCACACGAACATTCACGCAAGCGCCCTGCGCCGTCCTACGCTTTTTCGATCAGGGTCACGTGTCCTGACGCGAGTGTCCTGACGCGAGATTAAGATTTTATACCCATTACAGAAAAGTGCTCAACGCCGCTAAAGAAGTTTTCACTTCAAAAAAGGGTACTGACCGACAGCGTCGCCATGAAGTAGTCCGGGTCCTCGTACTTGGCACTGAGCACGTACAGCGCGCCGCCGAGCTGCAGCACGTGGCTGAGCCACAGGCGCCGCGCTGACAGCCCGCCCAGCGTGTACGACGCACTGAACTCGTTCGACGAACACTCCACTATCTCTGATGAATGGTCCTGGAAAGAGAAGTACGAGGTCATCATAGTCATCGTTGAGGCGAAAAAACGCATGAAGTTCTCCTACAAGCTACCGGTCGAGCGATACGACTAAAGTCTCATTTAGACGATGCAAGCACTGTCATGCGAGTTGCACTGCGGACTTTATAGGTGTGCGGGATTGATCCAGGTATAATTTCGGGAATGATGAAAAAAACTACGTTGCTTGATGTGATCGCGCAATATATTGATAAATTTCTTATGTGAAGGTAATCGGTCTATTAAAGTTAATAAATTAAATCGATTAGCCGCAATCTACGTGACCTCAACTGTGAACTGAGAATTTCAGTAGGCAGTAGATCAAACAAATACCGCAAGGTAATGAAACTCGCATGCGAGTTCTTGCTCCGTCTAAATGAGGCTTTACGTCAAGAAACTCGTGCGTGCGTCACTTGTTTCTTTTGTATGACTCGTGTCGTGACATAATTTTAATGGCCCCCGTATTCGAGCTTGTCACGACACGAGGAATCAAACACATCGCATGGACTTTAATCGCCTTACCACAAAAAGATTAACATCTGTTAAATGCTTGTCTAAAAAAAGTGTAACTGCAAAACGACCCTTATATCAACGTAAAATGTCGTTTTGACGTTGTCAGTTTTTTTTGACAAGTGTTCAACAGATGTTTAACTTTTTTTTGTGGTAAGACAATAAATCTATTCTAATATTATGAAGCAGAAGAGTTGGTTTGTTTAGTTGAACGCACTAATATCAAGAACTACTGGTTGGATTTGAAAAACTATTTTTGTATTGGATAGTCCATTTATCGAGAAAGGCTATAGGCTATAAACCATCATGGTACCACCAATAGGAGCCGAGCAGGGGAGGTGAAATCGCGGGGAACAGCTAGTGTTCATATAAATGTCTACCATTGCGATTTATTAACGACATTTCCCGTTAGTGTAACCCCAGTACATTGTACCAATCATTGTCAAATGTTTTGTCATCAACAACTTTTTCGTACCACTTGCTCAAAAAAGTGTCATTCTATGCTTCAAAAATCGAACATAACGATAGTCATTTTTAATCTGTTAAAAACAGGGAGAGAATGTTGTACTGAATTTCATTCATCCTCTAGGGAGAGAATGTGATTTCAATTTGGAATACTTACCGAAATTTATACTGAACTACATCTGTGTTTACACCATTGAGTTTGTATATAAAGCATTACACATCTTTTTGAAAAAGGAATACGTATTTATTATGCAGTTATGATTATTAAACAAAATTACGAAAACCGAAGAGGCCGTATGAGCTTGATGCCTTTGCGTTTCCGACAAAAAAAAATGTAGTCTAGGAATTTGCCGCGTTTTTGTTTTCTTCAAATAAAACCTTGAGTTTATTTTATTTTTATAAATAAGTTAATGTTCTAAAAATGCGTAACGATGTTAAATCAAATGAAACGCAAGTTCCTCAGACGCAAGAACAGAGATATACTCAAATTAACTCATCGACAATAAATGTACCAAACAAAAATGTAACTCTCTCTATCAATAATTGGACCAATGTTTCGAATGTTAACTTTTACTTTTAATTGTCATTATTTTCAATAAATGCTTATCTCATATTATTATTGAGTTCATTTTTTCGCAAATGGTACGAAAAGTAGAGTATTTTCCTCGGTGATAAAGCTGTCTTAGTCTTGGGTGAACTTAAATCCCTCGCTACACTCAGGACTCGTCTTAAATCCCTCGCTTCGCTCGTGATTTAAGTTTTTAACACCCTCGCTACGCTCGGGAGTAAACCTCGAGTCCTTCGTTACGTTCGCGATTTAAATCGTCACCCGCGACAGAAGACACTGCTTTATCCCCTTGGTTAATAATCTACTATTAATAGTGCGGACACGAGGTTTCCGATAGCAGTCGACATTTAAATCAATGTTGTCATAATGCTCTCTAATCATTAGTCTATATTAAGCTGGTAAAAAAAAAATTGGAGAATTTAAACCGTTAAAGTTGCGTGTAATATATATCACATACCTTTCTAATATGGTACTCGAGGATAATCTTGGGTCCTGCCCAGTTGCATAGAATGCACTGCATCCGTATGTCCATTCCCATTCGCTCCATGTAGTCCTGAAATGGTATTAATATAAGGAACGGTTATAAGAACAGGGAACAATAATGCAAAAATAAACAGTGGCTTAGAGAATTGGCTCAATATACAGCTCTCGCTTTATTGTTGCAGATTGTATTCAAATATTTAGAAGACCTATAAGAAGATAAATTTTGTTAGATTTATTGAGTTTTTATGAAAAAAAATTCTTAGTCACAGCCAGCGTGTATTTGAGTACACCTGACTCCCTAATCCTTTTGGGATTGTGTCATTTTTATTCGACTTCCAAGAAAAAGTTGGGTTTTATGTGTTACTTTTTGGTAAAAATAGTTAGTAAATAAATGAAACTCACCCCATCCTGGCTGATCAACTCCAGTGCATCCTCAACCATCTCAGGTATAGTGACGTTAGCACCCAACTCCTGCTCCTGTGACGTCACCGTCTCCACAGAGGAACAAGAACGTCGGTAATCCAAGTCTACGCCTGGAACATAGGTTTTATGTGTACTTTACAAAATAAGTTTTAAATTATCAACATGGCCGCACAACCAGCGGCCGTATTATGACGTCTTAAAACCAGATTTGTTCCAGTGAGTGAACGAGGTGGCGCTAGACGACTTGTATAGCTCTATCTCTTTCACTCACTGGAACAAATCTGGTTTTAAGACGTCATAATACGGCCCCAGGTCGCGGCCACCAACAAAACGTATACAACTCTTCAGAGTATCTTATCTGTTGTTCGCCTGGCTGCGGAACCACACAAACATTTTTTTGGCAGCACGACTTGGCAGAGCGGCCAATAAGGACATTTGAATAGGACTCTAAGTGCGGTAATACAGAACTTCACTCGATACTCAAGCATTATTTTAAGCAACGCTTGAGTCTTGAGGGACGTTCTGTAATACGGGTCTTAGAGAGTGTACTCCATATGTGTTCGCATTTCTTACCCCATTTCCTTATACCAGACTCCTATTTACTAAAATCCATCGTGTCTTTCAATCGCTGTTTACGTTTTGGCGACCTAGTGTAGTTAATACTCCCTACGTTTGCTTAAGACACGATAGTTAAATATTTGACATGTTTATTAGACTTTTTTTTTAGCCTGGTAAAATCATCAAATTAGTCCTCCCATCCAGGGCAGGGCGGGAGGGACTGTCAGCCTCGTACTGACTTAAATCCACGGTGTCCTTCAATAGCCCTTTACGTTCCGGGGTCACGGTAATTCGCGAGTCCCGTGACCCCGGCAGGCATGTTTATTACACTTAAGCAGGTAATGCTATTATTTGGGGTTTATATAAACATTCTTACCTTTGTTACCACGATCGTGATAATGAAAGTTGCTGAAGAAGTCGTTAGCTCGTGCTTGCACTTCATCGTCATTCATGAAGAATGGCTGCCCCTCATGCGGCGGTGCTGGCAATACAAGACTCGATCATTGAAGTTACATATTTTGTAGTATAACTCACGCAATTTTTACCTTTAAGGGGGTAGGCGTTTACCACAGAACGTCACTTAATATGGTACTCTTTAGGTGAAAATTCTGTCTCCTTCGAACTCCTCTTCCCGGTACATCAAATTGAACAGGGGCATGGAAGAGATCATTTCCAGTGCTATTTTTTACGGTTTAAAAGTAGTGACCACTTTTGGTGTTCAGAGGCAAAAAATCCCCAGAGATTGAAATTTAATTAAAGATCAGGAACGTATTTTACATTTGTTTAACATTTAAAATGTTTCAATTAACTAAATATCAACTACTAGGCTATGCAAGACATGGTATTCACTTTCTGTTTCAAGCCAGATTGATCATTAGGACTAAAAACAAAAGCTATTTTGAAAACCTAAGGACAAAAAGTGATAGCTGAGACCAGAATATAATTCACACGCCTCCAGTCTTTAGAACGAATCTTTTCATGAATCATTTTGATTGAACAGTAAACAACTGTTTGGAATTTTAAACACTCTTACTCCAATTACTTCACCTCTGAAATCTGCACTTTAATAACAACCTTTTTATTACGACATTAATGATCACTGTTATTCTACCTTAGAGTCTCTCTACTAAACACTGGAAGCATGTAAATTATATGTGTTAGTAGAAAAGAAGCGTAACTCACAAGCAATATTAAACAGGTTGTGCACGGCGGTGGAGGGCTGCGCCATGCTGGAAGCAACATGCAAGCTGTAAGCCTCAATCAGAACACCAGCTTGGTTTTATGACAGCCTAGTAGAAAGCCGTGCGAGTTGCAATGAAGTTTATATTGTGCTAGTGATTTAGTAAATGATTGGAGAGTGATTTAGTAAATGTATGGATGTATATGACGGTTTTTAAGAAGAGTGCATTAAGTACTGTTTATTTCAAAATTACATGAGTAAGACGTTTATTATGTTTAGGCATAGGAATAAAACAGTTTACTGTTAACCTCTCGGGCGATTTATAATTGAAAATGATAAAAATCAACGTCCAATGAGCGACTGTCTGTTATGTACAGACGTGTGTACGTAAGGCGCTGGGGCGTTTTCGCTTATGTACACCCGGGTGTACGTAACGCGCCCGAGAGGTTAATTTGTAGGAGGGCACTTGGAGATAGTTTATGTTGGCTGAGAATTCAGAAATTTACCAGAATAAGACTACAATGTATGTCTTATAAGCCACAAGGGCTTTGTAAATCTTTTAATTATGTTTTAAATCCATGCCTTTGCAGAGCTTTAAAGTCCATGCAGCAAGTATTCCCAAAGCAATAAAGGCACCAGAGATAAATATTGCAAACGAAACTTTGAAAAGAAATTACAGGCTAAGTAGTTTCGGTTTCTGCACAGTCTATTCATTGTAGTTGATTAGTGCATCGTGCGACAGAGATAACGATATATGAAGCCGCAACAAGCCTACTATCCCTTTCCCTTCAGTTCACCCAAAAAAGCACTCCTGGGCAAAGGCCTCCCTCCACTCCTTTCACTTTTCGCAAAACCGTGCTTCCTCCAGAAAACTAAAGAATTTTTTATTGTGCTGTAAACACATCTGTTTTGCCCTCTGGCTGTAGCTGAAGAGACTGTCAAACAGGAGGGACTATAGTAGTTAGTTTTAGCCCACAATCGCTCATTGCTAAGCATAGAAACATTTTACTTACGCAGTAGAAATAACAGGGGTACAGTAAACAGTACGAGTGTTAGTCGTATTGCATATACGTAGTGTCGGCTGGTGCTGTAACTTCAAGTTGTATATCGTCTCCAGACTGCTGGTGCCTTGGTATTGGACACGCGGGTCTGGGATGTAGGGCGGGATTGAAGCTGAAATTAAACATAACAATAATATATTCGCGGTGATGGTGATGTAGACTCGTTGCTTTAGAGATCGCAAGGACAACTATTGTACAAGAAGTTTTCAGTTTGTCTGCAGATTGAACCAAGTGTTATTAAAGTTTTCAATCATTGTATTCCATCATGATATGATAATGTGGGTTTCACTTAAATATTATGTTTGTTTATGGCAATGGGATGTTTTTTATTACATTGAACTTTTGCCTAATCTTTTGGGGATTACAGGCATAATATCATGATTTGCATTTTGCTGAACATTTAGAACTATCAGTCATTTATTGTTTGGCAGTTCATCAATGTCCAAACACCACATAACTGTAATCCCCAAATGGTTAAAGCAGAGGTGTACTCCCAATAATTTAAAGAAAAACTCACCAATTTCAGGTTCATTATCAACTTGCACATACAGCGGCTGAGTAACATCTCCATTATAAATGCCACTAAACTTGCTGAACACCTCATTTATCTTCGGCAGCCTAGTTTCCCCAGCATCATTGTCAATAGACTTGCCCGTTTCCCTGCTTCTCCGCAAACACCTGACCTGTTCAGCTCTTATCTTCTTGTGGTAATACTCCCCGTCAGCTGAATTATTCTCTTTAGAAATATTTGACAAGGTCGTTTCATCACAGCTACTGCTGGAGCTGAAATTGTACTGAGGCCCTTGTGTTGAACAATTTGTTGGTAGAAAGATGTCGTTCGGTGATAGTTCTGTTATAGTCACATTACATTTTCTGTTAGCAAGATTCTGAGCATTTTCCGAAGCATTTGGGGTTCTGATAACTATATTTGGAGTTGTAGATGGTCTGCTAAAGAAACTTGGGGTTTTGTCACTTCCATTTGAAGATCTAAACGTAAAATTTGAACTCAGATCATTGATAGAAGGTCTATAGTTCAAACTAGAGTTGTTATCACTGATGTTCGATGATCTGTAGCTTTGCAAAGCCATGACTGATGGTGTAGTACTACATTTCTTCAACAAGGACCGATTCATATTCTCTGTTTGTGTTTGTCTGTCGTTAAAGTACGGTAGTGGTTTCTGAATAATGGCTTTGAGTTTGGAGATACTGCCATCAGCCCGTCTTACTGCTACGCTTGGCAGTCTGATATCTTCTGGTTGGAGGGGATAGACGCCACTGAGTCTGCGTTGTCGCTTGCCTAGTGGAGGGGATACATTCTGTAAAGGGAACATGATTATGAATGATTTGAATTTTTGGTGCTGCGAATTAAATAATAGAAGAACATCAATAAATGGACTATACAACCAATAGTTCCTTAGATAAGCACATTCAATTAACAAAAACTGTTCAGCTTTGTAGTATATACATATTAAGTATAGAAAGGCTTTTATAATCTTGTGTTTTTGAATATTTTTTATTTAATATCAGTACTTGTAATGTTAAATTAAGATGATACAAAATTATTTACAAATCACTTTATTACTCACCGCACTCCTCGTCACTGGCACCAGTGCTCCTTCATCCTTCAAGCTCTGAATAATCTGCTTAGCATAAACCCTACCAGCCTTCCTCCTGTTTTCTTCAGTACTTATTATTTTAACCCTAGTTTCATTCCGTTCATCTGAATCTGAACCTTTTAGAAAACTCATTAAAGTATTATTCAGTAAGTAGCTTGGCTTAGTAAGACGATTGGAGCTGCGTAGTACTCGGTCACTGCTAGAAACTGGGATACGTCTAGATGTCACTGTCTGTGTGTACTTTATGGGGGAATTTAACAAGGAATTGTATTGTATGATGAAATGGTTGACTCGCTTTGGTGTTTTAGTGATTGGTGGAGACTGGCCATTGCTGGTTGATGAGATCTCTGGGCTCTGCTGAAAGGGGAAGATAATTTATTGGCTAATCTAGGAATTTGTTTTTTATTATGTTTTTCTGTTTTATAAATCCAAAGGTTCGTGAGGTTGGATAGATGGCTGGTACTGTTTCACACAAAGAGTCCTTCATATAAAAATAGTTTATAATCTCACATGGCCATTTTCAGCGAGCGAGTCGCAGGCTTATGGACTGCGAGTAATGGGTATCTTGCCGTCCAATTAAAGATCAGGCTGAGTCAACAGATCGTAGTGTTACAACTATGCCTCAAAGAGCTGTCAGCAAACTAACAGGCCCCAGACAGGACCACATGCCAGGGTCTGTCTTGTGACATTGGAATGGATAAAGTGAATTTAATCCCCTGTTTTAGACCTGCAATCAAGTCACCTGATCATTTTTCCTCTTGCGGATCTTAGGTACCTTTCTGCGTACCAGCGCATGTTGCTGTTGTTCCTCACGTATGTGTAGCACCAATGAATTGAGATCACTAGGAGTACCGTAATTCTTTGTGTTTATTAACTGGATCAGGTACACTTTCTGTAATGTTAAGATTACTTATGAAAATACATAAAACATGCTTTGTCTGCTTTTTAAAGAAATAAATGAGATAAGACTATGACTGAATATTGATTTTAAGAATTTTGTTTGTAAATTCTGGCTACCTACTTGTGTGGTTTTTACTGAATAAGGTTCCTTTAATTTATTTTATACTAGCTTTTGCCCGCGACTTGTTCGCATGGAATAGAGACTTCCGACAGTTTTTTTTTATTTCTTTTATTTTTTGTAATAAAAACTATCCTATGTCCTTTCTCAAGTTCCAAACTATGTCTGTACCAAATTTCACACAAATCGGTTCAGTAGTTTAGGTGTGAAGAAAAGACAGACAGACAGAGTTACTTTCGTATTTATAATATTAGTTTGGATTTGGATTTGGATTAAATTAGAAACCCTTTTTTAAGGATGGATTTAGTAAAAAGTTTATACCACAAATACTTGGTACATTTTATTGATATTCCAATTTAACAAGAAAAATAACTCAATACTTACTAAACTAATAAACTGAAATAACACAGTGAATTGAAAACCAACTAAAAATTATTCATGCTTTAAAAGTTCTCTTTTACTTTTGGTGGTTTAGGAAGGGCCACTTTAGCAGACTGAATGTTATGACCCCAGTTTTATTATTAGGCCTAAATGACATGAGAACAGATTTGTCAATTTTATTTAAACGAGGCTGTGTATATTCATGCGGCTCACAGTTTATTTTATAAAACACAACGAGGGTTTATTCTTAAAACAATGTTGATTTGTGTTGAGTGAGGAAAACAAATTGGAATTGTTTTGATGAACTTTTCCGACATGTGCTATCTTTGAAAAACTACTTAACATACATGTTTTACATACCTTAACATTGGACGGCAAGCCCATAGCTTTCGCTGTTTGTTGCAAAAACCTGTATGAGCATCGTTCTAAGTTTGTTTGGAAGATTTGCTCTTCGTCCCTCATGTTTGCGAATTTCCGTGCACCCAGCAATGCACTCAGTATCATTATACACGTTGCGAGATATTTTACAATCACCCACTATATTCACATAATATAGGCCGAAATTATTCACATCTTGTAACTTTGTTGAAATACCTTCATTGATTTTAAAATCACATTTTGATCGAAAACTTTGAATTTGAAGTTTGAAAAGTTTAACTTTCGGTTGCCGCAGTTGCCGGAAAATTATAAGAATTCACGTTCCATTTTCTTTGCGGTTTTTGGCATTCGCATTAGTATTTTGAAAATTATTAAAAAAAACATCATTTGGACTTTAAGTATGTGTGCTTAAAAATCTCATTTTATATTTATAGCTAATTTTTTAGATATTTTATAAATTCGAATATACAAATAGTTTTTTTTTTCAGAAGTATGAATGAGCCATCTTGCTGCGTATAACGTAAAAAGTTCCTTTCCTCTTCATTCCCTCATTCACACAACCTGTTTTAGAAAACCAACCGACGTCATAGTACCACCAATAATAAAGAGATGGCAGTAATTATTTCAAAATGAAGGCACTAGATGGCGGCCGAGGACTGATCAAGACAATGTCAAGATAAAGGTTTTTTAAATTCTATTTATTATCTACAATAATGTACACAACAAAAATGATTATCTTATTGATGGTAGGTGAACAGTCTTCTTGTCTTGTGTCTCCATTAGTCTTCGGAAGGGATGAACAGGATTTGTACTGAAAACAAATGAGGCAGGTTTAGTTCATACTTAGTTTTGTTTTTATCCGATTTTAAAACGGAGGAGGTTCTCAATTTATTCATTTTTTTTTGAAGTGAAAACTTCTTTTGTGGCGTTGTGCACTTTTTTTGGAATGGATAAAAAATGTTAAACTCGCATCAGGAAACGTGACCTGATCGAAAATTCGTAAGACGACGCAGGGCGCTTGCGCGAATGTTCGTGTGTGTTTATTACTATTCAAGTTTTTACTTCTTTTTTAAATTTATTTATGTAGATACACCGATTAGTGCAAATACTCCGAGGTTTCTGGTCCGAGTTCCTAAGTTCTTTTTTTTTTGTTCGATGCAGTTTGTGCCCATAAAAATTTATTTCAATTTGGTTCAGGAGTTTTTGTAGTTTTACAGTTGTATATTACATAGTTATTTGAACTTAAAAAAGAATATTTACCATGTTTATTATTTGTTTTGAGTTTTTGACCGGGAGGATGGGTCTCAACTATCTAGGGTTCTGGAACCCACTGGTACAACTTGGTACAATTATGTTAAAACCGGAAAAGTACGGAAATAAGTTCACGAGCGGATACAGTAAATTTTGTGTCGGGGACAGCGTCATCATTCATGCGAGTGAAACAAGTGACAATGGTAGTCGAACGCAAAAAGGTCAAGAAAGAGGGTAGATCGTTTTGTCTGCTCATAAACATCCACCCGCAATTATTTCAGTTTATCCGTGATCATGGCGCTTGCAACAGTGCCAAAATATCGGAAACTCAAAAACAAATAATAAACATAGTAAAATATACCTTTGAAAGTGTCAGTGGGTCGTCTTAGGGGCGGACAGTTCTAAATAGTGTAAATGACCATGTGTTTCAAAAGTTATACAGTTCTATACTGAATATTTCGGAAGAATACCTAGTTCTAGCTGGAGAGCTTACGTATCTAGACGCCATAACATCTTTGAACATTGCTGCCTTCTTTGTGTAAGTCCTATCTTTGTTTTCAATGTTTCTTAATTCGGATTCCTGAAAAGAAAACTTAGTTTTCAACAAGATCTTATAACAATGCAGACTATTTTTAGAGTGGTAAAATCATCAAATGAGTCCTCCCACCCAGAGCAGAAATGGCTAAAATCCACAGTGTCCTCCAGCCCTTAACGTTCCGCTCGTTAGTCTCGCGACTCCGGCAGACTTTGGCCTTCAAAGGGGAGGGCCAGTTATTGTGCTGACACTCTTTGAGGCGCGCGTGGAACACAACTCGCCGTCGACCTGGGCATGGTCCATGATCAGACAGCGAGTCAACGATGCAATGGCTTAGAATAGCTAAGGTACAGGCGCGAGCATATTAACCTAAGTACCCTGGAGGAAACGCCTGGGTTTCACCACTATACAGAACTCCGCCGTCTCCTCACGGAGGCGATAGGCAGCGTAAACCTCTCGTGCCCGGCATTGATTGAGGTTATGCTGCGGGTTGAGACGGAATGGGAAGCAGTCACCTCCTTCTGCTCATGCATGCTAGCGAAGGAGTAGGTGGGACGCGTGAGGGAGGACGACAACCTCCACCTCACGACCCAGCTGCCGTGAGAGACGCCCACAGTCAATAATAGTCCCTATAACTATTAAGGTTAGTTCGATACCCATTGACCCAAAAAATCGGTAAGGAAGGTGGACGAGGCCAAAGCCAAACCTTCGGTCAGACTATCTTCGACCTTTAGCCACCCAATGCTGAGTGAAGGTCTCTTCCAAATCTTTCCACTTCAGGCGCTCCAGTTTTTACCAGCCCCTTAAACGAGATCACCTGACTATTCCTGCGTGTCTATTATAAAGAAAGGGGTAGGTAGGTACGAAAGTAGCCCTCCCAAACTCACCAAGTGCCTCTCATTCTCTCTAATCTGACTGCTCAAACTGTGTCGATAGTCCATCTGCTTCATCAACTCTTGGTTGGCGTTGTCAATCTTGCGCTGTAGTTCACTCAGGGCCGTTCTCTTCACTCGTTCCATTCGCTCGCTCCTCTCTTGTTTTGCTCGTTCCAATTCTTGATTCCTGGTTTGAATGTAGCGTTTGTATTCTTCGTTAGCTTTCTGAAATACCAAAATTTTTGTTATGCACTCGCTTTTATTGAATTTGAAAAACTGTTTTTTCTATTCTCTTTTATATAGGTAAAATCCAGTGGACCATATCCTGTTCTGCAGGCAAGTAGTTGAGGTGAATTGACTTTTATCTCTCATCTCTCGCTATTGTCTCAGTTTCCCTTTAAATACAATCCCCCCATCATACCCTTATAGCTGACGTCATAATAGTAGATAACTTACCTCCATACACACTCCTTGTTTCTGCTCAACCTGTCAACAAATGCACCACAGAGATGCACAACAGTGCGTCTCTTTCTGCTATTCGTTACCTATCATATCAATTAGTTAAAGTGAATGACTGGGTGAGTGATGAACTGCCAATTGAATATGGCGTCCCCCAAGGCGGTATCCTCGGCCCAACCATATTCTTAGTGTATATAAATAACCTATGCAATACGGACATGACCAATGGGAAGGTGATTACATTCGCCGATGATACTGCACTACTCTTCTATGGTGACACTTGGGAAGAGGTCTATAGTTACGCCCAAAATGGTTTCAATAAAGTGTCTAAATGGCTCTGTGACAACATCCTCACACTAAACGTGGACAAAACCAAGTACATGACGTACACAATTAGAAATCAAGACGTACCAAACCTTGAAATTATCTCACACAACTGCAATAATTCAAGCAATAATTTATGTGATTGTCCACGTTTATATAAAGCAGATACAATCAAGTATCTTGGCGTAATCATTGACAACCGATTAAATTTTCATCATCACATTGACGCCCTAGTTCCTAGGACTCGTAAACTCATATATATATTTAAATCTCTTCGTCACATTGCTGACACCTCCATCATCAAATCAGTTTATTTTGCATTAGGCCAATCCTTATTAATATTGTATAACCTCCTGGGGTGGTACCGCTAAAACGTACTTACTGAGGTTGGAGAGAGCTCAAAGGGCCATTTTGAAAGTTAGTTCTTTCCTTCCTTTACGATATCCTACAGTGGATTTATATCAACGATGTAAAGTACTGACAGTTCGACAACTTTTCATTTTATTGACCGTCGCCAAGAAACATTCCGAACTTCTTTACGACCCAAAATCTTTTGAGGGTAAAAGAAGAAATACCACTGTCTGTGCAACAGCGAGATATAGGTCCAGCCTAGCATATAATTTTTATGGTTTCCTGGGTCCATTTCTATATAATAATATCAACCAAAAATTGAATATCTATCCCCTCACCAGAAAAAACTGCAAAAGGGAAGTTTCCTCGTGGTTGCAGAATATTGATTACAATGCAACAGAACTTTTATTGAAACCCTTGACTTGATCTTTCGATGACACTCACAACAATACACGTATACTTACAGACACACGATTATTCTTCTCACTTAATCCGCACTCATACACACACACACAATCCAATATATCTACGCTCCACCAAATCGACGTTAATGTATTCTTGATTTTCTTGACATTTGAAATATGTACCTTTTGAATTATCTATTTTCTTTTTAAATGTAATTAATTTATCAGTATTTTTTATTCTATATTAATTTAACTTATTTAATGTAAAATGTAATTTAATGTTTAAATCTAATGAAATTTAATTTAAAGTGTATAATTTAATTCATCTATTATGTAACTTAATTCAGCATTTCATTCAACTAATTTAACTATGTTTATAAATCTTGAACAGTGAATTTGTTATAAGTTATATGTCCGACGGAGGGTTAGCCTGGTGATCTGTAATACAGGTTTTACCTACAATAGACACCAGTCTCTGTGAAGTGATAACTTGTCTCTAAACTGTATATTTATAAATGTGATGAGAGAAATAAATTACTTACTTACTTACTATCATCTCGGCTACTTCCTACACCTCTGCTACTTCCTGCACAGCTGCCATTCTCTTATAATCTCACCAATAGGAAACTCGTTCTCTGCAATAGGTATCTCACCTACTAACGCGCTCGTTGCTCCTGTTCAACCTTTCGCAGATTATCATCTGTTTTGTTATGCATCTACTTCTGCTATACGTAAGCTATCATTTCTACCTCTTCCTGCACAACTGTCATTGTCTTATAATAGGAATCTTACCTCCTTACGCGCTCGTTGCTCCTGTTCAACCTGTCGCAGATGTTCATCTGTTTTGTTATGCGCTTCTTTCTGCCATTCATCTGCTATCATCTCAGCTTCCTGCTGCATCGCTGACCTTATTCTTTTCTCGCGGTTGTAATTATCAATACAGATTTGTTTCTCAAGTTGTAAGTTTTTCTGTAAAAGTGAATGTGGTAAGTAGCATTAACTTTAGAGTAGGCACAGTTTATACGACTTGTATCATGCATGTTTTTGGATGTTTTCTTGGAGTGCCGTATTAGTTCTCGCTAGTATCAATACTAAAGAAGGTAGATACCCGATTGACCAGTATTCTTTGTGCAGTCAGTTTCGCCAATAAAATAATCAGCAGACTTTTATCAACGGCGGAAGAAGTTAAGAATCTGAAAACGCATTTGCAACACTCGACATTTAGACAAGTATACTATACTTTGTTTTTTATAAACATGGATTTAGGATACTAATAAAGGTGTTAATTTACCATTTGCTGCCTATTCCTCTCTCTTTCTTTCCGTAATTCTTCTAGTGCTACTCTTATGGTGCCATTGTCTATCTCCCTCGCTTTCATTTTCTCGCTTCTTATGCGTGTCAATTTCTGTTCGTGTCCTTCAATGAAGTTCTTTCTGTTCAACTCCTGTTGGTCTTTCTTCTTTTTGATTGCTGCAATTTAGATCGTCATTAACTGTAAACGCGTAGACAACGTATATCATTGAAATAAATTCGACTACATAGAACTATAGCATAAGTTTACCTTCATAATGATCCTGTTCCATCTTCTTCTTCATTTTATCTAGCTTCCTGTTTTCTTTCTCCCTCTCCTGTCGTATGAGTTCCTGTCTCTTCTTGTTAGCGCTCGCTATTTGTTCGTCGTAACATCTCCGTCTTTCTAATGTTTCTCGTTGTCTTCTTTGGGCGGCTAATCTTTCTAGATGTTCCTATAAGTAACAGTTGGTACATTCGTTTGATGCCTCAATTTCGATTTTGTATGAACACTTGCTACCACTATGATGTTTTACCTTCCTGGCCCAGTAATAAAGCTAGTTAGTCTTTTAATACCTTTCTATTATAATCGTCCATTAAAACATGATGCCACATCATTTCTCTATCTTCTTCTTCTCTCTCGATACATCTCTTTTCTTCCATTTGCATTCTCTGCTGCTCTTTAAGACGTCTTTCATCTGCTTTCGTACATCGCATGCCTTTTGCTCTGAAACATGGAAGTATCTTTAGCTATCTGGTTGGAATTTTTACTCTCGGATGTGCTGGTTGTCCAACGATGTTTTTTATTACAATTTCGTTCACATCGATTGCATGAATTCAAACCCACGATCAGCTGTCTGGGTAAGAACCCGTACATCGCAGCCGATATCACTTGGGTCACCTATTATTTTACAAATCTATTATTTTTCTCAAAACTATATACTTAAAGAAAATTCAGTATAGCATTCCAACTATTCTGATACAGCCACATGCCAAGACTGAGTCATAACCTACAAGGCGGGGTCAATGCGGCTTGGTGCGCTACAAAATCATTATTGCGTTTCTATTTCCCCAAAATCTGCATAAAAGCGAACAAATCTAGATTACATAAAAGTAGTTCTTTACAATAAATACGTTATTGCCAAACGTGCTGGGCACCGAGCCAACAGCTCGGCCCGCGTTGTTTGCTCTGCTTAGCTGTTACTGTAAACGGTTTATTTTGTGATTTACGTAATGAAACTAATACTGTAAACGTTTTATTTAAAAAACTTAGGACTTGGTATTGCTTAAATGAATTTCTTACCTGCGGGAAAGTTAGACGACGCAAAAAAATAAAAATAATTTTGGAGAGGGCAAGTTAAACAAATAAGAGGATCGAAAACAAACATCGATTAGATATTGCGATTTAATTTTAATAAAGAAAAGAAAAATGGATTAAAATTAATAACTACACACATCAAAAGTGTCTAGGGATCAAGCATTTTTATGCGGATTTCTTGAGATTGAGATGTGGCTTTGTAATAAATTTATGATTTTATAAATTTATATGGATCCTTTTTGGTGCATTTCATAATTTGAATCAGGAACTGTGAATCAAATTCGAGTAAAAGATGAAAATCAGCTGTCAATATTTTCCCTATAAAAACATACAACGCATTGAAGACATTATTAGTGCTACTGTTTCCCTACTACTGATTAAAACCAACGTTATTATGGAGCGGCGACGTCATTTAAGCAGGGAAGAAATGCTCAGAGCCGTGGGAATGATAGAAGCTGGTTCCCGGCAACGTACTGTGGCTTTAGCTCTGAATACAAGTCAGAGTATTATCAGTCGACTTTGGACACGTTACCGAAGCACTGGTACCGTGGCTGAGCGCCATGGAGGACGGTATCGCTGCACCACACGGAGACAAGACCGATACATTCAAATCTTAACTCGAAGAGCTCCAACAATAACCGCCATGATGTTAGCCGTGAGGCTTCATCACTCTTCAGGGAACTTAATTAGCGACCAAACAGTCAGAAACCGCTTGCATGAAGTGAACCTTCATTCCCGAAGACCGCTACGGGTACCACCTATAGCAATGCACAATCGTAGGATTCGATATCAATGGGCTCTTGAACACAGAAATTGGGCAGAAGAACAATGGCGTTTCGTGTGCTTTTCTGATGAGTCTCGTTTTGGTATGAGACCGGATACAAGACGTATACGACACTGGAGAAGCCCTGGACGCCAACAGCGATTAAAATCCTGCCAGGAAGTCCATCCTTATAGTGGTGGAACCATCATGGTATGGGCGGGTATTTGGATCGGCGGAAGAACTGAGTTGATTTGGATCAGAGGCAACCTCAACGCTCAAATTTATGCTGAGACGATTGTATCAGACGTCATCGTTCCTCTACAAGTGCAAATCGGTCCCTTATTTCAGTTAATGCATGATAATGCACGACCGCACACCGCAAGAGTTGTAAGACAGACTCTCGCCGCAGCTAACATCAATGTCCTGCCCTGGCCTGCTCAGTCGCCAGACTTGAATCCGATTGAGCATGCATGGGATATGCTACAGAGAAGAGCTCTGCCGAATATGGAGGGTATCCAGTCGCAAGAAGACCTTTTTTTGTTGTTGCAACGAACATGGGCGGCCATTCCACAGCGTGATTTGGATGAACTCATTTTGAGTATGCCAAACCGATGTTCTTGTGTTGTTAGTGTTCGCGGTAGAAACACGGATTATTAATTGTTTAAGTTACCCAATAAAATTTTAAAGAAAACTGTTATTTCAGTCTTTTTTTCGAACTTTTGTGTTAGTGGTTCAAATGTCAAAAATCCCTTTATTAGGAAAATGGCAAATTTCTTTATTAATGCAAAGGTGACTTGGTTTATCGTTACTGTGACAAACGAAAACACTTTATTTGATGAATCCTTAAAAAAATTTTTTATTAATATCAATCAGGAGAAAAGTTATTGCAAAAATATATGTTGATCCCTAGACACTTTTGATGTGTGTATGTGGGCAACGATGCCAATATCAACAATGAGGCTAACCACAAATACGTGCTCATGTAATCTATGACCAAAATATGACAACCGAATACCTAGCTACAGCTGCAACAGAAACATAAACACAGATTCGCACTTACATTTTCTCCCTCTCCAAAGCCTTCTGACATTCTCTTATCTTCTCTTTCTCAATCTCTTCCAGATATCCTTTGTGTTTCTTCTCTTTCTCCGCACAATAGCCACATTCTGCCATCTCCTGTTTCATCGCCAGTTCCTGTATGAATGCTTCTTCTTCCTCTTCTAGCAGACTTTTGAGCTTCTCTCTTCTGTGTCAGAGATTCATTTCATCTTGGTCTAACAATTCCTTAACTTTTTCGCCAGTTCTATTGATTACAAGTCTGAAAAGTATTGCATGATAAGTCAGTATTAGATCGCTATCTAAAATTACTTCTATACTAAGTATTGAACTAGCTTTTGCACACGGCTTTTCTCGTGTTATAGTCGAAAATTATCCCAAGTCTATGGATCGTTTTGTGTATTAATTAAGACACGGGTTTATGATGTTGCTCCCCATATGTGATTGGATTTTCGCCCAACTAAATTGTAGCCCATTTTACCTTGTACCAAACATACATACAAACTTTACCCCTTTATAATATTAGTACAGATAAATTCGCATATTTTGCATTTTCATGTCTTTCGTCCATTAGAGAAATAGTTTGTCATACAATTTATTAATTGTTGAGTCTAGACATCGTAAAGGTACATCGTTGTTATAAATTCGACTCTAAACAGTTGGATTAATAGTTGTAATCATGCAACAAGATAAATAGTTACTTTTGTAAATGCACTAGATCGTATTCCACGACGTCTGTCATCTTTTTCATGTCCTCTACATCGACCAGTGTCTTCATTTCCTTTCTTTGTCTTTCCTGTAAAGATGGAAAAGAACAGATTGAATAATAATGTGATCCAAGGACAGTCAGTTGTTCTGACAAAAATTGGACACCGGAGAAATTCACAGTATGGGACAAAGTTTAAAAAGAAAAAATACCTAAACCCAGGGGCAGACCGAGAGTTTGTGGGGACCTGCCTATATATATTACACTTAATTAACTAATTGCTATTTTAGGACCTGACTTTAAATTAATTAAACCGGCGTTTCGGACCTCGGGTCCCAACCCAAGTTCAAGTCACCCGACTCAAAACCGTGGCCCCAGAAAGCAATAGACAACCGAAGGTTTAGGGTGGACTTTTTGCCGGTAGGTAATAGTCTGATAGTCCCTTCCGCTCTATTCAGGGAGGGATCGCATTTGATGATTAAACAAACCCAAAAAAAAACATGGGCTATGGTAGTGTCTGTTTCTAAAGTTTTTAAACTAATACATGTGCAATGTTGAAACCAAAATGATAATAGAAAAAATATTAATTGGCAAATTAAGAAAAGCTCGATCGTGCCTCGTTAGCAAAGTGTTCATTTTACAGTGAGCGAAAAATTATAATGTCCACGATGAGTAAAATTGTTGCTAATCATGTCCAGTCTTTCACCGTGCTTTAGTGATACGGCGGTAACGACGCCCCTGATTTTCCATTGTTTTCAGTGGGGGCTTTTTTTTGTGGGCCCTTTATTTTCACGGGACTCTGGGCCCAAAAAGCCTTTATTAAATCCGTCCCTGCCTAAACCCCTGGATCTAGAAACATGAATGCTTATGACGGGTGTAGTGCCTGTAATGAAACAAAGTGGTTGTTTTACCCGTGGTAATCTTATACAAGTTTGTTGTTATTACTGTCGATGGAAAATTCCATCGTACTTACAAATTGAAAAACATAATTCCCATCAGTAAATTCCATCTCTCAGCGTATTACATAGAGGGATCGATACCACGATGACACGCACAAAATGAAAAATGATTCCTTAAAATGTGAGCCCGATATTAATTAGTATTAAGAGTCATTAAAATTCGTGAACGTAGAATTAATTAAGAAAATGCATTAATCTTCTTCATGGCAAGCTAATGTACATTATGTACAAAGGTATTTTAAGTTCACCGAAGGGTTTTTGGTTAAAAGGTTCATTTAGGTAGCATAGCTGTGTGTTGTGGGTATAATTAGGGACTTTTCAGAATACTAGAGGTCGTTCTATGACCGAAATTCGACCATAATTCAAATAATTTATTAATTAGAACGTTAATGAGGTTCGAATGTCAAAGTAAATAAGTAGATTTATAATCAGTGTTTGACTTTGAGTTAGCCATTTGACATTTGGTGTGTCAAACTTATGATAAAGAGTGTGCGAAATGTTGCTTTACTAATTTAATGTAGGTTCTTTTAGAGTATATTATACAGGGTGTCCCAAAACTCAACGTCAAGCCGAAACGGGGTGACAGGATTGATCATAACCATCACGAGAAAAATCTGAAAAAAAATCTATCCCATGCAGTTTGAAAATTATGGGCATTTTAAGAAAAACCTAGAAATGTGATCAAACTGTACCATTTTTCGGTTATTGTGGTTATTCTTTTTTATTTTTGTTCATTTGAACTTTGGAAACGTAATCCTTAATAACATTTCTAGAATCCCAATAAAAAATAATGACACAATTGCCTCAAGTTTCCGAGAATTGAGACTATTTGTTAAACTACGAATTTAAAATTTTCTAGATTCGTCGACTTTGACAGGCCCTCCTATAAAAAAAATGTACTAGAGTGCCTTGGCAAGTGGCATTAAAAGTTGGCGCATTTAATCAGAATTCTAAAATGGTACAATACTTGTTAGTTCCATACAATAGAAAAGAGTAAAAAAATTAAAACCTCAAGTAACCCGAATTTTGCTATCACATTTTACTCAGTTAAAATGTTTTTAATTCGCACAAGCTGTAGGTAGGTTCTTAATTTTAAGACAAAATGATGAGAGAGATGGATAATGGGTATGTTTGTCATGAGTGAGCGAGACAGATAGTGACGCCACTTTTACCAAAGTGAAAAAAAGTTAGTAAAATAATTAGGTTTGTTGGACTAAAAGTCAGATAGAGAAAAAACATTTTTATTACAATAATAAATAATAAATGTTCAAATTGTTTACCATCAGCCTCAATACAAGCCCTACATCTTCTTAAAAAAGATCTACTTATAAGTCGGGCATATCTTCGAGAGTTGATCGCCTCAGCTGCTTGAGAAATGCGTTCACGCAGGTCGGCTACGTGATCAATGGGCTTTGAGTAAACTTTTTCTTTGAGAACTCCCCAATAGAAAAAATCCAGGGGATTTAAATCTGGTGAACGGGCGGGCCACAAGATAGTGCCTGAACGTCCAATCCACCTTCCCGGATATTCCTGGTCAAGGAAATCTCTTACTTGCACTGCGAAATGCGTACCCATACCCATTATCCATCTCTCTCATCATTTTGTCTTAAAATTAAGAACCTACCTAGAGCTTGTGCGAATTAAAAACATTTTAACTGAGTAAAACGTGATAGCAAAAATCGGGTTACTTGAGGTTTTAATTTTTTTACTCTTTTCTATTGTATGGAACTAACAAGTATTGTACCATTTTAGAATTCTGATTAAATGCGCCAACTTTTAATGCCACTTGCCAAGGCACTCTAGTACATTTTTTTTATAGGAGGGCCTGTCAAAGTCGACGAATCTTGAAAATTTTAAATTCGTAGTTTAACAAATAGTCTCAATTCTCGGAAACTTGAGGCAATTGTGTCATTATTTTTTATTGGGATTCTAGAAATGTTATTTAGGATTACGTTTCCAAAGTTCAAATGAACAAAAATAAAAAAGAATAACCACAATAACCGAAAAATGGTACAGTTTGATCAAATTTCTAGGTTTTTCTTAAAATGCCCATAATTTTCAAACTGCATGGGATAGATTTTTTTTCAGATTTTTCTCGTGATGGTTATGATCAATCCTGTCACCCCGTTTCGGCTTGACGTTGAGTTTTGGGACACCCTGTATACCATTTTAGCTTTCTCCACCCCTCCTACATAAACTTTAATTATGCCAAATTTTAAACACCCCCGTCCGCGTTATTTTCGTAAAAAAACTAACTTAAAAAGTTTTCTTTTCAGATATAGGATATTGATAAGTTAAATTGACTTACAAAATCTTAGACGAGTTTGTAAGTATACATATAACTATAGTTAGGTAGTAGAAAACTTTATGAAATTATCATCACATTTTCGGCTTGATTTTGTTACTTTCCAGACGGTAACAAGACGACATATTGAGCGTGAATAAATAAGTAGAATTTATTGAAATGGCTTAGGTTACTTTCGTCTTTCGTCTGCCCTCTATAAAGTTACCTTTTATGTGCACTTTGCACGGCAACTTGCAGACTTATTAGTTGCCCTTACAAGGTTACGTCTGTCAGTTTTGTGCAGAGGCTTTACATGAAAGTTGCTCACGGTAAAATTACGAATTCAAACGGACGATAACCGCAAAAAAAAAATGGCGGTATATTCGCCAATGGATACACCAATCAATTGACATACTTTTTATGGATCAAAACGCTATTCCCACATATTATAACCTGTGATGTAACCAATTTATATTTAAGTAAATAAAAATCAAACGCTTCAGTTAACTAAAAAATAAAAGGTGTCTGCCCAAAATAAAGTATTTATTTCAAGTTTTTCTTTTCTTAAAATTATTGGTGAACAGTGTTAAGGCTGAGGCTACATTAGACAGCGATTTGCGATCTGACTGGAAGAGCGAAACAGATTACACGTGGTATCGCTGATGTACGGTGTAGCCATATACGTGAGCATTCATTTATTTGTTTTAATCGCTCATGTGTCGCAGATCGCGTCGCGGCCTAATGTAGCTTCAGCCTCACTGTCATAAATAGTGTATAATCACGATGACAGATCACTTAATGAAAACAAAATACGGGTTTCTTTTGTAACTTAATGTTAATACTTATCTAAATTGAGACATGGCTGTCTATTACCGCTTGCATTTATTGACCGCAATGAACTTGTCTTTAATCTTAAAATCATTAATTCATTATCTTCTTGCGAGAAAAATAATGAATGCTATCTCTTTTCCACATCTGACTGATCTGACTGTTAATGCTAAGCTGTATTAATTAGTGAGTAGACACCTATTGATTTAGAATACCAAACTATTGAATCATGAATGTTGTAAAAGCTTTTGGCAGCGGCTTTTACACGTGGATTTAACTAGTTAACTAAACAATACCGTGGTTGGTGAGGTTTTAGGCACTCTGCTAAAGCTAAGCCAAATGGAAAGGTTTTTCAATCTCACAGTCTATATTTATACTATGCGACTACAATAGAAACAATAGGCTATTTTACTCAAAAAAAACCGAAGTATAGATTATAAAGAAATATTAGACCCGTATTTTTTCTTTTGTTGCGTAAACCAAAATTCACAAAACGTCACTCGGTCAGTACAATTTTACAAGCATTATGACGTCACAAGCCCCCGCCTCGTATTTGGAAGCGTTTTATTTTTGTCAAAATTCATTAAAATAATAAGGAAAATGACTAATACATTTCCTATGATGTTTTGACAGCCACGTGTATGATAAAACTCATCGCTTACGTACAAACATAGGACCGGATCAATGTGCTCTTCTCTATAAGACTGCAATGAGCTCACCGAACTGTTCATAATAGATTTTTTAACTTAATAATCTAGAGCATAAAATTGAAAATCCATTAAAGTCAAACCGTAGCTTCAGCGTCGCCGCCACGGCACTGAATTTTTAGAGAATACCACTGTACTGATTGTGGTACCAACAAAACTGATGGATGGGTGCTTATAAGTGCTATGAGTGTAATAAAAACAAAAGACACTCACCTTCCAAAACTGAAAAGGATGTCCAAAATAGATTGTCTGATGTTTTTTAACATTTGTTTGTACTCCAACCATGTTATCACTATAATATTATTATTTTCACCTTACTATGACCGACAGACGCGCGATATAACTCGTGTCTCACGTCTACTTGTGTTCTTATTGATCCAACTGTTGCTCGGTGACGAATAACGAGTGTTTTACTAACAAAATAGGTACCAACGTATTTAATTTACGTTTCAAACGTTTTATTTTGAATCGAAAACTAATTATTTTGTGCCAATTTGTAAATTAAAGCAGGCGAAGTCTTTGATCTTTGATTTGAATTTTGTAGGTGATGTTTTTGAGCGAAATATGATATCGTTATTTTAGGATTGAGTACTTAGTTTTACGGAGTTTTTGAAAATCTATTTCAACTTTTAGGTTGGTGCTGGTTCCCAATTATCTCCTACTATGCGAGACCCAAGTTTATGACTCAAAAATGTTGGATATTGTTAGCCGAAACCGGCGTAAGTTACCAGGATCTCAATATTATTTAAATATACGAGCAATAATTTCATTAGATTGTGATGGGAAAATGAACAAAAATTTCATAAACACATTAATCCCTTTTTTTTGCGAGACTTTGAGGCGCGCGTGGAACACAACGTCGTCCGTCGACCCGGGCATGGTCCATGGTCGGACAACGAGTCGCCCATTACTCGCCGCCCGCATGCCCGCGCCTGCGGTGGTGTCTACCACTGCGATTGGGGTGGAGGGAGGATGCTGTCTACTCCCTCACACGGCCCGCATCCTCCTTCGCGAGCATGACTGCTTCGCAGAAGGACGCGACCGCTTCCCACTCCGTCTGCTCCGCAGCATGGCCTCGACCAATGCCGGGCGCGAGAGGTCTCCGCCCATCGCCGTCGTGAGGACACCGCGGTGCTCTGCCCAAGCGAGACAGTATTGCACCGTATGCTCCACGACAGACGATCTTCGCAGTGGTGACACCCAGGCGTTTCTTCCCTCCTTATCCGACACAGGTACCTCCCGAAACGCGTCGGAGCTCTTCCCGCCACTCCTTGACTTGTCGAGGCAGCGGGGAATGGCCCCGGCGGTGCGCCTCCACGCGCCACTCTTATTAACGTGGTCAAATCATCAAATGAGTCCTCCCACCCAGGGCAGAGCGGGAGGGACTGTCAGACTCGTACTGACTAAAATCCACTGTGGATTTAGTCCTTCAATAGCCCTTTACGTTCCGGGGTCACAGAGTCCCGCGACCAAGCACACACACATACACATTAATCTCTTGGGAAAACTTAAGAAACGATTAATGAAAACAATTAAATTACGGATAAAAGACATATATGGAAGAAGCCTCATGCTGCGCCGACCTCTAATGAAACGGGAAGAGAATGATGTTGACATTATTTTTCATTCCAACTTCGACACTGACAAACGAACTTAAAGTATTAAATATCCCGTGAATACTTTTGTATAGTAGATTCGGACTTAAAGGATGGTTTCGAACCCTGGAGATTCCGGAGTGTTGATGTCGATATCGACAGTAACATCGATACGCGCGGACGAAGTCCCGGGCGAAGTGCTTGTGAACCTAAGAGATCGATTCATTAGAAGTCAAAATAATCTGGTCAGATGGGATATTCTAGACCTATCCCGAATACAATGCAATGAAGTGGAGCCCCTCTGCCCCTCGGCAAATGACAGAGCTGTGCAAATGGCTAGGTATTGGTCGGATATTATTTTGAGTCCATCAAAGTGCAAAGAAGAAGAATTAGAAATTATCGTCACTCGACCCACTATGATAGCGAAGCCAGGCTTTCTCAAAGATCGCGGCGCTTGTTCCATATGACGGGGTCTAAGGGAGCAGGGGTTCTCAAATAACGCAACAAGGCCGCGTGCTTTATCACAGGTGCCCCTTGTGGGGGCGATCATCATAACTTATGACCCACGTCATACGGCACGTTGTTTTTCTGTTTTTCGGAAATGTAAACAGAGGATGGATAGAGACAGGAATTTTCGAGAGCAAGCGAGATATATTCTTTTTAGAATAATCAAGCCATTGGGTCACAACTCAATATTGATAGGATAATGGGTTTTTAAACTATTATCGCGCTTTGAGCGCGGCGATCGAGTCAAGAAATTCCGTAACGAAATTTAGATCATACAAATAAACTTAACTTTTGATTGTTTTTTCTTAACGTTTTACTTGATTGACGAGGCTATCCATAGCCTAATTAGTAGAGTAGCTTCCCATAGAGCAACGATACGATGATATTCTCGTTAAATATTCACGGTAGGCGATAATCTTTTTTTTTCATAAGTTGATAAAAATGCTATGCATTATCTTTACCGCAGCAGACTGCCACACGTATTTTTTTAATGCTTACCCCATTGTAGTAATAATTCCAGTATTGTAGTTGTAGGTGTGTTTACAAACATATGTCAACTCACATACATAAACAACCAGACCCGGAAAAATTAATTGTAGATTATCCAAATAGAATTGTTCCGTACGGGAATCGTCAATCAATAACTCAGTCACTGTGCCAACCACACCGTTGCCCAATTTGTAGGCAACCGTATTCCAAACAAACCCTTCTTATTAAATAACCAAACGCAAATGAAATCAGTTCACCAAAAAATCAAGCAATTATCTAACAGGAAAAAAGAAAGCCTAATTTACATTTTCGTGCAAGCAGAATGGACATGACTGTACATTTAGGGCACGAGTACAACCTCCAATGTACCCGGTGACTAGGCATGCACGATAGATATTTGTACAGCCATTTTACGATAGAATGATTCGCCAAATATCGTCTCGTCCCATTTCAACCAAACATCACATGTGTGTTATTGTTTTATTATTGCACAGCGTTAGGTGCTGTTACAGTCAGTGACATCAAAAAGTGCGTGAGGAATTTTTCTGTGTACTGAAAATTGTCTCGTACGAACGGAACAGTATGTATAATAATCCTGTCTTTAAATACAAGATTATTTTTGTATGTCTTTTTCCACTCCTTTTTATCTGTCATGCTTTTTATGACATTTCACGTACGATAAAATCCACTCATCCGAACTTTTGTATTGATATCGGCATTGTACAGACAGGACCACCCAATCTGTCAGATTTATTTAATAGATCTTTAACATTATCACAAAAGCAGAACGTTCATATTTTAATTGGGAAGATATGACAAATCGGGGTGGATGTCGTCTGCACCAAATTCATTTTATCGATTCAAAACATCTGCTCATCGCATCACTTTATATCGATACCGCGAATATTATGAAATAGTATCGTACATCACTAGTAGTGAGTATTCGTAGGGGTTACCACCCCTGCCCCCAGCACGGGGAGTGCACAGACAGATTTATAGCAGTATTAGTGGTTAATTTACTTAATAGTTCAGGTTCGTGGGGGCAGAACAACCAAGTGTTAAGACTGTGGTCATTCCGTGAATCATTCGCTGGATTTTAATGTTTCATTTCGAAATATGGTGCGACAAGGATCTTTTGGCTTATGACTATCTCTTAAGCCTTTTTCAAACAGGTTAGACAGGCGTGGCGAATACGAAGCGAGGCGTTTTTATTTGTAATGTATGGAATTGTTTGAATCCAGTCACATAGAAAAGCGAAAGCGATCCAATAGCGTGACCGAACCGATGCGAAGACGTGGGGAAGGCGTGTTTGCTCTGTTTGACGTCGTTCATAAAAAGTCAGCTAATACAACTGTCACGCCTCGGTTCGCTGCACCCAGTTTGACGTCTCGTATCGCTTCGTTATCGCTTCGGACTCGGTCCGGTTCGCTATCGCCTGTCAGTTTGACAAAGGCTTTAAAGCAGACAAGATTAAAACGTTTTTCTTTCTTTTTTGGTGTTATATCGTAAAATGAGTTTTACCATTCTCTGCGGTGAAGCATTGGAGACTGTTAAGTCAAACTCGTACTGATTTAAATCCACCGCCGTCCTTCAATTACCCCTTTCTTTACAAAGCCTTAGTAATTCTTTGTAACATTTCCGCAATCCTGGTGACAAAAGTAACCATCACACTAACAAACGAAGAACCACATACATGAGGAATTAATGAACATTATAATATGGCCTTAAGCCCATGCAATAAAATTGATAAATATTTACGTGTTGAATAGAACGACGGACTGAATTAAGTTAGTATTTTCATTGTTTTGACTAAAAATTCTCTCGATTAATGGATTGTACTTCTACATGAGGTGGACCACCACAACCCCGATGGCACTGGGTAATGTAACCCTTGCTAAGATTGGTATTCAGCATTTCGGACTACCGACTATCTGCAACGATTATCAAAGGACTACAAATGACAGCCGAGACCAACGGCTTACCAAGCTTTGCGAGACACGCAGGAAAAATGTAATCGATGGTCACCCATCCAGGGAACCACCTAAGCAAGTGTGGCTTAACCTTGAAGTTCAATACGCTGGTATTATTTAACCACGAGCTCTTGTCAAGCCTTGACTAATGACAATACTTTGATTGTTTTTAGAAGTTATGTTTAAAGATGTACAGCAGTGTGCCCAGCCAAGCTCAACAATTACATGTATTTTTAGTCTTAATTAATATTAATTAACTGTTCATATTTACGTATCTGCCTACGTTATATTATATTAAAGCAAGGTAAGGTATTAATTATTTATGTGCGAGCCTACTAAAATACCCGTTTCTATTTTAGTTAGAGTACCTTTGCGAGTTTATCGATCAACAAATCTAAAACTGACTAAGGTGTGCGAGTGTGAGTTTCTAATCTAATTAATATTATTATGTTACTTGTATCCGTGCGCGGTTTTCCTCGCGTTATCGGTGGAAAATATCCCAGGGAAATATATTTAAATAAAACATTTAATGCATAATAGCTCCCCTTTGATCAATGAATTTTCGCAATTGGATCAGAATGTCCGAAGATTTTTGGAGACAACCTATTTACCGCTGTGATATTTTGTAATATCGGTTTTTTCGAGCTGTTGACCATTTTGATAAATGCTATAAGTATTTTAAGTCAGTCAGTTTGAATCTGATAGTCCTTTCTGTTCAACTTGAGCAGGAAGAGTCTTCTGATGACTTTTAAAAATAAAACATGGAGTCGTAATTGTCAGATTTTACAGTTAGTCCCAATGTAAAAGTTGAGCGCAACGATATGATCCTATACTATTAAACGAGCAATTTTTGTATTTATGTAGGTCCCATGTCTGGGAAAATTCACTCATAAAGATTAACACGAACAAATGTTTCATAATTTCGCCACGCGATCTCGGCGTCTAAGTAGCCCGATTCCTGCCGGGGTCACGGGTCTGTACGAATTACCGTGATCCCCGTACGTAAAGGGCTATTGAAGGACACCGTGGATTTTAGTCAGTACGAGTCTGACAGTCCCTCCCGCTCTGCCCTGTGGGAGGGATTCTCATGTGATTTTACCTCGTAAAAAAAACAAAAAAGTTCCCCGCTTTGTTTAAGCGTTGACTTTCATGGTGATGACCACGGGAGCACCACAGGTAAACATCGGTTTTTTCTTTTCGTTTTGTTATTTGTTTTTTCGAGTTTTTTAACAGACTTCAAAAAAGGAGGAGGTTCTTAAGTCGTATTTTTGTGTTTTTTTTTTGGTTTTTCTATTTGCAACCGAGCGCGCTAGGTCGACCAGGCACTGTTTCTAAAATAAGCTAAGGTTGCATGTACACTGTCACACTCGCATTACCTCGACGTTTCTTGGCTATACCGTATCACTGACAAAAGAATGAGAATCAACGTATGATTTGTAATCCAGAAATAAAATATCGCAGTTGCAGGATGACTCAGATATTTTATCACCCATATTCCTTAAGAAATAATGCTTATTATCGTGTACTTGTGTAACCGAAGGTATTTTACCTGGAGCATTTAATTGGCAATTGTAACAGGGCTTACTAAGGGATACCTAGGTAAGTCTGTATATTAAATAAGGGAAATTGGATTATTCAGTAGGTCCCTAAGAAATCCCTTCTTATCCTTTAGCATAATTTGATTGTACTTTCATGAGTACGGCGCTTAGTAGATCTTGGATATGAGAATTTTGACAATCTACATTCAAGATAGACGTTTTATGCTTGAATATAATTTAAGGTAAAAACGTTTCAAGTTCAGTCGATCCAAAAAGTACAAAAGTGATAGTCAAGTGTCGTTTTCTACAAAAACTTCACTACAGTATTTATTGTACAAAGCAAAGGCCAATGAATACAACGCCGTAGTAAGTACTAAGTTGTTATGTTAAGTGTTCCCCACTTTGTCCCCCAACAATATCTTTGAGTGGTCATCATTTCCCAAACGTCGTTTGTTTCAGCGCACCCTTGAGTGCTGACCTACCCTTGATAACAATCGTACATAGTTCAGCTGACGACTCCACTATACAATTTCTCCTTAATTAATTTACATTAAATTACCGTCCTAGATTACGGCATTTCTGCCAAAATTGGCATCTATTAAGTATTTTATGTGAAAGTCGATGAAATGGAGGATTCGTTGCGTGCTTAGATTCCGTGAACATGAGATTGTATCTGACTAAGCGCTGCATATTTGCATATTTATGAGATGTTTTCGTGTCTTACTTAACTGCTAGGAAGAGGAAATATTGCTGCTAATTTTGGTACATTAAACGACGTCTGGAAGTGACACGTCTAAGATTTAACACCGGGTTTGCGAACTCCCACGTAGTACGGAATAAGTAGAACAAAACTAACAACAACACTTCCCAACTAAGTTTCCTCAGTTGGAATGCCAAGAATGCATAACTGTACATCAAGCTTATGCGTAGGTTTACTTAGATAGTTGTAATTTCACATACTTAAAACTACTCGAGAGGGAACAAAGCCTCCTTGCCTCATAGCCGCCTTTTGTTTAAGCACAAAAGATCCCAGACGGCACAATTTTATCCGCCTGAGAGTCAGGGTACAGTCTAGACACGGCTTTAGCACTTGAGCAAGGTATTAGGCAAGCCCGAACCATTACACAAGTTGTGTTTCACTGATAACAACGTACCACGCGCAAGTTTTAACATTAATTATTTCTGGTTTAAAGTATAGAACACAGGCTTGAAAAGTTAGCTAAATAGAACAACAAAAACCTAGCGGACGACCAACTTCCCCAGGGATTGGGTAGATTTATGAAATTATATTTACAAATTATATGGAAACTTATGAATACTGGCATTTGTTGGGCGTTGCGTGGGTTCAGAAGGTCAGGATAATATAAAATTACAAACATTTTAATAGATTGTCGATGAACTGTAATAAAGAAACTGTTGAGCCGACATGAGTTGAAAGTTTGTAATGGGTCCGATTTCCAGGAAAATTTGTATTGGAAATTCCTTTATAACAATTTTTCATTTCCAAACACCAATTTGAGGGTAACAAAAGTAAAATGCGGATTCTGTTTTCAGATCATTGAAAAGAAAATAATGTTGCTGTCCTCAGGGGTTTTATTCCATTTCGTGTATATATTGAAAGACGGGGAACCCTCGGTAGAATTACTTCGGCAGCGCTGTCCGTGTAATTACGGCACGTGGCCTACCGATACAATAACCTTCATCTTGGCTATTGAATGTTCCAATTGTATCTGTCTCCATGCCTCCTACGATTCGTGGGCGGTTGTGACCGGGTGAACTGTAAGGGGTTGTACACAAAGCTTATATATTACGCGGTCGTGAATTATAGTTTATCGGATTTTGGTAAAAGTTCGGCATTGTACTGCTTCATCTGTGACTCTCTGTTATAAAGGTATGTTAGCAATTTTCCGTTCCGTCCTTGTTTTAATTTATTTAGGGTCACTTCTGCAAAATCATGCTATAATTACCGCTACTGAGAAACTGGCCTCCTCTCTGTGAAGTGGACTGTGTCCTCCACGCGGACAGAGTACGGGTTGGTAGATGATGTTGGTTTTTTCAGAGTATTCCTTTCGAGAGCTGTGGTGATGAAAAATAAAAAAATAAACTCTCTTTCTAGTAATATAATTTTGTCCATTTTTATTCTTATTCATGGTCTGTCAACTTTTGATGATACGCAGTCAAAACTTGGCATACGGCTAGCGTCTTTCTCATTACATACCAAATCAGCCTATAACGTTTTTGTAACTGGGACATAGGCTCCTCTGTTATAGAGGGAGATATCAACATGTACCTTTTCTAAAATTCGATGATCCAATTTTCCATTGTCTATAGGTGTATTAATAATCCCTCGTATGCCAGCCAGTAGTTAGTTTCACCAAACAAGGTTGGCAGGAACCTGAGTTTGATTGATTGTGTTCACCCGTCTTCGGGCCGCTCGTTATTTGTCACGCCATGACTTACAACAGTTATGTGGATCGCTGTTACATCTCTTTTTGGGTGTTTTCTTGGCCTATTTTTCATAAAAGATATTGGATGTGGAAAATATAAAGGTTTCGGGGATGTGAGAGAAAGATAGC
The DNA here is from genome assembly GCA_943136025.2 of Agrotis puta. Lineage (NCBI taxonomy): Eukaryota > Metazoa > Arthropoda > Insecta > Lepidoptera > Noctuidae > Agrotis > Agrotis puta. Next base: position 3,997,292 of record OW964189.2, on the reverse strand, counting down.
TTCCGTACAACCTTAGAAGTCCTAGTTTTCACGTTTTTGTGACAGTAAACTTCAATTTTGACATTAATTTGATGGACAAAACGAGTTCCTCGTTCGTACACTAGAATGCTTTTTCATTTTTCATTACACTTACGTCGTGCATGCTTCAAGTAGGAATTACGGTCAAATACGTAGATTCGTGCCAGTGCCTCCGGAAGGAGATTGGAGATCGTTACTTATAAATGATTTACGATCTGCAAACTACTTCCTATAGATAACAACGTAAATTTCGTCTCGTAACGTTTTAAAGTTCTCTATATCAAATTGCGGATGAAGTAGCGCCTTAAGATTTCCGGATAGTACCTTATAAATCTCTCAAGTTTGTTTATATTTTAATCCCAACATAGCACTGCTACTTGTAGCTTCAAGAAACACGAAGGCATCAAGCATTAATGCCACTTAAACTTCAGCTTCCAGTGAGTGAAAAATTTTCACGCCACGCCGGTATAAGAATAAATACATAATAGCTCTTAGAAAATGTTCACCCTCTAATGTCATAATATTAAATAGTCCCCAGTCAATGGCCGACACAGTCTAATAAAAATCATTTAAGAGCTTTTACATGCAACGATGACATTTGAAACGATTTGACATTATAATAAAACAGATTAGAGCGCATAACGAGGGCCGCCATTTTATATTAGCCATTTTGAAACAGGATTTGGAAACTTAAAAAGGTTTCTTCAGTTGGAATTGAAGCTGGCATCAATTTCGTACCCTCATCACGAGGTGAACAATGGGCAATGACCTTAAGGTGGTGGTCGCAGCGCGCAGGCGCAGCGCACCCCAGCCAAAACTGTCATGGCCGCTCAGTCCGCGTATTGACGCCGCCAAGTCGCGCGTATCCTTCTCCCGAGCTATTACCGTTTTCGAACACCCTTAAAAATCAAAGAACAATATACATTTTATTTGCGATCTGTGTTTTAGTGATATTGTGACGGTAACTTAAGTTACTACGCGCGTTGCCGCAGTGTTTTTCTGTCTGAACGCGGTGGACGCGAAGAGTACACGAAAACTGGATTTTTCTGGATAATACCAGCTATCAGTCGACTGTGAGTACTAGAAACTAAATTAATAGTAAGAAGTAGTTTTGAAACAAGCAAGGGATGATTAGATTTCAGATATCGCGCCTTGTGGACGTGCCTTACCGTTGTGTGAGTGTACGTCCGACACGATTTACGAATGAACGTAACCGCGTGTGTATGTGTGTACCGTCGAAAGAAACATTAATGTCTGCTTAGAATGTTTATACAGTTTATTGATTTTGGAAAGTTTTAGCTTGTGCACGCCTTTTAAGGGGCGTATATTTTACCCCTGGGTGCTAACAATTAATTAGTTTTCGTCAAGACGTGTTAACTACAAATTATCGTTCTTAATTTGTACGTTACCTGTCTGCTGGAATTTATAGGGTGCGAATTAGAGTTCGTTCGTTGCTGGGAAAACAATGTTTTATTTTTTATTTTTACAGTAAGATGTGTATGTGATTATGAAAATTAATTTGAAATGTACTACTATATATTTTTTTCTAATTACCTTTTGTAAACTGCATTTATAAGTAAACTTATTTTTTTACTACGAACTTGACGGTGCATCACCGTGCACGAATTAAGTCATAATGACGATTTTTTCCCATTTTATATAACGAAAGATCGGTCGGTCGCATACGTCAGCGTGAAATACACATAGCAACGTACGCGTCGCTGACGTCGGCGACACTGTGGCAGTATGGTGCTGTAAAGAACACAATGTATAGACGTACGCGATTTAACGGGAACTTATGCTCACACATATACTCGTAGAGTATTAGCTAACTTAATGTAGTTAACTTTTTTGCCGTACAACTTTGTTTATATTGAAACTAGACATTTTCTATTTGGAAACAGCTAGACGAAACCAACCTTTTTTATGTTTTTATTTTTACCTGTTTACTCGTAGGTAGTTCAAATATTCAACAAAACTCTTCGTATAATCGGCGTCTTTGAAAATCTAAAATCCAAGTAAGCAACATAAACGGAACTTTCTCCAGAATGTAACGAACACTTTTCTGGAAACCGCATCAAAATCGGTTCAGCGAAACGGGAGATAATCGCAGACAAACATAAAATCGACTTTGAAATTTGAAGGCAGTTAGCGCAGTGGCTGAGCGATTGGACTGCTGCGCTGCGTGTCGCGGTTCGATTCCCGCACGGAGCAAATGTTTGTATGATCTACAAGTAGTTGTTCCGTGTCTGGGCTTTTGTGTATGTGAGTTTCTATGTTTGTAAACGCACCCATGACACAGGAAAAAAACCTTTTGTGGGCAACGATTAAAAAAAAACTTAGCAAGACTTGGCTAGACATGTTTTATTACCTAACGGCTAGACGGGGTTGAAGTAAAAAATAAGCTGCTATGAGTAACATGACATGTGAGTCACAATTTTTATTTATTTCACTGAAATGAGGTGTGTGTTAGAAAACATAACTATGTTTTATAGAGAAATGACTTAAGCTTCAGGTTATATTAATTACTTAATAAATAAACTGCGATAGAGCTGTAGAAAACCTAAGTTCAGATAAAGTTTAAGACGCGCGTTGTCCTAACGCGTGTTCAGGAAGTAAAAGTTTGACTAGTTCTACTTAAATAAATAAAAACGTAGTACTTATATACCACTGAGAATCGAAACTACCATTAATTCTACCGTAGATCTGCGGATTTGTTGAATAGATTAAGTGTGAATAAACAATCTTATGAGACCTACTATTTTCTAACACCTGAAATCGTAAAACTATTGAAAAAAATTTTTATCACGAGTGGGTTTGGTAGGTTGAAACTTGACAGTTTTGTCGGTTTCTAAAAAAACCATCGTGTGTCTATTCCGAAAACCTGCTTCTTTAAAAAAGCAACCAGGAATGAGAGCATCGTGCACACACACATTTGTCATTGTAATCTTAAAGCCAGGTTCAGATGAAGCGCTCGCGCGTATTACACCTCCACAGATTAAAACCACGTTGACATTTATGTACACGCACTATATTGCCATACAACTTAGCCAGACGTAGCCTAGACGTGTTTTATTGCGACGCGTCGAGGCGCGGCTCAAGAAGAAAAAGCTGCTGTAATATTCTCCGGTTTTTCTTTTGTTTAAAAAAAGTCCAGCTTGAGAAAGGGTTTCTGTGAGGTTTTAATTATTTATTTTAATTAATAGTAAGTTGAAGTAGTAATAAACTCTAAGAAAATAAGGATTTTATATTGGGAATCTGGTTTCATGCGAGGAGTAAGTGTGGTTTTAAGCAGATTTTGTGGAGTTTTGATTTCCCGATAGCTAATGTAATTTCAGTATGTTCTTATGTTTTATCGGATGACAGCGAAAATATATTCTCTGTCATTGGCATCGCTGCTGTCTCATCGTGGCCTTTTTGAAAAAAACCGACTTAATTTAAAGAAAACTTCGCATTATGACGACATTGTCACCATATCTGACAGAGTGATTGATTAACTTACTTGAAACTTTGAATTTAGTTACATCAAATAAATTGATTATACACTTGTTTCAAGAATTTTCGAAGAAAATTAATTTGAAATGTACTACTATATATTTTTTTCTAATTACCTTTTGTAAACTGCATTTATAAGTAAACTTATTTTTTGTTACGAACTTGGCGGTGCATCACCGTGCACGAATTAAGTAATAATGACGATTTTTTTTCCCATTTTATATAAGGAAAGATCGGTCGGTCGCATACGTCAGCGTGAAATACACATAGCAACGTACGTGCCGCTGACGTCGGCGACACAGTGGCAGTATGGTGCTGTAAAGAACACAATGTATAGTCGTACGCGATATAACAGGAACTCATACCCTATCTACACATATACTCGTAGCATTAGCTAACTTAAGTCTTACTTAACTTTTTTTGCCGTACAACTTTGTTTATATTGAAACTAGAAATTTTTTATTCGCAAACAGCTAGTCGAACCCAAAGTGAAAAAACCTTTTTTTTTGTTTTTATTTTACCCTTTTTACTCGTAGTTCAGATATTCAACAAAACTCTTCTTATAATCGGCGTCTTTGAAAATCTAAAATCCAAGTAAGCAACATAAACGGAACTTTCTCCATAATGTAACGAATACTTTTCTGGAAACCGCAACAAAATCGGTTCAGCCAAACGGGAGAAAATCGCGAACAAACATACAATCGACTTTGAAATTTGACGGCACGGTTAGCGCAGTGGCTGAGCTGGACTGCTGCGCTGCGTGTCGCGGTTTCAATTCCCGCACGGAGCAAATATTTGTATGATCTACAAGTAGTTGTTCCGGGTCTGGGCGTTTGTGTATGTGAGTTTTCATGTTTGTAAACGCACCCACGACACAGGAGAAATTCCTAGTGTGGGGCAACGATTTAAAAAAAAAAAAACGACGGGTTGCACTCTGGGAGTGCCGGCAGAAGTGAAAACTTGAATAGTAATTGTTGGAAATATCTTGTGAACAGATTTTAGTAAAACTCGCAAAAATGGTTGACTTTTTCTTTCAATAATTTTCCAATGTGACGTACATCTTTTATAAACAATGTTACCTAGCAACGAATGTCACACGAACATTCACGCAAGCGCCCTGCGCCGTCCTACGCTTTTTCGGTCAGGGTCACGTGTCCTGACGCGAGTTTAAGATTTTATACCCATTACAGAAAAAGTGCTCAACGCCGCTAAAGAAGTTTTCACTTCAAAAACTTAGCAAGACTTGGCTAGACATGTTTTATTACCTAACGGCTAGACGGGGTTGAAGGAAAAATAAGCTGCTATGAGTAACATGACATGTGAGTCACAATTTTTATTTATTTCACTGAAATGAGGTGTGTGTTAGAAAACATAACTATTTTTTTTTTATCATTTAATTATTTAATTACTTAATAATTAAACTGTAATAGAGCTATAGAATACCTAAGTTCAGATAAAGTTTAAGACGCGCGTTCTCCTAACGCGTGTTCTATAACTCAGGAAGTAAAAGTTTGACTTGTTCTACATAAATAAAAACGTAGTACTTATATACCAGTGAGAATCGAAACTACCATTAATTCTACCGTAGATCTGCGGATTTGTTGAATAGATTAAGTGTGAATAAACAATCTCTTGAGACCTACTATTTTCTAACACTTGAAATCGTAAAACTATTGAAAAAAATTTTTATCACGAGTGGGTTTGGTAGGTTGGAACTTGGCAGTTTTGTCGGTTTCTAAAAAAACCATCGTGTGTCTATTCCGAAAACCTGCTTCTTTAAAAAAGCAACCAGGAATGAGAGCATCGTGCACACACACATTTGTCATTGTAATCCTAAAGCCAGGTTCAGACGAAGCGTTCGCGCGTATTACACCTCCACAGATTAAAAGCACGTTGACATTTATGTACACGCACTATATTGCCATACAACTTAGCCAGACGTAGCCTAGACGTGTTTTATTGCGACGCGTCGAGGCGCGGCTCAAGAAGAAAAAGCTGCTGTAATATTCCCCGGTTTTTCTTTTGTTTAAAAAAAGTCCAGCTTGAGAAAGGGTTTCTGTGAGGTTTTTAACCGACTTCCAAAAAGGAGGAGGTTCTCTATTCGACTGTATGTATTTTTTTTATTTTTTTTTATGTATGTTCACCGATTATTCGAAGACGCCTGAACCGATTTGAAAAATTCTTTTTTTGTTTGAAAGGGTATACTTCCAAGTTGGTCCCATAGAAATATTGTCATGATCTGATCACGAACTTCGGAGATATGGAACGGAACTCTTCAATAATAGACAGCAAATCTGTCGTGATTGCTGCAATCGCTTGGATGTTTATTGTTTACACAACATCATAACATAACATCACGCCTGTATGCTCTGAGGGGGTACGCAGATGTTTACAGTATACCCATATTTCGACAGTTTGGTGTGTTAAGTTTCATTTTATTGGGGATAAGCCTATTACCATGAAAAATATTGTTAATAATAACAATGTAAAATGCATAGCAAATATTTGTATAGGATATTACAACTAATAAAAATTGTAAGATCCCGTAGTAGTAGGCACCTTACACTTGCAGTTTTAGTAAGAAGTTTTAAGTTGGAGTTACGGTCGAGATGAGTTGACGTAAACACGCACAGATTTTGTAGCACTAAAGTTTATTAGATGTACCGATCACAACTAAGTTTGAGTAGGATGCTAATCCGCGGTGTTCGTAGTAAGTAATTAATTGTCAACTAACTAAAATTGTATTGAGAATCATTATAAATACGGTATAAAAAGTAGGTTGCTGCGTGAGCAGTCTGACAGTATGTACGTAAACCGTACATGCTCCCAAGGGAAAGGGCGAGATGAGCATCCAGTACATAAAAATATAAAAAGTTCACAAACGTAAAAGTAAAAAGTGTAAAAGTAAATATTAATTAAAAAAGTAAATATAAAGTAAATATTAAACATGTTCACAAAACGTAAAAGTAAAAAGTGTAAAAGTAAATATAAAACATGTAAACATTAAAATCATAAATTTTACAGCTCCTCAAAGTGAAATAGTTTTTTTTTCGGCCTCGCATCGCTGTATAGTGGCTCCGGCGGTGTCGCTTTTCGTATTTCTTGCATTTCGATTTCGACTTGATTGTCGATTCCTTTAAGCTGCTTTGGCTTCTTTGTTTTCTTATACCATCGTTTTATAAAAATGTAGAGTATAAACGAAGCAGATCCTCCCAACAGCAAAGAAGTCACAGAGTAAAGGTATATGTCGTGGCTCGAGATGTCTGACTCTTGGGGTAGTCTTTCCTGCTCTTTCTGCTGAGTTATTTGCTTCTCTATAAACTTGATGCTTTTTGCAGATGTTTCCAGTTCCGTTATATTCAACTGTGCATTTTTCCAACTTATGTCGAATATATTGTTGATGGTGGTGTTAAGTACGGGTACTTGAATATCCGCCTCCATGTAAAATTTGCTTCCTAAGTGATTGTATGTGAATATAGTTGCATCTTTCTTTTGTAGTATGCATTTTGGTTTCAAGACAATCACTCCAGTGCCATTGATGACCGTCGGCGTAACTTGATCGTTACATATGACGCGCATCAGCTGTGTATCGCACAATGTAAACAACCACCAGTTAGGTTTATGTAATTGGATCCATGTCTCTTTACAGGTTACGTCCTTGATGACACATGATAAAGACGTCTGTTGACTGAATACCTTGGCCTCGCAAGGTGCATCTTTGTCGTGTAAGCTAAATACTGGCTGACGTGAAATACAAATGTACTCGTCGTTTCCGTATGACGTACATTGACGCATATCTTGCTCTTCCATGGTGATGTACGAATTTTTCACGAAGTTTATGGCGATGAAATTGGTGAAAGACTGCACAATTTTTAATTGTCCTTGTCTCAGGAACGGTATGGGTATTACCCGATATATTCTGTAGTCCTCATCACTTAAAAGTGGAATATGTAATTCGAAAAGTAGAAAGTTATTTGTAATTCGAGCTTTAACATGGATCAGTTCGTAGATATCTCGGAAGTTCTTTTGTATATCCTGTATTGGTAAAGCTAGTCCTTGTGGCAGTTTTCCAGAGATGATGTTGAGCTGTTCTATTATTTGAGATGCTGGAAACAAGTGCGTATCCAAATGACCTCGGTAGATGTTGGCAAGAGCATTCATTAACATTTCTTGAATTCGATGCAAATCGTTCAAAATTAAAGTTGATGCTAAGGCAGCAGAATTCACGTCGTTTACTGTGTATAGTATTTGCGCTCTGTTTTCAATTTTTGTGATTGCGTCGCTAGTCTGGCTCATGTAGGTTTGTATTGCGTGAAATTGTTTGTCCATGAATTCCGTATTGTTTTTAATAATGTTGTTTTCAGCTTCAATAATCAAAGTTTGATTCTTCATCAACTGCAACAGATAATTATCGTTGGTTTGCAAATTTTGGATATCTTTCTCGTACTTTTGCGCAAAGTCTTCATCCAAAACTCCGAATAATGTTCTGGCTAATTTTCCGATTCCATCAAAGTAGCCTCTTTTTTGTCGCGAATGCTGAGAAAGTAACATGGTATTGTAATTTTCAAGGTGATGCAATTCATGACGTAGATGGTTGACGACTGTTTCGCATGCTGTAAACTCGTGGGCGATTCTTTGACAGAGTCTATCAATTTGATTTATATAATTATTAATATTTTCTGTAGCTTGCCAGTAGGATGTTAAGTTAAAATAGATAAGTAGTGTCCATTCATCGTGGATTAATTGTAATTTTCCGGCTTCATCAAAATAAATAGGTTGACTGTTGGGTATAGAGGTCATCTTAAAGTTATTAGCCGACACCAGTATGAGTGAACGGGCGACTTGGCGTTACTCTTTGTTTTGGAAGATCGGCCATTAGTTGAGCGTTGTCGGTAGAGTTGAAACGATGACATTTCACACAGCGGCGTATTCTTCCCTTTACAGCTCGATTTCCCGAAACTATCCAGTATCGTTGCCGTATATAAGTCAGGGTCAGCCGGGCTCCTCCATGAAGAGTCATCAAGTGTGCTTGGTCGATAAGTAGCTCAGTGAAGCGGCTTTTGTAGGGTACAATTGCTGGATTCTTCATATTAGTAGGTAGTTCGGAGTGTTGTAGTCTTCCGCCCACGCGAATGATTCCTTGATTGTCCAGATAAGGTTTGAGCTTGTAAATGCTGCTTCTAGGTGACACTGACTTGTTTTGTTTCAAATGTTTGTGTTCTTGCGCAAACTCACTCTGTTGAACATATTTTATTATATATTCTGCTGAGTTTTCTATGTCAGTTGTCGTTAAGTAAGTAGTGCTTGGTTGCAATTTTTGCTTAAGTGATGCAAAATATCGCAATATTCGAGCAGTAATTCTTGTTATTGAAGTTAGCGAACTGTGGGTCGTCAATAGCTTGTAAACAAAATGTTCAGTATTGTAATTTTGCAAACTAATGTCAGTGGGTTCGATTCTGAGTGCTTTGCTAGTAGTAAAATGGCAATTCGCACTATGAGGACTTTCTGATTCCACGAAGTTTCTTAGGAATATAGGTCCGTCCCACCATAAATTGAACTCGATTATCTTGCTCGGTAACAAGCCTCTCGAAGCGCAGTCAGCGGGATTAAGTTCAGATCGTACGTAACACCATTGCTGCGGTGGAATTACGTCTTTTATTTTCCCCACTCTGTTGGACACGTATCTTTCCCATTTTGAGAGGTCTCCCTGAATCCAGGCTAGGACCACTTTGGAGTCACACCAACCGTAAGCTGATACCTCATGCTCTGTCAGTGATTCTTTTGCTTTCGCCATGAGCTGAGAGAGAAGTAATGCGCCGCATAACTCAAGTCGAGGCAATGTTACTTTTTGAGTAATTGGCACCACCTTAGTTTTTGAAACTAATAATGTGATCTTAGGATTGCCTGTTTCATCGATTACTCGGCTGTATATGACGCAAGCGTATGCCTTTTCGCTTGCGTCACAAAATCCATGTAGTTGTATACTTTTCTGCGTACTGCCAATCCATCTGTTTATTTTAATATTTTTAATTTGATGTAGTTCTTTGTTTAGATGCCACCATTCGTTTTGGAAGTCAGTAGGTAGTTCAGCATCCCAGTTAATTTTAGTCAGCCACACCCTTTGGAATAGTAATTTAGCTAACACAGTTATCGGTGCCAGCCAACCCAAGGGGTCGTATATTTTTGATATCTGTGACAGTAATTTTCTTTTAGTTAATGGTGTTTTGTTGTAGTCGTCTATAGTCCAGTTGAATATGAAAACATCTTCCTTTGGATTCCAACTTAACCCCAACGTTTTCATGGGTTCATCGCCTTTAAAATCAAATGTATTTCTTGAAATTTGATCTTCATCTAAGTGTCGTAAAAGCTCGGAGTCATTGCTTGACCACTTGCGCAGATTCATTCCACCTCCCTTTAGTAGTTTAATGATAGTTATTTGAATGTCCTTTGCTTGTTTTGCCGAGTTATGACCGCTAATTAGGTCATCGACGTAAAAGTGACGGAGTAATATTTCAGCAGCCTTTGGGTATTTGTTACCATCGTCGTAAGCGAGTTGTTTGAGTGTTCGCATTGCCAACCATGGCGCACTCTTTGTTCCATATGTTAATGTTTGCAGTTCATATTCTTGTAAGTTATCTGTGGGTTGACTTCGCCATATTATCTTTTGCAAATGTTGTTGTTCAGAATGACACCAAATGGAACGGTACATTTTTTCAATGTCTGCAGTGTAGACATATTTATACCCGCGCCATTGTAATATCAATGCTTGGATGTCCTTTTGCAGGTTTGGACCTTTTTCCATCACATCATTGAGGCTGCATCCACCCATGGTCTTTTGTGAGGCATTAAAAACAGCTCTTAATTTAGTTGTTGTCGATTGTTCTCTCAGTACTCCATGGTGCGGCAAGAAATGTTGACCTTTGACGGACGTCGTTGTCGAAAGCTTCATGTGTCCTAAATCGATGTATTCCTGAATGAAATCTTTATACATCGAGGCAAGTCTGGGATTTCTCTCAAATTTCCTTTCGAGTTGTAAAAATTGTGAGATTGCGATTGGCTTTGAGTTTCCCAATTTTTCTTCATAACCAGGAATCAGTGGCATTTTCACTACGTATTTTCCGCCGCTTTCTCTCTCAGTAGTCATTTTGTAGTATGTTTCGCACCAGTCGTCCTTAGAAGTATCTTCATTGTTTTGTATAATATCTTCAGTCTCCCAAAATCTCTTTAAGTCGTCCATGTCCACAAGAGCAACATGGCAGTTGAAAGTTTCTAGCTTCCCGCATAAAATCCATCCTAAACGGGTTTGCTGAGCCGTCGGTGTTTGAGTATCTCCCTTTAGGACCCCCTCTAATATTACTTGCGAATAGATATCTGCTCCCAGCAGCAAATCCACGCTCCTTGACAAGTTAAATTCAGGATCCGCTAGTTTTAAGCCTTGAAGATGAGGCCAGTTGTTTTTCTCGAACGTTTTATTAGGTAAGTTGTTCGTAATCTTTTTCATTATAAGTGTGCTTGCTGAAAATGCAAAATCAGTGCAAAGTGATTTGCATTCCAATTCCAGACGTCCTTTACAATCTCCAGAAATAGTACCCACGCCGGAAATTGTGGCGTTCAACCTTTTTCTAGGAAGTTTTAGTCGTTGAGCTGCGTTCTCCGTGATAAGGTTCACTTGCGAGCCTTGGTCAAGTAAAGCTCGCAATTTAATGTAGTTTCCTGTTGTATTCTTAACTTGAAGTTCCACTGTTGTAAGTAAAATTTCCGTAATGTTATTGTTGGATATGTGGTTCGAAATATTTTGATCAGCTGAAGTTGAAGGTTGCTGCTCCCGTTGTTGAGAACGCTGACCCAAATTGTTCGTATTAAACCTCGATGTCTGTTTTTGCGCTGAGTAATGTAATAGCGTATGATGAGGTTTATTGCATTCTTTGCACGTTTTGCGTGACGTGCATTCGGTTTCGCTATGTTTATACAAACAGTTTTTGCATATTTGGTATTTCCTCACTGTGTCATTTCTCTGCCGTGTGTCCATTTCAATGAACTTCGAGCATTGCATGATCACGTGAGAGCCGTTGCACAAGAGACATTTTCCGAATGATGTATGATAAATCCTAGATGTTTCTCTTCTGTTTGATTCAGATGATGGCTTAATTGCGTTAAATTTAGTTTTGTTGTTAAATTGTTGTTTTTGTTGGTTTGAAGTATCTTTCTGGTAACCCTTTGCAGCTTCTAATGCCATAAATTTAGTTTCCAAGAACTCCAGGAATTCACCCAGCTCTGGGACTTCCTTTGGGTGCTCTAATTCTCTCGTATATTCAGTATAAGATGTTGAGTCCAATTTCTGTGCCATCAGATACACGATAATTGGATCCCAGCTTGATGTATTTAGACCGATGTTAAGTAGGCCATTCATGCATTCGTTGATTACGTCATGCATTTTCTTCAAAACAGCAGCAGATGCTTGCTGTATGGATGGTAACTGCATCAAGGTATTCATCAAGTTTGTGAATTGGAGTCGTTTATTGTCATATCGCTGAATAAGAATATCCCAACAAGCTTCATAGTTTTCAGCGCCGACTAAATGTTGGACTAGTCGTTCAGTCTCTCCTTTCAGTTTAGATTTTAAGTGTTGCATTTTCTGTGACTTCGAACAATTCGCATTGTTGTGAATTGTCTCCAAAAACATATCCTTGAAAGTAATCCACTGACTGTAATTTCCAGTGAATTCCGGTAGTTGAATCCTAGGTGCAGAGTTCTGGTAATTAGCGTTAGTCCATAGCTTTGAATTAAGAGATCTTTTCATGACATCGTATTGACGTTCTTTATTGGCAAATAAGTCGTTGTACACTTCGTTTGATCCTTTTAAAATTGCTTCTAGCTCCCAGTGACATCTTTCTACGGTATCCCACTTGCTCTTCAGGACGCTCAGCTGATCCTCTAACTCCCATTTTTCAGTTATAGAGTCAATGCTTATCTTTGACATTGCTCGTTCAAGTGCTTTTATGTGACATTCTTGTCGGTCAAGTAGTTCCTTGGTTTTAGCGTCTATTCCCTGCGGATGCGGGATGACAACTTCAGGCTGTTTTCCTTCACAGGCCAACAACCGTTGTAGCAGATCGACTCTGGTAGTTTCGTAAAGTTGTTTTGTTTTTTCAAAAATATTTTCAGTAAAATAGTCGTTTCTTTTATCCTCACGTTCAAGTAATAAATTGTGTCTATTGTTAAAGTCTTGCCAGAGATTTTCCAATGACACTAACCGTTGAGTCAAGTATTCCTTCCCCTTTCGCGATGCACTATCCTTTTTGTAGTTAGTACAGAGACGCTTGATGGATTCGAAGACTTCGTTTTGTAAAGTAATTTCGCTCATCTTGAGTTATTCGATGAAATAGTCGAACGTAGTAGTAGCAGTAGAAGTAAAGTTGGATTTGAAGAACACGTAGTTGGGTGTCTTCTAGTTTGCAGGCCTCGGATTACTCGCAGTTCACGTTGTAGTCCGGACGTAGTAGTAGTAGTTGCACTAGTAGTAGTTGCACTAGTAGTAGTTGTATTTGCAGTAGTAGTAGTTGCAGTAGTAGTAGTTGCAGTAGTAGTAGTTGCAGTAGTAGCAGTAGTAGTTGCAGTAGTAGCAGTTGACTGTAGTCGCCACTAAAATTGTTGTTCACGAAGAGTAATTTGTTCTTCGTTGATTGCTCAAAGCTCTTGTACTCTCGTTACGAATATGCGCGCTTTCTCAACTTGTCTGGGGCGACCCGCTTGTGGGAGACCAGCCAAGCCGATTCGCTGTCGTTTCAAGAGACACAATTACTCCGAGCGGCTCGAAGGACCATTAAATGTAAGATCCCGTAGTAGTAGGCACCTTACACTTGCAGTTTTAGTAAGAAGTTTTAAGTTGGAGTTACGGTCGAGATGAGTTGACGTAAACACGCACAGATTTTGTAGCACTAAAGTTTATTAGATGTACCGATCACAACTAAGTTTGAGTAGGATGCTAATCCGCGGTGTTCGTAGTAAGTAATTAATTGTCAACTAACTAAAATTGTATTGAGAATCATTATAAATACGGTATAAAAAGTAGGTTGCTGCGTGAGCAGTCTGACAGTATGTACGTAAACCGTACAAAAATAATTGAAAAAAAAAAAAAAAATGTTGTGTGCTAGGCACCTACTGATCTGTTTGAAGTCGGTGCCAAGCCAAAAATAAAGAGAACAATAATACTTAGTAATATAATACACACAGGGTTATAATTAATAACATCTAATATTTTTATTAATAAACAAATAGCAACCTACAAACACGTAAGCGACTATCAAATATACAAAATTTATCAACAGCACCATAACGCATCAAAACTTAATTGCATTCAAGACGACCGTCAAAGACGCCTGCCTGCTCGTGTCTGCTCGTTTGGGTTGAATCGCTCAACATTTGCCGACCTACGATCGCGCGTTCGGTCGCAAGCGCAGGGTGATTTGGTGTGATTTAGATGTAGCGCGATGGCGTGACGGGGCTAGACGTGCGTATCCTATCGAATACCTATTTGGCTTGGCACCGACTTCAAACAGATCAGTAGGTGCCTAGCACACAACATTATAAAAATATTATAATTAAATTTATAGCTAATTAGGTTTAGACAAGAATGGTCACATTGTAATTTTGTAAATAAATCATTATAGGTTGTTTGTAAATACATAATTTATCTTGTTTGTTAAATAAAATAATATTGTAAGTTGATTTAGAATTGGTAGGTAATAAGTTTTTTATTTAATTCGTTTGAAATATACGTGCATTTTTGTTTTCTGAAATAGATAAATAGTAGTTTATTTTTCTCTTTTTAGTGGTTTTAGGTGGGGCGTTTGTATTTTTGGTAGTCGGTTTTTTTTTTGTTAAAAAGTTTTTTTAATTATTTCTTTTAATTAATAGTAAGTTGAAGTCGTAATAAACTCTAAGAAAATAAGGATTTTATATTGGGAATCTGGTTTCATGCGAGGAGTAAGTGTGGTTTTAAGCAGATTTTGTGGAGTTTTGATTTCCCGATAGCTAATGTAATTTCAGTATGTTCTTATGTTTTTTCGGATGACAGCGAAAATATATTCTCTGTCATTGGCATCGCTGCTGTCTCATCGTGGCCTTTTTGAAAAAAACCGACATAATTTAAAGAAAACTTCGCAATATCGTTATATACATTTTCACCATATCTGACAGAGTGATTGATTAACTTACTTAAAACTTTGAATTTAGTTACATCAACTAAATTGATTATACACTTGTTTCAAGAATTTTCAAAGTTATAAGCCCAGTAGGATAAAATAGGGGTTAGTTTTTTTTTAAATACGGATCGAACAACGGAAATTTTGCACAAACGTTCCTTATCATGACGTTAGTGTGCACCAAGTATGGCTTTTGGAAAATTCATTTCCTAAGGAGGTTAAAAAGGGGATGAAAGGTAATATAAAATTACTTTAAAATTCTGAATGTATTTATTTATCAACTACATTGATAAAATACGTGTTTCAAGATTTTTTGGAAATTCCAACCCTGATAAAGCAACTGAAAATCATAGGGGATAAAACGAAAAATTTGTGGACGAAGTCGCGCACGGAATGCTAGTCTTCAGTTAAACATTATTCCACTAATTCAGTATCACATAATACACCAACCAATCGTTTCCCGTTACTCTGGTAATAACCGACTTCGGATTAAGCATGGCGGAACGACAGGAGCCGACCCGCTAACCAAGCGTGGATATTACGGCTTTATCTATTAGTACATTGCTGTTGGTATCTAGTCAAGCGCGATGAACTGAGTGCATTAGTAGACTTGTGGCTGAGTCGTAACAGTGCCGCCAGTCGATCAAAGGTTGGGCTATGCTTGCCTAGTACCTTTATTTAGTTTTCCTTCTTTTCTATGTGACTGTCTATGTTAGAGTTTATCTAACCGCCTTTGAAAGAGCCCGCCCCCACAGGGCTCAGACGTATGCGTCTTATATTATGATCTTTACCGTTTTAGATCTTTATTATAATTGTCATAAATGTCAAACTTTTCCTCACCATGTTTTCCTTCATCGATGTCAGTGAGCAACATTCAAGAATAACTCTGGATATTAATAATCAATCTCGGTTGCTATCTTCGGTTGGATCTTAGTCTGTATCCAAGCCTATTCGAGAATCAGAAGCAACTGTCAAAAACAAAGTAATGGAATTTCGATTGAGATTAAATATTAATGTCGGGTGTTTGAAATTTGAGTTTATCAAAACGGCTGAAACGATTTCGATGAAGTTTGGTGTACTTAGAGATAGATTTGTTTCTATTATGTTTATATTTACACAGGTATGATTTATAAAAGTTCAGTTTGCATTTGAAAGCTACTACTCTTGATAAATTAAAGTTTATGGTCATCTATGTGACCTATACTTACTTGACGTTAACCTTTAGAAACTCCACTTAAATACTAATTTCATGAATATTTCTGGTTTACTTTCCGATTTATTCCCCAATGTAATCGGATTGAGGAACGATTCCATATTGCCGACGGTCTACGTAAAACTTTATCAGTTTAAAATGTTTGCGTTTGATTCCAAAGTACCACGACCAACTGGATCGAATCGACCGCGTTTTGATACGCCTTCATTTAGACAACGAGATTGGAAACATGTGAGAAGATTTAAGTTACACTATCCATATTATATTTGTGTATTTGTTTATCCATATTGTATATTTGTGATTTGACCCATTAGCTACCTAACTGAGTAGGTAAGCAATATTTTTTTAGACAGATTTAGAAGTAAAATTCGTCCCTGAGAAAATAAGTAAAGGTCTGGGAGCCCTCGGATATTACTTTTTATAGAGAAGTGTGTAAGTTGCATTTTTCAGTTGAGTTTTACGTCACAACAAAGGTGTTGTAAATATTTCGTGACAAAAAACTCAACTGCAAACAGGTCTAGTCTGTGTCCTTCGGGATAAGTACTCCAGACACTAAACCAAGCAATTTTAAGAGCCTTTTTGGTTATTAACATTTTTCTTTCTGCAGAAAAGCTTTCAAGTTCGTGACGCATGGACAATTAAAAATATTGTGACAATTCCAAGAGGTAGTACGAGTACACATTGTTTGTGTAAAGCGCGCGTGGCTATTGCCACTGTACTTACACATTTCGCGCATGCACATACACACTTCGACATCACCTTGATTGGTTCAATATCACCTCAATTGGATCTGGAAAGCATCCATTGTGTGTACAGGCTGTAAAATAATGATGATACCTACTAAAAATAAACAAGGGAGCAATAGTCAGTTGTTTCTTAGAGTTTTCAAAGTGACGTGACTTTTTTTTGAAGTGAAAACTTCTTTAGCGGCGTTGAGCACTTTTTCTGTAATGGGTATAAAATCTTAAACTCGCGTCAGGACACGTGACCCTGACCGAAAAAGCGTAGGACGGCGCAGGGCGCTTGCGTGAATGTTCGTGTGACTTTATTACTTTTAAAGAAGTTTGTATGCTGGATACATTCGTTGCTAGGTAACATTGTTTATAAAAGATGTACATCACATTGGAAAATTATTGAAATAAAAAGTCAACCATTTTTGCGAGTTTTACTAAAATCTGTTCACAAGATATTTCCAACAATTACTATTCAAGTTTTCACTTCTGCCGGCACTCCCAGAGTGCAACCCGTCGTTTTTTTTTTGTGGTAAAATCATCAAATGAGTCCTCCCACCCAGGGCAGGGCGGGAGGGACTGTCAGACTAGTTCTGACTAAAATCCATGGTGTCCTTCAATAGCCCTTTACGTACCGGGGTTACGGTAATTTGCGAGTCCCGCGACCCCGGCAGGCTTTGGCTCTCTACAGGCCCCGTCACTATGCTGACACTCCTTGAGGCGCGCGTGGAACACATCGCGCTGTCGACTCGCCGTCGCCGTCGACGTGACTTCATAAATTTCAAAGACACACGTTTCCAATATAAACGAATACCGAAATATTTTTGATAAGTATTCAATTGTTTAGAACCTGTAATCATTTCTTTTGAACTCGTTTTGAAACGAATAAGTATTTTGATATTGATATCGTTCACGTTTCAGTGAAGATATAAAATGAGGACATTTATTTCACTTGAAATTTCTCAACGTTAAAGGAAAACAAAATTTAAAAAAAAAACGACGGGTTGCACTCTGGGAGTGCCGGCAGAAGTGAAAACTTGAATAGTAATTGTTGGAAATATCTTGTGAACAGATTTTAGTAAAACTCGCAAAAATGGTTGACTTTTTATTTCAATAATTTTCCAATGTGACGTACATCTTTTATAAACAATGTTACCTAGCAACGAATGTATCCAGCATACAAACTTCTTTAAAAGTAATAAAGTCACACGAACATTCACGCAAGCGCCCTGCGCCGTCCTACGCTTTTTCGGTCAGGGTCACGTGTCCTGACGCGAGTTTAAGATTTTATACCCACAGAAAAGTGCTCAACGCCGCTAAAGAAGTTTTCACTTCAAAAACTTTTGTATAATGTATCCTATCGCAACAAAGTTCAATTTCCTTTGTATATTAATTGTTTTTTTCTAATATGTATGGAATTAATGATCCATATTTGAAAACCAAATCCACAATTTAAATGTGAGGACCAGTTAATTTTTACTATGCAAAAATCATAATAATGATGTCCGAAAACCTCTTTAAAAAAAAACGACGGGTTGCACTCTGGGAGTGCCGGCAGAAGTGAAAACTTGAATAGTAATTGTTGGAAATATCTTGTGAACAGATTTTAGTTAAACTCGCAAAAATGGTTGACTTTTTATTTCAATAATTTTCCAATGTGACGTACATCTTTGATAAACAATGTTACCTAGCAACGAACATTCACGCAAGCGCCCTGCGCCGTCCTACGCTTTTTCGGTCAGGGTCACGTGTCCTGACGCGAGTTTAAGATTTTATACCCATTACAGAAAAGTGCTCAACGCCGCTAAAGAAGTTTTCACTTCAAAAAAAACGACGGGTTGCACTCTGGGAGTGCCGGCAGAAGTGAAAACTTGTATAGTAATTGTTGGAAATATCTTGTGAACAGATTTTAGTAAAACTCGCAAAAATGGTTGACTTTTTATTTCCATAATTTTCCAATGTGACGTACATCTTTTATAAACAATGTTACCTAGCAACGTCACACGAAAATTCACGCAAGCGCCCTGCGCCGTCCTACGCTTTTTCGGTCAGGGTCACGTGTCCTGACGCGAGTTTAAGATTTTATACCCATTACAGAAAAGTGCTCAACGCCGCTAAAGAAGTTATCACTTCAAAAAACTCTAACCAAAAAGCATTAATTTCAATGAAATTAATACAAAGAACTTCTTAATTTACGACTACCGAGCTACCGTGGCCCCGGAACGTAAAGGGTTATTGAAGGACGCCGTGGATTTTAGGCAGTACAAGTTGATGCATAACTTGAAATAGACTAGGTACACTCATAATTTATAACAATTTTCATTGGATAACTTGGTATAAAATTAAAGTGATAATTTAAAAATATCTTTAAAGGTCAAACTAAAATGAAGGCTTCGAGTTTGAGTTTAATGTTTTAGTTATCGAATATATTTTGTTACTTTCATATTCTTGCACTTTGAAAATGCCGACTGTATGAAATCTTCTGTCTTGGAACTTTACCTTTTTACTTCTGATCATATATCAGAAGTAAAAAGGTTAACTATTGTGTTTTCAAGCAGTTTGGTCAAAGAACCTCTTATATTGGAGGTTTCCTGTAAATCGTAACATTTATTTTTCATTACTACCAATTAATTAGTACTCGTTTCACAGTCTCTTTGACTTTATCATCAGAAATACAAAGACTCAGTTGGCTTTATAAGTACCACCACGTCAAAGGTACGGACAGCTACACTCATTATTTTTTTTACGTGGTGGTACATCAACAAATGAGTCCTCCCACCCAAGGCAGACCGGGAGGGACTGTCAGACTCGTACTGACTAAAATCCACGGTGTCCTTCAATAGCCCTTTACGTTTCGGGGTCACGGTAATTCGTACAGTCCCGCGACCGCGGCTACACTCATGGCCCCCTTTTATATAGAAACTTTATAAATGAGCAAAAGCGTGAATGGCATCCAATTAGTGCAATTAAACCGATTGGAATATGCATCTGTCTATTTGATACTTGAATATTATAATTAGTTACATTGGTACTTGAAAAATGAAAAAGACAACGATGAAAAGAAATAACGTAAGCGGCATTTTCTATTTTGTTTAATTAGAAACCTTTTGATGCGGACTGGAAAGTTCATACTACAACAGCATTCTAAATGTCCCTCATATCATTTTGAATTTCAACTGCCGAGGTGCTTTTAAACCTAAAAAGTTTCAACCAAGTTCGAATCGACTTTCAGTCTAACTGTAAGCAGCTGAATACCAGTGTTTTATATGAAGCGACAACCTATCTGACCTCCATAACCCATTGTCAGACTTTCAAGCCAGTCTGTCTGTAAAAACTGTCAAATATCTACAAATGACAGCCGGGAGAAACGGCTTACCGAGCCACGGAACAAAGAAAGACCATCCATTGTTTGACCTTGCCATACCCTGCTTAACCTTGAAGGCTGCTTACCTATTATTTAGCCATAAGCTTCTGTTTGATGTTGCATACAACAAGAACGAAAATATCAAACTATGAGTAAAAAAATAGCGTAACGAAAACCGATATGTTTGCAATCAATATTAGAAGCGGCCACGTAATACTCGTAAAGGGCGTTAGTGTATAATGTTAAACACCTTAATAAATATGGTTACTAGTTAACCAACACTAATGTATGTTGAAGTGAAACTTTGAGGTTATGTAGTCGCTGAAAAGGGTTGTTAAACTTCTATTTATGGGATACTAGCTTTTGCCCGCGACTTCGTTCGCGTGCAAAGAGAATTAAAACCACATGAGAGCTCATAGAGCGATTTCGCCTAGGCACACGATTCACCAGCGCGGGCCGGGGACCGGGGGATGGCGTCTTCCCCCGTTCCTCGGCCCGCGGTAGTTGTGATTGGCTAATGCAACAATGTCAGTAAGAATAGTGATAACCAGTAAATCCAGCATTAATAATAACGATATCGATAAAATCGATGGCAATTAAGTCTTCTTTTGCTTTTTTCAATGTTGATTTGTATGTAGAGAAATAAATGAAGATTAAACGAAAAATAATATCCTTTATTTGTTATTCTTACTTATTTACTCCATTTTTAAAAAAAATATAAAAACATTTTTTTAAATTTAGACAACTCAAACCCAAAATTATTTATTTCAAATAGACCATTTACAGGCACTTTTGAACTGTCAAAATTGAAGCTAATTTGCACGTTCCAAAGCGTATTTTTTATTTACCACTAGCACTCCGCCCGCGACTTCGTCAGCGCGTGTTTCTAACTTCGAACTCGAAATATTATTGTAGATAAACTGAATATCCAATGTTCGCCCGCTAGGGGTTGATTTTTGAAATATAGATAATTACGCATCCATTATTCGATTGGGAAACTATTTATGCCAAGTTTTGGGTTTATCGAAGCAAGCAGCCTTCCCTTAAAACTTAATCACCCTTTTTCACCAACTTAGAGGGTGATTTTCGAAAACCTCAAAACCACGTGTTTGTTTATTTTTGATCTAATTTCGATATACTGAGTTTCAAGTCATCATCACCAGAGGAGGGTAGTTTTAAAGAACTAATAATGCCAATCTTTTTTACTTACTTGCGTTCGTATTCTTGTCAAGTTCCAAATTTATAAACCCAAGGCATAAGATTTTACAAACAAAGTTTTTCACCCCCTTAGAGGTGGATTTTCGCAAAATCCCTTCTTAATTCTCACCTACATAATTAACGGCAACTACTATCCAAAAGTTAGCTTTCTACGTTTAGCGTTTAACATCCTTACCTTAAAACTTGAATACCCCTTTTCATCAACTTGGGGGGTGATTTTCGAAAAATCCAAAGACACGTGTTTAATTATTTTTGATCTAGTATTTAAATACTGATTTTCAAATTCATCGGTTCGCGCGTTATGATTTTCCCATACAAACTTTAACATCGTCTAGATTACCAATGGAGGGTAGTTTAAAAAAAATAATAGTGCCAATCCTTTTTATTTACTTATAATCATATTCGTACTAAGTTTCAAGTTTATAAACCCAAGGAATAAGATTTTTCATACAACAGTTTTCACCCCTTTTCACCCCCTTAGAGGAGGACTTTCGCAAAATCCCGTCTTATTGCTCCCCTACACGGTAGACTGCAACTGCTGTCCAAAATTCAAGTTAGTGCGTTTAGCGGTTTCGGCTGTAGTCGAGTCTTAATAAAAAACCCTGTTCTTTTATATACAGGGTGTCCCAAAACTCAACGTCAAGCCGAAACGGGGTGACAGGATTGATCATAACCATCACGAGAAAAATCTGAAAAAAAATCTATCCCATGCAGTTTGAAAATTATGGGCATTTTAAGAAAAACCTAGAAATTTGATCAAACTGTACCATTTTTCGGTTATTGTGGTTATTCTTTTTTATTTTTGTTCATTTGAACTTTGGAAACGTAATCCTTAATAACATTTCTAGAATCCCAATAAAAAATAATGACACAATTGCCTCAAGTTTCCGAAAATTGAGACTATTTGTTAAACTACGAATTTAAAATTTTCAAGATTCGTCGACTTTGACAGGCCCTCCTATAAAAATAAATGTACTAGAGTGCCTTGGCAAGTGGCATTAAAAGTTGGCGCATTTAATCAGAATTCTAAAATGGTACAATACTTGTTAGTTCCATACAATAGAAAAGAGAAAAAAAATTAAAACCTCAAGTAACCCGATTTTTGCTATCACGTTTTACTCAGTTAAAATGTTTTTAATTCGCACAAGCTCTAGGTAGGTTCTTAATTTTAAGACAAAATGATGAGAGAGATGGATAATGGGTATGGGTACGCATTTCGCAGTGCAAGTAAGAGATTTCCTTGACCAGGAATATCCGGGAAGGTGGATTGGACGTTCAGGCACTATCTTGTGGCCCGCCCGTTCACCAGATTTAAATCCCCTGGATTTTTTCTATTGGGGAGTTCTCAAAGAAAAAGTTTACTCAAAGCCCATTGATCACGTAGCCGACCTGCGTGAACGCATTTCTCAAGCAGCTGAGGCGATCAACTCTCGAAGATATGCCCGACTTATAAGTAGATCTTTTTTAAGAAGATGTAGGGCTTGTATTGAGGCTGATGGTAAACAATTTGAACATTTATTGTAATAAAAATGTTTTTTCTCTATCTGACTTTTAGTCCAACAAACCTAATTATTTTACTAACTTTTTTTCACTTTGGTATAAGTGGCGTCACTATCTGTCTCGCTCACTCATGACAAACATACCCATTATCTATCTCTCTCATCATTTTGTCTTATTAAAATTAAGAACCTACCTACAGCTTGTGCGAATTAAAAACATTTTAACTGAGTAAAATGTGATAGCAAAATTCGGGTTACTTGAGGTTTTAATTTTTTTACTCTTTTCTATTGTATGGAACTAACAAGTATTGTACCATTTTAGAATTCTGATTAAATGCGCCAACTTTTAATGCCACTTGCCAAGGCACTCTAGTACATTTTTTTTTATAGGAGGGCCTGTCAAAGTCGACGAATCTAGAAAATTTTAAATTCGTAGTTTAACAAATAGTCTCAATTCTCGGAAACTTGAGGCAATTGTGTCATTATTTTTTATTGGGATTCTAGAAATGTTATTAAGGATTACGTTTCCAAAGTTCAAATGAACAAAAATAAAAAAGAATAACCACAATAACCGAAAAATGGTACAGTTTGATCACATTTCTAGGTTTTTCTTAAAATGCCCATAATTTTCAAACTGCATGGGATAGATTTTTTTTCACATTTTTCTCGTGATGGTTATGATCAATCCTGTCACCCCGTTTCGGCTTGACGTTGAGTTTTGGGACACCCTGTATATAGATTAGAAATTATCGATTAAATAATTTATCAACAACTAGCACTTTGCCCGCGACTTCGTCCGCGTGGGTTACGTACTTTCCTAATTCCCCCTTTTCACCCCCTTAAAGGTTAAATTTCCAAAAACCCCTTCTTAGTGCTCCCCTACATTATAATAGGAAGCCGTGTGCAAAATTTCACATTCCTAGCCACAGTAGTTTCGGCTGTACGTTGATATGTCAGTCAGTCAGTTCTCCTTTTATATATATAGATGTTTTAAGTTGTCACATCACTTCAGCACACAGCACAAAGTACTTCCGGCAGTTTTTTGGTTTTACCCACATAGTTCCCGATCTCGCGGGATCTCTTCAAAATTTTTTTTTTTTTTAATAAAGACTATCCTATGTCCTTTCTCAAGTTCCAAACTATGTCTGTACCAAATTTCACGCAAATCGGTTCAGTAGTTTAGGCGTGAAGAAAAGACAGACAGACAGACAGACAGAGTTACTTACGCATTTATAATATTAAGTTTGGATTGTATAACCATTAAGGTTATACAATATCCTGGGAACGTTTGTTAATGAAAATTGAAAGTAGGTCACTATTAACTTTACGATAATTTCATCATGATCCTTTTGGGGTTACGGAACTTTCGACTTAACTCATAATATAGGATTAATCTTATTATTTGATGATTGATACAGTCCAATTTTAATATTTTACCTCTGGTTCTGCGCTGCTTTTATAATCTTTGTAGAAAAGAATAGTAAAATTATTTCCATTGCAATGACAAATCTGTAAAAACTGCGGATACTGGAATGTTGTTGTCAGAGGTACATCAAATAAACTCACATACACAAACATTGATAGTAATGTACTGCTATAAAATATGGTCATCAACGACAAAAGCTCAGTCACGAATTGGCTCTTCATAAATCCAAACTAATATTCCAATACGTATTCCAATAATATCCAAACGAAAGTAACTATGTCTGTCTGTCTTTTCTTCACGCCTAAAGTACTGAACCGATTTGTGTGAAATTTGGTACAGACATAGTTTGGAACTTGAGAAAGGACATAGGATAGTTTTCACTATTCCACGCGAACGAAGTCGCGGGCAAAAGCTAGTATTATATAATCTGACGTATCTTGGCTAGGAATGGGAATAATGCACTGCATGTAATATTAGTTAAAAAATATTAATTAAACTATAATAATATACATATACTAAATTAAAATTAAAATAAACTATTGTAGAGCATCGAAAAATTCATCCTCAACGCTGTCAGCTGGTAATATGCCCAAGAGGCGGCATCTACTGCTGAAATGTGTGTGTATAAGACGCACACCTCTGCCTAACTTTTCGGGTGTTACAGGCGTGATATTATGCATGTTATTCGTGGAATGAGCCGTTCAAAAACTCCCTTAATTTTGTGAACGAATCAACATGTGGCTCTTATTGTTAAGCTGTGTGGAAGCAACAAACAGTAAGCGAAACACAAAGTACCGACGAAAAGTTTGGTTAATTTTTGTCCTCGCTGCAAAACTCTCTCTTCTCTAGTATGTACAAGAATTTGAATTGACCAAACATTTAGCTGTTGTGAATTTTCTAGGATGATTTGTAAACTTTTAAGCTATTGCATAGCTTTTATCGCAGGCTTTGAGCGCGGCGACAGAATCAAGAAATTCCGTAATTAAAATAAATCTAACACTGTCACTGTCACATCTGTCATGTCAACGTGAATGAATAAAATTTGAATAAATGATTTATTTTCTTGACGTTTCTGACGTAGCTGACCATAGCCTAATTAGTAGAGTAACTTCCCATAGAACAACGATGGAATGATATTCTCGTTAAATATTCGCGTTAGGCGATAACTTTTTCGTTTTTTCATAAATAAAATAAATAAATAATTATAATTGCATAAGTTGATAAAAAATGCTATGCAATAGCTTCACCGCGGCAGTCCCCGAGTGCCTCACGTATTGGATCAGTGGACGCTGTCCTTTCCCTTACGCGTCCCGCCTCCTCCTTCGCTAGCATGACTGCTTCGCAGAAGGAGGCGACCGCTTTCTACTCCGTGTCGCTCCGCAGCATGGCCTCGAGCAATGTCGGGCGCGACCAATGCCGGCGCGTCACTATATCACTTTGTGACTGGGTTGTATGACTTCGAAAACACAGACGCAGGTAGAGTTCCATTCCGCCGCTCATTAAGTTCATCACAGTCACATGTCTTCGAATTTTTGGTTCTAGGACAGGCCGGTTTCCTCAAAATGTTTTCCTTAACCGTTTCAAAAAACTCATAATCTTTAGGGCTCTAATACCGTTTCATGAGTGATATAAGAGTCACTTTTATCAGATTAAGCACTCGACATAGGTACGGCGTAGAAATTATGATTTAAATCTTCAACCACGCAGCGAACCGTTCGTCTAGCTATCAGCATTTGAACTAAGTTAAATAAACCATTACTATTCTAGAACGTTCTGCGTTCAACTCTCAATTCCCCACTGTTGCTTTTATCACACATTCAGTTTACAATTCCAATTTTATTTTTCAACGAGAGAAATATTTTCAAGTAATCGCTGCAATGAAGCACGAAGCATATAAAATAAAGTGAAATTGTAATATCTGTCCAATGAATGTTGGACTTTTACCCGAATATTTCCGAATGTGCATCGTATTAAAATGTAAAACGGACTGCTAACGAGGACCGAGGAATAAATTTAATTAATATTCCTGATACGGTGGGATATATTCGTGACAGCTTGAATACCACCTGTACTGTGTGAATTATGACGTCTATGCCGTTTTGTTTGGCATCGAATGATGGTGATGACTTTTCAGCACCTTTAGATACATCTTTTTTTTTGTCGTGAAATCATCAAATGAGTTTCCCAGGGCAGAGCGGGAGGGACTGTCAGACTCGTACTGACTAAAGTCCACGGTGTCCTTCAATAGCCCTTTACGTTCCTGGGTCACGGTAATTCGTACAGTCCCGCGACCACCTTTAGATACATCTAAGTTATTTTCTTCTTCGGTTCAGCCTTGACAGAGAGGATGTGGTCAGCATTTCGGAGACTGCTGCTGCCATGACTCGCCTCAAGATGGGATGCCATGCCTCCCTGTCGGCTGTAACTCATTTGCACTCATGCAGCGGACTACCCACTGCAGACTTGATCAGTTCAATCCATCGCATGGGTGAACTGCGCTCTCGTGCCTTCCACCTTCTTCTGGACAAGAAGCCGCTCAATAGAGTCGTTGCCTCTCTGGGACACATGACCAAGGAGGAGAGTGGACTATAGCTGAAAGGCCCTACTTGATGCCGAGTTCTTGGAGAATGGATGTTGACAACAAGTTTAGTTCAGGTGCATACGTTATAGATGTTCAACATCATCATCAGCCTATAAATATTGGACATAAGCCTCCTCTCTGTGATAAGGAGTGTGCCATTACCCACCACGCAGGACCAGCTCAGTTTGCTAGATGTTACAACGTTATACTCGTACATCTTCTATCTTCTATCTATATATGTAAAAGGAGAACTGACTGACTGACATATCAACGTACAGCCGAAACTACTGGGGCTAGGAATGTGAAATTTTGCACACGGCTTCCTATTATAATGTAGGGGAGCACTAAGAAGGGGTTTTTGAAAATGTAACCTTTAAGGGGGTGAAAAGGGGGAATTAGGAAAGTACGTATCCCACGCGGACGAAGTCGCGGGCAAAGTGCTAGTTATCCATATAAATATTAAATGAGTAAAGTCTCTAACTGCCACTTAGCCCCTACGTTTAGAAGCATGAAATTGTGTACTAGTGTTCCTTTGATTTTAAAAAATACTAGGAAAAGGTTTTTGAGACTACATCCCTCATGGGGTGTAAAGTGGATTTAAGTTTGTGAAGGTACTTGTAAAATGATAACGACGTACATAATACTACTACATACATACATACATACTAGCATTTATAATGTCTGGTTTCGACGGTAAAATATGAGTGTTAAAATTAATTATGAATCTTATAACAATATATCTTCAATATAATTAAATTCGATGGCATTGATTACATGGGTCGCCCGCGTGTCATAGATATTTTATTTCCATATACTTAAATTGATAATCATTTTTAAATTATCATTCAGTGTATGGTTACTGGTTATACTCGTATTATTCTTGTATGTCAAAAAATAATAGCTGCTCTCAGTAGTTTTACGGAGTAGTCTTACCAGTAGTACTATTTATAGTTTCTCTCCCAATATAATTTATAGTAAGACTTCGCTAAAATGAACCATATTCACATTACTCACGTCGTTTTCATTGAGTATACAACAACTATTAGATGGTAGGGACCGCGACAGCGGAGTTCTACGTTTCTTACTTCGAACTTTGAACCTATCAACAATTCCAACAGGAGTGAATGGAAGAAGAAAACGTGATGCGCCATCCTCAAACAAAATGGTATAGAGGCATGAAAATGATGATGATGAATTATGACACCTCTAAAACTAACACCAATAATTGACAACATCTTGACAAACCAATCAAAATTGATCTCAATCTCAAACATATCACATTTGACTACCCACATAAACATACCACCGATGACTTTGACTTCCTCAGGGGTTGAGCAGACAGGCGGCACTAATTGATCGCGACAATCTCTGAGACAACTCCGGGACATACCTACTCGTAACGAGAGCGCTTATCTCCCCTCGATCACTCAAAACTGTCCTAACTTGGAACTGACTATGTACTACAAGATTATAATTGGGCCAATATTGCTTGTAATTTATGTCATTGCTATATAAAGTGGTAGTAAAGTGTAGAACGTGAGACCTCAGATTCTGAAGTGATTTTATGTCTTTCAGTGATCCGTTGATACTTCTATCGATCTTACTACAAAAAGTGTGTGGGGAATGTGTGCATGAATGTTTGTAACTCTAGCACACAAAACTACTGAACAGATTTTGATGAAATTTCATACACAAAGCTGAATACACCTGAACACATAAAATAACCTCAATCTGAGGCCTTATCACAAGATTTCTGTATTTTATTTACAGCATGAATTAGAACTTGAAGTACTTACTGGAAATTGAAAAGGTGCCTCTAGTGTACGTACAAGGAACTAATTTTTCCATCAAATTAACGTCAAAGTTCCAGTTTACTTTACATCACAAAAACGTGAAAACTCATGTCAGGGCTTCTGTTTATTTCCACAGTATACTTAAGTTTATTCATGACTAGCTTTTGCCATCGGCTTCGCCCGCTAATCTCTTATTGCCTATGTCACTTAGGACCAAAGCAGCTTTTAACTGTTGAAAGAATTATTGAATTCGGTCGAGTAGCTTTTTAGTTTATTAATTACTAGCGACCCGCCCCGGCTTCGCACGGGTGGACATTTATTTTTTAAGCTCTCTGAAAAAAAAATAATTCCGGGATAAAATATAGCCTATACGGATTCGGAAGAATCCCTCTAAGTAATGGTAAAAGAAATTTTGAAATCGGTCCAGTAGTTTTTGAGCCTATTCAATACAAACATACAAAAATACAAAGGTTTCCTCTTTATAATATTATTAGTAAAGTATAGACAAACATACACACAAAAATACAAATCTTTCCTCTTTCTAATATAAAAAGGAAAGATTTGTAAAAATAGAGGAATAGCCAAATAATGTTTCACGTAAATGAACCGCAGACTTCGAGTTGATACATCACTCGGTTCAATAGCCATCGGGTTAAAGTGCCGAATAGAATATCGAGCTCCGAAACAGGTGTGTGCGGTTAGAATCAGTGTCCCGTTGTCGATGTATATCCGATACGGTACAATTGACCAATCACGCTTAGTGATTTCAGGCGCGACTCAATGTGGCTTTAGATAAATTGAACTTTAAAGCTATTTTGGTTTGGGTCTATTGCTACGGCGTAGGCGGCGTAGTAATGCTACGGGGTCATTTTCGTAGCCGATGCTACGCGTGTGTTCACGGAATTGTGGTGTGGCAATTATTTGGCTCCTTTTGTTTGTTATATTTTTTCTCCCATTTTAAGATTCGTTTTATTTTTAATAATTTGATTATGAATTTAATTAGAAATAATTAAGGTATTTTATTTATTTTTTGGGAGTTTCTGGGTGATTTATACATAGAAACACGTATACAAAAACACCCAGACCCGGAACTACTACTTGTGGATGATACAAATGTGTGTCATGAAAAAATTAAAAATCTCCTGAATATGCACAAAAGCGAGCATTTTAAAGTGACTGCAACGAACGTAAATTAAAGAAAAATATTCGAGATTAAAAATGACAAAATACGTTCCAGCACGGAGTGGATATAAAGAATGAAATAGTATAAGCAATGTAAAATAAAATGCTTTCATATTGCAAGCGGGTGTTTCATCAAAATGTTTAATTTGACTGCTTCGCTTCAGGGCACGTATATTGCATCGGTGGATTGTGAGAGATGGCCTTCGGGAGTGACCATTTTATTTTGGCATGGAGAAATGTGCTCGATTTCTTGCTCTTAATTATCTTAGCTAAGAGTGTTCATATTCACGGCGTCCTTACCTACCGCATGACGCAGGTCCTCACCGGACACGGAAGTTTCGGGAGGTTCCTGTGTCTGATAGGGAGGGAAGAAACGCCTGGGTGTCACCACTGCGAGGATCGTCCGGAGGACACGGTGGAGCATACGGTGCAGGACTGCCCCGCTTGGGCAGAGCACCGCCGTGTCCTCACGACGGCGATAGGCGGAGACCTCTCGCGCCCGGCATTGGTCGAGGCCATGCTGCGGGGCGAGATGGAGTGGGAGGCGGTCGCCTCCTTCTGCGAAGCAGTCATGCTCGTGAAGGAGGAGGCGGGCCGCCTGAGGGAGAGGACAGCGTCCTCCCTCCACCCCAGCCGCAGTGGTAGACGCCCACGGCGTCGGACGTCGCAGGACGACCTCCGGCCACCGTAGGCGCGGGCATGCGGGCAGCGAGTAATGGGCGACTTGCTGTCCGACCATGGACCATGCCCGGGTTGACGGCGCGTTGTGTTCCACGCGCGCCTCAAAGAGTGTCAGCATATTGACGGGGCCTGTAGAGGGCCAAAGCCTGCCGGGGTCGCGGGACCAAGGGATTACCGTGACCCCGGTACGTAAAGGGCTAGTGAAGGACACCGTGGATTTTAGTCAGTACAAGTCTGACAGTCCCTCCCGCCCTGCCCTGGGTGGGAGGACTCATTTGATGATTTTACCACGCAAAAAAAAAAAAAGAGTGTTCATATTGTCACCCTGTTTACAGTGTTTTCTTTTCTTACCTGTACTTTTTAATATCTATACTTTATTCATTTATTTCCTTATCTAAAAAAAAATATCAAAAAAGAAATAAAAAAAAAACATTTAAAAATATAAAAAATAGTGGCCCTCTAGCATCGGGAACAGGGTCCAAGGTCGGCCGGTGCTTGGGCTCCTAGAGGGAGGAACCTCCTCACAATGCGTGCCGTGTCCAAGAGAACAGCTTTCTGTATCAAACCCTAGAGCCAGCTGCACAATGAGAGCCTCTTAAGGTGTTGGTCGAGGCTCTTCGCAATTAGTCCATTGACCGAAACGACTATCGGCACAATGACTGCATCGGTACACGCCGTTATACCTGAGTGTTACATTAGTTCTTGGGTCTATTTTCAAGTTGAAAAACTGCTATTGTGGACCTATCAGGAATTTTATAGCAGCAGTTTGGAATTATGTTTTTGTTTATGAATAATAGCTATATGCTTGTTCTTATTACATGACTCTTTTATCGTGGTAAAATCATCAAATGATACCTCCCACACAGGGCGGGACGAAAGGGACTGTCAGAATAGGACTGACTAAAATCTGCGGTGATCACATGATACTTAAACTTATCTCGTGAATGATTGCACTGTTACTGAAGTGACATTATGACATATTATATGATGATGTTGAACAATGGTTTAATGTTATTAATCAAAACTAATATTATAAATGTGAAAGTAACTCTCTCTGTCTGTCTTTCTGTCTGTCTTTTCTTCACGTCTAAACTACTGAACCGATTTGTGTGGAACTTGAGAAAGGACATAGGATAGTTTTTATTACAAAAAATAAAAATAAAAAACAAAAATCTGCCGGAAGTCACTATTCTACGCGAACGAAGTCGCGGGCAAAAGCTAGTGCTTTATAAAAAATATAGTTTACTAAGATAAGATTTTGATTCTGTCTAGTCATTTGTCACGATTAGAGATCTGATGAGTAGATAACTTTGAGGTCGATGGGGTCACGGTTTCAAACTAAATATCTATCGATTTTATTCGACGGACTAAGTTCAGTTAACATTCACCATACGGAGGCATTGCGGTGTTCAGACTCTTTGTAGTGTTTCTCGATATAACGATGTTGGTTCCATCCTTAAAATTAAGTAAATATGCAAACGAAATATCAAACAGAGTCCTTTTTAGCAGTCAAATAATAAAGTGTGTTGGAAGTAATAAGTCTATTTAATTATGCGTAGTGTTAACCTACTTAGCAACTTCTTCAAGTGATGTTTTATTCAATTTTTCTGAAGTGTTTACATACGAGTGCGTGAAAAGTCGTCGTGAGTGATAAGTGCGTGAAAAGTCGTAGATGTGAACGAGTCATATTTTTACTCTTCATTGTTACTTCTATGTATTGGGTAAAAAAGCTTGTAAAACTGTAGTCTGTCGATATTTCAAAGTATTTTGATGGACAACACCGTCATTTGTTATTGTTCGGTAGACATGTTCCATTTGACAGTTTTACAGAAATACGAGCGGGCAGAATTGGGATTGCAATTTTTTACTGTGTATTTTAGACACGGAAAAGAATAATATTTACTTTTACCATGGTTTGGACAGTTACATTTCGTGTTTTTATATTGATTACCTTTAATCAGTAGTTTTGAGTGGTCGATGAAAATTAGCCCACAAGAATAGTACATTTTTCCAGCATTCAAAAGCCCATGTGTTATTGCAAACCATAATCTATATCTATTCCAAATTTTAATTCCAAAGTCTAAAATAGTTTAGCAGCATACTTGTAATTCTACCAAGGCTCCGGGAATGCCTCAGCAGGTTACCGTGCTCCTGGAACGGAAGGGGCAATTGAAGAACAGAGAGGATAACTAGTCAGTTAGCGTCTGACAGCCGCGTCCGCTCCACCCAAGGTGGAGTGACCCTACTCATCTAATGCTTTACCGCCATTAACTGTATTAAAATAATAAATGTGCCAACCAACAATGCGCCTTACAAAGTCGCTTGGCTCCCTATAGGTTATAACATGGAATGTGATAATGAAATCCTTTTGCGCCACACGACAGCTGCAGCGTATCTAAAACAAGACCCAACAAAGCGCCTGCTGGTGTTGTCATCACAAATATTTACTTTTGACACATTTAAAACATAACCCGACCCTGCCAGAGATTCATTCAAAACATATTCTTTTTTTAATTCGCCTCATCATGACGTTTGTTTTTATGAAGGCGTACAAAGGAGCCAACCTTTGATGGGTGAGATCAAAGGTTGGCTTTTCGTTCATGAAATGCCATATTTTCCACGTAGGACTTCTAAATCCTTCCATATTATGTTTGTTTTAGAAAGGAAAACATGGGTAGTGCGAATGATTTTGAATGCAGAGGTAGTTGCTTTTTCAGCCCCCGTAAATCCGGATTATCATACACTTTACTAGCTGGGGAAGGCTCTAACAATCCCATATAGCTTCCACAAAATGTTTTTGAAAGCGCAAAGTAAATTTTTAATTCCAAAGTTTCATACCATCTGGCCAGAAACAAAGTTTGAACACAGTCCGCTCTTGAACAGCGTGGAGAACTGAAATTGCCTAAAACAAATCCATTTTCGTGTTTCGTGGAGAAATTGTTTGCCGAATTTCTAAGCATTAGTAAAAGACCTCAGTTAGTTCTCGCATCATTTCTGGAAAAACCTTTTGGGGAAAAAGTTAGGCTAACGTTATAACGTTATATATTTTGTATCTTCTCTAATTTGGTTTTTAAAAGGTTAAACCTTGTTTGTGAGTGAACACCAAGAACTTTGTAACTTAATTTATTTTGGTACAATCCTTCATGATCTTTTATTAGAACTCGACCCAGAAAGAGTCGAGTTATAAGTTTGATGAGTCTGTTGAATTGTAAATCCTAGACGAATGGACCAATTTTGATGCGTTTTTTTTTGTTTGGTATTGACGTTTTCTACCGCGAAGTCCTCCCTCAGGCGTCCAGTGAGTGACGATCTTTGCCCACCTCTCCGGGCTCAAACGTTCAACGTGGCCCGCCTATTCCCACTTCAGCTTGGCTGTTTTCCTACATCAGATACTTTGGTAATGGAGCGCAGGGTGGTGTGACAATCTGATCATGTTCGCGGGGCAGACATGGCCAGAAATTGCCCAAAATAGAGTGGTTTGGAATGAAAAAGGGGAGAATTTTGCCCAGCAGTGGGACACAAACTAGGCAAAAAAAAAAATGTTATCGTGTTTTATTCTTAACTATAATATAATTTATTGGAATCTGTTTAGGCGTTTGATTAAACAGGTCTTTGACAAGAGAACCTTTGTAACCTTCTAACTTAAAATTGAATTAAATGATTAATGGCCGAGTTTTGGCCGCTAGACGAACTCTAGTATATTTTACTGTATACCCGTATTGTATTGCATATACTCGTAATTTAGACGGGGTATATTTTCATGTTGATCACACAGTCTCATTTTTCTACATCTACATTAGTAAGTTATACCGTCATTAATCTGGATTACCTTTCTTCTACTGAGTTTGTAATAAATTCTTTGAGTTTAAGTTTAGTACAGCAACCAAACCAATTTCTCTCCAAACAAAGAACATAAACCTCCATCATTTCACATTACCCGTGCTAAAAACGGGGCCTATGTAAAGAGCCTTTAAAAAGGCCCTTACCTGTAAGACCCCCTGACGAACGACATTAGCTAAATTGGTTGTGTTCGCTAGGATTACGAGGCGAGTCCCGACGCCCGCCAAATTAATATTTGATTCTAAGCTTTTGTTTACCAGACATTTAATTAGGCCGTGAAAATAATTTTTGTTGTACTGAGGAGTGTGGGAGACAAAGTATTATAATGGATATGTAAGTGGAAAGAAAATTATATGGAGCTGAAGGCTACGTAATTGGATAACGTTTTGCATTTGAATATTCGAATAGCTTGTTTATGTTGAAAAGTTCAGCTTTATTAAGTACGTAGAAGACTTTTTATTCATTACCAAGAACTTTCGAAACTTTATTCGGAATATTTTTTAGAACATAATTTGGTCCTATCATAGTATCCTCCCAGTATCTATCATAGTTTAGCCAGCGTGAAGTCATGAAAGTGCTGAATAATTTATATTTTTTACGACTTAATCATGACAATATTGACAAATTTAAATTTCTTTAGCTGATGGTGATGATGATAATGATGCGATCCGGTCGATTTCGGCCAGGGCCATTGCTCCAGCTCCACTGTAGTTGCCGTTCGTGTGCTAACATGTGGCTAATGTATCCAATATTTAGCTATTGCTTCGTTATAACTACAAGGAAGAAACATTTTAGAAAAAAGTTTATAATTATTTTGAAGAGTAATTGTTTTAAAAGGTTGCAAGCCGGTAGACCAAACAGGTGTTGAACTCAGTTCAAACTCCAGCTCTCGCAAATGTTTTAGGATAATGCAAATTTGTATTAATAAGCTCCAGTTACCTTTATAAGAGTTATAAAATAAACTATACTGTTATTTAATGGCCGTTTTGCCCAGCTCAACTGGTCTCAGTTAATCGCAATTATTACAACAATTCAAAACGCACCTTATTTTTAACCACTATTGGCAGATATTCGAGAATCATGAGCTTTCATGTCAATGTAATTAATTTACCATAGCCATCACTGTATCTACTGGGGAGCTTGTCTTGATATGAGTCAGTGAATAAAAATAGTATTAACGATAAATATTGTCTTTGTCACAAACAAACATACCCAACAAAGTCATATTATGGGTTTAATTAAAATAATACTCACCCATTTTAATATAACATTCAACGAACTTAAGTAAATTATAACATAACACACCTACCCAGAGGGGGTTACCGTGAGATAAACGAGAAACCGATAGGGGCCGAGAATTTTGTTCCGCAGTTATGAATATTTAAATGGCACCCTGTATAAAGGTGGGTCCGGCTATGAAGGCAACATCATGTACAATTATGTGGTTATAAATCCTCTGTTACATCCAATAAGTGAGAAGTTGGATCAAAATGGTGGAAGGGAAGAGGTGTGCGGAGCAGCCAGTTCATTTTGGCACAAAATGTACGATTACAGCGTTACAAAATATTTATAAGTGTACGAATAAGAGGAACAGTATTCGGTAACGATTTTATCTAGTGTAAAATCTCTTTTGCTATAACTCGATAATTTACCCGCGAGAACATAAAATAGGGTTAAAAACTATCCTATGTATCATCTAGGCTGGGCATGCGGGCGGCGAGTAATGTGCGACTCGCTGTCCGACCATGGACCATGCCTGGGTCGACGGCGCGTTGTGTTCCACGCGCGCCTCAAGGAGTGTCAGCATACTGACGGGGCCCCCTGTAGAGGGCCAAAGCCTGCCGGGGTCGCGGGACTCACGAATTACCGTGACCCCGAAACGTAAAGGGCTATTGAAGGACACCGAGTCTGACAGTCCTACCCGCTGCCCTGGGTGGGAGAACTCATATGATGATTTTACCACGTTAAAAAAATGAATCAGTTCAGTAGTTTTAGCGTGAAGGAGCTACAAACGTCTTTTAATCCAAACAAACTTTCACGTTTTTAAGTACGTAGGATTTAAGTCAAGAGTGAAAACGTTACTTGCATGCAAGCCTGCTTCACCGTCGACCACATCATTGCTTACCTACAGGCGAGGCTGTGGTCAAACGCGAAACTATGTTTATCTCTTTACCTTAGGTATCAACTTTGATTGACGATGCAAGAACTATATAAAAATCAAATATCATTGGCTATTTTCATCCAACAATAAACTTAAAAACCTCTTCAATATTTCTGTCAGACTATTTAAATAATGATCTCAATATTTCATTGTCATTTCAATAACTTTTCGATTCGCAAAAAACGTAAAACTTGACATTTTAAAGGTATCATAAAATGCTTAAAATAATTGTTTGCGATTTTCATGTTACTGCGTTTTGCTACGAACACCGCTACGCCATTACTACGGCGTAGCAGGCGACAGACCGTGTTATAAAAGACGAAGGGGCGGAGAAAAGGGGGAATGTTAAGGGTCATACAATACTCTGAAATTTTATATTATACTTTTATTTTATTACGAAACATCGTAGACATAAAATTTCATTAATGGAAGCCAAGAAAATTGAAAACAAAATGAGAAAATACCGATTGAATGAATCGACTTCTATTTTGAAAAACATTCATTGAATAACTTTTTGCTACAATTTCATATTAAAAACTTATCATAACATCGAATTACAGAATTTACTCTTACGTCAACAAACTAAATCTCATCAAAATTCGATCAGTAGTTTCGGAGATTAACTCACAGCGACATACACAAACGTTGTAAGAACGATGTAATTCAGTTCAATTATAAGTAATTATGTCACTTTTAATATCTAGTGAAGGAGTCGTTTCGACGCTCCTCGTCTGGAGCGCCGGCAAATCATTTTAATGAGATTTTGCGCTGATAGCATTATGCAAAAGAGCGGTTAGTAAAGGTTTCTAGTGAGAATAAATTATTATTTACTTAGTTTGTTTAACGAAATTACGAGTTACTTTTTGGTTAGTAGGATTTTGAAAAGATTCGTGGTTGAATTCAGCAATGATGTTGAACGCGATCAACACTTCTAAACTGCGTTAAGGTGCTGTCGGTCTTATTATTTCCACTGAATTGAACTTCCCTTTATTGTAGTTCTAGAATATTCTATCCTACTTCCTACTCATATTATAAATGTGAAAGTTTGTTTGGATGGATGGAGCAACTGTTGCAGTAGATAGATAGGATGTTTGTTACTCTTTCAGTCAAAAATCCTGGAAAGGATTTGGATGGAGAAACATATAGTTTATAACCTGGATTAACACATAGGATAGCTTTTATCTTGATTTTATGTTTTTCTGGGAGTATTTTCGAGTTGTAACGGTTGAACCGGTGGCTAGCCCGCCGCACCTCTAGTAGAACATAATATTGAGTTAAAGTTTTGTTATTATATATAGTGACAAGTGTTTCTCGGCAGCTTCACTTGCACATACTCCTTCCCCTTAAAGCCTACGTCACTCAGGACCAATGCAAGTTTTAACTGGTGAAAGAATTTTTGAAATCAGTCCAGTGGTTTTTGAGTTTACTCATTACAAACGTGCAAAAATAGAAATCGAAAAGATTTCACTTTTTAATTGTAGTATAGGTAGTGGTATTTAATTTAGTAATAGTAGTAGTTTAATAAAAACGTTTTTATGTTGTTACAAACATAGAAACTCACATACACAAACACCCAGAACCAGAAATACTACTTGTATGTCGCACAAATAATTGTTCCCTGCAAGGATCGAACCCGCGATACGCTGTGCAGCAGTCGATTGCTCAACCACTCCGCCAACCGTGCCGTCAAATATACTAGACATGAACCCATGAATATACGACACATGAACCTACAAACATTACACTTAACCCGTTACCATAATTTGCTAGCAAAACACTTCCATCGCAATACTCACGGGCTCAATAATCCTTTTCCAACAAATCTTCGGAGCGAAGTACCTACCTAGCTCAGCTTAATCGCAAACTGGCTGAACCAATTTGCTCTCACAAGTAAGTAGTGTTCAGTACGTCGAGATCCTTTGTAAACCTTGTATGGCGTTATTAGGATTCCGTGTACGAATGGTGCTACTCTGCTTGTCCATCTTTTCATTTATCTGCCCATCTTTTTTTATCGTGGTAAAATCATCAAATGAGTGACCCAGGGTGGGGTGGGAGGGACTGTTAGACTTGTACTGCCTAAAATCCACGGTGATCCTCCAATAGCTCTTTATGTTCCAGGGTCACGGTTACCTGCTGAGTTCTACGACCTCGTATCTGTAAATTTGGGATGTATTCTTTTAACTGTGGCGAACTCTTAAAATTTTCATTTTGTGTATTACTGTAGCCGCTTTGTTGATTAACTAGCGACGAGCTTTGGCTTCTTATGCGCGCAATTTGGAAAATAAAATATAGCATTAGTCACTCAAGAATAATGTAGCTTTATTACTGGTGAAAGAATTTTAAAAACCAGTTCAGTAGAGCCAGAGATTATTTCTCACAAATAAACGTCCTTTATAAGAAACATGATTTTAAAGGTTTATTTTTATTGCTGTTTTGGATTAAGTTTTAATTAATAGTCTCTTTGCAAAGTGTGTGTGATTTAACTGTGATAAAATTTAGGAATTTGAATTTGAGTGAATAAAAAAGAAAATGAAGTGACAAAAATTAATAAGATCGTTTTGAGCGGTAACGTCGTGAAAACCTCTAGAAGGGTAAATACAGAACTTTTTACGTAACACTACATACATTGTGTAGTGTTCAATTTTTATACGATAGTGCGGAACCCTTCGTGTGCGCGTCAGAATCGCAATTGACCGGTTTACGCCACTCGATCCCGTATACATATTTATGGGTTTTTTTCGCGTTTCCCGTTGAAGCTGTAAGCCTTTCGTTATTCCGTCGTGTTATTCTCAAAATACTGTAAACAATACATATTTATGTATGTATGTTGAGCTGATGTTGTAGCGTAACAAGTATGGAGGTGGATTTTATGGAGTGAAGGTCATGTTTTCGTTTTATTTTTGAAGTGACAACTTCTTTAGCGGCGTTGTGCACTTTTTTTTGGAATGGGTAAAAAATGTTAAACTCTCGTCAGGACACGTGACCTGACCGAAAATTCGTAAGACGGCGCAGGGCGCTTGCGCGAATGTTCGTGTATGTTTATTACTATTGAAGTTTTCACTTCTACCGGCACTCCCAGAGTGCAACCCGTCGTTTTTGAAGTGAAAACTTCTTTAGTGGCGTTGAGCACTTTTCTGTAATGGGTATAAAATCTTAAACTCGCGTCAGGACACGTGACCCTGACCGAAAAAGCGTAGGACGGCGCAGGGCGCTTGCGTGAATGTTCGTGTGACTTTATTACTTTTAAAGAAGTTTGTATGCTGGATACATTCGTTGCTAGGTAACATTGTTTATAAAAGATGTACGTCACATTGGAAAATTATTGAAATAAAAAGTCAACCATTTTTGCGAGTTTTACTAAAATCTGTTCACAAGATATTTCCAACAATTACTATTCAAGTTTTCACTTCTGCCGGCACTCCCAGAGTGCAACCCGTCGTTTTTTTTTTGTAGTGAAAACTTTTTTAGCGGCGTTGTGCACTTTTTTTTGGAATGGGTAAAAAATGTTAAACTCGCGTCAGGACACGTGACCTGATCGAAAATTCGTAAGACGGCGCAGGGCGCTTGCGCGAATGTTCGTGTGTGTTTATTACTATTCAAGTTTTCACTTTTGCCGGCACTCCCAGAGTGCAACCCGTCGTTTTTTTTCTTAAGTTATGCTTCTTACCTATCTTCTCTGAACGTTTGGCCAAAAGTGTGTTTTGTCTGCTTAAACTTTATGCTACAACTAGTGGGCGCCCGCGGCTCCGCCCGCGTGAATGTCGGTTACCGCTGCAAAAAGCCTACTCAGAAAAGACACGGTCAGCAACATGATTCCCAGGTCTATACACAGACACGGACACTAACATCGACGACGCAGTCATCACAAACACTGGACATAGATAAATATAGTGTGTCGCGGACTTTTTTGTAGATATTTATAAGATCAACAATGAATTAGAACATTTTATGGTTCTACCTTTTATAGTTTAGGCAGCGTACGCAAAAAAAGTAACTTTTCTGGTTGAGTTTTTACACCTTGTGGCCGAAAAACCCGTATTTCTTACGGAATCCTATTTTTCTCCAAAACAAAATAAAGCCTATGTTACTCGTGGATAATGTAGCTTTCGAATGGTGAAATAATTTTTAAAATCGGTCCAGTAGTTTTTGAGCCTATTCTTTACAATCAAACAAACAAACAAAGTTTTCCTCTTTATAATATTAGTGTAGACTAATATTCGTACCTACTATTGCTTCAACTGTAAAGAAATAAAATGTAAACTAATAATATGTTTAAACACTACCAAAACCTCTAATACCTATTTCATAAAATAACAACAAATCTAAAAATAAACTATTCAAAGACTAAAAGTCGCGCTCATAAGCACGGTTTGTAAATAACAATTATTGTCTGTCAATAAGGTCGAACAGTCTGAACGTCTATTCGCATCAACAGCCGAATATTGTATGAAGCTCGCGCGCTTTTTTTTTGTGTATGTCATCTCGCAGGTCGACCTCTAGTAGGTTGTGTACTGCTCAACCGGACTTTTCTGTGGATGCCTTAAGATTTTAAGGCCTCCAGGCGCGCGGACCCCCCCGCCTTTTTATAGCGCGGAAACCGATACACAAAAATAATCCTTATAGCATGATTCTGTATTCACGCGTGATGACTTTTTAGCGTATTTCATGTATAACTTTGGTGTTTCTACACCGATTTACATGATTCTTCTTTTATTGAATAGTTAATAATGTTATTTTTTTTTAAATTAGGGATGAGTGACAGTGTTGTAAACGTAAGAGTAGACAAATATAATCAGAAAGCTCCGAATTGCTAAGCTATCGGGAGTTTCACGTGTTATTGTGAGTCAACCATAAAAGACAGACATATGCTGTCAAGGAATATTTTTATATAATTTTAAGGAGAACATTTCCGTCATACATGATTTCTATGTAGCTTTAACCATTAAGGCTGCACACGCGACGGAAGCTTAAAAAATGGAGTAACTTCTCCCGTTTTCCCAATATTTCCCTTCACTGCTCTGCTCCTATTGATCGTAGCGTAATGAAAAGTGTACTATAACCTGCCCAGGAGTATGAAGAATGATTTTGCCAAATTTCGTTAAAATCCGTCGAGTAGTTTTTGTTTCTATAACGAACATACAGACAGACAGACAGACAGAGAGACAGACAGACAGACAAAAAATTTACTGATTGCATTTTTGGCATCAGTAGCGATCCCTTATCACTCCTTGATAGTTATTTTTTAAATATATTTCATGTACAGAATTGGCCTCTCTACAGATTTATTATAAGTATAGATTATGACTGTTTTTCTTGTTTCTAATGACATTTTTCACCCAACTGAAACGATCTCAAGAGTCCTGACATCGATACCAAAGTAGCCAAAACATTTTAATGTATAGCTGCTGGCAGCTACGTGGGAGACGCCCACGGCATCGGATGTGGTGAGGTGATTTCAGGCCACCGCAGGCGCGGACGGCGAGTAAAGGAAGACTCGTCGTCTGATCATCGACTATGACCGTGACTTTGGAACGTAAAGGGCTATTGAAGGATCACCGTGGATTTAAGTCAGTACAAGTCCTGGGTTGGAGGACTCAAATCATGATTTTACCACGATAAAAAAACGCACGTTAAATTCCACTATACAACTGGACCTATGTCAATTCCGGCCATCTTTTAACTTAATTTATTTCACTACTAGTCTATACAGTCACAGACGCCATCAACATAGAATACTAACTGACTAGAGTGCTTCTAACCAGCAACACTCACGAATTCCGTTTGTCCACTAATGGACTGAAAAATAAATAACCACGCTAACAATTATTGTGAAGGAAGGTTGCAAGTATTTTTGGCCTCCTTTCATTTTGTATGTAAAATTATTTATAACTAGCTGTACCCTGCCCCGCTTCGCTGTGGCACAAAAAATGCGGATTATATATCATGCCAAAATTTCTTCTCATGTGACTGCGTCATTACGACTGCGGTTGTCAGCCAGTGTTATCCTCGCTTCCGGTAGATGGCGCGGTCACTGGTACAGAGCTGATCGTTAAAAAAACTGTTTTTTCGCGGTTGCGGATATGTGACTGATGAAAAAAATAGATAAAAACAATCCTTGATGCGGATTACATATCATGCTAAAGTTTCAGCTCAATCAGTGCAGTACTTTTTGAGTTTTTAACCCTTCCTCGATAAATGAACTAACCAACACAAAAAAAATGGCATAAGTAGTACCTGTGTTCTAAATAAATAAACTCTTCAGCTTTTCAATTTAATATTAGTTTAGATACATAAATATTAACTAAACTAAACTATTATAGAGCATCGAAAAATTCATCCTCAACGTTGTCAGCTGGTAATGTGCCCAAGAGACTGGCGGCGTTGCCTCTTTGTATGGCAAAACTTAGTCTCTGGCCAACGAAGATTGAATCAAAAAAAATGGCCTTGCCCTATTCAAAGTGATTGCCGCGCGAACGACTCCCAAGTTCATTTTAGTTCCTACGCTTTAATACACCTTTAATTTTGTACACAAATGACTGAAATATGAACGAAAAGACCGTGCGTCTTTCCACACGAATCATTCAGTTCATGCAGGACAAAACCAGGCTAATCTTTTTACTATTAGCTCTCCTACTCTCGCATCACCAACGTAGAAAGTAGTGTCACTAACACATTCGCGATCCTAGACATCTGTGTTAAGTAACACAGACTCTGCCGACCGACGTGTACATCTTGGCTTAATGCCAGCACCTCTTGTTGTCTGTATCTACACAAAGTATTTTCTTAGACAACTTTTTTCAG
Organism: Agrotis puta; assembly: GCA_943136025.2. Classification (NCBI taxonomy): domain Eukaryota; kingdom Metazoa; phylum Arthropoda; class Insecta; order Lepidoptera; family Noctuidae; genus Agrotis; species Agrotis puta. Next base: position 3,954,085 of record OW964189.2, on the reverse strand, counting down.
ACAGATTGATTGTTGGCACTCCTATCAGGGTTTTTAGCTTCTTGACAACTGAAGCATGTGTTATAATTATTACACATGATAAATCGTGTAATTTATCAATGTATGTTTATAAACCCATCTCGATACAGGAGAAATTACTAGTGAGGGGCAACGATTAAAAAGAAATAACACAAGCTCTGATACTATTTTTTTTTGGAGGTTAACACAAAGAAATATCAGATAGTATCAGAGCTAGTTTTATTTTATTCTTTTACATTTAAATCATCGAATAAAGCCCTGTACGAGCGGAAGAGAATGACTGACTGAATGAATGACTAACAGAAATTCTGTTAGTCATTCATCATCAGAGATTTGAAGAAAGAGAGTGGATTTGCAGTCATTCAATGACTGCAAATCCACTCTCTTTCTTCAAATCTCTTACGTTGCAGGGTCACGGTAACATGTTTAGGCAGTCCAGCTCTATTTACTATTGTGTGCATCTTTATTATTGGAGTTATCACAACAATCTCTGCATGCACGTAATCAAAACACATGCTGTCCGGCTCCAAACACACCAACTTTAAACAAAAGCTATCCACCTATACCTCGGTAGGTACAATGGTGCAAGTAGGAAAAGTACCAGTCCACAGTAGTTCCCTAACTAGTGAAGTTGGGGCGATTTTAAGACTCGTTGTAGGGACGCAATCAGTTGCAGCGACGCACGCTGGCGCAGAACGGAAAGATTGCCCGCGGAAAATTGGGGCGGGGATTGCGGGACAGGTGACAGCGGGGATTGGCGATTTTTTGAAATAAATGCTCAGTTATTTTTTCTGAAACTACGAACTTTTGCATCTTTTATATGCCTTTACAAGTTCTGAAGAGTTATTATGTATCATGTTCGCTCCGTGTCTCGGAAAGCAGGTTAAGCCATTGAATGCAGATAGTTTATAACCTGGATTTACACGTAGGTTAGTTTTTATGTACACGTAGGATATTTCTCGAGTAGTAGCGGGTGAAGCCAGTGGCAACAGCTAGTTTACAGTAGTCATACATTCCACGGGTCACACACGGGAAATTTGTATAGTCGCATGTTTTGAAGTCTAATCTAAACAAATCTTATATGACTCGTTTTAATTTCCTGTTACGTCAACATAATGTCAAATACAAACCGGTGTTCCAGAATAGCATTTTAATAACAGCCAATAACCGTTTTTTCATAAGAAAATCTATCGTTATATCAAACCGTCGTTTACGTTGGGTTATTTTTGGCCAACACGTAGGAGTAATTTGTTTCAGTTTTACATTTAAGTCTCGGAATAATAAATGCTGAGAAAGCATTTTTTATTCTGTGATCCCGCCGAAGATGAACCTTCACTCATCCGAATGACAAAATACTTAGGTATTAGAAGAAACTTAATTGTAAATAGGTTGCTTGATGAAATTAGACTCCGGGTTTTTAGTCAGTAAGATACTGACAGTCCATTCCGTTCCATTCAGAGCTGAAGACCGCGCATTTTGTCACCATAATAATAAGATCTACTTTGTACCTGTAATTTGTATGGTGTGCATAATACTCTCATATACATCTATACTTTTACTATATCTATACTTCTATACTAATATTATAAAGAGGAAACCTTTGTATTTTTGTATGTTTGTATTGAATAGGCTCAAAAACTACTGGACCGATTTCAAAATTGCTTTTACCATTACTTAGAGGGATTCTTCCGAATCCGTATAGGCTATATTTTATCCCGGAAAATAGATAGGATTTTTCGTGGTAGTGAAAATTGTGGAGTAAGGCGTCGAAAAAACTGCCGTACGTTAACGATTCTCGCGAACGCTGCCTAAATGGTTAGAGATGTATGGTTGACTTCTATAGAAAAGTTGTAGAACTCAATAATGCCTACAAAAAAGTCCGCGATAGTATAAACCAAACATTTATATTTTAGCCATTATAACCACTTTTCCATAGAATAAAAGTAATTAAAATTATTAGCCTATGTTTACTGATCATATTATCGTCAAATACTAATCCTTATCCAAATAAACTATTTATTGAGCAAGATTGTTTCAATAGCTATAAATTACTTTTTATTTTATTCCAATCGGACAATCCATTCAAAAGATATTACGAATTTAAAATTGTGAGAGAGCTTAAAAAATAAATTTCCACCCGTGCGAAGCCGGGACGGGTCGCTAGTATATTATATACTGAAGAAGTCACTTGATGCTTGTGTGTACGTCTGTGCGTCTGTGTTCACGTATGCATACAATCCGAATCTCTTCTAAATTATAGTGAACAGGCTTCTTCTTGGTAAGCTCACTCCGTCGATAGGCGTTGTCTTTGCTACTTTAAAGTCTTCACTCTAGTCTAGGTCAAAGCGACAGAGCAAAGACACATAAAAAAATAAGCTCGCCACCAAAACATTCCATAGACCAAACATAATCCGCAGTGATTTCAGTAACAGTAGTGTGGTATAGCTATAACTATCCGACGAACGACCCACTCGTTCTGGGGTTATTATCCGGGGGTGTCAAACTAGGGGTGTCACGACCTAGGGTTGTCGAACTCACTGGCTTCAGAGAATCAATTCACTTCTGGTGTTGGGGTTTCACACCATGAGAATAGAACCCTTTTAGTGAGGAGCCTGTCTGCGTTCAAGAGTTTCCTAATAGGGGTGGATTGATCTAGGGCTGTCAAAAGTAAAAGGCTTGTAGGATTTTGGCTTGGAAGTAATTGATTTGTGAAGTCAGTTGAAACCTGTAGGTACTGTCACAAGCAATTACATGTATACACTTAACCAAATTCAATCGCAATTTACTCGTGAATACTGGTTTCGAATTTGAAATAAGACCTATTTCGTAATAGTATGACTTCCAAAATAGAAGTCTAATGAAAAGGAAAAGTTTAATCAATATGGGTAGCAGAACATTGCTTTTGAATACTGCTTAGTGTATACTTACGATGGTCTTTTGGCGTATGATCAATATTGGAATGTAAGATACGTAATATCTTTATATTTCAATATAATATTAGGTCACGGAGAAATGGCACTAAATAATTTCCATTAGTGTCCACTTGTCGGTGTCCTTAAAGTGTACTCATAACATTTATGCAGAATCGTAAACACGATGAAAGAAAAATCAATGCACAGAAACTGTCACCCTGCATTCGGAATAATGTTTTTTTTTTGGCGATAGACTCGCATTTGACACATTTCTCTCCTGATGGAAAGCGTAGGTAGATTATGAAGCATGATTGCTTACAAGTAACCTATTCACTCGTGATTTAAAGAAGCGAGTTAAAAAAAACAGTTTCCTCCAATACCAACATTTTTTTTTCTTAAACTAATGATGAATTTGTTTTTACGTTTGTCGTTTACATTTACAACGTGTATTTGTTATACCCACTTTCCTCTGTAAATGCTTCTTTATCTAAGCGGCCATTAATATTTATAGCATTGAAAATATGTTTCTAAAATAGCACATTTCCTTTCCCATTGTTACAAAGAAACAGGGGTACCGAAATGGGGTGCTACTGGGAAAATGTCAAATGGGGAAACAAGGCTACTTGGGGTAGCCACTAGCGTGTTGAATAAAAAGATTTCCGTCGCTTTTCGAAGGCTTTCTTATAATTTAATTAAAATTGCTCCGTTTTTGATTCATGACTAACAATTTTGGAGAGAATAAATTCATGAACTCGTTTGGTTACTTCAGAAATTGCTGATTGTTTTTTTCTTCTTAGATAAACTGCATGTAGGTAGGTACACTGGAACGTAGTCGTGGATATATGGAGCACAAGTGAGGATTATTAGTACCTCTTTTTGAAGTGAAAACTTCTTTAGCGGCGTTGAGCACTTTTTCTGTAATGGGTATAAAATCTTAAACGTCAGGACGTCAGGACACGTGACCCTGACCGAAAAAGCGTAGGACGGCGCAGGGCGCTTGCGTGAATGTTCGTGTGACCTTCGTTGCTTGGTAACATTGTTTATAAAAGATGTACGTCACATTGGAAAATTATTGAAATAAAAAGTCAACCATTTTTGTGAGTTTTACTAAAATCTGTTCACAAGATATTTCCAACAATTACTAATCAAGTTTTCACTTCTGCCGGCACTCCCAGAGTGCAACCCGTCGTTTTTTTTCTATTTATAGAAAAACGATTTTTACTTTTTTATATATTAAAACGAACTGTTCTTTAAATGTACTTGATTTGGGTCTCGGTGTTACGTTACAGAAATTCTTAGTGAGATACAAAATATTTCTTAAAAAACAACATACAAAATTTTCATATCAATCACCCCAGCCGGCTTTCGCGGTTTTTATCGCTATTAACTGACTGCAAAAATAGCCTACTAGTCGGCACATTTTATCTTACTACTTATCTAGTATTTGACACTTGTTAAATAAAACAATCTCTTTCCTCCATAAAGTTCAGTTCCTCGTTTGTCAATAACACGACGTCACAATATAAAGATTTTGGGGGATTATGAATTAATATAAATATAAATATAAATATTCCACAACTATCACCCAACGCCATCTAGTCCCAAGCTAAGCAGAGCTTGTGTTATGGGTACTAGACAACTGATAAACATACTTATATATTTCTAAATGCATACATATTATAGATAAATTACACCCAGACACAGAACAAATGATCGTGCTCATCACACAAACATTTGTCCTGGGTGGGAATCGAACCCACGACCTCCGGCATAGCAGTCAGGGTCACTAACCACTCGACCAACAGGCCTGTCGACGTCTATTTGCGTCCCGTATGACGAGGGTGGCGTCTTCTGTTTATTTTGCGCACATTCCTGACGCGATCGGCTTATAAATTGATATTAAATTGGGCGCACACAATCTTGTTCAGGACCTACATTCTTCTGCATTGGAATTTTACAAACTCGGTGTAATTGGCTGATCAGAATGTTTGCGGATTTGTGTGCTTAAAGGAGACTAGGTTTTAACGGTGGCTTTATCTGGTTTTGGTTTTCATCTAAATGTTTCCGATATTTACATTCGTTTTTCTTCATTTATTTGTGGTTGGTGTCAGCATATTTCCTTACAATCATCTCTATTAGTCGTTATTTCAGCAGTCATCCCCCGTTTGTATAGAAAACCTGAGGAAACCTGGTCATGTGAAACAGATTCTCTTATGCTATCTAGATTTTTCTGTTACTGCCTTTCTATCTATATCATCTTTCACACTGTCCATCATTCAGTTCATGCTTTAATTATTTTCATGTTGAAAAATAGCCTATCATTCCCAGGTTAGGCGTAAAAAGGTGACAGATAGATAAGGCTACCTTTTCTTATGGTGTGGATAAATATCAAATGAGTCCTTCCGCCCTGGCAGTGGAAGTGACCTTCAGACTCGTACTGACCAATCAGACAGAGTTACCTTCGCATTCGCAAATTGACGTATGGATTTAAAAGCTCAGAATTAATTAAACCCTTCGTTATAAAAGTCTTGAACCGAGGCAGGAGTGTTAGTAAGTGGCGTGCCAGTAAGAGTGGCTGTTTGGCACCGCTCCCAATTTGGCATCACTCGCAGATTGAACTCGCCAGACGGCACTAGCGCCGCCAGCAACCAACAACTACAACTTACAACAATCGCTCGTGTGTTTATAATACTTGTGCTATTGTGTAGAATTGCAGCCTTAATTGTGAAAGTGTAACTGTATCTCAGTATAAGCATAATCAGAATATAATACTCCCATTGCTGGGACACTGGCCTCGTTTTTGTGGGAAGGAGTGGGCTGTGGGCTGCGGGCCCGCTGGTAGATGTGCTGCTGCTGGCATATGTCTTAGATTTTTTGGTTCTAGGATATACCTGTTTAGATGTTTTCCTTCGCCATTATTAAAGCAGTAGCGATGAAATAAATTACACAAAGTACCTAATAAGCGCTCTGTTTATGTGTCTTACTTTTGTTGAAATACATACTAGCAGGCTTCAAATTCTAAAATTATCCTGTGGGCTTGTTAACTCGGTTTGACATGGGACGAAATAAGTCCCAGAGATCTGATTGCATGAAAGCTATAGGAAAGATGTCACATGTGTTTAAAAAATTGGTGTACAGTCAAGTACGATCTAATGTATTCTAATAAGTTTCTAAAACTGTATAATTACCTTGCTTTTGCGTAATCAACAGAGAATTTTCCAAATCGGTCATTCTATATTCGGAAAACACCTAAGAATGTTGTCTTATGTGAGGGGAATATAATGGAATAATACCTAGGGGTGAAAGGGTGGAACACCTACATACTGTGTTTTAAATTTAAAGTAGCATGTAACCTTCACATTAAAATAATGGCATCAGCATCGGATTACCATAATCGTTTGTTATTTTGCATAGCGCAATGCTCGTAAAATTCCCTTCTCTGTGTACTTTTATTATTGGAATTTAAAATGAGAATCCAATTTTTGTGTTTTCAACATGGCCGGCGCTTGAAACTGACAGCAAAGAGGTTCGAGATTTTAATTCTGATTGTAAATTAACTTTTGTGTTTATTTTATTTAGCTTTATTGATGTTAAAAAGAGATCTTATTTCAGTAATTTTTAGAGCTCTTGTGATTATATTATTGCTCATTCATTTTATAGTAAACGTTCAAAGTTTAATTGTAAATGAAATGAGATCTATTTTACGTCCACGGGCATTGCGACTTGCGTCAAACGTTGTTTTCTCTGCATGAGTTAGTACCGTCTCTCGGCATGTCGCATCGCGAAGACATGTTGCGATCTGCACAATTTATTTCATATATTATCTTCGCAGTCATTGCCGCGAAAAACATGTCATTTGATTCGCTAGAGTCTATAGTACGAGTAGCTCGTGGCCAAGGGGTTATAAAGCTTCAATCTACAATTTTATCCCAGCTGTACATTTAATTTCACGGCGTTTAAAAGCATTTTAAACTAAGTATGAATGCTCTTTGTCTTTATGAATCGTTCGCATTAAAAACTAGTTGATATTTGAGCTAATAGTTTCTATTATGAAATAGGAAAGAGCTTTATTTTTATAGGAAACTAGCACTTTGCCCGCGTCTTCGTCCGCGTGGGTTACGTACTTTCCTAATTCCCCCTTTTCACCCCCTTAAAGGTTAAATTTCCAAAAACCCCTTCTTATAGCTCCCCTACATTATAATAGGAAGCCGTGTGCAAAATTTCACATTCCTAGCCCCAGTAGTTTCGGCTGGACGTTGATATGTCAGTCAGTCAGTTCTCCTTTTATATATATAAATAAATAAATAAATAAATAAATATTCCACAACTGTCACACAACGCCATCTAGTCCCAAGCTAAGCAGAGCTTGTGTTATGGGTACTAGACAACTGATAAACATACTTATATATTTCTAAATACATACATATTATAGATAAATTACACCCAGACACAGAACAAGTGATCGTGCTCATCACACAAACATTTGTCCTGGGTGGGAATCGAACCCACGACCTCCGGCATAGCAGTCAGGGTCACTAACCACTAGACCAACAGGCCTGTCATAGATGTGTTATTTAGTTATTTTTTATACAACTTGTATATACCGGTTTCAAATCCGTGGTATGGAGAGGGCCTTGTGGGGCGGACCATTCTGTAATGCGACCATTTAATTTTTGCAAACCATCTATTATGTATTATACTGATTCTACTTATATGAAATTGTTTATCAACTTTATTCGGGTGCCAAAAGATACTTACTATACCATAAACCAAAACCACAGACTATATCACAAAAACTCTGAACATTCCACAGACTATTTACCTTTCAATCAAAAGCGAACCACACATTCCAACTTTAAATCAAACGTCACCCCTACGGACCTAAATCAAATTTCGAACTTAGAATTACGTTCAACGAACTGTTTGGAAAGTTCGGTGTAACATAATTTTTCATCCGTCATAACTAAAGTAGTGGGTTTTCAACAATGGGGATTGGAGCTGGTTCTTTGTTTAAACTGAGACCTAACGGAGCCCTCGCGCATTTGTAACAAGAAGCTAGCTAGCTGCTCTCGCAAGCTATGTAGCCTTAGTAGTCTAGCAATGTCAATGATAAAATCTTTTCTGCAAAGAATACTTGACTTTTTCTTCTTCGTTCTAATAAAAGTCGAGTCTTGGCTTCAGACGATAAAAATGTTTAATATTTCGTAATAATTCTGCAAAGATTTATCATTGGAACGTTGTATTCCGGTATTTTTTTGGATTTGTTCTGGAATGAAATTTAATATATTCTAAAAGTTAAAGAGGTGAATATTTTTCGTAAATACATTTAAAAAGGGTTGTAACCGATAAATTTAAAGTGCAAGTTACAATAACTAAAAAATATAACAAATACCAACGTAAGTCAATTTAACAAAACAAACAAAGTAGGTAACAATATAGATAAACTTTAGGGTAAGAACAGGGTCGCGGCTGACCCGGTACCTAGGAGTTGGTGGGACAAGGTGAACAAAAAAACATCAATAGCTCACACCAATGAACTTGGATCCGAGGACTTTTGGAATTAAAGGGCCCTTTGCAAAGCAGTGGGTTTATGATCCAGGCCCACAGTAACAGGGACACATGCAATAAATCTAAAAATGGCTGCAAATCTGTCCAACTCAATTCACCAATTACTAAATCACCAATAACTTCGTCATTCCTGAACCAAGTAACAGCGACACAACACTACACACACTACACACTATTTGCCTGTACACAGTTAACAGTACTACACAAACACATTACAAAGTAATGCTGTGTTTAGCAGTTGTTAACCTGTAGTTGTGTCGAACAGTAACTGGCTATGAACCGACTGAATAAAGTGGAGTTTACACGAACAATAATTACCCGGCAACAGTTGGTGGTAGGACTAAGTAAGTTCATACTTGAAAAGGTATTCTGCGATGAGAGTGTTTGGAAGTCAAATTATGTAAGTACGTAGGAATGTACGACCAGGATAAAAATATTTATATTATTGGGTTCAAAGCCGAGGTTTCTTCCATGTGTTTTATGTGCATCGATATCGGGTTGGGTACTGAAGTGTGAAACAACAACAGATTAGGTTTCGCGTTGGCGAGTAGGAATCGCAACAAACTGGTAGAAAACAAAGGTACTACTTTTGTTTTCTACCAGTTCTTTGTTTTCTTTGCAACCCATGGTAAAAAGCCGAAACGTGAGTTTACGGATATGATTACGTATAATACCATGCCTAGTTTTGTTGGTAATAATTGCTGAATAACCACCCTTTGCCCTTGCACAAATTGCTTCAATTGGTATTTGACCCGTATTACTCCGGGATCCAGATTAAAGTCAGCCGTGTAAACATACCTTTACGTCCGTGTCGTGTTACAAGCGTTTGTAACGCTATTAGTTTCAACATTTAATTTTCGCCGGCACAAGAGGGTTAGTGTGCCGCCTGATCGTGTGAAAATGGCGGGCGGCGTGTTTTGATATTGTGTCGCTACACTTTGTACTTGCCGGCCGGGGCGGCTCGAATGTTTGTTATTCTTCTTTGAGATAAAGATGTTCTGCGTTGTTTTTAGAATGTAATATTGTTGTTTTTAAGCCCGCTTGTAACAAATATAAGACCTTTGAAAGCGGTTTTACAATTCGGCGAAGTAATTGAAACGTTTTGAAATTTAAAGTTTTTACTGACTAATGAAATGGTTTGGTAGCATTACAAAACTAATATTATTAATAACATTTACCAGTATTCAAAAGCAGTTAAACCCGTACAAGCAAAAAGTAAAAATGTCAGAATTTTGAAGCATTAAGGAGGAGGTTTCAGTGAGGGCACTAAGTAATTCCATGGACTCGCTGCAGGCGTTTAATAGCCTCTCGTCGTCCGCTCTTGGTTACACTGCACCTACGTTAATGAACTGAGCGGGGGCGGGAAGACATTAACGTTTGATTCAAATAGTGTATTTTTTACACCGTATTTATATTTATTTACAAAGACAAAATGTTCTTGTTCTACCTCGATAGCATCGAGATAATTATAAACTCGCAATTAATCAAAAATAATCGCAATTTTGTGTGCGTCCTGGGAATTGCAACCAAGACCCCGTGCTCAGAAGTTGCGCTTACAACAGCTAAATCTTTTTTTTGTTCTACCCACAGAATGAAGTTGCCTAGTTTAGGGCAATGTTTCTATTAAAAAAAAAAACAAATGAAATGGTGACACCCGGGCGTGCCCTGCCGAATACGAAACAGGAACGTCCCGAAAAAATGACACGGTTGTTCCGAGACCTGCGACAGGTGGAATGTGAGGACAACGTGACCGACGCTATAGCGGCGTGCCCAAACTTGGGTTGAGACCGTCGCTCTTTCGATACTGCCATGAGATCTCGCAGGAGTTCAGTTCACCCAGGGCCGCGAAACAGTGTGACCACTAAATCTGTAACATTTAATAACAGTACCATAACATGGACAATAAATAAACTTACTACGCTCCGCTACACATTCTGTATAATACACATCAAAAGTGCCTACATCAGTTTTGTGAGCCGAATTCCTTTGAGCATTGCAAATAAATCAAGTTTTAGTTCGCGAATTGAAACATTAATTTTGGGAAAGCAAGGTATAGGCGAAGTTTAGAGTGGCGTGCAACGAAATGATGAAACCTTTTCGGCATCGTGAAATCTGAAGTTTTGACTGGATTATAAATGGAAATAATATTGATCGAAACAGATTGGGGATTAGTGTTGAAATGAAAAATGGTTTTTGTTGTTTTTAATTGCTTTAATTTACATCAACACGATGAAATCGTCCTTGGGTACATCTTTAGTAAGTAGGATTTGATAGATAGGTCTGTCAAACAAAAAAAAATACGTGTGGCACTCGGGGACTGCTGCGGTAAAGCTATTGCATAGCATTTTTTTATCAACTTATGCAATTATAATTATTTATTTATTTTATTTATAAAAAAAAATATCGTAGCCTGCCGCGAAAATTTAACGAGAATTTCATCCCATCGATGCTCTATGGGAAGTAACTCTACTAATTAGGCTATGGTCAGCAACGTCAATCAAATGAAACGTCAAGAAAAAAATTCATTCATTCACGTTGACATGACAGATGTGACAGTGACAGTGTTATGTTTATTTTCGTTACGAAATTTCTTGATTCGGTCGTCGCGCTGAAAGCCGGCAATAAATGATTGGTAGGTACTCGTAAACGTTTTTATCTACTATCATGCTATTAAACCTCTATAAAATAACCTATAACAATTAGCTTGTTGCCAACATTAAAACACTCAATGATATTATGATCATTATATCCAAACGCGTGATATAAGGAATTTCAAAAAAAGAACATTCTCATGCAATGACATTTGCCCACCAGATCGCTAAAATTTTGAAAAAAGAACAATAAATTGAAGACTAATTCGTAATTTCGGATTCTCGTCTTATCGTGTTATATCCCGCCATTTTTTCACTCGAATATGGTATGCGAATATGGTATGGTATGAGAATCTTTTATAGAGGATTCACATCATGATTGTAGATAAAGTCTTGTATGCTACTGTTATAATTAGGTATTAAAAAACTCATGTGATACTATTATCACACTCGGCTACGCCTCGTGTGATAAACCCACATTCGTGTTTTAATACCCCTGATTATTTTATTTATTTTATTTTATTTTATTTTATTTTATTGTATTTGGGTGGCTTACAGCTAACAATACAAAAGTAAGTAATAAAAAGATCAACGATCAGCCATTTACAAGCCTCCACAGTTAGCAGTTAAACTATTGTTGCACAAACTAAAAGCAAGCGACGATAATATAATAATATAACTACAGAATGCACAGATACCAGTACACCAAGCCATCCCAATCTGTCAAAATCATTTAAAAGATTTTCAACCTTGCCTTACATTATACAACAGTTGCATAAATAACTATTACGCAACAGCAACCCATGCGTTATGCAAATAAACAGGATCATATCCTACAAGCTATAATGCACAACACTAATTTCAATACAAGCCTTAACATAGCACCATATATCGCTTAGGAAAATGATCCCCCAAAACCCGGTACCAAAGCTTATCCGGTTATACCCAAAACCGAGTATTCACAACTAGTACTGCCAACCAATCATCTTTGAGTGGACAGCGGCATGAATGCAAGGAGATCTATTACCTAGGGACTACAAAACCGGATCGATACGCAAACTTATGAACGATCAATTTTGTTTTTCGAATTGCATTTTGTCTCCGTTGTGAGTCTTTTTTAGTGGCCAGAGAGCGCGAAATTGGTACTTTAGATGTTTTTTTTTTTTGTTAATAATGAAAAGATCATAATATTTATTTCATAACCAACTGTTTTTAGTTTTTTTTTGCTCTAATTAAGAAGTTATGTTAAATTCAAAATCATTATTTCAACTCCGAACCAGAAACACGCCGAAAAATAATTTTTGAGGCGGCGCCAAAACAAACATCATGTTAATTGATTATTTGAAATGAAGAATAATTTTAGCTAGGTTGATATTCGTTGAATGTTTCTTTGGCGGCTAAATTTAGTTTTTGCTTTTCTGTCTTTCTTGTATATCATGATTAGAGTGTTTAACACATGAAGAAACCCGTCTTTACTTTTGTCATTGTCAACGTAACCCTCACATTAACTGTTGAGGACCTCTTGCAACCAAAGTCTGCACTTTTTCGTCGTTTGTATAAGCAGTATTAGTAAGTACCTTTTGAAATTGGGCAAAAATCAAAATCAAAAGTCATTTATTCAAATTAGGCTGATTTATCAGCACTTTTTGAAGGTCAATTTTTACATAAGACAGTCCCCCAAAGCGCCCCCCCGTTCGACACTTCCTAGTGTTTTGGCTGGGAAGAAGAAGTGGCGGAACAAACTCCCCAGCAACACAATCATCTGTCTGTACGGTTAGAGGAACCAAGATTGTATACAATTTAATAGAACATTCACATTATACATCAATCCGAAATTACATCCCAACCGTGACTAGAAGGCACAATAGATAAACTAGGACCAGGAGGAGTAAATAACAATTTAATGAAGTAGAAATAAAATAACAGAACCAAAGGTCAGCAAGTCGACCAGTCACCACAAGCAGCACCCGTTCACGAGTACGCAAGCAATGTAACTAAGGGAGCATGACAACTTACTGCCGGTTCCTCCGTCAAAAACACTAATAAAATAAGATTAAAAAATCGTGGTCGATAGTTTATCATAGTGCAAAACTGTTTATTCAAATAAGAAAATGAAATAAAATAAAAAAAAAGCTAATCAACATAATATAAAAACAAACACAAACAAAAAAAAATATACATAAAAATAAAACTAAATGACTTAGCTAAGTCAAAAATAAATAAATAAATAAATAATAAATAAATATAAATAAATAAAGCAAGTAAGCAATAATAGCAAGTCTATAAACCACACAGTCTATGTAATCTTTCAAAATATTCAAATTATTATGTCTGTAAGCTCTAGCTTTGGTTTTATTTATTACGCTGTTAGTTCTATTTACAAATACTTGACTTGTCTAATAGCAAATCGGAGAGCTATTCGATTGGTCGGCACTCGCTCGCGGCAGCCAATCAGTGCACGCCACGTCACCACTCGATCGGTTATCGACTGTCGGTCGAGTAAACAATAATGTTTGATTAATCGAGGATTATTCTCCTGGAGTGATGAATGGGGCGCTCGCTCTGTCACGTTTGACGTTTTATTCGATTTTCTTTTAGTTTTTTTTTTGGGTTCTGTACCGAAAAGGGTGAAGAGACAGTATTGAGGGTCAGTTGTCTCTCTGTCCACCCGACTGTCTTAGCACTGTATACAATTGTACCCTAATAGGTTAACATCTGAAACTCGAACCTTTTCAAAGTTAGTGTGAACAGGTTTCTTCTGGCTAAGCTTGCTCCATCGAAGGCTTTCTCCCTGTTTTCACTGACCTAGACTAGAGTTAAATGCAAACAATTCTCAAATAACAAATAAATAAATATTCCACAACTATCACACAACGCCATCTAGTCCCAAGCTAAGCAGAGCTTGTGTTATGGGTACTAGACAACTGATAAACATACTTATATTATTATGAATACATACATATTATAGATAAATCACACAAACATTAGTCCTGGGTGGGAATCTAATTCCCACCTCGAACTATTAGAGAGAGCGCTAATAGTTCGAGGGACTAATATAAACAAACAAACTCACTTTAGCATTCGAAAATTAATATCAAATTAAGATCAACTTTATGTGGTGATACAGAACCTTTCATTTGCCAGTACAACTCATACTTAGTTGGTTTTCCTGTTAGTTTTTCATTTCATCTCGTGTTTCCGTCCAATTATTCAATCATGTGCTCCCTGCATGGTTCCTCGTTTTCTCGTCACGTCAGTTTTGAGCCGATCCCACTTTGTTTCCGGGATGACAGGCGCTACCTACCTCATACCAGTGTTAGAAGAGTACATCTACTAGGATAAATATGTCCAACAAGGAGAATAATCAATAGTGTCGTTTGGTTTTTAAACCAATCGAGCTTCAATCTTGTTCTCTTTAGTAGTGCAATAGTTGAACTCAGAACATTCAACTATCTTAAATACTAATGTTATTCGTTTAGCCCCTTCGTCAAGTTTCTGATACCTTACGACTTCAGTTTGCAGGCGACTATAGCAATACAAATTCATAGAGGTTGGTACACAGGCACGCGTTAATGGATGCCAAAGTCGTAAGGTATCAAGACATGCGTCGCGTTGTGTACGAAGGGCCTTACTGGTATTGTTTATTAATTCAGCGAGTCCTTGGCCATTCTTCTTAATTCGAGGTCCAAGACAACTGAAAATCGCTTCCAAAAAGCGTAGCATGACGTACTCTCAAGACTAAATCTCTATTTTACCAGAAATAGACAACAGCGATATGGCCTGCGCGCTAAAAAATGCCTTTGTTACACGCTGATAATGTAGCTTTATATTGGTTGGCAAGGAATTCTTGCAATCGGTTTAGTAGTTCTTGAGTTTATCCATAACAAACACTCCTCGACTCACGGATAACGTATCCGTTTTACAATGTATATTCCAGTGTGTTAGTCGGTTTACATCGTTGATCATTCTCAAATCCGCTTCGCCGGTCAAGCTTCTTGAACGTTCGGTAAATGTTGCCAAAGCCGATACAATAATATTGGGTCGATTACTTGGTGTTATTAAGGAGAGACTACCTACTCCTAGGTCTAAAAATCTCGTATAGATGTAGAATACATTTATGTCTCTTAAAAGATTTTTATGATTGAGATACTTTTATGCAAACCTTCTCAATATTATTAAACTCCATCTAGAAGCTTTTGTTTCAATTATAACATCATTTCATGAGCCAGTTTTTGTCTTCTGCTGGACATAAACCTCCAAAGAATGCCGACTAACCCCGGTCTTGGACAGTCCGTATCCATTCACTGCCAGCTACCTTCTTCAAGTCATCGATCCATCGGCCGTACTGTGGGACGCCCTGCAGCACCACGTATTTGCCTACGTGGTCTTCACTTTAACACACGCCTGCTCGATCGACCATCAGTCCGGATTATACCATTGAATCAGTTACAGACTCTGAAGGATTGTCAAAAATAAATAAAGCTACAGTCCTAGTCACAAGGTTTAAGAAAATGACTTGCCCATTTTAAAAGCGTAGATTTAGAAGTAATTCATCGTACCTGATCATCATTTATACTCGTAGCATGAATTCACCTATTACGAAGTGCGATTCTATATATAAAATTAAAGACTTATGATGATATACACTAAGGATGGATTTTTGGAAATATAACCTCCGGAATAATTTCGGCAGTTTTCACAACACTAACATTTTTTGAAGTGAAAACTTCTTTAGCGGCGTTGAGCACTTTTTGTGTAATGGGTATAAAATCTTAAACTCGCGTCAGGACACGTGACCTGATCGAAAAAGCGTAGGACGTCAGGACACGTGACCTGATCGAAAAAGCGTAGGACGGCGCAGGGCGCTTGCGTGAATGTTCGTGTGACTTTATTACTTTTAGAGAAGTTTGTATGCTGGATACATTCGTTGCTAGGTAACATCTATATATATAAAAATGTTATGTTGGTTTGTGTATGCTTTAAAAACTCAAAAAGTTCTGCACCGATTGAGCTGAAATTTTAGCATGATATATAATGCGCATCAAGGATGGTTTTTATCTATTGTTTTTTTAAGCTTTTTTTGTGCCACAGCGAAGCGGGGCAGGGTACAGCTAGTTGTTTATAAAAGATGTACGTCATATTGGAAAATTATTGAAATAAAAAGTCAACCATTTTTGCGAGTTTTACTAAAATCTGTTCACAAGATATTTCCAACAATTACTATTCAAGTTTTCACTTCTGCCGGCACTCCCAGAGTGCAACCCGTCGTTTTTTTTTTTTCTATTGAGGGAATGATTTCCTCTCCAACGCACTCAAAGTTTAATTCATTAGTTCGACGGCCACCTTATTTATGTGTTTAACGGGTACTCTTAACTCTCTTAAACTCTAGATACGTTTTCAATTTCCGCTCCGAAAGCGTTAAGGACCAAAATAAGAGCCGACATTGGCGCTGCTCAAATATATTAGTGTTGCGCTCTTCGCCACCGAGTCCCGGAATCCCGTGTTACCGCAATAAATACAAATTAGCAGCTCATCCCTAGTCCCGCTTTTATTTGTCGGATCTTTGCGTTGGTCGCTCCTCCGGGATAAATAAACACGGATCTCCTTCACCTAATATTTGGGATGCGTAACTTTTTTCCATTATTGCAGGATGTTACAATTTTTCATGTGATTTACATTGCGTTCGGACGCAGCGGGGTTTTTGAAGATTGGGGTTGTTATTTATGTTTATCCGTCGAATGGTGGTTCCGTAGTGTACAGAGGTATATAGTATATTTAGGTGTGGAAGCCCATGATGATCCTGCCTTTGTCTCAATTTATTGGGGTCGGCACAGCTTGTCTTCTTCTGTACTTGTTTACTACTGCAAAATACTAGGATTGTTCGAAGGTTCGTTTGTCATGTACACTTCTATATATATAAAAACTAGCTTTTGCCCGCGACTTCGTTCGCGTGGAATAGTGACTTCCAGCTGATTTTTGGTTTTACCCACATAGTTCCCGATCTCGCGGTATATTCTAGGGAACTCTTCAAAAATCAACATAATGAGCTCTGCGTTTGAATTTAAGAGATGTATACTCATTTAGGGCATTAAAGCCGTTTTGCCGATCGAAAATGTTATTTTTCCCTTATTTTCTCATCATTCTACTGATTTGACATTTCAGTCCAAAAGGAAAAAAGATTGTTTCTCCCTTGACAAATTTTCTATTATTTTAGGTTTTAGAGATTATGAAAGTTTCTTACACCAAGACATTTCTGTTTACCAAGTTTTTAGTTTAGCCATCCTTTGCAAAAATATAAGGTTTTGTGGTTTCGACACTCTTGAGCACGCAACGTAGAGTTATCCATGGGAGAAACAGTCTTTTTCAAGATGTACCCCCGCAACTTTTAGCGTTTGCCCTTGGGCTTTATTTATGGTCATTGCAAACGCAGTTTAAAGCGGAAACTGAACTCTTTTGAATTGGAATGGCAAATCAGTTGGAATGATGGGAATACGGGGAATAATAAAAGTTTCGCCTTTTGCCATCCCAGTCATAATAACGGCTTTAATGACATTCCGTCCTAAATAGGTTATTTGTAACCGTATGCCGTTATATAGTCTTGGTGGATCTAGTTATATAGTTTCTCATAATCATCACAGGAACACCAATTATACAACGGAACAATTTAAAATTTACGAAACAGGACCAGTCCACATAAACTATCAATACAACCGACAATAAGTACAATTTTGGTTCCAACGCCATCTATCAATCCATAGTGACAACTCGTGTAACGATCGACACCATTGAACGATCACCGCCATCTATTGAGAGTTTAAGGAATTATCTATACTCCGTTAGAGCATTTCATAAATTTTATTTTTTATTTTTATTTTTTTGTAATAAAAACTATCCTATGTCCTTTCTCAAGTTCCAAACTATGTCTGTACCAAATTTCACACAAATCGGGTCAGTAGTTTAGGCGTGAAGAAAAGACAGACAGACAGACAGACAGACAGACAGACAGACAGACAGACAGACAGAGTTACTTTCGCATTTATAATATTAGTTAGGATGTTATGTTGGTTTGTGTATGCTTTAAAAACTCAAAAAGTACTGCACTGATTGAGCTGAAACTTTAGCATGATATGTAATCCGCATCAAGGATTGTTTTTATCTATTTTTTGCATCAGTCACATATCCGCGACCGCGAAAAAACAGTTTTTTTTGTGCCACAGCGAAGCGTGGCAGGGTACAGCTAGTATATTATAAAAAGGAAAGATTTGTGTTTTTGTGTGTATGTCATAATGAATAAACTCAAAAACGACTGGACCGATTTCAAAAAATCTTTCACCAGTTGAAAGTTGCCTTGGCAGGACCAAGGCAACTTTCAACTGGTGAAAGATTTTTTGTGACATAGGCAATTAGGGGGGAGGGGTTAAATGAGCTTTCACATTTATAATTGAATCAATTTTAATGAATTTTGGTACAGAGATAGGTGGGACCCTGGGGAGGGTTGTAGGCTAAAATTATGGTGTTACAAATGATGCCACGTACTATTTAGCAAAATAAATAATAAATGGTACAAAATACACATCTTGATTTCCGATATTAATATAATTAGGCAGTACTTCATTATTTGTCAAATATTCAATCCCAATAAATAATAAAATATCCCACATCGGAAAGCATGAATAACCCAACCCCCAATCGTACACGAACCGGTCCACAGTTACTGTAGTTGAAGTATTCACAAGAAAAGTAGCTCATTGCAATACGTTCTCCAACGTATCCGGTAGCAATGAAAGTGTCCAGTTCGCAATATATGGCTCCTACCGCCAGTCAGTGATGTATAGACGGCGTTACGTACGGCTTTATATGTTGCCGATAGCCAGCTGTGATAGATGAATCTATAATCTATACTAGCATACGAAGTAGATTCGGACTCTGTTTAAGGAATAAGTTAAGGTTCTGGTTAAGTGTAAGGCGATTCTCACGCGGCGTCGCTCGCGGTGAAGCGGATCTCACGTCGTTTTCATCGTCTTTAGGAATAGGGCGACAAGGTTCGCATAACTCCGTGGAAAAGGGAACACCCAGTGACCATATAGGTGTAACGTCAGGTGGGCGTCCTGTTCCGTTCCTGTCCTTAGTTATTGTCAGGTTCTAAACAGGCGGAGAAATCTGGTATCGCGATGTTATTTCATCATTTGCGTTACACATAGCTGGCATTGCGGGACTGTCTAAACTACGCCGCTATATGTCTT
Source organism: Agrotis puta (assembly GCA_943136025.2). Lineage (NCBI taxonomy): Eukaryota > Metazoa > Arthropoda > Insecta > Lepidoptera > Noctuidae > Agrotis > Agrotis puta. Next base: position 3,934,753 of record OW964189.2, on the reverse strand, counting down.
TGCTATTCAATACACCAACGTGGCACACACCCTGCTAGAATAGCAACGACACCCGATTCCCAGTGGTGAGAATCGTATACTATATCAGTAAGAAGACCTGTCACACCCACTTAGTCAAATATGAAACAATTTTCGAGAACCGTCTACGTTTTTGAGTATTATTAAAAACTTTATGATTTTTGAAGTGAAAACTTCTTTAGCGGCGTTGAGCACTTTTCTGTAATGGGTATAAAATCATAAACTCGCGTCAGGACACGTGATCCTGACCGAAAAAGCGTAGGACGGCGCAGGGCGCTTGCGTGAATGTTCGTGTGACTTTATTACTTTTAAAGAAGTTTGTATGCTGGATACATTCGTTGCTAGGTAACATTGTTTATAAAAGATGTACGTCACATTGGAAAATTATTGAAATAAAAAGTCAACCATTTTTGCGAGTTTTACTAAAATCTGTTCACAAGATATTTCCAACAATTACTATTCAAGTTTTCACTTCTGCCGGCACTCCCAGAGTGCAACCCGTCGTTTTTTTTTAAAAGCAACATTGGGAGGCCTGAGGTGTCACCAGGCGCCGAAATGAAAAGTACTTATTTCCCGGCTTGTTTTCATTCGGTCCAAATTATATTTTTCCGGAAAAAGTGCCGAGTTTTCTGAGCGGATTCGGTTAATCTCTTAACTTTCCCTTCGCAGGAATGCTAAATAAACAATAGGTAGCGATACGATCTGTTTGCTTCTGCCCTTTTCTTACAGTTGTCCCTTTTGATGGCAAGTGTTGCTTATCTTCGAACGCTATGTGTTCCACTTTATACGGTCGCTCTCGTGCCGTAATCCTACTCTGGCATTTTATTCCCGATAAAAGCATTTTCTTCGCATTCTCTATCGCGTGTATCTACAACAACAAAATGTTTCTTGGAATTTTTTAATCATATATTTTTCCTATGTTATGGAAAGAAAACTTGTTTTCCATCGCTTTCTTGAATTCTTCAGCATGTATGTTTGTGACGATCGAAATAGACTTTTCTTTGAATTTATTTTTAAACCTCGTCGCAAAAAGTGGGGCTTTATAAGTTTCGCGTGCCGCAAATTGACTGATTTTGATGTGTCCTACTTGTTTGAAACCTGATGTGATCTAGGTGATTCTTATCTATCTATTTATATATATCAAAATCAATGCCACTTTTCGTAGTGTTTACACTATATAATAGATGGTTTATGTGAAGTTTGCATAAAATCAGTCGAGCGCTTTTTCATTTATCACATTTTTTGTTACAAATGATGTAGTAGTGGTATTGATTCCTTGGCGCTACGAAGTTTGCGGGGTCACCTAGTAATTTATGAAATTCAGCCGTGTCAGGGTCATCAAAAGTTTTGAGGTTACTATTTTTTTAATAACACATATTTGTGGTCGTTAATGTTTGGGGGAAGCCATGATTATTTTTTGCAAATACAACATTGGTCGTAGCATTATGTCCCGAACAACATTTTAATTAATATGCCCGGCGTCTGACAGACGTACTTCTAACCAAATTAGGCCAGCTGTAGAATTCCGCGTCGCGTGTCAAGTTTCCAAAAGCGGGTTCTGTCCAACAACTAACGGCACTAATTGCGAGCTATTCACAATTTACTGCTACACACCGCAGCTCAGCGCTGATTGGCTATAAATTTGAACGGCGCTCACTGATTGGTGGGCTTTCGTTCTTTTGTCGTGTCGTTGGTGTTTCGCCGGCGTGGTTTTCATTGTTGAATTTGAAGCTTTTGCCTTTACATACTGTACTGTCACTGTTTTTACGCTTGCTTTTATATTGGCATATGTAGTTCGAAAAAGAAGTAAAGGACATAGATACAATAGTTCTTGAGTTGAATAAACTCTGAAAATGTTTATCCCACCAAAAACATTAAAATAATGTAAAAAAATGCCAAGTCTCTCGATGCAGTCTTTCCATCGTAAAAAGTTTTGAGATCTCATAGAAGCCAAGTCCTATTCAAATTATTTTGTAGTTATAAATCAACATTTAGTAATTGTATCAATAGTTTTCTTTATATTATAATTATAGTGACTTGGCAATGAGCACCAATTAAAAGCTGCTTGCTGCCTGGAATTATGTGCAAATGTTACTGACGAGACCTGTGATCAGATCACTACCGACTACATGCTCCAATGCAATAATAAAAAATAAGTACCTTACGGGCCATCGCTTTATGAAAGTAAATGAACCGAGAGTACACTAACACTAGTGTTTGCGTACACACTTGTGCAATTGTGCATTATAATTTATGTCCTGCGCAGTTTACTAGTCTTGGATGAGACTGACTGCCGTTGCCGAAATTCGGTTGGGACGACACGGATATACCAAAAGAAAATTAATTTTGTGATATTAATGTTTACGCATGCGGTGTGTGACTTTCAACTCCAAATATGCCGTTTTGTTTCTTCTTGTGCTCATTGCCAAGTCACTATAATTATAATATAAAGAAAACTATTGATACAATTACTAAATGTTGATTTATAACTACAAAATAATTTGAATAGGACTTGGCTTCTATGAGATCTCAAAACTTTTTACGATGGAAAGACTGCATCGAGAGACTTGGCATTTTTTTACATTATTTTAATGTTTTTGGTGGGATCTCATTTATTTTTTGTAAGTGTATTTCTTTCTTTTTTTTTAGGTGACCTCATAATTTCTTGGACTTCAGCTACTGCTTTGCTTAGAACCCATTCTCTATCTCTTTTGTTTCTTTTCAACGAGCTAAATAAACATAAATCTACTAACTTACAAAATAAATATAACTAAACTAAATAACACGTAAACAACTAGATATTGTAACTACCTATGTCTATGTTATATTAATAAACTATTCGCCTAAATATCCGGCTAACTTAAGTTCTCCGAATATAGCTACAATATTTTTTTAGTTTCGAAATGGTTTTTCATAGGTAGGTGGCGCTATCAAATGAAAATTATCGAATTATTTTAAAGTACTACTTATACTGCGCTCGGTAACGAAACCATAGCGCGATTCAGACAGGTACAACGCCATCTATCGAGCGCGCATACAATCGAAATTTATCGCAATACAATGGAGTTTTAGCTTTATTAATTTAATGAATTATGAACTTTATGTATCAATTAATTATAGTCTATGTATTACATTTTTATTATTCTTTTCTATTCCATGTATTTATTCATCCAATTGAATACTTAAACAACGAACAAAGTTAACAATGCAGTCAAAATCCATACATAATGTTCTTGCCAAACCGCAAATATAAAATTGTTTTCTATGGTATATTATGTTTTAATGTTTTTATAATTTTTCCTTTATATGTGGCTAATGACCTATCTTGGTGCAAAATTTGAAGTTTCTAAGTCTGCTAGAAGTACCTTAGATTTTTGATGATCGGTCAGTGAGTCAGTGAGTCAGTGAGTCAGTGAGTGAGTGACAAAATGGTGTAACTTTGATCGACCGTAACTCCTAAACTATTAATTCAATTGGCATGTAATTTCGAACTTAAGCTTGTTCTAATGCCTACTATTATTCACCGAAAACCTAAACTCCTAGCTTTGTCCACGTCGAAGATATAGGGGGGGCGAAACAGCCGCGAATCGCATCGAGAAAAGATGGTACGGCCGTGCCCGTTTTGCTCGAGACTTGGCTGGGGCACTGCCGTGCCCCCAGATTTATGTATCGACTAAACTTTAGCCGTCAAAGCTAGTTCTGAACTTTGGAACACACGTAGGTTGTAATCTATTATAATACTCCAAGAAGGTTAAATGTCTATCAGAAATTATCACTGTATCACTGTTCTAAATAACATTGACCATCCTGTTGCTATTCTTCATAACAAATCTCATCGCTGGACTCTACTATGTGCTCTTCGATGCGATGGCTTTGAGATCGTCCAATAGCGCAGCGCGATTGGATAGTGTTGCTTTCAGTAGCTTAGTGCATAGCAAACAAACCGCTGCGGCTCGCGGTCATAATGCTGTGTTTATAGAGAATAGTACCTACTACTGGTTCGGGGGCAACTCGTCCCTCTTTGAAACTTAGACCAGGAACCAGCAATGCCACAACTAGCCTTATATGCTGCCAGTGCGAGCTTCTTAAACTGCGCCCTGGTTTGGCCAATTGTGGTCACTCCACGGTCTGTGCCCTGTGCCTGGGCATAATTGGCACACATGTAGTATTTTCTGCATTGGTGGTATTTTCAGTACTGGGGATCAGTTCCACCTTATTTTATGGATTAGTGGTCAACACATCCCACTTCGGAACCGGGACCGAGGAACAGTTCCACCTCTTCTTAGTTGATAATGTACATTAAGCCCACGTTAGTTGAGGTATTGGGTAAGTGGCAGCAGGCACTTTACCTGAGCATCAGTCCTGATATCGATTCCCAAGTTAAGCAAAGTGTTGCTTTATTTTTCCCTTAGGAATTTCTTAGAAGCACCCAAGAAGTCAAGAATCAAGAATTTGTATATGGTTCATGGTAATAGACTTCTGCACTTTGTTACGTGGGACTTAAAATAAACTGGCGAAATGTGAGTGTTCACATGGTACACTCACTTGAGGATTACAGACGTTATCTTGGTTACTAGTAACCGCTAAAGTTCGTGAGGATGGATAGAGTATTGTTATACTGACACAAAAACTGCCCAGTTCATAGATAAATGTGTAACCAGGATTAGCACAAATTTGTTTACCCCCCGTGGGATTATTACCAAAGTTCACGCAGGCAAAGTTTAGACTAGTGATTTATAGAATGTAATCTTTTGAGTACACTTTCCAATATCGATGCTCCATTCTACATTATAAATTCAGTTCTCGTCTGAAATAAGAGGAATTCTCACTGCTTCTTCAATTGTTTTGTTACCATTTATTTATGGTTTTCTCTGTAGCACTATGGGAATTTATTTCCTCGTAGATTTTAACGAGCTGCAGAGAAAGATTTGCAGCTAGAAAGAATTGGATCTAGTCGTATTTCCTGATGCCTGGCTTAAATTATTGACTAATTCAGTGTTAAAATAGCCTAGCCTTTCCCAACTGTGTTAGGGTCGGCTTCCGGTCCTACCAGATGCAAATAAACAAATAAATATAAGTATTTAACATGAAGTGACTGCCTATATTACCTTCACAACCCAGTTATCAGTCTTTGATTAACTCAGCCGTCAAAAATCTACAAGTGACGACCGGAATCAATGGTTCAACGTGCTTTTCGAGGCAAGGAGGAACCTTAATATGTAGTGGATGGTCACCCATCCACCTAGTGACCTTGGTAAGTGTTACTTAACTTTTATGATCAACATAATATACGACTGAATTTTTTTGGCTAAGCTCCTCAAGCACCGTAAGGATTGTCTCGTAATTATTGCGAGCTGTTTAGATAGGTTTTTTACTAGAAAGTTCACTGTTTTATTTCCGGGTTTAAGGCAAGGGATCTATATTTCAATGTTAGTAAGCCATGGCTGTCACTGGCTGGTCGTGGTCCATTGTGTAGAGTCCATGTTCCATCGTCGTCAGTTACGTCGCCCCGGCACGTGATTGAGTTGCACAAATACTTTGTTGTTTGTAATATTGGGATAAAAGTTTGTTTTGTTATGTTTCGCCATGAATACTGAACATTGTGCTCGTTATTGCTGTCGTGGATGATGGGAGGACTTTGACGTACTTTGGTGATACTGTTTTAGTTTTATTTGTAAAGTTGGTTTTTCTGCATCTTTCTCCTAATACTAACAAGTATTAGAATTCTTATTTAATAATACGTATAAGGTACGCGCAGTGGCATTATTTTTAACTAGGTAATTAAAGATGTTTCGAAATCGGTTTAGTTATTCCGAGGTTTTCAAATCGTGGATGATTTTTTTTAAATTATTTTACACTGGTTCAAAGTTACGGCATCGCTCGCGTTGTTACAGGAATCCTTGCAACGATGACGTGATAAACATAATTTCTAGGTTAATCATGAAAAAAATTGTGGAATTAGATTAATTGATTATTACTCTAATTCCACAATACTTATATATATTTCTCCTTCATCAATTTCTACCTCTAGTTTTATTCTTTTTAGGGTTCCGTACCTCAAAAGGAAAAAAACGGAACCCTTATAGGATCACTTTGTTGTCCGTCTGTCTGTCCGTCCGTCTGTCAAGACCCTTTTTCTCAGGAACGCGTGGAGGTATGAAGCTGAAATTTATATCAATTACTCAGGTCTACTGTCCCTTGAAGCTGTGAAAAAATCAAACTTCTAAGCCAACGCAATCAAAAGATACAGCCGTTTATGCCGCAAATTTTCGACACTTGCAAGGGAATCAAAACCTACAGGGTGCTTCCCGTGAACTCAGAATCTTGAAATTTGGTACGAAGCAACGTCTTATAGCATAGATAAAGAAAAAATTACGAAAACCATAAATTTTTAGTTACATCACATAATATATATTTTTTAATAATTTTAAACTTACTACCCTTTCCTCATAAACGCGTAGAGGTATTAAATTGAAATTCATACCAAATACTCAGGTCTATAATACCTTTAAGCTGTAACAAAATCAAACTTCTATGTCAACGCAATCAAAAGAAACAGCAATTTAAGCTGCATATTTTGAAACTCGCAAGTACTCGCAAGGGAATCAAAACCTAAAGGGTACTTCCAGTCGACCTAGAATCTTGAAATTTGGCATGAAGCAACGTTTTATAGCACACATAAAAGAAAAAATCCGAAAACCTTAAATTTTTAGTTACATTACAAAATATATAAACTTATTACTTTTTTCCTCATGAACGCGTAGAGCTATCAAGTTGAAATTCATATCAAATACTTAGATCTAATTGTCGGCGCAGTAATTACCTGGACTAAAATGACAGTTAACGATAAAGAGATCTTTGTCTTAAATTTATGCTCCTCCATCTTTCCCCATTGTAATGTTATGAATTTCATTTTGCAATAAAAATACCATAGTTATGACTCGATTGTCGTAATGAACGAACTTTGTAAACCTTGCAGGTTTGTACGGAACCCTCGGTGCGCGAGTCCGACTCGCACTTGGCCGGTTTTTGCTACAGTCCGTCCGCTTGGTAGTTGATAAAAGTATACCATAAGTACGTAATGTTTGGATAAAGGGTAAAAGCATACGCATGAATTAAGGGTAGGAGCTATTTGCGTGCTAAACATTCAATCTCAAAATTGGTCAAGCCATTTAACGGTCAAGCATGATTAACTAACCAGCATTCAAATATAGTAACTTTCACATTTTTATGATACTAACTGCAGCTTCAATCACCGAAAAAAATATAAAATCACAACGGTAATCCATGTGTTATTCCAGCCTATTACCTATTTACCTCATTTGATGATTTTACCACGCAAAAAAAAAAAAAAAAAAAGCCTATTACCTATCGCTCATCAAAATCCGTCCAGCCGTTCTGACGTGATAGAGCAACCAAGTTTGTATGTATGTTACATACAAACTTTTGCAACATACATGCAACTATACCTACATACCTACGAGTACCTTTATGAGTTAGATTAGAAGTTGGATATTTATGAAGATTTATTGTGTAACAATTTTAGTTAACCTTATTTGTTTTGACGAGGGTTGTTTATTATTCAAACTTTGAATATGTATGTGCCGGTTATAACACGAACCACGATTCTGTATTTCCCTAGCGTTGGAATCTATAACAAACGAGGAAATGTAAATATTTAATTGCCTACGTAGCTGGTACATGTTCAGTCAATGACTTTCATTTCGGTCTTTATGTTATTTTTTAACACTTAAAAATGAAGTTTTAAGTAAGTACAATAACGATAGGCGGCTACCTCTCGCGCCCGGCATTGGTGGAGGCCATGCTGCGGGGCGAGACGGAATGGGAGGCGGTCATCTCCTTCTGCGAAGCAGTTATGCTAGCGAAGGAGGAGACGGAACACGTGAGGGAGAGGACAGCGTCTGATGAGTGACTCACCGTCCTATCATGGATAATGCCCTGATCGACAGCGCTTCGTGTTCCAGGCGCGCCTCAAAGAGCTTACTTTTGTCAGTCAACGTATGTATGCAACGCTGTGGAAAAGTATACATACTGTCTCATATTAAGTCAAAGTTGAAGTAGAAATTGTTTTTGAAAGACAACTTTAAAAAAATCATCTTGGAATCATTCTCCATATCCACATAACAATACTCGCACTCACAAACATTCTCCAGGTTCCCACATTTCTTTTGACTGTACAAATTATCGTGACCTCGGAACGTAAAGGGCTATTGAAGGACACCGTGGATTTTAGTCAGTACGAGTCTGACAGTCCCTCCCGCTCTGCCCTGGGTGGGAGGACTCATAAGATGATTTTACCACGTAAAAAAAAAAGGTTCCCACATTTCAAATCTAACGAACAAACAATATCCAGAATCACCGGCCAATATTTCAAATAGCTCTGTAACGTGTAGTCAAGCAATTGACTATAAAATAATCCCACCAAAAACATTAAATGTAAAAAATGCCAAGTCTCTCGATGCAGTCTTTCCATCGTAAAAAGTTTTGAGATCTCATAGAAGCCAAGTCCTATTCAAATTATTTTGTAGTTATAAATCAGCATTTAGTAATTGTATCAATAGTTTTCTTTATATTATAATTATAGTGACTTGGCAATGAGCACCAATTTATGTCCTGCGCAGTTTACTAGTCTTGGATGAGACTGACTGCCGTTGCCGAAATTCGGTTGGGACGACACGGATAAACCAAAAGAAAATTAATTTTGTGATATTAATGTTTACGCATGCGGTGTGTGACTTTCAACTCCAAATATGCCGTTTTGTTTCTTTTTGTGCTCATTGCCAAGTCACTATAATTATAATATAAAGAAAACTATTGATACAATTACTAAATGTTGATTTATAACTACAAAATAATTTGAATAGGACTTGGCTTCTATGAGATCTCAAAACTTTTTACGATGGAAAGACTGCATCGAGAGACTTGGCATTTTTTACATTTAATGTTTTTGGTGGGATCTCATTTATTTTTTGTAAGTGTATTTCTTTCTTTTTTTTTTAGGTGACCTCATAATTTCTTGGACTTCAGCTACTGCTTTGCTTAGAACCCATTCTCTATCTCTTTTGTTTCTTTCAACGAGCTAAATAAACATAAATCTACTAACTTACAAACTAAATATAACTAAACTAAATAACACGTAAACAACTAGATATTGTAACTATGTCTATGTTATATTAATAAACTATTTGCCTAAATAACTGTTTCAGTAACAATAATAAATCTACTATCTAATCCGGCTAACTTAAGTTCTCCGAATATAGCTACAATATTTTTTTAGTTTCGAAATGGATTTTCATAGGCAGATGGCGCTATCAAATGGAAATTATCGAATTATTTTAAAGTACTACTTATACTGCGCTCGGTAACGAAACCATAGCGCGATTCAGACAGGTACAACGCCATCTATCGAGCGCGCATACAATCGAAATTTATCGCAATACAATGGAGTTTTAGCTTTATTAATTTAATGAATTATGAACTTTATGTATTAATTATAGTCTATGTATTACATTTATATTATTCTTTTCTATTCTATGTATTTATTCATCCAATTGAATACTTAAACAACGAACAAAGTTAACAATGCAGTCAAAATCCATACATAATGTTCTTGCCAAACCGCAAATATAAAATTGTTTTCTATGGTATATTATTTTTTAATGTTTTTATAATTTTTCCTTTATATGTGGCTAATGACCTATCTTGGTGCAAAATTTGAAGTTTCTAAGTCTGCTAGAAGTACCTTAGATTTTTGATGATCGGTCAGTGAGTCAGTGAGTCAGTGAGTGACAAAATGGTGTAACTTTGATCGACCGTAACTCCTAAACTATTAATTCAATTGGCATGTAATTTCGAACTTAAGCTTTTTCTAATGCCTACTATTATTCACCGAAAACCTAAACTCCTAGCTTTGTCCACGTCGAAGATATAGGGGGGCGAAACAGCCGCGAATCGCATCGAGAAAAGATGGTACGGCCGTGCCCGTTTTGCTCGAGACTTGGCTGGGGCACTGCCGTGCCCCCAGATATCCCTACGATGACTGGACGCTCACAATCCAATATGGCCTGAAATTTACTCGGACCCTGCTATTTGGGTCACGTACACTATAACACATCACCAGAATGTCATAACTTACAACGCTATATTAGGCAATTTCGTACCCTGGGTCGATGATGTTAGTGGCTCTATTTCTTTAGCTGTCCTTTTTAGATGGTGGTTGGTAAACATAGGGTTTCTACGACCACTATCTTATTCGTAGTGTAAGTTATTTGACTTTGTTTTTCGATCTAACTTTGAACACGAAGGTATGAATATTTGCTTTAACTAGAATTTTATTTAATCAACAAAAATGACCAATTTACTGACACGATCGATTGATATGATCTTTTACTACGCTACGCAGCATGTTGAGTATTCGATCCCCGCACGGAACGAATTTCTATATGTATTGCAAGTAATTGTACCGGCCCTGGATGTCTATATATGAGCATTTATGTGCCGAAAATGCGTCTGAAAACACATTTTAAAACAAAATCAAAATAATATTATGGACGATAAAGCGAGCCTGTTTCACGAACTTATTCATACATTTTAGTCAGTCAATTGTACCATGATTTCGTACCGACCACCAAAGTTATATGCTTTACTAGCTTCCGCCCGCGACTCCGTCCGCGCGGATGTCGGCCTTCGCGTGGATGGTATATTTCCCCATTTTGAGTAACTCTGACACTGACATCTTATAAATATTACGGCGCTGAATCCACTGCGGGTAATGCAACGCGTGTTCGCGGTTCTACAGAACAACGTCTATGAATAAAACTGAAAAATAAGATTTTTTTTCTACGTATTTTTCCAGGATAAAAAGTATCCTATGTTATGCCCAGAATAATAAGGAATAATTATACCAAGTTTCATCGAAATCGAACCGTTAGTTTTCACGTGATGCCTGCACAAACAGACAGACAGACAGACAGACAGACAGACAGACAAAAATTTTTGAAGTGAAAACTTCTTTAGCGGCGTTGAGCACTTTTCTGTAATGGGTATAAAATCTTAAACTCGCGTCAGGACACGTGACCCTGACCGAAAAAGCGTAGGACGGCGCAGGGCGCTTGCGTGAATGTTCGTGTGACTTTATTACTTTTAAAGAAGTTTGTATGTTGGATACATTCGTTGCTAGGTAACATTGTTTATAAAAGATGTACGTCACATTGGAAAATTATTGAAATAAAAAGTCAACCATTTTTGCGAGTTTTACTAAAATCTGTTCACAAGATATTTCCAACAATTACTATTCAAGTTTTCACTTCTGCCGGCACTCCCAGAGTGCAACCCGTCGTTTTTTTTTGAAGTGAAAACTTCTTTAGCGGCGTTGAGCACTTTTCTGTAATGGGTATAAAATCTTAAACTCGCGTCAGGACACGTGACCCTGACCGAAAAAGCGTAGGACGGCGCAGGGCGCTTGCGTGAATGTTCGTGTGACTTTATTACTTTTAAAGAAGTTTGTATGCTGGATACATTCGTTGCTAGGTAACATTGTTTATAAAAGATGTACGTCACATTGGAAAATTATTGAAATAAAAAGTCAACCATTTTTGCGAGTTTTACTAAAATCTGTTCACAAGATATTTCCAACAATTACTATTCAAGTTTTCACTTCTGCCGGCACTCCCAGAGTGCAACCCGTCGTTTTTGAAGTGAAAACTTCTTTAGCGGCGTTGAGCACTTTTCTGTAATATGGGTATAAAATCTTAAACTCGCGTCAGGACACGTGACCCTGACCGAAAAAGCGTAGGACGGCGCAGGGCGCTTGCGTGAATGTTCGTTGCTAGGTAACGTTGTTTATAAAAGATGTACGTCACATTGGAAAATTATTGAAATAAAAAGTCAACCATTTTTGCGAGTTTTACTAAAATCTGTTCACAAGATATTTCCAACAATTACTATTCAAGTTTTCACTTCTGCCGGCACTCCCAGAGTGCAACCCGTCGTTTTTTTTTTTATCATATATTTGGGTTTGGTATCGATCCAGCAACACCCCCCACTATTTATTTTTTCAATATTTTCAATGTACAGAATTGACCCTTCTACAGATTTATTATAGTATAGATAGAAGATATCATCTAAAATTCGTTCAGAAGCTTTTGCGTTCACTTAGCTGTCAATCCTCACTATTTTTTTGTATTTATAAGTAGTTAATGGGATAGAAAAACAATAATCTTGTATTTTGCATGTTTTACCTGTGACATAACTAGCTATCACTTATTTATAGTGCGATTCAACTAAGAAGGATTGTCTCTATGGTCAACAGTCACTTGAAAATAACGTTTAACAATAAAATGCTCTGTGATAATTAATTTTTGATAGATTATAGTATCTTTATTATCTCGTTAGACTTATTTTCAAATGATAATTGTTTATTTAAAACCATGCAAGGTTTTAAAAGTGTTGTATGACGTCACAATATGGCGTCATCAACTATCCTTCTCATTTGAAACGTATTGTAAGTTAAAAATAGTTATTGCCTTTTGTGCACTACATACTTTAGTTCCATTTTCAAAATACCTCGTTTGTTTCTATGCAAATTATAAACGTAGTGCGCTGCTCTTTTGTTTATGAGTAACAAAATGGCCGCCGGGCGTTTAAATTAATGTGTGTTGAAAGCTTTGAGTCCATATTGAGATCGTAGTTAATGATAGTATTGCAGCTTTGTCTTTTCATGCGGAGTTCATTTGTGTTAATGGCTTTTCGTTCAGTATGTCTGGCTTTTACTGATATTGTTCTAAATTATTGTTTGTTTTCTCTTTGGTAAGAGCTACTGAATACTTTATACCGTGGTTGGTATATAAGGCGGTCAGGTTGATTGTTTAACTGCCTAGGGCGTGTTTCAGTATTGCCTCTCGCAATGTCATTGGCCTCTCGCGAAGTTTCCCTTCAGTATTTTGGCAGCAAAGGTCGCGATGAAGACCTCGCGCGGGAGTTGAATATAAAGCTAAGATTTGCGCAAGCATACGATGATAAGGCCTCAGAAAATTCTCCATGTGAGAAGTGAGGCTCATGGGTGGGACGAGGACTTGGTCACGCTATTCTATACCTCAGATCCCGAATGTATGTTCGCGGGACTGTTTTAAAAGGACTTTGAGGCCCTGAAACGCAAAGGGCAACTGAACGAACGGGTTAGTTTAAAGTCAGCCAAGTCTGGAAATGCCTGCCGCTCCACCCAGGGAGGATTCATTTGATGATTTTCTAACCAAAATAAAAACAGACTGTCACAAATCTAAGCGTGTTCACTAAAGATGATGACTGACAGTAAATGACATGGATAATGTTAGCTTATTTGTATAACAGTCACTTTATTTGCTTAAGACATCTAACTAATTAGTCTCGGCGGGCAATTAACACGCACCTACACTCGCTTGTCAAATAACAATAAAGCTTGGAGATATCATCAGGTGGGTCATTTGTCTTCATAAACTATCGCCTAATAACCATTTACCGTGACTGAGCTGTGTTTGACGATACTAATCACGACAGTTAGTTAATGATGCTGAAAAAATATATATAATAAAATTTGTTTAATTTGCAGAAATAATTAGTTTAATGCATTGCGGGGAGAGCAGTGGTGACTCAGTGGTAATGACCCCGACTTACGACTTTGTAGATCGCTTGTTCGAACCCAGGCAAGCCCATTACTCTCATGAGGAAACCTGCATGTATCCTAGAACCAAAAATTCTACTATTATAGAAACTTCGATAGTTTGTGGTGCGAATTGAAGTATGGAATAAGAAGTATGTGTGTGAAAAGAGGTGAAAAGCTGGTCGCTCAGCTCGCCCGACTGCCTCGCCCTGTGCTCCGCCCTCTCCCGCTATGCCAATCATCGTTTGAGTAATCGCCACTCGTATTTCGTGTGAAGTAGTTTATAGCCTACGGTGTTTTCTGTTTAGATCGCCGAAGCTTCGGATGGTTAAATATAGTTTCCCTTCCCTCGCTTCGCCCACCAGTTTGCTAGGAGGTGGTGTGGCCTGCGCTTTAAAATTGTTGATTATAAACCTCAGTGTAAATGCTGCATATCTTTTTTTTTAACATGGTAAAATTCTCAAATGAGTCCTCCCACCCTACTGTCAGACTTGTACTGACTAAAATCCACGGTGTCCTTCAAAAGCCCTTTACGTACCGGGGTCACGAAAATTCGTTAGTCCCGCGACCCCGGCAGGCGCTGCATATCTATAGTATAATTTTAATAACACATTATCATGATTCCGTCACCATCAACAGTCAAATAAAAGCCTGTTATTACGTACCAACAGTAAATACGCACATTTGCGTATTAACTACGCCCAGTGCTTACAGATATTGCCACTAATACGCCAATCAAATACTGTTAACGGTATTAAAGCAATTATCGAAGGAATATCGTTAGCCTCGTGATGCGGAACTCATTTCAAAACCGTCGCCATATTGGATTTGATGTAGCGTTAATCTATACATCTATATCTTCTAAACATATAATAAAATGGTAAGAAAGACAAAACTGTACATTTAATATTTTTTTAAACGAATACTTGGGGTGTGACCTACAATCGATACCGACTGTTTGACTGTATTTAGTCTGTAGTTTATCCCGGACATAGGTCCGGGATAAACTAAATTTAATTTTATTAAAAGAAAAATTTAATTCCATTGGCCTACAGCTCAACCTATCCAAATGTGAAATTTATCTTCTCCGGACTACAGACAGACAGACAACCATTTCTAACTTTAATTCAATCGCACCAAATATCAAAATTACCGAAAAAGACTCTCTTCACCTCCTGGGGTCCCCAATTTTTGATGAATCATTTCCCACCTTCATCGAGAATAAAATTCAAAATTTTAATGATGTCTCGGAAAGGCTTTTTAAAATCAACATACATTCGGCCTTCACAATTATTCGATACTGTTGTTTTGGACCAAAATTTACGTATAGCCTCCGTTCCTCACACCTTTGGAAACACCCACAACTCTTAGAAAAAGTAGATAAAATCATTAGAAATACATTGACCTCGATCCTAAATGTGGCCCTGGACGACCGAGCGTGGCAGCAAGCCACTCTTCCTATCCGCTTGGGTGGTCTCGGCGTCCGCAAAATTTCAAGTATTAGTTTACCGGCCTTCCTCTCCTCGGTTTACGGTACCGAAAAATTAACCAAAAAGATTTTATCTAGTTCACTAGTTGATTTTGAGGTACCGTTTATAACTGATGCGTTGAACGCTTGGAAAATGGCTTGTCCGAGTACGGATTTGCCCGACTACCTGTCCTCCCAAAGACGATGGGACGTGCCGCTCTGCAGTATTATACGGAATAAACTGCTAAATACGTCAATTAATGCTGCAGAGCGCGCCCGTCTACTGGCTGGATTATGGCTTCAAGCACTCCCATCATCCACTATTGGTACCATGATGGATGATGCTTCATTTCGTCTTCGTTTAGGCGCACCTTGTGTTGCTCCGCATCGTTGCCACTGTGGTGAAGCTGTCGACAACCTCGGACATCATGGCCTGTCCTGCAGCAGGAGCGCAGGTCGCATAGCTCGTCACGCCAGCATCAACGATATTATTCGTCGAGCTTTTGCCTCCGCCGGCGTACCAGCAGTTTTAGAACCAAACGGCTTGGTACGTGACGATGGCAAAAGACCAGACGGAATGACGTTGGTGCCTTGGAAGGTGGGTAGACCTTTGGTGTGGGACGCTACCTGTGTCGATACCCTTGCGCCATCCCACGTTGCAAGCACGGCGGGCTGTGCTGGCGCCGCAGCTGCGGCTGCTGAGAACCTCAAGCGGCGCAAATACTGTAACCTTAATGGTTGCTACAGTTTTGAGCCGTTTGGGGTTGAAACGCTCGGGTCATGGGGTCCAAGTGCGCGTCTCCTTTTTAAGGAAATTTCTCGGCGACTGGTCGACACTTCGCGTGACCAGAGGGCTGGTTCTTTCTTTGGTCAAAGAATAAGCATTGCCATTCAACGAGGCAATGCCGCCAGTCTTCTGGGCACGTTTCCAGATGACAGCGATGCGGAGGAGTACTTTGACGCCTGAGTGTCTGTGCCTTTTTCTGTTTTTTCCTTTTTTTTTAATAATTTTATTTCAGTTTTAGTTTACATTTAGTATTTTGTTGTAAATATTTAGTTTTATTCTTAAATTTCTAGTTTTAGTTATGTAAATACTTTTTTATAAATAGTATGTAATATAGCATGAATAGTTATTAAAAATCTTTAGAAATAAAACATATTCTAAATTGGAACTTCCATTAAATACGGCTACATTCTGTTTTATCACATCCCCGATTCGATAAGTTTTGAATCGTGTTGGCACTATGGTCATGGCAACATCGCATATTGCTACATGTCACATGATCGTGTTCATTACAACATTGGCTACTGTAGTGTACAAGGACAATTTTGAATTTTGTAACTACTGGATCACGCATGGCTCTGATCACCCGATAACACAGTGGAGCCGTGAAGCTGATGTCGCAAAGGATTGGACCCAGGGATTTGTTCCAAACTAGAGTCACCCGCGGTATCGCCCGTGCAGCAATCAAATAAATCTGATGGCAGATATCCCTCGGGACGGGATTCGATAGAAAAAGCTTTATATTTTGTTATATCACGGATTTGGTTTTCTGTTGAATTTTTAACAAAAAGTTGTTCGCGGGTCCGTCACGTGTGTTTTTAGGAACACAACAAAAGGTTTTTATTTTGTGTCGAAAATTCCATGAAAGTAATTGAAGGCTTTTGCTACTTTTTACGGGCGTAACAACGTTGGATTAGTTTTTTGTACTCACAAAATTTATTCTAGGATATGAAAGGTGTCTAGCAAGATCATACAATTAATAAAAACAGGAAACAAATGGGTACCTACCGACCTATTCTCCAAAAATATTCTTATATTTTCCTTACAAAATCCATTGAACTATTTTTTGTACAGTCCAAAGAAATAATGTTCTTTTGTTCCAAATTAAAATGAATTCATTTTTTACGAAACTTTTCAAGTCTTTTGCAATTCAATTCATTATGTAGATTGTAGATACTTCATAACATCGGTGAAGGAAACTTGGACTTACGTAATTAATGTACTTGTAAGTCCAAAGCCATGTAAAAGGCTCGCGGGTTTCCTAGAAGCGGATTATTAACTTTGATACTAAAGGGTTCAGTTGGACTAAAAAAAACTTTTTAGTCCAACTGAAAAACACCCTATTTTATAAGTTTTCTTAATTCGTAATTCGCTGCAGCTCTACACACCTGTACCAGAATGTCAACTCACAAAATGACAATGCCAATATAGTACAACCTGACCTCGTAATGTACTGGCTTTCCGTACAACGAGAGGCCATCAAATGTAACCAGAATTCCCAGTATAAACTGATCTCTCTATTCAAATGCTTTCCATACAACGAGAGGTCAGCTTTCCAAAATGCTATAGCTGGTTATGTGGCCCTGTGGTTTCTTGTTTGCAGGTCAGAGTAAACTCATTTGTGCCGACAGTTGTTGCCTTTTTCCCGCGTCCAACTTTATTGCTCTATCGTACATGATTTGTATACTTTTGGGGATCTATTTTGGACTATGTTTTGACTTAGATTAGGTTTATTTTTGGTTAATCTATGAGGGATGGGGTAAAATTATTACATACTAGTTCTCCTGCCTGGTATCAGGATGCCTGTTAGAATTGTGTTTGTTTAATTCGTTTTTATTGTCATTGAATTTAGAAGTTAAAGTGATTTTGCACATTTTACTGATTTACCAGGAAGTCGGTTTTATTCATTGGCTGCATTGTTGCCTTGTCTGGCATGTTCATGCGGAACTGAGGCAGAACCATGGTACATATTTCTGATTTTCTTTTGTTTCTCAGGCAAATCTCTACAGTGTAACTTGTAGAGTTCAGTGCCTTGAACTGCGCTAAATAAATGCACCTATATTGTGTTTATTTTTAAATCAAAGGCATAATTCCTCTTTAGTTTGTCACTTTGGGCCTTATCAGAAAAACAGGGCTGTGACAATTTGAAAAATGTCGCAGCACATGCTGTGATCTCCTATCTCTTTTGGCCTCGCACAGGACTTAATTATTTTTTATTGGTTTTACCTTTTGTAGATTTTCTTTCATATTTTTTTTTTCCTTTCTTGTTTTTATTCATGTAATTTTGTTGTTTTGTCCTGTGTGTGTCAATAAATCTCTTTTCTTTTCTTTTTAGTATAGGTATTATGGACAATTTGTATAATCGCCTGTCGTTGAATGCACATGTCAAAGGTATTACTTTTAACTTCATAAACCTAGGTAACCTAAAATTGTACGAAGCCGCAGTCGATATCATCGGGCTTGCTGGACTTTTCTGTCGTTCATTGTAACATTCCTTACTATGTAAAGAGAACATTGCCGATTTTCTAGTGAAACAGATGATTACTAAATCTTTATAAAGAAGAATGTGAAATACGTACAATCATTTTTTTTCAATTTCAAAAAGGAATAACAGCTACATTCTTGGAATCCAATTACGAAGCCCGACGCGTGTAAAATGTACTCAAATGACAAAAGACAGTCGAACAGTTCAAAAGTGCACTCCACACTAACGGATCGAATCTCCAACCCCAGAGAACATACGAACGCGTCGCCATCTACATGTGACATAACACTCTATTTTAAACTGCATAAGGCTGAAAGTAAAGTGGCATTTTGCGATGACATAGCAATGCATAACAGGATATTAACTGTCAGGCAGCTCGCGTCATATCCGGCGCTGTGACTACTTCCGGTTCCGCTAGAGCGAGCATCGGGACGGAAGCGCGGATGTGCCGATGATTTATGGCGTTTTAAGCAGTCGTATTGTTGTCTACGGTTAGTATTTTAAGTTATTGGTGTCAATGGTATACGGGGGTTCAACGGGCCATCTTGTCGACATTTGAATTATTGTACGTAGTTTATATTTTACGAAAAGGGGTCGAAAAGTGACCCCTTTTCGAGTCCCCTTTGTAGCACTTTTCGTAAGATGATTGAGAGGGTATTGTTAGGCAAGTGTTTTCTGTAGGTATTATTTATCATTGCTTTTTTAACAAATTAAACAAATATATCTAGTTTGTGATCTTTTGGGATTAAACTGGTTTTGTAATATTTTTCCACAGGTCACAAAGCCATATTGTTATTACTCTTCTATCCAAATTCCAATTATTCAACGTGATAAGTCTTGGATTCCGAACGATGAACCAAGAATTTTTAGGATTTTCATAACAGATTATTATTTATCAGTAAAAATTCGAGTCAATTGTTTTTTTTTAACGTCTACTGGGGTAGTAGGTCTACATTTGAACTCCAATTAGTCCACCCAAAGGTTGTCCGTAAGATATTGCTATCAGCGATAAGACCGCCGTCTTATCGCTGATAGCCGTGTACTCATAGAATTAGTAACGTTCCTAGTGTGGAGCAACGTTTAGAAAAATATATTGCATAGCTTTTATCGCGGGCTTTAAACGCGGCGACCGAATCAAGAAATTCCGTAACGAAAATAAACCTAACACTGTCACTGTCACATCTGTCATGTCAACGTGAATGAATAAAAAATTGAAAGAATGTTTTTTTTTTGACATGTCACTTGATTGACGTGGCTGATCATAGCCTAATTAGTAGAATAACTTCCCATAGAGCAATTGTGGGATGATATTCTCGTTAAATATTCGAGGTAGGCGATATTTTGATTTTTTAGTCTGTTTTGTAGTAATAAATAAATAATTATAATTGCATAAGTTGAAAAAAATGCTATGCAATACCTATGCTTTACCGCGGCAGTCCCCAAAAGCCACACGTATTTTTGATTTTTAATTTTGGTGTACAAGTGCAATAAAGAATATTCTACCTATCTATCTGTCCTGAATTCACTTAAAACTTCAGATTCTCAACGGGAATCTTTCAAACAAAAACCCAACCAACACTTTATGACCCACTTTCAAGATTCTTGTCTCGTTAGAGCTAAAAATATTTCACTCCAAAACCCCAAGGAAACATGTTTGTGGTTCTAAAGAATAAATAGAATACAAGTGAGTATAGCAACTGTTCCAACTTGCGGGAAATGCTGTGCATCTCCATTGTTGCATCTCATTGTGATGAACACAACATCGTTAAGTTTTCTATGTTCGCGTTGTATTGAGGTATCTCAGAGGATACGGGGAGCGTTGGAAATAGGTTTCGGTGTTAAGGAATTTATCGAATGTTCGTATTATGTGAATAACCCCCCTTTACTTTGAGCTTATGTTAGTATAGACACCAGGATGTTAACCTACCCAAAACTTTACATTTTTCCCAATCAAACATGAACTTTCCTATTTTGTGATAAGGTACGGCGTCTGTAGATTAATAGTCGAAATGGTTAATAACAAGCATCTTATTGGATAGGTATTCAAATTTAACGGAGCGTTAAAATCTACGCTAACCAATGTCGCTGAGATTCGAGATAAAATGGTAAAGTCTCAAACTCTGTAAGATTTAACTTCTAACTAATATTATAAATGCGAAAGTTAAGAGGTTTAGATGTAAAGGTTGATGTCTGTGATTCTGTCACGCCGGAATGACTGAACGGATCTTAGTGAAAGGTTCAGAAAAGGGTTTGGAATCTCTAGAAACACAGGATATTTTGACCTTTCATCCCGGTCTACGTCTCCGTGGGATAATTCTCGAGTCATACGCGGGCGAAGCTGCTGGCAATAGCTAGTATTTTCATAATGAAGAAGATAGCAAGAAATATCAAAAAAATAAAGAATTCAATACGCCAGATATAGCACAAGTAATACGCGAACAGAATCCCAAAAATCGTGATTAAAGTTAAGCACAACTGCTTGAAAACCTAGTGAATACATATTGCTGTTTGACAAGGCATATTTTAGCTGAGATCACAAAACCTTTTGTTAGAGTCGTGTCGTTATAAATTATGGCAGCAGTGTAAAAGTCGACTGTGTTCTGACAGTTCACAGTCGACTTTTATGAAATGCTTAGTACATGCTTGGTACCAGTACAAAGCATTTTAGGAGAAATCTGGGACAAAGCAGATGAACTATATTAAGGATTAGCTTAAAGAAAGCACATAATGAACTTAAAATTCTGAGGAAAATCTTTTGACAAGTTTAAATAGGTCTTTACTAAGTCTGTTTTAGTAGCAGATGATGTAGATTTAAAGTTTTGTGTCTCTTTGTTGTACTTTATGTGTACTGAGAATGTTTCTAGATTTACTGAATTAACGACTTAAATTAAACAAGTTCAAATTATTCTTTGTAAAAGAATATCGAGCTTTCGAATAACACTCAAAGTTATAATCTGTCAACGCTAACGATATGTCAAAGTTACACTGACATAAGATAGGTACAAAGTTGTACCGAAAAGTTCACGTCAGCCAGTCGAAAATCGTTGTAGAAATAAGAAAGAATATCGCGATTGTCAGGTGTTTAGACTGTGTGCCGATTTTCTGCAAACCTAACTTTTTGAAACTTGATCAACTATTTATGTTCCTATAAGTTTGTACTCTTTTATAGAATTTAATGAATTAACAAGCCTTTTGACTACAGCGAGTGCCCGGCAATTGATTGTAACTTTTATTAATCTATTTTTCTTTACGATATTTACTAATAGTTCTATTTTCTAAAGACGTGTCCTTGGGAACGGCGTTGAAACTGTTTGTCTAGTGAATTTCAACTTGATGCTCTGAAAATCTATTGGCGATAGCTTTGTCTAGCTAGCGTGTGGCTGAGAACAGCATTGCTGCTGCGTCATTGCCCATCCGTCTAAGGGAATTTAGCTCCCTGACGGGGCGCTCGGTGTCGGCTGTCATTTGTATGTCTTTAACAGCCGTTAAAGGTCCGAAATCCACCGTCAACCAGTAAAACACTGCTGGGTTGTGGTGATCAGATATGCAGATCAGAGTTCATCATCATCAGTCTATATATATAATGTTCCCACTGCTGGAACACAGGCCTCCTCTCTGTGAAATTGAGTGGGCCATAATCTTCAACGCGGGCGCAGTGCGGGTTTGTAGATGTCACATGTCTTTGAATTGTAGGTACTACGACACATCCGGTTTTGTCACGATGTTTTCCTTTAAAGCTTTGGTGACGAAATAAACTACAAAAAGTTATGCGCCTGGCTGGGTTTGAACCCACACCCTACAAGTGGTAACTCGGGGCCGATACCACAGGGCCACCACTATCTTCTTCTTCTCTAGATCAGAGTTGCTCCATGTAAAATATTAGTATTCATGTACATCTGGTTAGACCGATAGACTGGAAACAGACCCCAACATAGCTGGGAGACGCACATGATTCCAGTGTGGGAAAGAGACAGAGCTACACAAGTTATCTAGTGCCATCTCGTTCGCACACTGGAATTACTTTAAGACGTCATGGTAAGCCACCTGGTAAGCATGTTCTTGTTCAGTTCGTTCCTATTAAAGCAGTTTACAAAATTAGGATCGCTCTCACCAAGACCCTCGCCGCCCGACCGCCGCCGCGTACGGACGTCTCCTCGTGTGTGCTCCGTGCCAGTGCTGTGTTCTCGCTGCGATTTCGTCGTGTCCTGCTGCGACGTGTCAAGAGAGTAGTCTTGACTACTCGAGTAAAAATTGTCCTTTTCAGGACAATTCTTACTCATCTTATTTCCCTTACGTCCCGCGTGTGTTTTTGCCCCTTCAGGGAAAATCCACAGTTTCGTGGTTCTTGGTGGAAACCTTACGGTGTCAACGAAGCCAAGAGGGTGGTGCCCCAATCCATCCCGCCGAACCCCTTCAGGGCGAGGTTAATTTATTGGAGTCGGGAGCTAGGACCTTGGCCTTGGGGGGACTCCTAGTCAAACCTAGTCTCTGGTTTCGTTCACAGCTACACACCTGGTGTCGGTTGGGAGTGTCTACCCCTTCGCACCAGACCCAAATAGGGCCCTGTTGCACATTAAGATTGGCAACAGGTTTACAAGCTTAGGGCACACCGTAGGTACACACCTCCCTGCCATACACAATCCCTCGGCAGGGAGGCTACTCACCCCCGGGCCCACCCACCCGGGGAGTTAGGTTTGTTAGGGTTAGGTCCCCGAGAGCTTCACTCTCATGTCGGCCACTTTAAGCTGACAACATGGATAAAGTTGACAAACTCCTCAAGTTTGTCGAGACCCTCATCAAAGACCCTCTACTAAAGGGTAAATACGACTCGGCCTTCGCTGCTCTTAAAGCAGAAAGCGATTTAGAGCAAATCGCTAATTTTAGTGATGCGCTCGAGAGCCCCTTATCTCCCCCGCTCGCCGAAAAAGGCATCCCGGTCAAATCGACCTCCCTGTCTGTAAAGACAAAAATCCCCGCCTCTCACGGCCCTCCTCCTAAAACCGCTTCTGTAAAAGCGGCCCCTGTCCCTTCTGTCGCAAAAGCGACTTCTGCCCCCACTCCCTCAACATCCAAACATGCTGTTGAGAAAATGGACACATCAGTGCCCATTTCGGACTCTGAACAGTCCGACTCCGCTTCCTCCTCCGACGAAGACTTCACAGTCGTCATAGGAAAGAGGAAACAAGGGAAACACTCCCAAGCCGGCAAGGCGAAAAAACCCCTTGCAGCCCCACCTACCCCCTCTCCTCCGACCTCCCCTCCGGCCTCTCGTCCGGTTTCCCCCACCCCTCCGGCGGCCCCCGCCAGCCGCCCTTCCAGCCCCATGGCAATCGCTCCCGCGGCTTCTACCAAGAAGCCTAGGCCCCCACCCCCGATTTTCATTCAAGAGAAGTCCAAATGGACTGAAATCTCTAAATTGTGTGCGGATCGAAAGATCCAATACACTAAAGCCACTAATACCCAGCAGGGTATCAAAGTTATAATCCCTACGTCTTCGGACTACAGGGAACTTTCCCGTTTGCTCCGTGGAAGGAATGTAGCCTTCCACACCTACTCCCTCCCCGAGGAGAAGCCCACCCGTGTGGTGATAAGGCGGATCCCAAAAGAGATTTCCACCCAGGACGTCCTAGACGACCTCCTTGCCCAGAACGTCCCCACCTCTGCCGTCCACCGCCTTCACAAGGCGAGGGGCGGCGATCTCTATGACATGGTGTTGGTAATTTGCGACCCTGTCGAGTCCGGTCCCCATCCCATTTTTAAAATCAAATCCGTGTGCTCCCTGACGGGCATTTCAATTGAAAAGCCCTATAAAGCACACACAGTAGGACAGTGTCACCGCTGTCAGCTATACGGCCACAGTCAGGCCCACTGCTACGCACCACCCAGGTGCGTCAAATGTTTAGGCGGCCACAGCACGGCCGACTGTCCCCGTCCTAAGGACAAGTCCCGATGTACCGAACCCCCTAGCTGCGTTCTATGCGGCCAAGTAGGACACCCGGCTAACTACCGCGGTTGCCCCAAAGCCCCCAAATCTGCTTCTCCCAAACTGACAAAGCGCGCTGCCGCCCGCCAGCAGAGGGAATCCCCATCTGTGAAGATTCCTTCCTCACAGATTCCCGAGAGGCTTAGCCCTCAGCGACCCTCTCCGTGGAACTCATTGAACCACCAAAAGGCCTTCCCAGCCTTAGGTTCAGCGCCCTCAAAACCCACCCCAGGGCTACTCGAAGCCCCCGCCCCCAAACCTGTGGCTCCCGTGACTGCCCCTGCACCTTCGCGCAAGGTCGCTCCAGCAGCCCCGCAAACCATCCCTCCCGCGGTATCCTCCGGCCATGTGCCCGACGTAGATCCCAATGACATGTATGTCATAATCAATGCCTTTAAAACGGTCCGCAACCACCAAGAGTTTTTGAGATCTAAGGCTAGTCAATTGGCAGCCCAACTCAGGGCTTCCAATGGCAGTCCTGAGGAATACTCAAAAATCTTTAAAGCCCACCCCGGAGTGGGTGACGCCCTCTTAGCCCTCCACCTTGTTTAGTTAGTCCAATGGCTACTAAAAATAAGAATGTCCTTAAACCACGATCCCTTAAATTAGGCTTTTTCAATGCCAACGGCATTAGAGGTCAGCGTGATGAAATCGCTACCTTCCTCCGCGACAACCAGATAGACATCCTTCTCGTTCAGGAGACTTTCCTAAAACCGCACCACCGTGACCCTAAAATTGCCAACTATCAATTAGTTCGCAACGACAGGTCACGCTGTCACAAGGGCGGTACGCTCATCTACTTCAAAAGGACCCTGCATTGCATCCCTCTAATCCCTCCTCCCCTCGAGTCTCTTCTCGAGGTTTCAGTCTGTCGGTTAGGCATGACCGGCCACCAACCGATCACCATCATATCCGCCTATCTTCCCCCTGCCCTCGGCGCAGAGGATCACAATTTACTCACCAAAGACCTTACAGCCCTCTTCGGCCTGAGCGACTCCGTCATCATGGCGGGCGACCTCAACGCCAAACATCCCGCTTGGAATAGCACTACTACCACCCCTAGAGGGAAGGTAGTGTTCAATCTAAGCGCCTCACTAAACTTTGACCCCATCGCTCCTCTTGAGCACACCCACTATCCCGGTGATCCCAACCACCGTCCCGACGTGCTTGACATAGCGCTTCTCAAGAATGTCAACCTCAAGTTGCATTCTATTGAGACGCTACACGAGCTAGACTCTGACCACCGTCCAGTGCTCCTGCACTTAATCCCTCGCTCGGGTCCCTCCGACCCCAGCCAGCCTCCTCCAACCAAAGTGATAACTGACTGGAAGAAAGTAAGCGATAAGCTGAAATCAACCTCGTCACCTCACTTGGACTCTATCCCCGACCACATAGTCTCCGTCGCGGACACGACGGCCGCGATCAACTCGTTTACAGAACACGTGCAATCCGTACTGACGGATTGCTCACGGGAAGTCCCAGAGATGAACGATCATCGCTGGAAACTTCCCGATGACGTACGTGAACTGATAACCGAGAAGAACGCGGCCATCCGTGCCTACAGCAACTTTCCATGCGACTCGAACAAGGCTCACATGCGCAATTTACAGCGTGCTGTAAAGAAACGCATCGCTGAGCTTCGCTCGAACCGCTGGAATGAGATGCTGAGCGATCTCGAGCCCACCCATTTAGCCTTCTGGCAGCTGCAACGAAAGTTGCGTGCCACCGAAGAGGCCACTATGCCTCCCCTCAACCGTCCCGATAAGAGCGTCGCCTTTGACGACTCTGAGAAAGCCGAATGCCTGGCCGACAGTCTGGAATCCCAGTGCTCTCCCAGCACCCAACCGGTAGACAAAAGTCACCTCCTCAAGGTCGACTCTGAAGTCCAACGTAGGACCTCCCTCCCTCCCGTAGAAGACCCTGATGATCCTCTGCCTCCAGTCACTCCAGACGAAGTGCAGGACATCATAAAACGTCTCCGACCCCGGAAAGCTCCCGGGTCGGACGGTATCAATAATAAGGTATTTAAAATCCTCCCCGCCCAGCTCGTTATGTTAATGACCGCCATCTTCAATGGCGCTCTGACCAACAACATCTTTCCCCAGGCATGGAAAGAGGCCACTGTTATCGGTATCCCTAAGCCAGGCAAGCCCAAGTCTGAGCCCACGAGTTACCGTCCCATCAGTCTCCTGAACGTACTCGGCAAAATCTACGAGAGACTTATTTATAAGCGACTCAGAGATTTTGCCGATGCCAAGTGCCTCATTCCTCACGAACAATACGGCTTCAGGACCGGTCACTCGTGCATCCATCAAGTCCACCGCATAGTCGAGCACATTAGCGCTGGGTTCCAACGCGGTGCAATGACTGGCGGTCTATTCTTCGACATAGCGAAGGCCTTCGACAAGGTCTGGCACAATGGCTTATTATATAAGCTCTACCAAATGGGTGTGCCAGACCGTCTCGTGCTCATCTTACGAGACTTTTTGTCTGATCGCACATTCCGCTATCGCATCGGGAATGCCCTCTCCTCCCCTCACCCTATCCGAGCCGGTGTCCCTCAAGGCTCAGTCCTCTCGCCCCTCCTATTCACGCTGTTCACTAGCGATATTCCCAAGAGCAAAAAGGCTCAGTTAGCTCTCTTCGCGGACGACACGGCCATATATTACACTGGTCAAAGTCCAACCGCTATAGCCCAAACCCTCCAATCCGCAGCCAACGCCCTCGGCGACTGGTTTAGGAAATGGAGAATTGAGGTTAACCCTGATAAAAGTCAGGCGGTCCTCTTTAGGTCGCCGCTCAAAAGACTTCCCCTCCGCCCCCTCAGTCCGATAACCATGTACGGTAAGCCTATCCCTTGGGAGAAGCAAGCCAAGTACTTAGGCGTTATCCTCGACAGTAATCTGTCCTTCCGCGCCCACATAAAAGCAGCCCGTAATCGGGCTGCCTTTGCCGTAAGCAGGCTCCACTTCATGATTACAGCGAGAAGCAAATTATCGCTTAAATGCAAAATTCGCCTCTATACCGCTGTAATCCGCCCCATCATGACATATGCCGGTGTCATATTCGCGCACTCCAATCCCCGCCACCTTTATAAAATGCAGGTCCTTCAAAACCGTTATCTTAGGAAAGTCACGGGAGCCCCGTTCTATGTCCGCAACGATAGCCTCCACCTCGACCTTAAAATCCCCACCATTCTCCAATTCATGAAACGCCTTTCCAAGCGTTTCTTTGACTCTGCCATCAGGCACCCCAATCCCCTAGTCGCAGTGGCCGCTCGATACGAACCGTCTCGTATCAGCAAAATTCGCCGACCAAGGCATACTCTTGTCACCCCCGATGACCCCATCACTCTCCTCCAGGAGAGCAGTAGGGAAACTAGCACGCTCAGAAAACATAAGCGTAAACCGATCCCGTCATTCCGTCCTCGCCGCCGAGGACGACCGTCGCGACGTCCGAATCAATGCCCTCCCCGTCCCTCGCAAGAGCCAGCCCGCGATGCTGAGCCGTAGAGTTTAAAAAATCAGTCCCTAAATAATGAACCATTGTGATCCAGCCTGTCCCTTGCTGTCCTCTCTCAGTGACGCCCTAAGCCGAGGTCCGAACCCCACAGGGGGTGCCCTTAGCGTGCGGTCACTTAGTTTGTAGTTTTTATTTAGTTTGTAAGCTCTGGCTGGAGGCCTTAAAGTAATTTAAGGCATCTCTACAGAAAAGTCCGGTTAAGCAGCTCACAACCTCTTCTAGGTTGACCTGCGAGATCCCATACACAAAAAAAAAAAAAAAAACGACGGGTTGCACTCTGGGAGTGCCGGCAGAAGTGAAAACTTGAATAGTAATTGTTGGAAATATCTTGTGAACAGATTTTAGTAAAACTCGCAAAAATGGTTGACTTTTTATTTCAATAATATTCCAATGTGACGTACATCTTTTATAAACAATGTTACCTAGCAACGAATGTCACACGAACATTCACGCAAGCGCCCTGCGCCGTCCTACGCTTTTTCGGTCAGGGTCACGTGTCCTGACGCGAGTTTAAGATTTTATACCCATTACAGAAAAAGTGCTCAACGCCGCTAAAGAAGTTTTCACTTCAAAAAACGACGGGTTGCACTCTGGGAGTGCCGGCAGAAGTGAAAACTTGAATAGTAATTGTTGGAAATATCTTGTGAACAGATTTTAGTAAAACTCGCAAAAATGGTTGACTTTTTATTTCAATAATTTTCCAATGTGACGTACATCTTTTATAAACAATGTTACCTAGCAACGAATGTATCCAGCATATAAACTTCTTTAAAAGTAATAAAGTCACACGAACATTCACGCAAGCGCCCTGCGCCGTCCTACGCTTTTTCGGTCAGGGTCACGTGTCCTGACGCGAGTTTAAGATTTTATACCCATTACAGAAAAGTGCTCAACGCCGCTAAAGAAGTTTTCACTTCAAAAAAAAAAAAAAAAATAGGATCGCTCTAGAAAAATATAACCAGAAAGATACCTATCGAGAAGCCTTTTTATGGTACTAGTAGGAATGAAGGTCTACATTAGGGAGTGTACGGAATAGTTTAGCAATCAGCGACACATGTGGGGGGATCGATTCACGACGGGTGCGCCCTGCGTACGCTCTGACAAATAAAAAAGGTGCAAAAGGTTAAGAGCTGACCAAACAATTAATGGTAAAAAAAGACTTTGTTTTGTTAGCAGATATTACGGCATTAGAATCAGGTTTAGTTGTCACAGATACTTTAGAAAGATCAGTAGCACTTATTTTTATTTTATTCACTTAGTTTTATCCCACCAAAAACATTAAAATAATGTAAAAAAATGCCAAGTCTCTCGATGCAGTCTTTCCATCGTAAAAAGTTTTGAGATCTCATAGAAGCCAAGTCCTATTCAAATTATTTTGTAGTTATAAATCAACATTTAGTAATTGTATCAATAGTTTTCTTTATATTATAATTATAGTGACTTGGCAATGAGCACCAATTAAAAGCTGCTTGCTGCCTGGAATTATGTGCAAATGTTACTGACGAGACCTGTGATCAGATCACTACCGACTACATGCTCCAATGCAATAATAAAAAATAAGTACCTTACGGGCCATCGCTTTATGAAAGTAAATGAACCGAGAGTACACTAACACTAGTGTTTGCGTACACACTTGTGCAATTGTGCATTATAATTTATGTCCTGCGCAGTTTACTAGTCTTGGATGAGACTGACTGCCGTTGCCGAAATTCGGTTGGGACGACACGGATAAACCAAAAGAAAATTAATTTTGTGATATTAATGTTTACGCATGCGGTGTGTGACTTTCAACTCCAAATATGCCGTTTTGTTTCTTCTTGTGCTCATTGCCAAGTCACTATAATTATAATATAAAGAAAACTATTGATACAATTACTAAATGTTGATTTATAACTACAAAATAATTTGAATAGGACTTGGCTTCTATGAGATCTCAAAACTTTTTACGATGGAAAGACTGCATCGAGAGACTTGGCATTTTTTTACATTATTTTAATGTTTTTGGTGGGATCTCATTTATTTTTTGTAAGTGTATTTCTTTCTTTTTTTTTAGGTGACCTCATAATTTCTTGGACTTCAGCTACTGCTTTGCTCAGAACCCATTCTCTATCTCTTTTGTTTCTTTTCAACGAGCTAAATAAACATAAATCTACTAACTTACAAAATAAATATAACTAAACTAAATAACACGTAAACAACTAGATATTGTAACTACCTATGTCTATGTTATATTAATAAACTATTCGCCTAAATAACTGTTTCAGTAACAATAATAAATCTACTATCTAATCCGGCTAACTTAAGTTCTCCGAATATAGCTACATTTTTTTAGTTTCGAAATGGTTTTTCATAGGTAGGTGGCGCTATCAAATGAAAATTATCGAATTATTTTAAAGTACTACTTATACTGCGCTCGGTAACGAAACCATAGCGCGATTCAGACAGGTACAACGCCATCTATCGAGCGCGCATACAATCGAAATTTATCGCAATACAATGGAGTTTTAGCTTTATTAATTTAATGAATTATGAGCTTTATGTATCAATTAATTATAGTCTATGTATTACATTTTTATTATTCTTTTCTATTCCATGTATTTATTCATCCAATTGAATACTTAAACAACGAACAAAGTTAACAATGCAGTCAAAATCCATACATAATGTTCTTGCCAAACCGCAAATATAAAATTGTTTTCTATGGTATATTATTTTTTAATGTTTTTATAATTTTTCCTTTATATGTGGCTAATGACCTATCTTGGTGCAAAATTTGAAGTTTCTAAGTCTGCTAGAAGTACCTTAGATTTTTGATGATCGGTCAGTGAGTCAGTGAGTCAGTGAGTGAGTGACAAAATGGTGTAACTTTGATCGACCGTAACTCCTAAACTATTAATTCAATTGGCATGTAATTTCGAACTTAAGCTTGTTCTAATGCCTACTATTATTCACCGAAAACCTAAACTCCTAGCTTTGTCCACGTCGAAGATATAGGGGGGGCGAAACAGCCGCGAAACGCATCGAGAAAAGATGGTACGGCCGTGCCCGTTTTGCTCGAGACTTGGCTGGGGCACTGCCGTGCCCCCAGATAACAGTGCGTGTCTTGTAAATAGTTGTTCAGTTTATAAATTTATAAAGCTGGCCTAAATGTGTGTGATGTAGCTATTTGGCGACGAGGCTTTCAAAACTAACTGGTCTTAACAACTAATTATAACTATAATCTAACTAAATTGTTTACGTTTCTGGGGGTCCACTCTTTTACTCCGTCGACAAAGATTCAGGCCCATTAAATAGTCCCTACTAGTTTGGAATTCATGAATTTTGACAACACCGTCAACAATTTATAGTTCGTAGCACTAAACCGAAACTTTGACCGAATATAAGTGTTTTGTCTTTAGATAGTAAGTTTTTTCTTGGAGTGCGCCTTCTGTTCTTTATTAGTTCGTATGGCTCGTCTAAGCTACATTAATGGATAGTGGGCGGCTCACGAGGGCAGGTAGGGTTATTTTATGGCCATCATGGAACGATACCATCCGGTCATTCTGACCTCAATAGTGCAAGAGATACTTCGATGGTCATTTCGAGAAATGTTCGCTTTTACGAATCGATTCTTAAGAAAACTCTTATCGTGGCGCGTCTCTATGTTCATTGTTTGTACGTGCTAATCTCCAAAACCACTTTATCGATTTAATGAAATTCTGTGAATAGGTGTAGCTGGTTTCAGCTTGAAATACAGGATAGTTTTGAATCCGGTAGATAGCGCTGTGTGTAAATTTTATGAGGTACTGATACCGATCCGCCCCTGTTGATCGCTATCAGTACCTTATAAAATTTTAGAATGGATTCAGCGTTTGTATTTAAACTCTTAAAAGCAATTTTAAGCTAGGCAATTAGAATATTAATGAAAGTAAGTAACAACAAAATGCAAATTAGGTACACACTTTAGTAAATTAAAACAATGTTGCTAACTAATTACTACAATTTTAGAGATCCTTCTAGAAATAATGTTTTATTTTATGCATTCCTAATTCTACTCCCAACTGCTCTCGTTAGAAATATCTACAGCAATTATTGGCAATAGTGGAGCTTATTAGTTTTTAGGGTTCCGTACCTCAAAAGGAAAAAAACGGAACCCTTATAGGATCACTTTGTTGTCCGTCTGTCTGTCCGTCCGTCTGTCAAGACCCTTTTTCTCAGGAACGCGTGGAGGTATGAAGCTGAAATTTATATCAATTACTCAGGTCTACTGTCCCTTGAAGCTGTGAAAAAATCAAACTTCTAAGCCAACGCAATCAAAAGATACAGCCGTTTATGCCGCAAATTTTCGACACTTGCAAGGGAATCAAAACCTACAGGGTGCTTCCCGTGAACTCAGAATCTTGAAATTTGGTACGAAGCAACGTCTTATAGCATAGATAAAGAAAAAATTACGAAAACCATACATTTTTAGTTACATCACATAATATATATTTTTTAATAATTTTAAACTTACTACCCATTTCCTCATAAACGCGTAGAGGTATTAAATTGAAATTCATACCAAATACTCAGGTCTATAATACCTTTAAGCTGTAACAAAATCAAACTTCTATGTCAACGCAATCAAAAGAAACAGCAATTTAAGCTGCATATTTTGAAACTCGCAAGTACTCGCAAGGGAATCAAAACCTAAAGGGTACTTCCAGTCAACCTTGCAGGTTTGTACGGAACCCTCGGTGCGCGAGTCCGACTCGCACTTGGCCGGTTTTTTTTTTATCGTGGTTAAATCATCAAATGAGTCCTCCCACCCAGGGCAGGGCGGGAGGGACTGTCAGACTTGACTGACTGAAATCCACGGTGTCCTTCAATAGCCCTTTATGTACAGGGGTCACGGTAATTTCTGAGACGCGCGACCCCGGGGAGCTAATTAGTAAAGATATTTTTAAATGAGTTGAATACCTACTTTCAAATAAAGATACAAAACCTACAAAAAATAGGTGTTTCACATATTTTGAAAGGAAAAATATTCAATTTTGTATGTAAATCTTATTTTTTTTACCCAACTACGGCAAACCTAAAAAGAGGGTTATGATTTTGACCGGTATGTATGTTTGTATGTATGACTTATTCAATAAAGATTGTGCGAAACAACCGCAGGTGGCACACAACCACGGTTATTACTTAAAGTTTATATTTGGATAAATATCGGTGAAATGAATATTGTTCTTGTTATATACTTTTCAGTGCGCGATTTTTTCGTTGTCGGGTTTTAGTTATTTTTAACTTATATTTTTTTAACTTTCAGGTTTGGTTTCATAGGAAAAGATGTTTATTACCATAAGTATATTAAGGCCTTAGTTTATCTCAAAACCAAGTTTAAAAATTGTTGCCAAGACTTGGCCCATGAAACCCATTATTTTCCAATAAGGAACCATTTCGTCCATCCCCATGAAACTTCAAAAGAACTGGCACTAAAGTATTAAAGCTCGACCATCAATAACGCTCTTCAAAAATTGGCAAAGTTACCCTATTGAATTCACTGAGTCGCATTAGAGGGCGTTCACCTCTCGCCCCCACGGTTATATGGGTTCTTGACGACATATTGTTTCGCCCCGTTACATTTATATTACATCTGCCATTATATATTTTTCCTTTTAATTATAACTGACGTTTAGCAAGCAGGTTTTGTTTCCCAGGGGTTTTGGGCTTTCATTGTTTTGACAGTAAATGGATCTGATTTGATTGGGGTCCAAATAAACATAGATTTTATGGTATTTGTGTCTTTTTCTTGCACATTAAATTAGAAAGAGAGGGAAGAACATTTGCTTAAGGAACGATGATGTGGATATCAAATTAATAGCCTAGCTTTTCTGCTGTCAGCAATCTGACGAGGCCCCCCTTAGAGGGCCAAAGCCTGCCAGGGTCGCGGGACTGTCTCATCAGGTAACCGTGACCCTGGAACGTAAAGAGCTATTGAAGGATCATCGTGGATTTTAGTCAGTACAAGTCTGACAGTCTCTCCCGCCCCGCCCTGAGTAGGAGGAGTCATTTGATGATTATACAAAGATAAAAAAATCACTAGTTTCTCTGGAACAAGACTTCATAGTTTTAACGTTTAAAGTCACGTAATCTCAAAGGTGTTTCAAGTTATGCAAAGCAGTTGCTGCATCGTTCTATCTTTTTTTTTTCGCTAAAGTCAAATAATAATGCACCTTCTTGGGCTGAAATATCAATTAAACGAGTCCTATCGTTCTGGAGGGAACGGACTGATAGTCAGAGCTGTCTAAAACCACCCTGTTTACTTACAATTTGCGTTCCAAGGCCTCAGTGCCTTTTTAAAATAGTCCCCGCGACCTCAACGGTGCCTACCTACAGTATTATTTAATTCAATTCTTAACAAAATCGACCCTATTTTTTGTTCCCCTTTTTAAATTCTAGTATATCCACAGGAAATCTCATTGATTTAAGGAGATTTGAAGAGTCACTTTTGAGCACGCATTCATCCCTATGGCACTGTATGAGTGTATCGACCTGTGTGGGGGAAATATGGCGAGTAACATCAGACTTTCTTGGTGGACTTGTGTTAAGAAAGAGTTTTGCCTCAACTAAAATCTTTAATTTATTCATTCGCTGATAGACAACGTACTGTCAAAATGGGTTAAGATGCTCAAGTGTTTCGACTATAACTTACGAAAAGAAGCACTTATATATATATATATATATATCCCCTTGCTTTCGTAAACGTAAATTATTCATTGGTTAGCTACTAATAGTTAGCAACAGTCAGGCAGCGATGGCTAGACATAATGACCATCGACAACCATTTGAAACGTCAATACTTCATCGTTTATTCTACATCATTACGTTTGCATAAGCAAGGAAAGTTGTTTGGGCAAATGGTTAAACTATTGTAAAAATCCCGTTTTTTCAACAAATGGATTTAAAACGGTAAAGAATTTAACAAATTATTAGTTTTACTAGGGATCAAAGAACTCGCCATAATTGTTTAACGATAATGATTGATTAGTCCAAAGAATAAATTACAACTTCTAAACTTTCAACCAAAGACAATTTACTCGTACAAATAAGTATTAAACAGTTTCTAATATTTCTGGATGTTCCACAATTTTTTGATCAAACGTTGAACATGTTTATAGAATATCGTTGCCAAAATGTTCCAAAAGAAATCAGCTTTTGTTGTTTTATCGAACACAGAATGTGAAACGAATCTAGATCAAACTAGTGTTGATAACGTAAAAGCTATCTATGTTTTTGTTGAAGAAAATTCCGGATATTCGACCGTAATATCGTAACTTGCTGATTTCTTTACTCTTTCGAAATGCCCGTGCCCACTTGGTCCGTCTTATCATCATACATTTACCAAAAATCTTTAAGAATAACGACTTCAACGTTTTCATATAGAATTCTTATTAGTTACAATACGTTGTCAAGGATATTGACTTTTTCAAGCTTAGAGAGCAATAAAATCAAATATTCAAAATCTTGTGAAATATATCCACAATATATCCAATACTAGCGACTCGCCCCGGCTTCGCACGGGTGGACATTTATTTTTTACCCGACTACGGCAAAGCCAAAGGGAGGGTTATGATTTTGACCGGTATGTATGTTTGTATGTATGTTTGTATGTATGTATGTATGTTTGTTTGTTCCATCATAACTTCTAAACTACTTATCATTACAAGACAAATGAGGTCTCGTTAGAAGCGTCCCAGTTGTCCGCTGGTTATAGGGTAGGTGACGTGTCACCAAATGCAATATGGCGCCATCTAGGGGATGAGAAGTCGTTACCGAAAAAAAAATTGTTCGCACCGTATCGACATGGGTATCAAATTAAAGGGCTTGATGAGCACATTTGAAATATATAAACATTACATAGCTTTTATTAGCTAATTTTCTGTTTCGAACCTTGTCAACATGGATATCAAATGATAAATCTTAAATTCACAACTCAGAAACTATACATATAACAGAAATTACTTACTTCAAATAATTTAACCCCAAAATAGTGTAAATAAAAAATAAGTTAAAAATAACTAAAACCCGACTACGAAAAAATCGCGCACTGAAAAGTATAAAACAAGAACAAGCCGTGGTCGTATGCCACCTAGCCAATAAAGATTGTGTGAAATAACCGCAGGTGGCATACGACCACGGCTTGTTCTTGTTTTATACTTTTCAGTGCGCGATTTTTTCGTAGTCGGGTTTTAGTTATTTTTAACTTATTTTTTAAGCTCTCTCACAATTTTAAATTTGTAATATCTTTTGAATGGATTGTCCGATTGGAATAAAATAAAAAGTAATTTATATCTATTGAAACAATCTTGCTCAATAAATAGTTTATTTGGATAAGGATTAGACTTTGACAATAATATGATCAATAAACATAGGCTAATAATTTTAATTACTTTTATTCTATGGAAAAGTGGTTATAATGGCTAAAATATAAATGTTTGGTTTATACTATTCCGGCTTTTTTGTAGGCATTATTGAGTTCTACAACTTTTCTGTAGAAGTCAACCATACATCTCTAACCATTTAGGCAGCGTTCGCGAGAATCGTTAACGTACGGCAGTTTTTTCGACGCCTTACTCCACAATTTTCACTACCACGAAAAATCCTATCTATTTTCCGGGATAAAATATAGCCTATACGGATTCGGAAGAATCCCTCTAAGTAACGGTAAAAGAAATTTTGAAATCGGTCCAGTAGTTTTTGAGCCTATTCAATACAAACATACAAAAAATACAAAGGTTTCCTCTTTATAATATTAGTATAGATATAGTATATAGTATATAGTAATATAGTATATAGTATAATAGTATAGAGTATAGAAGTATAGATATATACACAAACAAAGTAAGTATGAAGAAAGACTTAGTCAAACAAGAAAACAGACATTCTTCTTCTTAGAGGACCATTATTGTGTGTGACATTTGGGGTACCCATGGTTTTAATACCACCGAAACTGTTCCCCTTTTAATAATCGGCACAATGCTTCTTTTGACAAATCCGCAAAAAGTGCGTGAAAAATTTACAAGGACGGCAATGCGCATATAGTGTTCCAGTAGTCCATAGGCTACACTGACTACTTTCCATCAGGTCGTATCCTTCTTTGACGTTTTCGGGGAATAAAGAATTCACTACAATGGAAAAAAGTAAATAGCCTTGATACAATCGCACAAGTTGCAAAAACATTAAAAAGATCTCTCAGCATTGGCTGACTAAAGAAGAAAAGGTTTACGCAATCGGTACAGATACCGAAACTTCAAACAAGAATGTTTTCAGTACAATGAAACATGAATTACGACAGATAATTGAAGTTGAACCCAACTATGTACATAAATGTGAAGGGTAAACGCAGTAATTGCCTCCAGATTGTTACTGTTCAGAATAGTTTGAATATTCGCCTTTACAGCCGATCGTTGGCGTATTATATACAGTTGTATTTGTGTCTTGTATTGAACTTGTGTCATTATGCCTCTTGAAAATTACCTGAATAACTTTTGTATGGGAGATATTGGTCGAAAGTAATATGTAGATAAGGGTTATTATATTTTCATCATTCGTTGGTCACTTTGTTGAAGTGAAAACTTCTTTAGCAGCGTTGTGCACTTTTTTGGAATGGGTAAAAAATGTTAAACTCGCGTCAGGACACGTGACCTGATCGAAAATTCGTAAGACGGTGCAAGGCGCTTGCGCGAATGTTCGTGTGTGTTTATTACTATTCAAATTTTCTGCCGGCACTCCCAGAGTGCAACCCGTCGTTTTTTTTAATGCTGAGGTAGATTCCGGACAACTGCTGAGAAATTTATGAAATTCCCAATAAGATT
Source organism: Agrotis puta (assembly GCA_943136025.2). Classification (NCBI taxonomy): domain Eukaryota; kingdom Metazoa; phylum Arthropoda; class Insecta; order Lepidoptera; family Noctuidae; genus Agrotis; species Agrotis puta. The sequence continues at coordinate 3,897,003 of OW964189.2, read as the reverse complement.
TCGAACTTTCCAGTACAGTTCTAAGTTCCAAAGTAGACACCAATTTGTTCTCTTTTTAAAGTGTTTAAACTCAACACCCGCAGAACGAAGTTTGCTAAGAAAAACTTTTAAACAAAGTTAAGGTTTCCAAATCGTATTAGCTGGACTAGACTTTCTTTGCAGTTTTAAATAAATTGAACAAAAAAATCACACCTTAAATAGGTGTGCTTTTGTGTGAAAAAAATAATAAAACCGGCCAAGTGCGAGTCGGACTCGCCTATAATGGGTTCCGTAGCAGCAAGTAACATAATATAAAAGTTCTTGTAGTTGGTTGTAACTTTGAAAGGTAAATTACGGTTTACGATTTGTAACGTATTAAAAAACAAGTGCGAGTCGGACTCGCCCATAAAGGGTTCCGTAGCAGCAAGTAACATAATATAAAAGTTCTTATAGTTGGTTGTATCTTTGAAAGATAAATTGCGGTTTACGATTTATGACGTATTAAAAAAAAAATGTAAGTTGGTACGCACAATATTGAGTGATTTACCATGTTATTTTAATATCATGGACTTCTTATAGGTTTTCCTATAATCTATAAGGAGAAAACTAATTTCTGTATTTTTTTCAAAATTTTAGGTTCAGTAGTTTCGGAGATAAGGGGGGGGGAATGGTCAATTTTCGACTATTTTCTTGAATAACTTGGAAACTATTTATTTTAGAATTACAAAAAAATACATTTAAGATCTTCTCAACAAGACCTTTCATTTGATATGCCACACGATGCAGTTTTCAGAATATTTTTTTTTAATTTTCCCCTTCCCCCCCAAAAATGACCCCCCATATACAGATTTCATCTGCTCACGTCACACCTCTGTGTTTGGGTCACAGGAATTGATATGTGTACCAAATTTCAACTTAATCGGTCTAATAGATTCGGAGATAATTGACTGTAAGCGACGGACGGACAGACACACGAGTGATCCTATAAGGGTTCCGTTTTTGTATTCAGACGTACGGAACCCTAAAAATGTGGATGGAGACGAATGAAAGGTACAGATACAGTTTATTTGGAGAAGGAATGAACAAAGCTCAACATTTAATCTAATACTAGCTGTTCCCCGCGGTTTCTACTCGCTACTCGTCTCCTATTGACCATAGCTTGACTTAATATAGCCATAGCCTATCCTCGATAGGTGAACACAAAAGAAAACGACGGGTTGCACTCTGGGAGTGCCGGCAGAAGTGAAAACGTTCCGGGGTCACGGTAATTCGTACAGTCCCGCGATCCCGGCGAGAAGTCTCCCCTAGGCGTCAAATAAAGGAAAATAGACGTAGAGAAAGTTCTCACATTCACGGTTCTCGGGTGTTCTCGGAGTTTCTGTGAGTCTGTTTTTTGGGGTTTAGAGTCGGCTTCCAGTCGAATCGGTTGTTTTCAATACCGGAATTTTACATGGAGCGACTGTTTATCCTATATCTATAAAACTTCTACGACTTACTTACTGGACAACACGTTTCTTTTTGGAAAGACTGGGTGGTAGACTATCAGGTTTCTGACTATCAAAGATCTACGAATCACAGACAAGATCAACGTTCATCGTTGACAGTTTACATCCTTTCCGAGCCTCAGGCCTCTGCCTCGAATCTTGCGGGCAGCGGGGCGGCGGCGGCGGCGGCGCGGGAGCGGCAGGATCTTAGGCATACATTCAAATGGACTGGCCCTGGGAAATAGCGGCGCGGCAGCGGGGCGGGGGCGAACAGCGAGCGCCGCCGCCGCCGCCGCCCCTCTGCCCGCAAAATTTGAGGCAGAGGCCTCACAAGGGTCAAAATCAAAGATCAAAGCGTTTATTTCTAGTGGGCCAGTTGCAGGCATATTGTAGATCCGTCGACCTACACGCGTTGATTAACCTAGGAGACCAATCCGAGCGGTAGTTATTATTTAAGGGTCCATAACTGAACAAGCGTCTATAAAGAGCCGCAAGTCTTCTCAACGTCAAAGAGACGTACTGCAAACAAACCAACATGTTATACATAGTTATATTATTATACTCTACACACAAACGCTTCTTTAATTCTCATACAAGACAGATCACACATGTCGCGGGCTCAAGAACCAGGCTTAGGGACGCGTGCCTCGCTTCCCAAATAACTAGGACACCAGGAAACTTAGGAGATGAATACACGCTTTGTTGGCTCGAATGACTTTACTCAGAGACTTTTTGGAAGTCGACAGTCTTTTGTTTTGAGTTTTGTCACGGTGCCTGTCAAAAAGGAACCTTGTGTTGTTGACGTAGAGAAAGTTTTTAATGTTAAACGAGTTTGACAATAGTACTTAGATGAAGTCGTGAGTTGGAAAGTTCACCATCGAGCTCTTAGTTTTATTAGTGTGTCGGCAAAACTTTCAATTAGGTAGCGAAGTAGCATGTGAATGATTTTCTAAAGAAGTCATCACGAAATTAGAAGTAAATTTTCTCAGAGTCTTGAGATTTTATTTTTTGAGCCACTGCGACGCGGCAGTACACTTGCAAAAGAAACAATTGAAACACGCGCAAATCTTGACGTATGTTGCATCGTGTGTCGTTATAAACGGCTCACAAACAAGCCGTTATATCACCACATAATCTACCCAGAACGAACCACGTTGTCCGAACCAAAGCCACATTTGTCGGCGAGTGAACACACAGCTTTAGTGCGGCATCATAACCTCCTTGGCTTATACCGTCGCAGGAACGTCGGGGCTTACGATGTGCCGGACGCGTGTTTTTATCCGGCAGCGGCGCGATGTATGGCCCTCGTGGGATGGACCCATGTAATGTGTTTAGTTGCGATCGCTGGTACTTTGTATACAACGTCAGGAGTAATAAGTACTTGTGTGTTAATTTTGAAAAATCTGGACCTGTGGTGTATTTTTAAGAACAGAGATTTCGCCTTACAGTGTATGAATTACTATGACATAAATAGGCTATTTTACTCAAAAAAAGATAATTAGTCCGAAAGACGGATTATCAAAAATATTTGACCCGTATTTTTTCTTTTGTTACGTAAACAAAAATTGACGAAGTTCTAAAATCACAAAACGTCACTCGGTCGGTATAATTTTACAGTCATTTTGACGTCAAACTACTGTTAAGGAGTTGTACCTTCCATCATCAGCTCAGCTACATAAGATCATGATTACCATACGCAAGTACTTAAATTACTTCATAAGATTTACGAAAAACGATGGGTGAGCCTATAAAATTTGAGGGTTGCCCTCGATTTCTCCAAGATCCAATCATCAGATCCTGATTTGGTGACAATGGGATCACACGGGAAGCACCAGCTTTCAAACAAAAAAAGAATCATGAAAATCGGTTCACCCAGTCGGTCGTTATGCGGTAACAAAATTAAAAAAAAAATACAGTCGAATTAATAACCTCCTCCTTATTTTGAAGTCGGTTAAAAAGTATCCTATGTTATGCCCAGGATAATAAGGAATAATTATACCAAGTTTCATCGAAATCGAACCGTTAGTTTTCACGTGATGCCTGCACAAACAGACAGACAGACAGACAGACAGACAAAAAATTTTTTAATCATATATTTGGGTTTGGTATCGATCCAGCAACACCCCCCGCTATTTATTTTTTCAATATTTTCAATGTACAGAATTGACCCTTCTACAGATTTATTATATGTACTAGCTTCCGCCCGCGACTCCGTCCGCGCGGATGTCGGTCTTCGCGTGGATGGTTTATTTCTCCATTTTGAGTAACTCTGACAATGAAATCTTATAGATATTACGGCGCTGAATCCACTGCGGGTAATGCAACGTGTGTTCGCGGTTCTACAGAACAACGTCTATGAATAAAACTGAAAAATAAGATTTTTTTTTCTACGTATTTTTCCAGGATAACAAAAAACTTTTTAAAAAAATAATGTAACCGCCTTCAAAAAGAACCACAAAAAAGGGTAAAATAATCAATGACGGCTTTGTTATTTTTTATTTCATTGTTTATTTTTTGCCACCGACTTCCGAAATAAAAGTTATTTTGTAGATTATTTTACCCTTTTTTGTGGTTCTTTTTGAAGGCGGATACTTTTTTTTTAGAAAAAGTTTTTTATTTTTCTCTTTTTAGTTTAAATATTCAACCCAAATTCTTGCCAAATAAATATAATATAATCCGTAGCACTGGTAATAACACCCCTCATGTACACAATAAGCCAATAAAATTCCCTATCTCAAAAACTACTGAACCGATTTTGATGAAACTTTCAGTATTCCCTAAGTGGAACGATACCTAGCACAAAAAAAAAGAATTATTTAAATCGGATGTGTAATTCCGGAGATATGCGAACAATGAATCAGTCGATGCCTACTCCTTACTGTTAAGGAGTTGTACCTTCCATCATCAGCTCAGCTACATAAGATGATGATTACCATACGCAAGTACTTGAATTACTTCATAAGATTTACGAAAAACGATGCGTGGGCCTATAAAATTTGAGGGTTGCCCTCGATTTCTCCAAGATCCAATCATCAGATCCTGATTTGGTGACAATGGGACCACATGGGAAGCACCGGCTTTCAAACAAAAAAAGAAACATGAAAATCGGTTCACGAAGTCGGTCGTTATGCGGTAACAAACTACTGTTAAGGAGTTGTACCTTCCATCATCAGCTCAGCTACATAAGATCATGATTACCATACACAAGTACTTAAATTACTTCATAAGATTTACGAAAAACAATGGATGAGCCTATAAAATTTGAGGGTTGCCCTCGATTTCTCCAAAATCCAATCATCAGATCCTGATTTGGTGACAATGGGACCACACGGGAAGCACCAGCTTTCAAACAAAAAAAGAATCATGAAAATCGGTTCACCCAGTCGGTCGTTATGCGGTAACAAAATTAAAAAAATACAGTCGAATTGATAACCTCCTCCTTATTTTGAAGTCGGTTAAAAAGTATCCTATGTTATGCCCAGGATAATAAGGAATAATTACACCAAGTTTCATCGAAATCGAACCGTTAGTTTTCACGTGATGCCTGCACATACAGACAGACAGACAGACAGACAGACAAAAATTTTTTTAATCATATATTTGGGTTTGGTATCGATCCAGCAACACCCCCCGCTATTTATTTTTTCAATATTTTCAATGTACAGAATTGACCCTTCTACAGATTTATTATATGTATAGATAGATTGTGGCATTTCGTCTAAAATGTCAAAAGAACATCAAATACCAAAGGTATCCTCACTGTTTGATGTACGGCAGAAACATTTTGTGACTATAATTAAACGACGATAGACACTACATTAATTAGTGAGGCGCCAATTATCGTAATTGCTTCCAATTGATTCGATAGTGAACTATGGAACACCAATCTAATATTGATTGATTATTAAATCAGTTATTATTTTGTTACAGGTCATTTCACATTCGATATTTGGTAAGTACCTACATGCTGTATTTATATTATTATGTTTAGTTTTATTGTTTTTACCCAGGTCCTAAGTGTGGGATAAATCCTGACCTCTAAATGGCTGAATCTAAAAGCAATCAATATTCGAACAAAAAGCTCCAATTTCAGAGTTTTCAGACATAGCAAATGAAACTATGTTCAAAATAATGCGGAGTGCGTGACCAAATTGTGAGCCTCGGTCACGAACTATGACTAATAATAATAGCTTGTGTTTATAACGTCCTCTTATTATTTTACTAGTTTATTAGCGTAATTCGACTGGAGTGAACACGCGGCTATTAAAATTTTGAGACGCGAGTCGGTATGCGACGTAAATGTCAAGCAGATCTATGCTGGGATTAGGTAAATAAAACTATGGTCCTTGGCCACGATCATCCTGATACCTGATCTATTCCAAACGAACCATTATACTATTAATTTGCCAAAAATAAAATCCTACTCATATTATTAACGGATGTTTGCCGCTCTTTTACGCAAAAACCTCTGAAAGGGTTTGGATAAAATATGTATGATGTAGCAGGTGAAAACGCTGGCAGGTAGTTACAAATATTGCGTTGATAAGTCGTGAAATGTCGTGATTCCTGTTTCCAAGCCTTTATTTTTCCTTTAAATCAGACGAGACAAACATAAAATTTAATTAAGCAAAACCATTACCGAGCTTAAGAGGCCTCTTACAGTCCACTAGCGCCGCCAATCGAAAAAATGTCATATCTCGTAAATAGAATCAAAAATGCAAAATGTGGTCTGTAATTACTGTAGAAAAGGCAATAACGTAATTTTATAACACATTGTCAACACTTGAAATATAGCTGTTTAGCTAAATCGTGCATTCTAAACATAAACGGCCGTTTTTGTTACAAATAAAAAAATTTTGCTAAACAGCTATATTTCAAGTGTTGACAATATGTTATAAAATTACGTTATTGCCTTTTGTACAGTAATTACAGACCACATTTTGTATTTTTGATTCTATTTACGAGTTATGACATTTTTTCGATTGGCGGCGCTAGTGGACTGTAAGAGGCCCCTTAAGGCCAGCTTTGTGCCGAAACATGAAAATACTATATCCGACACAAGTCAATGTGGTTGAGTATAGCTGTGTGTATTATTAAATTAACTAGAGGGTTCCGTCTAGGGGTTACCATGTGCTTGGCCTCGTCAGGACATGTCTGACTTTTTACCCCTGCTGTCTGGAAATTACCCGGACTTTACAACAAACTGATCTTGTTAAAGAAATAATCTATGGTTTCCCATTAAAAAAGTGCGAACTTTTATGTAAATGTCCCAATTTTAAACGTCTGTCCGAACTCTATACGGCCTTATCATTTTTCAAAACTTTACAACCTTTGGTTTTGGGAAATCTGTATAAAAAAAACCAAATCAGTATCGAAAATAGAACTTTTCGGTAAATATTCAGTTTTATACCTCTCTGTCCGGATTTTGTTCAAGCGTATTAATAATTATGCTATTTTTTTAAGGAATAAAAACAAATGACAGTCGGAAAAATAAAGATTAAAATGTCCGGTGTTTTTGCAAATGTTTAGGGTCTATGTCAGGATCTATATCCTAGGGTCTTATCTTAGGATCTATATCTTAGGGTCTATATCTTAGGATCTATATCTTAGGGTCTATATCCTAATTTCTAAATGGTAACCCTGGTTCCTTTTGAACGGAGCGTCGAGGTTCAAGCTAATAACTCGCTCGCCGGGTTTGACTTGCAACGACTGAGTGCGCCAGGACAAATTAATTATGAGCACAAATATTATTTTACGCCTTTGAAGCCTTTCCGGGATTCAAAGGTTCTGTGGTTTTAATACGGACTGTTTATTTGATGAGAGAATTTAGAATATTGTAAAACATTTTAAAAGTACAGTTACTCGTATTTGAGTAATGCAAATAGGTGTTTGTGAATTGATCTATTTTAATATGAATACTGCCAGCTGTGGTTCTGCGTTTGATTCCCAGGTTGGGCAGTTTTTTTAACGACCAAGTCTCAGTAGCAGCCACGGAGTGGATTTGTGCCAGGTAACTGGCAAAATGTGGCATAGCATAAACATAAACATATAATGTTCCACTAATGGGGCACAGGTCTTCTCTCTCTGAGCAGAGCGAGGTTCCGAGGGCCACTACGTGGGCCCAATGCAGGAAAGCAAATTCGAAGACATGTGACACATACCACAGGTGTTGCATGTCTTCTTTAAAAAAAAAAAAACTTTACAAAGTTTAATGTAAACAAATGCTTCTTAAATAATTTTAAAAGAATTCTAAAAACTAATCTACATATATAAAAGTACACGTAATGAAATAAAGTTTTGCATAACTTTTGACTTGAAGCAAAAACTTCTGTATAAATTAACCTCTTTAATTAGGTAATGGGAAACTCGTACAAATGTAGACATTCCAGTTCTACTAAGATATTTTAATAGCTACCTGGCGGGTTACATTTCCGGTAATGTTGTAGGTAATTAAACTTTTATTTTTGAAAGAAAGAAAAAATATTTTATTTGACACTGACATGTACATACATTCAACATAGACAAAAACATATATAAAACAGAAATATTAAAAAACTAAATCCAAAAACATACTAACAAAAAGAAACATACAAAAACATAACAGGTAAGCTGTATGTCATGACTGTGACAAGAAAGGCTTCCCACTCAGCATACAGCTGTGCTATGGGGGAGCCACAGCACCGCGCTGATTTTTCAGGTTTATTTAAAATTTTGCGTGATTGTGTAACAAATGTTGAATTTTCATCATGCTTTTCTATACTATTTATACTAATATTACCTATAATGCTAAAGAGTTTGTTTGACTGAACGCGCTTTCAGGTACATAATAATATCGTTTTTTGAAGTGAAAACTTCTTTAGCGGCGTTGAGCACTTTTCTGAAATGGGTATAAAATCTTAAACTCGCGTCAGGACACGTGACCCTGACCGAAAAAGCGTAGGACGGCGCAGGGCGCTTGCGTGAATGTTCGTGTGACTTTATTACTTTTAAAGAAGTTTGTATGCTGGATACATTCGTTGCTAGGTAACATTGTTTATAAAAGATGTACGTCACATTGGAAAATTATTGAAATAAAAAGTCAACCATTTTTGCGAGTTTTACTAAAATCTGTTCACAAGATATTTCCAACAATTACTATTCAAGTTTTCACTTCTGCCGGCATTCCCAGAGTGCAACCCGTCGTTTTTTTTTCTGTTGGTTAGTCCATTTATTTAGGAAGGTAATAGGCAATATAATATCACGCTACGACCAATAAGAGCTCAGCAGCAGGAGTAAAACCGCGAAGAATAGCTAGTACGTACATGTTTTTTTTTTTATGGTGGTAAAATCATCAAATGAGTCCTCCCACCCAGGGCAGGGCGGGAGGGACTGTCAGACTTGTACTGACTGAAATCCACGGTGTCCTTCAATAGCCCTTTACGTACCGGGGTCTCGGTAATCCCTTGGTCCCGCGACCAGTACGTACATGTTAGGATGTATGTACATAAGCAGTTGCTACTCGTAATTCAGTCCACCGGCTTAAAGAACTAAGATCTAAAGATTTTACTCTTACTAAAATCAGCTCATAGAACTTATCCTTCTTGCATGCATTCCGGGTATAACGTAACAATCTTGTGTACTACGTAATATCTGGATACATACCTATTTACAAAGTTAAAGTATGTTCTCAGACGGGGAAGTTGTCAAACACACCCTGTATGCAGGGTTCTCAATGGGTGAGAGACATGACGTGAACATTTAATCCTTAATTAGTTGTACTAAGCTCTGATTAGCCCCTTGTGTCGTTGGGCTGTCGTGTAAAGACGACATTCGGTGTCTATTGAAGCAAAGTTCCTTAATTTGTGTAGATATTAATAAATGGTCGCGGGACTGTACGAATTACCGTGACCCCGGAACGTAAAGGGCTATTGAAGGACACCGTGGATTTTAGTCAGTACGAGTCTGACAGTGTCTCCCGTTCTGACCTGGGTGGGAAGATTTATTTGATGATTTTACCACGCTAAAAAAAATGTGTTAATCCAGGCTATAATCTATCTGTGTCACAAATTTCATCCAAATCCGTTCAGTGATTTTGCGTAATGTAAGTATCCTCACAAACTTTCGCCTTTATATTTATGACATTAGATAGATTATTAAGAAGTAACATTGTACCTAAGTAAAATGTCATACATTAAGGGGAGTGATCGGGCTTCTTGATTTCGTCGCGCATCTCACACGCAATTCCCGCATTTAGTTCGGCTCAGGTGTACGTAATTTGACGGCACGGTTGGGGCAGTGGCTGAGCGATTGGACTGCTGCGATGCGTGTCGGCGGGTTCGATTCCCACACGGAGCAAATATTTGTATGATCTACAAGTAGTTGTTTCGGGTCTGGGCGTTTGTGTATGTGAGTCCTTTGGAAAGATTTGGAAGATCTTTTGGGACTAGCCGAGCAGCAACATGTTTCATACCCAAATTATTAGTTATAATGGTACGGATCGACTCGTGAGATACAGAAAGTTCGGCGGCTATCTCTCTCAGAGTTGAATGGGGATTTTCAGTCACTATTTTATTCACTTTTGCGATGTTAACTTCAGTTGCAGACGTTGACGGCCTACCAGAGCGAGGCAAATCTTCCATCACATCTCGACCGCTTTTGAACGCTTTGAACCACTCATAAGCACGAGTTTTTGATAAAGTCGATTCACCGTAAGCCTTCTGTAACATTTTCAGTGACTCCGAACACGAAATTCCATTGGCGATGCAAAATTTAAGACAAACTCTTTGTTCGATATTTTTGTCCATTATGAAATTCGCAATACACACTATATATGATACTAGCTGTACCCTGCCACGCTTCGCTGTGGTACTTTGTGATTGGATGGTTGAGAAATGAGAAATGTGCAAAAAATTGATAAAAACAATCCTTGATGCGGATTATATATCATGCTAAAATTTCAGCTCAATCGGTGCAGAATTTTTACGAGTTTTTGAAGCGTACACAAACCAACATAACATTTTTATATATATGTATAGTACTAGCGACACGCCCCGGCTTCGCACGGGTGGACATTTATTTTTTAAGCTCTCTCACAATTTTAAATTCATAATATATGTTAAATACCCCTTTGGTATTTGGAGAAATTTGACCTTTGAGGTACACTAGCGAGAATCGAAAATAAAACCACTGTGTACTGTTCTGACCTGATAGCTCATATATTAAAAAAAAACATTGCCTTATATGCTAACCACGGTAACCAAACGATAGCGACTTCTAAAAAGACTACAACGCCATCTATCGAGAACGTGTGAACTATAAAAAATAACTTAAGTCGTAAACATACCGCCCACCAAGGACGTTACTGACGGAACGTCCTTCTAAATTGAATTCACGTTGCACATCGCAAACGTAAGTTGAGCTAATATACATTTTGTACTAGATAAAAAAAAAACATTTAAACTAAAATCTACAAGCTATGGTTCTTAGATATACATAATATAATTGTAACACTCGTTAATTGACTGTTTACAAGAATGTTTCAATGACTTAGAGCTAAACATGCATTATTCTAGGTTGTAAAATAAGAGTACTGTAAATCTACATATAAAATTGTAAATAGTTTAAAATGGTATATAATATTTGATTTGTTCTCATTTGATCTAAGGTTTAAAAGAGTAAAATGGTTGTATAATTTGATTCCAACAAGATAAAGTATGTAAAAAATAAATACAATAAAATCTTATTCAACTACGGGTAAAATACAGATTTTGGATGTTGGCCTTTTGATTGTCGAGGATTTGGTGCGTAACGTGACGACACGGGTGATGTTATCATCCCCAGGATGTTTTTCTATTATCCTACCCATTAACCAACGACTTGGCGGCAGGTCGTCTTCTTTTACCAACACAATGTCTCCAATTTTTGGCTCAGCAACTTGGGAAGACCATTTGTACCGGTTCATCAAAGTAACGAGGTATTCATGAGACCAACGTCTCCAAAATGACTGAAGCATTCGTTGAATTAATTGCCAGCGCGATAAATAATTAATATTAGAATCAGAGAAATTGATATCTGGTACATTCACTACAGGTTCGCCAATTAAAAAATGTCCAGGTGTTAAGGGTAACGGTTCACCAGGATCATCAACCTTAACTGTGCTCATAGGTCGCGAGTTCAGGCACGCTTCTATCTGACTGAGAAGTGTCGTCAGTTCTTCAAATGTGAGAGTCGCTTCACCGATCACTCTTTTCAAATGGAACTTTGTAGACTTCACTCCTGCCTCCCAAAGTCCGCCAAAGTTGGGACTGTGAGGAGGAATGAAGTGCCACTCCGTACCTTTTGCTGCGAGATGTTCGGCTATGGCAGGTTGGATAGCTGTCAACTGCTGCAACTCTCTGGAGGCACCTACAAACGTGGTGCCATTGTCACTCCACAGTTTCGCACAATGACCTCGTCTAGAGACAAAACGTCTAAACGCCGCTAAAAAGGTTTGAGTGCTCATGTCACTCACTGCTTCTAAATGCAGTGCCCGAGTAGCCATGCATACAAACAGGCATATATAGCCTTTATATGAACGGTGGCCACGACCTTTTGTTGTCCTCACATTAATTGGACCAGCGTAATCAACACCGCTATGCAAAAATGCTCGAGCTGGGGTGCACCGTACAGCTGGTAGTGAACCCATGAATTGGTTTTTAGTACTGGCTCTTTGTTTGGCACATGTCACACACTTAATGACATGATGTTTGACCACATTTCTAACCCCTATAACCCAGTAGGCTGTCCTCAAATAGTTGATCATGAGCTGAGGACCCCCGTGAAGGGTTTTATTGTGTGCGTCAGCTATGATTAGCCGAGTTAGATGACTGGAGTGAGGCAGAACTACTGGATGCTTCATTTGTTCGCTCAGCTCTGATTTCTCCAGTCTACCTCTAACTCTCATAATGTCCTTAGCGTCGAGGTAGGGGCAGAGTGACTTTAATGGACTATTTGTTGATTGTAAATAGCCTTTGTCCTTCAGTTCTGTATATTCCTTTGTTAATAGTTCTTTCTGTGTTTTTCTAATACAGCATTCGAGTGCAGCATCTAATTCAGCTTTCTGTAAATATCCCTTTCTGTACATTTTGTTCTTCTTTAAAAATCTTCGGCAGTATGCAACAATCCTTATCAATTTTCGTAACTGAGAAAATCGTTCGAAGAAGGAACAGTTTGGAATGATGGCTACATGCGCCTTTGCTAACTCCTCTAAATCTGTACTGCAATCATTATTTGGCCTATTGTAAATTACGTTATGTAATTTAAGAAAAGATGGTCCAGAAAACCATAAATGGTTTTCCAGTAGTGCACTGGGAAGTATTCTTCTAGAGGCGCAATCTGCTGGATTATCTTTAGTGGGGACATGAAACCACTGCGACGCTTTCATCGAGGTCAATATTTCAGACGTCCTATTTGCCACAAACGTCTTCCATTTACTTGGGTGGCTATTTATCCAAGCCAACACCACTGTGGAATCCGTCCAAGCCTTGACCCTGTCTTGGGAGATACTTAAAACTTCAGATGTTTGAGCCAGTATCTGTAACAACAAGACTGCTCCACAGAGCTCTAAGCGAGGAATACTGATCTGCTTAACTGGTGCAACTCTGGTCTTAGCAAACAGTAACGACACCTGAACCTTGCCGTCTGCGTCAACATTCCGCAAGTAAATCGCAGCCGAGTACGCTGTTTTGGAGGCGTCACTAAAACCGTGAAGTTCCAGATAGTCGTTTGACCTTGTGCCAAGCCAACGAGGAATTCGGACCTTGATGAGGAGTAACAGTTCCTCACGATATGATGTCCATTCATTAATTAAGTTGTTGGTGAGCTTCTCATCCCAACCAACACCTGCAAGCCACAATTTCTGGATAAATACTTTTGCTAAGATCACACTCGGTGCTAACCAACCTAATGGATCGAAAAGTCGTGCTATCACAGAAATTATGGATCTTTTAGTCATAGGTGTGGTCATCGGCGGCGGGAGATTCACCTTGTACTGGAAGATGTCAGCGTTACGGTTCCAGGTAAGTCCTAGAATTTTGATTGTGCTGTCTAATTTTATTTCTACTTCTTTGTCCTTGTGTTCTAGTTCCTTAGGTTTGTTGTACTGTATTGCTTGGTTTGTGTCCTGTATGATTTTGTGCTTGTTTGTGTTGTCCTTTTTTATGTTGTCCTTTGTACTTATTTGATCTGTTTGTCCTTTCAATGTATTATTTTCAATTTCCTGTACTCTATCTACTAGTTCTTGTTTGTTGCTATTCCATTTTTGGAGCGCGAATCCACCCTTTCCTAATAACGCTGAAATTTGCCTATATATTTCCAGGCCTTCTTCTACGCTATTACAACCGGTCATCAAGTCGTCCATATAGAAGCAATTCAGAACCCTCTCAGCAGCAAGATTGTAAATTTTGCCTTCATCGTAGGCTACTTGATGTAGGGTTCTAACTGCTTGGTATGGCGCTGATGCCGTACCAAAGGTAACCGTCACCAGCTCGTAGTCCTTGATTTCCGTTTCAGGATTGTCTCGCCATAATATGCGCTGAAACATTGCGTCTTCTTCAGCAATCCTGACCTGACGGTACATTTTGACGATGTCCGCTACCAGTGCTATAGGATGAAGTCTCCATTTTAACACTGTGTGTCTCAGGTCAGACTGCAATGTAGGTCCCACCATCAACGTGTCATTGAGTGAGACTCCATTGTTGTTTTTCTCGGACGCGTTGAAAACCACACGTACTTTCGAGGTAGTTTTGTCCTCCCTGATTACAGCATGATGAGGCAAGTATACCGCTATATCCTTCTTATCATCAGCCTTGTGTATCTGCCTCATGTGTCCTAGATTTAAATATTCGTCAATAACCTGCTTGTACTTTTCTTTTAGATCTGTATCTCTGTCCAGTCTTTTCTCTAATGATTTAAATCTTCTTTCTGCAATAGCACGAGATTTTCCACCTTTGCAGGAAGGATTTTCATCACGAAAAGGTAGTCTCACCACGTACCTTCCACTGCTATCTCTTACTGTCGTTTTAGTATAGAACTCTTCACACTTCTTTTCTTCAGGTGTTAGTATTTTCTTTGAACTATTTTGCTCTTCTAATTCCCAAAATCTTCTTAATAATTCGTCTTCATTAATTTGTGCATGCAAAACGTTAACTTTAGGTGCAACTTTAGATATGTTCTTACTAACTGCACCGGACAGAACCCACCCTAAGGTAGTGCTCTGAGCAATCAGAGTGCCTGATGGACTCTTAAATATGCCTGCCTTAATAATGCAGCTGTATGCATCAGCGCCTAATAAAACGTCTATTTTATTGGGAGTGTTAAACCCTGGATCTGCAAGCTGCACAGTGTTAATGCTTAACCACTCTAAAGTGGTGTCGATTCTACTCTCCGGTAAGTAAGATGTAATTTTACTAAGTACGTAAGCGTTAACTTTAAGATTAAAATTTGAATCTACCCGCGACTGGATATTCAAATGTACCATGTACCGTGCCATGGTTGAACTATTACCACCAAGGCCTGAAATAGTCCCTTGAATAGGGGTCTTCTTCAGGTTGAGTAGCTGTACTACGGCTTCCGTCACAAAACATGCCTGAGAACCCTGATCTAACAAGGCTCGGACAGTCTGAAATTCACCAGAGCGTGACTCGGCTTTTATTAGCGCTGTGGCTAATAAAACCTGTCTGGGTTTGGGAATATTACCCGTCGACAAGCATGAAACAATCGGACTAGTATTAGGTGAACTAATACTATCGATGGACGATGATGTCGAAGGTTGTTCACCCTTGTCGGATTCCTGACTTAAATGCAACAGCGAATGATGGCGCCTTTGACAAACCTTACAAGTGGTAGGTTTTCTGCATTCAGAAACAACGTGATTGCCACCTAAACAGTTGAAGCAAATTTTCCGTTTTGCCACAAAATCACGTCTAACTTCAACTGTCTGCTTTGAGAACTTCTTGCAGAAGCAAAGTTTGTGACTTTCTGAGCAGAATTCACACTGAATTGATGAACTCGTTGCCAACATTGCCTTTGGTGAATGACCAGATGAACCTTTGTTATTGTTGTTGCCCTGCTGAACTGGTGCCCTTTTTGGCTCTATACATTCTAACGCGCGAAACCTATTTTCCATAAAAGTTTTAAATTGATTGAACGTTGGTAAGTCATTGTTGGAGTCCTCGTTGCAAATACTAAGCTCCCATTGTTTACGCGTTTCATTATCTAATTTAAAGGTAACAATGTGTATGATAATGACATCCCATGTGCTCACGTTTATCCCCAAATCACTCAACGCATTAAGACAATCACATGTGGTATCAAGCATTTCTTTCAAAGCTGTGGCCGATTCTACCTGCATACGTTTTTGGCCGAACAACCTCCTAAGGATACAATTAGTTAAATACTTTTTATTGCTATAACGCTTCTCTAACTGAGTCCAGCATTGATTATAATTGGCATCAGTTATAGGAGTATGACGTATTAATTGCTCTGCTTCGCCAGAAAGATGGCTCTTTAAGTAATGAAGCCTTTGCACATTATCCAAAGTTTTATTCTTATGTACCAATGATGTAAATAGATCATAGAATGTTGTCCATTCATCATACTTTCCTGAGAATGTTGGAATGGAAATTTTGGGCAATTTAACAAATGAACTATTTGATTTGTTTACATTACTTGAATCATTATCAGATTGTTGAAGAGGATTCTTAGCCAATAGGATCTTATTAAGAGTTGTTTTCATTAAACTTTTATAAATTACATAAGTATCTTCCGTCGCATCATAGATATCCACCACTTTCTGTCCTATATCTTCTACTTTAAAACGTTCATATAATTTTGTGTTATTTTCTTTAAACAATGCCCAATCCCTTTCCAATAATTCTTGTCTTGTTTCGATATATTCTAGCGTTAATCTATCTTTACTACATTTCTTAAAATTAGTCAATCCCTTTGTGATAACATTCTGTTGATCTTTTAAAACGTTCATTAATCCTTCCATTATGTAATTGATTTATGTGTACTTGTAAATAAATAAAATGTTTTAATTGAATTTTAATTTGATCAAGTTTTAAAAACACAACAAATGTATAAGAGATAAACTCAATGTATAAAATAAATAAGAACTTTCTCAAAGGAGATAAAATATGCGAACTGTCTGTTTTGCAAACATAAGCAAAAACAAGATAAGTGAAAACAACCAACGAACTATAACAAGATGTACTGTTTCACAGAAAAAAAAACAAAAAATGGTACAAGTCCCAAATCACTACTTGAAATTTTACAAGTGTTTGGGAAACACACAAAATCTGGTAGAAATCGGGTATAGGTTCCCCGTTCCCCCGTTTTCTATAAAATATTCTAAGTCCTAATTCTAACATGCACACAAATTGGTAAATAAGTAATAAAGTTTCTAAGTTTAAATGTTTGTAAAATTCTACAAGTCCAAATACATCATCACTAAATAATTTTCTAAGTTGAAACTTCTTCACTAATTGTTAAGTTTAAATTTTCGTTGAAATAGAGTTCAAAATGCTTTGACTCGAATGTTTGTCCGATTCGTGAACAAAATAAATATATAAAATGTACTCACAAAATTGCACTTCTCACTATCACCGTTTTCAACCTGCAAGTGGCGCCCTCTCGTGACCGCTATCCGCACTACGCGTGGAGTCACCTGAGGTCTGCACCTGCTTCGTCTGCGACGTCGCGTGATGTCTGCTCCTGCGTCGTCTGTGACGTCGCGTGATGGCTGCACCTGTGTCTCGTCTGTGACGTCACGTGATGGCTGCACCTGTGTCTCGTCTGTGACGTAACGTGATGGCTGCACCTGTGTGTCGTCTATGACGTCACGTGATGGCTGCACCTGCGTCACCTTGCTGTCTTCCAGTGAAGTGTTGATCTGAGAGTGGCGCCCTCTGTGGCCACTCTTTGAACTAATCCGCCAATGCTGACTCAGCTCACCGCTAAAGTTGGGTGATGCTGTCGCCGCTGGTGCGGAGGAACGTGTACTAGGAGTGGGTGATACAAAACGTATATAGATATTGAATCTATATATTGGTGCAATATCTAAAATCCGATATCGGCTTAATCTGAATCTATATATCGGGCGAAACACTATATTGCTCCGTATCGCGTATCCGAGGGCGAGTATGATGATTTAATAAACACAGAGTATACACGATATGACCCGATCTCTACCGACGAAATAACTTAGCAGCCGGCCGAGAGAGGGAGCGCGTGATTAATAAAACCAACGTAGCTTAATAATCCGTAGGTACTATTCTGATCCTTATGTCACATGCAATAAGTCTGTTTGACGAATTGTTTTAGTATTTTGGCAAGATTGTGAAAGGAATTTCAACTTTCAACTTTATTCTAAATTAGTATTGATGCATATTACATTACATATTATGCAACGATTTATTAACTTCGCGCATGACGCTTGTTGTCCTCTGGCCTTGAACTAGAGAGCGAAGAAATTTTAAAAATCTATTTTTAGTTTCGTGCTAGCAATTATTGAGTGAGCGCATTATTGTTGTTCCTCATTATTACTTATTTACGAATGTTACTAACTACGTAAGTAATAGGCATTTTCATCACGTGAAATTAGTGATGTTTGGAAACTTCAGCTAAGTATCTAGACAAAACCGTTGTTTGTAATTTAGCTCCCTAGAGATAAATCGTATTACGATATTTATAATATCGCATACCTAGGTGGTTCTCACAATATGCTTTATGCAACGATACAACATCATGAGACGGATTACGCGTATCTGTAAATATATAGTTTCAGAAAATATATAGTTTCGAAATCCGATATCAAATATCAATATATAGTTTCGATTTGATACTGTAAAAAAGCTATATTACCCACTCCTAACGTGTACCTTTTTGTAGCGATCCACTACAAGTACACGGGACGGAGAAGCGGGCCAACGGTGGCTCCACTTATATTATAAAAACTGTCCAAATGATCCCGGCTCATAGGACCAATGTTAAATACCCCTTTGGTATTTGGAGAAATTTGACCTTTGAGGTACACTAGCGAGAATCGAAAATAAAACCACTGTGTACTGTTCTGACCTGATAGCTCATATATTAAAAAAAAACATTGCCTTATATGCTAACCACGGTAACCAAACGATAGCGACTTCTAAAAAGACTACAACGCCATCTATCGAGAACGTGTGAACTATAAAAAATAACTTAAGTCGTAAACAATATATTTTTAATGGATTGTTCGATTGGAATAAAATAAAAAGTAAATTATAGCTATTGAAACAATCTTGCTCAATAAATTTTTATGTGTGTTTATTTGGATAAGGATTAGTATTTGACGAATTAATATGATCAATAAACATAGGCTAATAATTTTAATTACTTTTATTCTATTGGAAAAGTGGTTATAATCTTCTATACTTATAATAAATCTGTAGAGAGGCCAATTCTGTACATGAAATATTTAAAAAAAATAACTATCAAGGGGTGATAAGGGATCGCTACTGATGCCAAAAATGCAATCAGTAAAATTTTTGTCTGTCTGTCTGTCTGTCTGTCTGTCTGTCTGTCTGTATGTTCGTTATAGAAACAAAAACTACTCGACGGATTTTAACGAAATTTGGCACGATTATTCTTCATACTCCTGGGCAGGTTATAGTATGCTTTTCATTACGCTACGATCAATAGGAGCAGAGCAGTGAAGGTAAAATATTGGGAAAAAGGGAGAAGTTTCTCCATTTTTTAAGCTTCCGTCGCGTGTGCAGCTTTAATGGTTAAAGCTACATAGAAATCATGTATGACGGAAATATTTTCCTCAAAATTATATAAATATTCCTTGACAGCATATGTCTATCTTTTATGGTTGACTCACAATAACACGTGAAACTCCCGATAGCTTAGGAATTCGGAGCTTTCTGATTATATTTGTCTACTGTTACGTTTACAACACTCTCACTCATCCCTAATTTAAAAAAAAATAACATTATTACCTATTCAATAAAAAAAGAATCATGTAAATCGGTGTAGAAACACCAAAGTTATACATGAAATACGCTAATCAGTCATCGCGCGTAAATACAGAATCATGCTATAAGGATTATTTTGGAAAAAAGCGCGCGTGCTTAATACAATATTTGGCTGTTGATGCGAATAGATGTTCAGACTGTTCGACCTTATTGACAGACAATAATTGTTATTTACAAACCGTGCTTATCAGCGCGACTTATAGTCTTTTTTTTTGGCGTGGTAAAATCATCAAATGATTCCTCCCACCCAGGGCAGGCGGGAGGGACTGTCAGACTTGACTGACTAAAATCCACGGTGTCCTTCAATAGCCCTTTATGTACCGGGGTCACAGTTATTTGTGAGCTTGGCTTTGGCCCTCTACAGGCCCCGTCATTATGCTGACACTCCTAGAGGCGCGCGTGGAACACAACGCGCCGTCGACCCGGGCATGGTCCATGGGCGGACAGCGAGTCGCCCATTACTCGCCGCCCAGATGCCCGCGCCTACGGTGGCCGTAGATAGTCCACCGACGTCGGTCGCCGTCGGCGTTTACCACTGCGGCTGGGGTGGAGGGAGGACGCTGTCCTCTCCCTCACGCGGCCCGCCTCCCCCTTCGCGAGCATGACTGCTTCGCAGAAGAAGGCAATCGCTTCCCACTCCGTCTCGCCCTGCAGCATGGCCTCAACCAATGCCGGGCGCGAGAGATCTCCGCCTATCGCCGTCGTGAGGACACGGCGGTGCTCTGCCCAAGCGGGGCAATCCTGCACCGTATGCTTCACCGTGTCCTCCGGACGATCCTCGCAGTGGTGACACCCAGGAGTATCTTCCCTCCCTATCAGACACAGCTACCTCCCGAAACTTCCGTATCCGGTGAAGACCTGCGTCATGCGGTAGGTCAGGACGCCGTGACGCCTATCCAGCCACTCCTCAAAGAGGGGTCTTATCAGCGCGATTGCGGCTGGCCCTTTTTTACTTTTAGTCTTTGAATAGTTTATTTTTAGATTTGTTTTGTTGTTATTTATGAAATAGGTTTTGGTAGTGATTAAATATATTATTAGTTTACATTTGATTTCTTTATAGTTGAAGCAATAGTAGGTACGAATATCAGTTATTTTGGTAGTGTTTAATTATATTAATAGTTTACATTTTATTTCTTTACAGTTGAAGCAATAGTAGGCACGAAATTAGTTATTTTGGTAGTCTACACTAATATTATAAACAGGAAAACTTTGTTTGTTTGTTTGTAATGAATAGGCTCAAAAACTACTGGACCGATTTTAAAAATTCGAAAGCTACATTATTCACGAGTAAAATAGGCTATATTTTATTTTGGAGAAAAATAGGGTTCCGTAAGATATTTGGGTTTTTCGGCCACAGGGTGTAAAAAATCATCCAGAAAAGTTACTTATTTTGCGTACGCTGCCTAAACTATAAAAGATAGAACCATAAAATGTTCCAATTAATTGTTGATCTTATAAATATCTACAAAAAAGTCCGCGACACACAATATCTATGTCGAGTGTTTGCGATGACTGCGTCGTCGATGTTAGTGTCGGTGTCTGTGAATAGACTCATGTTGCTGACCGTGTCTTTCCTGAGTAGGCTTTTTGCAGCGTTAACCGACATTCACGCGGGCGGAGCCGCGGGCGCCCACTAGTGGCTAATATATAAATGTTTGGTTTATACTATCGCGGACTTTTTGTAGGCATTATTGATTTCTACAACTTTTCTATAGAAGTCAACCATACATCTCTAACCATTTAGGCAGCGTTCGCGAGAATCGTTAATGTACGGCAGTTTTTTCGACGCCTTACTCCACAATTTTCACTACCACGAAAAATCCTATCTATTTTCTGGGATAAAATATAGCCTATACGGATTCGGAAGAATCCTACTAAGTAATGGTAAAAGAAATTTTGAAATCGGTCCAGTAGTTTTTGAGCCTATTCAATACAAACATACAAAAATACAAAGGTTTCCTCTTTATAATATTAGTATAGAAGTATAGATAAATAACAGATGCAGCTCAAACTCCGCGCCAAAATGGAAAACAGTTGTGCCAATCTAACAACTACAAAAAAACAAAAATTTGAATTTGGAACCATAAACAAATCATCCATTCCCGATACTTTTTTGACTGAATGTAGGATAGTTATTGTCTCGGCATAAAGTTCACGTGGGATAATTTTTGGATTGAATTGGGCGAAGCCGCTGGCAACAGGTAGTGTAGCTCTAAGAACATTTATAGAGCTCTTACTTACAAACCTAGCTTAACAACTATGAATTTTGAAATAGAAAAATTCTCCGGAATGTATTTTTCTTTCTCGTTAAAGCTTTGAAGTTCACAAACCGTGGAAGAGCTTACTGCCATTACCTATTCTCTTAGAGGAACCATTTCTCCTTGCATTTACATCTTAGTACGTAATACCTTACTTGGGGCTACTCAAATAGTAATGATGTCCATTTCACGGCTCCCTGCTCATAGAATTTTATGTTTCTGTTTTACTACAGGAAGATATCTTTATCAGTGAAAAGATAAGATTTTAAACATAGAATTGCCAAAGTTGCAAGTCAGTTCTATACAAAAGTGAGTTTGTTTGTTAAACTTTCACGCCTTAACCATTCGATCGATTTTGATGAATTTTATAACAGAGGTAGTTGGGACGCCTTTCGTTCTCTTTTAATTGTAGAATATGCCCGGCCATTGTTCCTTACATTGTTTTCCTTCACCATTTTTGAGAGCAGTGATGACAAATTACACAAAAATGACTGTATTCAAATGTATGACCTTCAACTCGTAAATCGGAGTCACAGAGCACTTCATTTTTAGCAAATGATGATTATTCAAATAAAATAAAAACGTATATATCATTAAAAAAATATTTTTATAAATAATCATCATTTGCTAATTCATCAGATACTAGCTGTACCCTGCCCCGCTTCGCTGTGGCACAAAAAATTGATTTTTCAAAAAAAAAAAATAGATAAAAACAATCCTTGATGCGGATTATATATCATGCTAAAATTTCAGCTCAATTGGTGCAGAAATTTTTGAGTTTTTGAAGTGTACACATACCAACATAACATTTTAGAAGGGGTCAGCTAAGGTAAGGTTAAGCACTGCTCTAGGTGTTTTAGCAAATCCCAGCATAACAAACTAATTGCAGAACAGGGGTACCAACATAAATAAAGCAGCACTTGCTTTACGACACGAAACTGGGACATTGAATCAACATTCAGTTGAACGGGGAGTTCTGGCAACTTGTCAACACCGCTCCTTCGCACCCCTTCACCCCGTGCGGGGTGCCCCCCGACCTGGCGTTTTATTTATATCTAGCTGTACCCGCAATAGTGCTTGCTACTATAACTTCATCAAGCCAGATATACACGTGCGCAAAATATTGCAAGTATCCAGGGCGTCAAAGGCCATTCTAAGCTTTATACAAATTCTTTATCTATTGCCTGAGCAATAGAATATAAATAATGAATTTGAAAAAGTAGCATCTTTCACGCCTAAAGCAGTAGCTGAACAAATCGCTGCTGTACTCTTTTTTTTATCGTGTAAAATCATCAAATGGGTCCTCCCACCCAGGGCAGAGCAGGAGGGACTGTCAGACTCGTACTGGCTAAAATCCTCGGTGTTCTTCAATAGCCCTTTAAGATTCGGGGTCACGGTAATTCGTGAGTCCCGCGACCCCGGCAGGCTTTGGCCCTCTAGAGGGGGGCCCCGTCATTTTGCTGACACTCTTTGAGGCGCGCGTGGAACACAACGCGCCGTCGACCCGGACATGGTACACGGTCGGAAAATGAGTTGCCCATTACTCGCCGCCCGCATGCCCGCGCCTACGATGGCCGGAGATCGTCTGCCGAAGTCCGTCCCCGTGGGCGTCTACCACTGCGGCTGGGGTGGAGGGAGGACACTGTCCTCTCCCTCACGCGGCCCGCCTCCTCCTGCTGCTGTACCCTTAAAACAAAGAAATGTGGATGATGTACAAATAAGTAGTTGTTCAGGGCGTGGCTGTGTGTGTACATGTGAGTTTAAATGTTTGTAATCCACGTCACATGAAAATCCGAGCGTTTTTTTATTTTTTGTATACTTCTGATGAATGGGTGAACTAATTCTTACCGAAGTCCTCCATATGTCAGCGACGCGCGACGCGAAGAAGTCAATGACTTCCACGAAATGATGCAAGTGAAAGAAACATGTGTATTCCCAGCTTTATAAAGCTAGAATATTAAATCTAGACAGAATAATAATTATAATCAGAAAATTTAAATATTTAAGTTACTAGACAGTGACTAGATAGGTATTAATGTTTTTCTAATACGAAAAGTTTTTGTTTGAAATATTAATGTTAATCTAGTCTCTTGAGGACATATTTCAATAAGAATGTTATAATCGTTAATCGTCACAAGTATTTTATTTTGAACAAAATTGCCCTTGACATCATTTGATTTCAAAATAATACCGCAACAAAAAAAAGATACATACAAACGTGCCTATAGTAATCAATTCAAGTTGATTACTGCTATGCTCTACTCTGTAACTACTACCTAGACTTCGCAACTTTTGGCGCGCGTGTCATCGCGCATCGTAATTCATTATGTATCCGCTAGTCCTTGCGGGCGCTGCGGTAAGCGTTGGATGCCTGCGGTGCTCAGGGAAACCTCGCCTTAATAAAATTATGTCCCGTTTACGACTTCAGATGATGCGACTGATTCGTATCTAGCAAGCGCTGAAGGGCGCCTCGCGTTTCTGTTTTCACTTGTTTCCTCTTGTGACGCGTTGTGGTGACAACTGGCATGATCTAGCAGAGTGTAGCAGCTTCTTTTATTAGTTTTTATAGTATTCGCTATCATAACTCGCGTAATGACGAGGGCCAAAGCCTGCCGGGGTCGCGGGATTGTACGAATTACCGTGACCCCGGAACGTAAAGGGCTATTGAAGGACACCGTGGATTTTAGTCAGTACGAGTCTGACAGTACCTCCCGCTCTGCCCAGGATGGGAGGACTCATTTGATGATTTTACCACGTTAAAAAAAAACACTACTCGCGTGTCACTTGTGGCCAGGAGTTTTAGGTCAGCCGCTCACTGGCCACTTTTTGTCGCTGATACCTTTTGGTGCACAGTGGAATGCTATGAAGATTGTAATATAGAAGTAATGTGATTATGGTAACAATTAATAGTTCCTAGCGGCCGGCTAATCTTCATGTCATCGACTTATCGACCATATTGTATGTTAAACTCACAATTTTAAAACATTATGTGTATGTTTACCCTAACAATGATTTAAAGAAATTTACTTGCCCTAAACAGGCAAAATATGGTTCGTGCCTAAGCCAGCAATTGTAAGAACTGATCATAAGCAAATAAATTATTCTTATTCTTGGAAAAAATGAAATGAATGAAAAATGGACTGAAGTGACATTTTCTCATATCTTTCGAAACAGATGTCTTTCAAACGTAGTGTTGTTATTGGCCATGTCAGTTTGAAAATTAATGTTGATTAATTATAATCTCACGTAGTTGTCCTTTTTTTTAAACGTTGCCCCACACAAGGAATTTCTCCTGTGTCGTGGGTGCATTTACAAACACAGATACTCACATGCACAACCACCCAGACCCGGAACAACAACTTGTAGGTCATACAAATATTTCTTCCTTGCGGGAATCAAATCCGCGTCACGCTGCGCAGCAGTCCAATCGCTTAGCCACTGCGCTAACCGTTGCAAATAAGACAAATGTAAATTAGTTCTCAAACATGCATTCGTAAATTAAATGACTAGTAATTATAAAAAAAATCTAATTAATATTCGAAAACAAAAAAAAAAAATTAAAAAAGAGACATAAATTAAACTTAAATGTCACAGAAGTTCTTTTTTTGTTTAAAAATAATTGACACACTTATAGTTCTGTTATTCGATATGCTACAGTGATTATCGTATTTGCAATAATTTAATCTATCAGATGAAGATTGTTGGTCAGTATGTTTCTTATTCTTAAGCAATCACAAAATCACCAATAATCTTTATCATTATCCAGGAGGAGATTTTTTTATTAACCTCCTCCTGTTTTACATTGATCAAAAGGCGTGATAATCCACTTTGACCCACCATCACGCTTCGCAAGAAAAAAATGCTGGCGAACAAATGAATCTTATACCAGTGCTCAGTTTATTTTATATTACTCATACTCTGAAAGTCTGGTGGTAGGTCATTATATGTCTGATTAGCGATTTGAAATGTATCTATTGCAGGCCTAGGGAGAATCGCTTTCAACTGACAGCTGCCAAATTTAAGAAAAAAAAAACTATTTCTATTTTGACATTTCTACTCAACCATGTTCTAACTTTTTATACAGCCACTAAATTATAGCGCAATAAAAATAAAGATGACATACAATTAAGTAATAAGAATAGGTACACTTAACCTATGACTTTAATATAATTCAGTTTCAAACTTTTCTTTAAAATAACATAGATTGCGACATAATCTTTGCCGTTTTTTTGAAGTGAAAACTTCTTTAGCGGCGTTGAGCACTTTTCTGTAATGGGTATAAAATCTTAAACTCGCGTCAGGACACGTGACCCTGACCGAAAAAGCGTAGGACGGCGCAGGGCGCTTGCGTGAATGTTCGTGTGACTTTATTACTTTTTACCCGACTACGGCAAAGCCAAAAGGAGGGTTATGATTTTGACCGGTATGTATGTTTGTATGTATGTATGTATGGTTGTTTGTTCCCTCATAACTTCTAAACTACTTATCATTACATGACAAATGAGGTCTCGTTAGAAGCGTCTCAGTTGTCCGCTGGTTATAGGGTAGGTGACGTGTCACCAAATCCAATATGGCGACCTCTAGGGGATGAGAAGTCGTTACCGAAAAAAAATATATTTTCGCACAGTATCGACATGGGTATCAAATTAAAGGGATTGATAAGCACATTTGAAATATATATACATTATATAGCTTTTACTAGCTAATTTTCTGTTTCTAACAGTGTCAACATGGGTATCAAATGATAAATCTTAAATTCACAACTCAGAAACTACACATATAACATAAATTACTTACTTCAAACAATATAACCCCAAAATAGTGTAAATAAAAAATAAGTTAAAAATAACTAAAACCCGACTACGAAAAAATCGCGCACTGAAAAGTATAAAACAAGAACAAGCCGTGGTCGTAATATGCCACCTAGCCAATAAAGATTGTGTGAAATAACCGCAGGTGGCATACGACCACGGCTTGTTCTTGTTTTATACTTTTCAGTGCGCGATTTTTTCGTAGTCGGGTTTTAGTTATTTTTAACTTATTTTTTAAAGAAGTTTGTATGCTGGATACATTCGTTGCTAGGTAACATTGTTTATAAAAGATGTACGTCACATTGGAAAATTATTGAAATAAAAAGTCAACCATTTTTGCGAGTTTTACTAAAATCTGTTCACAAGATATTTCTAACAATTACTATTCAAGTTTTCACTTCTGCCGGCACTCCCAGAGTACAACCCGTTGTTTTTTTTTAATGGTGAACATGATAAATCCTGGCTGTATAGCTAGACGATCACATGCCAAAAATTAAAACAAAACACATAATAAGCGGGAAAGTGACAATTCGATCAACACTAACTTTTTCTTTATCTGATAATATAATTTATGTTCATACGTTTACCTCGGGTAAATTACTTATTTAGTCCCTCGAACTATTAGCGCTACGTTACGGGCGCCAAACCCCGTGTCGGCACTAAATAAGTAACTTTCACCCCTTGGATAACAATGTACTATTCCTTAGCTATTTATTGGCTACATCCCGTTTTATAACTTCCCCGGGAAGTCTCTAAGCACGAAACCCTTGGTTTCGGCCTTAGTGACAGACGTTTTGACAACCAGCCCGAACTAAGGATGAATGATTACGATTTGACAGATAGCTCCTTAGAGTGGGAAGTTTTTTTTTTTTTTGAAGTGAAAACTTCTTTAGCGGCGTTGAGCACTTTTCTGTAATGGGTATAAAATCTTAAACTCGCGTCAGGACACGTGACCCTGACCGAAAAAGCGTAGGACGGCGCAGGACGCTTGCGTGAATGTTCGTGTGACGTTGCTAGGTAACATTGTTTATAAAAGATGTACGTCACATTGGAAAATTATTGAAATAAAAAGTCAACCATTTTTGCGAGTTTTACTAAAATCTATTCACAAGATATTTCCAACAATTACTATTCAAGTTTTCACTTCTGCCGGCACTCCCAGAGTGCAACCCGTCGTTTTTTTTGAAGTGAAAACTTCTTTAGCGGCGTTGAGCACTTTTTCTGTAATGGGTATAAAATCTTAAACTCGCGTCAGGACACGTGACCCTGACCGAAAAAGCGTAGGACGGCGCAGGGCGCTTGCGTGAATGTTCGTGTGACATTCGTTGCTAGGTAACATTGTTTATAAAAGATGTACGTCACATTGGAAAATTATTGAAATAAAAAGTCAACCATTTTTGCGAGTTTTACTAAAATCTGTTCACAAGATATTTCCAACAATTACTATTCAAGTTTTCACTTCTGCCGGCACTCCCAGAGTGCAACCCGTCGTTTTTTTTTTTTTTTTTATCGTGGTAAAATCATCAAATGAGTCCTCCCACCCAGGGCAGGGCGGGAGGGACTGTCAGACTTGTACTGACTAAAATCCACGGTGTCCTTCACTAGCCCTTTACGTACCGGGGTCACGGTAATCCCTTGGTCCCGCGACCCCGGCAGGCTTTGGCCCTCTACAGGCCCCGTCACTATGCTGACACTCTTTGAGGCGCGCGTGGAACACAACGCGCCGTCGACCCGGGCATGGTCCATGGTCGGACAGCGAGTCGCCCATTACTCGCTGCCCGCATGCCCGCGCCTACGGTGGCCGGAGATCGTCTCGCGACGTCCGACGCCGTGGGCGTCTACCACTGCGGCTGGGGTGGAGGGAGGACGCTGTCCTCTCCCTCAGGCGGCCCGCCTCCTCCTTCACGAGCATTACTGCTTCGCAGAAGGAGGCGACCGCTTCCCACTCCGTCTCGCCCCGCAGCATGGCCTCGACAAATGCCGGGCGCGAGAGGTCTCCGCCTATCGCCGTCGTGAGGACACGGCGGTGCTCTGCCCAAGCGGGGCAGTCCTGCACCGTATGCTCCACCGTGTCCTTCGGACGATCCTCGCAGTGGTGACACCCAGGCGTTTCTTCCCTCCCTATCAGACACAGGAACCTCCCGAAACTTCCGTGTCCGGTGAGGACCTGCGTCATGCGGTAGGTCAGGACGCCGTGACGCCTATCCAGCCACTCCTCAAAGAGTTAATTACCTAAGTGAATATTGTCCATCCATTTGGTCGCGGGACTCACGAATTACCGTGACCCCAGTACGTAAAGGGCTATTGAAGGACACCGTGGATTTTAGTCAGTACGAGTCCGACAGCCGCTCCGGCTCTGCCCTGGGTGGCAGGACTCATTTGATGATTTTACCACGATAACAAAAATAAAAGGTAATTAAAGCTGTGATGAATGTGAAGACATCTCCATGTCTTTTCGAATATTCAAAGGTAAATAATATCTCTTAGGAAGGTATTTTTTGCGTTATTCAAACATTACTGTCATTTTTCTGCCGATGTCGGTCGTAACGCGTTTATTTGACTTCAACATTTACTTTTCTTGAGCTCATTATACTCAGTAAGTAAGCTTATTAGGGGCTTTTAGGAAAAAACGTTCTGTTTATTTTAAATGCCAACATTAAAGTGAAGATTACTTAACTTGTTGAAAAGAGAGTGGCGCATTATTAACACAATATTATATCGTTAGGCGCGTTATGTTCTCGAGGTAAACATTGTGTGGGATGTCTCCCGGCAAGATGCACAGATGACCTGAAGAAGGTAGTGGTTGGATGAAAAATCGGGCGATTGTGAGCTATAGCGCTCTTTGAAGGAGACCTGTGTCAAGTAATTAACTGCAATAGGCTGAAATTATGACGAGGATGAAGTTTATAATCCCCGAAGTATCAAGTAGATCCAGCAGTGTGTTCCTAATAAGTAGTACATCTAAATGCGTCATTTCTTCATTCAAAATTATACGTAGGACATTGCAACAGAACATTAAGGTAACAGTTAGGTAGATATACGAGTAGATGGACATTTAATGAGGAGGGGTAATAAACATGTGAATAATGAAATGATGTTGATGGATGAATACAAAGAGGAAGGGTAAAGAAACGATGGATAAATTGTTCATTTTAATAATACCTAGTAGATGTAGACGAAGGGAATCAAAATCGGTTATTTGGAACAGAAACAGATAACGACAAAACATATACTTATAAACGACGGGGACTGTAAACGATAATACTGTGGCGTACTACGTAACGCCCATCTCCTGGCGAGAGAACAAGTGTTCCGACTTGAAATCAAATTTTGAAGCCGATACTATACTTCTCAATCGCAACAACTTGACTAGACCAACAAGGTAGCAGTCGAGTAGTTTTACTAACTAGTTGCAGAAGTAAGCAAGCTGCGCTCCACACAACTTTGCCCACTTTGTCCTCAATAATTTCATTATTTGTTGTAATTTGTTTTGAGTATTGGGTAAAACGAGACAACGAAGAAATGTCAGAAAAAAAAACAGCATAATGGGCCTTTTTTCGTGGTGCATCGAGTGTGTAAAAATGGGGGTTTTGGGTGATCCAATTGTCTCTTAAAATATTAGCAAGATCATTATCATTGTACTTCTTCGTCGGACACACATGTAAACCAATTCCTGGATTAAGATGACACGTTATTTCCCAGTATGGCCTTCTCATGAGATTTTTGAAAAACATATTCGCTGGCGAAATCGCGGTCAGAAGCTAGTACTCTACATTAAAAATGCAAGTACTCGTATTGTATGATAAACCGGTCCTTGCTCCATTTTGAGAACACAGAAAATGTGAATCCAAATCACTTTAGTAAACGCTTTAAACTCTCCCATACGTTCAATACGTAAACTGCTCAACTCCACGTTACTAGAAAATCAATTCCGATGCCAAACTTCGTCCAGCTGCACACAAACAACTAGTGCATTCAACAGGCATTCTGAGAGCATTTGAGAGCAAACCGGTTGCCTTCAGACAAATGGGTTATCAAAGCCTAGAGCGCATTAATCGGATTTACCTGTCACCAGCACAATACTGCACCCTGTGTGTCGATGCCTTTAGATTGTAACGTGCTCTAGAACGACAAAAGCTACGACCTATATAAGAAATATAATTTGTGTCACAAAATATAAGAATATCGTTATATGCCGCATTCGGTCGTGGCCTATCAACATGAAAGCAACAATTTTCCTAGTTTTATTTTTGTGACCATGTGTTGTTGGATATCAGGAGATATTTTCACGCAACGCTGAAACCTATCACTTGTGTTACCGACATGCGAAACAAGAATACCGTATTTCTCTATTTGAGTTCGCTTTTGAAATATACAAGAATGTCGGCCCTCGTAGTTTGTACCATTTCACTTTCTCTCCGCTGTCAGTTTGGATAATTCTCGCCGCGATGGCCGAGGAAGCCGACTCACATACTCAACAACAGCTGTTTCAGCTCCTACGACTACCAAACGACCCTTGCACTCGTTTGAAATACTACAAGTTGTGAGCTTTGTATCAATGCGTACGTTGGTAATCAATCAAGGAGTGTCGGTAAACCCGTACTGGCACAACTTCGTCTTGAAGAACCGTCGCATCGACATAGCGTGGACACCACTGCGATATGGCCCCCAGGGAGCGCTTAAGGATATTAGGCTCCTTTCTTCGGCAACTCTAGCAAATCTCGACTTGAGTGGCAACTCGGTGTTAGTTGACACGATGGACTAAATGGATTGTGGGCGACGGCTTTCTCAGATGCGGTGATTCAACGCTCGCCGTTCTACGACTCTTTCGGACACAAGATCGGCTCCGTGGATTTAATGAGAGGGACCAGACATGCGAAAATGTTCCAAAACTTTGAACTTAATACCCAGTATTAAGTTCAAAGTTTTGGAAATTCCTATCGGTGTTGATGATCGTTACGTTATGTTGATTGTTTATTCAATCGACAACATTGATATTGACACCATTATTAGATCTCTAAGCAGTACGATCCTGGTAGAAATTATGCGTAAGTCGCGGCAGAGCCACGTGCCTGTGGACATCGCCATCCCGCGGTTCACGATGACTTCGGAGATAGATATGAGGAGAATTGTGGAACATTTGGATATCACTAGTCTTCGGACTGATCCTGCAGTTACCAGGTATTTTATATTTCTTAACCATTTCTGAAATATCAGAAATATCATCTCTTATGTCTTGTTAGTTTAGTGGTCACAAACGCAACTGCATGAGATGCTGGGTCCGATTCCCAGGTCACCCCCTACTAAATGGGACGAAAATGACTAGCAAAATGTGGAGCTGCTATATTTTTATACTATGTTTTATAGCTTAAATTTTGAACAACAGGAACATGTCCGACCCCGCCATGCTGTCCAGTAGCTATGTCCAGAGGACCACCATCACCCTGAACCACCACGGCATCTGCCGCGCACCTTACCTACCTGAGACGTATAGTAGAGCGCTCACGGAACTCGAGCCGGATCTGGGAAAGGACTTCATTGCTAACAAACCGTTTACGTTTGCCCTGATCGATGGTGAAACGGCCACTTGTCTCATGGCTGCCGCTTATTCACAACCTACTTTTACTTATTAGTTTCAAAGAAAAAAGATCTTACAAGTGTAAAGATGTCTCACTTAATATTTTGGATGTTGCTTAAATTTATATGTATTTTAATATTCTGTAGATATTTTTTTTTGGACTCGTGCATACTAAAGAAACCAACTTTTTAGGCAAATCTTATATGTTTTTTTTTAAATTATTATTATAAAGGGTCATTAGGAAATTGCATAGTATTTTTTATACCATGATGGTGATAAGCAACCATAAGCTACGATGGCCGCTTTTCGTCAGGCGGGCCGTCCTGATGGAAAGCGGTCATCGTAGTCTATCATGCCTGCAATACCAGAGGTATGGCATGTACGCTGCCGACCTTGCAACTTATTCACGCCCTTTTTGAGGGTTCGAAGAAAGTAGGAACCACTGACTACCCCCTACCCTTCTTATCTAAATTCATACAGTCCATCCAAAGGTTGTCTGGAAGATATCGCTATTAGCGATACGACCGCCATTGTAACCATAGGTTAAGCAATATTGTAAAGCAGTAGTTTTAACATTTTGGTGTACAATAAAGTACATTCTATTCTAGGAATAATATTTGCGGTATTATACAATTTAACCAAATAAAAGATTATCTCTTATCAAGTTTTTTATTATATCCATAAAATATGATTACAGACAGACAAGGGGAGGACGAGTGAAACTAAAAAATTACTTGTCAATAAAACTTAAATGTCACAAAAGTTCTTTTTTTGGTGAATATTAATTGAATTACACAAGATATACTACCTACCATGATACTAGTATTATTAACGATTAATTAATTATATCAAATGAAGATTGTTGGTCTTTGCGTTTGTATGTCAAAATCACATTCCAATGAGAAAGGCTCCATAGCATTTGTTAAGTAGCTGTTTAAAAGTCTCAGTCATTACAGTCCCAGTCACAAGACATTACAATTGCGAATGTACTGTAGAAGCCCTTTCCAAAGCAAAGCAAGATCTCTTTAGAGAAGAACGAGTTACAAACTTCAGGTACACTCTTCTTCAAAATGATTACAGAATCTTTATAATATCTCTATATCTATCATCTTGAGATACATTATGTGAAAAAGATGTAGCAAGTTAAAAGGACAATTCATACATTAAATCACTTAGACACAAATATTTACCAGGCTCAACATACAGCGCCCATTGACGAACATGACACATCTATCAGCTTGATCACTATATTGATAAACTTCATCGGGCACACGAGTATACCAAGTCCTGGATAAGGCTGTCCTTATCCAGGACTTGGTATACATATCATCTGTATGACACATACCTACTTCCCGGTATTGCGTTCTCGACGAGTTACAAGCGGCCTGAAGCCAGTTCAAAAGCTAGTTTCCTTATATTTGAAAAATGAGAATATTCATACTATAAACCTTGCTCCATTTTGAGAACATAAACAATGTAAACCCAAATCACTTTAGTAAACTCTTTAAATTATCCCATACGTTAATCTATAAATTGCTCAACCCCAAGTCACTAGAAAATTAATTCCGATGCCAAACTTCGTCCAGCTGCACACAAACAACTAGTGCATTCAACAGGCACACTGAGAGCATTTGAGAGCAAACCGGTTGCCTTCAGACAAATGGGTTATCAAAGCCTAGAGCGCATTCATCGGATTTACCTGTCACCAGCACATTACTGCACCCTGTGTGTTGATGCCTTTACATTGCAACGTGCTCTAGAACGAAAAGGCTACGACCTATATAAGAAATATAATTTGTATCACAATCTAGAAGAATACAGTTTTAATTTGCATTCGGACGTGTCCTATCAACATGAAAGGAACAATTCTTCTGGTTCTATTCGTGTGTACATTTGTCGTCGGATACCAGGAGATATTTTCACGCGATGCTGAAACCTGTCGCTTGTGGTACGGAGATGTGAAACAAGATTACCGTATTTCTCTATTTGAGTTTGCTTTTGAAGTGTACAAGGATGTCGGCCCTCGTAGTTTGTACCATTTCACTTTCTCTCCGCTATCAGTTTGGATAATCCTCGCCGCGATGGCCGAGGGAGCCGACCCACATACTCAACAACGGCTGTTTCGGCTCCTTCGACTCCCAAATGATCCTTGCATTCGTCTAAACTACTACAAGTTAGCTACAAGTCGGTACCAACCCGGGAACGATGTGAGCATCGTGTCAAAGCGAACATTGGTAATCAATGAAGGAGTGTCGGTAAACCCGTACTGGCACAACTTCGTCTTGAAGAACCGTCTCATCGACATAGCGTGGACGCCACTGCGATATGACCCCCAGGGAGCGCTTAACGCTATTAGGCTCCTGTCTTCGGCAACTTTGGCGAATCTTGACTTGAGTGGCAACTCGGTGCTAGTCGACACCTTGGACTATAATGGATTGTGGGCAACAGCTTTCTCGGATGCGGTCATCCAACGATCACCATTCTACGACTCTTCTGGACGCAAAATCGGCTCCGTGGATTTAATGAGAGTGACCAGACATGCGAAAATGTCCTATGTACCCAGTCTTAAGTTCAAAGTTGTGGAATTCCCAATCGGTGTTGATAATCGTTATATTATGTTGCTTGGCATTACAGTCGATAACACTGATATTGACACCATTGTAAGGTCTACAAGCACCTCGGTTATATTGGAGATAATGCGTACTTCGCATCAGACCCACGTGCCTGTGAACATCGCCATCCCGCGCTTCACGATGACTTCGGAGATAGATATGAGGAGAATTGTGGAACATTTGGATGTCACAAGTCTTTGGACTGATCCTGCAGTTACCAGGTATTTTATATTTCTTAACCACTTACCACTTAAACACTGAAATATCATCCTAATGTAACCTGGTCCTAGTCTTAATTCCATTATTATTTTGATCTAATGGATGATGCTTTCAAGATTACTATAAAAGGTTTTCAGTATCCAAATGCGAATTGAAAGTTTGTGTGACAAAGCCGTTAATCTAAAATATTAACTTCAAGCGCTCAGATTTCGAATTACAAATAGAATCTTTCCACCTCACACGCTCGGAAAAAAATATTTTTGTCATTCAAAGTCTGACCGCAAACCTTCATTTTCCGAGCTAGCGCGGAAAGTGTTTTCAAAATTCGAACACGTCTTCTATTCAAATATTTTTTACACTAACAGGCGTGCTGGCCCCACTGCATTTCCTAGCTAAAGTGAGGTAAAAAGTTGTGTGTTGCGCTCGGCATCAAAGTTATTCTGCTTCTGGTACCTTTGAAAACTTCGCTATACTCAGGACTCTATGTCCTATCCTAGAATGCTTCGCTTGCTCAGTTTTCAATTCAAGTAGTCGCGCCAAAAAACAACTTTGCAGTTTTGCATAACAAATAACTATTGCCATACGGAAATGATATTAAAGTAATGAGTTGTGAGACGATGAACTCGATCGGTTTAAAGTTGTCTTGTTGATTTAGTGGTCACAAACACGACATCTGAGCATGATGTCTAGGTCCGATCCCCAGATCAAAGCGTTATTGAGTCTTGTCATAAGACCCTTCAATAAAATTCTCGGTGTCTGGATTTGTGCCCGGTTGATGGCAATAAGCACACCCCTACTACATTGGACCCAAACATAACTGACGATTTGTGGGTCAACTATTAGAAAATCCCTCGGGGATTGCAGTCGTAATTTTTAATTCTATGTAACAGGAATATGTCCGACCCCGCCATGCTGCCCAGCAGCTACATCCAGAGGACCACCATCACCCTGAACCACCACGGCATCAGCCCCGCACCTTACATACCAGAGACATATAGCACGCTCACGGAACTCGAGCCGGATCTGGGAAAGGACTTCATTGCTAACAAACCGTTCATCTTCGGACTGTTCGATACTGAAACGGTCACTTGTCTGATTGCTTCCATTTATTCACAACCCACTTTTAATTATTAGTTTCAAAGAAAAAACGGTCATGACTGAATTAGTATTTCAGATGTTGTAAATTTTTTTAACATTTTGGACATGCAAGTTTTTGCTCCAGTTCAAAAAGACCATTTTAAATTTTTCAGAAAACTGTAATGCATTTTACAATCACCAAATGATTAAGGATTATTAGAAGCAATTAAGTACAATATAACCACCAAATGAAAGATAATTATTATCTCATAACAACGTTTTTTTTATTGTTTTAATATTAATAACTGGTTTTTGGTATTTTAAGTTTACTTAAGATTCTTTTTTTTTAAGTAAACCTGCAATTTTTTTTGTCTACGGTAATATTATGAAGGGACTAGCGCTCGCTTGCGAGCACTTGATATTTTAATTTGTGAACATGCTTAATACGTATTATTTAATAAAAATAATATAGTTAATTACTCTTCCTTAAAAGATAATCTACAATGGCCTTATAAGATGGACCATTTATTTATGTTTTTTTTCGGACCGAACATACATTACAGTATGTTTTTTTTTTAATTAGTTTTTTTGAATAATGATGTAATCTTATATAATTTACATCGTTTTATTATGATTTTAACATTAGCATATTGTAGAAACAACAAGTACATACTAGAATACTAATTAAATATGAGCGGTTAGAATTATTTGTTACTTCTTTACATTTAATAAGTAGGATATCACTTAATATCACTTATTACGATTTGATCGTCAATATGCACAATCTTAAATACAGAAAGGAAATATTCAAGGAACTCTTATTCCTTTTGCACTGAATAATTTCTACAGATACCTTTGTCCAAGTAATCAGCAACGTTGGGGAGGTCAGACCCTTATTAGACCATATCAATCTTGGTTAGACAGTCGGTCCTAATAAACCTTGTCGAACCTCCCTAATGTGACCCTGAAATGGAGACAAGCATTGAGAAATTCTTCGTCATCTAATAAATATGTCAGAAAAATTAGTTGTGTGTTGCTGGCGCTCTTTGCCAAGATCCTCGTAACCTTTTATTTTGATCTGAGTACGTAGGTAATACTTAATTTATACTTAACAGTAATTCCGGTCTTACAAGATAATATATGAAACACTGTTACCTTGCAAAATGAACGTCTGATCACTTAAAAAAAAAACTTCATTTTAAAGATTTATATATAGTTCACATTTGAAATGCAAATTATAAGTAATTCCGGTATTGTTGTAACCTTGGAAACCAGTCTCTTTTACATCGACTCTTCGACAGACGAGTATTGCATTTGTATTTATTTTCTGATATCTATTCAACGAGACGTTTTTGTAAGTAAACGTTGGCAAAGAACCACTAAAAAGAACTAAAGCTTTAATACAAACTTTCTTATCTTAAGTACACATACCATGATAACTTCCCTCGAGCTCAGGGCAAAAAACATTCAATTATAAACGCAATTCCAGCGCGTATATAAGAACCAAAGTCATCAAATAGCGCCAGTTGATTTTAAAACTTAATTCGGCTCTGTCGGTAAATCATGCGAGCCTTTATTTTTTTGTTGTCCGTCGCATCCGTCGTGTGCTCTGCTACAAA
This sequence comes from Agrotis puta, assembly GCA_943136025.2. Taxonomy (NCBI): domain Eukaryota; kingdom Metazoa; phylum Arthropoda; class Insecta; order Lepidoptera; family Noctuidae; genus Agrotis; species Agrotis puta. Next base: position 3,859,331 of record OW964189.2, on the reverse strand, counting down.
ACGAGGAATTGTAACTTTACATGGATCTCTAGACACGCTGTTTATAAATTCAGGGCCATGCCCCGAGTACACGAACTTTATAGACGACTACCGTGAGGCGATGTACAACTTCACTATTGAGACATACAAGCGAGTTGCTCCCCTAGGGACCTACCAGTTTGTCATGTCGCCACACTCCATGTGGATGACGCTCGCCGCAATGGCAGAAGGATCAGACTACTACACTCAACATCAACTATTTCAAATCCTCCAACTCCCTAGAGACCCGTGTGTTCGTCACAAGTATTACCAAATTGCAGCGAGCAGATTCTCATTCACGAGTCACGTCACTATTGTCAGCAACCGAGCGTTGGTCATCGATCATGGAGTGTCTCCCAATCCAGTTTGGCACAATTTTGTTGCTGGTAATTCTCTCCTTGACGTGAGATCTGCTCCAATCAAATACGACCCTGCAGCGGCTGCAAGTACGATCAGACAGATTGTGTATGCCAACTTCCCGCGACTAGACCTGCGCGGTAATTCTGTTTTAATAGATACAATGGACTATAATGGTCTGTGGAACACAGCGTTTGCTGACGCTGTCATCAAACGAGCTCCTTTCCACAATTTGGCAGGGGAACGCATCGGCTCAGTAGATATGATGAGAGTGAAGCGACATGGGAGAATAGGATACGTCAAGTCTATACAAGCCAAGATCTTAGAGATACCTATTGGTGTGAATGACCAGTATAGTATGATCTTTGCCCTAGTGGTCGGGAATACAGACTTGCGTCCAATTATTAGAGATATGAAGAGCTCAGTCCTCTCCAATGTGGTGAGCTCACTGAGAGAGACTCGAGTACCGGTAGATATAGCACTGCCTCAGTTCACAATCAACTCAGAATTAGACGTAAAGACTATTCTAGAAGAATTCGGCGTGACTAATCTTTGGACAGATCCTGAAGCTACCAGGTATGGTATTACAAAATAATTATTTCATTTAAAGAAGGATCCTTCGATCCGTTGACCGCAAAACAATTTGTAAGCTGAATCCGTTAGCGAGCAGACTTGAGGAAAATGTAACCAATTTATGCATAAATTAATTAACTTTGTATTGAAACGTTTTAGGAAGTAGGCCCTCCCCGATTCATCCTTAATAAATAAATGGATTTGTGAGGCTTCAGCCAACGAGCTTCTGTGACCACTTAGTAGATTAAAAGTAGTAGGAAACTTAATGTATGAAGGACTAACTGATGTTAACACCGTTATTATACTGCATATTTAAAATTAAATTATGATTCCAAGAATGGCAGTGACCCTAAATAAGGGAATGCTCCTTAGAAAGATTATAGATCCTAACATAGATAAGGACTAAAATAATAAAAAGGTCCAAAATTCGATTAATATCTGGCAACATTTGAATAGACAGAGAGATCATTAAAAATAGAGACTTATCAACTAAAACTTTACAACAGGTACATATCAACCCCGCCTGCGCTGCCCAGTAGCTACGTACAGCGAGCCACACTAACACTCAATAAACACGGAGTGAATCCACCTCCAGTCCCCGAGCTCCGGTCGTACGGACCACCCACGGCCGCTGAAGAATTTTTCTTCAGTGAATTCAGAGCTGATAGACCATTTATGTTCGGGCTGTTCGACAAAGAAACTTCCACTTTTCTCATGACTATGATGTATACTCAGCCTACTTATCCTCACTGATTAAATCATCATCATCTAAATTTTAAATATCTTATAAAAATTAACGCCTATTTTTCTTTCGTTTTTTTTTGCGTGGTAAAATCATCAAATGAGTCCTCCCACCCAGGGCAGGCCGGGGGGGACTGTAAAAAATACGTAGCAGAATATTTGCCTTTACAATAAAAGTGCAACAAGGATTAGTTTTAGAAAAATCTTACTCGAACTATTAAAAATAATCTTATTATTTCCATACAAACTTTTATCCCTTGTACAACTTTAAACAGTTTGTACGGACGTAAGTATATTTTGGTGATAGAGAATTTCGGCTTGTTACGTATTAAGCCGGTTACAAAACATCTGTACCTAAGTAATAACATTTACTTACTAAAATTATTAAATTGATTTACGCTTAATTCGATCAACCTCTAGTATTTATAGATTTGAATGACCTTGAGAGTGCAACTAAGTATGTGGGGCAAAGGTTAAAAAAATAAACAACAAAAAAAGAATTTGTCCGAAATACTGCTGATATACATTTCTATGTTAATTAAGTTTTTGTCTATCATAGCTTCTCGATCTGATAATCCAGCTATTTTGCAAACCAAATGAACAAAACTGTATCGTTTATGATCCATAAGGATTTGTGTATTTTTTTATAAGCTACATTAAACTGAACAATCTAGAGTTAGCTACGGTCTATATAAGAAACGGTAATTTTATCTACAACTTAGTAAACTGTGTCGCGAAACCTAATTAAGACGTGCCAGAATCATGAAGGGAATCATTTTGACTTTACTTGTCGCGTATTGTGCTGTCCAGATATCAACGCATCAGTACCAGGGATACCCCCCTTCATCATCAGTCTATAACCCACGATTGTGCCACGTTAATCACGATATAACTCACGAGTATATATCTTCTCAATTCAATGTCGGGTTAAAATTGGCCAAACCGATTGGCGCGCGGAGCTATTTCAACTTTTTGTTTTCACCAGTTTCGATATGGATAATGCTCGCGGCAATAGCAGAAGGTGCCCACCCTGTGACACAGCAGAAACTGTTCCAACTACTACAACTACCTAACGACCCGTGCATTCGCCAGGCGTACTACCAACGGGCAATTAGTGCCTTGCATCCTTCACATGATGTCAACATCAAGAACACTCGCCTGTTGTTAATCGATGACGGAGCTACCCTCAGTCCCACTTGGTACGATCTTGTTACGAGGAATGATCTGCTCGAAGTAGTTCAGGCACCTATTAGATACAACCCCATCGCGACAGCGGACGACATCAGAAGAATAATGTCGGCGAGTCTCCCAAGACTTAACCTGCAAGGAAACTCAGTCCTTTTGAACACGATGGACTACAATGGATTGTGGACGACGGCTTTTGCAGATGCAATAATTGAGCGAGCACCGTTCCACAATCTGCAGGGAGAAGTGATCGGAGCTGTGGATATCATGAAAGTGAAGAGACGAGTAAGGATGGGTTACGCTAAGAGCCTACAAGCAAAAATTTTGGAACTATCATTTGGTACTGATGGACGCTACCGAATGTTGTTTGCTATGATCATTGGGAATAGTGACTTGTCGGCGACATTGGTAGACCTCAAAAGCGAAAAGGTGTTTGAGATATTTTCCAGTCTGCGGCCCAGCCTAGTTACGATCGACGTGTCGCTTCCTCGTACGGTGATCAACACCGAGATTGATGTGAGGGCCATTCTGGAAGATTTGGGAGTAAACGACCTTTGGACTGATCCGTCTGCTACCAGGTGAGGTCTTATTATAAAAACTATTATTTAATTAAATAATGATTTAAGACTAAATTTTCATCCAGATTTAATTAAAGAAACAGAGTCGGGCTGGCATATTATGACTATCGTAAAATCTTATAATGTCTCGACGATCACTTCTATGACAGGACCACGTTAAATAAAAATTATTAATTAACTTTTCCAGTTCTAATCATAGAAATACCAAAAAGCAATCTCATCCCAGTTGTATAAGATCTTTACAACAAAATCTTTTACAACAGGTATATATCCGACCCGCCAGCTCTCCCCTCCAGCTTCGTGCAGCGTACGACCCTGGTCCTCAACAACACTAGTGTTTACACTCCACTAGAACCAGAGACTTACAGTACCAGGACAGGCCTGGACCCTATTCTAGGAAGGGACTTTATTGCTGATCGGCCATTCATGTTCGGTCTGTTCGATGCTGAGACTTACACTAGTTTACTGGGCGGAACGTTTACCCAGCCTACTTATAAATAAGTTTTGGAAGAAATAAATTTAGGAGATAAGCCAAAAACGGCTTTTTAATTTTAATGTAATACCTCGTTTGACTTTTGTGCAAACCCATGCATCACTCCTGACCTACCGCCTGACGCAGGTGCTCACCGGACACGGAAGTTTCGGGAGGCACCCGTGTCGGATAAGGATGGAAGAGCCGCCTGGGTGTCACCACTGCGAGAATCGCCCGGAGGACACGGTGGAGCATACGGTGCAGGACTGCCCCGCTGGGGCATAGCACCGCCGTGTCCTCACAACAATAGGCGGAGACCTCTCGCGCCCGGCATTGGTCAAGGACTGCTGCTAACGAAGGAAGAGGCGGGACGCGTGAGGGAAAGGATAGCGTCCACCTCACGACCTAGCCGCAGTGATGGTGACGGGGCCTCCTTTAGAGGGCTAAAGCCTGTCGGGGTCGCGGGACTACACAGCTGCCGTGATCCTGGAACGCAAAGGGCTATTGAAAGACACCGTGGATTTTAGTCAGTACGCGTCTGACAGTCCCTCCCGCTCTGCCTTGGGTGGGACGATTTATTTGATGATTTTAACACGATAAAAAAACATGCATCACGCATCTTGTAACTAGAACCATATTTAACCAATTTGAGGCTGTGGGGATTTCATGTTATCATGTAAATACTGACTTCAAAAGTGAGCAAAGCCAAATCGAAAATATTTGAAGCCTTTTTTTTTTATCGTGGTAAAATCATCAAATGAGTCCTCCCACCCAGGGCAGGGCGAGAGGGACTGTCAGACTTGTACTGACTAAAATCCACGGTGTCCTTCAATAGCCCTTTACGTACCGGGGTAACGGTAATCCCTTGGTCCCGCGACCCCGGCAGGCTTTGGCCCTCTACAGGCCCCGTCACTATGCTGACACTCTTTGAGGCGCGTGTGGAACACAACGCGCCGTCGACCCGGGCATGGTCCATGGTCGGACAGCGAGTCGCCCATTACTCGCTGCCCGCATGCCCGCGCCTACGGTGGCCGGATATCGTCTTGCGACGTCCGACGCCGTGGGCGTCTACCACTGCGGCTGGGGTTGAGGGAGGACGCTGTCCTCTCCCTCAGGCGGCCCGCCTCCTCCTTCACGAGCATGACTGCTTCGCAGAAGGAGGCAAAATATTTGAAGCCTTAGAGAATTTTAAATTGTTTTGGCCTCCACTGTCTTTGATGGCTATAAGAACTTGTGGGCCCGGTGCCCAGAGTAACAAATAGAAAACATCGCCCTGCTTTTAACAACTACTGAATAGAAAACGGTGTGGCGTTAGTCACAGTATAACACAGTATGATGCTGACGACTAGCTGATGATGAGGAACGCCATCATAATATAATCTCCAGATCTCTGCTAAATAGAAGTGTCCTCAGAACTATATGGGTTTGTTAATTTCAACAAAATCAGGTCACAACTTAAAATTTAGTAGGACAAATTCTTTATTCCTTTTTAGGGTTCCGTACGTCTGAATACAAAAACGGAACCCTTATAGGATCACTCGTGTGTCTGTCCGTCCGTCGCTTACAGTCAATTATCTCCGAATCTATTAGACCGATTAAGTTGAAATTTGGTACACATATCAATTCCTGTGACCCAAACACAGAGGTGTGACGTGAGCAGATGAAATCTGTATATGGGGGGTCATTTTTGGGGGGGAAGGGGAAAATTAAAAAAAAAAATTCAGAAAACTGCATCGTGTGGCATATCAAAAAAGGTCAATCAATGAAAGGTCTTGTTGAGAAGATCTTAAATGTATTTTTTTGTAATTTTAAAATAAATAGTTTCCAAGTTATTCAAGAAAATAGACGAAAATTGACCATTCCCCCCCCCTTATCTCCGAAACTACTGAACCTAAAATTTTGAAAAAAAATACAGAAATTAGTTTTCTCCTTATAGATTATAGGAAAACCTATAAGAAGTCCATGATATTAAAATAACATGGTAAATCACTCAATATTGTGCGTACCAACTTACATTTTTTTTTAATACGTCATAAATCGTAAACCGCAATTTATCTTTCAAAGTTACAACCAACTTTTATATAATGTTACTTGCTGCTACGGAACCCTTTAAAGGCGAGTCGGACTCGCACTTGGTCGGTTTTTTTTTGTAATCTTAAGCACCGATTTTACTTTTCAAATGGGACCAATTTTGAGGTTACTCTTGCCCATAAAAAGGAATCTGACTGCGCTTCTGAAAAGTTAAGCATGGTCATAATTTAAAAATAAAATAAAATAAGCATATGTTTTTATTATTTACTAGCTTCCGCCCGCGACTCCATCCGCGCGGATGTCGGTCTTCGCGTGGATGGTTTATTTCTCCATTTTGAGTAACTCTGACAATGACATCTTATAAATATCTATTGGACCCAAATACGGCTAAGCCTATAATAATTAAGGAGATCCCTCTATTGAGCTACTGCTGTTGAGCTCGCGTTCTGTAGCTGGAAAATAAGATTTTTTTTCTACGTATTTTTCCAGGATAAAAAGTATCCCATTTTATGCCCAGGATAATAAGGTATAATTATACCAAGTTTCATCGAAATCGAACCGTTAGTTTTCACGTGATGCTTGCATATACAGACAGACAGACAGACAGACAGACAGACAAACAAAAAAATTTTTAATCACATGTTTGGGTTTGGTATCGATCCAGCAACACCCCCCGCTATTTATTTTATCAATAGTTTCAATGTACAGAATTGACCCTTCTACAGATTTATTATATGTATAGATGTAGGTATTGAATTGAGAATCTCCTCCTCGTTTTTCGTCGCTTAATATGAAGAATTTATATCGTTTTTGATCCACTAGTACTTGAGGAAATTTAAAATTATACTTAGTTACACACAGACATGCAACCAAATAATATTGAATTGAGCAATCTAGTGTTACCTATGCTCTATGAGCTATTTATATAAGAAACTGGAATTTTATCTACCACTTAGTAGATTGTTTCGCGAAACCTAATGAAGACGTGCTAGAATCATGAAGAAAATCATTCTGACTTGGCTTGTTGCGTATTGTGGTGTCCAGATATCAACGCAGCAGTTCCAGGGATACTCCCCTTTAACGTCGGTCTACAACCCACAACTGTGTCATGTTAATCACGACATAACTTACGATTATGTATCTTCGCAATACAATTTCGCGGTCAAATTAGCCAAACCGACAGGCGCACGGAGCTATTTCAATTTCCTGTTCTCACCAATTTCGATATGGATAATGCTCGCGGCAATAGCAGAAGGTGCCGACCCTGTGACGCAGCAGAAACTGTTCCAACTTCTACAACTACCTAACGATCCGTGCATTCGCCTGGCGTACTACCAACGGGCAACAAGTCGCTTGTATCCTTCACATGATGTCAACATCAAGAACACGCGCCTGTTGTTAATTGATGACGGAGCCACCCTCAGCCCCACTTGGTACGACCTTGTTACGAGGAATGATCTGCTCGAAGTAGTTAAAGCACCGATTAGATACAACCCCATCGCGACAGCGGACGATATCAGAAGAATAATGTCAGCTAGTCTCCCAAGACTTAACCTGCAAGGAAACTCAGTGCTTATGAACGCGATGGACTACAATGGATTGTGGACGACGGCTTTTGCAGATGCAGTAATTGAGCGAGCACCGTTCTTCAACCTGCAGGGAGAAGTGATCGGAGCTGTGGATATCATGAGAGTGCAGAGACGAGTAAGGATGGGTTACGCTAAGAGTCTACAAGCAAAAATATTGGAACTGTCCGTCGGTAATGATGGACGCTACCGAATGCTGTTCGCTATGATCATTGGGAATGGTGACTTCTCGGCGACATTGTTAGACCTCAAAAGCGAAAAGTTGTTTGATATAATTTCCAGTCTGCGGCCCAGCCTAGTTCCGATCGACGTGGCGCTTCCTCGTACGGTGATTAACACCGAGATTGATGTGAGGGCCATTCTGGAAGACTTGGGAGTCAACGACCTTTGGACTGATCCGTTTGCTACCAGGTGAGGTCTTGTTACTTAAAGTAATAAATAATTAAATGCTTCTTTGAGGCTGTATTTTGTCCCCGAAAATTACCTTTCAATAAAAATAAAAGTAATTAGAATAAGATGACATTTTATGAATATCGCATAATTTTGTAAACAACGACGATAACTATCATGACAGGACCATTTTAAAACTGGTTTCCCAAAACCCGTTAAGAAAAATATGGCGATAACAGGTTGCTTATTTTTTAAACATGGTCACTCCCACAATGCTTATTTATGTTAATGGCGCTCACAACAGTGCCAAACAGCATTGTTCTCGTTGAAAACAAAATACTCAAAACGTTTATTGCATTTCTCAAACCAATAATTAACTTACCCCGTTCTAATGATAGAAATTCCAAATTCAGTAGCATCTAAATCAAAAACCTTCACACAGGTACATATCCGACCCGCCAGCTCTCCCCTCCAGTTTCGTCCAACGTGCGACTCTAGTCCTCAACAACACTGGTATCTACACCCCATCAGAACCAGCGTCCTTCGATGCCCGGACAGGATTGGACCCTATTCTAGGAAGAGACTTTATTGCTGATCGACCGTTTTTTTTCTGTCTGTTCGATGCTGAGACTTACACTACTTTGCTGGGTGGCGCATTTACGCAGCCTACTTATAAATATTTATACTAAATACTCATTGTGTTTGAAGAAATAAACTGAGGAGAAAAACCTGCCGCGGTTTTTTTTTTTAATTTATTAAAAACCTAGCATGACGTTTGTATGTGGCAACGCACCATTTGAGACTGGACATTTCAGGTTAATTTTCACATCATGTAAATACTGCAAGATCGAGCGGAGCTTTTTTTTTATTGTGGTAAAATCATCAAATGAGTCCTCCCACCCAAGGCAGAGCGGGAGGGACTGTCAGACTCGTACTGACTAAATCCACGGTGTCCTTCAATAGTCCTTTACGTTCCGGGGTCACGGTAATTTGTGAGTCCCGCGACCCTGGCAGGCTTTGGCCCTCTAGAGAGGGGCCCCGTCATTTTGCTGACACTCTTTGAGGCGCGTGTGGAAAAAACGCGCCGTCGGCGAGTGGAGCTAGCCCGAAAATATTTCTGGCCTGGGATATGTTGAGTTCCTTATAACAGCCGCTGGCTTTGACAGTTAGTAAGCTTGCGCATAATGCGAAGCAACGCAAGCGGCAAACAAACATGGGGAGACAAACAAACAGGGATGCATGCCAAGTGATGTATCATCATGTATCAACAGCTTAATCCAAGAAATCGGGGGTAATCTTCAACAAATGACAGCAAAGTAACCACGGTTGTTTCTATCACATATCTATGCATTATTTACGCAATCAAACTACATAATGTATTAGATATGCCTGTCCCCACTACAAGAAGTAAAACATAAAAAAAAACGACGGGTTGCACTCTGGGAGTGCCGGCAGAAGTGAAAACTTCAATAGTAATAAACATACACGAACATTCACGCAAGCGCCCTGCGCCGTCCTACGCTTTTTCGATCAGGTCACGTCTCCTGACGCGAGTTTAAGATTTTATACCCATTACAGAAAAAGTGCTCAACGCCGCTAAAGAAGTTTTCACTTCAAAAACTATTAACCAACTTTTAAAACAACAAAAAAGTATAAATAACTTTTCTTTCGGAAGACAGTCGCACTAAAGCAAGCAATGAAATAAATCAAAAAGTCACCGAATTCCATACAACTACAACTCCCCTCCAAGGGTGATATAGAGAGCGTTAAGTTTGTATGGAATCCAAACTCGCGGGCCGATGAAATTGGAACTCAATATGTAAAGTGAGATAAAATATTAACAAATAAGTACCTATTTTCAAATTCAAGCCCCACAAATACGTAAAAAAGGTAACCAAATTAATAACTCGATGAACTCAAAACTAGGCATAAGTCATCCTTTAATCAGCTTGTAATGTAGACTTATCAACAAAATTGATAACTTGTTTCAATATTAATTGAAATTCTAACCTAAAATAAAAAAACAATTTGATAAATGCAATTACCTAACATTTTACCCGAAAACCTGTTCAGATGTTAAATGTCACAAAATACGAAACGATTAAAGTGTTTTTAGTCATTTTTTATTTTAAATCAAGTATTGGTGTTAATATTACATATGCAATCATGCTGACTTCCTTAATTAAATCATCCCCGAGGAATACTCCTATCTAAGCCAAGTTTTTAGAATTTCATGTTAATCATGCTTTCGTTTACCATCACCAATTCATCCCACAAATTAATCAAATCAACAGAACAAAACTCGTCGTTTCTAATCCACTAGGATTTAAGAAAATTCAAAAAGCTACACACAGACATACAACTAAACAACATTCATCCGAACAATTTAGTGTTAGCTACGCTACATGACCTAGGTATATAAGAAACTGGAATTAGGTTACAAATTAGTAGATCGTATTGCGAAACCTAATTAAGACGTGCTAGAATCATGAAGAAAATTATTTTTACTTTACTTGTGGCGTATTGTAGTGTCCAGATATCAACGCATCAGTTCCAGGGATACCCCCCTTCATCATCGGTCTTGAACGCAGAATTGTGTAACGTTAGTCGCGATATAACTTACGATTACCTTTATGCTCAGTACAATATCGCGCTCAAATTGTCCGTAACCATAGGAGCGCGAAGCAATTTCAACTTTATGTATGCACCAGTTTCGATATGGATAATGCTCGCGGCAATAGCAGAAGGTGCCGACCCTGTGACGCAGCAGAAATTATTCCAACTTCTACAACTACCTAACGACCCGTGTATTCGCCAGGCGTTCTACCAACAGGCAACAAGTCGCTTGTATCCTTCACATGATGTCAACATCAAGAATACGCGCCTGTTGTTAATTGATGACGGAGCCACCCTCAGCCCCACTTGGTACGACCTTGTTACGAGGAATGAGCTCCTGGAAGTAGTTAAAGCACCAATCAGATACAACCCCATCGCGACAGCGGATGACATCAGAAGAATAATGTCGGCGAGTCTCCCAAGGCTTAACCTGCAAGGAAACTCAGTCCTTTTGAACACGATGGACTACAATGGATTGTGGACGACGGCTTTTGCAGATGCAATAATTGAGCGAGCACCGTTCCACAATCTGCAGGGGGAAGTGATCGGAGCTGTGGATATCATGAGAGTGCAGAAACGAGTAAGGATGGGTTATGCTAAGTCCCTACAAGCAAAGGTTATGGAATTGCCCGTCGGTACAGACAAACGCTACCGAATGCTGTTCGTTGTATTTATTGGAAAAAGTGACTTATTGCCGGTATTGGCAGGCTTAAAAATCCATGAAGTGTTTGAGATATTTACCAGTCTGCGGCCCAGCCTAGTTCCGATCGACGTGGCGATACCTCGTACTGTGATCAACACCGAGATTGATGTGAGGGCCATACTGGAAGATTTGGGGGTAAACGACCTTTGGACTGATCCGTCTGCCACTAGGTGAGGTCTTGTTATTTAAATTATTCTTTCGTTAATGCTAATTTTAAACAGTTTTAAATCGGAAAATGAACTTTAAAGCAAAAAAAAGGAACAGGAAACAGGCCGAGGACAATTTTAAATGCAGAAACTTGTTAAAAACCGTTCCTAAATCCTTTTATGAAAAATATTTCTGCACTGTTTATTTAAAATACCAAAGTCCATGGTTAAACATTGCTGAGCCGTGATTAAGCAAATGAAAGTTCAAAAGTATCGGAAGTTTTAGGTTCTAGTAATAGAAATTCCAAAATCAGTAGCTATCTTTTGCCAGTTCTCAATAGCATCTGAAACAAAGTCTTTTACAACAGGTATATATCCAACCCGCCAGCTCTCCCCTCCAGCTACGTTCAGCGTGTGACTCTGGTCCTCAACAACACTGGTGTCTACACCCCACGAGAACCAGAATCCTACGGTACCTGCACAGGACTGGACCCTATCCTGGGAACAGACTTTATTGCTGATCGACCATTCTTGTTCGGTCTGTTCGATACTGAGACATACACTAGTTTGCTGGGCGGTGCGTTTACGCAGCCTACTTATACATGAATGTAGAAATAAAGTTTGAAAAAGCAATAAAGTTTGAAGGAAAAAGTTTGATTATTTTTTTATGTGAACTCCATCATGACATAGTTAAGAGTGGCTGTTTTCCATTGGACACTCTGGGCAAGCCAGTGCCTCCCGAGTTTCTGGAAACATCGTCACAGGGGTTTCCAAAATAAAAGCTTATCTCTACTGGTACTAAAATCAATTAAGTATCATTATTGAAATTCATCATATTCAGTACTTATTGACAAAAAAATGTGTGCTATACAATTCGACGCAATTGTCTCGCTTTTGCATCTGACACAGGGTCCATAGTTCTAAAGAGTCCCAAGCCTCAATTTTCCGTGGTAACCGAAAAAAAGATGGGCCTTCAAGCGCCATCTTGAGAAAACAAATGAAGATGTTGCCTGCATGTCATCTCGACGCTTGCAGGGCCTTGTAGAACAATGGTTGGGCACGTAGTTTAACGAAAAAGAAACGATAAAGCTAGGCGACCTCCACGTCTGAGGCGAGTGTAAAATAAAAAGTTTTCGTAGCCACAAAACACGACGCATATCTAGTATCTAATTATATGTACTTTTTTATATTTTAAACTAGCTTTTGCCCGTGGCGTAGCCTGCGTACTCCTGATAATCCAAGTTATGAACTTTCGGTGTACCAAATTAAATCCAAATCTGTTCAGTTTTTTTGCGAAAAAGTAACAAAGTGCATTCATAGATCCAACCCAACCTTACAAACTTTAGCATTTATAACAGTAGTAAGAGTTGGAACGGAACTATGAGATTCAGTATCTCCGTAACTAGAACAAAAAATATCTCAATATCGTGGACTGTTAAAACAATACCTGCATATATACCATGCACCATTTTTTATTTCCCATGTAGGTAAATGAATTATCGATATTTAATCGTTTTTGCCATTTATCTTAACTATCTGTTCCGCGCGGTTTCGCTCATCATTCACAAATAAAGTCTATGACGGTATAAGGTCTCTTCGATCTCTGTACCTACCAACATTCGCAGGGAAAAAAACAATCAATAACTTATATCCCTTTATTTTTTCTCTACTTCACATTAATAGGCCTCGAGTAGGCTCCAGAGAAGATACACGTTTGAGATTGAGTGTCAAAAAGAGCGAATATAAAGGGTCTGTCTGCTATAAATTCGTGGCCTACTACTTTGGCCACATCGCTGGCTGTGTTCTCCGCTACGTTGACGAAACCCGAGATCAGGTCGGTGCCAACGGCCGGAGGAGGGTCCACTCCTTCACTGTCAACCCTGATGGAGACGCGTTGGATAAGACCGCCGGGCATAGCTGGTGGCTTTGACACGTATCTGTAAATAAATGAATTAAGTTAAAACAAAAAATAAATAAAGCCTCTCCCATATTTTTGTCAGGAAAGTTTTTTTTAAATATAATTAATTATTTTGTATTAGCTCGTTGGTTTGTAGTAGTCACAAGTTTAGGTTTGTCATGGCTTTATGAATTTTTATGTTGTTGTTATCGTACCATGTTGTTTTCCACCACAGAAATATGGGTTTGTTGTGCTGAAATTCTTTGCTGTTCAAAATTTATAACGTCTGCTACCTAGTTCTAGTTAAATATATTAATTTAAATAATAATCCTTTTAGAAATACACCAAATTTAAAAGAAATACCTAGGTCGAATTTCGACAACTAGGTGACCTTTAAGATCTTCGCATTCTTACCTCGTAGCAGCGGGGTCCCTCCAAAACGATCGAATGCCAATATCTTCAAGCGCTGGCCGCACATTGAACTCCGACGACACCGCAAACCTCGGTATAGAGACATCCAACGGAACCAAACTGATCTGCAGCAGCGAGAATATCTCCAGAATAGATCCCATGAAGATATCTATAGCATTCTTGAGCATGTTGTTACCGGTGCCGACAGCAATCAGCATCGTGTACCGACCCCCTTCACCCACGGGCAACTCTACAACTTTAGCACTCAAGAACGGGACGTGAGCTAAACGGACTTTTTTCTTCATGTACATCATGTCTACCGTCCCGATCTTGTGCCCCAACTCATCAAAAAACGGTTGACTCTTTATAGTCGCTTCGGGGAACGCTGTCGTCCAAAGTCCTTGGTAGTCTAACGAGTCGAGAACAATCGAGTTTCCTTTTATCAAAATATTGGAACGCGATGAAAGAAATTTACGGACTTGTCTTGAAGTTGCCTTTGGGTCCTCCTTGATAGGTGCGAACGTGTAGTCTAGGAGTCTTGTGACTTTCATTTGCTGACTCCAATCGCGGTTAACTTTGAGGCTTTCATCGACCAACAACCCTCTCCGACGTCTAAATGTGACATCCCGTCCAGATTTTTCTACATTCGCTGCTAAACCGGTAAGTTTCACCCGGATGCACTTTTCTTCGGGCAAATTCAGAGAGGCAAATATTTGGCTTTGAACTTTAGGGTCCGCACCTTCGGCTAAGGCGGCTAAAGACAGCCATATTGAATAAGGTGAGAAGACGAAATGGTTGCCACTTCGAGCGGCGATGTGAGTGAACAGCTTGTTGCTGAAGTCAGTAACGGCCTTTTTGTATTCCTCGGTCACATCTCGGGCGCACAAATCCGGTGTTTTTTCGGTATTTCCCCCGAAAATTCCACCTAAGATATCGGCGGCTCCACCCAATATCTTTCCGGGAGTTCCGATTATGGTGTCAAAGAACCCTTCACTGTGAACACTATGTGCTATGCACAAGACCAGCACCGCGATAGACAACCTCATTTTGGAAAGACTATCACACGGAGGAACTAAGGAGTATGGTGGAAAGGCATTATATAGGTGCGATTTAATTGCAATAGTAATTTAGATGAAATTGTCGTTAAGATTGGGAATGAAACATTAGCGGTCATCGATTAAATAAACACGACTATCAACATTTTATGAAAATAATTATCTTTGACATTAAAACCAGTCATAAATTAAGTTTTAATAACATTGCAAGAGGAATAATGAAAAACAACGTCAAACGTTTGATATTTAATTCTTATTTTCTGTTAAATGGTAACATATTCCATAAAATTCATACATTTATTTATTGCGGACATTTAAAGTGTGAATTTCGTTGCATTATATATTTTGACCGCAAAATACTATACCGGAAAAATACAGTTCGTTCGGTGAACAAACTATGTAATTCAATTACATTATGTACGTACATACAAAATTAAATTCGCAGAACGTTTTGATGGCCATTTCTCTTTTATGACACAAATGACTGATGATAATTATATTATTTGAGTCATATTTGGCACAATAATCGTTTCCATTATTATATCACAAAGGACCATTATGTATTGTTTATGTGGAGATATTATAGTCGAGCTTGTAATTGTTATACCGCTTTTATCAATTGGGGAACACTGCTGGTTCGAACTCAGCGAGCCACATTATTTTGTGAACATAGTTCATCATGACTGCTCTCAAAGCGGTGAAAGAAAGTGAGTGAAAGGTGAAACATTGTTAGGAAACTGACATGTCCTAGATAAAAAAATCGAAGACATGTGACATTTACCAACCCACATTAGGCCTGCGTGGTGAATTACAACCCTCTTCTTCCCAGAGAGGTCTATAATAAACGTACCAGTAGTGGAAACATTAAAAAAAAACTTTGCTTCATTCTACGAATTTGTCTTATATCGTAGGTGCGTTTACAAACATTGAAACACACATACACAAGCACCGAGACATACAAATATTTATTCCGTGCGGAGACCGAACCTGCGACACTTTGTGGAGCAGTATGTTACTGAACCAATGCGCCAACCGGTTATAGGCTGATTATGAAATTTAAAACTCAGTGAGTTACCTACCTAATACATGGACTATTTTACTGGCTAACTATGACATAGGTAAGTAAGGCTATTCTCTCGTGACAAGTTTTAGCTAATTATGGATCTAGCTGACATTAATTTTCAATACTTAAGTATATCATTTCCTTAATAAGAAAAATTACTTACACTAAATCATTAAGACTTTCACACTACATTTAAATAAGATAATTAAACTAATAAAATGCTAACTCATTATAATAATATTAAATTAATTAAACTAATAAAATGCTAACTCATTATAATAATATTAAATTAATTTATTTCAGACGTAGTCTATACTTAAACTAATATCACAAAGTTCTGTGAAAATTTCAGAATAATTTAAAAAAAAAGTGTATAATAAAAGTACCACTTAATGCGCGCGAGTTGAATTCATAGCTTAGGATTGCGCAAGTACACGATCAAAGTAAAGACACTTTTTTTTACGTGGTAAAATCATCACATGAGTCCTCCCACCCAGAGCAGAGCTGGAGGGACTGTCAGACTCGTAATGACTAAAGTCCACTGTGTCCTTCAATAGCCCTTTACGTACCGGGGTCACGGTAATTCGTGAGTCCCGAGACCGAGTAAAGATACTTGGTTGGGGTTAAAGGATTATCTTACAAGAGCTCCGCTGCCCTGAAGCTCGAAGAACAACTAAAGGAATAGCGTGGACATGTAGTTAGTAAGATTCTGACAGTCCCCGTCCCCTCCACCCAGGGCTGGTCTTATTTGATGATTTTACCACCCTAAATAAAGACAGAGTGGTGATCAAGCTCGCTCACACCCCGACAGCGTTCAGTTAGCGCACTTTACAAGCTATCTACATACTTATTAACTTTTTTTTAACTTCACACATAAGGAACTCAAGTTAAGCAACTACATATTGTCCTTAATCTACCCATTATGCGGATTTATGATGTAATATCAATTTTCTAGCAACCTTGCTGCAAAAAATACAGGTTTTTTTTAAAAAAAAAATACGACGCGTTGCACTCTGGGAGTGCCGGCAGAAGTGAAAACTTGAATAGTAATAAACACACACGAACATTCGCGCAAGCGCTCTGCGCCGTCTTACGAATTCGATCAGGTCACGTGTCCTGACGCGAGTTTAACATTTTTTACCCATTCCAAAAAAGTGCACAACGTCGTTAAAGAAGTTTTCACTTCAAAAAAATCCGCAGTACATAGCAAAATACCCTGTAAGTATATCCATTAGAAATCTAGAAAAAATGAGCCACAATTCTAACCAACCCACTCTTAAAGAAAAAAGCTTTTAAGAGATCTCGTGACCCGAAGAAAACCTCAAACTCTTTGAACTAGAGAGATCTATATTGACATAACCTCATTGCTTAGTATTCTCGTACAACTGGTGACTTCGTTTCTATTTTTACTGATATAAGGAACATTATATACTTTTCTAATTAAAATTAATACTTTTTAACATCATATACAATATACATTACATCAAAACTATCAATATACTTTCCTACTAACTACAGGCTTCGAATTAGGCATGGCGCGACGTTAACGTGGCGTGTCGTTGGCGTGCTTACTTACTACGAAAATACACGTACTATGCAGTTCAACTATGAAGGAAGGTGTTAATGACCTTTATTTGTCAACCGTATCACTTAATTTTTTTTTTTTAAGTGTTGCCCCTCACTAGGATTTTTTCATGTATCGTGGGTGCGTTTACAAACATAGAGACTTACATACACAAACGCCCAGACCAGAAACAATTACTTGTAGGTCGTACAAATATTTGTTACGTGCGGCAATAAACCTGCGATACGCTGCGCTAACGTCACGCCACGCTAACGTCGCGCCGCGCTGAGCTCGCTGTTTGACTGTTTTTAAGTACATGCATTAACTACTTCATCATTATAATAATCACGTTTTAGGACAACCAACCTTGCATCCTAGTAACACAGTTCAGTTTTCTTTGCATTTAAAAAATCTATCACGTTTGCGTCATTCAAAATTCAACTTAATCGTCTTGCATTAAAGTTGATATTTACAGGGACTATCACAACTTGTACACAATAAACATTATTACAGCGGGTATAATGTGTACATGACGACATCTGAAACAAAAGAAAAATAGTTTAAAACTGAAATTAATATTAACTCCTGTAAACAAGAATATGTGAAAAGAGACGACAGGGTGCGAAACATTACGGTTCGTATCAAATCAAATCAAATCATTTATTTCAAGTAGGCCAATTACAGGCACTTTTGAATTGTCAAAAGACAAAATAAAACTAGTACTAAAAATAGTTATGGTGCTACAGTCCCAGTCACAAGACATAAAAACTGTGAAAGTACCGTAGGTGCTCATTCCAAAGCGTAGATCTCTATGGAGAAGAATGAGCAAGAAACTCCATGGACACTCTTTCACTCTTTCTCTTAGGTATAGAACTGGCATAATCGATATTGGCAGGATGACTGCTAGGCTGAAATGGAACTGGGCGGGTCAAGTAGCCGCATGCAAAATCATCAAATGAGTCCTACCCAGGGCGGGGCGGGAGGGACTGTTAGACTTGTACTGACTAAAATCCACGGTGATCCAGTTTCACGGTTTCCTGGCGAGACAGTCCCGCGACCCCGGCAGGCTATGGCCCTCTAAGTGCCCCCCTTAGAGGGCCAAAGCCTGCCGGAGTCTCATTGCTGACAGCTCTTGGACCCGGGCACGGTCCACTCTCGAATTTTGATGCATTGTATCTTTGTAAATATGCATTGTTCGACGTATTCGAATTAGAATTAAAAAAACGACGGGTTGCAATCTGGGAGTGCCGCCAGAAGTGAAAACTTGAATAGTAATAAACACACACGAACATTCGCGCGAGCGCCCTGCGCCGTCTTACGAATTTTCGATCACGTCACGTGTCCTGACGCGAGTTTAACATTTTTTACCCATTCCAAAAAAAGTGCACAACGCCGCTAAAGAAGTTTTCACTTCAAAAATACGTGTCAATTATTTTTCAAAACTCTAGCTAACGGACTAATTGAATTTGCAATTTATTGATACTGTCAACATGCCTATTGGAGAGCCCTTTGCCCAGCAGTGGGATAGTATAGTCCCACTGAAGTATTCTAGAGAAAATAATAATTCCGCTGCGAGCAGTATTCGAACCTGCGTCCTCCCGTATAAATTAATCTTCCTAATTGATAAGGCGTTCTGGAGTACTTGAATAGCGGTAGTAACTCACCCGTTTCAGGAACCGTCACTTCGATAGTGTCGAAGTTCGTCACGTTCATGATGAACTCGCCAGTGAACACATTCTGTAAAACAACAACATTCTTATAGATACGAGTACAATATCAACTTACATCTTTTTTCTGACAATTATTCAAATTAATAGAGTCATGTGAAGACGTATATCTTTTAACTAGCTTTAGCGAGCGGCTTCGGTCGCGGTATTTACGAATTACCGTGACCCCGGAATGTAAAGGGCTATTGAAGGACACCGTGGATTTTAGTCAGTACAAGTCTGACAGTCCCTCCCGCTCTGCCTTGGGTGGGAGACATTAACCTTTCGCTATTGTGATAAGGTTGAAAATCTTTTGAGGGCGTGAGGTGGACGATGTCCTGGCCCTCGAGCGTTTCACCTCCTTCTCTAATAGAATTACTGCTTCGCAGAAGGAGGTGGCTGCTTCCCATATCTCCGTCCTTTTCTACGTTAGAATCAAACATGGAACTTTAAAAGTTTCCGTTCAGATACTTATAACAGTATAGTATCGTGCTCATTAGCGTAATGAACGTCTATTCGTTAGCCACGTCGCCGGTCGACAGAGCGATCAAACTTTAATTATAGACCCAGTTGATACTTTAGGAGAGAATGTTAATGCCTTGCTTTCGGCATAAACAACATAGTTACGCAACAGGTATTTGTGTCGCTTGTAACTTTGTAACACGTTTTTGTTTTGTGTAACATGTTTTGAAGGGTACAAAACATGTTGCTGTAACAATGAGGTGTATTTTTCGAATAACTTAATGCCGTGATTCAGGTCGTTTATCAGTATATATCACTTTTCAATTGTTTTACTAGTATTGTTGTACATATTCCAATTAAATTTCGATGTACAGACGCCAGCAGGTCAATCTACCCGAACCTGTCAAATTTTACCAATCGAACATTAACCTTCCACTATTGTGATAAGGTTGAAAATCTATTAAAGAAATTTGACAGATTGAGGTAGGTTGACGTGCTGGCATCTGTACAATTAAGTATTATATATCCATCACATAATAATAAAACCATAAGCGAATGTATGCATTCCAATAAGTTACAGATAACTACTTCACTACAAGAATGCCATCTGTAATCCGCCAGCCAATCAAATCTGTTCATTTCTCAGGGGCTTTACGAAATATCGATAATAATACTGTTCCGAGAAAATATGCTAGGTTTATAACAAAGACTGCTAGAATATAAAAGTAAGTTGATCTTAGAACCATCACGAAAAGAAACGAACAAAAGATCAACTCCCTACAACCTCAAATAGAAGTGTGCTAACGGTGCAATGTGCAATGGCCAGATCAGCGGCCGCATTATGACGTCTTAAAACCAGGACTGTTCCAGTGAGTGAAAGAGACAGAGCTATACAAGTCGTCTAGCGCCACCTCGTTTACTCACTGGAACAAGCCTGGTTTTAAAACGTCATCTCTCTCTAGGGCGCTCTAGGGCGAATTTAAAGAAGCTTGCATTGGGTACATAGAGGAATGTCGTGCGATGACATTAATGTTACTAATGTAAGGCAATCCGACTTTTTTTTACGTGCTAAAATCATCTCCCTGGGTGGGAACCCAGGGGAGGGCGGGAAGGACTGTCAGACTTGTACTGACTAAAATCCACGGTGTCCTTCACTAGCCCTTTACGTTCCGGGGTCACGGTAATTCGTTAGTCCCGCGGCCCCGGCAGTCTTTGGCCCTCTAGAGGAGGGCGCCGTCATTTTGCTGACAGTCTTTGTGGCTTGCGTGGAATACGACCCGAGGCATGGTCCAGGGTCGGGCAGCGAGTGGCCCATTACTCGCTGCCCGCATGCCCGCGCCTCCGCGACGTCTGTCACCGTGGGCGTCTACCACTGCGGCTGGGGTGGAGGGAGGACGCTGTCATCTCCCTCACGCGGCCCGCCTCCTCCTTCGCGAGCATGACTGCTTTGTAGAAGGAGGCGACCGCCTTGACGCCGTCTCGTCCCGCAGCATGGCCTCGACCAATGCCGGGCGCGAGGTCGCCGCCTATCGCCGTCGTGAGGACACGGCGGTGCTCTGCCCAAGCGACGCCGTATGCTCCACCGTGTCCTCCGGGCAGTCCTCGCAGTGGTGACACGACCGAGGCGTTTCTTCCTTCCTCATCTGATACAAGTACCTCCCGAAACTTCCGTGTCCGGTTAGCACCTGCGTCATGTGGTAGGTCAGTACGCCGTGACGCCTATCCAGCCACTCCTCAAAGAGGGGTCTTACCTCCGCGATTGCGGCGTGCCTGAAGGCAATGCGACTTACGACGCGATTTGTACCAAGTTACAAGCACGCGTTTTGACCTGTCGTCACATATACCTTGAAAAGAGGAATATTTAAAAAAAAACGACGGGTTGCACTCTGGGAGTGCCGGCAGAAGTGAAAACTTGAATAGTAATTGTTGGAAATATCTTGTGAACAGATTTTAGTAAAACTCGCAAAAATGGTTGACTTTTTATTTCAATAATTTTCCAATGTGACGTACATCTTTTATAAACAATGTAACCTAGCAACGAATGTATCCAGCATATTAACTTCTTTAAAAGTAATAAAGTCACACGAACATTCACGCAAGCGCCCTGCGCCGTCCTACGCTTTTTCGGTCAGGGTCACGTGTCCTGACGCGAGTGTCCTGACGCGAGTTTAAGATTTTATACCCATTACAGAAAAGTGCTCAACGCCGCTAAAGAAGTTTTCACTTCAAAAATTACGATAAGCTCTTGTTTGACGACTATCTCGAATGATGGTAAGCGAAAATGTGGTCGACCGTAAAGGACGCTTGCCTAGAAGTTACCTATCCAGTCTTGACTTGAAAAACCTAAAGTTATAGCCATCAGGAAATAAAGAATTGTACACCAGTTGTAAGAACTGTACGACCTTTGTACGAATTGTACGCCCGTTGTACTGAATTATACGCCCGTTGTACGGAATTGTACGCCAGTTGTATGGAATTGACCTTCTGTTCTTGTCCATCTTGTAATAGTACTTCTATATAACAATTAATTATTTATATAAGCGTCTAGTATCCTAGTCTCGTGTGCGCATTAAGGTAATGAAGGGCGGTGTTCGTCTACGCTTCAACTCCATTGTGTTATCTACGTCTGGGATCTTACTATTAACTAAGTTATTTTCATTTTCATTATGTATTAAACTAAAATTTAGTTGAAATATGCTACACAAATCTTTAGACAGTGTTTGTTTATCGGTCGTAAGTTTTGACTTACGATGTTCGAATAAATACCATGACAACGTCATGGTCGTCACATCAAAAAGAAAATCGGATTCCTCTAGTAGACGTTGTAGTTAAAGGAATATTGTTAATTGACTTTTTTAACTCTGTTTTTAAACTATATTTTGAGATGAATTAATAGATTCGTGTTGCCGATTTAAACTAAATGTGTGCGAATTTAAGCCACTGTGCGATCATTTCTACCTTTAATAACGTAAGTTTCTATCACCATGTATACAAATAAAAGTGTGTATATAGTAGTTCTCGCCTCGCCTACTCATTAGTGTAATGAAACGTGGCGCGCCGCTGCACCTCTATACCTTATACCTAGAGCTATGATCGATAGTCGGTCGTTGTATTACTATTATATCTTTGTTATAAGTTCCATGTACTTAAACGTTTTAGCGTTGAACTGTAATAAGATTATCCAAACTAATATTATAAATGCGAAAGTAACTCTGTCTGTCTGTCGTTTCTTCACGCCTAAACTACTGAGCCGATTTGTGTGTAATTTGGTACAGGCATAGTTTGGAACTTGAGAAAGGACATAGGATAGTTTTCACTATTCCACGCGAACGAAGTCGAGGGCAAAAGCTAGTAGATTGTATATTTAGTATAATATAGAGTATTTGACTGAAAAAATCTATTAAGTCCGTCAATTAGATTAACAAAAAATATTTGCCACGTTTTTTTCTTTTGTTAAATAAACCAATATTGACGAAGAACGACATTTTTAAAATTGCTCAATTGGGAACCGGGGTCGCGGGACTAACGAATTACCATGACCCCGGAACGTAAACGGCTATTGAAGGACACCGTGGATTTTAGTATGTACAAGTCTGACAGTCCTTCCCGCCCTGCCCTGGGACTCATTTGATGATTTTACCAAGACAAAAAAACATAATTGGGAAAAGGCTAGTCAGATGACAGTAGTACGATACTCACTAGTACAGTGTATCCATCCGGCGAGTCCAGTTGGAACATGCTCAGGTGTATCGCTTCCTGGCTTTCTTCCGATCCCGTGTTGACGAGCGCGAATGAGTACGAGGAGTACTGGTCGCCCTTCTTCGGCAAATGAGGCTTCACCCACATCGTTGTTGCTAACAACTAGAATATAATGAAAAAATAACTTTAATCTCGACAATTTATGGTTTAATATAATTGCAGGATGTACTTTATTTACGCATGATTAAAGTCGATATTTGGTTACGTTGAAATTATTTCAACTGAATAAGTTTTGATAAGACCTTGAATTATGACTGATGTTAGTTTGAGTACGTGAAATTGGGCATGGGACAGACATGAAGTCTTTAAAGAATAGCGCATAGCATAATCAGCCTTTATAATCTTAGCATTGCTGGAACACATTCACTACGCGGGCTTAGTGCGGGAGAATAGTATTTTTTTTTAAGTGAAAACTTCTTTAGCCGGTTGTGCACTTTTTTTGGAATGGGTAAAAAATGTTAAACTCGCGTCAGTACGCGTGACCTGATCGAAAATTCGTAAGACGGCACAGGGCGCTTGCGCGAATGTTCATGTGTGTTTATTACTATTGAAGTTTTCACTTCTGCCGGCACTCCCAGAGTGCAACCCGTCGTTTTTTTTGAACTTAGCCATACTAAGATTTTTTCCTGTATCGTGGGTGACACTAACACCTAGACATGTAACAACTACTTGTAGGCCACACAATTATTCGCCGAAGTTAATCGCTCAGTCATTGCACATGTCATGGATTTTTTGATTCTACGACATGCCTGTTCTCGTAATTCTCTTCAACGTGTGTGGCTACGGTCGAAGTTCGAACCGACGACCTACAATGCTTAAGTCAGGGCTGTTGCCAGTGCGGGAATGCGGACGGCGAGTAATGGGTGATTCACCGTCCGATCATAGATCATGGTCGACAGCGTGTCGTATTCCACGCGCGCTTCAAAGATTTGTTAGCAATCTGACGGGGCCCTGATAGACTGCCAAACGCTTGCCGGAGTTGCGGGTATGTCTAAACAGGTAACAGGTAGTCAGTAAGAGTCTGACAGTCCCTACCGCTCTACCCAGAAAGAAGGAAAACAGATTTATTGACACATACAGGACAGAACAAAAAAATTACATTAATAAAAACAACAAAGGAAACAAAACAACAATACTAAATTGTGCGAGGCCAAAAGGCTCCTATCTCAGCATGTGCTGCGACATTTTTAAAATTGTCACAGCGCTGGATTTCTGATAGGGCCCAATGTGATGTCACGGTCACCACCACCCAGGGTGGGAGGACTCATTTGATGATTTTAACAAGACGAAAAACTTAACCAAATCTTTTGTAAACTAGCTGTTGCCGAGTGTTGCCAGCGGCTTCACCCGCCACAACTCGAAAATTAACCCACGGGGGTTACATAAAATCGGGATAAAAACTATCCACTAACTACTACACTAACTATCTGTGTACCAAATTTCATCCAAATCCGTTCAATAGCTTCTGTGTGAAAGAAAGAGAGAGAGAGTGAGAGAAAGAGTAACAAACATCCATCTAAACAAAGTAATAGTATAAATCTATACTATAATAAATCTGTAGAAGGGTCAATTCTGTACATTGAAAATATTGAAAAAATAAATAGCGGGGGGTGTTGCTGGATCGATACCAAACCCAAATATGTGATTAAAAAATTTTTTGTCTGTCTGTCTGTCTGTTTGTGCAGGCATCACGTGAAAACTAACGGTTCGATTTCGATGAAACTTGGTATAATTATACCTTATTATCCTGGGCATAACATAGGATACTTTTTATTCTGGAAAAATACGTAGAAAAAAAAATCTTATTTTTCAGTTTTATTCATAGACGTTGTTTTGTAGAACCGCGAACACACGTTGCATTACCCGCAGTGGATTCAGCGCCGTAATATTTATAAGATGTCATTGTCAGAGTTACTCAAAATGGAGAAATAAACCATCCACGCGAAGACCGACATCCGCGAGGACGGAGTCACGGGCGGAAGCTAGTACTAAATAAAGATGTGATTATAAACGGAATTGTATTCATAAAACTGCAAGGAGAGAGAGAGAATGGTACCTACCATTCTCATAATTGAAGGTATTTGCAAGTAGCAATACATTCAAACAAATGGTTAGACGCTCGCATCAGGTGCAACTAAATACAATTTATTAGTTGTGCGCGCCCACAACTAGATTTATTATCAGCGAGTACTATCCGCAACTAGGATTACTTTCTAAACCAAATGTGTTTCAGGATATAAATAGCATTGCGATAGAAACTAAGTACTTACTATCTATCTATTTAGCTAAATTATAGATTTTTCTCGAAACTTCGCTCGCTTTAATTTAGAATTACATTACATACAACAGGGTAGTTTAATGCATAAAAGTAGTGGGGGCTTGTGACGTCATAACACCTCTAAAATTATACCGACCTAGTGACGTTTTGTGATTTTAAGAAGCACTGTATTTTCGTCAGTTTTGCTTTACGTAACATAAGAAAAAATACAAATATTTCCGTCATCTATATCTATACTTATAATAAATCTGTAGAGAGGCCAATTCTGTACATGAAATATATTTAAAAAATAACTATCAAGGGGTGATTAGGGATCGCTACTGATGCCAAAAATGCAATCAGTAAAATTTTTGTCTGTCTGTCTGTCTCTCTGTCTGTCTGTCTGTCTGTCTGTATGTTCGTTATAGAATCAAAAACTACTCGACGGATTTTAACGAAATTTGGCACAATTATTCTTTATACTCCTGGGCAGGTTATAGTATACTTTTCATTACGCTACGATCAATAGGAGCAGAGCAGTGAAGGGAAATATTGGGAAAACGGGAGAAGCTACCCCATTTTTAAGCTTCCGTGGCGTGTGCAGCCTTAATGGTTAAAGCTACATAGAAATCACGTATGACGGAAATGTACTCCTTAAAATTTTATAAAAATATTCCTTGACAGCATATGTCTATCTTTTATGGTTGACTCACAATAACACGTGAAACTCCCGATAGCTTAGCAATTCGGAGCTTTCTGATTATATTTGTCTACTCTTACGTTTACAACACTCTCACTCATCCCTAATTAAAAAAAGTTAACATTATTATCTATTCAATAAAAAAAGAATCATGTAAATCGGTGTAGAAACACCAAAGTTATACATGAAATACGCTAATAAGTCATCGCGCGTGAATACAGAATCATGCTATGAGGATTATTTTTGTGTATCGGTTGCCGCGGGAGGTATAAAAAGGCGGGTGGGTCCGCGCGCCTGGAGGCCTTAAAATCTTAAGGCAGCCACAGAAAAATCCCGTTGAGCAGTTCACAACCTACTAAAGGTTGACCTGCGCGATGCCATACACAAAAAAAAAGCGCGCGAGCTTCATACAATATTTGGCTGTTGATGCGAATAGACGTTCAGACTGTTCGACCTTATTCATCATCTGCCTAGCCTTTTCCCAACTATATTGGATTCGGCTCCAGTCAAATCAGATGCAGCTGTATATCAGTATTTTACATGGAGCGACTGCCTGTCGGACCTCCACAACCCAGTAACTGGGTAATACGATACCCCATTATAAGACTGGTTGTCAGACTTTAGAGCTTCTGACTAACAGTAACGACTGTCAAAGATCTACAAATGAGAGCCGGGACCAACGGCTTTACGTGCTTTCCGAGACACGGAGGAAACTCGCTATGACAGATGGTCGGCCATCCACAGATCAACCTTGGCAAGCGCGGCTTAACCCGGAAGATCGGCCTGTGCGGCTGTATTCATTTAGCCACGAGCTCCTAATATATTATTAGTTTACATTTCATTTCTTTATAGTTGAAGCAATAGTAGGTACGAATATTAATTATTTTTGGTAGTGTTTAATTATATTAATAGTTTACATTTTATTTCTTTATAATTGAAGCAATAGTAGGTACGAAATTAGTTATTTTGGTAGTCTATACTAATATTATAAAGAGGAAAACTTTGTTTGTTTGATTGTAACGAATAGGCTCAAGGCTCTCGGCCACAAGGTGTAAAAAATCAACCAGAAAAGTTACTTATTTAGTATATACGCTGCCTAAACTATAAAAGATAGAACCATAAAATGTTCTGATTAATTGTTGATCTTATAAATATCTACAAAAAAGTCCGCAACACACTATATATATGTATGTCGAGTGTTTGTGATGACTGCGTCGTCGATGTTAGTGTCGGTGTCTGTGAATAGACCTGGGAATCATGTTGCTGACCGTGTCTTCCCAGAGTAGGCTTTTTGCAGCGGTAACCGACATTCACGCGAGCGGAGCCGCGGGCGCCCGCTAGTAATACATATAATCCGTATCTATACAGCTGACAACATAATTATATACAAAATTTCAGGATGATCGGTTCAGTGGTTTGGCCGTGGAAAGGTAACATACAAATTGAAAAAACTGCAAATCTCACGGTTGGCGCAATGTTTTAGCGATTGACTGTTGCGAAGCGTGTCGCGGTTTCGATTCCCGCACGGAACAAATATTTGTATGACCTACAAGTAGTTGTTCCAGGTCTGGGTGATGTGCATGTGTGTTTCTATGTCATGGCTATGAAACAGGAGAAATTCCTAGTGAAGAAAAGTATTTTACACTTTTTTGTATTTGTTGAATTCGGTTCCTTTTTTTTCAAAGAGTTGGCTATTGAAGGACACCGTAGATTTCACCATGTGTCTGACAGTCCCTCCCGCTCTGCCCTGGGTGGGAGGACTCATGTGATGATTTTACCGCGTAAAAAAAAAGAGTTTTAGTATACATATACATACCTTATGAGGTGTGGCCATAATGCCCAGAGGGTCCTGCGCTATGGCAATAAGGTCTAAATTCTGTAACAGCTGCTTCTCATAGGATGTGATCTTGTTCATGTTACAACTGAGCAGAATGGGCGCGGATAGCATGGCTAGCATTGCTATTTGCACGCGGCTTTGGCTGGGTGTCAATACGCCTGTGCCGAAGATTAGCTGGAATCAGATGATGGAAAATATTTATTTTGGGTCTTAGGAAGTAATACAACATTATTTTTAGTATATACGAAACCCGATACATCTGTCTAGATTTTTTGTATAAAGAATCTATGTACAAAATCTTTTTCAAAACAGTATCATGAAAAATCAGAAAGCTATAAGCTTGTTATGTTACCTAGATGTCCATTCAAAATCATGGTTCCTACCTCCTGTATCGTACACTCATTGAAAATAGTTTGGCAATAGGCAATACCTAAATACCTAACCATAGTGGTTGTATTGTAATTAACTGATGACAATATTTTGGCATTTTTATAGAAGCAGAAGAATAAGCGAAACCGACTCGCATTTGGCAGGTTTTCATTTATAGTATTTAAGTAACGATTATATTAAATAAATAAAATAAATAAATAAATATTCCACAACTATCACACAACGCCATCTAGTCCCAAGCTAAGCAGAGCTTGTGTTATGGGTACTAGACAACTGATAAACATACTTATATATTTCTAAATACATACATATTATAGATAAATTACACCCAGACACAGAACAAATGATCATGCTCATCACACAAACATTTGTCCTGGGTGGGAATCGAACCCACGACCTCCGGCATAGCAGTCAGGGTCACTAACCACTAGACCAACAGGCCAGTCTAATATCATCCGTATATTATCCGTGTTACTACAAAAAAGTTAAACATCTTTCAATAGATGTTACAACACTTGTCTTAAAATCTGTAAACTTTAAAACGGAATTCGATGTTGATATAAGAGTCGTTATACAGTTACACTTTTTTTTAGACAGTGTGACAGTGTTCAACAGATGTTTAACTTGGTTGGTTGAAGTGAGACGATATAATACGCACCATGTCAGGATCGTTCCAGTGTCCGGGCCCGTGGTGCGGCGCCATATCGTTGTACTTCTGCTTGTAATAGTTGAATATGTAGACAATGGCGTCCCACGAGGGCTGCACGTCGTGATAGTTGCGCCACATGTTGCAGTACTTCGATATTTGCCCGAGGTCCGGCTGAAATACCGACCAAATAGGTTACTTGACTAAAAAAAACGACGGGTTGCACTCTGGGAGTGCCGGCAGAAGTGAAAACTTGAATAGTAATAAACACACAAGAACATTCGCGCAAGCGCCCTGCGCCGTCTTACGAATTTTCGATCAGGTCACGTGTCCTGACGCGAGTTTAACATTTTTTACCCATTCCAAAAAAAGTGCACGCCGCTAAAGAAGTTTTTACTTCAAAAATATAATTAGTCCGTCAGTTAGATTGTCTATAAATATTAGACACGTATTCTTTTGTTACGTAAAGCAAAATTGACGAAGATACAACACTATACAATTTGTCAATACATCACAAGCAAGTACAGTTATTGAAAAAACTTCTTGTAGATCATACAAGCGGTCCATGACTGCTGCATTGGCCAACCGTACCATTTCGCACCAAAGAGTCGAGTGTCAAAGGAGAGTTAGAAATAAATGTTTGAGGTCTGAGCCCACCGTACAACAGTAACATTAGATATACCGTAGACCGTAGAATAGTCGGGCATACGCATAAGCACTAAGAGGATGCCATTTGTTGATGGCCGCTTGCAAATGACGTCCTGATGGCGCTTGCTCCACGTTAGTGTTGTGTTAAATATGCCTAAAGAGTGTAAGTTCCATTATACCTCGAGTCCACGTCTTATACACTGTTCCCCTACTGCTGGACACAAAATCTCCTCGCGTTTTTCATCCACGTGAAATTGGGTAATATTTTTTATAATCTAGCAGTTAGCAAGATTGTCGTTCGTCGTTCAAAGTATTGTTGTTCAAGGCTGACGTTATCTAATTATTCGATAGCAATTTGGTCGTCCAGTAATTGCTTTACGATAACGCCGATATGCTTTCTAATCAATGGATAACCTAGGTGTTTGTTGAGCCGTCCAAATATATCAGTAATATTAGTTTTCTTTTTTACTTGGTAAAATCATTATATGAGTCCTCCCACCAAGGTCGGAACGAGAGGGGCTGTGAGACTTGTACTAACAAAAACCAAGGTGTCCATAAATAGCATTGAAGGACAACGTAGAATTTAGTCAGTACAATTCTGACCGTCCCTCCCGTCTTGCTCTGGGTGGGGGACTCATTCGATGATTTTACCACGTTAAAAAAACTATTTCACCCTCATTAGATCTCGGAATCACTCACTGATGGTGCAGAACTCTCTGTTTTTTAAAGTGAAAACTTCTTTAGCGGCGTTGTGCACTTTTTTTGGAATGGTTAAAAAAATGTTAAACTCGCGCACGACACGTGACCTGATCGAAAATTCGTAAGACGGCGCAAGGCGCTTGCGCGAATGTTCGTGTGTGTTTATTACTATTCAAGGTTTCACTTCTGCCGGCACTCCCAGAACCCTTTAGCAACCCTTTAGCAACTGTACGAAAATCGGCACTCCTTTTTACCCGACTACGGCGAAGCCAAAAGGAGGGTTATGATTTTGACCGGTATGTATGTTTGTATGTATGTTTGTTCCCTCATAACTTCTAAACTACTTATCATTACATGACAAATGAGGTATCGTTAGATGCGTCTCAGTTGTCCGCTGGTTATAGGGTAGGTGAAGTGTCACCAAATCCAATATGGCGCCCTCTAGGGGATGAGAAGTTGTTACCGAAAAAAATAATATTTTCGCACAGTGTCGACATGGTGGGTATCAAATTAAAGGGCTTGATGAGCACATTTGAAATATATATACATTATATAGCTTTTACTAGCTAATTTTCTGTTTCTAACAGTGTCAACATGGGTTTAAATGATAAATCTTAAATTCACAACTCAGAAACTATACATATAAAATAAATTACTTACTTCAAATAATATAACCCCAAAAAGGTGTAAAAAAAAATAAGTTAAAAATAACTAAAACCCGACTACCAAAAAATCGCGCACTAAAAAGTATTAAACAAGAACAAGCCGTGGTCGTATGCCACCTGCGGTTGTTTCACACAATCTTTATTGGCTAGGTTTTTCTCAAAATTTTTCTCAAACAAAAAAGTATTTATAAGTATTGAACTTAACGTTTTTGGATTTACGGTGTCCTCAAATACAATTTCCACGATCATCGGGACCATGGCTTACATGGAAATCACCACTGTAATTTTTTGAAGAACTCAGCCCTACGTTATGCTTTTTTTCATTCTTCCTACATTTTAAGCTTAGTGACTTTGTATTTCGCTGGTAAAGAAAGCTTCGTGCTAGAATTTACGTACTCTTGACAGCAATTGACAGCAATCGTTCCAACGCAGAAAAATTACACACAAACTTGTGTAGCGACCAAACACTTAAAATTTGAAACGTCATGTCAAAGGAGAATGTCCTATGTTCATGGATTATTATACCTTCTTATGATGAATGAATTCGATGTAGTAGGGCCAGCTGCAGGAGTATACCATCGGCCTGCCCGTCTGGTTCAAGTAATGCCCCAGTTCGATGTAACCTGGGGACAAATTGGAAACAAATTTTTCATCATTATTGCGAGTGTGACCAATTATCGACTTAAATAAACTATTACAGCGGATGGTCGAATACTTCCTGCTCGCAGAGGCAAAGGCATTCCGGCTCGACGGTTCTCGCCAGCCTAAGTAGCGTGTTTCCGAACGCGCCCATAGACGTAGACTTTGTCTATGGTCGCACTGGCCAATGGTGGCCACGGTCACTTCAAGGCCAAGGTCTTACTGATCACTGATTGGTCAGTTTAAAATATTGTTACAACCAATCAGGTTGAAGATGTCTTTTGACATTAGTCGTAAGCTAGTAGTTTAAGTTAGTAGTTTTAAGGCAAATGGCGCGACTTTTACAGTTTAAGAATAAAAGTTTTATCGTGTAACAAAGCTCTTTAACTGAACCTGACCCACCCCGACTACATTTTGGCGCTCAACGTGTGTTTTGTGATATTAAAAACAAGGGGTCGGTGTCTTTGTGCGCGAATCGAACATTTTCTCGTCGCGGGTTCAAGAAAAGTTTTCGGAATCTCTTGATACGACCGACACTACAATCGACAGGGACTGCCGTTGTTAGCTGTTTTGCGTTTAGCTTCGTTTATTTTGCTGGCTGAGAGAGCCACGAGCCGTTGGTTTCAAGTTTTCACCAACGTGTTTGCAAAATGCCGCGAAGACGCAAGTCGTTACAAGCAGCCGACGAGTCAATTCTCGAAGAATCGGAGCCATCAGGCAATATTTCGATGTCTCAAGAAGCGCTTACTACATTGCTTACTACTCTTCAGCAGTCGCAAGCCGAATTTTGCAATCAACTCTTACGTGAAGTACGTTCGTCGACGCCACACATGTCGGTAGACGCAAGTACATGTGCCGCCAACGCCGCAATGGGCGTCATGAGGTCTACAACAGCCAATTTCTCGAAGTGCACATCAAAGTTCAGCGGAAATTCAGAAGAATCCGTGGAAAACTTCATAGATGCAATAGAAGTTTATAAATCATGCCTAAATATAAGCGACGCTAACGCGCTATTAGGTATGTCTATGCTGCTGACTTCATCGGCGGGAACATGGTGGCAAGGCGTCAAGAGTACAACGAAAACGTGGGATGAAGCCATCACGAGGTTACGAAGTGCCTACGGTGAACGCCGCCCACCGTTTCGTATTTACGTCGAGCTATTCTCCCTATCACAAGGTAAAGAAAATACGGACTTGTTCATTGCTAAAGTCCGAGCCTTGTTAGCCAAGTTACCACATGAAGACCTAAGTGAACGGGTCGAGTTGGATATGGCATTTGGGTTATTAGATCGCCGCATTCGGAAGCGAATCGATAGAGCCGAAGTTTCGACGTTCGACGAGTTGCTGAAGAAAGCACGAGCCGTAGAAGACTCTCTAAATGAGTCACGAGCTCAGAAACCGTCATCAGGCCGCGAAGAGTGCTCTCGCGCTGCCGCCGCAGCCGAGCCTGCGCGCGCCTCCACGTCGAATCATTCTCGCTCACGCTCTTCCACTGCAGCCGTCGGTAGTCGCACGAGCGATTCAACGACGAGCAAGGCAGGGAATTCGAAGTTATTCTGTGTTTACTGTAAACGTAACGGTCACACCAAAGAAAAGTGTGAAAAGTTAGCAAACAGTGACTTTCATTACTGTCCGCGTCCGGAAAAATTAAAAAACTGACGAGCCTGGTTCTACCTTCAAGAGTTACATTTACCTCGGTAGCAAGTACATTCAATAACCTACTCTTACCATCTGCTAGTTTTACATTTTCCATGCGCGAGGACATAGGATAATCTTTGGCCTTTAGGAGAGCGTATAGCGTATGACCAGCAACACAGCATTTAGCTGCCGAATCTACCATCGCGGTACCGTTTTTACCTAAAATACTAATAAAGACATTAGTATAGATTTCGGTAATGCAAAATGGCACTTTGCTGATAGCTCTGAGCAGTTTAATCTTCTTTTTGAAAAACCAGCACACCATGTTAACAGTGTGCCTATAAGTAGCGTACTTAGGGACGAGGAAGCGTCACAGCTTAGCGACGAGCAGCGTGAGGTTCTTGCCAAGTTCTTGTCTGAAAATCAGGACGTTTTTGAGTTAAGAGGCGAACCAACTACGTTTGCAGAGCACGTCATCGATACCGGTGACCACGCTCCGATCGCAGTCCCTCCGTATCGTTTAACTCCAGCTAAAAGAGAGGTTATGCAATCGGAAATAGAAAAGATGTTAGCTGATGATATAATAGAAGAGTGCGAATCAGCATGGGGTTCTCCCGCTTTGTTAGTGCCTAAGAAGAACGGTCAAGTTCGCTTTTGCGTAGATTACCGAAAGCTTAACGCAGTTACGAAAACTGATGTGTATCCGATGCCGCTTATAGACGAATTAGTGCAGTCTACCAAGCGCAATTGCATCATGAGTACATTAGATATGCGTAGTGGATTTTGGAACGTGTCTGTCCGCGAATGTGACAGAGACAAAACGGCCTTTTTAACGCCTTTCGGTACTTACCGGTTCAAAAGGATGCCGTTTGGTCTCAAGAACGCTCCGTCCACCTTCCAGCGTCTCATTGATAAGCTGCGCACAGGCGCCTCACTTAAGAATGTGACACTATTAGCTTATCAGGACGATTTGCTCGTTATATCAGAGAGTTTTGATCAGCATGTGACTGATTTACGTGCAGTTTTTGAGAGGTTGCGTATGTTCAATTTACGCGCCAACCGTGATAAGTGTGTTTTCGCTCGCGAAGAAGTGAAATATTTGGGCCATGTCATTACTCAGGATGGGGTTTCGCCTGATCATGACAAAGTTCGCGCTGTGGCGGATATGAAGGCACCAAACAGTCCACGGCATCTCAAAACTTTTCTTCAGACCTGTTCGTGGTTTAGAAAGTTTATTTTGAACTTTTCAGAGGTTGCTGAACCTTTAACACGTCTTTTGAAGAAGAATCAGACTTGGGTATGGGGCCCTGAGCAAAATCAGGCGTTTCAGGAGCTGAAAAAACGTTTAACGTCTGCGCCCATACTTGTCCAAGCTGATTACTCGAAACCATTTGTCTTGCGTACAGATGCGAGTAGTTACGCTCTTGGTGCAGTACTGCTGCAAGGTGAGGGAAAGGATGAAAGGCCTATTGAGTATGCAAGCCGCCTTTTAAACCCAGCCGAGCGTAATTACAGCACTACTGAGAGGGAAGCTCTTGCGGTAGTGTGGTCAGTTGATCGGTTCAGAGGTTATATTGAAGGTCAACAGGTTATTATAGGTAGTGACCATCAGCCTCTGAAATGGTTGTTGAGTTTGAAGTCGCCGTCTGGTAGATTAGTTCGGTGGGCACTGAAATTACAGGAGTTCAATATTCAGTTCGAATACACTCCAGGCAGAGCCAACGTTGTCGCCGATACTTTAAGTCGTCCTACCTGCGAAGAAGACAATAAAGGTCAGTGTGGTATTTGTTCAGTCATTGTTGATTTACCCACTAGAACTCCCGCTGATCTACGACATGCGCAATTAGATGACCCTGAATTAAAGAAAATAATCAGTGGTCTTGAAAGTAATGAGTCATTAGAAGAGAAACGCTGGTCCGAGCGAGGTTACTTTATGCAGCAAGGAGTTCTTTATAGGTACAATCCTGATGTCGATGTTGAGGAACCACAGCTAGTAGTTCCTGTGAGTTTACGACTCGACATTTTGAAGGAATGCCATGACACTCCTATTGCTGGGCATCAAGGTATTGACAGGACTTTGCATAAGCTTTCACAGCGGTTTTTCTTCCCTGGAATGAGACGGTTTGTCGCCGACTTTATTAAGTCTTGCGCGACATGCCAGCGCTACAAGTCATCAAACTTGAAGCCTTCAGGCCTTTTACAGACCCCAGTTTTACATCAAAGGGGAGAGGTCTTGGCGATCGACTTGTTTGGCCCGCTCCCTCCTGGAGAGCAGGGGGAGAAATACATTTTATTAGTCGAGGACACAGCTACTCGGTGGGTCGAGCTTTTTGCTCTTGTAGATGCCACTTCAGAAGCCTGTGCCCGTACACTAATCGAGGAGTACTTCCTCAGGTATGGCTTGCCGCGCCGTATTGTCTCTGACAATGGGGTGCAATTTGTCTCAGCCGTTATGCAACAGTGCATGTTTATTTTGGGTATTAAACAGGATTTGTTACCGTTATATCATCCGGAGGCAAACCCGGCCGAACGGAAAAATAGAGATCTTAAGGTACAGCTGGCTCAGTTGGTCGACACTGAACATTCTTCTTGGCCGAAACATTTACCATCGGTTCGTTTCTCAATGAATTCGGCTTTGTGTCATACAACAGGTGTTTCACCAGCTTTTCTGACCTTCGCTAGAGATCTCCGTTCACCCATTGACGTTCATTTTGATATTAGGGCTGTCTTACAGAAAGATAATTTTGTCCCACAAATCACACCTTACCTAAAGAAGTTTGTAGACTCTTTAGTTTCTATTAGGGATAAGGTAGAGAAAGAACAGGACAGACGTAAAGACTATGCTGACAAGGGTCGTAAACCTGAAGAATTTGATGTCGGTGATCAGGTTTTAGTAAAGTCACACGTATTGAGTAATGCTGGTAAAGGATTGTCGGCTAAGTTTGTGCCAAAAAGGGATGGCCCTTACACGATCCTTAAAAAAGTTAGTCCTACCAGTTATTTAGTTTGTCAACTTAATGCTCCCGACAATGTCTTAGGTAGGTTCCACGCGTCCCAACTCACGAGATTTGTCAATAGAGATGACGCGCCTCCTCTTCCGATTATGCCAAAGCGTAACCGAGGCCGGCCTCGTCATATTCAGCCTGTTTCTGACGTTCTTGAGCGGGTTCCTGAACGAGGACGCTTTTATGAACCCGAGGGGGAGTGTATAGCGGATGGTCGAATACTTCCTGCTCGCAGAGGCAAAGGCATTCCGGCTCGACGGTTCTCGCCAGCCTAAGTAGCGTGTTTCCGAACGCGCCCATAGACGTAGACTTTGTCTATGGTCGCACTGGCCAATGGTGGCCACGGTCACTTCAAGGCCAAGGTCTTACTGATCACTGATTGGTCAGTTTAAAATATTGTTACAACCAATCAGGTTGAAGATGTCTTTTGACATTAGTCGTAAGCTAGTAGTTTAAGTTAGTAGTTTTAAGGCAAATGGCGCGACTTTTACAGTTTAAGAATAAAAGTTTTATCGTGTAACAAAGCTCTTTAACTGAACCTGACCCACCCCGACTACACTATTGCAAAAGGATTTCTGATGATTCTTATCTTGAAGTGCCGTATCACTTCTTTCTGAGAATACAGAGACTGAGTCAGACTAGTTATATTGAGGTGGTCTTTGCCAGTCCGTGCGGGAACCCCTCGAGACTGGCTAACCAGATTTGGAAGACACCTACACTTAGCATTGGGTGACTAAAGGTTGTAGAAGAAGAAATAGAATAATTGTGAAAATGGTTGAAACCTGAAATTAGTATTGAAAATATCTGAACGGCGATAACGCGGGTCTTTCCCTGGCCATTGAAATGACTAAGTATCAGGGATGGGCATTGCTATCAATTGTCAAGGGTAATCATATATTACGTCAACAATCTTGAGTGCTTAAGGTGAGTTTGCACAGTCTCTCCACATAAGAGACGATGGCCCCTTACCTGCGCATTTGATGACTTTATGATTGCATCAGTAAGCGGAGTTGGCGTAACTTACTTTTGGGCTAAACACTGAACATTAGGCCCGCAATACATACGCCAGTTTCTTATATTAATAAGTACATTACTTGCATGTCATAGAACTGAAGAATGTTCTGATTAGGGAAGAAAGAATAATGAAAGAATTAAAAAAGCCACTCCTTGCACAAAACCATTCCTACAAGGGGGTCTCCCTTGTAGGTATGGTTGTTTGCCCAGGAGTGGGACAGCGAAAGCTATAAAAGACTGGCATGTGTATTATGGCCGTTATTATCTTACGGTCATCGACACAACACGTCATACGACACATTTATTCAGGTGTGTTCAGCAAGGTCCATTATCAATTTACGTAAAAAAAAAAAACCTTTGAGTGTCTGGGTAGCCAGTGGTAACGTTGCCCGGGGTGGACCGCTACTTCTACAGTGCGGTGGGTTATTTCGCGTAACCAGGTGTGACCTTGTACCCAGGTCCAGTCAATTTAGATTTCCACTAGCTGTTTCTAGCAGCTTCATCCGCTACAACTCGAAAAAGATCCCAAGGGAACAACATCGAGATATAAACTGTAATAAATTTCTTTCGAATCCGTCCAGTACTTTGTACGTGAAAGAGTAACAAACATCCATACATCCTCATAAACTTCCACGTTTATAATATTAGTTGGAAATAGGATAGGATAGGATAGGAAGTAGGAAAAGGATTAGTAGGATTAACACGTTAAGAAAAAGATTGTAAGACTCACCCACATTGAGCAGGTCTTCGGTCACAAAACAACCGTCCACC
This sequence comes from Agrotis puta, assembly GCA_943136025.2. Classification (NCBI taxonomy): domain Eukaryota; kingdom Metazoa; phylum Arthropoda; class Insecta; order Lepidoptera; family Noctuidae; genus Agrotis; species Agrotis puta. Next base: position 3,821,110 of record OW964189.2, on the reverse strand, counting down.
TTGAGGTAGTCCACGCCCCACTCCGCAAAGGTCCGAGCATCGATCTCCATGTGGTCGAAAGAGCCAGGGTACCCCATACATGTAACTTTAGCTATGTTGGTGTACATGCCGAATTTGAGGCCTCGGGAATGTATCTGAAAATGTGTATTTGTTTTGAATGCTCCTGTATTCCCGTAGTAAAAGCGATTGCATAGTTCCTGAGAGATGCAACATTTTAAAGCTAGATTATATCTTGGGTGAATTCTATGGTTCTTAAGTGAACTAGGTTAAATTCCAACAACCAGCCTTACGAAGGAGTATCTTTTTACCCAATAACAGTGTTGAGAGGTCAGACAGTCAGTTGCTTGATGTAAAATGCTAATAGTTTGACTGGCTGAAGCTGTTAACTGAAACAGCATCATTCTCTCGATGGTTCAATAAAGTGATGGGCGCCATACAGCATTTAAAATGATGAATATTTTGTAGTAAATTAAATGCTCGCTTCACACGGCGCCTGAAATCGCGAGCCGCGCTAAGATCCGCGCCTGCACGACCACGATCCGTAATCTACGTATCAAACGCGGCAGCCTTCAGGCGGCGCGCACGACTCATAATATTACGCGCCATGTGTAGCAACATAAAAACATCGTGTTAGTGTTAACAATGCAGTCTGAAGAACATTGATAAACACACCATGTCGGTGCCTTACTAAATGTCAAAGTGGTGACTTACCTAGATATACCTATTTATTATTTTAACATTGTCAATAGCAAATGTAAATATTTTTCATTTGAACATTGTTTTCATGTGTAAAATTATTGTTATTTAAATAATTCTGTTGAGTAGGACAAACTATGAAAGGATAATTTCATTGTATAGTCTTCAAAATATTAAATACTTACCAGCATGACTTACTCACAAATGTTTTGTTTTATCCATGTTTAACAAATTGTTTAGTCCAAAACAAACATAACATGATGACTGTCGGGTTATGCAGAAGTTTTGTACATATATATGTATAAAGGGTGGCCAGATCATGGACATCCAAAAGAAGAATGTAGGTCTCCTTTAGCATCAATCCTCATGCAATATTCTTTAAACGACTTCTTGAAAAGGAGGTTACTCAATTTGCGGGATATATGCTTTTTTTTATGTTTGTTCGTGCCTAAATTCATCTGTTATTAAACGATTTTGATGATTCTTTTTATGTTAGAAAAAAGATATTTCAAAGGTGGTCCCATGTAATTACCAAATAACTTCTTCTTTCTTTCTTTCGGAAGTTGGTGGCAAAAAAGTCAATGAAATAAAAAGCAAGCGAAGGCTTCTATACAGTTATCTATAAAAACGAAATAAAAAATAAGTCTGTTGTATGGGAGCTCCCTTAAATATTTTTTTTAGTATTTGTTGTTAAAGTGGCACAACAGAAATACATTTTCTATGAAAATTTTAACTGTCAACTATTCAAGATACAGCCTGATGACAGATAGATGGACAGCAGAATCTTAGTAATAGGGTCCCTTCTGGGAACAACACCCTAAAAACAGCGGGTACTTCACAGGCTATTTTGACATAAGGGACACAATATGCAGTTGTGGATAGCCTGTTACTAAATACCATACAAATACAACTGAACACTAAGAGAATTAGTACTTACATAGTCAGCAATGAATTTCATTCCCCGTGGGAACCTCTTTTTATCTGCGACCAGCCTACCGTCTTTATCTCGTTGTTTTTCAGACCAGCAGTCATCTATAATGATGTACTCGTAACCCGCCTCCTGATAGCCTTCCGTAAAAAAAGAGTCGGCAACTGATAGAATCAACTTTTCACTGCAAACAAATGACTAAATGAGAATTATTGAAAAATTTATAAGATGTGATTTCCATTTGGCAGTTGACAGTGGGTAATTAAAATGGCTGTGTAGGTATTAAACTATAATTGAATTTTAAAAGAATGCAACTATAACAGTGTACCGTTTGTGCAAAGTTTTAATTTTTATATTTTTAACAATTTTGTTAAATGGTTCCTTTTGAAATTGCTGTGAAATAAAATAAATGTTATTACATTCAGAATTGAACAGTTAAATGTAACTTCATTTATTTTATTTTAATTTCAGTCTGTGAGATCTCTGTTCACTACTGGAAAGGGGCCTCTCTTTCGCCTTCTCACTTACTCTTACTTGTAAAATGGATCAATGTAATCAAAAGTAACACAATAAAAAAAAAATTGATAGCGTAAAGCGTAAACACATCTACGTGTGCTAACAGCAAATTTTATTTTATGCGAAATGTAAGCAAATTAAAAGCAACACTCTTACTTTAAACATTTTTCCTCGTCCTCCTCGCATTTGACGGAACACATATAATACCCCCACGACATCCACCCCATGGGAGGGGTACGGGCCATTCCATTTTCCAACAAATCCACTTTATCCAATGAAAAAGTGAAAAACAATATGCACAACGCGAACCGAAAGTCGAACATTTTTTTCTTTTAGCATCCGCAAAGTTAAGCGTGTTTACTTATGAAGTAAATACAGTTATATCACACTTTATTTCCTATGTTATTAGACAGCCACACCGGCGGCTAACAAAATACTGTAAATGACACGATTAATTTACTGTTGATTTGTTTACCTTTTTGACACTTGACAGTTAACAAACTGAGTAAACGTCAAGGTGACTTTGACATATCGCTACTGTGGTGCATAGACATAAAGTATGGACTACGCACGCTTAAAATTGATCCCACTCACTCACCTAGAAAAAGAAAAATCGAAGAGCGGTTCCTATATTTCTGCTACAGGAAAGAGATAGGTAGTGGCTCTCCTTTTAGAGTGTGGCCATTTTTATCTGTCAGTTGGCTAGGGAAGGCGCAGTCCATCTTTAAAGTCTATGGGTGTAAGCATGGTGTGGCATGGTGTAAGGCTGCCTTTCCACCAGAGATGTGCTATGCTACGTTGCTATGGATGCGTTTTAAATCCACCAGTCATATTCATCGGTGCACATAGCATAGCCCTGGTGGAAACGGATTCAACTAAGATATGTTTTTAGCAGCATAGCTGCATAGCACATCTCTGGTGGAAAGGCACCTTAAGAGAGATAGTAAACATTTAAAAGTTACAGTTTTGTTTAAGTCGCGAAATTTGACGGTAAATTGATGAGAAAAGCGCCCCATCCCCAGTCCGGTTTGCTGCACTGACATTAATCGTGAGAGAGGGTAGCTCATCCACCTATCACGTACCTACCCAGTTAACATATTTCTGGAAATAAGAATAAGTATTTAATTAAGTTTAATTTATTTATAATAATATATAGACAAGACAACCACTCATTTACATTTCCGATCGAACTGTACCAACATTTGAGCGAAGATAAGTAATCCAATCGAAAACTTTAAATGGGAATTGCAAAATTCTGAAGTCTGGAGTTAGCAAGGAAACTCCAGCGGCAATGTTTTCGGCCATGTTGGAGTTGCGTGATTGATTAACGATCTGTACGATCCTACCAGATGTACGTATTTATTCCAAGTGACGAGGCTTTATTTGAGCGAATCAATAAGCCTGCCAAAATATTGTGTGTTTTGAAAAACGTGAATCCAGGTAGGTACTCGTATTTAAATTGGATGATGACTCACTTAAAGGCGGATTTTTAAAGGTAGGTTTCAGGCACCGTTCATTCTCTAAATCAATGCTTTATTGGCTACTAGTTTCCAGTCTCAATCTCTATGGTTTAAAATACCCAAAGAAACTATTTCGTCTAGTATGAAATTAGTGTAAATGTTTGCAAACTCAACCACCTTAAACGTTGCCCCTTTTGATGCGGCGCTTGTCTTTATTGTCATTACATTAAATTATTAAAAAAATGTAATAATTCGAATTTCGGGCACGCCGCAATCGCGGCTGTAAGACCTCTCTTTGAGGCTTTGTGGCTGAATAGGCGTCACGACACCCTGACCGCCTGACGCCTGACGCGTCGCACGCGTGCCTCAAAGAGTGTCAAAGCCTAAAGCCTGCCTGGGTCGCGGGACTAAACAGCTACTGTGACCCCGGAACGTAAAGGGCTATTGAAAACAGTCCCGTCCTGCTCTGCCCTGGGCGGGAGGACTCAGTTGATGATTTTAACACGCTTAAAAAAAAAACCTCGAATTTTCGTTGTGATGCCGCGGATTCTACTACTTTTTTGACTTGCTACATACTCATTGTAAATTCGGTTTGCTATTGTCCGCAGGGCAGGCGCTGGTGTAGGCATGGGCGGAGATGGCATGGCGTAGTGGCGAGATGGCTGCGCCGCGGGGGGCGCCGCTGGCCGCGCTACTGCTCGCGCTGTTGGCGGCCACCTCGCGTGCCTCCACGCAAGAGCCCGCGCAGTTCGAGGCCGCGTTTCAAGGTGAGTTTTTAACTAGATATAACCATAAATAAACAATGAATTCGTAGATCAATTTATGTTCCTCGTTTCGTACTTAGCTAAGTATACGTTATGTGTGAAATCGGTGGTGGGGACTATGATATCGACATCAGCGCACGATGTGACAGTGAAATGAAATGACAATATTGCCACCGACTTCCGAAAGAAAAGTAGGTAATTATTTTAAACTTTTTTGTGTTTCCTTTTGAAGTCGGTTCCTTTTTTTAAGTACTTGTAAGGTATTACACAATTTGTAACAAAAAAAACACGCCTTAAAATGTTTATCAAAATATTAAATTGGAAAAAGTTGGCAGATTTTATAGCGCCCAATAATGTTGCTACTATGAGGCGTTGTTATCGCACGTATATAGATAGGTAGGAAAAAAATGATATGAAATCCTTTTCGTTAAACTCACTGTTTGAAACAGATTTCAATTAACTTAACCCATATTGGTTAATTGAAAGGGTCACTCAATCCTAAACCGTAGGTAAGTGTGTCCCAAAAGTTCGCCTATTAATATCCAATAACTCGAGTACATTCATGAACTTTCAAATAGGTACCCGGAAACTCCACCTCGTAGATATTTATTAATATATCCTGTCGCTCTGTCGTCTCACAGAACCGTAAACATTCCAACATGATCGTCTTCCATTCATCAGCAAACAAGTCCAATCTAGGGTTGGTCTCCACGAGCGCGTTGAGCATCATCATCATAGGCGGTATATAGATAGGCGAAATTGCCAATTTCACAATTTAAAACGTACCTACTTAGTAATTTTGTCACTTTTCGTGTTCCGTAAAACTGAATAAAAAAAACGGAACCCTAATAAGATCACTCGTATGTCGGCCTGTCCGCCCTTCACAGTCAACTTCCTCCGAACCTACTTGATCGATTATGTTTGGTAAACATATCAATTCCTGTAGGCCAAAGGCCGTGGTGTATTTTGTTTAATGTTAAAAAAATCAGTTTAGATGTATTCAGGAAAAAAGATGAAAAATTACCATTACCGGGCTCCCCTTATTATCCGAAATTACTGAGTCTACAATTCTGAAAAAAATGCAAATAATATTCTTTTGCCTATAGATTCCAAGAAAATTCTAATTAATAGAAGGCTAATAGAATTAAAAGAATCTTAAAAACTAACATGGTAATCGGGTGGCAAAAAGAAATTTAAAAAAAAAATGCAGACTTCATCGTGAGGCGTATCAAATGAAAAGGCTTGTTATGAGATTTGTAAATACCTAAATGTATGTGATAAATAGCTCTTTAACACAATCATTTAGATAATGGTATGGAACCCCTCGCGAGTCCAACGCGCAATAGGTTTTTTTTTTTAAATTAAGATAGGAATGCGTACGACCAGCATCACGCCTGCGATGGTAAGCAATAATTTGGTCGTGGACATTTAAAGAACCAAGGTTCTCACTGGATGTAATAGAAGCTTATGTTTGGAATATCTTATGGGAATGGGATACGACAAAACACATCAGGGACTTGCCTAATGTCGTCTACCGACACCAGGCCTTTTTCTCATGAATCTAGGCTGACACTACAACATGCCTCCATACTCACTTACACTTTTAGTCTCTTCCACGGTCTCATATTTTCGTCATACAAGCACACCGGAGGCGGGGACTATACGCACCTGACCTTTCCAAAAAATCTCACAAATAAGGTCAATAATGTCTTGCTACGGCGTCCCTTTCCGGCGTTGACATTCACATCGCCCCTGTAATTTTCCCTACGTTCTTGCTACAGACTCGTGTCTGTAGTTTAAGATTTCAGCAAATCGGAATTCACCCTTTTCTGGGTAAAGGCTAATTATAGGTTTTATTCATAAAAGGGTGAGTTCGTCAGAATTCGGGTTCAAATAATAGCGGGCATAAATACTCGTAACATTATAATAATTAAGTAAGTATCAACTATATAGTAGCCAGAGTTAGCAGTGCTTTAAAATAAATTACTAGTAGTACTTTAATAAATTACTATAAATTACTAAATGTAACTAAAAGAAAATGACAAAGTTAACTTACTACATACGTACCTTTTTTTTTATCGTGGTAAAATCATCAAATGAGTCCTCCCACCCAGGGCAGGGCGGGAGGGACTGTCAGACTTGTACTGACTAAAATCAACGGTGTCCTTCACTAGCCCTTTACGTACCGGGGTTACGGTAATGGGAAAGTCCCGCGACCCCGGCAGGCTATGGCCCTCTACAGGCCCCGTCATTATGCTGACACTCCTTGAGGCGCGCGTGGAACACAACGCGCCGTCGACCCGGGCATGGTCCATGGTCGGACAGCGAGTCGCCCATTACCCGCCGCCCGCATGCCCGCGCCTACGGTGGCCGGAGATCGTCTTGCGACGTCCGACGCCGTGGGCGTCCACCACTGCGGCTGGGGTGGAGGGAGGACGCTGTCCTCCTCCTCACGCGGCTCGCCTCCTCTTTCGCGAGCATGACTGCTTCGCAGAAGGAGGCGACCGCTTCCCACTCCGTCTCGCCCCGCAGCATGACCTCGACCAATGCCGGGCGCGAGAGGTCTCCGCCAATCGCCGTCGTGAGGACACGGCGGTGCTCTGCCCAAGCGGGGCAGTCCTGCACCGTATGCTCCACCGTGTCCTCCGGACGATCTTCGCAGTGGTGACACCCAGGCGTTTCTTCCCTCCTTACCAGACACAGGAACCTCCCGAAACTTCCGTGTCCGGTGAGGACCTGCGTCATGCGGTAGGTAAGGACGCCGTGACGCCTATCCAGCCACTCCTCAAGGAGGGGTCTTACCGCCGCGATTGCGGCGTGCCCTAGTGCTTTAAAGTTAAACGCGTTTATTAAAGGCCATGTTTTTTTAATTACCACACTTACCACTCAGTTGCGGCCCAAAATAACTAAACAACAAACCAACTACAGATACCGACTGTTCGGGTTTTACAAGTCATCTTGTACCTACAGTAACAAAGAGCTTGACCTTTCAACGAAGGAATTTTAATTAAAAACGATCAATACTCAAGGAACGCACATTTACTTTAACAAATCACTAGGGGTCGTAGCACTCTGAAATAAAACAAACGTTTCCCCGCAGTACCAATTCATTATTTTTCTCGGCAAAAGAAATCTTGGAATAAAAAGCCGGAAAGATGCAATTTTGCAGACAACTCTTTGACTCCGGAAGCAAACGGCGGTTTTAAAAGAGCTCTCTAAACCGACCCTCTCGCTTCCTACTTTATACATCTTGGGATTAATTGTTCTTTAGAAAAAAGGAAACACTCAAACCGAAGGATATCCTCACGAAATTACAAAGGAGAATGACCCAATTATACCGCAGCTCTTATTAAGTATTTGCTTAATTTCTCAATCAAGATTCCGTTGTTATTGAAACGCTAATGTCTCCACCATTATCCGCGGAACTTATGTTACAAATGAGGTACTAGGGATGTAAATGTGTGTTTTTATGATTTTAACTGTCGACTCGGCTATTGCTAATCTTTGTTCGCGATTCGTTGGAGCTGCCGAGCGGTGGATAATCCACATTTAATTATGTTGGTCCCATTGCTCGCAGTTTAACAAAGTACAAGGACAAACAGCGAACATTTTTAATCAACCGCAAGTAACAGAGTCGCTCCAATTAGCTCCTTTATACCGAGTTGTTTTACAGTGAAAACTACTCAATTGAATTTCTTTTATCGTTCCGAAAAGGAATTGTGTCGAGTCGATGCCGATTTTTATCAAAGTTTGATTCTCTTAGCTACGATTTCTTTTCTTGAGTTGGGAAGTCTGAAAAGTGCTTATTATTATTATTCACTGAAATTCAAATAGAATTTCAGTGGCTGCAAAATTGTTAAAAAGGATTTTATATTTTCTTCACGGCTAAGCAACCCACAATAGTATCATTGATCTACCTGACGTTCTATTCGCTTTTCATGAATACCTCATGTTCCTACCCCACACACTCTCCCCCCCCCCTACTACATTTGCTAAACAATTTAAAGCGAAATATAAACCCGATCAATCATAATGAAAGCAGTTTACCGCGGCACTTGCGAATAACGACTCGTTTTACCGCCAGAGAGGAAATAAAGCGAGCAGCAAGACCCCGTACGACCAATAAAACTAAGATACGGTGGGCGGTCGGTAAACATTTATGAGGAATAGAGCGGCCGGCCCAGTTTCCCATATCTGTTCCAATATTTTTTGGTCAGTAACGAGGCTTCTGGGCCAAAATCCGATGACTTTATCGGTGTCTTGATTGAAGATAATCTAGCTGGAGTGAATTTGTGACAGCTTATAGACAATCATTTAGCAGCCATTGGAGATTTGGGATATTGAGTGGTCTCCTTTTTGGATTGACTTCTGGGAGTGCTTGATTTGAGGTAAAGAATTCCCTTTGTTCTTCTTTCGAGTTGTTGCTTGTTGGTTTTGAGATCAGTTGGGGAATCAGTTAGGAGCGTAACAGCAATATTCTGAAATTTGGTTGAGAGCTGTTACGAATAGTTCATTCAACTAGTGACAACAAGTAAAAATAATAAAAAATAAATAGACCCCCAGCATGAGTTGATGATCTTCAAACGCCAAAAGTTGATCTTAAGAACACGGTCGAACACGGCAGTTTTAAAAAAAAAGAATCCGCATCAAAATCGGAACATTTGTTTAGGAGGTACGATGCCACAGTCATACACATACAGAGACGTCAAACTTATCGCAAAGGAGTATGATATGTTTTACGTGCTTAGTTTCAGCGTCGGGCGTTAAAAATACTGGGTGCGTACAACTTAGTGCATCGAACACAGATTGACAAAGGACTATTTAGGTATTCAATTCATGAATACTAGAAGGAAATTCAATAAAAACTTCCAAACAATTTCAAATTAAACTTCATTCATATATAATAGAGCTCGTTACTCATTTATTTCATCATCCAAATAAATTAGAGAGCCCGCATTGTGTGAAGAGATTGCCCAAATGTTTCGTTCGTTCCCCAAAATACGAAATTCGCGATAAAACATTTTGGATTCGCCCAACAGAACGAACAATGGACGAAATGTATGGAAACTGTGCGACCTCATTTGGCTACATTCCATTGTTGCTAACAATAAAGCTATTATCTTGCCAAATTGAATGAATAATTAAATCTCCGTCGTAATTCGCATATAGACATGCTACACAAACCGGATGGATTAATTGTTTAAATGGATTTTCCACGTTTGACTTTAGATTACCGATATACACCATAAATAGTTCTCGATTGTCAAATAGGTATGTCCCAAAACCTTCGAAAGCGACAAAGTTAGGTCGCGGGACTCACGAATTACCGTGACACCGGTACGTAAAGGGCTATTGAAGGACACCGTGGATTTTAGTCAGTACGAGTCTGACTAGAAAGAGCGGGAGGGATCCCGCTCTGCCCTGGGTGGGAGGACTCATGTGATGATTTTACAAAAAAAAAGCGACAATATTGTAGGAAAAATACGTATACCGAATTACAGCTTTATTCATTGTAGATCTCAACAAGTAGGTAGGTATTTCTACCAGAGGAAAACAGGCATATCTTAATACTTATTAGTTAATCATTGTAACAACTTACTAAGAACGAATTTTACAAAAAACAAAGCTACCTGTAGTAATGTCAACATTATGATGTAATTATTGATACTGACACATATTCCGTTCAGATCCGCACTTAAGTCTTGGTACCAAATCATTAAAAATCCGTTCACACACATCAGAACGCCGAAACCGAAACAAACCACAAAAGGACTGTTAATTAAATTGCAAAGTCACAACCTCCAGCTAAAATAAATAAATGTTCATTAAGTTCTAAATCAAGTACGTTAGGGCCGCGGTACAGGCGTATGTCTGCGTTGATTACACCGCCCTGATATATAGCCGTGTGGAGAACTGAATTATTCACGTAGTGAGGGCTGCTTCTGTTATCAATGTGTATCTATTTTTCCTCGTTCCACTAATTCGGGTAGACGTGCAGACTGTTAGCAGACGTAGGAGGGAATGATCGCGTAAATGTTTAATTTATGTATGAATTAGCAATACCCTTTGTTATGTAACGTAACAATTTATTATGTTTCTCTGTATCGACCAAAATTCATTAAAATCGATCCAGCGGTTTAGGCGTAAAAGCGTAACAAACAAGCCAGCAAGTTATTTTCGCTTTTATAATTATGTGTGAGGTAATGTGGTGACGGACATAGAGCCACCTCCACATATCTACTCCTACCCTATCTCAATATTCTGTTTTGTTTAAAGTTGCAACAAACCTAAAATAACATTTATGGATAGCAATGTAATCAAACTTGGTATTACACATTCCCGTGTGGGAATTTATTTACGCGTTAGCAACAGCTAGTTACTCATAAGGACATAAACAAAGATACTACCTTTCCTAGCATCTCCGAGAAAAATTGCAGTACGATAGATTTCAACTGAATATAAAAATCTAGGTTTACTGTGTGTTGCATTTTTATGCACTCACAGAGAGTAAGAAGTCATAAAAGTGGAGAATTTCTAAAGCCAGATATGTTTATATCTCAGCATAAAAGTTCATAAAATTCTTCTCTAAAAGGTTGTACAACTAAAATATCCATATCGTACCAGTATTTTATTTTGAAACTGTCCACCTGTTACCTTTCAACACGTCACGGCTAAATAAATTTTGGCACACAATGTACTCCATGCTCTGAGGTAAAACATAGGATATTTTTTATCCCAATACAGTCATATCCCATAAAGTCGAAATTATCCTCAGGAAACGTAGGTAACGTTTCCTGAGGATAATCGCTAGCAAAGGCAAGTCCGAAATTATTTATCAGCTGTATAAATTAGAGGGGGACAGGAGATACGATAGATGTAAGCAAAAGTTAGTTTCCCCTTCCAGATGAATAGAGGAAAGTTTCAATGGAAACCAAACAACAATACTGACAATAATTCCGGAGGCATTAAACTCGGTCCAACTGTTCCCTTTGGAAAAAATCTTACAAGTGTCGAAGTTTTCCCTAAGGGATGGCAATGTGAATGAACTTTGACTATAGAACTCTTTATTGCGAAAGAACGAACCGAAGAAGAAAGAACCGACTATACATAAAGACTGGAGAAGTGATCGCCCTGTGGTAATAGGTTTGAAACCACATCCTACCAAGTAAGGTCTTACAATTCGGACAAGCTTTACTCCGTAGGACATATTTTATCCCCACTATAATTATTCTCAAAAGAGTGAAGGAAAAAAATTTAGTTATGTACAGACCGGACGCCAGCACATCAATCTACCCCAATCTTTAAAAATTCTATCTTATGACAAAAGAAAAAATTTCATGTTCGATTCATCTCAGTCTGTACATTAGGTATGTCCTAGAAAGTTTTTTCTTTTTGAAGTGAAAACTTCTTTAGCGGCGTTGAGCACTTTTCTGTAATGGGTATAAAATCTTAAACTCGCGTCAGGACACGTGACCCTGACCGAAAAAGCGTAGGACGGCGCAGGGCGCTTGCGTGAATGTTCGTGTGACGTTGCTAGGTAACATTGTTTATAAAAAATGTACGTCACATTGGAAAATTATTGAAATAAAAAGTCAACCATTTTTGCGAGTTTTACTAAAATCTGTTCACAAGATATTTCCAACAATTACAATTCAAGTTTTCACTTCTGCCGGCACTCCCAGAGTGCAACCCGTCGTTTTTTTGAAGTGAAAACTTCTTTAGCGGCGTTGAGCACTTTTCTGTAATGGGTATAAAATCTTAAACTCGCGTCAGGACACGTGACCCTGACCGAAAAAGCGTAGGACGGCGCAGGGCGCTTGCGTGAATGTTCGTTGCTAGGTTACATTGTTTATAAAAGATGTACGTCACATTGGAAAATTATTGAAATAAAAAGTCAACAATTTTTGCGAATTTTACTAAAATCTGTTCACAAGATATTTCCAACAATTACTATTCAAGTTTTCACTTCTGCCGGCACTCCCAGAGTGCAACCCGTCGTTTTTTTTAATTAAAAGTCATATAACGAAAACAATTGCCTAATTATTTTATTTATTGTGTTTGTGACTGTAATAAAGACAAGGTTTTATGAATTTTAGTTTTTGAAGTGAAAACTTCTTTAGCGGCGTTGAGCACTTTTTCTGTAATGGGTATAAAATCTTAAACTCGCGTCAGGACACTCGCGTCAGGACACGTGACCCTGATCGAAAAAGCGTAGGACGGCGCAGGGCGCTTGCGTGAATGTTCGTGTGACTTTATTACTTTTAAAGAAGTTTGTATGCTGGATACATTCGTTGCTAGGTAACATTGTTTATAAAAGATGTACGTCACATTGGAAAATTATTGAAATAAAAAGTCAACCATTTTTGCGAGTTTTACTAAAATCTGTTCACAAGATATTTCCAACAATAACTATTCAAGTTTTCACTTCTGCCGGCACTCCCAGAGTGCAACCCGTCGTTTTTGAAGTGAAAACTTCTTTAGCGGCGTTGAGCACTTTTCTGTAATGGGTATAAAATCTTAAACTCGCGTCAGGACACGTGACCCTGACCGAAAAAGCGTAGGACGGCGCAGGGCGCTTGCGTGAATGTTCGTGTGACTTTATTACTTTTATAGAAGTTTGTATGCTGGATACATTCGTTGCTAGGTAACATTGTTTATAAAAGATGTACGTCACATTGAAAAATTATTGAAATAAAACCATTTTTGCGAGTTTTACTAAAAATCTGTTCACAAGATATTTCCAACAATTACTATTCAAGTTTTCACTTCTGCCGGCACTCCCAGAGTGCAACCCGTCGTTTTTGAAGTGAAAACTTCTTTAGCGGCGTTGAGCACTATTCTGTAATGGGTATAAAATCTTAAACTCGCGTCAGGACACGTGACCCTGACCGAAAAAGCGTAGGACGGCGCAGGGCGCTTGCGTGAATGTTCGTGTGACTTTATTATACATTCGTTGCTAGGTAACATTGTTTATAAAAGATGTACGTCACATTGGAAAATTATTGAAATAAAAAGTCAACCATTTTTGCGAGTTTTACTAAAATCTGTTCACAAGATATTTCCAACAATTACTAAGTATTCAAGTTTTCACTTCTGCCGGCACTCCCAGAGTGCAACCCGTCGTTTTTTTTTTTTTTAATTTTGGTTCAGGAAAATGGAAAACTTTTAATGGATTTGACAGATTAAAAAAAGTGAAATGAATCTTGAAAAATTTGCTTCGTTTTTTCATTACTACAACTGTGAGAAGCCGAGACGGACAGTTTATCTATATATATAAAAATGTTATGTTGGTTTGTGTATGCTTTAAAAACTCAAAAAGTTCTGCACCGATTGAGCTGAAATTTTAGCATGATATATAATACGCATCAAGGATGGTTTTTATCTATTTTTTTTAAAAGTTTTTTTGTGCCACCGCGAAGCGAGGCAGGGTGCAGCTAGTTATAAATATAAACAAATAACGTAAAGTTGTCTTATGTTTTTATCATCAACACTCAAAAAGTACCCTCCAGTAGTGAAACCTCAAAATCAGTATCGCAATGTTTTCCTAAATTAAATAAAAAGCAGAACAAACGGTACATTTTTACGACAGAACAGATCCATAAACATCACTCGCTGACGGGGACTAATTGCCAGCGATATAATACTCCAGAAAGGGCCTGAATAAGCAAACGAGACAGGGTCACAGGGTCACACTAAATACGAATTTTACTCAACAAAGACCTGAAAAAACGGTCGGAATATCTTTTTAAAAGGTCGGGGTTTTTCGGGTAGGTCTCCATCTATTAGTTTCCTATTTCAAAAGGGTTAATAAAGTGTCTGTAGCATGAATACTAAATTGGACTAAAAAAACATATTATGGTAGGTATATTAGTTGGGTGTCTAGAAGAGCGGACTCATGATGTCGCTCCGGATTTAGCCAGAAATTATCCCATGGATTAAAAAAACGACGGGTTGCACTCTGGGAGTGCCGGCAGAAGTGAAAACTTAAATAGTAATAAACACACACGAACATTCGCGCAAGCGCCCTGCGCCGTCTTACGAATTTTCGATCAGATCACATGTCCTGACGCGAGTTTAACATTTTCTACCCATTCCAAAAAAAGTGCACAACGCCGCTTTTTTTTTATCGTGGTAAAATCATCAAATGAATCCTCCCACCCAGGGTAGGGCGGGAGGGACTGTCAGACTTGTACTGACTAAAATCCACGGTGTCCTTCAATAGCCCTTTACGTACCGGGGTCACGGTAATCCGTTGGTCCCGCGACCCCGGCAGGCTTTGGCCCTCTACAGGCCCCGTCACTATGCTGGCACTCTTTGAGGCGCGCGTGGAACATAACGCGCCGTCGAAACGGGCATGGTCCATGGTCGGACAGCGAGTCGCCCAAAGAGAGTAGTTTCAAAGGTGATCCTTTAAAGTTAACCTCTTTATAATACCGGTAAAGACGTCTCAACGCAACACACCCGAGACTGCGAGACTATGTTACGAATATAAATTAAACATAATAATTTACTGCGAAACCCGAGTGTCTTAAACTAAATTAAAGACTTTAGGTCCCTAGAGACAAACAAATAAACATATCTACCACATAGAAAGCAAACAATCTATATATATAAAAGGAGAACTGACTGACTGACATATCAACGTACAGCCGAAACTACTGGGGCTAGGAATGTGAAATTTTGCATACGGCTTCCTATTATAATGTAGGGGAGCACTAAGAAGGGGTTTTTGGAAATTTAACCTTTAAGGGGGTGAAAAGGGGGAATTAGGAAAGTACGTAACCCACGCGGACGAAGTCGCGGGAAAAGTGCTAGTATCGAATATAATAAACCAAAGCGTACTTCAAGAGACGAGGGACCGCACGTACCAAACACATAAATACACAAGCGCAAATGAAACTCACTATGCTACGAGTGCTACGACGCTACGCCGTAGCATTAGTTTGCGAGTTTTACGTAGCTGCTACGAACACTGGAGCTACGAAAGCTCGGTACACTTCCACGCAAGATTAGAATTTTTGTAACAAGGTTTTAAGCCAAGCAATTTTTTCTCGTCACCACTACCTACCGACACAGTTATAAAGTGAAAATTCGCTTGGAAGAAAAATTGTTACAGCCCTAATGGTTTAAAGCACGAAGGTTTTATATTGTTCCCCTTATTAATACAGTATTTTACGTCGTTTTTATAAAACTCGATTCTATTTTTGTGCCTTAAAAGGATCAAAGATGTTAAACTGTGTTGATATAATTAAATGCTTGGTAAGAGACAAAATATTCTCTAACGTTTTTGTAAATGAATTAAATTTCTGTAAAGACAAGGAAAAAATGCTGAAAGTGACTTGGTTTTATTCCTAATTAGATACGCTTTGCCTTAAAATAACTAGAGGCTCATCGTATTTAAATATACCCTACCTCGTGATCCCCGAAAGTGTAAATATTAACATCTTTGCTGTTAATTTTTGAAGTGAAAACTTCTTTAGCGGCGTTGAGCACTTTTCTGTAATGGGTATAAAATCTTAAACTCGCGTCAGGACACGTGACCCTGACCGAAAAAGCGTA
Source organism: Agrotis puta (assembly GCA_943136025.2). Lineage (NCBI taxonomy): Eukaryota > Metazoa > Arthropoda > Insecta > Lepidoptera > Noctuidae > Agrotis > Agrotis puta. Next base: position 3,805,187 of record OW964189.2, on the reverse strand, counting down.
GGACGGCGCAGGGCGCTTGCGTGAATGTTCGTGTGACTTTATTACTTTTAAAGAAGTTTGTATGCTGTATACATTCGTTGCTAGGTAACATTGTTTATAAAAGATATACGTCACATTGGAAAATTATTGAAATAAAAAGTCAACCATTTTTGCGAGTTTTACTAAAATCTGTTCACAAGATATTTCCAACAATTACTATTCAAGTTTTCACTTCTGCCGGCACTCCCAGAGTGCAACCCGTCGTTTTTTGAAGTGAAAACTTCTTTAGCGGCGTTGAGCACTTTTCTGTAATGGGTATAAAATCTTAAACTCGCGTCAGGACACGTGACCCTGACCGAAAAAGCGTAGGACGGCGCAGGGCGCTTGCGTGAATGTTCGAGTGACTTTATTGTATGCTGGATACATTCGTTGCTAGGTAACATTGTTTATAAAAGATGTACGTCACATTGGAAAATTATTGAAATAAAAAGTCAACCATTTTTGCGAGTTTTACTAAAATCTGTTCACAAGATATTTCCAACAATTACTATTCAAGTTTTCACTTCTGCCGGCACTCCCAGAGTGCAACCCGTCGTTTTTTTGAAGTGAAAACTTCTTTAGCGGCGTTGAGCACTTTTCTGTAATGGGTATAAAATCTTAAACTCGCGTCAGGACACGTGACCCTGACCGAAAAAGCGTAGGACGGCGCAGGGCGCTTGCGTGAATGTTCGTTGCTAGGTAACATTGTTTATAAAAGATGTGCGTCACATTGGAAAATTATTGAAATACAAAGTCAAACATTTTTGCGAGTTTTACTAAAATCTGTTCACAAGATATTTCCAACAATTACTATTCAAGTTTTCACTTCTGCCGGCACTCCCAGAGTGCAACCCGTCGTTTTTTTTTTTTTTTTTTCTACTGTTGTTTTGAAAAGGATTAAAAATATTAGCCTACCGGTATCAATCTATCTATACTTATAATAAATCTGTAGCGAGGCCAATTCTGTACATGAAATATATTTTTGAAGTGAAAACTTCTTTAGCGGCGTTGAGCACTTTTTTTGTAATGGGTATAAAATCTTAAACTCGCGTCAGGACACGTGACCCTGACCGAAAAAGCGTAGGACGGCGCAGGGCGCTTGCGTGAATGTTCGTGTGACATTCGTTGCTAGGTAACATTGTTTATAAAAGATGTACGTCACATTGGAAAATTATTGAAATACAAAGTCAACCATTTTTGCGAGTTTTACTAAAATCTGTTCACAAGATATTTCCAACAATTACTATTCAAGTTTTCACTTCTGCCGGCACTCCCAGAGTGCAACCCGTCGTTTTTTTATTTAAAAATAACTATCAAGGGGTGATTAGGGATCGCTACTGATGCCAAAAATGCAATCAGTAATTTTTTCCTGTCTGTCTGTCGGAAATGTTCTCCTTAAAATTATATAAAAATATTCCTTGACAGCATATGTCTATCTTTTATGGTTGACTCACAATAACACGTGAAACTCCACGCGGGCGAAGCCGCTGGCAAAAGCTAGTAACAGAATAAAAGCTATCGACAGTAAAGGCGTCAGAGCTACGAACCCACGATACAGGAAGAAATTCCTAGTGTGGGGCAAAAAGCACGCGAAGTCAAGAATTAATTGCTTTCTGAGTCAGGTCCCTGATCCAACAACAGCCTTATGAGAGCCCCCTCAGGTGTTGTTCGAGGCTCTTGGCAATTAAGCCATTGGCTAACACGATTATCGGCACAATGGTCGCTGAATCCACACCCCACATGTCTACAACCTCATGAGCCAAGTCAAGAAACTTGATTTGTTTATCTTTCTAATCATTCACGAGGTTCTTTTATTTTTTCAGTAGTATATATTCTTTTATAGATGGCAAGTCGATTTTTACTAACGTAATTCGAGATAAGAACTGTTACTAAGCAACGCCTCGTGTAGAGTGATTGAAACTCCTTTCTATGATTTAATTCGCATCACATATTTCTCATAAACCCACATGACACATCGTGATACACAAACGAACAACAAATCGTTTGAAGTTTGAACCTGCATGAGGTACCATAGCGGTAGCACAGAATAGATACATGCAGAATGTTGACTTCTAACAACAAGTGAAAATATGTTCATACGAATAAGTAGGTGTAAAGCCTTTGTCAAACAGACAGGCGTGGCGAATACGAAGCGAGGCGTTTTTATTTGTAATGTATGGAATTGTTTGAATCCAGTCACATAGAAAAGCGAAAGCGATCCGATAGCGTGACCGAACCGATGCGAAGACGCGGCGAAGGTGTATTTGCTCTGTTTAACGTCGTTCATAAAAAAGTCAGCTAATACAACTGTCACGCCTCGGTTCGCTGCTTCCAGGTTGACGTCTCGTATCGGTTCGTTACCGCTTCGGACTTGGTCCGGTTCGGTATCGCCAGTCAGTTTGACAAAGGCTTAAATGATGATCACAAACAAATGACAGTCGCAAGAGCGGTGGCGCTTTTGTATACTCTGACGGGATACGGGTGTTGATTTTTCGAAAAAAGGACAAAAGAAAGAAGTTGTAGAGAGCATTCCAAGTAACATCCTGACTCGATTTGTGACAAAACGCTACAGTACTCACTCATGTAAGGAGAACCAAAACAACCTTATGTATGACCATGACCGCACTCGAGACCGACTGTGGACATTGGATTTTGACACATAATGTGCGGAAATAGGTCCGGTCTTCACAGTCCAATCCCGTGCTCTCAGTCCAGCCCACTAGTCTGATATCTTCTTGGTCACGCCAAAGAAACCTATGATGCGTAAAGGTTGATACGTAGGTACCGCTTAACGCTTGTCACTTCGCAATTTGTGGTGCAAGACGCTTCACAAATGGCATCACCTCAAGTCCTGAACAGGCTGGAGTCATTTTAAAAAGGAGCAAGTTTAGTAGGATGGATCGATGTATAGATTAATGGATGTTTGTGGGTATGTGCGTTTCATTTTTTCAGCAAATTTTAGTGATCACTTTTTTGAAGTGAAAACTTCTTTAGCGGCGTTGTGCACTTTTTTTGGAATGGGTAAAAAATTTTAAACTCGTGTCAGGACACGTGACCTGATCGAAAATTCGTAAGACGGCGCAGGGCGCTTGCGCGAATGTTCGTGTGTGTTTATTACTATTCAAGTTTTCACTTCTGCCGGCACTCCCAGAGTACAACCCGTCGTTTTTTTTTCCTTCTGCACTATCCTGTACTGCCAATATCAATATTATTTAACGCAGCCAAGCGGCAGTCGATCAAAGAGGCTTAATATTACAGCGATCCGTCACGTCCGCCACACGCCGGGGCAAATTAACGCGTTATTTCCTTTCTAAATAAATATAAGTGACGGCGGAACGTGTGAGATTATGCCCTGATAGATTACTTTAATTAATTTCGTATCTTAACCTATCCGTTTAGATTTTAGTAGGTTGATAACGTGGTTTGTATTGAATTTGATAGTTCGTAACTAGGTGGGGCGGCGAGTTCCGCAAGGTGGCTGGTAGCCCCTGAGAGTGAATGAGAATTGCTGAGAATATAATTGTGTGGCATTTGATTGGGGTGGTCTATCTCCGATAAAGGCCTGCTATTGGCTGACGAGGATGATTCACTTGTTCGTGAGTTTGGTCATCGATGGTACGATACATCCTTTTTCTTCGGACACGTCGCGTTGGATCAAACTAAGCGATAATAGGAGTACGAGATTTGAGAGTGCATCTGTGTTTACATATATACTCGTACATATTTTCCACGTCGCGGGCCTATTATCGTTGAAATTGATCTCAATGACCATTATAACATCTCCTAGCCTTTTCCCCAAATATACTGGGGACAGCTTCCAGTATAACCAGATGCTCCTATCTGACCTTCAAAACCTAGTTAGGACTAAGTAATACGAGAAAAAAACACTTTGAATACATGCCAACCGAAATTTAAACCCAAAATCCTCTATTTTCATTTTGGCACCTACACGACCATTTAAAAACATTACTCCAGTATAAAATTTACACAATTAAGTACCTACCTGCCTCCACATTGAGTCCGTGACACATACGGTAATGAAATCAACGCGTTCGATGAATCGATTAACACGAACGACGATGTTAAGCACCGACCTGTTCAGCGCTTTATGGTGAGCACCTTTCGTGTTCAGGGCTTTTTGTCAAGCGCTTTACTTCATCCGCGGGTCACGAACTAATTATTGATGTTTGCTGTGATTTGCTAAATAAAGGCAATGTGCCTTTTAATCTACACTAATATTACAAAGAGGAAAGATTTGTATTTTTGTGTGTGTGTATGTTTGTAATGAATAAACTCCAAAACTGCTGAACCGATTTCAAAAATTCTTTTACCAGTTAAAAGCTACTTTGATCCTGATTGACATAGGCAATAAGGATAGGCATTGGTGAGCGGGCCATGCCGCTGGCAAATGCTAGTTCTTAATTAAAAAAATGGGAGTGGATACCTACTGGTAACAATAATAACAATAACCTACCGGTAGCGATAATACCCGGGCATGGCATTTAGTAAAGCATTAGAATGAACACGACGAGTGACGATGACTTGACTTACACAAGTGATGTAGTAGTAGTATTAGTAGAGTAGTAGTATTGATTCTGTGGTGCAACTAAGTTCGCGGGGTCAGTTAGTATATATAAAAATCAATGATACTTTTCGTTGTAATTTATAACTCACTAGCACTTTGCCCGCGACTTCGTCCGCGTGGGTTTCGTACTTTCCTAATTCCCCCTTTTCACCTTAAATTTCCAAAAACCCCTTCTTAGTGCTCCCCTACATTATAATAGGAAGCCGTGTGCAAAATTTCACATTCCTAGCCCCAGTGATTTCGGCTGTACGTCGATATGTCAGTCAGTCAGTTCTCCTTTTATATATACAGAAGAACGGACTCATCTATCCAAACCAAATGTTTAGGCTTTGTTCGGACTATTTAGAAGATGGTTTATGTGAAGTTTGCATAAAATTGGTCGAGCGGTTCTTCATTTATCACATTTTTTGTAACAAATGAATTCAATAAATGGCGGTTCACTTTATTAATGGAGATTTTGCTGTCAAATTGAAACTTTTTCAGATGGGGATCGTGCTGTCAAACTGTAACTTTTTTCAGTGTCCACAGTACAAGCATGTTGTTGTCATTCACTTTATACGTAGCGAAACACTTTCCGAGCCGCTAGTCCATGATAAGGATTTCTTTCAAATGTAATGCCTAAGTCAATGAAAACCGTAAACACCCTAGTACTATATCTATTAGACATACCTCTGCCCTACCCTACCTTCTATTGCAAGATATATTGTATTTCTCGTTTCATCAATAGCCTTAGCCTATGTCAACGATTTTAATGTGTCAGGCTTCCAGCAGCGTCCAAAGTCATAAAATACCATTCTTTACTCTGTTGTGTTGTCTGTTGTCTGTTGATTGCTTGCGACCGCTGCTCGCTACCCTAATCAAGTTATCATCAAAGTGATCGGTCCACACGTGTTCCTAGTGACATGGGGCTCAAACACAATAATATAACTATCAAAATGGACGGTCAAGATATCTTTTTTTTTATCGTGGTAAAATCATCAAATGAGTCCTCCCACCCAAGGCAGGGCGGGAGGGACTGTCAGACTCGTACTGACTGAAATCCACGGTGTCCTTCACTAGCCCTTTACTTACCGGGGTCACGGTAATTCGTAAGTCCCGCGACCCCGGCAGGCTTTGGCCCTCTACAGGCCCCGTCACAGGTCAAGATATCTTGGAGTAATTATGAGTGTTTCGTCCTCGTTGGGACAATATTGGTCCCGGATTTACATGAACCCGGGTTCGAATTCTGAAAGCCTTCTCAATGGAGGCCAATAGTGGAAATGGGCAGAAATCATACAAAAATTGCTTAAACATTAACGGCTAACCTCAAGTAACACATTTTTGATTAACTGGAGGAGTATATATAAATATGAGTCGTGAGATTCTATTTGTTGGCCCTTCTTACAAATGTATAATAATGAAGGTTCTGTGTGATTTTTGGAATGGTATATTGCACGACCGTGAATCGTACATTGTAGGATACGCAACACGACTCAAGAAACTTGGCAACGAACGAAAAACATATGGCGTGTCGAAAAGTGTAATAAAACGAGGGCGGTGTGCTACGGCGCGTGTCAAAAGCTTTCAGCTGCGCCTTTCTCTATAATGAGCAAAATGAGTAAGTGTTAACTAATTACATACCATTCCGCTACCCCTTTTTACTCGTTACTCGATTACAGTGAAGACAAAGGCACGCCGCGCCGTCAATTTATTCGGCAGCATTTGATTCCTGTTCACTGAAGTGCTGAACGTTAAAGGGTCATAAAATCGTGTATTTTTATTGTTTGCACAAAAATTCTCAGACATTTTCCATTCCTTCCTTATATTTTTGTTGTAATTAATTGAAACTATGAGTTTGGCAACAGTATGACGTATTTTAAGTTTTGTTTCCGCGGAAGATAGTGAACGGAGAAGGTTGTGCTTAATTTATTAGGAATATAGATCGGTTTTCAAAGTTAAGTCACGTTCGTCTCTGTGGCCGTCTCTATGGATGACCATAAATTATATACAGAGTTTCCACAGCATGATAAGCTTCTGGTTTCGACTGGAACTCACAACCTAATGCATGAGAGGCGATGTGTTAACCTCTTGGCCACCACGAAACATATAAACAGGCTTCTTGTAATGTCATAAACGACGAAATATTGGAAACATCCGGTAGCAAAATTACGAAAGACAGCCACTTAAATAAAAGATAGGCTAAACCACCTAAATTTGATCAACAAGAAATGACGGCTAACAAAAGAGTCCCACGTCAAATTACTGATCAAAAGCTATTTCTTTTCTCGTTCGTAACACGAGGGAGGTTCGAGCGCGCCGGGCCCGGGATATAATCCCGCTCATTTGACATTTATTTTGTAATGGTCGACTCATTTTTCTCGCTGCCAGTGGATCATTTATAATGGCAATTTGGGATGTCTCTCGCTCCTTTTTTTCCTGAGTTTACTTACCTGTAGAACCTCAGTTTATTTAAGTTTAAACCAAAGTTTGAATAGTGTAATATTCTACTAAAATATTAAAAAAGAGTCGCTCTTTCTTTGTATAATTCCGAGAAACGGATTGAGTTTGAAATCTAAATTGAGTTGATTGAGCAAAAGTTGTCTAATTTGGCCTGAATCAATCCTATTTACTTAATCTTGATCGTCAAATGTACGAAACCCTCGAAAGTTGACAGAGGACAATGTTATTAAAATGGGAGATATTTCCTCCGTGTAATAATCGTCCTTTGAGTAATCTTGCCTTAATCTGAGATGTCAAAGAACGTGATAAGATTTGTAATTAACTTTATAATTCTTAGCTAATGGAATGAATAACGTTAACCGTCCCTCCGGAGATATTCTTTAAATTCTGAGGATTTTTCTTTGTGTTATTTGAATAAAGGTGAGATGATATTATTCAGACTGTTAGTAGTTAATATGAAAATATCTTTTTTGGATTTAGTGAACCAGTTGTCAAGTAGTATTAATGTCCCTTAGCAACATTATCCTTATGTCGTACCTAAAGTAATGAAAATATTACGTCGCAGGTAATAATTTCTATGTTTTCCTTTGTTAACAATCCAATGTGATATTTTGTAGAAACTTTATAGATCTTGAAGGATTTTTCGTTGAATATTTCTCTTATTCGTGACAATCAACTTCATGACACAATCCCACCGCTCTATTCTTAAGCCACTGCAACTCCTGATAGCACCTCCTCTACTAGAAAAGCGCCGAGACAACGAAGTATTACGTGGCCTGGAGAACGAATTTAGTATGTGAATGAAACTGTCTTATATCCTGCAACGAAATTAATTAGAATATAATAGTAGAGGATTATGAAAAATACGTAGTTTTCATTAGTGTCAACTGAAAAATACAGACCTAATAAATGATGACAACATAAGAGGGACATCTACGCACAAACCCATATCATGTATTCAATACGTAATTCCGAACTCTTAAAGGAGTTCCATTCAAAAGTACAGTACCTGCATGATTTAAACGTATAGAACAGCTGATTTTTCTGTAGCTGAATGCTGTATTGATAACGTGGTACCGGTTTGTACGTCATTATTCTCTCCTAACTTTATTTTTTTTTTCTTTTGTGACGAACCAGCAATAAACTCGTTTAGATAGAATAATTACAAGTGTAGTCGTGGTTGCAGGGCGCTGCGGCGAGGGCAGTCCTTGCGAGCAGCTGTGCCGAGAGCTGCACGACGGCACGTACGAGTGCGGCTGCGGGCCCGGCTATGTGCTGCACGTCGACGGCTACGGCTGTTCAGGTGAGATACATCTTCTTCCGCTTTATAACTCCCTTGTATCTCGTCACGTCAGTAGGAGCCTTATATGTATGCCACTCGGTACTTATTCAAAACTAACCTACGGTTCTGACATCCTAGTACTTTTAGCATACGTGGTAAGTATTTGCTACTCCGCGCAATTTTCGTAAAAAGGGATTTATTTGCTTGACGTATTAATATACAAGATAATAGAAACGTTAACTGTCTGCAATGTCAGCTAAGTAGGTTGGGATCCTAGAAAACGCGCCAACTCCTTGATGGTAACAAAGCTCCACAAAGCCTTCCAATCGATAGACTTTACGCGAGAGATGAATTTATGATGAGGAAATATCCGTTCCGTAGAATATTATAGAAGCGATCAAATATCAACATGAGCATTCCCTAGGTACAGTTTATGAGACCATAATTTCGAGTCAGCCACCCTGGATCTTACTGATACTAAATGACATAATCAGGTAAGGTATGTTACCTTTTGAATGGACTAGTGGTGAAATATTATGGTTCTCATAAGGGTTTGCTTCACATTAGCCCCACAGGTGCTCCCGAAATCAATAAGGGAGGTCCTCTTTCATGAAATCATCGTCATCATCAGCTTATAGCATGCCATTTTTGACCTCTCCAATTACAGTAAACTTAATTATGTTTTCGGCAACTCGCATCACCTTATGCTTACCAATTTGCGGTTTCCACTTAAGACCATGGGAAGATCACCGTTTCTACAGAAAATGTAGGAACGACTGTAAAGTGCAAAGGTCAAAAATATAGATAATACGTGGATGACTAAAAATAATCGCGATAACGTGTCTTTCTACATGCACATCCTACGTATTGAAGATCAACTAGAATTTCAAATAAAGCTGCAAAATTATTATCAAAATATCAATAGCAGCCATGGAATACAAATATCAATTATATTGTCACTCGATACAGTGTCTCCGATTCTCATTTGTTTTGAACAAAACAAACAAACGAACATTGTATACCTGACCCAGTAACAATCGGCGAGATTACATCAAACAAATTCGAGAATCGAGAACGTCGATATCATAAAGAGTAGAGCTCGATTTGTAACGTAAATCGATTTCACTCGCGCGTCTCAATTGTCTGGGAGAGAATGATAGAATCGCTGCGTTTTGAGTACCGACTTGTGCTGCGAAGTGAATAAAGTATCTATGTATGTGTGCGTATTCTTGAGCACTGAGCACGGTTGAACACACTTAGCTGTGTGCCATTATGCAGTCTCCTCTTTGAATGGACACACTTAAAGTGCTTAGAAAATCCGATTCTCTTTCAAGCACTGTTTAGCTCAAAATCTTATACAGTTCAGTTTGAATTTATTTGAATTGTTTACTGATAGTATTGCATTGTGGCCTTCAATTAATAGAACTATATAAAAGCTGGCTAGTTTCCCGTCCACACATAACTTCAATTATTTTTGAAGTGAAAACTTCTTTAGCGGCGTTGTGCACTTTTTTTGGAATGGGTAAAAAAATTTAAACTCGCATCAGGACACGTGACCCGATCGAAAATTCGTAAGACGGCGCAGGGCGCTTGCGCGAATTTTCGTGTGTGTTTATTACTATTCAAGTTTCCACCTCAGCCGGCACTCCCAGAGTGCAACCCGTCGTTTTTTTTTATCAATATTGGCAAAAAGTACTATAATATTAGTTAGCTTTTAGCAGTCAATCGCTTAACCACTGTGCCAACCGTGCTGTATATGTAGTATTTGCTAAACAGTTGTCCCATATATTTCTTTGGTTTCATTGACGATCTTAATTGAGCTCATAACTAGGCTACGAGCTTGGCGCCTTCAGAATCGTCATCAGATGCGATCAGTTTAAAAACTTTAATACACACCCACCTCATATGTTTGGGATTGTTGATATTTTTTCTATGATTTTGATGTTAGTCTCGTAGAAATATGTTCAGTATATAAATCTGGCTGGATTTTCCATTTGACCCAGAGCGCGAAAATTCTTTAGATAAATACCACCAGTACAAAACCCTTTCTGTTCCATGATGAACGTATAGCGAATATAGCATTGGTTAATACCAGTCTGACAGCTGGCTGGGGTAGTTAATTATGTACATTGATAGCTTATTGCTGACCAACGGAGCGTTTGAGCATTAAGCGTCATCATTGGCCGACAGATGCTTTGTGCAGGCTTCTCTAATATACAAAGGAGCCTTTACGATGATTAGGATTATGCTTTGAAATGATGATTAGCAAGGTATGTGCCCATTTGGCAATAATACGTGAAAAAACATATAATGAACTCAAACGTTGTTATTTAAGATAGTATTTGAATATCAGTTAATTGGTCTATTCATTGATAAATTATATTAACATTAAATTACGGGGCGTTTATGTGGGTTTGGCCGGAAACTCAACAGAGGCATTTCACTATTACTGGAAAGCTGTGGGGGAGACCTTTGCTTGGAACAATAAAAGGTTATGCGTAATTATATATAGCAAGAAAAACATTCGTGTTTTACTAGTCTTTTTAAGGCTATTGTCACCAAGATCAAATTTAGACTCAGAGGGTCACAAAGAATTTCGTAAGAATTTTTAATACGGTCTTATAGTGAAGGTTATTGTCAAACCCATTTCTTCTAAGTACATTTATTTAACACAATTTTTTTTTTCCACAGAAATAAACTCAACAAGAGCGACGGACATCTCCGACGCAGAAGAAGACGTACTCTATCAAAAAGACGTGTCCTTCTCAGCAGAACTAGAAATAGCACCGTCCAATAGAATTAGTAAACCTACTGTAAGCTTAACACATATCGACGAAGCCAGAAAGCAAAGACTTACTACCACACTGCCAATAGTTTATAATGCGAGAAGCACACCAAATTATATTAATACAGGAGAGAAGTCCAAACAAGTGGACGGCTTGAAGAGTCTCATAGAAGACGGAGTAAGTGAAACTGATATAAACATCATTGCCGATGAGACGAAAGAGAATTTGCTTGAAACGACCGACACGAAGGTGACGACGCAAGGACCTAGTTTAGAACAAAAAGTAAGTCTGAGAAAGGTCAAGTCTGAATGTCGGAGGAGTTATCGACTTTAAAGCACAGACGAATAGTTGTTTTAATCTTTGAAGAGAATCTCGACCTTGTTGGTTCTAGATTCTATTTCACTGAGAAGATATTATTGTTTTATTTAAGTTCTGTCAGTCGATGCTTAGGCGTCAGTTTTTGATTAAAATATTGTTTGCCTCATCTCTTTATACTTGATGAACTTAAATAGAACAGAAATCAGAGATTTTCATCCTACGATAAAATAAGACAAGTTATCGAAGTGAATTTATTTACCCAGCTTCTTATTTTGATCCGCCTGAGGGACTCGACAACATGACATTCTACTAGCGATAAGAATAATAGAAAAATCAAAATATATGTGCCTGACATAAGCTAGAATTTTTTTGCAGAAGTAGAAAAACGTTGAAAGCCAACACAACATAATTATAGTCTTTAATGATCGTTCTTCTAGACTATCTTCTGTAACCACTGGTCTCTCCACTAGGTGCCAGGAGCGACGGCATCGCCCCCGTGGACGGCAGCAGTCGAAGCTTGCGACTGTGACAGCTGTAGCAGCGAACGGTGTCCATGTGCTGGCAGTCCTAATACTTGCAAACCAGGTAAAGTTATAAACAGACCAAAGTTATTATGCTTCAATGTTACTTGGCATTAATATGGTTTCAAATAACTTGAAGATATTTTATTTTCTTTGTTTGCAGAATATTCTGTGACCCTGTTTATGCTATGTTATCTCTACTTGTTGATATGATATATTACTATTTGTCAATTTTAAAACAGTTATCAGAGTAACTAAACGCGACTTAGTACATTTAAACGACGTTCAAGAGCTGTCAGTTAGTGTCAATATTCCGTAGCAATCTTATTACGATTTTGAGAACGACAAGTCTTGAATTTGTTTTAAATGAACGCAGCTATTCGCGTCCAATTTCATTATAGAATTTCGCCCTAAATTGACCAAACCCTATATTAAGATTTTTCTAAGCTTCGGTCGGAATTTAACACCCGCGTATTTTGTATTGGGGAGAGGTATGCTTAGGGTAACGATCTAAAAATTCCCAATTCAAATATTTAAATGCCTCTCTGGTATTTGGCGTCGAAATATTTTTGCATAGGCAAATGACTGCAAAAGTTTAGCCCGAGGGTGGTTAAGAGTAAAATCTTTATTTCCAATTTTAAGAAACCGTCCCTCTTAAATTTTCTTAACTACACCAAGTCTTATTCCCCCGATATCCTTCAAATTCAAAGTAAAACTCAATGGCAGCAATTAGCGAGGCCACAAAAGATAATGCTTACCAAAGAGTTTGGATATCGGCCATTGGAGGCCGCCATTTTGAAATATTGCCTTTTGAAGTGCTTGCAAACTGTTTATGGGATGGCGGAGTTTAATCGACTTGTTTTGGTATTGACTTGTTGTTTGCATTCCTATTATTTGAAGAGCAGAGGAGTATTGTTGAAGATTAATTTGTTTTCATTTCTGCTAGGTCTAAAGCGTTCCCACTTTTTCGCTGCTACTTCGCAGCGCACTTATAGGTTTTTTTAGCTAGTCCATACCAGGTGACAATGATACCTAATCGGAACACTTGAATCTGTTTATGATTGCAAGAGATGTCAATGAGACTATTTTCTTCTTTCTGGTGAATCTTGGGTATCAAAAGAATCTTGAATCAAATTCTATCCGGACAATGGTCAACACTAGCATCTGTCAGCTCCCCTCTGTACACTCTACAGGGCGCCGCTAAAATACAGTTTGGATACCCCTTTTTTTTAGCGTGGTAAAATCATTAAATGAGTCCTCCCACCCAGGGCAGGGCGGGAGGGACTGTCAGACTTGTACTGACTAAAATCCACGGTGATCCTTCAAAAGCTCTTTACAGTAGGCAGTTATGATGCCCCTGGATTTGGGTGACACAATCTAGCATTCTGTGCTTCAAACTAAGCACCAACATTGCGTAAAAAATTTGCTGGGAAGCGACTTTTTTTGTGAAAAGCTCCTTTTACTGACTTTACTGTTGGATGTATGAAATAATTCGGGAGTCATAGACACTGTCACTGTGTGCACTCACAAAATACTGGAACGACATGGGGTGGTCTTTGCCATTAGTTGGGCAGAAACGGCTGATTAAAAAGATGAATGTTGACCTTCAACATCTCCGAGTTTACAAGGTTCCTAGTTATGATTCAGAACAAGAAACATGTTACTTGTTAATAACGGAAAGAACATGAGCCTTTCGGCTACATCATAGACCTTTTTACACCCTTTTTGTTCTGAAAATTCAATTAAAAATCTATAACACAGCTCAGAAGTGCCGTGAACCAGAAATGGGTGTTAATTGATACCCTTTTACTGTTCTCGAACATAATGATGTAGAAAGATAAAACAGTTACATATTGAAATAGGTTTAATGTCTTTAGTCTCACGCTCGTAAAATACTGTCACTTTGACATTTAGGAAACATAAACGTAAAATAACGTCTGTTATTCTCACAGGCTAGCCAGAGGTGTATACTATTATTAATGACTTAGACTGCAGGTTTTAAAAAATACCTGACTTAAATCCAAAACTATTATGTATTTCTGGATACTGAATTATATTTCATTTTTAGGTGTTTTTAGACAATAATATAAAAGTATACAACGTTGGAAGACCTATTTATTCTACAAGACATCGATGTAATATGAACATTTATTGAAAACAGCTTTCTAATATTTTTTGTAATATATAAGAAATCTTTTTTTTTTAATCCATACCTACCTAAACACTAGCCGTCACAAATAGGTATTCGTAAATTCCAAAGAAAAAACAAAAGAAATATAACGCTAAAACATTTTACCTGAAAATATTGACCAACCTTTTCGATACACGTCATTTAGCTCTAATGGATGGCGCAAAAATATCAAAAATATTTCTCGGATACATTTTGAGGTAACATTTTCGAATTTCTAGCGCCAATAAGAATCCGAGGTCTGGTTACTGTCAATTACAAGGTAAAGAGAAATTGATTTACCAGACAAACGATTCATCACAAAATGTAGGAACAGAAGTGTGATGAGACGATTCCACCAAAATACCAGTACCACACAAATCAATATTTTCACTCCTCCGGTAGGGTGAGCAAGTTGGAGTTCGCGAATAGCCTACCTGTGTGTACCCGAACGCGCAAGCCCATTGCTCACATGTGTGCGCGCACAAAAGTATCCAGATGTACGCGAACGTCTCTAAAATGTTCGCGCACAATTTGTTCTTGTTCGCTTGAGTAAATCGACCAGAGTGAACTTTTGTGCCGCATAATTCAGCACACCGGTGAAAATGCATCTTTAGGCCAACCGCTAAACCAAAGATGAATATAATTACATGGGATAATTGGAAATCTCTTTTTCTATGGAAAATTTGAATTAAGGTGTGACATCTTACAAGAACACCGTTTCATTTCAAATAAAAAAAAAACGACGGGTTGCACTCTGGGAGTGCCGGCAGAAGTGAAAACTTGAATAGTAATTGTTGGAAATATCTTGTGAACAGATTTTAGTAAAACTCGCAAAAATGGTTGACTTTTTATTTCAATAATTTTCCAATGTGACGTACATCTTTTATAAACAATGTTACCTAGCAACGAATGTATCCAGCATACAAACTTCTTTAAAAGTAATAGAGTCACACGAACATTCACGCAAGCGCCCTGCGCCGTCCTACGCTTTTTCTTGACGTCCTACGCTTTTTCGATCAGGTCACGTGTCCTGACGCGAGTTTAAGATTTTATACCCATTACAGAAAAAGTGCTCAACGCCGCTAAAGAAGCTTTCACTTCAAAAATAATAACCAGGAATGACTTGATACAAGATAACAAGGTAACAGAGCAATGTGGTGCCGAATAAAAAAATTATTATACCTTTCCAGCTAAGTACAGAATTATACGAACCCAAGAAGAAAATGATCATTACCTTTTACGGATTTTATCCTACTAAAAGGTCAAAGGAAAGATAAGTTTATACTAAAGTCTCTTCACTTGGTTTTTGAACCTTTCTAAGGGAACGATAAGGAATATTTATGTATCGGCTGCAGTCACCAGATATATAAGATGTTCAACAGTAAACCTAATAATTAAGAAAAATCCCACGATTGTGTCGGTTTTCAATATCTTCAAGACAGTCACGTGAGGATGGTTAAGCTGACGAAAAAGTCATCAAATTTTACCCATCAAATATTAACCTTCCATTATTGTGATAAGGTTGAAAATCTATTAAAGAAATTTGACAGATTGAGGTAGGTTGATGTGCTGGCGTCTGCACTATGTCGCAAAATTTCTAAAAAAAGGTTTTATGACGTCATGCTCGCTCTTCCAAAATTTGCCCGGTCTAAAATAAACAATTATCACATGAAAATAACTTTAACAAGATAATAAAGACTAATTTACTAAATAACAAAATTCTTTGCACAAAGTATTTTATTGCCTACGAGCTGCCTCAGCAAACTTCGTACCACCTCAGAATCTTTGATTTCTGAAGGACTTTTAAAAATTGATTTCTAAACGACGAACATCAAATATTAGACAGTTTTTTATTACCGTAGTAAAATCATCAAATGAGTCCTCCCACCCAGGGCAGGGCGGAAGGGACTTGTACTGACTAAAATCCACGGTGTACTTCAATAGCCCTTTACGTTCCGTGGTCACTGTAATGCGTTAGTCCCGCGAT
The DNA here is from genome assembly GCA_943136025.2 of Agrotis puta. Taxonomy (NCBI): domain Eukaryota; kingdom Metazoa; phylum Arthropoda; class Insecta; order Lepidoptera; family Noctuidae; genus Agrotis; species Agrotis puta. The sequence goes on along the minus strand of OW964189.2, from coordinate 3,789,081 downwards.
AATATGTACTCACCTTTTAACCCTTTTCTGGACTTCCAAAAATAATTCAAAACCAAAATTTGCCAAATCGGTCCAGCCGTTCTCGAGTTTTAGCAAGACTAACAAACAGCAATTAACTTTTAAATATACAGGGTGAATTTTTCAACTGGACGAGGGTGGCTATATCCAAAATTATGAGGAATATTGAAAAACGATGAAAGGAGTCTCGAGGCCGATTTGGATTTTAGGAAATTCAATAATCCTGGCAACCGAACCCGCTGATTTTGGAAAAAAAATCAAACCTTGTATTATCACACCATTCATTAGTGTTGCTAATATGGATCAAATTCTGGAAAGTAATATTATTGAGTTTGCCGTATATTATACGACAAACTTAAGGAAATAGCGAATTTATGAACTGTATTTATATCATCAATATTTATTAAAAGCAATGCCACTTTTCGTTGTAATTTTATAACTCAAGAACGGGCTCACTTATCCAAACCAAATGTTTAGGCTTTGTTCGGACTATTTAGTAGATGGTTTATGTGAAGTTTGCACAAAATCGGTCGAGCGGTTCTTCATTTATCACATTTTTTGTAACAAATGATGTAGTAGTAGTATAAGTAGTGTAGTAGTATTGATTCTGTGGCGCTACGAAGTTCGCGGGGTCAGGTACTGTATAGATAGTTATTTTCAAATGACAGATAGAGTAAAGTAAAGTTAACCTTCTAAACAAAACTCTCGCGTGGATTAACCAAACCGGTTACATAACATAAAACGGAAGGCATACGCCGCCATTACCAGAGACCACTTCCGGAACACGCCCCAACTTCCCAACTTCACCCTGACAGTTGTTATCGAGTTGGCTCCTCGCGCTCTGTGATCCGATTATGTCGAATTCACTCTAAAATTAAACGTGTTTACCTGCATGCAGATGAAAGTTGATGTTTTTGAGATGTTTGTTGTTAGTAAGGAAGTTGAAGGGACACGGAATATAGTTTATAAAATGTTAAAAAAATAACAAAACTCAAACGCGTTTATCTAGTGAATTGACTGGTTTCTACTTTGAAATAAGGCCTATTTCGTAATACTTGTAGCATGGATTTTAAACTAGAAGGTTTTTGATAATGACAATATGGTAGGAGAACATCGCTTTTGAATTCTGCTAAGTGTCACTACACATATAATTACTCGTGACTGTACCTGTTTTTACAGACTACGAAATGCGACCACTATAAAAATCTATATATATAAAAGGAGAAGTGACTGACTGACATATCAACGTACAGCCAAAACTACTGGGGCTAGGAATGTGAAATTTTGCACACGGCTTCCTATTATAATGTAGCGGAGCACTAAAAAGGGGTTTTTGGAAATTTAACCTTTAAGGGGGTGAAAAGGGGGAATTAGGAAAGTACGTAACTCACGCGGACGAAGTCGCGGGCAAAGTGCTAGTGAAACTATAAAGATGATGGCTCCATATTGTGAAGTCATGCTGAACTTATTTTTCAAGAGATTGTTGACGGAATGGAGTTCATTGACGTTTTCGTTCTTGTCTTGGCTGCGAAATGTATCTGTAACATTGTATTGAAAAAATAATATGAAAAATCTCGACCGATTTTAATATAAATACGAGCATGTTTCAATACTCATTTTTTGGGTTCGTGAATATAAGTACTGAGACTTAAGTAGGTACCCTTAGAATATCACTGTATCCCTGTCAAATTGTTTGAAGTTGACAGAGACAGAACGATGTTTTAAATTAGTTTAGCGCTAAACCTGTTTAGTAGTTTGTGGTGCAAGTGGGCCTGAATCTGGTATACGTTAAATAATTTGAAAAGTTAAACAAAAAGGTTTTATTCATTTATTCTCAGACACTGTCCATATTTGGAAAAAAATATTTGACAGCCATAGTACTGTTAAAAAATAAAATAAAAAGAAAACTTTATGGCATCTTACAATTCTTTTGATAACAAATAGCCAGTGCTTGATTTAATTTTGTACTTATTGTGGTCTAAAACGAGGTTGTAGAACTATAAACTTAATATTCGATTGCGTTATTTAACTATCTCTATTCAATAAAAACTAAGTTTACAAAGACTACAACTTATTCCTCAAAAGAATACGAATTAGTTTTAATGTTTTTTTTTGGTCTGGCTTGGGATCAATAACCTAATGCCCATTAATTAATAATTAAAACAACTGCGTGATCCGCTAAACCTGAGTTAAAATATGAATCATTTATCTTTGAGATATAAACTATTTCAAAAGATGCTGAACTGATTTTGATAACAATTGCCCAGTTCACTAAATTATTTACATAATCAATTCAATCAAATTGCTATCTGTTTGTGAGAAATACATCGACATACAAATCAACACACACATAGTTGGTAAATGTGTTTAAAAGCCCTTACACAATACCGAATTTCCCTGAATACATTACACAGACGACTAGGTGCACAAATAACCAAAATAAATGATTTATCGAAAGAAATAACCGAAAACAAGTTCCCGTGTTCCTCCATAATCGATTAAAAGTAAGTTACGAGTAAAACTCATGCCGTAGATACCTGTAAAACTTTGCCGAAATCAGAACTTTTTACACCAACCACCGGTGTTGCGTGAACCGAGTCACCCCGATTTTTCGATTAGCGACCCCTGCTGGGTGTGTCGGTGTCCCCCTTAATCGACATCTCTTGAAGAATGCAGGGCGCTTGAATTATATTAAGTTATATCGAGGGATCTTGATCTACGGCCCTCTGGACGTACTCCTAGACACGAGGGGCGTGTAAGAGAGGATAGCTAAATGTATCGCCACTATGTCTGAATCGCAGTTGATTTTGTGCACAATGCCGATGAGATTTTCTCGCGGACATCCCAATTTGATTCAATTTTCGGCTGCACGGAGCCTTTCTTTTTGTGCTTCGATACGAAAATTGTGTTCTATTTTGACGGAGTGTACTTTGGAACTTTTTGGACACTAAATATTGCAACTATGCAAAGTTACCTTCAAGCAATATATTTAGGTAAAACTCCCGCGACTTCGTCCACAAGTCTACCAAAAAACATTGCCTATGTTGCTCGCTAATAATGAAGCCTTCTATAGGTGTACCATTTTTTAATCGGTTCAGTTATTTTTGAGTTTATCTATTACAAACAAACAAAACTACAGATGTTACCTCTTTAGACAGACAAAATCGATAGCATCGGTCCGCATTAGAGTCCTAAAGAACAGGAATGATGAATATGCAGATTGATAATGCAGACTAGCATTAAATTGATAACACTTTAAGGCTCAGCAAATAATAGTAACATGATAGTCAATAATTTCGGAATCGTCCGGAAATTAGAGTAATTTTCGGACAATTCTTATTATTGGTAACTAAACCGTTTCCTTGAAATCGTGTTCCATTTGTGTCAGCGTATAAGTATGATAAATGTGAGTCGGAAACTATCGTCCGACCCACTTCACTCGAACATTGTCACGAATTCATGACATTTACCTTCGTACGTAAGGGTGTGAAGTATATTTTATTATTTTTATAACTGTAGATTTAGGAATAGGGGAAGCCAGAGAAACGGTGGATGTGTGATATAATTTGTGTGGCTACACAATATAGGTGAATCATGATATGACTGACAATCAGAAAGAAAGAAGTTATGATTCCGAAATCATCCGCATGCAGCAGTGTTACCGTAAAGATGCGATTCCACCGGTGTGCGGCGCCTTGTGGCACAGTATACGGGACAAAAGTTTGCTCTGGTAGACTCAAACACGAACAAATTACAGAAGAACTAAAAGCATTCAGGTATACGCTAACATGTTTAGATTGTTCGAGCACACCTGGATACTTCATGCTGCGTTATCTATACTATAATAAATCTGTAGAAGGGTCAATTCTGTACATTGATAATATTGAAAAAATAAATAGCGGGGGTGTTGCTGGATCGATACCAAACCCAAATATATGATTAAAAAAATTTTTGTCTGTCTGTCTGTCTGTCTGTTTGTGCAGGCATCACGTGAAAACTAACGGTTCGATTTCGATGAAACTTGGTATAATTATTCCTTATTATCCTGGGCATAACATAGGATACTTTTTATCCTGGAAAAATACGAGTACGTAAAAAAATATCTTATTTTTCAGTTTTATTCATAGACGTTGTTCTGTAGAACAACGTCTATGAATAAAACTTACTCAAAATGGGGAAATAAACCATCCACGCGAAGACCGACATCCGCGCGGACGGAGTCGCGGGCGGAAGCTAGTTCTAAAATGAATTGAGATGATGGCAAGACGAAAGATGTTTTTTCCGTACCTACGTAAAGGAAAATCTGTCAAATGTAAGGCCCCTAACTTTTCTTTCTGTCATTTCTAAAACTCGTTGTTTCACTAATTATAAATCTTGTTTTTTCTATGATCTATGCTAAAGTGAAGACAGACGGTGCTCAAAATACAGAATCTAATTAACATCTGACCTGTAGCTCTTGAGATCAGCGCCATTTTATTATAAGCTCCGTAGGTACAGGCTATAGCTGCCCTGGGATCTGGAGGCGACTGCCCTCCAGCGCGTCTACGAATGGCGCGTGGAGGCGCAGCGCCGGGGCGAATCCCCGCTGCCTCGACAGGTCGAGGCGCGGCGGGAAGAGCTCCGGCGCGATCTCAGGGCAGTATGGAGGGAGCGACTGTCGCAACCGAGGTCCGGGCACGCCGCAATCGCGGCGGTAAGACCCCTCTTTGAGGAGTGGCTGGATAGGCGTCACGGCGTCCTTACCTTCCGCATGACGCAGGTCCTCACCGGACACGAAAGTTTCGGGAGGTTCCTGTGTCTGATAAGGAGGGAGGAAACGCCTGGGTGTCACCACTGCGAGGACCGTCCTGAGGACACGGTGGAGCATACGGTGCAGGACTGCCCCGCTTGGGCAGAGCACCGCCGTGTCCTCACGACGGCGATAGGCGGAGACCTCTCGCGCCCGGCATTGGTCGAGGCCATGCTGCGGGGCGAGACGGAGTGGGAAGCGGTCGCCTCCTTCTGCGAAGCAGTCATGCTCGCGAAGGAGGAGGCGTGCCGCGTGAGGGAGAGAACAGTGTCCTCCCTCCGACCCACCCGCAGTGGTAGACGCCCACGGCGACGGACGTCGCCAGACGATCTCCGGCCACCGTAGGCGCGGGCATGCGGGCAGCGAGTAATGGGCGACTTGCTGTCCGACCATGGACCATGCCCGGGCCGACGGCGCGTTGTGTTCCACGCGCGCCTCAAGGAGTGTCAGCAAACTGACGGGGCCTGTAGAGGGCCAGAGCCTGCCGGGGTCGCGGGTCTTACCCATCACCGTAACCCCGGTACGTAAAGGGCTCGTGAAGGACACCGTGGATTTTAGTCAGTACAAGTCTGACAGTCCCTCCCGCCCTGCCCTGGGTGGGAGGACTCATTTGATGATTTTACCACGCAAAAAAAAAAAAAAAAAACGACGGGTTGCACTCTGGGAGTGCCGGCAGAAGTGAAAACTTGAATAGTAATTGTTGGAAATATCTTGTGAACAGATTTTAGTAAAACTCGCAAAAATGGTTGACTTTTTATTTCAATAATTTTCCAATGTGACGTACATCTTTTATAAACAATGTTACCTAGCAACGAATGTATCCAGCATACAAACTTCTTTAAAAGTAATAAAGTCACACGAACATTCACGCAAGCGCCCTGCGCCGTCCTACGCTTTTTCGGTCAGGGTCACGTGTCCTGACGCGAGTTTAAGATTTTATACCCATTACAGAAAAGTGCTCAACGCCGCTAAAGAAGTTTTCACTTCAAAAAAAAAGGTACAGGCTATAAGCCGTGATAAACGGCGCCAGACTGGTTTTATTGTTAGCCTGGCGTGTCTTTGTCATAATTAAGAGGTTTCATCTCACCGAAGCCGGTTCTCGGTAAAATTACTCAATTTCCTGCCCTCATAGATGTGGGCACATTTGTTTATCGTTCGTGTAATATTGTTCTATTACTTACTCAATGTTTGTTTTACTGTTCCAACGCTTGAACTTTATTCCGAGGGTGACTTACACGTTGTACTCATATATTTACACAGAGAGTATTCCCATTACGTTCGATAAGCTCGGGGGATGTCCCAAATGTTTTTGCTTTCCCTCTCAAACGAATGTCATTGTACAAAGAAATTGTAGAATTAAAATGGAGGAAGGAATAAAAGATGTGCTGTCACATTTTACAATGTCAAGGGAGCTTTAATGACCTTTTTCAGCGACAGACAAAAAAGCTTGAATCAACTTTCTGTCGACGTGACTGTCCATTCGTTTCAAACGAAATCCTATTATTAATCTATCTGGGTTTCATGTTTTCAAAGCACACAAACGCCAAATAAAGGCTTTGTTTGCATATGAACGGATATAATATTAATATATTCAGAGCTAATCCACGCAGCGCGACTGTACACAGATCATGTAAATCCCCGTCAGTCCCTATGTAGGTACACTCGACTATACAAGTGCGAAATTCATGTATCTACGACACTTAATCTCGTAGTAAGTGACGCTTGTGACGAGCGCTTCATGTGCTGTCACAACAAATTATTTATGGAAGATGTTTGCATTGTTGAACTTGATTGTACCAATTGGTGACGACAGTGCCGACATAGCGTCGTTTTAGAAACAGCTGATGAACCAGACCGTCGCCGTATTTCAATTAGACAACAGACAGTTGAGACTCAAGAGTAGATACGCACCTGTTATGGAAAATCGGATTTCATTGGCGAGGACTAGAAAAGTCAAAATGGAAGTTACACGTTCCGTATTTTTTCTCAAATTCTAAATTAACGCAAGCGAAGCCGCGGGCAAAAGCCAGTATGAAAATAATATTACGTAACAATTCTAACCATTTTTATTTTTCGTTGTAAAATCATCACACGAGTCCTTCCGTCCATGGCAGGGCGGGAGAGACTGTCAGACTTGTACTTCCTAATATCTACGGTGTCCTTCAATAGCCCTTTACATTCCGGGGCCACAGCAGCTCGTTAGTCTCGCGACCCCGGAATAATTCTAACCATAATGAAAATAATGATCCTAAATTAAGTAATTTACACAAAGTATTTTTTGTTAAACGTAATTGTCGTCATGACAATATGGCGCTTAGGTAATTTTGTTCTTAGTTGAAACACAGTATATCGGCAACTCAAGGTAACTCCAGAGATGTAGAAAGTGAAACAATGAAACTTCCTTAAGCACAGTTGTTGTTCAGCATCAATGTTCAGAGGATCATTCTTCTTGACGATACTTACACTTTTCTAACTACCAGGTTCTGTGTAAAATTGCGTAAATATCTCTTGAATAGTCTCTGGTTACGACTTAGTACTGGTTACAGCAAGACGTAGGATGATTTTATGAAGAAAACATTTCGTTGTCACCCACGTGTAATTTGAAAAATAGCTTACGGAAACTTAACACCGAAAATGTATTTAAGTCTTATTCAAATTCAAGAGTTACAAACATCCATCAATCCTCACAAACTTTCGTATTTTAAAATATTAATTTAGGTGAGATTACCTAGTTAACATTATTATAGTTAGTAAGTTCTGTTTTGAGGAGGATGGAAAGACATGTCATTACGTTTATGATCTATCAAAATACTTACTGCTTTAGTGACTTCGATTCAATTCTTGACGGTTTTCTTTCGACACCACTGCGAGGATCGCCCGGAGGACACGGTGGAGCATACGGTACAGGACTGCCCCGTTTGGGCAGAGCACCGCCGTGTCCTCACGACGGCGATAGGCGGAGACCTCTCGCACCTGGCATTGGTCGAGGCCATGCTGCGGGGCGAGACGTTGTGGGAAGCGATCACCTCCTTCTGCGAAGCAGTCATGCTCGCGAAGGAGAAGACGGGCAGCGTGAGGAAGAGGCCGGTGTCCTCCCTCCACCCCAGCCGCTGTGGTAGAGGCCCACGTCGACAGACGTCGGCAGACGCTCTTCAGCCACCACAGGCGCGGGCATGCGGGCGGCGAGTAAAGAACGACTCGCTGTCTGATCATGGAACATGCCCGGGTCGACGGCGCGTTGTGTTCCACACGCGCCTCAAAGAGTGTCAGCAAAATGACGGGTCCCCCTCTAGAGGGCCAAAGCCTGCTGGGGTCGCGGTTTCACGAATTACCGTGACCCCGGAACGAAAAGGGCTATTGAAAGTCACCGTGGATTCGAGTCTGACAGTCCCTCCTGCTCTGCCCTGGGTGAGAGGACTCATTTGGCGATTTTACCACGATAAAAAAGGTTTTCTTTCGACACGACGGAAAAAACAAATGAAATAAATTCGTTCAACCTTGTCATGTGTCATGCATGCCTTCTTAGGCCAGACGTACATATATAATCGCAACACCTGAGGTCGTGAATGTTAAATGTGACATACTTTCATGCGGGGGCCACACTAATGGCACAGATGGTAAATTCCATTAATTTCCGCGAAATAATAGACTTGATTAAGTATAAATTTTCGAATAAAATTCCATCATCACGATAATTAAGGGAATTTCCCGTTAGTGTGGCCCCAGACTCCGTTATAACCATAATACTTCACAGTTTACTTGATGATATAGGAAAAACATTTACAAACACATATTCTAGAAATTCTGACTGAATGTACCACTAGTTCCAATTTTAACCTGCCATTCCTTCCCCAGATGGCCGAGTATCAACGCCTCGATTCTCGGGCGCTTCCTGGCTGGCACTACGCGCACTGCGCGGCGCATACAAGCGCGTGCGCGTGCGTGTACGCGTGCGACCCGAACGGGCGCGCGGCGTGCTCCTACTCACCGGCGAGCACGATGATCTGTCAGGAGACTATCTCGCGCTCATGCTGAGGAATGGACATGTAGAACTTAGGTAAGAGAAATCCAAATTAAATTAAATTTAAAATGCAGCATCATGAGCCTATGAAATTTCCACTACTGGGACATATCTCTTCTCCGGAAGGGAAACTGGGATGTCATCCACCACGCGGGCTCAGTGTGGGTTGCCAAATGTCACATGTATTCGAAATATTTTTGTTAAGGACTTCAACTTCCTTAGTAATTACGCAGTCCAAACCTTTCTTAATTTTAAAATCATGCAGTTAGAATGCTGATTAACAGTTATCTGTACAATTATTCTGAATCACTCGCTTATTCATGGGCAATGGCCCCGTTACATATCACTAAAGTGCATTACCACCTCAGAATGGGGTGATATCGGTTACCCACTTACTCGTAAGTGCTTCATGTTTATATTAGTGGAGTGGTCACCCCCGCCAACACCCCATGAGGGACAGGGGGTGACGAGTTGACAACATGAACACACAACAATGAAAACACGAAGTTACACAGTACTTTAGTACAGGATAAATATTGGGCATGACACGACAATATGAACTCACACACACAACAAATATTGGAAACAACATTGACATATATTTTGTTGGTGATAAAGTTTAAATTGAGAATGTTTGGAGGTACCATATTACTTTTATCAATTGTTTTTGTGACGTAAAATCCGATCGTTTCCGATGTTTGCCGAAGTGCAATATTTACTCCCCATACTTGATAATAATATAATATCAAGTATGGGAAAGAACAAGTTACAACAACCGCACAACCCACAGAAACGTTATACCGGGGGAAACGGTTTTATTCAAGACTAGCACTTTGCCCGCGACTTCGTCCGCGTTGGTTACGTACTTTCCTAATTCCCCCTTTTCACCCCCTTAAAGGTTGAATTTCCAAAAACCCCTTCTTAGTACTCCCCTACATTATAATAGGAAGTCGTGTGCAAAATTTCACATTCCTAGCCCCAGTAGTTTCGGCTGTACGTTGATATGTCAGTCAGTCAGTTCTCCTTTTATTATATATATAGACTACATATAACCTAACTCTTAGTTAAATGTCATAAAAATCAGATCAGATGTTGTGACGTGATTGAATAACCAACATCCATCCATCTATCCAAACTTTCCCATTTATAGTATTAACTAGCTGTTTCCCGTGATATTACCACGCTGCTCGGCTTCTATTGATCGTAGCGTGGTGTTTTATAGCCTATAGCCTTCATGGATAAAATATGGAGTGTCTAAAACAAAAATGTAGAGATTTTTTTTTTATTTCGAACCAGCAGTTCCTGAGATCAGCGCGTTCAACTAAATAAACTCTTCAGCTTTATAATATTTAGTATTCATTACATTACATGCTGTGCCTCCCTCTAAATAAATTGGGCTAAGAACATGTGAATGATGAATGGTAATGATTTTATTTTTATTTCCGACCTCCATGGAGCAGACCTTCTGTTCCTGCTCTGTATATTAATTAGCGCAGTCCTAATTATCCGGAGCGACTGCAGTTCGATATTAATATCGATCCCGGATTACATTCTCTTGGTTCAATTATTAACCAGCATTGTTCATAAGCCCACAATAGCGGATCGCAGCTCGGATTAATTCTGAGAAATGAAACTGAAGTTTCAATCATTTAACTTTTCTATGAAACACTAGCACTCCACCCGCGACTTCGTCCGCGTGTTTTTCGAACTTTGCTTTTGTGAATTTCTATTCCTCTTTATGGGATACTGTTGGAAAATCGATATCATATTCAACAAAAATTCTATCAACCCGCAATATCCCGTCATGGGTAGCACACCTACGTGCTAAAATAACCCCAATGCATAATTTGGGATTCTTTACTAAAAAAAGTTAAAACTACTCCTTAGACTCCTTAAACTCGACCCGAGTTTCGCAACATCTTCTTTTATTGAGAATCTATGTCTTAAATAGCACCCCCTGCAAAATTTGAGATCTCTAACTTTCAACACCAAAGACAACCCCTTAGGGGTCAAATTTCGAAAAATCCGTTCTTAGTATTCACCTACGTCATATAAGGAACACTTATGCAAATTTCATGCTTCTAGGTCCAGTGGTTTCGGCTGTGCGTTGATCGATCAGTCAGTTTTGAATTTTATATACTCGAATATAGATTGAAAACGGATTCCTCTTTGTAATAGTTTCTTTTACTAAACAATTCATTATTGTATTCTACGAATACAGTCTGTTACGATTGATGTTGGTTTGATTTCTATTCTTAACATTGGAATAAATTGCTGGGGGCATAGATAAATGACAATCGCTTTTAAATTATGTGCTCAATTCTCAATTGAAAAATATTGACATGAGGTATCGGCTTTTCGGTTAGGTAATGTCAAATCGACTACTACATTGCGACTTTCTCAAGACCGTTGTTAGCTAGTAATGTTGTTTAAGCTCGCAGGTTGTGCAGAGGAGTACAAGTTAGTTTCTTTAAATTAGAAATTTCACAAACTACCTTTAATCTTCATAAATTACACATGTGTATGTGTAGGTAAAAATCAGTTTAATCAGACCGGATGAAACGATCAGACAAATCGCTGCTTACAGCTAACTGCTATCAATTGATCTGATATGATCCCCGTTCTCACTCGCTGGGAATTTTGTTCTGGAAGCTAAAATCTACCTTGTAAGCGTTACTGTGAATACCTGATTTTAAGATATACCGGTGTGGGCTTGCGGATGCTGAGTGCTGGGTAGCTCAGTAGCTCGCCGTCCGACCAAGGCGGCGGCGTGTCGTGTTCCATACACGCCCTTAAGAGCTGTCAGTAATCTAACGAAGCCCTATAGAGGGCCAAACGACTGCCCGGGTCGCGGGACTGTCGGAACAGGTATCAGTGACCCTGGAACGTAAAGGGCAATTGAAGGAACACGATGGATTTAGTCAGTACGAATCTGACAGTCCCTTCCGCGCCACCTAGGGCCAGATGATTCATTTGATGATTTTACCGCCTAAAATAAAGATATTCCTACCGGTGTACCGACGTGTATCTTATCGGACACCAATTTAGATGTAAGTCAGAAGCTGTATCGTGAATTTACTTGAATCTGATATGCCTCAGTAAATGTGAACAGGCATCAAAGCAATTCTACAAATCATAGATTCAGTGATTTACAAATAACGTGAATGTGAATAAATATCAGTGTTTCGAAGTTTTATTTTATCTAGACTGTACCTGATAAAGTAAACTTCACACATAAGTATTTACGCTGGAAGAAATCTTTCCTTTCTGTTTATATTAGGCTCGCGTTTGACCACCATCTCGCCTGATATTCAACAATGATGTGGTCGACGGTGAAGCACACTTGTCTGGTATTCAATTAAAGATCCCGAGGTTGAACCTAGCTCCCCTTAGAGGGTCAAAACCTGTCGAGGTCGCGGGACTGTCTTATCAGTTAAACGTGACCCTGGAATATAAAGGGCTATTAAAGGAACACCGTAAATTTTAGTCGATACCGGCCTGACAGTCCCTCCTCTTTCATCCTGGGCTGGAGGACTCATTTGCTCCACGACAAAAAAAAAGTTGTAAATATATATTACAAAACACAGCCTTCCGGGCATGGACTCGGATCGAGCCCGACATAGTTTAGAAAAAATACGTATATAGTATCTTTTCTAAATCTTCAATCTCTAATGTTTATGGATTAAATGTGTGTACCCAAACCGATATGAATCAAAACTAATCCACATACATTGTACCCCAGGTTCGATTGCGGCAGCGGCGCCGGCATCCTCAGGTCCCCGGAGCCCGTCAGACTGGGACACTGGAACACCATCTCTGTGTACAGACACAGGTGGGACGCGTGGCTACGACTCAACAATGGCAAGAGGGTTCGAGGGCGATCTAAGGTTTGTGCTATCAAATTGTTCTTTTTTTATCAAACATTTTACTGTAAGCCGAAAAGAAAATTATGCCTCGTTCACGGACATGTTGAACAAACTTATGGCGCTGTTTTAGAGCGTTCTAGGAGAAGCAACAATTGGCCGCACCGCCCGACGTGCCGCATATCCTTCTCGAACGAGGTCTTAAGATTGAGTAACTGATTGAGTATAAAAGCTGTCATTTTCATTATTAATCAATCATCATCATCATTTCATTATCTGAACATAGCCCTACCTCAAGGAGCGGCATATCGTACGATTTCCTGCTTTTTAATCCAGCTACTGCCAGCCACCTTCTTCAGGTCATCGGTCCATTTTACTGGGGTGCGTCCCATATTACGTTTACCTACGCGCAGTTTCTATTCAAGAAAAGGGCCATGTTCGTCCTACTTCACCTTTCTCCGGTTCTGCGACAGACATATAGGCCCATATAGCCCATAAACTAATATACATCATTTGGAACTAAACAGGCACAATTCTTTCGTCACATTCACGTAAACAAGTCATAAATTAGTGCCGATCTTTGTATTTTTGTAATTTCCATATTTTTTCTCTCCGATAGTGTTTTGTTTCAATTTATAGGTCCTGCAATCATTTGAAAGCTGTTTTTTCAAGCCAGTGATTTCAAATCTAACTTTTACAGTTGTTCAATGAGGCTCCACCAATTTATTCTGATTGAAAAATGTGTCAAAAAAGCCTTTTCTAAGGCTACAATGACGTAAAAGAAAAGTCAAATTGATTTCGTTTTTCTTTGTCCGGTCGTTGTACATTGCAAGAGTTACGGCTGGGGCAATTGACCGTGCACGAGTTTTTGTTGGGGGCTCAGAATCTGGGTGTCATTGCACGTCCCCGGAATTTCAAGGAAAAGACTTCGTAAAGTTTAGTCCTTTGCTGAGTTTATTAGTAACGTTGATTTGAAAGGGTTCTGGCACGAATGAAATTAGTTGCTTAAGGGTACGTTGTTTGATCAGTAGTTGAGTTAACTATTAGTTAAAATGCTTTGGCTTTTAACGGATACTTAGATTCTTCATAAAAAGTAACAATTAAAGTAGGTACCTAAAGTTGTGTGTTGTTTATAAAAAACTCCCACGATTTATTGGGGACATGGCGATGGCGTTAGTGTTCTGGCAAATCTATAGTATAGGATCTTAGTTATACTGTAACGGAAATACTGTAGAACTCCGTTAAAAATCATATTAATTGCTCTAACATTAGTTAAAAACTATGTCATTAGCTTCTGATGAAGCCTTTACTGCTGTTACGAGCGGGGTAAGGGGTAAATTAAATATCACCAATTAAAACCAAATAATCTTTAAAGACACTCAAATCACTAATTACAATAATCACTAAACGCTATTCAACACTAAAACACACTTGTACACACTTAAAATTCACTGGGAGATTTCCACTTCGAGTTCACTTTCGAGTCCCCTCGATCGTAGTCAAAACAGAATGACTGCCGGTCCCTATCGGCGCCCTATTTATACCCCGGCTTACTACATGTTAAGAGAAGATGGTCGAAAGTTCTGGAAAACATCCATCCAAACTCAGTCCCATAATTTCTAGAAACTTCCAGAACAATCTTCAGTAGAATTGTCGAGAACCTTATAGCTTGGTCTTTCTTATTTCTTGGCAATTCGATCGATGTAACATTACTTAGAACTATCTCGTACTGGCTAGTCGCTTCATAATGGACTATCAAAAATGCCAAAACTCCTGTATATTTCTCCGTGTCGAAGACTGCTGTTATGATGTTAGTTATCATATTGATTAAAACATGGTTGAGTCTTCAACATATTATATTTAATAATGGTAAACATGGAATTACAGATTTACAGGGCTGAGTTCTATTGAAGCTCTCTATAGCCAAGTCTACTCTATATTCTAGGGATGTTGTCTTCAATGCCATAGACTATACTTATAACATCCTTCCCTTTTACCTTATTTATTTGAACTTATGTTAAACTGAACTACACATATTTATTTACTTTAATTAGGAACAAAGTTTTACAATTATAATTATCTTTGGAAGCTTAGTCATTATTATTCAACAAATATTAAACTCAATTTTTTTTATAAACAAGCAATGAAGTCTCTTATTTTAAGTTACAATCATACAATGTGAAGATACAACTTCTTAATCACTAATTAAACAAAATCTTTAAAATAACTTGGTCTTTTAATCAATCTGCCTGATCTTGATGTCCTACTACCAGTAACATCATTATTAGAAACCAATTGTCCTGAAGAACCATTATAGTTATCTTCAGGTATAATATTGGTTTGTATGTCCTGTCCTTGAATTCTCTGTTTCTGTACTTCTTGTCTTTCACTAACCTCATAATTTCCTTGATCCCTACTCTTATCATAATACCTTCCTCCTTTAATCAACATTTTCCTATTCCTTGTTATAAAATTTCCTGACTCATTTTTTACTTGGTATGATCTTGGACCACTACCTTTTCCTATCACAACTCCGCTTTCATGGGGTTTTTTCAAATTCTCATCCTGTATTTTAACAACGTCTCCTTCTCTCAACTCCGGTAAATTTCTGCTTCCTTTATTATAATACTTTTTCTGAATTCCCTGTCTGTTTAAAAGTTCTTGTTTATAATTATTATCTTTCTTATCCTGTTTTAAATTTAATTTTGGCAAAATTGTTTTGATATTTCTATTAAATAACAATTCTGAAGGTGTTTTTCCATTCATGGTTACAGGAGTGTTTCTATACATTAACAAACCTAAGTATACATCTTTTTTATCATAAATTAACTTTTTCAACAATTTCTTAACTGTTTGTATGTATCTTTCTGCTAAGCCATTACCTTGGTAATGTTTTGGACTTATTATCTTGTGTTCAAAATTCCATTCTTTAGAAAAACTTTTAAATTCAAAGCTAGTGAATTGAGATCCTGCATCTGTATAAATTATATCTGGGATACCATGCCTTGCTAAAATTTCTTTAATACTGTCAATTGTACTTTTTGCATACAAATTATCTAATGGTTGTATTTCCACATACTTACTATATGCATCAACAATCAATATGTATGGTTTTGTATATAGAAAAAATATATCTATTGACAAAATTTCCCATGGTCTTTGTGGAATTTCCTTCTCAATCATTGTCTCTTTCCTATTTATATTCTGAAAACTTTTACAAGTGTCACAATTTTGTATCAAATCTTCTATCTCTTTACTCATATTGGGCCAAAACACTGAATTTCTTGCTAACACTTTACTTTTTTCTATCCCTAAGTGTGCATAATGTATGTTTTCTAAAACTTCCTTTCTTTTCGACTGTGGTATTACTATGTTTCTACCTTTTACAATTAATCCTCTAATATTACTCAACTCATCTCTGTAACTATGAAAGTTTTTAGCTTTACTGTCTATCTGTGACTTATTTTCTGGCCATCCTTCTAGTATATATTTATTTACTGTCATTAATTCCTCATCTTTTGCTGTTTCTAAGACTAATTCTTTGAGTTTTTCATCTGATATTCGAAAACTATCCATAACCATGGCCACATGTGTTTCTACTTTAAGATCTGTGTTCTCTTCTGTTTCTAATAAATGAGATCTACTCAAATGATCTGCTACTAACAGTTCTTTACCTGGTTTATAATTTAACTCAAATGAATAAGGTTGTAAAGCCATTCTAATCTTTTGTAATCTTGCTGGACATCTATTTAATGGTTTGGAAAAAATTGATACAAGTGGTTTATGATCTGTCTCTACTTTAAATTGACTTCCATACAAGTATTGATGAAACTTAGTTATTCCATATAAAATTGCTAAACATTCTTTTTCAATCTGGCTGTACTGTATTTCTGTTTCTGTCATTGCCCTAGAACCATAAGCGATTGGTTTTCCTTCTTGTAAAATTACTGCCCCTAATCCTGCCTTAGAAGCATCTACGCTAAGTACTATCTGTTTATTCATATCAAAATAACTCAATACTGGGGGTTCTATTAACAATTTTTTCAAAGTCTTATAAGCTTCATCTTGTTCTCTCGACCATACAAAAGGTACATCTTTTTTAATTAATTGTCTCAATGGTGCCGTTACCTCTGACACATTGGAAATAAATCTAGCAACATAATTAATCATACCTAAAAATCTCAATAATTCTTTCTGAGTTTTTGGTTCTTTCATTTCCACGATAGCTTTTGTTCTATTATGGTCTATCTTAATTCCTTCTGTTGTTAGTATATGTCCTAAATATTTGACTTCTTTCTTTTTAAAATTACACTTCTTCTTATTAAATTTAATATTATATTCCTGAGCTTTCTTAAGTACCTGTTCTAGTATTATATCATGTTCAGCTTCGGTTTTCGCATGTATTAAAATATCATCAATATATATCTCTACTCCATCAATATCTTTAAAAATTTCACTGAAAACTCTATGAAAAACTTCTGGACTTGACGCTAGACCAAAAGGCAATCTATTGAAATGAAACCTTCCAAATGGAGTATTAAATGTTGTTAAGCTTTTACTATTATTTGATAATTTTATCATCCAAAATCCTTTATTTGCATCTAAAGTACTAAAGTAATTGCTTCCCTTTAACTTAGCTATTATTTCGTCAACATTAGGAATCATCATTTGTTCTCTTTTTATCTGAGTGTTTAAATATTGTGGATCTAAGCAAATTCTCATAGCCCCATCAGGTTTAGTTGTCATAACCAATGAGCTAACAAAATCAGTTGGACCTTCTGTTTTACATATTATTCCTAATTCTTGCAATTTAATTAATTCTTCCTTTAATTTATCTTTCAATTTAAATGGTATGTGTCTATTTCTTTCAATTTTTCCTTGCCAACCTTCTTTTAGTTTAATATCATATTCATAATTTTTTATCTCACCTATGCCTTTAAAGACTTCCTTATATTTCTCTAATAAATCTAAATATTTTGTCTGAACACTGTCAATTTTATCAGAATTTGTCCTCTGAATTAAATTAAACTTAATCAAAGTAGGCAAACCTAATATCGGTATGTAATTACCTTTACAAACTTGAAATTCAATTTTCTCAACCTGGTTACCTATTTTTACTGTTAATTTTATTTTACCTAATGTTTCTATTTTCTCATTACTGTAACTGGTCAATTTACAATTAGATTTTTGAAAATTACTTATTCCAAATCTATAACAATCATTTACGGATATGACATTACACTGTGCACCCGAGTCTAATTTAAATTTTAAGTTTCTATTTAATTCTGTAAAGTATACATATTCATACCAGTTCTTTTCTGAAATTATGCTACTAATATTTATGATATACATACAATGTGACTCTTCGCTATCGCTTGATTCTTGAACAGCTTTTATATCTCTTGCTTTACACTTTCTTGCGAAGTGGTTCATCTTACCACATTTCATGCATTTTTTTCCGTAGGCTGGGCATCTTCTTTCACTGTGATGAAATCCGCATCTTGTACAATCATACATCTTCTCAGCTTTCGAACCTTCATAACGGTTATACTTCTCTGAATTCCTATGCTCGGTATTCTTTTTCTCTGATCTGCTTCTTGATTCTCTGTCTTTCTCTGTATGCCTCTTTCTAACTGTTGTGTTTCTTGTTTCTTTCTCCGACTCTGTTCCTCTTCCATTTTTCTTTTTTATATTATGTACTGCACTTGTTCCTGCTTCACTTTCTATTTTCTTCATTTGCTCCTCTGCTAGCTCTGCTGCTTTACATATCTTAATGGCTTTAGTGAGCGTCAAATCATCTTCTCTTAGTAATCTATCCTTTAGCCTCTTGTCTATTATTCCTGTTACAATTTTATCTCTTAACATTCTATCCGCTAGGTTGCCGAAGTCACACTCTGTGCTAAGTTTTTTAATATCGGTGTAAAAAGTATCGAAATTTTCACCTTCTCTTTGGCTTCTATTAAAGAACAGATGTGAATTAACACTTTCATTCTTCCTAGGGATGAAGTAATCATTAAATTTTTCTATTACCTTTGTGTAATTATAAGTTTCGTCCAAGTCAAAAGTTGCATGTATATCCTGGGCTTCCTCTCCCATACAATGTAATAATAGCGCGGTCTGTACCTCGGTTGGTTCATTCTTAGCACCCGACGCCAATCTATATATCTCAAATCTTTGCATGAACTTTTTATATTCTTCCATTGTTAAGTTTTTTAAACCAGTTGGGGGTTTTAATCCCATTATTCCATTTTTTCTCGTAGATTCCGCCATCTTGATCGCGTCGCTTCTTTGTTGCACGTCGAAGTTGAGTCGTCAAATTATAATACTTTGGTTCTTTACTGACCTTTACGCAGCGCCATGTTATGATGTTAGTTATCATATTGATTAAAACATGGTTGAGTCTTCAACATATTATATTTAATAATGGTAAACATGGAATTACAGATTTACAGGGCTGAGTTCTATTGAAGCTCTCTATAGCCAAGTCTACTCTATATTCTAGGGATGTTGTCTTCAATGCCATAGACTATACTTATAACAGACTGCGTGTCACTCAAACTTTTATAATTAAATGGTTTTGTCAAAAAGGTGAGATACAAAGAGACGACAGTGATATTCCTAATTGGATTACAATACTTCAAGTCTCACTCAATCACCGGGTACTACATAAACCAAAGATCCTTAGTTCCAAGTTCGTGAAACTAAGTTAAGGTCACGATGACTTGTCACAAGTTTCATTCAAGTTTGTAGTTCTTGACATTTATAGACCACGGGACGAGATGAGAGTTTCTAGTACCTAGGGATGTCTAAAGAACTTTATCTAATTGACATTCCTTAATCACTGGATAAATGGCGTCTATTTGTTTGTTTCTAACTATTAGCTGTTGTCGACCAATAATGGTACGGAATGGCAGTTGGCCGGATTTTTTTTAGTATTGTTGTTATATGAAGTGGCAACAAAAATACTTAAATCATCTATGAAAATGTCACTAATAAGCGTTTAAAAAAAACAAACAAACAATTTATGAGATACAGTCTGCTGACAGGCGGAAAGGCAGACAGACGGACAGGGGAGTAATGTTTTAGTTGCTTAGTAATATGGTAGTAAGTTCAAGATAGCCCAACAAGCTATGGAGGACTATGTTCGGAGTCTATTTGCGTGATCGAGTCGGAAAAGAGGAGATTCGTAGACAAACCAAAGTTGCCGACATAGCCCAGCGAATTAGCAAGTTGAAGTGGCAGCATGCAGAACAGATGGCCGATGGGGCCGTAAGGTTCTCGAACGGAGACCAGGCACCGGCAAGCGCAGCGTAGGACGTCTACCTACACGGTAGAGAGACGACCTGACGAAGATCATAGGATCGGGCTGGATGCAAGCCGCTTCTAACTGATCCTTATGGAAATGTATAGGGGAGGCCGATGTTCTGCAATGGACGTCTCACAGCTGATACGATGATGATAAAGGTGATAGTAATAATATGGTCCCGTACCCTTCGGGTACGGATTCTTAAATACAGTCCTATACTTACCTACGTCATTTTACAGCCCTATAGAAAACAGTTCAAACAATATAATTGGTGTCTCGGTCCAAACATGGCATACTTTATTCATCGGGCGCACAAAACAATTAGCTGGTGGCTCGCTTGTTACCTGCGGTGCTGCTCACACCTTCATAATTTAGTGACTGGCGATTTTTTTTCCATACAAAATTGTGGAACTACTCGATGAGCCAAATTAGAACGCTAGTTAAGGTGTATGTATGAGTTTTAAAGGCTATAGGCATAAGCACATTGAAATATTTAAAAAATAGTTGCTGCGCTGCGTGTTCGGAACAAATATGTAGTTGTCCTGTCACTGTAGCGAGTTCGGAACAAATCTTTATTGACACAGTTTTCTTTTTCTAAATTTCAATATTTAAAGAACACTTCTATTTATTCCGAATTTTGCCAATGAAGTTTCATTATTAAATGCCTTCATCAAATCTGTCAGTGTCTACATTTCATACTGGTTATGACTCTGACAACTGTTGAACGCAGTCTAAGTAACATGCGATGACGTTGAACGAAAGTCCAAAGTCGAAAGATGATACAGAAACTTCAACGATATGACAGCATGATATGAAATGTAATCAGATTAATCGCCAAAGTACCAACAGGTAGTTATTATACTCGAAGAGATTTAGCAAAATTTTGCTCATAACTTTTAGCCTGATACCTAAGAGCTTGCAAAATGGAAGCTGATGAGCTTGTTAAATTTTCTTTTACATGTAACTAGGAGTAATCTTACTTAAATTATTATAAATGCTTAAGTTAATGACGATGGATGGATGTATTTTTGGTACGCAGGTAGTTTATAATCAGGAATAATATTTAGGATGACTTCGTGAGAAAATTTTCGATAAAACGCGCCCGAGCCGTTATTAACATGTAGTAAGAAACAAAAACAACTACATCTACCTAAAATAAATACCTCTCCATAAATTTTTACGTCCGTCTAACCCAAAATGGCGTTTCCTAAAACTTCCACGCTTATTTTCCGCCAACATTCGCCGGTTCGCGTTGAATTAAATATTTTCTTTGTTATTAATTTTAATTCAATAGGGTGCGGGCTGGCTAACTTTCTGGTTGGTAATGGAGGAGGGAAACCACAGGCGTTGTTTCTAACAAGCCACAATTAGAAGGATATAGTCTGCGCTCAGTAGTAGCCTAATTTGGTTTTAATTACTGTGTTGGGCTGATGGGTTTGTTTTGTTTTAAATGTGTTTGATGTTTTAAGCAATAATGCCTTTGTCAAACAGACAGGCGAGAGCGAAGCGTTTTCGAAGCGATACCAATTCGAAGCAAGACGTCAGTCCGATAGTTCTGTCACGCTATCGGATCGCTTTCGCTTTTCTATGTGACTGGATTCAAACAATTCCATACATTACAAATAAAAACGTCACGCTTCGCATTCGCCACGCCAGTCTGTTTGACAGCTTAACTGTTGAAGTAATATTGCCGACAAACACATATTTGAGGTTCTTAAATATAAACGTTTTATGGCCGGCAGGTTTTTTTCGTTCTAAATAATAACAGCCGCACAGCTACGCTGTTCTTTATAGCAAATCTCATGGCTTGACTCTACGATGTGCTCTTTGACGAGACGGCCTTGAGATCGTCCGATGGTGCAGCGCGAGCGATTAGTGGCAGTGTCGATATCAGTATTTAGTTATCGGTTAGTCTTATATTCATAAGACTTAAGAGTGCCATCTGTTCTGTCTTCGCTTCAAGAAATCGAAAAACCTGATGTCAAACAAAGCAACTTTAGAACAAGGGAAATATTTATACCGGACCTATTTCTAATTTTATTTTGATTGGTATATTGTAACGACAAACAACAGGACTTGGCACATTGAATTCGTCAGAACGGCCACTTGACACAACGCGGCAACCTATCTCGCCTAACCGGCTAACCTATCTTCATATTATGTGTGGTATTGCAAATTAATGGTGTTTATTACTAAACGGAGGCTTAAGCTACGCCAGTCAGGCTTCAAGAAGCGTTTGCCAAGGTTGGTCTGTAGACAATTTATCATCTCGAGTTTCCGTGTTTTGGAAAGCACGTAATGTCGGTGCTCCCGGCTGTGAGTTATAAATCTTTGACAGTCAAAGTTAATGCATTTATTTCAAGTCTTTTTGATATTTCAAAAGGCATTTTTTATGTTTTTGTCCCTGCTAGGAATGTTAAACAGTTGCACGACACCTAATTAAGTAGTTTACAGAAGTTTATAGAAGTAGATAAGATACGGTTACCTACAGAATATCGTAGAAGAGACCCGCTGTTTTAGTCTCAATAAGAAATCACATCGCTGGACTTTACGATGTGCCCTGCGGTGCGACGCGACGGCTTTAAGAATATGGAATCACGAAGCGCAAGTGCTCACCGTTCGCGCCGCACGGTTGCTTAGTGTTACGGTCAGTAGCTTAGAGCATTTTTTTTTAGCGTGTTAAAATCATCAAATGAGTCCTCCCACCCAGGGCAGAGCGGGAGGGACTGTCAGGCTCGAACTGACTAAAATCCACGGTGTCCTTCAATAGCCCTTTACGTTCCGGGGTCACGGTCATTCGTGAGTCCCGCGACCTAGCGCTCGACCGCTAGTAGCTTAGAGCATTTTTTTTTTTTTTTTGCGTGGTAAAATCATCAAATGAGTCCTCCCACCCAGGGCAGCGCGGGAGGGACTGTCAGACTTGTACTGACTAAAATCCACGGTGTCCTTCACGAGCCCTTTACGTACCGGGGTTACGGTGATGGGTAAGACCCGCGACCCCGGCAGGCAGTAGCTTAGAGCATAGGAAATTTTAGTACCAGTGTGGCATGAGTGCTGCGGGGCCGCGCTGTGACAACGCTGTATTTATAGAGAATAGCAGAGCGATTTTCATAGTTATGCCAAACTTACCGTCTATCATAAGTATTTTAGTTAACACACAAACAGTCCTGTATTTACGGTCCCTTTGATATCTAATAATATTCGTTAAGCTCATCTAATATTTAACTTTAATTTCAGTAATCCTACTTAAATAATATTTTAGTTTAAAGCAAAATCGTAACAAAAAGGTTACATGCCTAAATGGCTTCAAAATTAAGTTTTGCATAATTTTATTCACTTTTAATCCATGTAATTATTTTAAAACACGCTCCAAAAAAGTTAATTAGTTTAAAAACGAAGGATTACACCTGATTAAACAAATCTAATTTTAAGCTTTTATTACATTACTTTTTTTAATAAAATTGCGCTAAAAGTACAACCACTGAAGTTTAAATAGTTAGGATAAAATGTTGAGGAGTAAACTTTTACAGCAGACATCGTTGGGACTCGAGACCTTCAAGTTTGACAGTTTAACACAATTGCAGAAATTGGTCGATGCTATCAATTGGATCCGATCGTTTCTAAGAGATCTTAAAGAACAACCTCCTCCAACTTTCTGCGAACTTGGTCCTAGTTACTGACAACACAGAATTGTGCAAACTTTTTAAATGGTTCTACGACACATGCTTATTTTTTGGTGTCCTTTTGTCCACGGGTACTTCAATAGCCCTATGCGTTCCGGGGTCACGGTAATTCGTACAGTCCCGCGACCTCGGCAGACTATGGCCCTCTGGAGGGGGGCCCCTGTCATTTTGCTGACACCCTTTGAAGCGCGCGTAGAACACAACGCGACGTCTACCCGGGCATGGTCCATGGGCAACTCACGTGAGTTGCCCATTACTCACTGTCCGCATGCCCGCGCCCACGGTGGCCGGAGATCCTATGAAACATGCTAAGAATTTCTTCTTGAATCACGCACTGGCTTGGCATTGGCTTAGGTAGCACTGCTCACAGAAAAAGAAACGCCATGTAGTATATGCTATTCATTTTAGCATTTGAATGCTCCAAAAATGGACTACGCAATGGATTTTGATGCGGTTTGTTTTAATGGTAGATAGAGTGATTTATAAGGAAGGTTTATATGTGTATAACAAACATAATATAGTAGAGATTGCACCCGTGCGGAGCCGGACAGATCGCTAGTAGTCTATAAGCAGAACATGCTGACCCATTTCCTGTTCTGCAATTGAAAAACGTAGTTCGCACATTTGATCTTACTGAAGACTAGCTGTTGCCAGCGGCTTCGCCCGCTCACCCCTCTTTGCCTATGTCACTCAAGACCAAAGCAGCTTTCAACTGTTTCAATTTTTGAAATCGATCTAGTAGTTTTTGAGTTTGTTCATTACAAACAAAAACTTACGAACTACAAATCATTCCTCTTTATAATTATAATATTCGTGTAGATAGTAACTGTTCGGAGACAAAGGCTAAGTCCAGTTTCAGTGCCTTGTATTACCTGACCCCGTTCACAAAGCGAAAGAGAGGAGAAAGGGGTCATGCAATACAGGACACAGAATGTATACACAACCATCATAAAAGACGTTGATACATTACACGTAACTGGCTTAAACCGAGTGCAGACAGACACAGGACTCGACACAAATTGTAAATTCATAGTGTAGTACGGTTCGGGGCCCATCCGGAGATTGCAGCGCGGCACACTGTGGCAGATGTAATGTACTCGTATGCCAGACATCTGCGATAAATCCCCCACACTCATATTGATGCACAATCTGTATAATGGGAAGGTTTCGTCTTCTGCTAGAACTTCGGAAATGTTGGGTTATTAGAACGTAATATGGTAAAGGCTAAAGGGTGTCCGTTTAATGTGCTATTCTAATGTGTTTGTTTTGTGAGTGTTGACCGATCAAATAAGAATCAGATCACTTGTTAGTGCATTCACATTTCAGAGTTTGAAAAAACAGTGGATATAAACACGAACAATGAAATTATATAAATAACTAGCTGAACCCTGGCATGCTTCGCTGTGGTGCATTGTGACTGAATGGTTGAATGAGAAACAAAACAAAGAATACATTTCATATAAGTTTAATTTTCCTCGCTTCCGGTAGATGGCGCGGTCACTGGTACAGAGCTGATCGTTAAAAAAACTGTTTTTTCGCGGTTGCGGATATGTGACTGATGCAAAAAATAGATAAAAACAATCCTTGATGCGGATTACATATCATGCTAAAGTATCAGCTCAATCAGTGCAGTACTTTTTGAGTTTTTGAAGCATACACAAACCAACATAACATTTTTATATATATAGAAGAAGAAGAAGAAGATAGAAGATAGATATAAAGACTGTTTCACCTTCTTAGCTTTTTCTTAACCATGTTCATGAATACTGAATTCAACTAAATACTTACCTACCAATATTTTAAATGCAATGAGTACCTGTCTGACATGGTAAATGGCTGGGCCATTTTATCCTACTGATTCACGTGGTATTTTGCTATATTATTTTGGTTATCTTATTATTGGTAGCCATTGGGGTATAACTATACATATATTCCGCCCTAGTTGACAAAACGCCCCGTCATTCTACCACTCAAACTTATTTCTCAGAACCACACGCGATTGTGGCCACTGTTGGCGTATAACATGACCGAGGCCAATGACCATGTTGTACACCAACAGCGGTCACCCTCGCGTTTGGCTCCGAGCAGTGTTTGAGTGCTAGATTGATGGTGCGTTTTATCGACTAGGGCGTATTACATAGTTTCCCCTGCTGTTATGAAACAGATCTTATCTCAAAGTAGAAACTATTATTAACGAAAGAATTTGAATCACATTGCTCGTGGATAGACTTGTTTGTGTTTCGAATTCAAACCGTTGAAGTACGAGTATGAAGGATTACTGACAATTTCATCGACGCAGAAGAACTACCCACTGATTACTAGCAGAACCAAAAACAACTGTCAATCAGGACACAGTGTTTTCCTTGAACAGCTTTTTCAGTCTCAAACAAAATCCCACAAATTGCTTCCCCACTGGTGACTGGCAGATTCTTTTTCAAAGCAAAATTGAGCTTTACTTTTAATTAGTGCCGAACCGGGAAAGGAGTTACTTGTTTATTTTAAGATCAACTTTTTTTCTTGCTACATTCCATCAAACTTTATTAATTTCCATTTCGTTTTACATTTAATATTTGTGTTTGTGCAAACTTGCGATTATGATCAGGCTAAATCCAACACCGCTTAACTCCGCAGTGCTTCCCAGCCTGATGTTATCTCGGTTATCGAGGGCAGCGCAGCTCGATGACGGTATTAGGTCACAAGTCCAATACCCGGCGCGACTATTGCCAATTATCGGCGCAACTCCAATCCCGGCCATTAACTGGGAGTGCTTGTGAATGGTACACGCTACGCCCACAGCATGTAGGTGAATCTGTTGATGTCCATTCGAGATGTAACAGCTTTTGTGAGTGAATATGATGTTTTTCACAAGCTTTCAAAACGTGTTTTTTTTATCTCATCTATCGCGCCCATCAACTTTTTGTTTTAAGATACTCCTAGTGCTGGGTAGTCATTTTCAATTTGCTCTCTTTCATCGGCGAATTGTACCAACTAAACCAAAAGCGCTCTTCCAAAACCTCGTCCGAGAACTGTCATTGTCACTATTCCTACTCATCAATGACACTGAGAGCTTTTGAAATCAGTTTAATTATGCTGATTACTTTCATTGGTTAATTTCACCTTATACGAACAAGAATTTGACACAATTGTAATAGTTGCTGAACGACTTTAATATACATTATGACATCGTTATACCCTTATTATACGTATACGCGCTCTTAATGTTCAAACCCATTCATAATCACAGTGTGTTGTTATTAGAGCAAGTACTTCTACATATTACATCAATATTGTGGCCGGGTATAATACAGGAGCGTGCAAGGGTGCGGGTAATGTATGTTTGCAGACGACTCCCCGACAGCTGTGCCACGTCACATGCCTTCTTTGACGCTCCGCAACTATTTCGTCTACATCGAAAATATTGTGCCTCCCGTAGTTTCTTTTCATTGCACACGTTATTGCGTCTAGAAGTAATGATGTTTGTAGAACTCATGTTTACGAAACATTTCTGAAGAGAAGTTTCTTCGCGGAAACTCTAACATCTTCCAAAAAATTAAAGCTTTTACTCTTTACAAAAATCTACTTTATTATTCAAGCCATTTGGAGTCAGCGAGCTTCATTTCAGAGCATAAAATTGATGACCATGCAGACGTCATAATATTATTAGAGTACCTTCCGCTGGCAGATAACGAGACCGCATTTCTCCGCGTGTGCCATTAATCTCAAACATAAATTGCCTCACGAGGTGTAAAATAAGGCACAAAAACATCTACATCGCCGAAATCGTTCCTCCAAAGCGGATCTGACTCATTAAGAACGTTCGCGTCTAAAGGTTTCGGTGTGAGAACAAACGAGGCTACATTCGCACGTCGGGGTAACTCCCTGCCGGATAATAATGCCAGTAAAAAATTTCACCTATAAATTTTAAAAGCCTAGTAAAATCTGAGATTTTATAAAGGTACTAAATATACTGGGTAGATAATCTGTGAACGTTGTGAAGTGGAATTAATTGGATCATGAAACATTCGCCTTAGTTTTGAATTTACTGAGTGTTTAATACCGACTACCTGCTATTTAAGTTGGCTGGACAGAATTTTCTAGATACAATTTTATACCCGTAGCGAAACGTTCAACAGAATTTACGACTATAGAAACTTTAGTGACATAAATCTTTGTCCAATATCTATCGAAGAAAACTTTAGATCTAGATAATATTTCGTCTTTTCTTTGTCATATCTCTGAGCATACCTTGGAGGCGTCCGATTCGAGTTTTAAATAATTGCCTCAACATTGTCGAGGTTAATGTCTCAGAAGAATTGACGGAATTCCTCTTGCTCAAAGTGCCCCAGTCCGCAAGTCTCCGTTCCGCCTTGAAGTTCTCTCTATAATGGTCGGTCAAACGTGGAATAGGTTTCGTCGTAGTAAATCTTAAAATTTTGAATTAATTAAAACTTTTGTTCGGATTAATTAAAACAATAGGGCTGTGATTAAAATTGTCTTTTTGGACTTTCGTATCAGATCTTGGATTTATGAAAATATTGAAAATCCTTTAGCGGTTTCCTTTGATATTTTTATGTTAAATGCTACGTTGTCTTTTTTTGGGTCACATTTCGGTTTCCTCTTCTATATCTGCGATGTCACATAAAAACGAAATCCGGAACTTGAGTTCCGGGTCTGTAATTTACATACGTCTGTCGCAGAGTGCGGGATAAGTTACGTACTAACCCTTCTCGGGGCACGCCTCCCTCTAATGACGTTCATCAGTGCGTAAATTAAGTTACGGTACTTGAAGGCACGAGTTTAGTACGCATATTATTAATTTAGTATTTAAGAATATCGCCAGTTTGTATGTAGATGTATTATGTTCGCCGGGCTTAGTATAATCTGTGGTATAGCTGCACCAACGACTTATGCGTTGATAAAGCGGCTAGAGGTAAAAGACAATTTGCTCTGATGCATTATTTGGCTTGTATGATTCTAAACATAGGCCTTTCTGTAGATATTAATAGCGAGTCATCATCAAATTTTCCGTATCAGTATTGACTTCTTTTCTTACCAGATAATCGGGCAAATATCCGAATTTTATATTGAGCCAAAAAATTCTGGTTCTGCGCACCAATGTTATAATGTCTACAAAACAAAATAGGTACCTACATTTGTAATGAAGATGTCGTATGACTAAAATGTTTGTCCGGTTTGGGGCTTCTACCCAGCCAGCGTAAGTTTGTAGGTTTTGTTCGTTTAGGGGTCTGTAGCGAACATACGGTTAACCAACGCAAATTGATCAGTATCAACCAATCTTAACTATTACAAGGACCTCATTAAAAAAAATAGCCTTCATAAAACCAAGTTTTTACATAACATTCGTTTAAGAGGACTCATTTGATGGTATTGCCACAGATGAAAAAAAAAACGTAACAGAAGAGGAAGAAGTTTACCCCCTAAAGTGATTTCTAATAATTTCAACCTTGTCCCCAGGGTCTCTTCTCCCGCATGACATTCCGCGAGCCGGTGTGGGTGGGCGGCGTGGGCAACACCACGGGCCTGCAGAGCAAACTGGGCCTCTCTGACGGACTGCTGGGCTGTGTGGACTTCCTCCGGATCAACGGAGACACCTACCAGCTCATGAAGGACGCCGTTGCCACACTGGATATTTGTGAGTACACTGTAAAAAGGACCTTATTATTGTGACGTTAGGTTTGAGTATGCCGTGGAGGGAAAAGTATACAAGGCAAAGATTCTCACTCAATATTCCTCGTCTGCGCTGGCAGGCGGTGAAGGAAATCTGAAATGGCATTGACTTGTATGATTTCCGTTGATGCCTTAGGCCACTGCCTTGAATTTTGCCGGTGTCCGGGGCGGCCACATTTCGACCTCTCCGTTGCCGCACCGCTGTTAGCGAGGGCAAGTCCATTTGATTTTATGCATAAAATCCAGAATTCGAGGCAGAAGCCTTACAGATGCAGTATACCTCAAGACCGCGCGGACGAGCGCCGACTAAAGGAAAACCTCGCGGAAAAACGCCGTTCACCGATTCACCACCCGGTGCACCGTCAATCAATACATCTACTTCGCCGCCATAATCAATCGTGCTGGATAGTTGGATAGGTGTATGAACATTGCCATTCACTCATTCATTTTATTTTCAAGTACACCATCGCGGGTTCTCAACTAGACTCCGTTTGAATTTCAAGCGTGGTGTTTACTGAATTTCTTCTCAAATGAGTCTCTTCTACCACTTAGTTCTACCACATAAAAAAGTAAGGACTATTAGGTTCTAGGCTAGATTCAGTGTTATTGTTCTGATGAACATTGAAAAAATACTTTAAATAAAATAGAAAATTGTGTGAAGTGAATTTGTAAGCTTCCTCTCATGTGTTTAGGTATTTGATACAATCTTCAGTCCTCTCTTAAAAGTCTTAACTGAATAAGTCTTTAGCTTTTAAAATAACGTCGTTTATTTTACTTGATAAATACAGGTAGGTACTTGTGGAAATCTTTGCGCTCCAATGTTAATGCCCTCGAAATTCCAGGGCTCTTCTGAGACTTATATTCTTAACAAAGAGGCTTGATAATATAATAGGTTAGGCTATATTAGTTGTACCTAAGTTAAGTTATTAGGTGTAGGTAGGTACTTTTCAGCAACATCGTTTTCGTCTGTTTAGGAGCTACGATGACATATTAGGGGCAAGGCCGCTAGAATTAGTAAATTTCGATATTAGTGGGGAAAGATCTTCATTCGAGGCGCAATATTGTCATGTATCAAACTTCGTTCGATACATGTTTGTAATTGCTGTTTTAAACTTTCATACTTTCTTCTCTTAAATCGAAATTTACAATTTATTAATAGAACAAGTTGAGAAATTGGCACTTATATCGATTATAGGTAAACATGGTTCCTAGAAACGAATTAAAAACCACCAAGTTATATCGCAGTCGAACTTCTAACTTCGCCGCAGGATAAGCGTTTACATTGAAACTCGGACTTCTAAGTCTGAACGTATCGAACGCGGAATTAATAGAACAAATCCATCGATTTAAAAATAGCTACCTACAGATGCGTTTACAATTTATAGTTTAAGGGCCAGTTTTTTATCAGTAGTTGAACTAACTATTGTTATAATTATTTATTAGTTAGTTTAACTAATAAACAAACAATGCGGTCTTAAATAGACATTAATAAACACGTCTGCGTGTGAAGTTTGTTGTTGAAACCAAAAAATGTAGACTTGCCGTTCTCAAAACTGGTCATGTGATAAAAAGATGAACATAAAAGCAAACTTCTCTATAATCAGATGAGACAGGGAGAGGGAAATGGCTGTCATCCGCCTCGCGGGCCCAATGCGGGTTGGAAGATGTCACATGTCTTAAAATTTTTGGGTCTAGGACATGTCGGTTTTATCACGATGTCTCTTTCGCCGTTTTGAAAGCATGTATGAACAGGTAATGAAACAAAATTACAAAGTAAAACTCCTGGCTGTGTTCAAACCTACGACCTACAACTCTAAATCGGGACCGTTACCACTGGGCCACGACTGTTCCGGCATTGATGAAAACGCTTTATCAATTACGAGTTGGGGATCTAAACGCCACTTTAGCAATGTCGCTAATAGAATTGCGATAAAATTATTACTTATCCGTTATCTACTCTATTGCTTGAGGAACTGAATGGAATATAAAATTTTACGTTTTTTTACGATAATGCGTATTGTGATGTTGCTAAAGTGGTATTTTTAGAATCGCTGTCCTTTATAGGCCTTTTTAGCGTAATAATGTAAACACTTATTATGGCATAAATATTCGGACACACACAAATTATGTCATTTTAAAAAAAGCCATCAAAACTTTTTACCATAGTGTCGAGTAAATTCTCTCTTGCTAGGTACGCCGTCTCCCGAACCTCCTAGCGTGTGTTGAGAATAACAACGCGATTAGATCTCGCCGAAGGCGTGAAGTAATGGAGGATCACTTGGTCCTGCCGCCGTCTTTCCTCATATTTTCCTCCCGATGCTATCTTATTCGCTGCTGATTTACTAGGTGTTTATATTATGAGAGGGGAGATATCGCAGTTTGTTCTGTTAAGAAATCTTCATTTTATGGGTAGCTGTTGTTTTTATTGTAGTGTTGACTGTGTATATGTACTAGATCTTGCCATCGTCTTTGACCGCATTTATTTCGAAGAACGTTCCAAGGGAACGTAAAACCGGGATAAAAGTTATACTATGTGTTATTTCTGACTATTACCTAGTCTATAATCTATCTCCAAATCTCTTAGGCGTTCTGCGTGATTGAGTAAAAAGTTCCATCCATCGAAGCATCCAAGCTTTCGAATTGATAATATTAGTCACAGGTTTAGATAGACATCATGCAGGTCGTTCTCGAAAAGTTAAATAGAGCCAATAGAGGAGAATGGATACTATCCATACATTTTGCACAGAGGTTTAAGTTTCATAATATCGAATAGGGAAATGAGCATATTACCATTAGCAGGGCACAAATTCAGACTTCGGGGCTGCCAATGAGAAATGAAATTACGAATCGAACACATGACTTTGGAGTCTTTAAAGGCCACTACCAAATCATAATATGAGTTGCGGTAAAATTGGTAAACCCCCCTTATCTGCTCAGCAGAAGATTAAAGGGGCATAGACGAAGAAAACTTCATTAAAATTCACACATATTTTACTCAAAAAACAATCGCATATTTCAAGCAAGTACGTAGGTACACGGGCGAACATTTATCATTATAATCTCTCTTTCAACAACTTGATCTCAACTGTCATCAGCGTCAGATAAGACTGAGCTAAAAGTTTCCCGACAAAGAGTACACAATTCTATCTATGGTCCACAGTTAATCACGGATTGATGTTTAACTTGCCTGCTTTCGGGACGGATTGATAAGTTCGTGTTCCACGAATTATTTCTGTTAATTAGCCAACTTTAGATTGGACGAGTTTTCTTCTTTTCCTTTTGCTTCAAAAGGTATTTGTTTAGAAAATATGAAAATGAGTTTATTTGTCTTCACGCCGGTTTAGCTGAGAGGGTCGTGGTGGAGCTTATGAAATAGACCATGATCTGTATGACAGCTATACCTATAGGATATTTATTTTTATTCCTGAAAACATTAGAGTTCGATTAGTATAACTCTCGACCTCTACGTAAGTAAGGCCGCGGGCTAAAGCTAGTTTTAAATAAAATGTGTTCATCGAAACATTTATTCAGATCAGCTATTTTAGTTTGCTCTTTCGGCATAATGGAGAGGTCCAAGTTGAGTCATAATTCTCGAACACAAGCCCTTTTGAGGTCCGGAGGTCGGCGACCTATCCTTTTCAAGTACTCCTAAAACAGACATAATATGGGAACATACATCTGTTTATTTCATTGGAATTTTCCCATTTCGTAGGCGTCGACACCCCTCGTTGAGAGAAATCGAATCAGACATAACGTTACCATCACGACGAATTCGATAAAATACCTCTTCGTTTCAAAGACTATATTTACGAGTATGTTCCAGTACGTTTGAATTACACGATTTATTCGTAAAATATATAATACGTTGAAAGCTTGATGCTTTTGCGATGATCCATCATAATTTACCTATTAGTATAGGCTCAATTCATTTTCATAGTCCTGGCATTGACATTTTCTCGGCCAGACAGATTGGGGTTCGTTTTAGAAGGTATTATCCGGGTACTATAAGAATATCGATGAAGATAATATAAGCGACATTTTGGTCGAAAATGTGTTATGAATGCCATCCTTCGTATTTGCCACTTTGTCGAATGCGTGTAATCCCATCACTCTGGAATACTAAAATAAACTGCAACTTGTGTCCATTGTTCTGCAATTTCAAACTTTAAAAACTACTCTCTGTTTATATGGATGGATGGATGTTTGTTTCTCTTTCACGCAAAAATCTCTGAACGGATTTGGATTGGTACACGGATAGTTTATAACCTGGATTAACACATAGGACAGTTTTAACCAGATTTTATGTTCCCGTGGGACAATTTTCGAGTTGTAGCGGGTGAAGTCGCTGGCAACAGCTAGTTTTCTATAAATGGTCACATCTCTTGTTGAGCAACTAAAATACAATAAAACCCTAGTTCAGGACATCAGATAAAACAAATGCTCGTACTCCGAAAATGCTTCGATGTCGTAAAATATACAAACCATTTCAATGCGGTACTGGACTGATGTACTATGAGATTTTCGTGACAATTGCCCAGTGATTAAACCCCAGCTGTCTACTATAGCTGGTCAATTACTGGTCATGATTTAGAATAAGTTACTAACTGTCTTTGATTAAATACCCAAGGAGTATACCTTATTTCCTCAATTCAGAAATATCTGCCCAAATACAGGGTAAGAAGCACTAGGGACAAACTACTTGCTAGGGAAAACTGTAAATATGGTAACAGTCGATCTACAATACCAGTATCTTCAATTTGAATTACCTATCTTTAAATAATACCAAACAATAGCAATAACGTTTCGACGTCAAAATCAAGTCACAACGCCATTTGAATTTCTGAAATGCAACTATGAATAAACATAAACCGGTGTCCTCATTTCAATGCATCTTGTATTCCCAATTTTGTCGTTCCATAGCGCAAACTAGCTCGTTTAAACAATTTTGGAGTAAATCTGCAAAGCATTTGTGCCGCGATTGGATTTAAAACGTTCCATTTGACACGACAAACAAAATCCGCTTGCAGCCATGTTTGCGCGCCCAAATGTATTGTGATGCCAGCCAACGATTTGAAGATCGAACTCGGCAAATAGAGAGGATTTGTCGCCGAGAACGACTGAATCATAAGACGATTCCTTTTATGCTGCCGATGTGTTTTCTCCGTACATTTGTGTTACCTTTATCGGATCGAATGTCTCACGAAATGTATTTAGGGAGCCATCAATAATTCTACTGAGATCAGATGTTATGAGACCCTCATAAATCGTAACAAACATTCTGTTTTCGGTTTTATTTATTCCTCCACTATAGTTGTTAGTCAATTTCGAATAAATTGTGTGTATTCACCCGTTCAGAAACTCGAATATCGGGGGATAAAACTTGCTATGTAGCTGATCCCTTGTTATAATTTTCGTATGAAGGTAAGGTATTCGTGATCCCAGCTTGGATGAAGCATATAAAATTTTCCTTTCATCGTAACTCGCAATAAGGTACTTGATTTTTCAGGGAGTCAACGAGGCCTAGTAAAATATTTTATAGATTCGTTCAGGCCACGCGGCGTTCTTTGTTATTTGTATGCCACGAAACAACTTATTACGTAGCTATTTCGGAGCCTTTCAATATGAAATGTTTGGATACATATTTATAGACTACTTTTTCATCTACAGTATTTCTGAGGCTTTTAATGTTCTAACGACGATTAAATTACGTGTTTATATTCTCAAGTTGTTGAGTATCAAATTAGATATTCGGAGTAAAGCCCTTTAATATGTTCTCATGTCAAAATTCTGTGCGCAACAATTAGTTCTTGTTTCTCTCTTTACCTTGGTCCTTTTGCCTCCGTTCCGGTAAAAGCACATGATACTCGTATATTCATTTTACTGCCATATAATGAAGTAAAGAACTAGTCATACTCATAAATAAGAGTTCGAAAACCAATAAGAGCTCATTAAATCCCTAAAAAACTTTGACGAAGCTTCAATCGTCCCCGAAGTTTATACTTCACATACTCATGGTAAGAGTATGGCCGCCGTCACTTGTTCCGTGTTCTGAGCAAACGTAGGGCTCCCCTCGTCGTTAGTCTGGGAACGTGTGCGGAATTCCGGTGATGAATGGTGCCGACATTAGGGTACGGCCCTTGAATTTGAATTTATCAACTTTTACACTACACTTCTCTTTATTTTGGCTCCTTTGCCGCGATTTTCTGTGGTATTAAATTCATCTTGTGCTACTTGCCCTATCTACAACAACTGTATGATATCTTGCTGATGTGTTGTGACTCGTGACGTTCAAATAAAAAGTGGGTTTATTCCTTAGTATACAAGTTTGATGTTGGTTCACAATTTCTGTTGGTTCCGGGTTGGTTATACATTTCAAAAATATTGCATTAGATTGTAAATGGTTTTGTTGCAGTAAACAATTGATTGATAGTTTATAAATCTCACGAAATAGATTGCAAACTGAAAGTGTTAACGTCAATGTATATAAAGTTGAAGTACACCGCATCATCACATCTGTTGATACAACGACTGCGGTCTTGTCTATTGTAATGTCCTTGTAGCATTAAATCCAGTTCTTATACGTATATTACGTTCTAAGTATTCTCGCAAGCACCTAAATATTGCCATGCAATGAGAACACAGAATCCTATTTGCCTTTCCTGGAACATAGAAGTTCTATGTTGTGAAGGTCATGCATCCTGGAATCATTATTATGAATCGAAAGCATTTAGGCACTTTATCTTCATAAAAACACCAACATACATAATATTAATCATCAAAGGCATTCCGTTTCTCTCAGTTGAAGGTCCCCACATTTTGTTATTTACTGAACTTGTCACAACTTCACAAGTAGGTCGACGTATGTATAATAATCTGCATTGAAAAAGGTTTCGTTCACCGCTGGTCATTGATGTAGTGAAGATTGGCGTAAAGATTTAGGGTAGATTGCCGTAAGGAAGTGGCACACAATAGGGAAAAAGGCTTATACCTTACACTGGTCGGACAAAGGATAAGGACTCACTTTATTTGTAATTTCCCGACAGATTGCCTCCATTCAAGTCTGTATTGGCTTTTTATTATCGCTGCCTTTGTAATAAACTTTTGATTTTCCAATTATTTTCCTACCTAGCAATTTCCTCAGATGTTTTCTTGAACGTTTCTTTACCTAATTAATTGTACGTCAAATGGAGTTGATTCGTTTCGCTTTTAAAACCCACGGTGAAATATGACGCGTCTGTTTTATGCTCGCGTAATGAAGTACGGAGATTAATTCACAGAAAATGATGTTGAAGTATCTTGTTTGAAACTCGGAGCTCGTTAAGTAGTCAGAAGTTCGTTTGGGAGATCGAGTAACTTCACATGCGGGCGATGTTTGAAATTTATTTGCCTACAACGCGTCATATCTAGTGTTATGTGTATGGTTATTCTTGTGTTAGAACCTGAAGTAGAAGTGGGTGAGAATTGCTCCTACTTGGGTTTATTTTATAAAGTGAAAAATTCCTCTAACATCTTGTTTCACGTCTCCTGAATTACGGTTCTAGTGATTTGGACGTTAACTCTTGCTTTGCAGGTCCGGGTAATGAATGTTTATACACACGCAACTTCAGACAAAAACTTAGTACCTACATGATTGTGTAAAATTGCATAAAAATAAATCGCACTATTTTCATGCAAATAGTCGAGAAAGAACCTTTTTAATAACGTTGCCGTAAAAGTTAATTAAAATGTTCCTACGATAAAACGTTGGTTGCAATCAACAATAACACTCAAAATTAAAACACTCTTTTATTGGACAATCCCAAATAAAAACGTTAAAAACATTTTAGTGAAGGATTATATTTTTGAACAAATCTTCGAAACTGTTTAAAAAATATACAGAAATGGGTTTCACGGACAACCCTTTATCGAATCGTTACCTCTGTGAAACTTTGGAGACGCATCAGACCGCAGTCCTTTCACAGTTTTTACCTTTGACAGCTACAGTCCAAAAGCAACCCTCTTGTCAGTCAAATTAAGACGATTATACTAATTTTTGCAGACATCAACTGCCTAGCCTTTTCCCAACTATATTGGGGTCGGCTTCTAGTCAAACCAGATGCAGCTGAATATCAGTATTTTACATAGACACTGCCCATCGGGCCTCCACAACCCAGTAACTGGGTGATATGATACCCCATGGTGAAACTGATTGTTAGACTTTAGAGCTTCTGTCTAAAAGAAACGATGTCATAGATCTGCAAATGACAGTCGGGCCAACGGCTTTGGCAAACAAAACCGTAGAAATTGTGAAGTTTTGAGAAAATAAAATTCAATTGATATCGTGCCAGCATCACGAAGAAGAAAAAGAAACAGACTTGTCAGTGATAGAATGTAACCTAACAAAAACCTAAAAACTACCAACATAAAGTTCACAGCACAGCAAAGCGAAGGCAGGGGAGAACTGCAGGCCCACATTTGTTTCTCCACCCGATCGAAGACGACAGACAACTCACAAGATTAAGTATGGGCGTGATAAATGAGATTTCTTTTCAAGTTACGGGATACGCGTCTATGTTCCTCAACACCTAAGTATATGTTCCTTTGTGCTGGTGGAAGTTTCAAACTTTAAAGTAAGGAATATGAGGATGAGCTATAGAGTACTTATGCAGTTCGTGGTGAGGTGCAGACGTATGAATTACAACCAGAGTTGTGTAGGCATAAAAAGATGAAGATGCATTTACTAAGACTCTAAATATAGGTTTCTGAAAATCGTGGTGTAAGGGTCTCGGCGTACTAACTCTTACTAGGAATTCAATATAATATGATTATAGATCATGTGTTCATTATAAGTAGGTACTAAAAGGTACACCTCTATCCAAACTTTTCAAAAGCAACACACGAGAGCTTATGTTGTATATCGCGGAAGATTTTTGTGCTTTATAAGTAGAACTATGTACTAAATAATTTAATAATTTGATTAGAGATACCCGTTGAGCAGGACTATGTTAAAGGGACACCTTAGCCCTTGAATGCAAAAGGCAACCAAAAGAAGAGAATACTCGCCGTATTTAGTTTCAGGAGAGAGGACTCATTTGAAAAAGTTTATGCGGCAGTTTACGTATTTTTGATAGAAAAACCCAATAATCACTTGTCATTGTCAGCCTTTTCCTTTATACTTGATCCCACCAAAAACATTAAAATAATGTAAAAAAATGCCAAGTCTCTCGATGCAGTCTTTCCATCGTAAAAAGTTTTGAGATCTCATAGAAGCCAAGTCCTATTCAAATTATTTTGTAGTTATAAATCAACATTTAGTAATTGTATCAATAGTTTTCTTTATATTATAATTATAGTGACTTGGCAATGAGCACCAATTAAAAGCTGCTTGCTGCCTGGAATTATGTGCAAATGTTACTGACGAGACCTGTGATCAGATCACTACCGACTACATGCTCCAATGCAATAATAAAAAATAAGTACCTTACGGGCCATCGCTTTATGAAAGTAAATGAACCGAGAGTACATGTAGCAGAGATATTACATAGCCTGCTACTTATCTCACAACAACCCAATTAACATAAATTACAATTGACATTTAGGGTTAGTTTTACAATGAAAGCCAGGAACATGAATTACAATAGGGAATGATTAGCATTCATTGTGTATAAGATATTTAGGTACCAAGTAACCTTAAACAGCGAGTACTTTGAAATAAGACCCTGTATTTATCTCATAATAACGTAAAAACAATTTAACAATACCGGCAATATTGGTATGCGAAATACTCGATAACTATTGCACGGATTGGATACATATTACTACTTTTTGGAATCGTCATTGCACGATCTTTTCAAATATAATAATAGTTTTTAGATTTATTACAACTTTAGTTTTTTTCATAACCTTAATTATAAAATACAATTTGCGTTTCGTTTCATGCGGCTGTCAATCCGTACACGTCACACTTAGTGATTATTTGGTGACACTTGAATATACGTTCTTTTTTGCAAAAACTACATAAACGCGAACGAATAAATTATGTTCTTGTGTGGGATGTGGTAATCTATTGATTAATCGATACTGTTTTAAATCTACAGATATTAAAAATAGTTAATATATTCTCCATGTCAACGTTCTGCATAGAACGAATTATTGATGTATCCAAGTGGTCGATTCTGCGATGTCAGTCTGTTTTCGACGGCGGGGCGTACGCCCGCGTTCGGTCAGGCTCACAATTTTGACATTTAAACAAAGACACATGTGAACTCTAATGTAATTAGCGCCACGTGCGCGCGTGTTTTGTTTTTCTTTGTGTCGGACTTCGGTCCATGGTTTTTTTATTTAACTTAGAAGCAATGTATTAACATTAAAGTTAAGTGTTGGTGTGAATCCGTAAAGCTATCTGCGTAATAGTGACTTTCTCGTAGGACAGCTTTCGGCGAGCTGCGTTCGCTATTTATATTTCATAGCGAACGATGCCGAGAGAACATTAACGCCGCCATCACTTCAAGGGCAACCTGAAGAGCCTTTGACCATCATTGGTTCATCGTTTCATCTGACCGACTTCATGGGGAAGTACCACATCCGTGGGACTTTGTACCAGCGCTAGTGCCTGCCACCAGCCATGTGTGGTAGACGATTTCAAGGACTGCTCACCGTGTTCGCCATCCGTCTCCGCCGCCAGCAACCCGTGCCAGCTTCCGCACACCTTTGCTAGGTGTGTTGGAGGGGTCTTCCAGTATCCTCAGCGAGTCCAGGCTTCGACGGACACTGTCAAGCAGTGCCCAGGTGAACGCCTGGTTTACCATCTTCGTGGGGAACCAATTATTGCTTCGGTAGCAATATGTGACGGAGTGTGTGTGTGACCACGGTACCGTAAGTCAATTTTTCCTATGTTATCTGGCCAGAAGTTAGAGTCAGTGCGCGACGTATTCCATAGGCCCGTTGCCTCGTTCCTACTTGGACAGTCTAGTTTTAAGATGCTGGATTCCACTCAATCTTTGTTTTTAAACTTTGTTGTAACATTAACAATATAATGTTTATATTCGCATGTTAAACTTTTTGGTTTTATTTCAAATAAATCTCCCATAGGTTTCTAAAACAAGAGGTCCTTGAACCAATAGTTCAATGCTGAAAGCCGAGAGCTTGAAGACACATTTTCACTTACTTTATATTTACATTCCCACACACAATAAAATCTTTTTTTTTTATTCTTTTTTTTTTACACCGTTACAATGGCGCCCGAACATTTTATTATACTTATAATCTATGGGATTTATTTGAAATAATTCTTTCAATAGTTATTTCAGTTATACATTTAATTTTTGACATTCTCCAATGTATTTTACATGTAACAGTCTTTGAGGTTATGTCTAGTTACACATACCATTAAGAGAGGTATATAAACGGTGAATTCATGTTTGCATTTTTGTCAGTATAATTATTGGCAAAGCAACATTCCTTGCTAGTGTTAAGTTAATCACAATTGCAAACATAAAATTATAAAAATATTTATGTACTTGCAAGAACTTCAATAAATAGACACTAGTCGATTGTTAAGCACTGTTTATTTACTAACCATTGTTTTGGGGTTTTGTTATCAAAATGGCAGATCCATTAGAAAAGTTCCAAGATACAGAAGATGCGGAACACATGCATGACGCATCAGATGATGAGGATGTCTCTCATAATGTAACGCATAGACGTAAAGTGGCATTACAGCCACCAATGTCAGTCACATCCCATGACACGAAACATAATTTTCGACCATCACTTAGTCAATCGGTACCACCAGATCACTCGAATGTCGTAACTTATATATTACGTGACGACAATTTCAAGTTGTGGAATTTAAAGTTTACCGGAGACTCAAGCATAGTGGATTTTTCCTTGCGGATTAGTGACTACATTGCATTAACGTTACAATTTAACTGTTCAAACTTGCTTAGCAATTTTAGTAGAGGAGGATCAGAGAAATTGGTCTAGGTTCCTTCCTCAAATTCAGTTATTTATGAACACTACTATAAATCTAGCAACTGGATACACACCATATTTTCTCGCCAGAGGCCGTGAAATCATCTCTGACGGTGCACTGCATACCTTGAGGGGCAATGCACCAGATTCACTTGATGACATTCAACTCGCAAATAGGAACGAAAAAGCAGATTCCTTAAATGAACTAGCAGATATTTTCCATCGTGTAAGCAATGCATTGACCAAAGCGTACAAACAGAACGCAAACAGATATAACCTGCGTCGCCGTGAGCTCAGGCTGACTGTTGGTGATATCGTGTGGAGGCGTAATTTTGTACAGTCAAACGCAGCAAAGTTTTTCTCAGCTAAATTAGCACCAAGGTTTGTCAAGTGTAAAGTAGTTGATAAACTATCTGATGTTGTTTACCAATTAGAGGAAATAGACACGGGAAATATAGGAAAGTATCATGTCAAGGACATAATAAAAGCGCCAATGTGAGTGAATGGTGTTGTTTTTTATGCTTGGATTTCAGTAGGTTAGAAAATGTTGCACTTGCACATTATTTTTCCCTTTTGGTAAAAACAATTTTATTTACCGAACTGAATTGCTTCAGTATCAGCGGCCCTTGTTGGCCCTGACCCCGTTTATTTTTTCGAAATCAGTCCAGTACTTTTTTCAAAACAATTAAAAAAAGTTTTTTCCATTTCGGAGGAAACTATTTTTTTCACTGAACTGAATTGTCCTTGTATCAGTGGCTCTAGATAGCCCTGATCAACATTATTTTTTCAAAATCAGTTCAGTACTTTTTTCAAAACAATTGAAAAAAAGTTTTTTTCCATTTCGGAAGAAACTATTTTTTTTCACTGGACTGAATTGTTCTTGTATCAGTGGCTCTAGATAGCCCTGATCAACATTATTTTTTCAAAATCAGTTCAGTACTTTTTTCAAAACAATTGAAAAAAAGTTTTTTTTCCATTTCGGAAGAAACTATTTTTTTTTCACTGGACTGAATTGTTCTTGTATCAGTGACTCTAGATAGCCCTGATCAACACTATTTTTTCAAAATCAGTTCAGTACTTTTTTCAAAACAATTGAAAAAAAGTTTTTTTTCATTTCAGAAAAAACTATTTTTTTCTTTGAACTGAATTGTTCCTGTATCAGTGGCCCTTGATAGCCCTGATCCAGTTTATTTTTTCAAAATCAGTTCATTACTTTTTTCAAAACAATTGAAAACAAGTTTTTTTTTTGGAGTATTGAGTTAGAACATTGACTCACAAACTCATTTTCACATTGCTCGCTTTGAATTGGGTGACGACTCATATTCATTAGCAGCATTGCCTGTCATTTCAGTGACATATTTAATATGTTTCCCAGTACTGTTCCTAGGTCAGCACTGTGGTTACTATGTTTTGAAAACAATAATTTATTGTTTAGATAATAGGATTATTAGATAATAGGAGACACTTACAAAATAATATTGTAAGTAGCTCAGTTTCGCTATTAGGTATTAATACTTCATATAAGATAGTTCTTAAGGCAATACATCATAAGTCAATAGTTTAGTTACCTAATCTTATATTTTCATAGAAATGTAGCCTAGTATTTACTTAGTCTAGCATGCCTGATTCAACTGCATCTTAACAGGATACAGCATTGAACAGTAGTTTTAAGAAAAATTAACATGTATTGCAATGCTTTTCTCTGGTTAGACCGGCTGTGTCGGCTAACAGGGTTAGCCTTTTTCCGCGAAGGGGGGTATTGTAGCAGAGATATTACATAGCCTGCTACTTATCTCACAACAACCCAATTAACATAAATTACAATTGACATTTAGGGTTAGTTTTACAATGAAAGCCAGGAACATGAATTACAATAGGGAATGATTAGCATTCATTGTGTATAAGATATTTAGGTACCAAGTAACCTTAAACAGCGAGTACTTTGAAATAAGACCCTGTATTTATCTCATAATAACGTAAAAACAATTTAACAATACCGGCAATATTGGTATGCGAAATACTCGATAACTATTGCACGGATTGGATACATATTACTACTTTTTGGAATCGTCATTGCACGATCTTTTCAAATATAATAATAGTTTTTAGATTTATTACAACTTTAGTTTTTTTCATAACCTTAATTATAAAATACAATTTGCGTTTCGTTTCATGCGGCTGTCAATCCGTACACGTCACACTTAGTGATTATTTGGTGACACTTGAATATACGTTCTTTTTTGCAAAAACTACATAAACGCGAACGAATAAATTATGTTCTTGTGTGGGATGTGGTAATCTATTGATTAATCGATACTGTTTTAAATCTACAGATATTAAAAATAGTTAATATATTCTCCATGTCAACGTTCTGCATAGAACGAATTATTGATGTATCCAAGTGGTCGATTCTGCGATGTCAGTCTGTTTTCGACGGCGGGGCGTACGCCCGCGTTCGGTCAGGCTCACAATTTTGACATTTAAACAAAGACACATGTGAACTCTAATGTAATTAGCGCCACGTGCGCGCGTGTTTTGTTTTTCTTTGTGTCGGACTTCGGTCCATGGTTTTTTTATTTAACTTAGAAGCAATGTATTAACATTAAAGTTAAGTGTTGGTGTGAATCCGTAAAGCTATCTGCGTAATAGTGACTTTCTCGTAGGACAGCTTTCGGCGAGCTGCGTTCGCTATTTATATTTCATAGCGAACGATGCCGAGAGAACATTAACGCCGCCATCACTTCAAGGGC
Organism: Agrotis puta; assembly: GCA_943136025.2. Lineage (NCBI taxonomy): Eukaryota > Metazoa > Arthropoda > Insecta > Lepidoptera > Noctuidae > Agrotis > Agrotis puta. Next base: position 3,745,011 of record OW964189.2, on the reverse strand, counting down.
AACCTGAAGAGCCTTTGACCATCATTGGTTCATCGTTTCATCTGACCGACTTCATGGGGAAGTACCACATCCGTGGGACTTTGTACCAGCGCTAGTGCCTGCCACCAGCCATGTGTGGTAGACGATTTCAAGGACTGCTCACCGTGTTCGCCATCCGTCTCCGCCGCCAGCAACCCGTGCCAGCTTCCGCACACCTTTGCTAGGTGTGTTGGAGGGGTCTTCCAGTATCCTCAGCGAGTCCAGGCTTCGACGGACACTGTCAAGCAGTGCCCAGGTGAACGCCTGGTTTACCATCTTCGTGGGGAACCAATTATTGCTTCGGTAGCAATATGTGACGGAGTGTGTGTGTGACCACGGTACCGTAAGTCAATTTTTCCTATGTTATCTGGCCAGAAGTTAGAGTCAGTGCGCGACGTATTCCATAGGCCCGTTGCCTCGTTCCTACTTGGACAGTCTAGTTTTAAGATGCTGGATTCCACTCAATCTTTGTTTTTAAACTTTGTTGTAACATTAACAATATAATGTTTATATTCGCATGTTAAACTTTTTGGTTTTATTTCAAATAAATCTCCCATAGGTTTCTAAAACAAGAGGTCCTTGAACCAATAGTTCAATGCTGAAAGCCGAGAGCTTGAAGACACATTTTCACTTACTTTATATTTACATTCCCACATTACCATACAAACAAATCTTTTTTTTATTCTTTTTTTTTATACCGTTAACACTAGTGTTTGCGTACACACTTGTGCAATTGTGCATTATAATTTATGTCCTGCGCAGTTTACTAGTCTTGGATGAGACTGACTGCCGTTGCCGAAATTCGGTTGGGACGACACGGATAAACCAAAAGAAAATTAATTTTGTGATATTAATGTTTACGCATGCGGTGTGTGACTTTCAACTCCAAATATGCCGTTTTGTTTCTTCTTGTGCTCATTGCCAAGTCACTATAATTATAATATAAAGAAAACTATTGATACAATTACTAAATGTTGATTTATAACTACAAAATAATTTGAATAGGACTTGGCTTCTATGAGATCTCAAAACTTTTTACGATGGAAAGACTGCATCGAGAGACTTGGCATTTTTTTACATTATTTTAATGTTTTTGGTGGGATCTCATTTATTTTTTGTAAGTGTATTTCTTTCTTTTTTTTTAGGTGACCTCATAATTTCTTGGACTTCAGCTACTGCTTTGCTTAGAACCCATTCTCTATCTCTTTTGTTTCTTTTCAACGAGCTAAATAAACATAAATCTACTAACTTACAAAATAAATATAACTAAACTAAATAACACGTAAACAACTAGATATTGTAACTACCTATGTCTATGTTATATTAATAAACTATTCGCCTAAATAACTGTTTCAGTAACAATAATAAATCTACTATCTAATCCGGCTAACTTAAGTTCTCCGAATATAGCTACAATATTTTTTTAGTTTCGAAATGGTTTTTCATAGGTAGGTGGCGCTATCAAATGAAAATTATCGAATTATTTTAAAGTACTACTTATACTGCGCTCGGTAACGAAACCATAGCGCGATTCAGACAGGTACAACGCCATCTATCGAGCGCGCATACAATCGAAATTTATCGCAATACAATGGAGTTTTAGCTTTATTAATTTAATGAATTATGAACTTTATGTATCAATTAATTATAGTCTATGTATTACATTTTTATTATTCTTTTCTATTCCATGTATTTATTCATCCAATTGAATACTTAAACAACGAACAAAGTTAACAATGCAGTCAAAATCCATACATAATGTTCTTGCCAAACCGCAAATATAAAATTGTTTTCTATGGTATATTATTTTTTAATGTTTTTATAATTTTTCCTTTATATGTGGCTAATGACCTATCTTGGTGCAAAATTTGAAGTTTCTAAGTCTGCTAGAAGTACCTTAGATTTTTGATGATCGGTCAGTGAGTCAGTGAGTGAGTGACAAAATGGTGTAACTTTGATCGACCGTAACTCCTAAACTATTAATTCAATTGGCATGTAATTTCGAACTTAAGCTTGTTCTAATGCCTACTATTATTCACCGAAAACCTAAACTCCTAGCTTTGTCCACGTCGAAGATATAGGGGGGGCGAAACAGCCGCGAATCGCATCGAGAAAAGATGGTACGGCCGTGCCCGTTTTGCTCGAGACTTGGCTGGGGCACTGCCGTGCCCCCAGATAACAGCACACATGTATTTTTCCTCTATAGCTTAGCTAGCATTCTAGCTGTTTCATCTTTCTCACCATTTAGCTAAATCGGCAATCGAAGTTCAGCGGCCGTTGTTGTACGATCTCAACTAGCTGGAGCACGTTCTTTTGAACTTATTAGTTGTACTTTTAAAAGAAGTATAAGACGTGACAAAACTTGCTGTTCGGGAAAAGGTACTTTCTACTGAATCAGTAAATACGTAACCATATTTCTGTGGATATCCAAGAGTAAATAACCTGTCATGAGAAGTTTCAGAATAAAATTCTATGTATTCATAATAATCGGTCCGTGGGCGACCAACTGACCATCTATTTAATATCTCTGATAGGCCGATGGTCCCGGCTCTCTTTGTGTTTTTAACAGTTGTTACTGGACGGTAGACAGTTGTATAACAGTCTGACAACAAGTCTCTTACCAAGAGGTATCGTATTAATAACCCTGAGGCTTACTTACTTAGGCAGCAAAATGTGTAACAAGGTTTCTACTCTTACAACGTGGACCGACAACTGATCACGACGATAATGCTTGATGCAACAATTACTAATATCAGTTATTTTTACATCAATTATTACACACATCAACATAATCTAGGGATATTTTATATTTCATCAAATATCTAAAAATCTATGGAGAATTTTCTCATATAGTAAATGGAAGAATGATAGGTTATTTTAAGGTGTACAGTAAAAAATAAAAAACATTTCGTGTTTTTTTTGTTTTAAATAGAAATGTTAATTATTTTAATCGCCGTAGCAAATTAATATGGTAAAAAACTTCATTTCTTCTTATAAAGCTATTAATTTTAATGAAAATTTAAAAAATCTTATTAAATCTAATTATTAATAATCAGTTTTGCCACCTCTTACATTAATTACACATCAACATCGATTGTTCATGCTTAAAGTTAGATTGTCAATGTCTTGCTGCGGTATGAGGTCCCATGTTCTTTGCAAGTGGTCGTAAAGTTGTTGTTGTGTCGTCAAATTTGGCGGGAAATCTCTCAAAGCCTTTCGTTGTAACATGTCCCAGGCATGCTCGATAGGATTTAAGTCGGGCGACTGTGCAAGCCAATCCAAAACTTGAATATCGTGGTCTCGGAGAGCGGTCGACACCGGCCGCGCCGTATGGGAAGGAGTATTATCGTGCATGAGTAGAAATTTCTGGCCCATTTGAATTCTGTGTGGGTCAATAACAGGCTCCACTACCTCCTCGTGGTATTTTTGTGCAGTCATGCTACCTTGGATCCAAATGAGCTGGGTTCGTCCGCCAAGACGAATTCCTGCCCACACCATGATTGTCTCGCCTTGGTATGAGTGGACCTCCTGAGGGTGCCTTAGACGGCTAACTGTCCCTGGAGTTCTCCAAACGCGTGTTCTTCGTGATTCCAGATGAAACCCAAACCGGGACTCGTCGGTGAACAGCACCAAAGACCGTTGTTCGTCACTCCATGGTAAATGCTCCCGAGCCCACGAAAGCCGCCGACCGCGATTGCCACGTCGCTATGCTGGAACACGTAGCGGTCTTCGAGCATGAAGACCAACTTCATGCAACCTCCTTCGCACGGTTTGGTCGCTTACCAGCAGCTGGTGGTCCTCCTGGAGCCTTTGTACTAGTTGCATCGCTGTGATATTGGGTTGTCTTCTAGCAGTTATTTGGAAAAATCGATCCTGTCTCTGCGTAGTAACGCGATATCTACCCGTGTGCCGTTCAGCTACATCCCCAATACTGCGATAACGTGACCACAACCTTGATATCACGTTTTGGCTGGTGTGTAGGGCCTCAGCAACGAAGCGTTGAATAGCACCATTTTATAGCATGACCACGGCTCGTAACATTTCATCTCGACTCAAATGACGACGTGACATGACTCCTAAAGCTCACACGACACGTTAAATTAAAAAAGAATACCAATCTAATCCCTGTTCATTAATTAATATTAATAAAACAATTTTAATTTTCCGTAACATAACGAACCACTAACAATTTTGCCACCGTATTTTGTTTTTTCTTTTTTTTTTAATATTTATTCTTTAAATTTTGAAAATAGAATAAATGAGGTTTCAATCTGTATACAAACTTTTTATGAAAACTAAAAAGATTTTAAACTAAACAATCGTAAATAATTTACGATTAAGATATCCCTAGATTCTGTTGATGTGTGTATTTCGGTATGAATAAAAAAATCAGATGCATCTGGTAAGGCTGGAAGCCGACCTAAATATAGTCACTGCTACTACTATTCTTACACAGCCGACACATGTGGGTAGGTGAAGGCCATCCGAATACTAAACTGCTTTACAAAATTGAACTCCAAACTCAGCATTCTTATTATTAGGAGGGAAAGTATTGTATCATTGTTTAACTTTCCTTATTTTCGTCCACGTGAAGTCTAAGATACTGTGATCGAAATGAAAATAATGGAAATTGGGGCCTTATCGGGAGAATTCGTTCCCAACATAAGAAGCTTACTCTCAACTACAGACATACATACATCCCTATTTTATTACTATCGCTAATACCACACTCACTGGAATAATGAAATTCCCTGTTGCCGCGTATTGAATACGTAATCATTTGTCACGTACGCCTATAATAGCATTTCGTCTGTTTTGTTCGTGTATTAATGTTTGTGGTCGTAGATTGTAGTTAGTAAAATTGTTTTTTTTTCTTTTTTATTCAACTCGAAAATTCTATGATTTGCCAGCCCTGTTTTGTTTTATTGGGTGCTGAAATTGGGTTACAGAAATTGGTCTGTCGATATAAAGAATTTAAAGACCAATTTCTAGATCAAAGCAAAAAGTAGTTACCAAATAAAAAATATTGGTATTTTCTTTATGATAACCCAATCCAAGTAATGATACAAATGTATTTGATCAACGTTGTATTGCTCAAGGCTGTTACGAGAATAGTTGATGCTGTATTAAATGTTCAAATGAATGGCGAACATCTTCTTGATAATGTAAATCATGTGTCACTATGTTCGCTGATACTTTCCTCGAAAACCGTCGAGCAGATTCTAATGATTTTTTTTTTGTGGTGCGAAGGGGAGACAGCATGCTACAGTTTGTATAAATCCTGACTTTCTTCCCTCTCTTTACAGCGGAATGCGCACCAACTCTCGCCCCGTGGAAGCCACCGGTCGAAGTGACAACCAGCGAAGCAACTCAACACCAACGCGACACAGAATCACATGCAATATACGACATCAACGATATAGTGCACTTTGAAGACAACGACATCGTCATGAGAGATGCGAAACGAGGCAAAATACATGACGACAATAAAATGGACAATTCAATAGTGCCATTCAAAACTTACTCCAGTTATAACGACGTTAAGACACATTTCGGAAAGGATAATAAAAGTGCTGAGGTTGTAGCTGATGTAGATAATGATCTGAAGAGTGACGATAGGAAGGAAGACAAGTCTTGTGAGTGTCAGCACGGGGGCGGGTGTGTCGCGAATGTGTGTCTGTGTCCCCTCGGGTACGCCGGCGTCAAGTGCGAGATCACTTTGGATTTAAAGGTAAGGAATTTGTTATTTATATAACATGATACTAAAATAAAATGGAATCCCCCAGTCACAACTCTGTACAATGTATTTGGAATCATTCCTATTCGGAATTCTTATCCGCAAGCCATCAAAGCCCATAAATGATTTTAGATCAATATTATTATTCTCATTACTCATTGCCAATAAAGACAATAAGCAATGAACAATATGGACATTTACATCAAAGCATATTAGTATAAGTACTATTGAAACCCAGATATTTTTGTTTGCAAGATATATTTTGTTACATCAATAAAAGGAAAATAACGACTACATCTTGTCCTATTACTTACTTTTCATTACCAAAACAACAGTTCGGAGTGGAACCATTACTTTTCTCAATACTTCGTCTTAAAGGAACGTGTTCACAAAACGAGCACTTTCCTTCCTTTATTTTACTCCTTTCATAAATCAAATGAGCCGGGAGAAACTGTTTTTGTCTTTTTACAACTTTGTTTGAAAAATGCTTCTTCACTTCGTCTGGACTTGTAGCTCTTTGAATACTTCGTGGAACTGTGGAGAAACTAAATGTTTTTTTTCCTTCTCAGTACCAATGCACTTAGTTTTAAAAAAATATCGTTTAAAAGTAGGCTGTTTGAGAAAATATTTAAGGAAATTAAAAGTCTTTGTAAACTTTTGCACCAGAACAGTTTCTTTCCACTGCTTAGTATGCAGGTGTTTCCTTAACTGTAACAACTTGGTAACAAGCTGCTAGTTAGCACTACCCTGGCGCCACAATGACCTCATTTCCTTTGAGGAGTGCATGCAAATTGTAATTGTAGACAATTGCGTTTATTGATGAACCGAACCCTAAAGGGTACCCCCCCTAATTTGCAGTTTGGCCTTTGTCTTCCGATACTTCTTCTTCTTGAACAATTTGCTTTGAGTCTTTCAATTCGCACAACATTTACATTGACTACTACATTGCAATACTTATTACTGTAGGATAGGAAATGATTGCGACTGACCATTTTATATCTGAAACTCCTGCTCGGAGTTTCTAACCAAACCAACAGATTTTATATTATTACTTTATTTGAAAATGTTTTAAGTGAATACATAATAAGCTTTCAAAGCGGAATGCTGCGTCCCAGAAACAAATCTTCTCCAATAAAATCTCACTGAAGACCCGAACTTACAGAAGTCGAAGTCACAACTTTAAATGAAACCCGACATGTGTGTGCTCTGTTTCCAATGAATAAATTAAATTCCGTATTCGTTCGCGAATTTTATTGAAAGTTATCCCTTTGAGCGCTGCACAATATTTGTGTTCCATTGCCGGGGGAGGACCATGTTGTTTGTGAACGTGAAGTCGACTCTTGATATTATTTCAGGTGCCTCGGTTCAACGGGTCGTCGTACCTCCGCCTGCCCGGGCTGGGGAGTGCTGCAGAGTCCTGGCTTGATATACAGGTACGGAGACAAAGATGTTTTTATAGTAAGATATTTTAGGAAACTTTCTTGCTCATGTCAACTTGTACATCTTTACTCTTTAAAATAATACCTGACGGAGATGTATCCTGTTTCATATCATAAGACCCCATTTATCGACACAATTTACAAAATGTCTTCAGTCAAATGAATATTAAGACGACAACCGGCGGTCAGTGTATGTGTGCTAACCATCAACGACAACGCGAAAAAACGTTACCTGTGACATATTTTTGATAAGTTTCACTCACAACTGTAAGAAAGGAAACGAGATGGGCTAAAAAGAGACTCCTTAAAAATTATTCAAAGGTCGCATCGACCGAGAAATATGGAAAACGGGAAAGAAGACCTCTGCCCTTGAATGGGCCGCGAATCCCCATAAACTCATAAATTACCAACTTTATAAATATGGCGTCCTGTCCAACTCAGTGTTGATCTCCAAACAAGTGTAAACGGGAATTTCGCTAATATTTTCAAAACAAACTTTTCCTTTTTAAAAGCTTTCAGAGAAACTCCGAACCAAATATAATTTAGACTAACGTTCGCAGACACTTAAGAAGTTAGGCTATAAATTGATAGGCTCAGGTGCAGAACATTGCCTATACGGGCATGCTCATGCTTTAATAGGTTTTAAGGGAAATAGGACATGTAGCGTCGTGTCTCAGGTGTTAGCTTAGATAAAGCAATGTTTCTTTGATTTGTATAAAGACATTTGCAGACAAGTACATCAAAATAAGGTACTCGTAGTTACTATTATTATAATGTATGTGATCAACTGATCGTCGATCGTAATTATACTCAAAACTCCACTGCTAAGCTTACTTCAGCGACTGCCCTTTGCAACTTGCAAGATTATTTTGTCTTTTAGAATATGTTCATTTGTAAAATGGTCTTGAGAGTCATTGCAAATCAAATGAGCATAACGTAACTTCACGACATAGGGCCTAAGCCTGTTGCCATTTATTGGACACTTATCTATTATATGGGCTGCTACTGTAAAATTCTTGGTGCAAAACCACAATAACACTTTGCACAATTGGGGAATCAAACGGACCCTTAAATATACAATATCATGTGACCAATAATTCTGGAATTTAACAATTTAACTCGGTTGCAATCTCGATGCCGATCTTTGACTAGTACTAGTCAGCTACTGAATTGGCTAACCGACTCTTAGAGATGTCCATGTCCAATCAGAAGCAGACGTCAAAGAAATGGAATCGGGATTTTGTAAACAAAAACAAAAAAAAATTAAAGACTTTTGATATCTATCAACCCGCACTGAAATCGTGGGGTGGATTATGGCTCCCTCGGAGAGGAGACAGCCTGAGTCCAAACAGTAGGAACATTTATAGTCTGATGATGATGGTTAATTTCGGACCAACAAAGTCTTTACAAAGATCTCGATCGTAACAACATGAGCAATATTCAGATTGATAAATGAAACCATCCGTACAATTGTAAAAGGACACTTTCCGAGCAATAACACCACCATAACAGCTCGGCATATGAACGATGAGATCGCTCACATTGCTCCACGTTCAGCTTCAATCAATACAAGAGGATTGGTCGGCAGTAGAGCGCAATCGGCGCCATTCTCGAGAACGTGGCGCCTTAGATAAATTATATAACGACAGTCGCAGACAAATAGGTTTCCGATCAGAACGTGGTGAGCTGGCGGTGTGGGTACAATACTAAGTTCACTATTATTGTTGATAGGAGTGATAAGTTCAAACTAAAGTTTGAAAAAGGTTTCATTTTGTCCCGATGAATGGGTGTCCTTGTCATTATCACTGAGATCGATAATGTAATTTTTTTTAAAGTCGAAGGGTCATTGCTTGTATCCCAAACATACCCGTACTTTACCACCGCTGCTCTCGTAATTTTGAAAGAAAGCTTATTGTGAAAACTGCATGACCAGATGTTACCCAAAACTTATTGTGCTTCAAAGATGTGAGGTATTTCGATCTAGCTATACCATCTTCTTTTATATACTCTGCAGTTGTATTATCATGATGCGTGTACGTACCTATGTGGTGACCAGCAATAGATAATTGAAAAGAGCTCCACAAAACCTTCATGATGACCTTTAGAAGAGGTCCAGTCGATAATGTATTCTTGTCTTGGTATTCCACTCCCTCTTACAATGTCTTGAGGCCATTCCTCTTAATTTGGCGAGTTTTATAACCGTTGTTCTAATGATAATTTACGAGCTGGCCTTATTACGTCCGCGGCAATGAAACGCGAACTGCGCTCGTTATGCTAGCAACACTTTTAATTACTACTGCAACACTAAAGTTGTACGCGTAACCACCGGTCTATTGTTGCAATTTTCTTTTGACAGTACCTGTATTTCGGGGATCAAATGCATGTGGTTTACACTACATCTATAATTTGGTTCACAAAGGAGTATTTACTATTGTTATAGCTCCGTATAAGACATAATTGCGTAGAATTAAATATGATGCGTTTTTATGTGTTATGTCGTTTTCAACTTAATATTATAGCGTGACTTAGCTATGGCTATGAGGAGCTCGTGGCTAAATAAATACAGCCGCACAGGCCGATCTTCCGGGTTAAGTCGCGCTTGCCGAGGTTGGTCTGTGGATGGGTGACCATCTGTCATAGCGAGTTTCCTCCGTGCCTCGGAAAACACGTAAAGCCGTTGGTCCCGGTTGTCATTTGTAGATCTTGTGACAGTCGTTACTGTTAGTCAGAAGCTCTTAAGTCTGACAACCAGTCTTACCATGGGGTATCGTATTACCCAGTTACTGGGTTGTGGAGGTCCGACAGGCAGTCGCTCCATGTAAAATATTGATATCCAGCTGAATCTGGTTTGACTGGAAGCCGACCCCAATATAGTTGGGAAAAGGCTAGGCAGATGATGATGACTTAGCTATGGCTATCGTGATGATTCTTGTCATTCTAGTCATAATTCTTTAATGAAGCTGGTGTAGGTGATGAGAATCTGCTGGATTTACAGCCAACAACTGCCCTGCTTGTTGTCTCCACGTGCCACTGGGTCGTTGTCACTATGACAATGTAAACGATGGTGATGGTTTACATTAAAGCTCGACAAATTAATAACCATCCTAATTTAAGCTCGGGATTATCCACTACTAGGCCTCCACTACTAGGCAAAGGCCTCTCGTCACTCCTTCCACTTCATGCGGCTGCCCATAACCGTGGTCCAGTCTTTCATGCAACGAAGCGATCTATTTTCTCTTGGGCAGACCCAGACCGACAGAAATTGACTAGCCAGTTGCTAGTTCTATCATTCGACACACGTGGCCGGCTCAGCCACAGTTTCAGCTTGGCATTGGGTTTGCTTCAGTTGATAGAATGCGTATGTCTGTTTTAACCCCGAAGAATATAAAACTTTTTCAATCACCGTTATTAATCCCCAGAAAGGAACTACGAACTCAAAACGAATATCTAGTTTCAGTTTCAAAACACGGAATCGATTATTGAAACGAATCGCGAGAACCTTCCGTCCGGGAAGTTTACAGAAACTTTGAGTGGCGTTGTTTCACAAAGCGGTTTCAAGCGAGCGTGTAGATGCAAAATATTCAGTATAATGCGATGGGTTCGCGTTTGTTACGTCTGTTTATTATAACTAGCGTTTGATCCGTTTCAGAAGTTTCAAACTAGTTAGTGAGATTTTGTCTTTGTTTTGGTTCAATTGCTAAAAAAAAATATTAATATTAACCTTGTTGATCTAGTAATCATGAAGATCTGCGTCTAATTTCCTGAAGGATAAATGTGATTTTAGATTTTTCCGTCAGAGATATTTCTATCGCTCGTATTGGATTTGCTTACATTTTAATAACAATAACCCGCCAACCCATTTCTAGATAGTTTTAAATATATCTGGTTTAATGATGGTGTACTATTAGTACCACCATGTTACTGATAGGATCGTAGTCCTCTTCCTAGTCTTTCGGTAATACAGATCTGATGATAAGTTAACAAGACTGGAACTTAATTACTCTAACAATGTAAATATTCTTACATTTTAAGACTTTTCTATCGGCTTGTCCTTCCATATCTAAAAGCTGGTCTATATCGTACTCTTTACATTTCAGATCACACTAAAGCCCAGTAGTAGTGAGGGCTTGGTGCTGTACAACTCGGAGCGTTCAGACGGCGACGGAGACTTCTTCTCGCTTCACCTGCGTGACTACTACGTCGAGTTCGCCTTCGATCTGGGAGCTGGCATCGCACTTGTCAGGTAAGGACTTGTATGCTACTACCAAAAAAACTTCAAATGTTGAACGTGTAATGAGTAAGAATGAATAGGCTTTGGCAATGGCCATTGATACCAAGATTTTGGTTCTAGCGGTCTCTGTCCAAACTTCGGAAAGAAAGTCCACATTTTATAGAAATTTACAGACACTAGCGCATCACTACCCCAATCTGAAGAATTTTTCCAAGCGAGCATGAACTTAGTACTTTTTTGATAAAGTTGAAAATCCATTGAAAGAAAAGCAGATTTATTGATTGATGTGTCCGTATGTGTTCTTTCATTTCTTTGGACCCAGGTAATAATTAAAGCTCTCTTTAAACTCCGCTCTAATCAATGTAATCTTCTTTATCCATTTACAGATCAGCATATCCAGTAGAACCCAACAAATGGCACTCGGTGTCAGTGTCCCGCGCCGGTCGCCGTGCTACTCTGCGCGTACGCGGCGCGGGATCCGCGCGGTCAGTAACCTCTCGCGGAGCTCGTCGTCGCCTGGCGCTGCGACAGCCGCTGCTGCTGGGCGGCGCGCCACACCCGCTGCCCGCCCGGCTGGCGCTGTCAACGTCTTTCAATGGATGTGTGTCGCAGGTAAGGTGGACCATTTTTTAGTCATCATGGTCGTCTATGGGACGCACCCGGTTCTGCGAATGCTTTGAAGGTATCGAAGGGGACTAGAAACCCGGCACTCTCAAGGTATTTATAGAATTGTGAGCATAGTTATCTACATGAAATCAGGCGTAAGAACTTAAACATCACTTCACCCAAATCTTTTTAAACTAAGTATATTGGATTTTCAAGCAAAGCTTCAAAGGAACAAAAAAGTTTTTCAAAGAAATCGGACAGGTCGCAACTGCGGCGGTAAGACCCCTCTTTGAGGAGTGGCTGGATAGGCGTCACGGCGTCCTGACCTACCGCATGACGCAGGTCCTTACCGGACACGGAAGTTTCGGGAGGTACTACAAAAACAATTGAACCGATTTTGATAAAACTTGCAGTATTCCCTAAGTTGAACAATACCGAGTACAACAAAAAAAGAATTACTTAAATCGGACTTGTATGTTTACTTAAGTAATATAATTACTTCATAAGATTTGCAAGAAACGATGTGTGAGCCCATACATTTTGAGGATTGACCTCGATTTCTTCAGGATCCAATCATCAGATCCTGACTTGGTGACTATGGGACCACTTCAGAAGTATCTACTTTCAAACAAAAAAAAAAGAAATCACCGTCGAATTGATAACCTCCTTCTTTTTTGAATTCGGTTAAAAATATTGTATGTAAAATAAATGCATCAAAAACAAAAAACTTCTTGATGGATCGATAGCTTGGCTGAAAACAAACATAAGAAAGGTTATGAAATCCAATATTAAAGATTATCCAAAGTTTTTAGCTTAGTAGGCAAGACTCAAGAGCCTGCAACATCTGACCAAGCAATCGAACTATAACTAACGTTTATTCTGTTCCAGCTAATAATAAACGACGAGGAGCTGTCGGTGGTGTCGGCGGCGTTGGGCGGACTTAACGTGGACAACTGTGATGATGCTGATAGCAACTGCACGTGAGTACTCGTTAACTATCTATATAAGTTTATAACAGTACACCAGTAGATTACATAACAGTATTCGCATATATTGAGTCATCAGACATTCATTGACGGCACGTTTGGCGCAGTGGCTGAGCAATTGGACTCTTCCGCTATGTGTCACAGGTTCGATTCCCGCATGGAACAAATATTTGTATGATCTGCAAGTAGTTATTCCGGGTTGGGTGTTTGGGTGTGTAAGTTTCTATGTTTGTAAAGGCACCCACGATACAGGAGAAATTCCTAGTGTGGTGCAAAGTTAAAAAAAAAAAAAACGACGGGTTGCACTCTGGGAGTGCCGGCAGAAGTGAAAACTTGAATAGTAATTGTTGGAAATATCTTGTGATCAGATTTTAGTAAAACTCGCAAAAATGGTTGACTTTTTATTTCAATAATTTTCCAATGTGACGTACATCTTTTATAAACAATGTTACCTAGCAACGAATGTATCCAGCATACAAACTTCTTTAAAAGTAATAAAGTCACACGAACATTCACGCAAGCGCCCTGCGCCGTCCTACGCTTTTTCGGTCAGGGTCACGTGTCCTGACGCGAGTTTAAGATTTTATACCCATTACAGAAAAGTGCTCAACGCCGCTAAAGAAGTTTTCACTTCAAAAAACTTCTTAACAACTTCCCTGTCCAATGAGTCATATATGACTCATAGGAACGTTAAAAATTGTTTATTGTATGTATGTATTTGTTCACACATGACTCATTAAACGTGGTAAAGAAAAATTAACGCCCTTCGACTCAAAAAAGCTAATAATAATAATAATAATAATATCGTTTATTTGCATGAAATATGGTGCTTACAGATCTCATAATACAATATATAGTACTTCATATTCCGCCTACTAAATTCAGCATGCAAATTTAGGTTGTGCCATAATTTTAATTAATTAAATAATCAATTGCAATCATTTAAATATGTCACAATGGGAAAATATCATTAAATTAAAATACAAATGTCAAACTATTAATATTACACATGCCAAACTATGAAAAATTGCAAATGTCAAACTATGAAAATTACAAATGTCGAAGTACGAAAAATTACAAATGTCAAACAATAAAAATTATACTAATGTTAAAACTAGGTAAGTATAAAAATAATTTATTTTAATAATTACATGTTCAAGATAAGCTTAGATGAATAGCAAAGTTAATTTAATTACATTATTAATGTCTGTAATAAATTATTATTGGTATTAAAATTCATAAATTCATTAATAGAATAGTAACAGTTTTCAATAAGCCATGTTCGGAGTCTTCTTTGAAATAGATTCGATGGCAGTTCTCTAATTATCTTAGGTATCTTATTAAATATCTTCACTGCCATTCGACTGCAGTTTTTATGGCAAAAAGCTGTTCTACACCTAGGCATAGCCAATCTGGTTGGATCCCTTGAGTGTTTACCTAATTTATATATGTTTACACTATCGGCTTTACTAAATAGGTTAGGGTGTTTTTTTACAAACACTCCCATTTCCAATATGCATAAGCATGCCAGTGATAATAATTTATGCTCTTTTAATATGGGTCTGCATGATTCCAATGGACCTGCACCAAACACAGCTCGTAAGCACTTTTTTTGAACAATAAAAGCCCTATCAATGTCTGTAGAATTGCCCCATATTATTATGCCGTATCTAAGCACAGATGAAACATAACCATGGTAAGCGAGTAGAGCGGCTTGTACTCCAACAGTTTTCCTTAGGTTTCTTAGTGCAAATGCAAAGCTATTTAGCCTGTTGCATATGTTATCTATATGTTTTTTCCAATTGCAATTCTTATCAATTGCTATGCCCAAGAATTTTGTATCATCAACTTCATCAATGCCATTATCACGTCCAATAATTTTCATTGTTTTATTTGTCATCTTGTAATTACAGAAATTAATATATTTTGTTTTGGAAATATTTACACATAAATTATTTTGTTCGAACCAATCTAGTATGCTTTCTACGGCAGTATTTATTTTGTCCTCATGCTGTTCATTTTTATTTTCGTTACTTATTACTAATGAAATGTCATCTGCAAATAACACGCATTTATCCTGTGTTACTTTAGGCAAATCGTTCACATACAGAAGAAAGAGCAATGGCCCCAAAATGCTACCTTGAGGCACGCCATATGTATTTGTCCTAAACTGAGATTTATAATGTAAGACTTCTCTTTCTTTGTTCATACCTAAGAGTTCAACACGTTGTTGTCTGTTACTTAGGTAGTCTTTAAGCCAATTTAACGCTTTACCTCTTATTCCGTTACTCTCACATTTTCTTAACAGTATGTCATGTTTAACAGAGTCAAACGCTTTGCTCATGTCAAAAAATATAGCAGTGACTGGTACTTTCTTATCTATATTCTCGGTAATTAATTTGATTAGTTGATAGCAAGCTAGTGTAGTTGACTTCCCTCTTTGAAAGCCATTTTGTTCCGGACTTATTATGCTATGTTTATATATAAATGAGACAATCCTATTACACATAGCTTTTTCATATATTTTTGAAATCACCGGAATTAAGGTAACTGGTCGGTAATTATTAACATCATATTTATTATTTTTTTTGTACAAAGGCTTTACTACTGAAAACTTCAACTTGTCAGGATACTTTTCTTCAAAGAAACTTAAATTAATCAGATGTGCTAAAATAGGTGACAGTATATCAACACAAGATTTTATAATTTGTGTCGAAATCTCATCATATCCCACAGCGTTGGTATTATTTAATGATGCTATTATTTTGCTTATTTCATTTGGCGTACAGGGTTCTATAAATATACTATTATTTAATAATAAGCGTAACAATACGTAAAACCTGTGGACGTAGGGCATTATCATAATGAGTTGTAGGGGACAGGGAAGTTGTTAAGCTGTAGTGCAGTCTAAATACAGCAAAAGAAGAGCAAGTAAACTTCGCCTCACGTTTACGCCAATTCCGAAAAATGTTGCTCAACTAGACTTCCTACAATAAAACAAACAATTCAATTCCAAAATCTAATGAAGATTTGGTAGAATATTTTGCAAAGAATAAATCTCAGTCCTTTAAATGAGCGTGCTGCATTCCAAAATCTCTTATCTAAGATAATCCCCCCTCAATTTCAGTAACAAGAACCTCTGCAAAGAAGTCCTAGACCCGATCCCAGTGTACCCGCACAACATATCGGAGACGGACGCTCACCATTCGATAGTCGCGAAGAAAGGCTTTAAACAGAAATACCACAAGAGCTCACATAAGAAGCACACACACATCGACAAATACAAAAAGAAGAAGTACTTTATCAGTAAAAAGCATCAGTACCTTCTTGAAGGGCTAGAGAGGAACAACGATGTAGCGACAGACTTGCCGTACGACGGACAGACATATATGCAAGTGAAGTATTTGAGTGACAATGAAGTTAACTGGGGCGATATGAACACATATCCTAGCTTCACGGGCACTGATAGCTTCATACATATCGATGATGATGATACTATGAAACGGTATGTACTCTTTTTTCACTACTTTAACTTATGCGACTGATTTTTATAGGCTAAAAGAATAGGCTTTTTTAGGAGAGATAACTTTTCTTTGCCAACTTTTATAAAATGGAATCATGGAAGCCTTATAGCCCTCGAGGCTTAGCCCGCGAGTTTTCACGTTTATATGACGTAAAGTAAACATGGACTTTGATGTTTGATGGATAAAACTAGTTTCTCGTTCGTACACTAGAGGCGCTTTTATGTGTCTTAAAGGCGCATCGGTTCGTCCTGGGAGTATCAATAAAAACCTGTAAATTTATATTATCACAGACCACTACCACTCAATCTGTGCCAGCCATCTGTTCAATGACTGCCTACCTTCTTTTTTTACAGTGGTATAGAGACAAACTTGTACTGACTAAAATCCACGAGTCCTTCAATAGCCCTTTACGTTACGGAGTTACGGTTGCTGTTTAGTCCTGCGACCAACGACTTCCTACTTACTTTATTTTTATCACACTAAAGATAATTATAATTGTTCATGGTCCATTGCAGGCTGGTGAGCTACTCGCTGGACATCAACATCCGTTTCCGCTCGGTGTCCCCCCGCGGGCTGCTGGTGTGGTCGGGCGGCGCGCGCTCCCCGCCGGACTTCCTCTCGCTCGCCATCGAGAACTCCGTGCTTGTGTTCAGGTAACTTGACTCCTCACCAGCATCACACATTGCTCTCAACTTAATTTCTAACACCATTTGAAGGATATTTGAAGAAAATTAGGTCCACTGTGCTGAGTTTACAACTATACTGTCTAGTTTAATATTAATATTTTTTTTAAGAATGCGACACGAATGCTTGCATCTTTTAGAATGTCTACCACAAGGCTCAATTCTTGGCCCTTCACTGTTTGTAGTTTATGTAAATTTTAATCAATATACCTAATCAGTATACTACCTAAGACTTCCGGTTACCAGAATTCAGATCAACTCCCTGTTTTAGATAATAGCATAATGTATATTGCTGTTTCAGGTACGACTTGGGTAGCGGCGAGGTAGTAATCATTGCGAACCACACCAAAGTGGACGACGGTCTATGGCACAGAGCGCGAGCCACAAGGTACACTATTTACATTCATTAAATTTATTTTAAAATTGAACCATTTCGATTGACGATTTAACGATCGATATTGAACGAAAAGCGACCATTAAGGGCGAGTTCTTTGATCAGTACCAAGTTAAACTAACTATTGTTAAATTAATTCCCATACAATTTTTTATTAAATTTTTAACTAATGTTTCAAGCGATCTTCAGCTCTGTCACATTTCATAGTGATTATGTAAGTTCTAATCAAATCGATCTGAGGGTCTGGACAAAGTGATAGTTGTTAAGGATGCTTTTTGCTTCTCTTTGCAGGAACAGGCAAGCGGGCGTGCTGGAGGTGGACGGGCTGGGCTCGGTCGGCAAGGTGTCGCCCGGCAAGCTCAAGCAACTCAACACGGAGAACGGACTGTATATAGGTAAGCAATTGTTCTACCTTTTGTGAACGTCGACCCTATAGTTCACACAGAGTACATTGTACACGAGCGATATCCCTAATTTCAAGATTTTTTGATTAAATGTATTAGAAGATGTTAATTACACAATAAGCAAAGTACTATTGGGTTTTTTTTTTAACAACGCGGGGTCTTGTTTGATGCCACACTGCTGGTAGTCGCACGATACGTCGTGGTCTGCTGTAATCTCTATAGGGAATCCGCATTCCAATCCTTTGAAAAGAACACAGATTAGGCTTCATATCTAGGCTGTTAACGTACTCGTATTAGCTGATCTTTTGAGATATTGAATTTCCATCTGCTACATGACAACTTTCCTGCTTTCCATGTGTAAGGATACTATGGTCGCGGAAATCACGAATTACCGTGAGCTCGGAACGTAAAAGGCTATTGAAGGTCCCTCCCGCTCTAACGTGGGTGGGAGGACTCATTCGATGATATTCCACGCTAAAAAAACTGGGTAGGGATACTATAGAACAAAATTTTTTACTCATTACAAAGCAAACGTTTGTAACGCCTACTAAAAACTAAGTGCACTAACTCTTCGGTGCTATACATATTACTGACAAAAAATCGTACGTAGGTTGTTTACTACAGACCAACCGGTTCTTGATTAAAAATGTATTGATCGACTAATTTCCTTCCAGGTGGTCTACCATCAATAGAACTGAACACGCAAGGCAGGTACAAGAGCGGCCTGGTCGGCTGCGTGTCGCAGATATCTCTCAGCGGAGACTTCGACATCCCGCTGTCACTGTCCAAGCTGCCCCACACTATAACCAACAACGTCGGACGATGCGCACCATAAAACATGCACTATTCATTTAAATGAACCGACCAAGTTCATTTAAGTGAATAATTACGTTTGTTACTACCTTCCAGGTTCATTTGACATTTAACGGGTTTAAATGAACTTGTCAAATGCCAAATGGAACGGTGTTAAAGTTAGTGTTAGGTGTGTCTCATAGATTTTGTCTTCGTTTTCGTCTGGAGTTGCTTTCGATTATGTAACGACCAATCACTCCATGACTACATATCAATGTAAATTAAATGTTGGAGGCAATAAACTAATAACAATACGAAATTTTTCAACATTTTGATATGATGATCGTTTCCTGATAAAATAATTAATGGTTTAATTTTTAGTTTTAAAATGAATACTCTAGTCAATTTAGCATAAGTAAACTGCGGGTTTCTAAATCTGTCACCTTTTATTATTTTTTTACTCTTATTTATTTTAATCATTAAGTATCCTATAATTTTAATTTATTTTCCATGTACGATGGAATAACTTTTCAAAGTGCTTTACTATCTAGTAGATATATAAATGAACTATTTGTAATGTTAAATTAAATAAAATTCTAGTCGTACGAGTGGTTTGCACGCAGTATCATTTTGTAAGGAACCTTTTGTTTCATAGCTAATCACAATTTGTTATGATGTGGGTGTATTTTATATCATCGCACGGACGTAGCTGGGATGGTTTTAAGTATTCGAATTTTATATAAACTTGAAACTCGTCTTAATCCGTAATCATAATTCTTGTCATCTTAAGTTTTTATCGATCTTAACGAGCAATGATAAGAGACATTCATTCGAGTTTCGTCGATTTAACAAGAATCCCAAGATAACAAAAAATTATTGGGATCGCCTTGGATAATTTATCCCAAAATGTTATTCTAGCTGCGTCCATGTTAAATAGTTGAATAAGTATACATACATAGCGTTTGTATATCAAAAACATTTTCATATGAACGTGGTTTTAGAACATTTGTAAGTAGGACAATAGAGTTTGATGATATTGTAATATTAATTGAGCCATTATATTTAAGCCCGGGAACGTTTTCATTTGCCCATAGTGTCATTTAAACTTTATTTCGACTCATAAAAAAATTAACGCTTTTAAATGAAAATGTAAATTAATAAGAGCTGCTAATGTACAGACATTAATATTTATTAACCTTTTCTAACTGTAGTGTTTATTGAATCACTCAGGTTTAATGCATAATTTGATAAATTGAAAAACACCAAAGCCCAGTATAAATCCAAGTAACCGTTCAATCACTTAAATTATTCTCATAGCAATGAATTACTTACTCAAAAAATTATGGATAGGAATGTTCAGGTGTAACTCTAACAACAACTGGCTTACCTTTAGTAAGTAAGACAACGGTTTTTCCAGCAATAAACTACTAATAATAACATTATAACATGCATGTAATTCCCAAAGATTAGGTGTGCCTAACAAAGGTATTCCGAAAACCACTTACGAACACACATACTTATATCATAATACTTATGAACCATGGGTTCGTTCAATTGCATATTATGGACTAAAACAAAATTGACATTTCCCTAATTTTACTTAACATTTGCGCAAATACAAGCTATCAGTTCCCGGGCGTGTGTTGATTGCTTCATTTCGCGAGTTCGTTTGCTTCGGAGCTAGCACCGTTAGTCATAATATAGCGATACATATATTTATATCTATCGGTAGTTTTACGCGCTTTGTATGTATAAACGATAGGTATCGAAGCTTGTCAATTGTCTAATGGCGTTTTCATTTATTTCCTGTCTTTGTTTTCAACTAAATAGGTGACATCATAGAAATGATTAAACTTAAATTAATATAACGAATAAGTGTGTAAAGTTAAGCCTATTTTTAAATATAAAGTAGCAAAATGTTCCTTAATTGTGTGAATTTCAATTAATTATCAAGTCTAAACTAATGCGCCATTTTTGAATAAAATGCTGTAATAAAATAAACCCATTAAATATTTTAATGGGAATCCAAATTACGTCAATTTGGTATGTACTTTCAACGATGATTTGGTGCGGTCCGATAGTCATTATTATATCACTGCCATTAAACAATTGATAGGCAAGTAATTCGATACAAACCCTAAATGCCCTTCATTGGGATTTCATTTACACCAATAATTTTCGTCAATTATAGTATTTCACAGGGTGTGGAAATTATTTACATAAATATCTACATATCTTTATTGTGGTCTCCCCATTATTTGACTGAACATTTTAATTTGCGAAGATATTGCTAGTTCATTTAATTTAACCGCGGTTAATGAGGTTAAATGTAACTATCTCATTTTAAATGAACTTTTGGAATTATATACTCGTATCAGAACCAACAAATTGTTAAATTATTTAATAAAAATAAATAACGAAATAAAAAATAATAAATTTTATAACGAAACAATATAATTATATGCAATAATAATACTAATTCACTATGATACGATTCTGTTGATCCCAGCGCTTGCCGCCATTTGTCTAAATTAGCTAAACACCGGCTTTTGATAAAGAGATTTTTGTAAATTAAACATGTTTCAGTGCACTTGGCTCACTTGACTTACCTGGCCACCTCAATTGAAATACCTTGCACCTTCACACTTCACAAATGGTGCTCTATAAAGGGGGAAATAGACTTGTAACCTACACGAAATGTTGACTATGATAACGTTATTTTCCATAGACACTGTCATTCTTAGTTGATCCGCACGATCAACTAAGAATGACAGTGTCTATGGAAAATAACGTTTAGCAATAGAATGCTCTGCGCTAATAAATTTTTAATAGTGTATATTATTTTTATTATCTCGTTAGACTTATTTTCAAATGACAATTATAATTGTTTATTTAAAAGCTTACAAGTGTTTAACGGGGGTCCACGACGTCACAATTTGGCGTCATCAACTGTCCTTCTTACTTGAAATGGCTACGACTTCTGGCAAGTATATTCCCGCCTTTTCTATGCCGTCATGAGGTGATCAGTTAAGTCAAGTGCGAGTCGCGAGTGCGTTGAGATTATCGGTACATACGTAGTTACTACTTGTGACATAGCTTGACTAGCATTAGTTTTGTATGTGAGACCTGTCCGATGTATTATACGCCGTTATTTGTACAAAATTATATCAATAAAAATATAATGAAATTCTTTTGTTTTCATTCACTTGTTTCAATGTTAACACACACGCCCTTGTATGCAGCTTGGCCAGCGCAAAGCTCGAAGTTCATCCGAAACAAGAGTTCTATCTGTGAACAACATTACATCGAAATTCGTTCAGCCGTTATTCACGAAAAGATAACAGACGGATCAATGCTTTAAACTAATATAATCACTAATACGACTTAAAAGTAACGTTATCGATTAATTTATACAAATTAAAAATTCGGTAAAGCAAAACAAAAGAGCTGAACTTGGGACGAGTTGATCGAGACAAAATTTAAACGAGTTGTTGACTTAACTAAAGGTTAACATTGTACAGATACCACCAGTACATCAACCGCCCCAATCGATCATGAATCTGTACCTGTTCCCACTCAAACATAAACCTTCTTCTAATGTGATAAAGTTGAGAATCTGGGTACTTTGATGTGCCGTTGTCTGAACCTCAATAGGTTACATTGGTTCAAAGGCAAATAATATTGGCCTCAAGAGGTTACCGGCCCACCATACCTACTCCTACCATAGGCAGTTGCTGACTAGTAGGTACTCTGTATCTACTTAATGCCTTTGTCAAACAGTCAAGCAAAAGCGAAGCGATACCGAACCGAAGCGAAACGTCAGTCCGATAGTTCTGTCACGCTATCGGATTGCTTTCGCTTTTCTATGTGACTGGATTCAAACAATTCCATACATTACAAATAAAAACGCCTCGCTTCGCATTCGTCACGCCTGTATGTTTGACAAAGGCTTAAAGCCGAATGTAGCCGTAGCTTAGACGAAACCTGTTTCGACCACAACGACAGATTGACAGCGTACCATAGCTTTTGAACATAATGTGAATTGGAACCACAATTTTTTACTTTTTATTCAATTTTACGACCTACGTAACAGCCTTACATTTCGAGTTATACTTTTACTTTGTGTAATTAATTTCATCAGCAAAAGTGTGTTCTTAATCTGATGGAGGAAGTCATCGTGTGGAAACCGGCATGTCCTAAAACCAGAAATTCGAAGACATGCAACATCTCCCAATCCGCAGTGGGCCCTCGTGATGGATTAATATTAATGTTAAAGCTAGGTACCCAAAATTGGCCCGACATGCACTTGCCAGTTTTTTTTTTCAATCAATTCTTACGCACAAACCAGATGCTGAAACGTCATCCTACGGATACATTCCTAATGGGAAAATCCCAGTAATATAACATTAATTTTAAAAAAAAAGATCAGTCACCACTACGCTTGACAGTTTCTTACCGTGAGTCATTGGGTCTTATCAAAAAACCCACGACTGGTTTGGAATAAGCTTCGGTTCTAGTATTCGTTCACTCATATAATGTGGAGTTAGTAAACTTGTACAGGTGAGTGAGGCAACGTCGCGCGTCGACAACTTCATTCATCCGACCAGTTACAAAAAGTTGTTGGTCGCGACTGTACGCGTCCGCACCGCTACACACCGTCGAAAATAAAACTTCAACTAATTTATTAATACGGAAATTCCAAGAAATAAACTAAGTGATAACTTTTTAAAAGGAACTAAGTTACTATTACAGCTAAAACAAAGTAACTTAAACAAACTTTTTACCGTTACTTGACAAAAACAAACGGCCGTAGTGTCTCGTGTGAAATTGTTGTGAGTTTTTTGTGAGAATTTAATTATTTGGTTCACGATCTGTGCTTAGAAACTTTTTGTTCGTATTGTTTGGAGTGACACAGCAGCACATACCGCGGCACAACCTCGCTTGACCGGTTATTTGTGAGTATTGAAAGTAAAAGTATTGCTTCGCACGCACTCTGAATGTAAATATCTACACACGGTGCTCAGTATGTACATTTTGAAACAAAACCTGTGTAACTTCGAGTCGTGTTCGTGAATCGAAACTGATATTCATTTGGTTAACTTTGTGTAATCAATTGTCTTTCTTTAGCTGCTTTGGGTAATTGGAGGCCCGACTCATTAAATAACTGAAATAGCGGAAATGTTACTGAACTGTATTTATTATTTAAGTTTGTTATATGAAAAGGAATTATAATAATAAATAACAGCCTATTACTCAGGGGCATAGGGCTCCTCTCAATAGAAAAGGCAACCCTATTAGTCGATTGATCAAGACGCGGCCGATTACACACTTATATTAAGTTAGTCGTGAAGGAAAATTAACTATTACAATTCCAAAACAGATTTTATGTTGTACTGTAACCAAAGTCAAAGTTATTGTCGTTCACAATATGGTGGCCGCATGATCACCAGCTCAGCATGAATGCAGATATTTAATTGCTTCAAGACCATGACCGACATATTTGTCTGTAGCATAATAATAACCTAAGCGACTCTTAATCATAATATTTTAATTTCAAAACCTCGAATACTACGTCCCACGCAACTATAAAATATTAAAATTAAAACCATTATGTAGGTAGACTTGAATAAATTACAAAAACAATTAGTCATTTTTGCTCATTTATTTCTTCAGTCAACAGAAGTTTAAGATTGCTTAATGAGATAGGAATTATCTGCTTAAATATGAAACAACAAATGATTGTGGTAATTACTGCCTGAATGATAAGTACGAGTAAGTATAGCAGCCTTAAATGTTGATTTATACATTACCGCAGGTCGGCCGTGACATGGACATGTTACAGGTATTTAAAACGAAATTATTATCGTTTTACCTTCATGTGTTTAAGCCTTAGATAAAAGCTTAAACACATGTGTGAGATACGCGCCTGCAACATAACGCAGAATCGTTGCTGAAAAGTCCAATCACGCTAAAATTCATCGTCATCATCTGCCTAACCTTTTCTGAACGAATAAATCTAAATTGAAAACCTATACAAGTCATCTTCCAGTCCAGATAGACACAGTTGAATACCAAATACTGAGTAATACGATACATGATACGGTTAAAGGCAAACCTGGTGACTAGTCATCATCATCATTATCTCAGCCATAGGACGTCCACTGCTGAACATAGGCCTCCCCTTTAGATCTCCACATATACCGGTTGGAAGCGACCTGCATCCAGCGTCTTCCGGCGACCTTTATAAGGTCGTCTGTCCACCTGGTTGGTGGACGTCCTACGCTGCGCTTGCTAGTCCTTGGTCTCCACTCTAGTACTTTTCGACCCCATCGGCCATCTGCTCTGCGAGCAATATGGCCTGCCCATTGCCACTTCAGCTTGCTAATCCGGTGGGCTATGTCGGTGACTTTAGTTCGTCTACGGATCTCCTCATTTCGGATTCGATCACGTAGAGAAACACCGAGCATAGCTCTCTCCATAGCTCGTTGAGCGACTTTGAGCTTTGAGATGAGGCCGATAGTGAAAGACCACGTTTCGGTGCCGTACGTCATCACTGGTAACACACATTGGTCGAAGACTTTCGTCTTGAGGCACTGAGGTATGTCGGACGAAAAGACATTGCGTAGTTTCCCGAACGCTGCCCAACCGAGTTGGATTCGGCGGTTGACCTCTTTCTCGAAGTTGGACCTACCTAATTGGACTACTTGTCCTAAGTAGATATATGAGTCAACAACTTCGAGTACCGAGTTTCCAACAGAGACTGGGGTGGGCACAACATTGGCATTTGACATAATTTTCGTCTTGTCCATGTTCATTTTCAAGCCCACCCGTTGTGAAACTCGGTCGAGGCTATCGAGCATCATGCTGAGTTCCTCCATCGACTTTGCCATGACTACGATGTCGTCGGCAAACCGAAGGTGAGTGATGTATTCGCCGTTGATGTTGATGCCAAGTCCTTGCCATTCCAGGAGCTTGAAGGCGTCTTCCATTGCGGCAGTAAACAGTTTCGGGGAGATAACGTCCCCCTGTCTTACGCCTCTTCTCAATGGAATCGCCTTCGTGCTATGCTCCTGTACTCGGACCGACATGGTGGCGTTATTATACAAACACTTCAATACCTCGATGTACCGATAGTCAATACGGCATCGCTGGAGTGACTCAAGCACAGCCCATGTTTCCACCGAATCGAAGGCTTTCTCATAGTCCACAAACGCTAAGCATAATGGCAAGTTATACTCTTCGGTCTTCTGTATAACTTGCCGC
Organism: Agrotis puta; assembly: GCA_943136025.2. Classification (NCBI taxonomy): domain Eukaryota; kingdom Metazoa; phylum Arthropoda; class Insecta; order Lepidoptera; family Noctuidae; genus Agrotis; species Agrotis puta. Next base: position 3,718,934 of record OW964189.2, on the reverse strand, counting down.
AGCGTATGGATGTGGTCTATGGTACTATAGCCTTTTCGGAAACCGGCTTGTTCGGGAGGCTGGAAGTCATCAAGTCTGTGTTCGAGACGGTTCGTGATAACCCTTGAAAACAGCTTATAAACATGACTCAGAAGCGTGATGGGTCTGTAGTTCTTCAATAGGCTGTTATCACCTTTTTTGAAGAACAGCACCACCTCACCCCTGCTCCACGTTTCAGGCGTTTTGCCCTCGGACAGGACGGAATTAAAGAGTTTCTGGAGGACTTTAAGTACCGGTGTTCCACCCGCTCTCAGAAGCTCTGACGTGATTCCGTCCTCGCCCGGCGCCTTGTTGTTCTTAAGCTGCTTCAGGGCCATCCTAATCTCGTACAGACTGATGTCCGGGATATCTTCGGTATAATGTCGGGACAGCTTGGCTCTTGGATCTCCTACCAAGCTGTCAACGGGCTTTGCGACCGAAGTGTATAACTGTCCATAGAACCTCTCGATCTCGCCTAAAACCTCTGCTTTGGTCGACGCTATGCTGCCATCCTCCCGTTTCAGCTTTGTCATCTGGCTTTGTCCAATAGACTTGTCCTTTGCGAACACTTTGGAGCCTTGGTTTCGCTGTATGGTCTCTTTAACACGATTCGTATTAAAGAGACGCAGATCGTGTCGCAAGGACTTAGATATACGTCTATTGAGCTGCCTATATGACTTCGCGTCATCGGAGGACTGCAACTGTAGCAAACGTCGTTCAGCCATGAGGTTTAAGGTTTGCTCGGTCAATTTCTGAGGTCTATCTTTACGGCAGGGTCTAAAAAACTTAGACCCTACCGTGCGGATAGTTTCCACTAGCCCGTCGTTGATCTCGTCCACTGAAACTAAGTTCTCAAGGCAAGCAAAGCGATTTGAGAGCTCGAGTTGAAAGCTTTCGGGGTTTTGAATGTGGGATCGAGTAGGTCGGAGCGTAGACTTCATCAAGCTGGACCTTTCAAGTTTAACATTGATATTCAGTGAGCCTCTTACGATTCGGTGATCGCTACCGGTTTTTGCCCTGTTGATCACAGAGACATCACTGAATATCCGTTTCTTGTCGGTCATGAAGAAGTCTATCTCGTTTCTCGTGAAACCATCGGGGCTCAACCAGGTCCATTTCCTGTGAGGCGGCTTCTGGAAGAAAGAGTTCATCATGAAGAGTTCCTCTTTCTCCAGAAAGTCGGCCAGCCTCTGCCCCCTAGGGTTCCGTTGCCCATATCCAAATTGCCCCACTCTCAACTCATCACCGCTTTTCTTGCCCAACTTTGCGTTAAAGTCCCCCATAACAACAGTAAAGTGGGTTTTGGAACTATGTATGGCCCTACTTACGTCCTCATACATAGTCTCCACTTCATCATCGGAGTGTGACGAGGTCGGTGCGTGTCGGTGACTAGTAGTTACGTGCAAACAAGTGCAAACGCATAATTCGGAAAATTATATCGCTTGCTTCCTTGCTATCTGCAATGTATTTCTGTAAAAGATTGCTGGCTGTCTTTTAGCGGTTTTCTCAGGCGAGGTAAATGACCAATGAAAAATAAAACCAGAATAAAACAATGACCAAATACATAGTTGCCCAAGAGCAGCAGCCAGAAACACAAACTTGTGCTTAAGTGCAGTATTGCACTATTTATCGTTAACTTTAGCTCCAGCAACCTTCGTTTACAATCGAACACGATATTTTTGAACATTTTCACGACTACCCTCTAATCACTTCAATGTTATCGCACGTTTAAACTATTATCACATTCGAGGTTCCTGTAGTAAAATTCTAAGTGACTGGATACATAAATCGCAATAAATGGCCAATTGGTTAACATCGGGCACGCCGCAATCGCGGCGGTAAGACCCCTCTTTGAGGAGTGGCTGGATAGGCGTCACGGCGGCGGCGTCCTGACCTACCGCATGACGCAGGTCCTCACCGGACACGGAAGTTTCGGGAGGTTCCTGTGTCTGATAGGGAGGGAAGAAACGCCTGGGTGTCACCACTGCGAGGATCGTCCGGAGGACACGGTGGAGCATACGGTGCAGGACTGCCCCGCTTGGGCAGAGCACCGCCGTGTCCTCACGACGGCGATAGGCGGAGACCTCTCGCGCCCGGCATTGGTCGAGGCCATGCTGCGGGGCGAGACGGAGTGGGAAGCGGTCGCCTCCTTCTGCGAAGCAGTCATGCTCGTGAAGGAGGAGGCGGGCCGCCTGAGGGAGAGGACAGCGTCCTCCCTTGACCCCAGCCGCAGTGGTAGACGCCCACGGCGTCGGACGCCGCAAGACGATCTCCAGCCACCGTAGGCGCGGGCATGCGGGCAGCGAGTAATGGGCGACTCGCTGTCCGACCATGGACCATACCCGGGTCGACGGCGCGTTGTGTTCCACGCGCGCCTCAAAGAGTGTCAGCATAGTGACGGGGCCTGTAGAGGGCCAAAGCCTGCCGGGGTCGCGGGACCAAGGGTTTACCGTGACCCCGGTACGTAAAGGGCTAGTGAAGGACACCGTGGATTTTAGTCAGTACAAGTCTGACAGTCCCTCCCGCCCTGCCCTGGGTGGGAGGACTCATTTGATGATTTTACCACGATAAAAAAAAAAAAAATAATTGGTTAACATATTCATGTATGGATAATATTTATTTATGACGAACAAGCAAACATTCATAATAGCATGCAGTCTTCTTATCCCAACTTAATTTAGATTTGAACACCATGTCTTCTTTTTCTTCTATTCGTCGCAATCGTCACTTTAGCAGACATTGTCTGCCCACCCATCTAATCTTTTACACCTTTATTGTCCTCCTTTATTCAGTCTAGTTTTGTCCTAGAAAAGCACGTACTTAAGTCATTTTTTTGTATGAAAATCCTAATGAGGTTTACATAATACATCTACTTACCAAGTTTCAACAGGATAGCTCTTATGCTTTCGAAGAAAAGTGGCTGTGACATACGGACAGACAGACAGACAGACAAGACTAACCTTTAAGGGTTCTGTTTTTTGACATTTGGCTACGGAACCCTAAAAGGCATTTGGCATTTTCCCAAATACTTTTTTTTACATCTAAAACTATACATTCGGTGTTACAATATTAAATGTTGCATTTCATTACCACTTTTTGAAGTGAAAACTTCTTTAGCGGCGTTGAGCACTTTTCTGTAATGGGTATAAAATTTTAAACTCGCGTCAGGACACGTGACCCTGACCGAAAAAGCGTAGGACGGCGCAGGGCGCTTGCGTGAATGTTCGTGTGACTTTATTACTTTTAAAGAAGTTTGTATGCTGGATACATTCGTTGCTAGGTAACATTGTTTATAAAAGATGTACGTCACATTGGAAAATTATTGAAATAAAAAGTCAACCATTTTTGAGAGTTTTACTAAAATCTGTTCACAAGATATTTCCAACAATTACTATTCAAGTTTTCACTTCTGCCGGCACTCCCAGAGTGCAACCCGTCGTTTTTTGAAGTGAAAACTTCTTTAGCGGCGTTGAGCACTTTTCTGTAATGGGTATAAAATCTTAAACTCGCGTCAGGACACGTGACCCTGACCGAAAAAGCGTAGGACGGCGCAGGGCGCTTGCGTGAATGTTCGTGTGACTTTATTACTTTTAAAGAAGTTTGTATGCTGGATTCATTCGTTGCTAGGTAACATTGTTTATAAAAGATGTACGTCACATTGGAAAATTATTGAAATAAAAAGTCAACCATTTTTGCGAGTTTTACTAAAATCTGTTCACAAGATATTTCCAACAATTACTATTCAAGTTTTCACTTCTGCCGGCACTCCCAGAGTGCAACCCGTCGTTTTTTTTGAAGTGAAAACTTCTTTAGCGGCGTTGAGCACTTTTTCTGTAATGGGTATAAAATCTTAAACTCGCGTCAGGACACGTGACCCTGACCGAAAAAGCGTAGGACGGCGCAGGGCGCTTGCGTGAATGTTCGTGTGACTTTATTACTTTTAAAGAAGTTTGTATGCTGGATACATTCGTTGCTAGGTTACATTGTTTATAAAAGATGTACGTCACATTGGAAAATTATTGAAATAAAAAGTCAACCATTTTTGCGAGTTTTACTAAAATCTGTTCACAAGATATTTCCAACAATTACTATTCAAGTTTTTTTTTTATAAAATTGCCAAATTAATTAAAACTTATAAATATTTGACTGCTGTTTGCGACGTTGCCAAATGTTTGGATAAACGCTCTTAAGTGCATTTAAAACTCCTAACACAACAAGTATACAGACTTCTTTTAAAGGCGTATCTAGTTCAATTTTGATAACCGCAATAATACCATATACGCGTAATACGCGTAATAGTAATCAATTTATCGCCATTAACATTGTGCAAAAAGTGCATTTGTGAGGTGTCAACTTGTCACTTAGTAGCCTTTAACAAAAAGTGCATTATTGTGAGGATCTGACCAAGCGTCACATTGTATGAAGGCCGTGTTTGTCACGGTGCTTGCCGCCAATTCTGAGTGTCAATGACACAGATCTGAGAGAACAATACTGAGCGGAGTTTATCATCTAACACCAACGACTATCCAAATATCAATCAATTGAAAACTGTCTAAACACTACGATATGACACAAGAATGATGTCGTTATCGTTTAACAAATACAGGTGAACCGAAAAACTATCACAGGAAACAGCTTGAAGTAAAATTCATAAAAAACTCATGTTTCTGAAAATGTTTTAATGTCCAGAAATTTTAACGTAAGAGTAATAGATTCAATGATAGTTGACAGTTAGGAAAATAAACTAAAACCTCCCAAAATTTAAGGCAAGAGATCAAACCATCAGGAATACCTTTTTATAAATAATTAACTTGTTGCCTAAAACTATGAGAAATAATAATTACAACATTTGCCAGTTCTTAGAAGGCTCTTGTGACTGTTCAATAATGTATGACCACTGGTCGATAAATCCTCCTGTCCCACCCTTTTTTCCTGTACCCACAATTTTACCTCACATGAATCAGTCAATCAGGGGAACTGTAACCTTAAAAACAATTCTACGCCTATCTCAAATAGCATTCTCACAATAATTCTCTTTCTTGGTATCATTTGAGTGTTTTCGGAGATCTTATCATCTGTCAACTTTGCTACAAATATTCGAAGATAAAACCTCTATTATCGTATTCGCACACATCTTTTAAATTACTCACCCTTCATTGTTATCAGAGTAGTCATCATAGAAAGTAGGAAGCTGTCGTTCTCCTTAAGATATTATCTTTATGTTATCGTATTCTATGATTGGTATGCCCTTATCTCTAAATATTTCATTGTCAAGTTCATCTGTTGCTTACCGACATGAGATTGCAATTTTATCTATTTATGATCGAACTTCGCTTTTGCTTGTGTTCGCGGCTTTGTCTGCGTAAAGCTTGACTTTGTCCTTAGGGATAGCATTAGATACCGGAATATTAAACTATCCATCTATACTTCTATACTTATACTAATATTATAAAGAGGAAACCTTTGTATTTTTGTATGTTTGTATTGAATAGGCTCAAAAACTACTGGACCGATTTCAAAATTTCTTTTACCATTACTTAGAGGGGTTCTTCCGAATCCGTATAGGCTATATTTTATCCCGGAAAAAAAATGAAAATGAAAATTGTGGAGTAAGGCGTCGAAAAAACTGCCGTACGTTAACGATTCTCGCGAACGCTGCCTTAATGGTTAGAGATGTATGGTTGACTTCTATAGAAAAGTTGTAGAACTCAATAATGCCTACAAAAAAGTCCGCGATAGTATAAACCAAACATTTATATTTTAGCCATTATAACCACTTTTCCATAGAATAAAAGTAATTAAAATTATTAGCCTATGTTTATTGATCATATTATCGTCAAATACTAATCCTTATCCAAAAAAATATTACTATTTATTGAGCAAGATTGTTTCCGATTGGAATAAAATAAAAAGTAATTTATAGCTAAATTACTTTTTATTTTATTCCAATCGGACAATCCATTCAAAAGATATTACGAATTTAAAATTGTGAGAGAGCTTAAAAAATAAATGTCCACCCGTGCGAAGCCGGGGCGGGTCGCTAGTATGCCATAAATTGAAAACCTTTCAGCCGCTTTGCTTGAAATAGTACCTAATTATTCCTCACATCCGTCCTTACAAGCTTTCGCATTTATAATTGTAGTAAGATGTTTATCTAGCTGCTCGCCTACCATTTATGTAGGACCGACTCTTTCACAATCATCCTACCCTAGTACTTGTATCGCAATCAAAGCACAGTTTTGTAATCAGGATTGTTTGTGCTCAGTACTACCTTTATCATAGGACCTTCTGACTAATAGTCTGACAACCATGTATGTAAATGTGATGGTGGCGCTACTTGTAAAGTTGACCAAATATCATACTAGGTATATTGATGTAAGTAAAGTTCTCCTTTATGCTACCTGCATTACTAAGTCAGCATGGTGAATAAACATTTCGTAGCTGTTTTATACCGCAGAGTGATAAGGACTTAATTCTTTGAAGGTTTTACCGCATGTCTGTAATGTATTGATGAATCAACAGAACTCGAACTTCCTCTTGATAAATAAGTAACTTGGTCACTTTTCTGTATAATTGTTATTGTTTATTTAGTAACCAGTAAAAAAATCGTGAAACTTTAATATTCATGAGTGTGTAAATTAAATTATTTAATTACTTAGACAGACGTTAAGCTTCGCTCTAGCTCTTATCTCCGTCACGTTCCACAATGGTATAAGATTCAGAAAAGGGCTCATAGACTCTATTTTTCTCTGAAATATTGCCTCTTTTAGGATTTTTTAAAAATTGCATAAAGTCTTCAGTCAATGCCAAAGATGGCTATTACAAATAAATCATCGTATAGCATAAAATTATAGGAACGTTTGGTCTATGACTCCATATTTAAAGCAAAATTAGTTTATATGGAGCATGTTATTTCGTAAAGCGTTCGTCAAAACATTATACATTAGGGACAGATCCGGACACGAAGATCTCTACATTCCACGATTATCAGTCATTTTTCGCAGCCTAACTGAACTTCAATATTAATATCGTATGCAATAATTAGATCTTTAATTATTGAATCATCATACAGAACATTATGTAAGCACAGGAAACAGTAGACAACAATCAATCAGTACCATATAAAGTCTACAATTATTTTGAGTTTCCATCGTCGCAGTTGATGATTCCCACAATTTGTTCACGACAAGATGTTTTACAAAAAATTGGTTGTATAAGCTATCATGCAATCGACTGCTTGCAGTGCTGACACGATTTGCATCAGTCATCACGGTAACTGCTCTATGAGGAATTAAAGATCCAATGTTATCTGCTTGGTATCCTTTAGTTTTTCTTTGAAAGTCCAGTGAGGGATGACGAGAAGTCCGCTATCACTAGGGAGATTTGGGTTTTATCTAGATGCTCTTTTTGATTTTTATTTGGGTGGGAGGAAACGGGTGCAGTCTCTTCTCTTTAGATATTTCTACTCTAATGTGCGGGTTGTGAGCACCGCGGTGATTCTACTAAGGTGAAAAAAAACGTGCACTTCCCGGTAGTATCCTCAAACAGCAACTGACAAAAAAGCAATTGTTAATAAAACCGGCCAAGTGCCAGTCGGACTCGCCCATAAAGGGTTCCGTAGGAGCAAGTAACATAATATAACAAATTCTTGCAGTTGGTTGTAACTTTGAAAGGTAAATTGCGGGTTGACACATTAAAAAAACTAATAACTTGATCTCGTTCAAACCAATTTTCGCTGGTAGTTTGCATGTAATGTACATCATATTTTTTTTTTTGTTTTATCATTCTCTTATTTTAGAAGTTATAGGGGGGGGGGGGCAAAAAAATTATGTTAGTAACCTCAATATCATTTTTAAAGACCTATATAGATGCACGTATGGGTTTGGTGAAAATATATATTTTTTAATTTCGATTCTAAGGAATGCCCATTTTTTTCTGTGAGAAAATCCTAATTCGGTTCACATAATCTACTTACCAAGTTTCAACAGGATAGCTCTTACACTTTCGAAGAAAAGTGGCTGTGACATACGGACGGACAGACTACAGACAGACAGACATGACGAATCTATAAGGGTTCCGTTTTTTGCAATTTGGCTACGGAACCCTAAAAAGGCTTATCTTATCCACCATTCTCGTGAATAACCTAGTTGGAGAAGTCTTCAACGGGTTTGTCTACGTTTCAAATAATTCAAACGAAGTGAATTCATTCAATACACGTTCAAAAAAATTGGAAAATATTAGTAAGTTATGTATAGTGAAGAAGTTCATGTTGTAGTCATTTAACAGTAACTTGTTTACATTCTGAGACGTTTATTAGTAGATATGCTTTCTGGCTTTTCCTCAAACTAATTACATCATTAATTAATTCATCCAATAGATAGATACCTGTTTGTAAACACACTTGCGTCATAAGTCGTAATACATATTTCTAAATTTTGTAGTTTTACTCATAAACGAGAGTGGTGTAAACATTTGGAATAGTTAAGTATTGGGTTTTCAGAATTCAAAATATATACATTACTGAACTGTGCATTTGATTGGTTGTTACTAGTTTTAAGTTATCTTTGAGCTTTGATTGCAGTTCTTTAATAATTGGCTTAGAGTTCATCTCGTCTTTAGTCTCCTAAATTATTTTAGCAATTATTTAAACAATTATTTGTTCAAAGGTTTTATCCTTCTGCTACCTTAAGACATTAGACACATGAACGAAGTGTTTACAAAACTTGATAATAAGTAATTCCAATGCATTATTATATGGCATGAGAACCTGCGTGACGGAAGTCGAAAGCACGTATTCTTTGTGTAGGTACTTACCAGCTATAAAAGATCACAACAGACTTTGCAGTAACTACAATCTTGTGGAATTAACGACACGTTCTTACTCAAAGTTGGGACAAACGGTTAAGGGGTATTGAGTCTTCTTTCGCTCTGTTAAAGTTAGTTTTAAGTGAGTACTGTGTGTGAGTAGTCCTAAGAAACGTGTTGTGTGCAACAGAATTCAGTCGAGCGCGTTCAAAACTGCTCATGATTAGCAGATAAGTGAGATGCCTTCTATCTAGAAGCAAGCCTAGTCTGGAATGTTTCAAATTAGATTAAATTAAAAATATATATTATATATATAGTTATTGATACAACCTCGAAATTGTTTTTGCAAAAGAATTAATAGTTCTTCAAAATAAATGAAGGTAAGGCTACGGTTGCTGACAAAATGATTTTAAAAGTCACCAAAATAAACGCCCTTAACGTCTCATGCGGTAAAACTCAAGTTCCCAAAATTTCCCACGCCCATAAGCCTCGAAATACATTAACAGGTCTACGTTCAGCACTCCCATGCCCACGCTCTGATGAGTTTTTTCACATACTTATATCGGAATCCTATAAGAGCACGAAGGACATTAAAGTTTTTATGTAGCTTCGGGTGACCTCGGCTGTTCTCGGCAAAAACAACGATTGGACGTGACGCGGGCGCAACTTGCTCACTCAAGGATTTCTACTTAGACCTGTAGGTAGGTATCTGCTTACGTAGTGCCATGAGAATTACAACTAGATAGAACTGATCCGGAAGTGTCAATGCTTTTAATCAAGACGGAACTACGGTTTCTTTTCCGGTGACCATAATTTCAGCAAAAAAATAAGTTAAAAATAACTAAAACCCGACTACGAAAATATCGCGCACTCAAAAGTATAAAACAAGAACAAGCCGTGGTCGTATGCCACCTGCGGTTATTTCACACAATCTTTATTGGCTAGGTGGCATACGACCACGGCTTGTTCTTGTTTTATACTTTTGAGTGCGCGATATTTTCGTAGTCGGGTTTTAGTTATTTTTAACTTATTTTTTATTTACACTATTTTGGGGTTATATTATTTGAAGTAAGTAATTTATGTTATATGTATAGTTTCTGAGTTGACTTTAAGATTTATCATTTGATACCCATGTTGACACTGTTAGAAACAGAAAATTAGCTAGTAAAAGCTATATAATGTATATATATTTCAAATGTGCTCATCAAGCCCTTTAATTTGATACCCATGTCGATACTGTGCAAAAAATTGTTTTTTTCGGTAACGACTTCTGATCCCCTAGAGGGCGCCATATTGGATTTTGTGACACGTCACCTACCCTATAACCAGCGGACAACTGAGACGCTTCTAACGAGACCTCATTTGTCATGTAATGATAAGTAGTTTAGAAGTTATGAGGGAACAAACAAACATACATACATACATACAAACATACATACATACATACATACAAACAAACATACATACCGGTCAAAATCATAACCCTCCTTTTGGCTTTGCCGTAGTCGGGTAAAAAAAAAATATCATGTGGCATTGATACAGTCACACACATTGATACACCCTATGGGGTTGGCCCAACATTAAAAGCAAAAGATACTGGTTATACCGATGCCAAGTCTTCATGTATGAAAGTTACCGGACATCTTGACAGTTAAGTATGAGCTTGTCCGCAAAACAGCGACAAATCAAACGCAACATTGAAGATATGCAATATGCGATTACTACATTATAGTCGTAGGGCATCGCGTGAAGATGCTTACATATCGACAATAGCGTCGTTCACGGGTGCTGGGCAATAATGCTAAGTGATTCGACACGCCGCTACTTTCTCCCGCGGACGGCATGCTAACATTCCACATTTATTTACCCACATGTTGATTTTGCACGTATGGAGAAAACGGTGCTATGGCGCAGCTGAGTGGATTAGACAAGATGTCACAGACAAAATCTCGACATTTTAGTGGACAAATCGGGCCATAAACTCTCCAATTTGCTGGAATTTTATAGCGCAGATTCCCGTCTTTAAAGCAGAGAAGTCTTACTAACTTTATTTTGAAACTTCAATATTTCTAAAATGGGGAGGTTATGGAGTTTTAGATTACGTATTTTGGTTTTGCACTTTATCCTCAAATTATCGTGCGTAAGCTTTACTCAGTGGCAAAATACTTGCTAAGTCTCTTAGATATGTTTTTTATGATTCATTCAGTCCTAGAATTGAGTGAGTATGTAAACAATAAAGGCGGAGGGAATCCTAGCAGCAATAACTAGTATTTTCCTGAAGCAAGCACCTCTCGTTTATTGCATGTCGAACCATCGATAATTATCATGGGTAAGTAACAAGAACCGAATAATTATTACTCGCGTGATAATGAACTGTCGATTCCTATAACAATACAATTGCGGGGAATTATGGACAGTTGTTGATCGGAGATATTTGTGCATTTAGTACTTAATGGACATGAAAAAACCCAACAGTCTATAAATATAATGCATAAGTGCAAAATATCAAAACTCAACTACCCACGTTCTCAAAAGTAAGCCACTAAAATTTGCACTCAAATAGAATGCGGAAGTGAGTGCACTAGCAAGTGAAACACAAGGATTACTAAGAATAGAGTAGACCTTGTTCCAACGAAGGTTATCTTAGTCCTTTCCAATACTCGACCACAATGGTAGAAATGTATGGCGGTTGTTCGTATAAATAGGTAAACACGTTAGATACGCATTCTCTTATGTATTCACTGTCATAATGACTTGAAAGCTTGATTTAGTGAATGAGTGCCTTGAGGATCCTAGTTGGTATCATGATAAAAGTTAACATAAAATCACACACAAAGCCAGTATTTTATGAAAGGACGAAGTAGAGCGGTCTCCCTTAATACACAAACAATTAGCCAATTATTTTACTGAAGCCCCATGTAATAAGGAGCGAGCGCTTTACCATCAACCATGGACAAATCCACCCAATAAGCGGCCTGATCGGGAGAAGTCTTGGAATATAACTCAGAACCTTTGGCCAGTAATGACGCTTGCAACCATTGAATTAAGGCGGTAGTTGAAAAGGTGACGTAGAACTACTACATGCTACCTTTATGACTGCGATCAAAAATATTTTCGAGCGTGCTGATTATATAGCCTGTCTTTAAAAACGACCGAAGTTGGAGGTGTTAATATAACACTCAAATATAGACTCACGCGATGTCATTTATGTAACTGCGGCATAAGTATTTGGTGCTAACTGTTAAATGTGGTTATCGTCTTCAACAATTACTCAATAATGTACAATATTAGTACTTCTTCTGATTTGAATGCTGATAACAATCTTTTACTTAATATATGTATAGGGTTTAATTACACAACACCTGGAAACAATTAATCCGGACACTTACAGGGAGAATAATATAACGATCCAAAATTTGCAGGTTAGATACAAAAACAACCGATACAAAAAAAACTTGTAGCTAAGTATACAAAGAAAGAATGAAACAAAACACATAGGTCATTCGTGGTTAATTTACGCTTATTACGATTACTTCAAAGATGATGAGATCGTTTATTACACATAGACCCTTCAATGCTTTGACTAATACATTAAGCCGTTGCTTTGCACCATCTTAGGTCGCGAAATTCTAATCACCTGTCTCACGTAGAAATTGGTAACCCAGCCCAGTGACTGAGAGGTGCAGGTCAAATGGGCAGTCGCTCCATGAAAATTCAGGTAATCAGCTGCACTCGAAGCGCAGCCTACAAAAATGCTTTGGCATGTGATAGAATACATACCAAACCATTATGGTGACGGGTCGAGCAATAAATCTATGATTGCTTAATAATGGCGTCTACAGCAACCGGCACAGAGTCTATAGTACTGAAACCACCTTCATATGGTCAACGCAACCTGTTTGATATGCTGTGTGGCTAAGGTGAGCCATCAAGTTACGAGTAGTTGACACATCACATTACCACCATTTTGGAAGACGTTATGCAATGACTTGCGCTTTGAATTTTATTATGACTTATCACATCACAGCTTGCAATAAATAAAATTAATTTACTCAGTGTATAAGTAACATAATTAAATTAGGTGTTACAGTATTTTTGATGTCATCAGTACTACTTTAAGAAAAGTAATCATCTACGTCAACCCTCCTCTTAAACCTTGTTGGGGCCGACTTCCAGTTTAACCAAAATGTCTTGGATCCGGCTCGAAGGGCCAGGACATTGTTTAAGATATCGAAAAAGTAGTAAACATCTGAATTTATTTAGCGCTTTTCTCTTTTACTCCGTAAACATCTATACATATAATAAAATGGTAGGAAAGTCAAAACTGTACATTTAATTTTTTGAAGTGAAAACTTCTTTAGCGGCGTTGAGCACTTTTTCTGTAATGGGTATAAAATCTTAAACTCGCGTCAGGACACGTGACCTGATCGAAAAAGCGTAGGACGTCAGGACACGTGACCTGATCGAAAAAGCGTAGGACGACGGCGCAGGGCGCTTGCGTGAATGTTCGTGTGACTTTATTACTTTTAAAGAAGTTTGTATGCTGGATACATTCGTTGCTAGGTGACATTGTTTATAAAAGATGTACGTCACATTGGAAAATTATTGAAATAAAAAGTCAACCATTTTTGCGAGTTTTACTAAAATCTGTTCACAAGATATTTCCAACGATTACTATTCAAGTTTTCACTTCTGCCGGCACTCCCAGAGTGCAACACGTCGTTTTTTTTGAAGTGAAAACTTCTTTAGCGGCGTTGAGCACTTTTTCTGTAATGGGTATAAAATCTTAAACTCGCGTCAGGACACGTGACCCTGACCGAAAAAGCGTAGGACGGCGCAGGGCGCTTGCGTGAATGTTCGTGTGACTTTATTACTTTTAAAGAAGTTTGTATGCTGGAAATATTCGTTGCTAGGTAACATTGTTTATAAAAGATGTACGTCACATTGGAAAATTATTGAAATAAAAAGTCAACCATTTTTACGAGTTTTACTAAAATCACTATTCAAGTTTTCACTTCTGCCGGCACTCCCAGAGTGCAACCCGTCGTTTTTTTTAAAGAATACTTGGTGTGTGATCTACAATCGAAACCGAAGGATTCTGAAACATTTCTCCGACATTCGTTTCGCCGTTGAACGGTTCACCGGCAGAACTATTCACTTTTCATTTTTTTCGCCGATAGAACGTTTCAATGACGAACGATTCGTCGACACAACTGTTCGTCATTTAAAGGGATAATGTAGAGGCGTTGATGACTGACAATTCAGAGTCCACCATTCCAGCTCCTGTCGAACATTTTGTAGTAGTGGGTAGGCTTTCGATAAATGGTCTGGTAGCGAGTTCATGAACGTTAATATTTGCCGGTGATTTAGTCGGCCCCGAGGAACAACGTAACTGGAAAAGTTCAGGAGTCCTATTATTTTCTGTAACTCTTTTACAGTTACCATTACTTGATCGAGATCCCTTTAAATTACGAACAGTTGTGTCGGCGAATCGTTCACCGGTGAAAGGTTCTATCGATGAAATTTACAAAAGTGAATCGTTCTGTCGGCGAATCGTTCGTCATTGAAACGTTCTATCGGCGAAAAAATGAAAAGTGAATAGTTCTGTCGGTGAACCGTTCAACGGCGAAACGAATGTCAGAGAAATGTTTCAGAATCAAACCGAAGTCAAAAATATAGTTTTTAGATTTTTTGTCTGTTTGTGAATGTATGTCTGGGATAAAAAATGTATTAGAGCAGGTACATTCCTATATCCTTCGGATTGGCGAAGCAGATTTTTTCCCATTCTTCTCCGCCTGCCTTTTCCGTGTCTTATCTTAACCGACTTCTTAAAAGAAGAAGGTTATTACAGCAATTACGTACATCTATGTTTCATACTACCTCGTGCCAATGACGGAAGTGTGACCATCAAAACAATAATAATGACATGGTAATGACCACACTCGGTTATTATTTACAATATGCACTGTGCAGTATACTACACTACACTACTGTAGTGTGGTGTTACCGTGAGACCCCGAACTACGAGGTATGACCTCTAACTGTGACTCACGGATACGTTAGATCTCATCGCGTGGGATTTTCGCTGTTATTGTTTATGTTATTATGGATAAGTTGCTGTGGCTAATGCTTTGAAGATTACTTCAAACACTGATTTTAAGGGGTTATGTAAGTCCGAATGTAAAAACTAAACCCTTTTACGATCACTCGTATGTCAATCTGTCCGGTCCGCGCTTCGCAGTATTTTTTTCCAGTTAAACATACAAATTCCTATGGTCCAAATGTAATGATGTTTTTATGTTATTTTAAAATAAACAGTGTCCAAGTTATTTAAGAAAATATACGAACAGCACCCCCCAGTGTCTCCGAAAGCACTAAGTCCTTCGTCCTTCGTTCTCCATATCTTCGAAACCATTCTGAAAAAAAAACCGACGGGTTGCACTCTGGGAGTGCCGGCAGAAGTGAAAACGTGTATAGTAATAAACACACACGAACATTCGCGCAAGCGCCCTGCGCCGTCTTACGAATTTTCGATCAGGTCACGTGTCCTGACGCGAGTTTAACGTTTTTTAACCATTCCAAAAAAGTGCACAACGCCGCTAAAGAAGTTTTCACTTAATAAAAACGACGGGTTGCACTCTGGGAGTGCTGGCAGAAGTGAAAACTTGAATAATAATAAACACACACGAACATTCGCGCAAGCGCCCTGCGCCTGACGCGAGTTTAACGTTTTGAACCCATTTACTTCAAAAGTTTAAAAAACCAATGGTCGATATCATACATAACATACTTTTTTTTATTGTGGTAATATCATCAAATGAGTCCTCCCACCCAGGGCAGAGCGGGAGGGACTGTCAGACTCGTACTGACTAAAATCCACGGTGTCCTACGGTAATTCGTACAGTCCCGCGACCATACATAACATACATGACGAAGAGAGATCGTAAGCACAAGCTCGTACGATCGGCCTCACAGGTAAAACCAGTCAAGCATGTTAGTTTTCTATGTCTTTATGTAAAAAATCTCACTCTTATAAGGAAAATGGTCTCGAGAACACCGCTATTCCGTAAAGTAGCTGCATTGAAGTGTGGGGTAAACCCGCTGTGAGTTACTATACAAGGCGTAGAAGAGCCGCGTCTTGTTTTGGTTCGTCAGAAAGTTTGACAACCGGTTTAGCTTGATGTATCTATCGGTAAAGTTTCGCAAATCTGACGCACATAGTAAGAATATTTTAAGGTTATGTAAAAAAGGTAAGATTTCTCGCTTGCCTCTGAACTTATTTGCAGATTAATAAAATTTTGATAAAACCAGATATTGGTAGCTAATTCTAGTTTAGCAAGAAATCTTGGCAGATTTTTGTGTAGTAAATAGGAAAAACTTAAAAAAAATGTGGAAAACGTAACTTGATTTAATTTAAACGTTCAGATATTCAACACGCAACAACCTTACGCAGCTGTGAGCACGACTAATTATATCACAAAATATACTATCGTGAGTTTATGTTTTCTATCTATACTTCTATACTAATATTATAAAGAGGAAACCTTTGTATTTTTGTATGTTTGTATTGAATAGGCTCAAAAACTACTGGACCGATTTCAAAATTTCTTTTACCATTACTTAGAGGGATTCTTCCGAATCCGTATAGGCTATATTTTATCCCGGAAAATAGATAGGATTTTTCGTGGTAGTGAAAATTGTCGAGTAAGGCGTCGAAAAAACTATCGTACGTTAACGATTCTCGCGAACGCTGCCTAAATGGTTAGAGATGTATGGTTGACTTCTATAGAAAAGTTGTAGAGCTCAATAATGCCTACAAAAAAGTCCGCGATAGTATAAACCAAATCAAAATAAATGTCCACCCGTGCGAAGCCGGGGCGTGTCGCTAGTTTAAAATATTTATAAATTGTATGCGCTTTAAAGTTATGACAGCAGATTAATATTATGAAAGTCTGATAAAAGTGTCGAAATTACGTCTAAGAAAATATTCATTTCTGAAATGAAATGTGTTTGCAATAATACGGTCAGAATCTTTCAGACACGAAGACCAATCAATCTATAATTGATTCTGCATTATTAAATTTAAATAGATATATATTAAACGATTCAATTAATATTGATTTCTAAATAAGCACAAGCCATGCCATGATAAACTTATTTAAAAGAGAAAAGACAATCAGTCTGCAGGTGAGCGCTAAATTCTTAGGAGTATCTATACATATAATAAATCTGTAGAAGGGTCAATTCTGTATATTGAAAAAATAAATAGCGGGGGGTGTTGCTGGATCGATACCAAACCCAAATATGTGATTAAAAATATTTTTGTCTGTCTGTCTGTCTGTCTGTAAACACAGGCATCACGTGAAAACTAACGGTTCGATTTCGATGAAACTTAGTATAATTATACCTTATTATCCTGGGCATAAAATAGGATACTTTTTATCCTGGAAAAATACGTAGAAAATAAAAACTTATTTTTCAGTTTTATTCATAGACGTTGTTCTGTAGAACCGCGAATCTCTTTAATTATTATAGGCTTAGCCGTATTTGGGTCGAATAGATTTTTATAAGATGTCATTGTCAGAGTTACTTAAAATGGAGAAATAAACCATCCACGCAAAGACCGACATCCGCGCGGACGGAGTCGCGGGCGGAAGCTAGTATTTAAATAAATCTTGAAAGTGTAACCCGGGAATTTATTCACTTACTGTGTGTTAGTTATAATTGTATACTTACTTATTCCACTGGACATAGTTTAGCAGAACGGACTCAACCCACATTGTCGACAAGGTTGAGTTGATTGTTTCATGTCTGTTTAGATTGATTTTGGCAAAAACTATCCGTAGGTAATCAGGTTTATTCCACTTTGTCCACCTGCCTAACTACGCCCAGCTATGGCTATGACTAACATTTTTGAAGTGAAAACTTCTTTAGCGGCGTTGAGCACTTTTCTGTAATGGGTATAAAATCTTAAACTCGCGTCAGGACACGTGACCCTGACCGAAAAAGCGTAGGACGGCGCAGGGCGCTTGCGTGAATGTTCGTGTGACTTTATTACTTTTAAAGAAGTTTGTATGCTGGATACATTCGTTGCTAGGTAACATTGTTTATAAAAGATGTACGTCAAATTGGAAAATTATTGAAATAAAAAGTCAACCATTTTTGCGAGTTTTACTAAAATCTGTTCACAAGATATTTACAACAATTACTATTCAAGTTTTCACTTCTGCCGGCACTCCCAGAGTGCAACCCGTCGTTTTTTTTTTTGGAAATCCTGGTTCTCAGTGAAGAGGAAGAAACTGTCATATTCTTACTGGCTAAAAATCCACCTTGTTCCTTCAGTTGCTCGTTGCGTTCTAGGGCCAAGGTTAGACATTACAGGCGTCATGTCGAAGAATGTCCAGACAGCATACTTAGTTGGGAAATTATTAGGCACCGAATTATTATTTTTCATAAAGATAAGATACATAGATATCTTAAAAGTGTAAATTTGTGACATTGGTAGTAAATAGAAAACTATCAAGTACTTAATTGATTTCTCAATTAAAATCCAATTTGAAAATCTAATCGAATATGTCAATAGTTACTCAGTACCTACCTATAATTTGGAAGGCCATTCAGGTAATCCTGTTTGACTTTGGACTAGTTTAACTAGGTATGTCAACAGGCATTTGATACGGCCCTTTAAACTAATTAGTATAAGGATGTAGATACTTTTTGTACTACTTAGTAAATATTGTAGAAATACTTATATGGAATAGAAATTTAAAAAAAAGAACCGACTTCAAAAACAAACACAAAAAAGTTTCAAATAACTTTACTTTCGGAAGTCGGTGGCTTCGTTTTTTATTTTATTGACTATAGACACCGACTTCCATACACTTTTGAAATTTGTCACATTTGTTCGTATACGAAAACTGGGCAATTTTGGAAATATTGAATCGAATTGATAACCTCCTTTTTTTTTAAGTCGGTGAAAAATTAAACCTCAAAACGGAGGAAAACTGTTTGCAAAAACCTGTTAGTCAGAAAATCTTTAAATCTAAATTTCGAGTGACATTGGTTAACTAACCAGTGGAAACACAGTATAATAGATGAGACACTAGTGTCCAGCCCCTGGATTGTATACCAGGTATCACGAATTTTCCCCAGGTCTTCAGTCGTGGCAACAAAACTTAACCTAGTCTGTTAATTTTCTTTTATATTCCTTTTATATGTACGT
The DNA here is from genome assembly GCA_943136025.2 of Agrotis puta. Classification (NCBI taxonomy): domain Eukaryota; kingdom Metazoa; phylum Arthropoda; class Insecta; order Lepidoptera; family Noctuidae; genus Agrotis; species Agrotis puta. Next base: position 3,699,889 of record OW964189.2, on the reverse strand, counting down.
GTGACGCATAAAAATGTCGCCAAGTCAACCTACTACTGAATGTCCATCGACCTCATATCGATTGTTTCACCAACAGTTAACACAGAATTTATTGCAATAGAACCAGCTACTAACACGCCATATATTTTCGTGCAATTAAAACATAAACATTACGATTTTCAAGTCCATCGAACTCTTAAGATTAAAATAAAACCAGGTTACTCTACACCACCGAAATTCTTCGAGATACCGATCATGAATAACTTAGACATTGTTAACCCCAATACAGGGTGGCCAGAATAAGGCCAGTTAATTTATTCATTAGTAACAAGAAATATTGGTCTTTTGATTTTCTTGCCCTAAATAGTTTTCAAAGCGAGCCTTTTCTTGACAGGTCACGCGAACGACACACTTTTATAATTAATGGTGGTTTCACAAGCTAACAATAACGTAACGAGTTGATCAAAAGGTTATTTTCCAATAATAGAAAATAATGTATAATTAACGTATTTAATTATACCTGCGCTAATGATAGTTTATAAGAAAATATCGTGAGGAATGAGGAATCTTTAATACCTTTCTATAATTATAACTTAAGATACGTGAAGTCATATATTTGTAAGCTCCAAAGAAAAAAAGAACAGATAACAATCACGCTAGGTAAACGGACCGGTTGCGGGACTGTACGAATTACCGTGACCCCGGAACGTAAAGGGCTATTGAAGGACACCGTGGATTTTAGTCAGTACGACTCTGACAATCCCTCCCGCTCTGCCCTGGGTGGGAGGACTCATAAGATGATTTTACCGACCGCCTTATTCCGAGTGACATTTTTGGACAATGGCATGTACCTAGTTATTAGGTTTTCCCCAAAATCACCAGCATCAGTCTATAGAAGTCACGCAAGAAGATTGATCGTCCTACGATCAATCTTCTTCCTTCTAAAATCCTTAGCCTTGGTCTAGTTCAAACTCCACCACTCCAATTTTAAGAACCTCCTAGAACAAGGACTGACAACAAAATTATCGCAAAATGAATGTCACTCGTAGGAAGCATAGCGAATAGGAAGTCGTTTTAATTTAATTTACATGTCTGCCGCTATGTAAGCAGTTATCTATAAAAAAACACTTACGTTTAAACCTATTCTTGATGACAAACAGACCTAATCTATACTACAGAGTAAATTAAATTCAGTTTCTTTGTCATCATAAGCGATCAGAATTCGTTTAGCACAAAAACAACGTCATTTTCCGGGATACCGAAGTTCCGGCACTCATCTAGACCTTCCTGCTTTGCTGCTGCCTTGCATCCTAATTAATTGAGCAGTTTATCATTAATAAACTGAGTTTTTTTTTTAACTTGCCAGAAGTAACAACGGAGTAGGTGCTTTTGGCTGTTTTTCGTTATGACTTTCCAGTTCATTCCACTCCACCCTTTACAAAAGACTTAGAATGTTACTAACAAATTGTGTACACTTGCACTAACCGATCGCGAACTCATGTTTGATATTGTTTTGTGTTGAAATAAAAGTTTGTAGCCATCTGGAAAGCTTCCATGATGGTCATACTCTGAAAATACAACGTTTGTTACCTGACCAAATTACTATGCAATATTCCAACTGTTTGTTAAATTAACTAACCAAATGATATGTTCAAAAGATATGTAAACATAAATAAACATCAAATGAGTATTAACGAAATTAATAACCAGCCTAAGCCATGCCAGGCCAAAATTATCTATGAATCACTGTCTTCATCATTGTAAAAAGTGTTAGGTCACGTGACCTTGCGACCGAAGGTGGCAATGTCAGCGCCGTTGTTAAAGGAACTGGACTGCGTGCTACACCACAATATTAGAGCAATTTTATTGCTTCCTAATGTTCAGTTTATGCTTTATATTTCGGCGAAATAAACGTGCTTAATTTATTTCGAGCCCATAATTTTAACCTTTCTCATATGAATTCGAAAATTCCCAAAAAGTACTTATAGATATGCTTCACCAAAAAAAATCTGGTACATTTATTTTATTTATAAAACTTTATGCACAACATTGTACAACGGCGGACTTAACATCATGATAAGGTACTTTAAATGCTATTTAAATAAAGTAGAAGGTCATTTGTGACGGATATTATTGTTCGTAATAAACTCTTAAAAAGCTAGCAAAGATTTACTTTTAACTAGAATAAGGCTTCTTGTTTAGTATTCCAATGATCACTTTAATCTCAATGAATGCAAAATTGCAGATGCCCAAAACAACATTCTGTAAATCGTATTTTCCTTGATAATTCCACAAGAGGAAATTGCCAAAGTGCGCAGCTGCGTAACGAATGCTTCAGGAAATAACAATGTCGCACTATAGCAGATCATGGCGCGCCAATCTGCGGCGGATTGTAAATCGGAGATGCGGACCGCGTAAAACCTAAAACTGTAATGAACACAGTGGAATGGAAAGACCGATATAAAGCATCGAAGTTTACACTGGAATTGATATTTGGAAACCAGATAAAAATGACACATTATGCTGATGATTCAGATTGCTGGATAGATTCAATAACAATCTAAAAACGATAACAGAAGAGTCGTAAATGGATTTGATTGACATCGTCACAGAAAATCTGGTTAAGAAATCGTAAAATGACGAATTACCGCTCCAAAGTGTCAATAATTCAGTAGCAATTGTTTAGACCAATTCCCAAGTAGGTTAGTCTTCTAGGATGATCAAAGTTTTTGCAAAGTAGGCGGATTCTGAAGAAGTATCACCTATTAAGCTCAAGGAGTAGGTACGATTAGATTCAAAATGTATATGACGACTGTTTCTTGACTTAATGGTTTTAATAAACAAGCGATGACAAGATTTCGTGACTATGAATTTTATTGATATGTCATCTAGTTAATCGATACATGACGTTATTTCTGACGTTCTTAACAATAGTTAACCGTAAATTCTTAGCTAGCGTGTAAAATAAGCTGTGTCATGATTAAACAAAGTTATAGAGAAATTTAACTAAGGCGTCGGCTTTGATTCTTGATTCACACACATGTGTTTTAGAATTTCTGAAGGTTTCATAAGAATTATTACTCTTAAATTGTTGACATTTTTCAGTGTAAGTTCTTGAAAGTATTTTTCTTAGATTAAGTTGGAAAGGCGGTCACATCAGCCACCCAAACCGTCGCTGAAATCTAATGCTTTAATTTTTGCCACGCTTTTACAAACGGCAGGTTTATCTTTTAGAAGGTTGAAATATCTTTTTAACCAAGAACAATAACAGTTCATTCTTTCGACCATTTCTCAAATTCTAATGGATGAACAAAAGAAGCTCTTGTAAATTAACGAGTTCTGTTTCTGAAAATTTTATTTTAGGTGTCTTGGCTCTCATGGTTATTTGCCGTGTCCGAGTACATAAGTATTTACTTAGGCAGCACTTCATGTCTACATATTAATTGTTCTGCAGTTTCCTCTGTCTTTACTTCAAGTAAATGTCTGAGTATGGTCTTGAGGACCATGAACCGTTGACGTCATTACACAACACCGTGATACAATTCCCTTCACTCCGCTCATTGACCTCACTTCCTCGTGCCTGCCATAAATGTCTTTTTCCATACCGTTCCCACCTGCTCCTTTTGTATTTGCCCGTCTCTTTCGGTTGTGCTAATGTCAGTTCTGATCACGGATACAGGCTTGCTGGTAACACGGACCAAGTTCCTTGTAATTTAAACTGTGTCATACCTGCCTTCTAAATGGTTTGTTAGATTTATTCTGAGCCGTTTGTTATAACAACTTTGTACAAAATGTTAACAATTTGTATAGCAGACCAAATTATTTTGTTTTTTTTTTTAAGTGAAAACTTCTTTAGCGGCGTTGTGCACTTTTTTTGGAATGGGTAAAAAATGTTACACTCGCGTCAGGACACGTGACCTGATCGAAAATTCGTAAGACGGCGCAGGGCGCTTGCGCGAATGGTCGTGTGTGTTTATTACTATTCAAGTTTTCTCTTCTGCCGGCACGCCCAGAGTGCAACCCGTCGTTTTTTGAAGTGAAAACTTGTTTAGCGGCGTTGTGCACTTTTTTTGGAATGGGTATAAAATCTTAAACTCGCGTCAGGATACGTGTTCTGATCGAAAATTCGTAAGACGGCGCAGGGCGCTTGCGCGAATGTTCATGTGTGTTTATTACTATTGAAGTTTTCACTTCTGCCGGCACTCCCAGAGTGCAACCCGTTGTTTTTTTTAATCTAGGAACACTGGGCTGTTACAATAGCATTTTCAGTTAATTAGTCACAATACCTTTACCAACTTTTCGTACTCACTAACAGCTCAATTTTCTATTGGGACCTCAATGGGAACGTCTACAATTCTCAATTTACTTACAGTGATTGTTTTGTTTTCAGAAGCAGACACAATGTTGCCGAGGAAAAGAAGTGCGATGCTGTTCAGCGTACTAGTCGCAATGGTGATACACCAGACTGAGCAGTACGGCTCCGGCGCACCTTCAGGGGTAAGAAAATCAATGCTAATCTTTAGATTTAGCAGTGATGGCTAGTAAGGAGATAGAATACGTAAGATTATACACAGAAGTGTGTATAATTAATCTATAACATAAAGTAAAACGTAGTAACATGTATTGTGTACCTAAAAAAAATCCGTAGTACACTAGACCGCTTGGTAGTTTTTCTACCCGTGGTACTAGTGGTACCTAGTTCAACGGGCAATAAACGGTAGTAACGATTCGAACCTAGACAGGCGTATTACTTTGTCTAATGAATATTTAACACCACTGATCTCAAAATATTGATGGAAAACATTTGGAAACCGGCATGCCCTAGAACCATAGACAATCATGAGAGATCTACCAATCCTAGATGAAAACTGGGCAGTTCTGGAAATATTACATACATACGGGTCGAATCGATAACCTACTTTTTTTTTAGTCGGTTATAAATGGCGTTGCTACTGCTGGATATGACCCTTCCATTTCATCTGCCATACTTTTAATCTTAATTGGACTAATGACTTCAGATTTAGATAAGACTATTAACGTGAAATAATGACTTGTTCCAGGCCTGTATAGACCAGACGCCGCGTCACGAGTCCATCACCGCGCAGTCATCCACGCCGCCCTACCTCATCCTCACGTCCTCTGCGCAAGTAAGACAAGGCGACACGCTGCAGGTGACGGTGGGCAGCCCCGCCGGCGCTCCCTTGCCGATCGGAGGGTTCATCTTGCAGGCGAGACAGATACAAGTAAAGAACTTGCTATATTCAAGATTCCTAACTTATCAGATTATCCTAGAAATGTTGTGTATATTTAATACGGACAGGGTGATAACATTAGATCCTGGACCCTTAACTCTATATATTTTGCATAAGAATTAAGATTTACTCCAGAAACCGGTGTGTAAACTTAATCAATCAATAGTGCAGCTTTAAATATTAAAATTCTAGATATTGCCGTACGTCTCCATCGAGGTATTTCTTGATACATTAGGTAACCCTAGTATTCTCTAAGATGAACTAACAAGAGCAATGGCAGTTATAAATATGCCAAATGCATTTTTGCTCAGTGAGCCATTCACTGCACCGGATACGATGGTCACATATCTTTATAAATCACAATCGTGCAAAAGCAGAACTCTCCATATTTTTAGAAGGAACTTGTCTGCTAGACCAGTGTTCCGCAAAGTGTGTGCCGCGGCACACTGGTGTACCGTGATCATTAGTTGGTGTGCCGTGGAAAAATAAGGTTATCTTATAAAATTATTTTTAGTAAGAAAAATTTAGACCGTCTATGCTCAATTAAACAGTCTCATGTTTCGCATTAAATACCTTTTCTGAAATTTAAAGTTTAAGTTTGTTGATTAATAATAAAAGTTGATTAATATTACTTAAAAACTGTTTTTTAATTTGTGGTGTACCTCAATTTTTTTTCGTTTTCCTAGGTGTACCTTGAACACAAAAAGTTTGCGGAACACTGCGCTAGACAATACTATGCTAGACGATTAAAAGGGCTTGAATCTATCACTTAACCCGAAGCAGACAATTGAAGAAGTTTTAAAGAACATAAACGATAGCTTTTATTGGTACTATTGTTTTATTTATGGAAGTAGCTGATAGCTCTCTCGTCTCGGGAATTATAACTGCATTTCTATTCAATTTCAAAGATGTATATAAGTGATCATTACAAACTTACGCATTATCTAAGGACCCGTCAGACCAGTTCGTGTTGTTGAAAGACTTGACCTGCATCTGACAGTCTGGTCTAGATGCTTAGAAACTGAATATTAAACGGTTTGTTTTACATAATCAGTTAGCAGTAATTACTTAACACTTATGTACACCCACTAATACCTGCCTAGTATAACGTTACACTACTTGTAATAAAATGTTGACGTTGTATTTGGGCCGCGGTAGTGTTTATTCTACGCTTTCTTTTCGTTTATACGAGCATTAAGAGCTTATACAATCATTACTATGATTGAAATCTTTTAAACGACGTCATTATGCAGTCATTGTAAATCATTGAAAACAAACTTAACATCATGCCTAATCCCCGAAGGGTTAATAGGAAGTGTACTTGACACGCATTCCACTATTTTAAACCGAATTCAACCTGGTACAAATTCAAGTATTGAGAATCATAATGGGAAAAGCTAATAACACATTGCATTGAACTCAAGTCTTCAGAGGCTCAGCGGAAATACTGGCGACAATTTGACCAACCAATAAGGCAAACATAAATCCACAAAGCTTATGAAACGCTACCAAGTAGTGCTCCACTACTTTCTTATGAAAGTGGAAGCAAAAGAAAAAATATCTTAAGCTACATGAATGTAATTGTAAACGGTCTGTCGGCGAAGTTATACGGCAAACAATATTATAGGCTCACAACCTCGCTTGATGCGTCATCAAATTACATGTTATTGTTAATTGCGTCTATTTAGATCTGAGAGGTGATACATAACGAATATTGTAGTAACAAATAAGTTTCACGTCGCAGAATACACATTAAATTTCTTGTAGATGAATTATTGTAAGATAATTGGGATCGCCATACGTTTAAAATTAGACTGCCTTATGACGATTTCGACTATGATATCTCCACAAATAAAACAAAGACAAGTTTTTAAATCAATATTATTCTTGAATGCGTAAATGCAAAAGTACTGAATGCTTATTGAATTTTAGTACCGACATCTTTCCAAAAATGAAACCCTTTTACATCTTCTTGTTTTTTATCGTTCGGGCCCCATAAATCACCAATAACAATCAAAGTTCATCCCTCTTCTCACCTTCTTTCAGAACCCGGACACGATAGTTGGCAAGTTCGTGGGTGTGCCGGACGCGGGGCTGACGCACGTCACCACCTGCTTGAACCCCAACGACACTGTGACACACTCCTCGCCCCAGGAAAAGCCTGCCATGACCTTCACATGGCAAGCGCCTACCGACTTCCTCGGAGGCATCGAGTTCAGGTGAGACTGAGATTTATTGCTGAACGTTTCAGGTTTGCTAACTTTCACCAGGGCCCAGCATTGTTATCGGTAAAAAATTACAGCTGTCCGATAACTTTTGGGTCAAGTGGGCATTGATGTAAGGCACTTCTTTTACCATTAGGACATTAATCCCGATCAGAAAGCTGTTCCACTTGATGCAAAATCATATAGAAAACATAGGAATGAAAATTAAACCTCCGCAGTCACAGTCTGAAAGATAACTTTAATAATTCACGAAGGTGGTCAGTATTTTTGTATTAAATTATAGTAACGAAATGATAAGTGTAAGAGGAAGTACAGGGGAAAGTTTATGAGAAGCATGGTTTGATTTCAATATTTACCGATGGAAGCAGCGTTTTTTGTTCAACCAAGACGTCATGTCCGGTATCGTAATTACTTTAAACCAATACAATGTATTAGGTCGATTTGAAACCTTTGAAAACAAAAGCGTTAAAAATAACATGCCTTATTCCTCAGAGCCACTGTTGCCCAAAGTTACGCGACCTTCTGGAAGAATGTGGAGTCTCCCCTCGTGGAGGTGGTGACTCCTGACACCGCGGTGAACGCACCGGCGCCCGCCGCTGCACCGCAGCCTACCAGCGCGCCGCCACCACCACCCATTATTATGGAGTCTAAGGTATACCTAGGAATATTTTACACAACTTTCTCTGTCATGGTACCCGCACGCTTTATAAATTCAGTTAAATTCGCATGCAAACTGTTGCCGCGAACCAGGCTCTATTACAGTAGTATTAAATTCAATAATGTTCCCGTTAAGAGAAAGAAATCGGTGTGCTATCTTGGTTTAGTCTTAGAGAGGAATTTCACATTCATAGAACATATAAAAACAGTTGGTGAAAAAGCTAAAAATAATTTTTATGCCCTAACGAGAATATCCAAATCTACTTGGGGTTTGTCGTTTTTAACCTTAAAAACTATTAATGGTGCTACTTACTTGGGCTGTATGTGCTACGGAGCACCTGTTTGGGCCGATAGGGACACCATAGGGGAGGCATTGCTTCAAAGCCAGCGCTTGGCTTTGTTATTCTTAAGTAAAGCGTATAGAACCGTCAGTACTGAAGCTTTACCGGTACTTGCTGGTGTTCTTCCAGTCGATCTTGAAGTACAGCGACGTGCTGCAATGTACTTTTCCACACGGGAGACCACTGATGCTGATTTTCTACCTCAACGTGACCGTGATAAGATATCTAGATTGTTCAAACCCCAGAGTGACGTCTGGGAGGATCTTTTATCCGAATGGCAAAGTAGGTGGGATAATTCTATCAAGGGGCGGCACCTCCACCAGTTCTTTCCATCCGTTCGTGAGCGGCTGGCTAGGACGTGGCTGGAGGTGGATCACTGTGTTGCCCAATTTCTCACGGGACATGGTAACTTTAAAAGTAAATTATTTTCCTTCAAGCTTGTTCCCTCGCCTTTTTGTCAATGTTCGACATCTGACTGTGAATATGAACAATCAGCACATCATATTCTATGGGAGTGTATTCTTTGGCAGAACGAACGTAATATTATGTTGAACACTGTTCAGACTACATCTGGAGTCATTTACTACTCGGACCTTGTTGAAACTCGAACAAACTTCCGTGCGTTCAAGCGTTTTTGCCATACCTATTATTGGAATCAAATTTAGCAGCTCACAATTTAGGACCCATTAATATTAGTAGTCATTTTACCCGTGGTGCTAGGCAACTGGGCTTCTCCCAGTTGTAATGTCCCTTTGTGCCTATTGGCCTTGTTTTGTTCTGTCTCCTGCTTGCAGGGAGGGAAGTGGAAACATATATTTTTTTCCTACTCCTCCACTATTCTTTTCTGATTAATTTCGTTGCAGGATCCAAGACAGGTAAATTCATTCTCGGGACACGTCGAGCTTCATTGTCTCGGCCCTTTTCTGGTTGGTTGCCACTGTTGATTCTGGCGCACAGGAGTTGCAGTGGTTAGGGAATAGTGTGGTGGGTTTGTCCCAAAAAAAAAAAAAAAGGCTCTATTACAGACTCCGTGCCAGCTACCGAGAAACTAAGGAAAATGCCAGTTACATTCTCTAATCTGGGTATATAACCCATGACCTCAATAGTCGCGACCAACACAACGAGGCTAACCATCATTGTCATTAATACTGTATAGTTTTACCTGAAACCTTAGTAACATGGTACTTTCGTCTTTATTACAGCCGAAACAGGAAGCCACTCCTCTCGATGTCATCTATGATGGATGTGCTGACACAAAGCTGTGCTTCGGTGTGCCCCAAAACTGTGTCGCAAAAGGCGACTGCACGGCAGTTGTAGCAATATTTGTCTCCGGAGACAAGTACACTTTCGAACTGCAGGGTGTTGGCAACCCGAAGTACGTCGCAGCAGGGTTAAGTACCGACAATAAGATGGGAGCCGACAGTGCTATGGAGTGTGTAAGGAACGATAACGGAAGAGTGAGCCTCTACACATCTTGGACTTATCCCAAAGCTGAGCCGTATGTGAGTCGGTCAGACTCACCACAGGAGATCGTACAGCTTCAGGAGTCTTCGGTGATCGATGGCAAGCTTTACTGCAAGTTCAGGAGGGACGCAGTATCCGTTGTGCAAGGGCAGACGTTTGATTTGCCGAACACTATGTATAACCTGATGGTAGTTGCCGGAAGCTCAATGAAAGGTAAGAATTGTCGTAATATTTCCAACTATACTTTGGCAACAAAGTGATGAAATCACTGTTGCGTAGTCGAAATGCACGAAAAATGAAGTACCTTTTTTTTGTTTCTAGATGCGAACCGCGTTGGTTTCCACGATCTGGCGTACGAGGCGACTGGCGCACCGATGTCTCTGGCTACGGTTGGCACAGCGGCTGCCAGCTCCAAACTGCTGCTCAAGCTGCACGGCTGCTTCATGTTGATAGCTTGGCTCGGAACCTCTTCTCTTGGTATCCTACTCGCTAGGTAAGTGCGAAACTGCAAGAGAACTTATAATACTTCAATCAAGTTTTGTCTTTGGATGAAGATCAGATGGCCTAAGCATCATCTCTTTAGCAAATTAGGATAGAGATCTAAGTAGATAGGTAACTACCTCATAGATTTCCTTATAGAATGCTCATTCATCTTCTGTATTTACAGGTACTTCAGACAGACTTGGGTCGGCAAAACGTTGGGAGGCAAGGACATCTGGTTTGCGGTAAGTTTAGCGCAAGATTTCATCTCAACCAGAGTACTTAAATACGTACACTAGAAAATCATAACACTCCTTCTGACGCAGGCAGTTTCAAAGTCAAAGCACGTTCGTCAAGTACAGAAACTTTTTGACTTGAAAACGTTCTTCAAATCTTTCATACTCCCTAATAACACTGAGTTATTATACAGCGTTTGTTAATTTCATCTTACGGGCTACAAATTAAAGCTCTACTCTTAGTTTTAGTTTATGTCGCATTCCTTGATCTTATATACTTCATGCTTTTGGTTACAGTACCACCGTATCTTCATGGTGCTGACGTGGCTGCTAACGGTGATCGGATTCATCGTGATCCTCATCGAGGTGGGCGGTTACACCACCACCGGAGACAACCCCCACGCCATCACTGGCCTCGTCACCATTATATTGTGCTTCATACAGCCTATTGGTGAGTTGCTATTTATCTTATCTACCTGTAGTAGAAGAAAGACAATAGTTTCAACAATGCCCGCATAAAAGCGCGCTGGTATAGTTTGCACTCGAGTTTTCTTTTGCGTTTTCTGTTGAACTAAGCGTTAAAGATCCAAATTCTGTTGGCTCAGTACGTATCTCGAGCTTTCTAAAGAAAGATTTTTACTTCATTGCTAAGTTTTCATATGATTAGATTATCTAGGTAGAACTGTAACTAAAAGTCTCTCGATTTGTTAACAGGTGCATACTTCAGGCCGCACCCTGGCACTAGCAAGAGGCCCATCTTCAACTGGGCTCACTGGTTCCTCGGAAATGCTGCTCATATTCTTGGAAGTAAGTATGACCCACTCAATTATTACAGTTGTTTATTTGAGCGGTGTTTAAATTTTTTTCTTACTCTGTATACGGAAAATCTTATGATGCTCAGATTGGGTGATTGATTGGGGTGTTAGGAACTACACATTTTTTGAAGTGAAAACTTCTTTAGCGGCGTTGTGCACTTTTTTGAAATGGGTAAAAAATGTTAAAGTTGCGTCAGGACACGTGACCTGATCGAAAAATCGTAAGACGGCGCAGGGCGCTTGCGCAAATGTTCTGTGTGTTTATTACTATTGAAGTTTTCACTTCTGCCGGCACTCCCAGAGTGCAAACCGTCGTTTTTTTTATCTGTAATATCTATATCCTCGTACATAATTAGGCAGTTAGAGGGTGTCTGTTTGCACACGAAAGCTTTGGTAGAAATATCTACTTAGGTACTTAACTTATGAGGAGAAAACACAAAGAGTTTTGCAATTGAAGTCCTGGTATTGAATCCAGACAGGAATTACAACTAATGGCAAGAGACAAATCGTAATAAAAATCATATCATGGTTGTGCGTCTACGTATTCAATTTGTCGTAAGGTTACGTAATATTATGTTTCGTTTCAGTCGTGACGATCTTCCTGGCGGTATACCTGCAGAAGGCGGAGCTCCCCTCGTGGAGCGTGTTCATCCTCGCCGCGTTCGTGGCCTTCCACGTCGTCATGCACCTCGTGCTGTCTGTGAGTACCACCTTCACCGAATCACATTCAATTTCTTCATTAACGATGTAAGGCACTACGTGTGCCTACAGGTGATATAGTGGGAGAAAAATATTGTCATCATATTAATCACTATCATTATTCATTGACTTCACTACACCTTTCTTATTTATGGAAAATAAATTAGACAATATTTTGAGAAATAGCCATGGGTCAGTTCGATAAGAGTTACCTACCTTTATAAAAAGCTCAGTAAAACAACTAAGAATAATCGGAATAAGTGACGGATATGGACGCATATGGCAGTATAGGGGAGAGATATAAACTCTGCTAAAGCGGAACAGAGATAATAAGGTGAAATTTAATTGAAGATAACTCACATTCTCATTTTTCTCTCATCCACAGTTGACGGTGTGCGTGTCGGACGGCCGTATCAGTAACGGCCGCATCAACGCGTTCCCCATGAAGGACATGCTCGGGCAGACACGACAACCCACGCAGGTGGACCGCAGCACAGATGCGCCGGTGAGTTACCTGCTTGTTCCTATAGCTTAATTGATAGTTCAGATTCGTTGAGCATGAGGATCCTCACTCAGACAACTATGTATGGATTTTCATTCTAAACTTAATGCTTAAAGTTGAAAATCCAAAAGGGAGGTGTCCGATTCTGCAGTAACCTAGATGTCGCAAAATGACAGTAGACCTGGCCGCGTCTAGGTACTTCTGAACAACAGATGTGCAATCAAGTTTGCGAACATTTTGAGCATAGGAATTGAAGTTGATAAGTAATCTATTATTTCCAGTTCTCGAGCTTCAGACGGCTGCTCCTAGGCATCTACACGCCAATCGTGCTGCTCTTCACTATCGCTATGGTGTGCCTCGTTGCGCTGGCCCCCATCACTGACACTTACGACAGCATCATGGGTGCTTGAGCGTAACCAAATCATGTCGTTCTAACACTTTACTGTATCTGGTAGATTAACTAAATGGACGTGGCTTTAATAAAATAATAATAATGTTAAGAGTTTGCACAAATGTTGAATAATAGCAGAAATGTTTAGAAGAAACCTTATTTCTACCCTCATTTTAATACAATAATACCTGCAAGTAAACCAAGCAACAAAATTAGTTTTCTTCAAGAAAACAACATGTGCTGTAATACTCAAGCGTATTTTGGTGAAGAATTATCACACTCCGTCCATAATTCTAAGATCAAGTTTTTTGTAGGAACAAACTGTTGAAAGAGTGTTTGTTGTATGTATATTTAATTAATTTAATCAATGTTATAAGAAAATCATACCTAATGTAAATATAGTTGAAGAATTAAACTTTAATGTAAGACTTAGTCGTTTTATTTGTTACGTACCTTTCAATAAAAATACTAGTACTCGTAGTAAAGACCTTATTTGTTTTCAGTATTCATTTTCAACATATTATTTTACATTTTAAAATATTATTAAATAAAAATTAAAAAATAAATTAAAAACATAAAAAATAGTGGCCCACCAGCATCGGGAACAGGGTCCGAGCTGCCAGTGGTAAGGGCTGCAGAGAAAGGAACCTCCTCACTATGCGCGCAGTGTCCAAGAGAACTGCGTTCTGCATCGAGCCCTTGAGCCAGCCGCATAATGAGAGCATCTTAAGGTGTCGGTCGAGGCTCTTCGCAATTCATTGACCGAAACAACTATCGTTACAATGACTGCTGAGTCCACGTCTCACATGTCGACAATCTCGTGAGCTAAATCAAGATAATTGATATTTTTATCATTTTCAGCTTTCACGGGATTCTCGTCATGAGGGACGGTGATATCAACAATCATTGCACGGCGCTCTCGGTGATCTACCACCACTATATCAGGCTTATTGGCTACAATAGTCCTGTCAGTGATGATAGATTGATCCCAATACAATATGGCATGACCGTTTTCAAGAACTGGGTCGGGCACACACCTGTAGTTTGGTACTTCACAATCCACAAGGTTGTATTGCAAGGATAAGTTGCTAGTGGATAATCCTAGCTACTAGATTGTGTCTGTGCAAGTACTCGCCGTTAGCAAGACGGGAACAACCGGAAAAAATATGGTAAAGACCTTTATTTTTAGTTTTAGTAAAATACGACCGATTTTTATCCACTCCCTCACGCCTCCTTCGCTAAAAAGTCTGCTTCGCTGAAGTAGGTGATTGCTTCCCATTCCGTTACGCCCCGTAGCATGGCCTCGACCAATGCCATGCGCGAGAGGCCGCCGTCTATCCCCTCCGTGACGACACGGCGGGGCTCTGCCCAAGCGGGGCAAATCTGCACCTTATGTTCCACCATGTCCTCCAGGCGATCTTCGCAGTGGCCACCCAGGCGTTTCTTCCTTTCCAATCAGACATAGGAACCTCTCGAAAAATCCGTGTTCGGTGAGGACCTGCGTCAGGCGGAAGGTGAGGAAGCTTGACAACGCTAAAGCACCAACGAGCGGATAGATTGTGGCGGCATTGTAACTATTGTGTTGTCCAGGTATTTGTTTTTATTCGCGAACGAAATGTCTGAACAATGGTATCAACATGATAGTTTTTGAATTAAAAACAATAAAGTTGTTGCCAATTGATTCCAACGCTCGATTTATTGTTATTGTGGGCAAAAGGTAAGTACTATCAATGCAGAAGCGCGGGATCCACGGGGGGTCATCGCTCAACTCGAGCTCCTCGCTTGTTGTCCGCTCCCGCCCCCGCCCCACTGTCTCTAAATTCGAGGTAGATGCCTAGTGTGACGAGTATTGACGCTTGTTACTACACACGTATGTTCCTGTCTTGTAGAGTGGACTTATTGAAGTGAAAACTTCTTTAGCGGCGTTGAGCACTTTTCTGTAATGGGTATAAAATCTTAAACTCGCGTCAGGACACTCGCGTCAGGACACGTGACCCTGACCGAAAAAGCGTAGGACGGCGCAGGGCGCTTGCGTGAATGTTCGTGTGACTTTATTACTTTTAAAGAAGTTTGTATGCTGGATACATTCGTTGCTAGGTAACATTGTTTATAAAAGATGTACGTCACATTGGAAAGTTATTGAAATAAAAAGTCAACCATTTTTGCGAGTTTTACTAAAATCTGTTCACAAGATATTTCCAACAATTACTATTCAAGTTTTCACTTCTGCCGGCACTCCCAGAGTGCAACCAGTCGTTTTTTATATTCTATTTTTTTTAATGGCCTATTTTGTGTCCCACTACTGTATTCTATTTAGGCTTATTTTATTTTGTAGTGATACGCAATAAGAGGGCTTTTATAAATTGACATGTCTGCGTGTGTATCTGTAAGTCTGTCTTGTTATCATAGCTCTTAACCTCCTAAACTAAGAAAATAAAAATAAAAAACACTGACACAAACGGCCCTTGAGAGCTATGGTGCCACAGACAGACACACACATACACACACAGAACACAGCGATTCATTTATAAGTAAACCCTTCCTTTTCATATGGAGTTAAAAGTGTAGTAAATGAAGTAAAAGTGTAGTGTTGAATGTGAAGATAGAAGAGACACTGAAATTTCAGAAAATGGAGTTTGTTCATCAAAGAAGTGAAGTGACATCATTTAGTATAGATTGTTTATTTATTATCAGGATTTCATCATTATTAATAAAAAAAGTCTCATATTTCATGTTACAATTAAATACATATTTTTAAGGCACTGGCATAATATGTTGTAAAATAGGGGGTACTTACATTATTACAATTTGAATCCATGAAAGAATTAAATATCATTAAGTAATTAATTTAATTTAAGAAATTTTATTTATTTACAACAGGCTTGAATTCATAATTAGAAGAGGTTTGTTATTGCTTTTTAAGTTTAAAATAAACACAAAAAGTCTTTTGTTACATTTCATCATCATTTGGTATCTGTGATTCTTCAACTGTTCTAGTTGCTGGTACGTAAACATTGAATGTGAACTCAGTTCGAGGAAAGGACCCAGGATTAATGACCTGGCAGTCTTTATAGTTCCTAACAAACGGCTGAAAGTGATCTGCTACAATTACTAAATCTGGTAAAGGATATAGATTTAGTCCACTAGCATGTCTCCAAAACACAGGTTGTACGCCTATAGACAGAGGTGCTAACGTACACTGACCAAGTAAGGTTTTAGTTAAATGATCAGGTATATCACCACTATCTGGAAAGTGTAATGTATTCCTACATAATTTCATCACTAAATCTTGTCTAAAAACAACAATTTCTTGTGTACAGTATTGTATTCTGCATGGATTTGTAGTGAATATTGCTTTGTCACCAAGCTTGTTCTTGATAGTATCTGTCAGGTAGTTCGGCAGTGGTGGCCTCGGTAAGACATTTGCTGCAGCTGGATCTGTCTTTCCTGGCACAAATATAAAATTACACTTTTCACGTAAGTTCTTGAACTGACAAATCATGTCTGCTAGACTATTTAATCCATTCTTGAGATGCATATGGAACTTGTAGGTATATGGACACGATAAAAACTCACCAATAAGTACAATGGCAATTGGTGGATAATCTTCAAAACCCGCTAATAACTTGCTCAAGTTGTCCATCACTTTAGGGCTATCCAGCCAGACATCAGACACAAACACAAATACTCTATCTCTGTTCTCATTTTCTATTTTCAATAGAGCTTTAGAATTCTTTAAAGAGGTTTTTGAATTTCCTCCAAATGTGTTGAGGTTACCAAAATAAGGTGCTGATGCTTCTCTGCTCTCTACAGGTGGCTGCACTAGACCAGTAACATATAAAGTTTTATCATCATAGTAACCTTCTGCAAGGACATAACTGCCTTCTGTGAACAAGCCTGAATGGTACCTCACATTTGACATATCAAGTTCTATTGAGCCTGTAGGATCTTCTAAATGGTATTTCCTCTCAACAACCTGTGTGAGCAAGCCTAACACTACAACATCATCAACTCTACTAGAGCAACTTAACAAAAACTCCACTTTGCGTAGCTGAAACCGTTTCTCTGCTTCTGAAGAATGAACTGAGTTTAATGTGAACAGTTTGTTCCGGAGAGTTCTCTGCCAGATAACTGTATATCTGTCTATGACAAAGCGAGACTTCCATTTAGGATCGGGAAGCAAACATTTCACGTTATTAACGTCTTTAACGAATTTCTTGAGCTCGTGGTTGTAGCACAACTTTGGTACACTGAACGCGTCTATGACATTCAAAACAGTCTCGTTTTCTTCAAGCCCAGCTGTAGAACACTCTTTATACGCTACTTCAATGTGTCCTTTCTCCAAAATAGGCTGAGATATACACTGGTGAAGTAGATGGCTTGAGAGCTTCTCAAGCATAACGGAGCGATCTTCTTCAGGCAATTGTAGGAGTTGTTCGGCAAGAAATGTACCCGCATCCTTCCGTAATGTAAATCCATTGAGTTTGAAAGATGCGGTAATTTCTCCCCGCATTCTTTGCACATCTCCCATGTTTTTATTTTTCTAAAATATCACAGTTTGTTTTAAAATATTGTTCTATCGCGCAATCGCGCCAACCAAAATATATGTCAAAACAATTTTTTTTTTAAATTCCATTTTCCCTTTTGGGAAGGCAAAGGGATCTAGCCCATGCAGCCAATTTGTTTTTTCAATTCGCCGACTATTGGGCAGGCTATGGTCTTTCAACCTTACTGCCTTGTCTTTCGTTATTTTTTTAAATAGCTAATAATGTCTTATGTGTTTCTTTCGTTCAATATTTATATTTATACATTTCAATGTATATATATTTTTTTGTCTTTATGTCATATCATAATATCCTTGTAGCTAGAAAGTAGATAATTCTGTCAACTATGGGTAACTAGCCGAAATTTCAATAGCTTAGCTAGCCGGCTATTTGTTGTGGAATAGCCAGCTAGCTAGCCGGCTATTTAGGCTACTAGGTACTTAGGTGGGACTTAAATAACGCAACATCAACTATACGATCCGAATAGCCGCGTTAGTGCCACAAAGTATAGCTAACTGCTACGTTGTATTGCCGTCCCAGTCCCAGTATTTGGTAGCCGGGTAGCGAGAGTAGCCAGAATAGCCGATAGCTGTATGGGCGCTCACTGAACTACGCGAGTGCGATCTTCATTCGTATCGTACATCTCTTTTTCACAATATTCAAAAAATTATTAGACAAAGTAAGAGCATTTTACTTAGTAATTTCGTTCGTTTAGTAAACGAACTTACGAAATGCGATTATTAGAAAGTTACCGTCAGATATAAAAGTAAACACAAGAAATAAATATTTGGTATTTTGGTTTTCGTGATAATGAAATTAAATTATTAAACGAAATTTATTATCATCTAGACTTGTTGGCGCTGCCCCTATTTTTCTTGATCTGAGGCGCTGCCAGGATCGAATTCGGATCGGGCAGTTGATGTTGCGTTATTTCAAGTCGCTGCGCCGCTAGCGCATTATTGTTCAAAAACCAAGTATCCAAAATAGCTGGCTATTCCATAGTAAATACCCGGCTAGCTAAGCTTTATCAAATCTCTACAGTGGTATGTATGCCAAGAAATTGGTACGTCTGACATCCCTATTGGTGAGCGCCTCCCGCCATTTCGTATTTACCAAGATCTATTTTCACTACGGCAAAATAAGCATCTGACTGATCTTTTCATTTCGAAAATTCGAGCCGTACGTCTCGGTTACAACTACAAAAAAACTTTTTGTTAAAAGAAAACACTTAAAAAATATGGTGTTACCGTTGACTATTGTAATAACTAAACGTGCAAAAGATGAACTGTCAAAGTACTCGGAGATACTGAGAGAGTGTCAAAACAAATAAATGTCTGTGGAAGTGGAATGTCTGAATGTCTGTATCGGTCGGTTTTGGTGATTCACCGTAATTTTGCTAAGAGCTATTTAATACGTTGGCGTAGTGTTTTCACCGTTGCTGCAAGTTCGAACTTGTCCGATCCCGTTGCTATTTATCGCTGTTGTCAAACCCAAGTGAGTACATAATTTCCATCGGTCTGAAAGCGACAGAAGTGCGAATTGTTTGCCTTTTAATCAAATTGTTGAGACTTATAAAAAAATACCGTTAATATTTTTGTTTCACAACTTACTGTTTATCTTTCTCATAGATATTTTTTTTTTATCGTAATTAAATAAAAGCTTTTAATTGGAAAGACAACTACAGTTTCTGACTAGATTCTTATTAGTGAAAATCAGTGACAATGTCTGTAAGTTGTAACATGTAAATATTAGGTGAATTTATTGCGATACTAGCACATTTCCCGCGACTTCGTCCGCGTGGGTTACGTACTTTCCTAATTCCCCCTTTTCACCCCCTTAAAGGTTAAATTTCCAAAAACCCCTTCTTAGTGCTCCCCTACATTATAATAGGAATAATAGGAAGCCGTGTGCAAAATTTCACATTCCTAGCCCCAGTAGTTTCGGCTGTAGTCAGTCAGTTCTCCTTTTATATATATCGATGTCCCCTGAAAATAGCGACGTAATGTTCATTATGGAAAGAAATTTTAAATATGTGCTTTCACAATTTTTTTCAGAAAATGCTAATGTAAAAATAATTCACTGACCATTGTTTTGCAGAGAAAACGACAGAAGACTACATACGAGCCAATAATGGACTTGGCAAAAAACTTCCAAAGTTTTGCTTGGTAAGTAAAAGTAATTATAATTTCTTATAGAAATACTTTTCTTTAGATAAGACAAAGATAGAAGAAAAATGTAAACACAATAGATGTTCTCTTTCCCATGTTATACTTTATTATTTATTTGTTGAGATATTTACCATAATCTTGTCTTTTCTCTGGTTATTTTAACATTCATACCTTTGATATTTCCCATGAAATTATTCTCCTAATATTTATTAACATAATGAGGTCAAAGCTACATTTATTCTCATCACACAGTTTCACATCTTGGGTTTGTTGAAACCCACTAATTGTCTCAAGTAGGGTCTGTCAGGTAACTGTTCAAATTAGTTATGTGAATGTACTATCCAAAAGTCTATTTTAATCTATCCCACATCATTATCTATCTGTATGCCTAAAGTGTTTACATCAGTTCAGCAGCTTAAGCATAATTTTATATAGAATACTAACAGTACCCTGCTACTCTTCGCTGTGGCACAAAAAAACTGTTTTTTCGCAGTCATGGATATGTGACTAATGCAAAAAATAGATAAAAACAATCCTTGATGCAGATTATATTATGCTAAAATTTCAGCTCAATCAGTGTAGAACTTTTTGAGTTTTTGAAGCATACACAAAACAACATAACATTTTTATATATATAGATAGAAGATAGATAGATTATATATATAGATTTATAAATAGGTAATCATTACCGGTAGTTTTTTTCTTGCAAAGAATTTAACATGCATTTTCCTTATTGAGGTAAACAATGATTCACTAAACCAATGACTACACACCTTCTTAAAGAGTTCATCATAACAGTACACCTTCACAAAAAACTGTTGAACTTAAAGAATTTACATGAATCATCAGTACGGACTATGCTCGCTCACCCACGCTGTTGTATTGTGTAATAGATGAACATTAAATATGGTCAGATATGATAAAACAACATCCGTTTTTACTGTGTGTTTAGTTTGATAAATAGAGATACTCCATGGTACCCAAAGTATTCAAATGAAAATTTGAAAGGAAAGTTAATGGCATGGTCTAATAACACTTCATAGGTAATTCCTTTAAACATTCAATAACAATAGTACCCATGTATCAGTGACTGACCAAAATTGGATATTCAGCCCAAACTTCCGCAATGGTCCTAGTTTTGGTAGACACAGAATCTAGAACTTTTGCAGCCATAAAATGAAAGAGGTTTTTAATTCCTCCTGAATATATATTTTTTAAACAAATACAGACATATTATTTTTTGTTAAAATCATCAGTTGTGTCCTCCCACCCTAGGTAGAGCAGAAGAGACTGCCATACTCGTATTGTCTAAAATCCAACCTGTTCCTTCAGTACCCCTTAACATTCCAGGCTCACGGTTATCATACTAATAACATAAAACCTAAAATTTTTGTAAGATGGCTCTATATGACATTTTAGCTTGAAGAGATTAGCTTGGTTGACCAGCTCCAATTTTTCTGCACCCTTTTAAGCCAAGATGTTTGTTAAGGTGCAAACCAGACTGGTGCTTCCCGAGCATGAGCAAGGAGACAAATGAGCTATTGCGTCAGTGCGCGGAGCTGCCTGCAACAGAGGTGACCGTTGATCTGGACGAGTTCATCGCACGGAGCAAGGCCTTCCCAATACCATTCCCTATTGAGACCGTCAGGTAAACACTCATTCATAAAAGAAAACTAAAAGATCTTGTTGATTAAGCGTGGATATGAAGCATGGACGTTACGTCGACGCAACACTATAACTTCAACACACGGAATGCTACTCGAGCAATGCATCACACGAGCGTTCGCAAAGCAATGCAACTATAATGGTGTTCCAGAAAATGGGGCCCTGTTTCATCTCTTTAGTAGAAATAAACATAAGACTTAATTTACTTGTGGTGTAAAATGTGTATTACTGCAGGGTAGAAAAGCTAAAAGTCCGTCGTCCGATAGAGAAGCTGAAGAAGAACATCGTGTCGACGTACCCGCTCATACACGAGCGAGTGTTGCTACTCATGACACACTTCCTTATATACAAGAGGTACGTCAACCTGTCTTATGGCACTAGTTTTGAGTTTGTTTGCCTGCCTGTAATCGTCAAATTGAAATAAATGCTAAACTTAAAAATTAACCAATGTTTTAACTTCTAAGTCACCAAATGTATTGTGGCACCTTAAGTCCTTTTATCATATTTATATTCTCAAAGATTTTAGGACTTAATATCGGAAATTCCATGTGTATATTTCAGAGAGTTTGGCAGTAGTATAGAGAAGGAGCTGTACAAGGACATGGGTGTGGCGCAGCTCATAGACCGCATCCTCCAGAAGAGAGCCGTCGCTTTCCTAGGACAGGCAGACAAGTACATGCTGCTCTCTGGAGAAGAAGGGTGAGTGTAATAAAGTATAGTATGTATAAATCACTGAGTGGTCATTTTTTTTTTGAGTTACCAGCTATATTGAGTTCACCAGAGTTTTTAAACTTAGGCTGTGTCCACAGTAGGCAAACTGACAGCAGACTGTTAACAGCCGACTGAGTGAGCCGCAAACCCAGATCAATTTTCGTGCGTCGCAAGCAAACTGTTATGAGTTACCCGCTTAATTAGGTCGACCGCATGAACAGTTTGTGGCAAACGGACTCACTTCGCCCGGCGAACAACCATATCGCCGCCGCCGACTGGAACTGGTTTTGCTGTGAGTCGGCCACTAATTCAGACAGTCGGCGCACGTAACGCTGCACACTGCGTAAAGTGAGCGCAAAAGTAGCAAACTGTGGACACTCGATTTCAAATATATAGAAGGGCGTACTAAACCGATACGCCGCAAACTCAGTCGGCTGCTAACAGTTTGCCTACTGGGGACACAGCCATAGTGAGCAACGTTTTACAGATAAGCCTGGACTTCATAGGCCAGGTCTAAAGCAAGGTTTATCTCATTTTTTGTAATAAGACGGAATGACACCGTGTTCTTGTATTTGAGTTACAGTTGTTTATCATTGTAGATATTTGATTGGACTGTGATCAAATCCACTTGAGTATTCAGTCAAGTGTTGTAGTGTTGGACTGTTCATAATCCTGTAATGTTAAGCATGTAGTGTGTATTTTTGAGTTATTAACCGTAGAAGAATGCCTTAGTTAAGTCGGGAATAATAATTTCTCAAGTAATGAAAAATAAAATCATATCTGCCAGTCTAAAAACGTAGTATTTTAATCTCAAGGGTGCATTATCTTGACAATTTATTTATCTGACAAACGAGTATATGAAGCAACAAAAAGTTGAAGCATTTTAAATTACACTCAATTCTTCGCCTATTCAACATAATGTCAATTTTTTTTTTTTTAACTTTGGCAACGATTCAAACAGTAAGTTTCGTATGTCGGGATAACAAAGAGATTAACACCTCGCCTCTCATGCAAAACTCAAAAGCCATGTAAAGGCTGGAAAAAAAAATGAAAAAAACAACAAAGGATGTTTTTACGACTTACGAGAGACGGCTTAATTAACTCAATCACCATAGTATGAACGATGTGATTTATTATTCTTTTTCTCTTTTACTTGTGAATAGTAAAAGAGAAAAAGAATAATAAGTCTCATACATTTGTCTCATGGAAAAATGGCTCTGAAAATACTTATGCTTAAACTTTTCTAAATTAATAGTGCAGTAGTTGTGTTGGTAGCATGTAGTGTGTTTTGTACAGATCCCTGGTGAAAGGGCTCTCGCCAGGGGAAAAGTGGGAGAAGTTGCAGTTGGTGCGCAACAAAGACTTCCGGAGGTAAGCAGACGAGGATTATCTTAGGATTGAAACTACATTAAATGGTCGTCAACCGGTCGCACGAAGGCGGCTGCCGTCCTGCGCCTCTACACGACGGACTCCCTCGTGGTTCCTCATGATTTAACACTTTTATAAGAAAACGCGCAAATGTCCGCGTCACCCAGTTTCACTCCCTCAGCATCGCCACTCTGCCGCTTTGTGTATTTATTATCTCTAGCCATAAATTTTGCTACTTGCTTTCGATTAGGAGCATATGTATGACATCTTTGGTCGGTTTGTATTTCGGACGGTGTGTATTGTAACTTATGCAGTGTTGGTGCATGCTTGTATAGTCGAGTACGTTTTGTCATCTTGACAAGAATTCCTAGTGAATTAAAACTTCACGTAAGTTGAAACTGTCGTAAGTGCTGAATTACAGAACGTCGCTCAATACTCAAGTATTACTTAAAACTACATTCAAGCCATTTGATTTGACGTTTGATTCTCGAAGGACGTTCTGCAATACCGGTCTAAGTGTTGTTTAATGGTCGCGGGACTGTACGAATTACCATGACCCCGGAACGTAAAGGGGTATTGAAGGACACCGTGAATTTTAGTCAGTACGAGTCTGGCAGTCCCTCCCTGCCCTGGGTGGGAGGACTCATTTGATGTCATTCGGACTCATTTTTGACTTTACCAAGTTAAAATAAAAAAGTTGTTTAATGCATGTGATACAAAGAAGTGGCCATATCGATAGAGATGGTAAAGACAAGTGAACTAAAGAAATTTTTCCTTGAAAACATCATAACAACGTCTTTCTCAGTATTCCAATTTTATTTGGGGCTGCTAAATATGACCACACCTTTTAGATACAAAATAACGTGGAACTTTGATTGGTAAAGCAATCATAAAAGCAAAGCCTTAATATCGTAATTCCTCTGTACAGTACTGAGGGATGGGAAGCAGTGGGCACAGTGAATCAGAAGCCGCCATTAGTGCTGGAGAACTGTCTGAGCTACGACGAGATGAAGCTGTCCGCCATGGTGTACGTGAGCGGACACACCGAGTGCATCAACGACGGTGAGCGGAAGAACTCCGGCGTCGTCCGGGAGGAGAACATTGAGCAAGACGCCGTCATCATCGGTGAGTCGTATGCTAAGGGAACTAACGTAATGGTTGGGATACCGGTGTAACATTATGGAGTAGGAGGAAGTACTCACGCATACATTACTAGCACTTTGCCCGCGACTTCGTCCGCGTGGGTTACGTACTTTCCTTATTCCCCCTTTTCACCCCCTTAAAGGTTAAATTTCCAAAAACCCCTTCTTAGTGCTCCCCTACATTATAATAGGAAGCCGTGTGCAAAATTTCACATTCCTAGCCCTAGTAGTTTCGGCTGTACGTTGATATGTCAGTCAGTCAGTTCTCCTTTTATATATATAGATATACTAGCACTTTTCCCGCGACTTCGTCCGCGTGGGTTACGTACTTTCCTAATTCCCCCTTTTCACCCCCTTAAAGGTTAAATTTCCAAAAACCCCTTCTTAGTGCTCCCCTACATTATAATAGGAAGCCGTGTGCAAAATTTCACATCCCTAGCCCTAGTAGTTTCGGCTGTACGTTGATATGTCAGTCAGTCAGTTCTCCTTTTATATATATAGATATATATAGATAAAGATAATGTATACGTGAGTAAACATTTACTTGTTTTAATCGCTTATGTGTCACAGATTGCATCGTAGCTTAGTTTATCTTCTGCCTGCAAGTGATAATTCTATCTCTCTGCTCCAGGCGCGATAGGTCCTCGTTTCCAGCGTCCGTTCCGCATGGACTACGAGGACATCCTGATCACGGCGGATCAGAACGTGCCGGAGAACGGATACGGGGAGGAGGTGACGCCCACCACCTGCCTCAACGTGCTCAAGAACACGTACGTGAGGAACAACACCTCCGCCAAGCACATGTGGCGACAGATGTGGTCAGAGTTCTACCAGGTAATCACTTTCTTTCGTCTTCTTTTTTTTTATTTAGAGCTATCTCTAACATTCGCGCAAGCGCTCTGCGCCGTCTTACGAATTTTCGATCAGGTCACGTGTCCTGACGCGAGTTTAAAATTTTTTACCCATTCCAAAAAAAGTGCACAAAGCCGCTAAAGAAGTTTTCACTTCAAAAAAAGACAAGCTTGCGTTTGACCACTATCTAGCCTGATGGTAAGCGAAGATGTGGTCGACTGTTAAGCACGCATTTTTTATATTTCACTTTCTAATACATTGTCTATCAGTAAAATTCAGATCCGATTCGAAATTTCAGGTTCACAGCTATACGTATGAGGAGCTGACTTCGTACATCACAATGGGTAGTAACAAGGAAGCGGAGAGTAAGTACAGGGAGCGCTACGTGAAGTTGTCGAAGCCGGGTCACGTGTTCGACAACGAGGTGTACTACAAGAGAGTCAGTGTGCTGGCCGAGACCGTCCTGCTGGAGGCAGACGACCGCGCGAGGGAGCTAGGCAGGCTGGCCTATGTTAATGTTGTCGGATGCGGTGAGTTCAAATACACAGTACCTTGGTGACCAAGTTTCGCTTTCAAAACAAAAATGTCATGCAGGAAATTTCATACAGCGCCATCTAACAAAATGTTGTGGTACCAGCAGTACGACAAAAAATACGTGATGGCGCCGTATGAAAGTGGATCCAGATAAATACATTTTTTTAACCAACGCCGCAAAAGAAGGGTCTGATAAGTTTCACGTGTTAATTTGTGGCATAGTAAGTCTTTCGTTTTTTTTTGTTTGAAATTTGTCTCTACCGTTCTTCTAGGTTGTAATAATTTATGAAGATCTGTTCAGGCGTTTGATGATTACCAGCTCATGTGTCGAGCGCCTCATTCAAATACTGGACGTCCTCGTATTTAGCTGGCCCATAATCACTTGAGCTTACTAATTCCGTGTGTTATGTTAGACCACTTTTGTCCGGCTTTTTTGCGGAAACAAAAAATCAAATGCTAGCAGGACTCGAGCCTGCGTCCTTCGGGGTAAATACTTCTGGAGTCTAGCTCACAGTCATGCTTTAAATTCCGCAAAAAAGCTTTACGACTCGCCACGCAGGCGTTAATGCATATTAAATTCTAGCTGTTCCCCGTGGTTTTAACCCCGCTGCTTAGCTCTTATTGGTCGTAGCGTGGTGTTTTATAACCTGTAGTGTTCCTCGATAAATTGACTATCCAACACTAATAGAATTTTTGAATTTGCACCAGGAGTTCCTGAGATTAATTTATTTTTAAGTGTGGTAAAATCATCAAATGAGTCCTGCCACCCGGGGCAGGGCAGGACTGTCAGACTTGTACTGACTAAAATCCACGGTGTCCTTCCATAGGCCTTTACGTTCCGGGGTCACGGTAGCTCTTTAGTTCCGCGACCCTGGCAAGCTTTGGCCTTTGTCCAGTCTGTTGAAACTCATGACATTGTTGTGTTGCTCCAGGCCTGGGCGTGTGGAAGATCTCGAAGCACCAGATCGACGTGTACGTGCTGTCCGTGTCGGAGCGCGTGCGACACCTGCTGCGCCGGGACCTGCTGCAGCACGTCACTGACGTCAACTTCTCCTACATCACGCCCAGCGACTCCGTACTCGGTGAGAATTACATTTCTTTTTAACCTTTTAAGCACTTGGCTAAATATCAATTGCCGTGCCCCTAGCGCCCGGCAACAAATCGTGTTTTCCTCTTCTCCTCTCTTTCTGCTCCTTTTAAGTTACGATTTGTAAAATATCATGGTGTACAATAAAAAGTATTCTATCTGTCTATCTACATAAATAAAGAGATATAGAATAGATGCAATAAAATCGAAGAAAACAACAAAAATCGTGAATATTCTCTGTCGGATAAATACGACACGGGCGGCAGGGGCACGGAAATGTTTGTCGTATATATACGACTCTGGCGGTTAAAGGGTTAATAGGGTAGTTTACTGCATAAGTAATTTGAAAATAAACTATTCTTTGCAATTTGCACTTCGTAGTTTATTCTCGTTTCTGCATTTAAAGACTTGAGATAGGTGCGGACCCCTTTTTAGGGTTCCATAGCCAATTGGAAAAAAAACGGAACCCTTATAGATTCGTCATGTTTGTCTATCTGTCTGTCCGTCCGTATGTCACAGCCACTTTTCTTCGAAAGTATAAGAGCTATCCTGTTGAAACTTGGTAAGAAGATGTATTATCTGAACCGCATTAGGATTCTCAAAGAATTAAAAAGGTTGTTCCCCAAACTAAGAACTGAAATTTAAAAAAAAAAATGATATTGAGGTTACTAATGTAATTTTTCTTCTTCTAAACTGATCAGTTTGCGCGAGAGACACTTCCAAAGTGGTAAAATGTGTCCCCCTATAACTTCTTAAAATAAGGAAATGATAAAAAAAAAATATATGATGTACATTATCAAAGCAAACAACCAGCGAAAATTGGTTTGAACGAGGTCAAGTAATTAGTTTTTTTTTTAATACGTCATAAATCGTAAACTGCAATTTACCTTTCAAAGTTACAACCAACCACAAGAACTTTTATAATATACTAGCTGTACCCTGCCCCGCTTCGCTGTGGCACAAAAAACGGTTTTTGAAAAAAAAAAGTAGATAAAAACAATCCTTGATGCGGATTATATATCATGCTAAAATTTCAGCTCAATCGGTGCAGAACTTTTTGAGTTTTTAAAGCATACACAAACCAACATAACATTTATATATATATAGATTTCTTGCTGCTATGGAACCCTTTATGGGCGAGTCCGACTCGCACTTGGCCGGTTTTTTTTTATTTACGTGGTAAAATCATCCAATGAGTCATCTCACTTAGGGCAGGACGGGAGGGACTGGTATCCTTGTACTGAATAGAATCCACGGTGTCCGGCAATAGCCCTTTACGTTCCGGAGCCACAGTTACGTGATAAGACAGTCCCGCGACCCCGGCAGCCTTTGGTTCTCTAAGGGGGTCCCGGTCAGACGGCGAGTCGCCGTATACTCGCCGTCCGCATGCCTTATGATTTAGCGTGAAAGGGTAAAAGTGCGCGCGCGCCTTTTCCCCACGCCTCTTTGTTCCCCTCATTGTTCATGTTTTTTGATACGTATAAACCAGCGCAATTAAAAATTAATTATTTGTTTATTATTTTCTTTCGTTTATGTATCTGAATTAATTCTTTTTTGTGTTGTTG
The DNA here is from genome assembly GCA_943136025.2 of Agrotis puta. Classification (NCBI taxonomy): domain Eukaryota; kingdom Metazoa; phylum Arthropoda; class Insecta; order Lepidoptera; family Noctuidae; genus Agrotis; species Agrotis puta. The sequence goes on along the minus strand of OW964189.2, from coordinate 3,671,212 downwards.
GCAGCGATGTTCCCGAACTCGTCGGGATCGGGTGCGAGCGCGGTCTACAAACTGTTTCTGGAGAATAAACGACATCCGAAAGGTGAGTTATTATACCGTCCAGATTACAAATCCATGTAAGAATGTCTTATAAGTGTAGTAAATAGCTATGTTCCTCTATTTTCCTGAAAAAACATTGAAAATAACCATGAATTGTAAAAAAAATGTAAAATAAAAAAAGTAACATTTTAATCTTATAATTATGGCAAGAGAAGATGATTAGAGAATATGATCAGTAGATTATAAATGGAACGGTATTCCATAAAGACGCGTTTCCATTAAGAAAGTCTTGCATACAAATACGTCTCACTTGTATACAAGTTGCTTTAATTGAAAAAATACACATTCTACAATTCATACTATCTACTTGTAACTTGTATGCAGGTTTGTTCAAGTTGCATACAATTTGCAGCGTTTATACGCTTCGAAATTCGGTTGTTAAATTATACCGATCGAGTGATCTATATATATAAAAGGAGAACTGACTGACTGACATATCAACGTACAGCCGAAACTACTGGGGCTAGGAATGTGAAATTTTGCACACGGCTTCCTATTATAAAGTAGGGGAGCACTAAGAAGGGGTTTTTGGAAATTTAACCTTCAAGAGGGTGAAAAGGGGGAATTAAGAAAGTACGTAACCCACGCGGACGAAGTCGCGGGCAAAGTGCTAGTAATCTATATTTTGATAATCTATCTTTCGGACCAATTAATTCTTTTTTTGAGTAAAATAGCCTTTTGATTGTGTTCAGGTGGCATCAACGTGACGATCAAAACGCGCGAGCCTTCAGCGAAGCTGACAGGCGAGGACGAGGGCAAGCTACTAGTCATGACGTATCCCTGGGACAGCAACGCACATCCTGGGAACGAGTTCTGGTCGGTAACACCTATAGTAACTGTTCTACTGACAATGTAATCAGAATCACCAGTTTACACGTTGAGTGCCCGATTACAGCGCCTCGTAGTGACCATAACTATTAGTGGCCATAAGATCTGCCAATTCTTCCCAACTAGATATTTTGTTAAACGCCAACCAACGCCAACCTTTCAACTTGAAGTGCTGCGGAGAAGCTGCTGTAGTGCCCACTACAGCAGCTGATTAGCTGTTGCGGTCACCGGCCGCCATTACTGCTACAAAAACAATAATTATTATTTAAAACTGCACACACATATCATAAATTAGTATTTAAAACTACTCATACACACATTTACCGACAACTAAGAATCCAGAAACCTTAAGTGTCGCTTCGGGTTTCAATATGTCCATGACAGGTACTGTTTTATCTCTGTGATGTGTCCGCACAAACTTTCTCGTTTATAATATTAACTAGCGACCCGCCCCGGCTCTGCACGGGTGCAATCTCTACAACCTATATTGGCATGCCATAAACATATGAACCTTCTATGTTTTCTTCAATAGTACGATTGAGTGTGATTTAGCACAGTGCAAGTGTGGTGTGTGGAATTCAGGACTTATAATACAAGTTTTGGATATGCCTTTTAAGATGTTATAAATGCTTGTAGGTTTGGCAGTCTCAAATCATCTGGTGACCCGGCGGCAGCTTGTTCGACGCAGGTGTCGGAGCTGCACAACGCACACATCAACGTGTCGCTCCGCGGACGACGGACGCGAGTGGCGGGCGGCGCGGGACTCACGGACGTACACAGGCACTGTCAGCTGCACGACACGTAGGGAACATGTTCACGCACGTACATTAATAATTATGCTCTTTAAGGCTAAGCCTGCGATCACAAGCTACCGCACTGAAAATTATTCCGCGGGAACATAAAATCGGGATAAAAAATCCTACATATTAATCCAATTTATAGAACTATCGGTATACCAAATTTCATCCAAATTCATTGAGTACGTTTTGCATGAAAGAGTAACAAATAACAAATTATGGTATCCATGACAGTAACTGTTATCCGAAATCTTTGAAACTAAAGATCTAGCCTCTATGTAGAATACAACACCAAAACCTCGCCCCTGCTAGTATACTTGAACATACATTGTGATAATTACTATGCAATAGCAGTGAAATCCATTTGCGGTGTCCAATTTTCTTCTACGCGATGTTTTACTAATGTTTGAGATCAAGCAACCGTTTCATTTTTTTTATAATTATATCGTTTGACTGCTGGCTCACCTGATGGTAAGCTAATTTAACTAGATATTGGTATTTATGTTCCCGATATTTCTTTGTAGAATATCATAGTGCAAGATTTAACGATGACATATTTATCGTGGATTTTAGAAATTATTTTGTCTTGAAAAACCACAAGGCATCCCCCAATTTTAGCAACAAGATTTGGGACACATTCACGCAAATCCTTTTATCTAAGTCCTGTTGCAGCTGCCAACACGTCTTCGGAAACTAGAATATGGTAATAAGGTATTTCTACCGCATCACCATATTTATATTTTATAGTTCCTAAAACAACAGTTTTTTTTTTTATATTCAATCACAAAATGTAAAGTCTATGTAAGTGGTCGTCCACACGAAGATCTGTTTTACGGCCCGGTTTATCGTGTACGTTTTTATTCGGCAATAGTGTATGTAACTGTATTACCGAGTTCACACGTACAATAGTATTAAAATACTGATACGGTTCAAATTACTTTTCCAACGGGTGTACTAAAAACGGTATTGTAAATGCGGTGTGGATACCACTTCCAATAGTGACGGATCAATTGAAAACAAATACGGGTGTGTTTAAAAGCCCTAAGATATTTATTGCCAAAATCTCGCCACATCTCTACGGCTTGTTTAAGCCCTAAATAATTTCTAAATGACTTAACGCAACAGATGTATTTGATACGTTATTATTTATTTATCGTAATTTAATTAGTTAATTTAATAAAACATTTGTCGTATACAAATGTATAATTTAAGCCAAAAGAACTAAATTAATATTTATAAAAGTCGATGATTCTTCCACAAACGTCGCATCTAACAGCATTTCAAAATCATTTGTCAACTTCACCTACAAAACAGGGTAAATATATTATTTGATTTAATTCTTTGTGTTGTTCTATGTCTAATAGTTTTCGTTTTTGTTCTTTTGTAATAACATTTGTTTTGGTCTGGAAAATCGATAACTGTGTCTTTCTGCCCTGAGTGTAGCGCAAGGGACTTGATTGGGTAAAAACCAATGTGTTCCTTTAGTTTTAGGGCCGAGATGACTTTTTAAGACATTTCCACGACTTTAGCAAGCTTTAGTATGTCTTAGGTGCATTCAGGGTAACAATTGTCACGTGTCACTAGCGCGTGTCAGCAAAATAGCGTTTATTAATGTTCGTAAAAGTCGCGGTTAGACATAAAATCATTTAAATAATACTTATTCACTGTCGGGCCTTTATTTGACCAAAAAAACGACTCTTGCGCCAGAATTCAAAAGCATAAACTCACAAAAGGCACTCTCTTAATAAATCATCAATCGAAGACCACCTGGTCTCCACCTAGTGTTAAGCGGGTCTACCAAACTCTTACTAGTGTTAAATGGAAAACTGAATCAATACTGAATCTACAATTTATTCAATAAAATATAATTAACATCTTGGAACTTGAATTTGCCGGTCATGTCAAATCACACCGGGCTGACATACGTCACCCCGCCTTGTCTCTGCTCGCTCCGCTAGGGATGTACCACGATGCGTAGGGTTGGGATTCCAGTTACCGATTTACGCTTATCACTAGGAATTCCTCTTTTTCGCCTGTATGGGGTAGAAGGACACATCTGCGTTCTTCACGATCATCACAAGCAGTGACTAAAACCCCAGCACAGTAAAGGCGACGGATGAACTACTCCACGCTCTGTCACATGTCACTCTGCTACAGCTGACGAACTGTTGCACTATAGTGACCATGTTATCACTCAGCGACATTGTAAGTGTAACCACTGCCTTGTCAATTATAATTCGACTCTATGAAAATTGTAATAATCCCTGTTATAGTATTAACACGTAACGCGTCAATTGTTTTCCAGAACCTGTAGCGTTGCCAGACTAGCGTAAGTCTTTTATAAAGCGTATAATTATTGTTGAAATGGAGTAACTTTTAGAAAATATTACTTTAAGAGAATTTGAAATTATTAATTAACTTTAAAAAAAATGTTTTAAAGCTCTAAGATTCAAGTCTTGCTCCCAATCGATACTTTCGATCCATAGCAAAATGCAATATTTTAGGCTACACTATCTCATTGCTGGGCGTAGGAATCTCCTAATTTCTTCCAGAGCCTGTGTTTTCTAGCGACTTTGAATAAGCCCTCACAGTTCGGGGTTCTGTTCACCACTTTCTCGATTATTTGTCTTTTTTAGAAAATTGATAAATATATCGGAAATTAATTTTAAAGTGAGCTCAATTTTTTTTAGTTTTCTTAACCATGGTAAGTTATATTTTCAATTTCTAGTGTCGATAAGATTTATGTGATATTTTACTTGGCACGTCGGCGTCGGGGCTCTTGTAACTCGCAGAACCCGTATCATTCAAGAGGCGGTAGCTACTTTTCTAATTGCCTCCCAGAAATTCTATTCTATCTCAACCCATATTCGTCTTTCGGACTCAGATAGGCAAATTCGGTCGTTGATCGGTTACAGACAAAGATCACGATCAGGATTGCGACCGAGATAGATTTTAATTTTTAGAACTCAAACCAAACGCCAAGCTGAACCGAACTTACTATATTAACCACGCTTTATAAAAGTTACTTAATTTCAAGACCATGTTTTCGTTTCTGTTGTTACCTATTATAATAATATATGACATATGTTATTCTTTATGATTGTAGATTTACCAGTAAATTAAGACAATATTAGACTGGAACTGTTGTGCCTAGTTTTATTTGTACTTATATGAATGTTTATTTAGTATATTGTAGTTGTTACGTTTAGTTTCCGATCTAAGAAATTCTGCAGGTTCCTAACATAACATCACGACGGTAATCACCAAAGATTAAGACAGGGGCGTACCCTAATAGTGCAATCGACAATTTTGATTTGTGACCCACCATAAGCTTATTTTGTGAAAGACATTCAAATACAATTTGGTCCACATTTGGGATAACGACTTTGATCTTTTTTATTGTGAGGGTTTCAAACGATTCATCGTCAAACTTGGTCATGATTCAAACTTCTCGATTGTACTCACATTTTGCTAGTAATGTTAAGTCCCTTATAATAGGAAATAAGCCGTTGGTGGCTGCTAGTGAGAAATTCCTTGTGGAAAAACCATAACAAAAAAAGCCAATAACACCGATACACCATCCTCGAAATCAAACCGAGGACCTCAAGTACTAGACCAACGAAGTTACTAAACAATCATTAATGTCACAAAATGTGGGTAGGTACTATAAAAATGTTCAACGCGTACTCAATCTCACGAAAGTTGACGGAGTAAACCGAAAATTGCCGAATGCCTTAGATCGGAGACTATCTGAATATGTACTACTTATATCCAAAGTCTGTGCCGTAACTTGCTGTATATGTAAATAAATATAATGTATTTAGACGTAGTAGCGTTGTATATGTAGCTGTTACGTTATTACTATGTCTATGTCGCAGGTTACACACTGTCTTGTTCGATGTACAATCGACTTTCAATTACGAACCACCATAAGTTTATTTTCCTACAGAAATTCAAAAGCAATTCTGTCGACATTCGCGTTTACATAATTTTCCATGATTTTTCTTTATTATTTTGACGGTTTATTCGATTTATCGTCAAAATGGATCATGATTCTATCGGTTGTACTTCGTCAGTTTTACTCACGGCTATACATCAAGCTTTGCAAAACCAGTATAAGCTGACCGTTGAATGTGCCGAAAAATCATTTAAAGCGAGACCACGTTAAATTGGTTAAACATAGCTTGATATGTAGCCATGTGTACGTACTTACGGATACCTAAACGATGACTTGTACACTTAATACAGTTTGTAATCGGCGTCTGTAAATATATTTGTTGTTTATTATACAGTATGTTATATACCTACATTTGTTTTAGTATATTCACCAAAACCAGGCTTCTTCTGGGTAAACTCACTCTAGGCTTTGTCTTTGTCACCTTTGACCTACACTAGAGTCGAGACCTAATCCATAACAAATAAAAAAAAGAGTTCTTATACACAATTTATAATAATCTAAATTTTTCGCGGGACTGTACGTATTACCGTGACCCGGAACGTAAAGGACTATTGAAGGACATCGTGGATTTTAGTCAGTACGAGTCTGACAGGCCCTCCCGCTCTGCCCTGAGTGGGAGGACTCATAAGATGATTTTACCACATAAATAAAAAAGTTTCACTTGTGTATTCAAATACCTACATAACATTTGATTTTCATTCGGTACAAACTTCGGAACAACAATATTTAGAATTTTTGATCATTATGGTTACTGTATTTTATAGCAAACATGTTATGGATAATGATTTAAGGACTAACAGTTTTAGGAAAAGAGAAGGGATACCCTTATAACACTTAGGTAAGTAAATACAGTGTCCTATTATTCTAGAAAAGTCAATGTATTATAATTATTATGTAGAAACATTTGTTGATATATGTACTTTTGTTGTTATGTAAAATTGTAGCGAATTCTATTATATACAGTTTCTTATATATTTTATAAGCTTATGTACTGATGTAGTACTCTCTATAATAATAATATGATGGTTCATATAATGAAATAAACAGGTTTTATGTACTTTTATGGTTTTATTTTAGTCGTTATAGATTGTATTTACTAGCTAACAGCACACCACAAAACAACGTATAGGATAAAACTAGATGATACGCCTTAGTTAACAAAACACCACGTCATTCTGGCACTCAAGGAAATATACAAATGCGTATAAAGACGTAAAGTGAGCCAAAAAAAAAATGTGCGAGTCATTTTGAAAAGAAATCGACTCCAAACTAAAAACTCGAAAGAATCGACGAAAAGCAATTCAGTTTTCTTGTTATTATTAACACACTAGCTTCCGCCCGCGACTCCGTCCGCGCGGATGTCGGTCTTCGCGTGGATGGTTTATTTCCCCATTTTGAGTAACTCTAATCTAACAATGACATCTTATAAATATTACGGCGCTGAATCCACTGCGGGTAATGCAACGTGTGTTCGCGGTTCTACAGAACAACGTCTATGAATAAAACTGAAAAATAAGATTTTTTTTCTACGTATTTTTCCAGGATTCCCAAGTTTCATCGAAATCGAACCGTTAGTTTTCACGTGATGCCTGCACAAACAGACAGACAGACAGACAAACATTTTTGAAGTGAAAACTTCTTTAGCGGCGTTGAGCACTTTTTCTGTAATGGGTATAAAATCTTAATCTTAAACTCGCGTCAGGACACGTGACCCTGATCGAAAAAGCGTAGGACGGATAAACTCGCGTCAGGACACGTGACCCTGATCGAAAAAGCGTAGGACGGATGGAGAGTAGACAGCTATCCCCTCTCTACGGCGCGGCGAAAATGTATGCCTGGGCCTACTGTTTCGTTTAGGCGGCGCAGGGCGCTTGCGCGAATGTTCGTCTATGTTACAGCGTGCCACGAATCGAGGTCGAGGTCGAGGTCGACCTCGACCGTGTACGATAGCGCAATAAATGAATATTGTATTCTACCACATAAATGATAGTACTTTTACACTGATAAAGCAATTGGTGCAAAATTATTCCCTAACCATTCCAAAATATCAAACATGCTCAACGTTAATAATCAAGTTTTCACTTCTACCGGCACTCCCAGAGTGCAACCCGTCGTTTTTTTTTTAATCATATATTTGGGTTTGGTATCGATCCAGCAACACCCCCCGCTATTTATTTTTTCAATATTTTCAATGTACAGAATTGACCCTTCTACAGATTTATTATATGTATAGATGTAAACACTTCAACACAAAGGTTTTTAATAAATAAAAATCACAACGCAAATAACAACCAATTTCAAAAATTTAGGACGTGAAAAAAAATTAAAAAACATATTTGATCTGAAAATAGGTTGAAATTACTGGTATTTTATCGAATACAAGCAGCAAACCAAAACTATAGTTATATTACTGGTTTTCAGATTAAATTCGAATGTATCCGTAAGGATTGAGGAGCCACATCATTTTTTTAAAATCTGGTTTCACCATTATTTAGCAGCAATGTAGCTGATTTTGCAGCACGAATTCTAGATTTAGCAGCAAAATATATCACTAGTTATATTAATGCAAATGTGACTCCTCAATGTAAACGTCTGAATTGAATAGCCACCTTGGATCTCGTTATGTAATAGATGTACATTTTTGACACCAAAATACCGAGATACCTGAGATTGACTTCTGCCCGCTTGCAACATCCCTACAACTCTTTGCATTTCATCTGGGCTCAAATGACGTAAAAAATGTCTCAAAATGCAAATTTGTTGAAAACATACAGAATACAAAATTTTATTAAGCAAAGAAAACGCTATAAAATTCGAACAAATGCATTCGCTTTTGAATTTGTGAAAAAAAAAACAAAAGACTCGATTTTTTTTTTACAACCAATCAGTATGTCCTCTAGATCAAAAAAAGTTTACATAGGTATTACCTACTTGGTAAGAAATGATGTAATCTATATATATAAAAGAACAGGATTTTTATTAAGACTCGACTACAGCCGAAACCGCTAAACGCACTAACTTGAATTTTGGACAGCAGTTGCAGTCTACCGTGTAGGGGAGCAATAAGACGGGATTTTGCGAACATCCTCCTCTAAGGGGGTGAAAAGGGGTGAAAACTGTTGTATGAAAAATCTTATTCCTTGGGTTTATACATTTGAAACTTGGTAGGAATATGAGTATAAGTAAATAAAAAAGATGGGCATTAATAGTTTTTTTTAAAACTACCCTCTATTGGTAATCTAGACGATGTTAAAGTTTGTATGGGAAAATCAGAACGCGTTAACCGATGAATTTGAAACTCAGTATATAGAAATTAGATCAAAAATAAATAAATACGTGTTTTTGGGTTTTTCGAAAATCACCCCCGAGTTAGTGAAAAGGGGTATTCAAGTTTAAAGGGAAGGATATAAAACCGATACACGTAAAACCTGGGTGTTGGATGGTAGTTGCAATTTATTATGTAGGTGAGTACTAAGAAGGGATTCTGCGAAAATCCACCCATAGGGGGGGAAAAGGGGTGAAAACCTTTGTATGTAAAATATTATCCCTTAGGTTCCTAAACTTGAAACTTGGTACGAATATGAGTATATGTAAATAAAAAAGATGGGCATTATGAGTTTTTTAAAACTACCCTTCATGGGTAATCTAAACGATGATAAAGTTTGTATGGGAAAATAATAACGCTCTAACCGATGAATGTGAGTTTTTTGAAAATCACTCCCTAAATTGGTGAAAAGGGATGATTAAGTTTTAAGGGAAGGATTTTGCTGCTTGCTTCGATAAACTGAAAACTTGGCATAAATAGTTTCCCAATCGAATAAAGAATGCGTAATTATCTATATTTCAAAAACCAACCTAGCATGCGAACATCGGAACACACTAATATTTCGAGTTCGAAGTTAGAAACACGCGCTGACGAAGTCGCGGGCGTAGTGCTAGTCTATATATATAAAAGAACAGGGTTTTTATTAAGACTCGACTACAGCCGAAACCGCTAAACGCACAAACTTGAGTTTTGGACAGCAGTTGCAGTCTACCGTGTAGGGGAGCAATAAGACGGGATTTTGCGAACATCTCTAAGGGGGTGAAAAGGGGTGAAAACTGTTGTATGAAAAATCTTATTCCTTGGGTTTATAAACTCGAAAATTAGTAGGAATATGAGAATAAGTAAATAAAAAGGATTGGCACTATTACTTTTTTTAAACTACCCTCCATTGGTAATCTAGACGATGTTAAAGTTTGTATGGGAAAATCATAACGCGCGAACCGATGAATTTGAAAATTAGTATTTAAATACTAGATTAAAAATGATTAAACACGTGTCTTTGGATTTTTCGAAAATCACCCCCTACGATGATGAAAAGGGGTATTCAAGTTTTAAGGTAAGGATATCAAACGCTAAACGTAGAAAGCTGACTTTTGGATGGTACTTGCCGATAATTATGTAGGTGAGAATTAAGAAGGGATTTTGCTAAAATCCACCTCTAAGGGGGAGAAAAGGGGTGAAAACCTTTGTATGTAAAATCTTATGCCTTGGGTTTATAAATTTAGAGCTTGGCAAGAATACGAACGTAAGTAAGTAAAAAAGATTGGCATTATTAGTTTTTTTAAACTACCCTCCTTTAGTAAACTAGACGATGTTAAAGTTTGTATGGAAAAATCATAACGCGTGAGTTCATGAATGTGAAAATCAGTATATAGAAATTAGATCAAAAATAATCTAACACGTGTTTTTGGGTTTTTCGAAAATCACCCCCCAATTTAGTGAAAAGGGGTATTCAAGTTTTAAGTTAAGGATATTTAACGCTAAACGTAGAAAGCTTAATTTTGGATGGTAGTTGCCGTTAATTATGTAGGTGAGAATCAAGAAGGGATTTTGAGAAAATACACCTCTAAGGGGTGACCAGGGGTAAAAATCTTTGTTTGTAAAATCTTATCCCTTACGTTTATAAACTTGAAACTTGGTACGAGTATGAGTATAAACAAATAAAAAAGATTGGCATAATTAGTTTTTTTTAAACTACCTTCCATTGGTAATCTAGACGATTTTAAAGTTTGTGCGGGAAAATCATTACGCGCTAACCGATGAAGTTGTAACTCATTCTATAGAAAATAGGTCAAAAATAATCAAACACGTGTTTTTGCGGTTTTCGAAAATCACCCCCTAGATTGGTGAAAAGGGGTGATTAAGTTTTAAGGGAAGGATTTTACTGTTTACTTCAATAAACTCAAAACTTGGCATACATAGTTTCCCAATCGACAAAGAACGCGTAATTATCTATATTTAAAAAATAAATCTAGCGGGTGAACATCGGAAATCAGTTTGTCTACACTAATATTTGGAGTTCGATGATAGAAACACGCGCTGACGAAGTCGCGGGCGGAGTGCTAGTAATCTATATACAGGGTGTAAGAGACATCGACGCACAAACGGTTACCATTGGTCCAGGACATGATTCTGGACGCCCCGTGTTGGAATTTTTTGTCGGTTTTTTTCATTTTTTTTTTAATATTTGTGTTTTTTTTTATAAATAGTGTGCCGCGCATTAGGTACTACAGGTACTGCGGTACTGGACACAGTATTTAGGTATACGATGACCTTTAATTTGAACTTTTATAAACAGCTGAGAAAACACCCATTTCTAGTATTATTTACATTGCTACTTTTAGTGAAAGTAGCGAAATAATTACTTTTTTATTAATAATATGATTGGGTTAAGTAAGAATAACGATTATGAACAGTCTAAATTAAAAAAAACGACGGGTTGCACTCTGGGAGTGCCGGCAGAAGTGAAAACTTGAATAGTAATTGTTGGAAATATCTTGTGAACAGATTTTAGTAAAACTCGCAAAAATGGTTGACTTTTTATTTCAATAATTTTCCAATGTGACGTACATCTTTTATAAACAATGTTACCTAGCAACGAATGTATCCAGCATACAAACTTCTTTAAAAGTAATAAAGTCACACGAACATTCACGCAAGCGCCCTGCGCCGTCCTACGCTTTTTCGGTCAGGGTCACGTGTCCTGACGCGAGTGTCCTGACGCGAGTTTAAGATTTTATACCCATTACAGAAAAGTGCTCAACGCCGCTAAAGAAGTTTTCACTTCAAAAAAGAGAAAATATGGGAAAAACCGACGAAAAATTCCAACATGGGGGGTCCAGAATCATGTCCTGAACCCATGGTATCCGTTTGTGCGTCGATGTCTCTTACAAAATACTTTTACACCCTTTATATAAAAGAACAGGGTATGGTTTTAAGATTTTGCGAAAATCCTCCTCTAAGGGGTTAAAACCTTTGGATGTAAAATCTTATCGTTTAGGTTTACGTTTAACTTGAAACTTGGTACGAATATGAGTATAACTGTATAAGTAAATAAAAAAGATAGACATTAGTTTTTTAAAACTACCCTCCATTGGTAAGCTAGACAATGAATGATGTTTGTATGGGAAAATCATAACGCGCTGACCGATGAATTTAAAACTCAGAATATAGAAATAAAATTAGATCAAAAATCGTGTTTTTGATTTTTCGAAAATTACGTCCAAAACTGGCAAAAACGGCTGATTAAGTTTTAAGGGAAGGATTTTACTGCTTGTTTCGATAAACTCAAAACTTGGCAAAAGTAATTTCTCAATCGCAAAAAGGATGTGTATTGATCTATATTTCTAAAATCAACCCCTGGTGAGTTAGTGTTGTAGATGGGTTATTGGCCTAAATTTTAAAAACCTACCAATCAAATTAAGAATTTGCGAAATTCTATCTGAGAGGGTTTCTTTAAAGGCAGCATGTCGGGGTCGGACATGTTCCTGTTGTTCAAAATTTGATCTTATAACATAACATCTTTTAGGGTTCCGTACGTCTGAATACAAAAAGGGAACCCTTATAGGATCACTCGTGTGTCTGTCCGTCCGTCGCTTACAGTCAATTATCTCCGAATCTATTAGACCGATTAAGTTGAAATTTGGTACACATATCAATTCCTGTGACCCAAACACAGAGGTGTGACGTGAGCAGATGAAATCTGTATATGGGGGGTCATTTTTGGGGGGGAAGGGGAAAATTAAAAAAAAAAAATCTGAAAACTGCATCGTGTGGCATATCAAATGAAAGGTCTTCGAAGATCTTAAATGTATTTTTTTTGTAATTTTAAAATAAATAGTTTCCAAGTTATTCAAGAAAATAGCCGAAAATTGACCATTCCCCCCCCCTTATCTCCGAAACTACTGAACCTAAAATTTTGAAAAAAATACAGAAATTAGTTTTCTCCTTATAGATCATAGGAAAACCTATAAGAAGTCCATGATATTAAAATAACATGGTAAATCACTCAATATTGTGCGTACCAACTTACATTTGCAGGTGGAATGTGTGGGAGAACATATTTTTTATAAGTAATGGCACGGAACCCTTGGTGCGCGAGTCCGACTCGCACTTGCCTGGTTTTTTTTTTATTTAGTGAGAGACTCGCGTTTGATTCGCACTGAGATTTGGGTTTTACTGAAAGAAAAACTGCTGTAGTACGGGGTACAAGAAAAATAATTTAAATTTGGGCTTAACTACATAGATACGTAACATCCTAGTGTTCATTAATAGCTTGTGTGAAAAGCACAGCACAAGTGGCTACTGTGGCGAATTCATCAGGCGCATCAATTCCTGTAATCACCAAAGGCTTTAATAATGTTTGTAGGTAGTTAGCGGAGTCATGCGGTCGATTTTCTTCTACTGGGTCCTTGTGTTGCGTGTGTCATATCCATGACGCTGACGCAGGTCTTTATCGGACACGGTTGTTTCGGGATGAGGTCCCTGTGTCGGACACAGAAGGATAGGGCGTATCCTGCTGAGTCCGACGCCCTGGAGGACACAATGAAGCATTTGGTAGGGGCTGTCCCTCTTAGGCGATGCAAAAGTGTGCCTTCTAGGAGACATGTTCTTACGAAGTGACGAAAAATTATAAGAAGTCAATTGATTTTGTAAAGCAGTAATGCTAGGACAGAAGGATGCGGAATGAGTGTCGTAAAAGAAATCCGACTCTTCTCGTTCCAGCCACTCTGCAGCAGACGCTCAGAGGGCTCGGGAGTCGCAGGGTAATTTCCGACTACTGTAGGCGCGGTCTTGCGGCAAGAAATGAGGAGTCAGCTCGTCGTGAAGTAATCCTTTATAACCCAAAATCTATTTGAATTATGCAGACAAATATATTAAGTTATTAGGTACGCAATAATTTAGAAAATATTTTTTATCACTTCTTTTACAGATTACAACGCGCTATAAACTGGCCCAGTCCAGTGGTGGGGAGTATCGGCACCGAAACGATGTACTTCGATAAGAAAATTAATTTCACTTCTGTATGTGCAACGGTACGTTCATTTTAATATTATAACAACGAAAATAATTTTTGAGAGGGGCGGGGTACAAAGGGAGGTGAGAGAAGCTGCGGGAAAAAGCTAGCTTTATGATAAATCCAAATGCGTTATTTACCGTTGTTGATATTTTATTTTTAGGGATATACATAATGCATGCTGCATTATCAGTTCATCGCAGCAGTGGCAATAAAGCTGCGATAAGGCCCCAACTTGTTTGTGATTGCGGTGATAACCATCAGTGTGTTTCATCAGTTACATAAGTAATTGATAAAAAATCTTTTTATAAAATAGTTTATATTTTGTTTTATAACTTAACTAGCGACCCGCCCCGCTTTCGCACGGGTCGACATTTATTTTTTAAGGTCTCTCACAATTTTAAATTCGTAATATCTTTTGAATGGATTGTCCGATTGGAATAAAATAAAAAGTAATTTATAGCTATTGAAACAATCTCAATAAATAGTTTATTTGGATAAGGATTAGTATTTGAAGATAATAATTATGATCAATAAACGTAGGCTAATAATTTTAATTACTTTTATTCTATGGAAAAGTGGTTATAATGGCTAAAATATAAATGTTTGGTTTATACTATCGCGGACTTTTTTGTAGGCATTATTGAGTTCTACAACTTTTCTATAGAAGTCAACCATACATCTCTAACCATTTAGGCAGCGTTCGCGAGAATCGTTAACGTACTGCAGTTTTTTCGACGCCTTACTCCACAATTTTCACTACCACGAAAAATCCTATATATTTTCCGGGATAAAATATAGCCTATACGGATTCGGAAGAATCCCTCTAAGTAATGGTAAAAGAAATTTTGAAATCGGTCCAGTAGTTTTTGAGCCTATTCAATACAAACATACAAAAATACAAAGGTTTCCTCTTTATAATATTAGTATAGAAGTATAGATACACATCATCGCTAATTGCAATATTCTGTAGATTGTATAAATCTGGAAGTAAATATACAGTTACCAATTTAGTACTAATGTTTTTGTCTTGGCTACCCTAGCATTAGACGTCAGTTGCTTGTCGATAAACGTCAGTCTACAGAACCATTGTGACAGGTAAACAGTTTCGGCCCAAGTTGGTCTAAGTGAAGGCCAATTCACTGGGAGTTTTAGTAAAAAGGGGTAAAGAAATTACGAGTACGACTGTGCTAAAGTTTGTAACATGAATATTGCTTTACAGAACTACACACAAGCGCCAACGATGGACTTTCAAAGTTTTGCTTGGTAAGTAAACATTTTATTTATCAGGTGTTTTAACGTGTCACTTTACATTTATCTCTGAATAAATTAAGTTGTTATTATGTTGAGTAAGGTTAAGGATATTTATTTCCTCATTTTTTTTACAAGTTTGCTTGCGTTGAGTACATAAATAAGTTTAGACACTCATCTGCCGGGTAAGCGTATACAAATAAATGAAGTAAGTATCTACAATTTATGTATTTCAATGAGGTTTGCTATCTATATGTATTTAAAAATCAATCCCACTTTTGGTTGTAATTTGTGTAAATGTTTAGGCTTTGTTTGGACTATTTAGTAGATGGTTTATGTGAAGTTTGCACAAGATCGGTCGAACGGTTCTTCATTTATCACATTTTTTTGTAACAAATGATGTAGTAGTATTAGTAGTGTAGTAGAATTGATTCTGTGGCGTTGCGAAGTTCGCGGGGTCAGCTAGTATAAAATAAAATAAACTTCATAATAGAATAAAGATTTGCGTTTTCCTTGTGAACTTTGAACAAGAAAAAACCCTGAGAGTTTTTAATTTTACGAGTTATATTAAAATGCCTCAACTTTTTAAACGATGAACGAAAACACCGTGAAGAAACTGACATGACTTAGTCCCAAATCTATAGACCGAAGTTAGTCTTAGCTCAACCTTAGGAGTAATGCTTCCTCCGAAAATAATCCTTAACATCATAATGTTTAGGTGCATATTACATACGACTGTGACCATTAATCGTATGTTAGTAAAGCTCATTTTTGGATGTAGCGCGCTGTTAAATAAGACACGACCTTCGGTGACCAAGCTATTTATTGCACTGACTACAACTACCTCGCGCGACTCGCAGGACGCGTACCTATAACTACTTATAACTAACATAACATCCCTCCACCTTATATCTATAACCTACAATTACATAATTAAAAGAATTTGCGGTAGTCGCTGCGTGGTATATTCCTTAATTTTGGGCGAGCTTCCGAATCACCTCTGAGATCACACCTAGGAGCTTCATGCTCCCTAGCTGCGTCAGATCCTAGCTCCCTGTTTACGTCTCGGCGCTCAACGTTTGCCTCATTGCCCTCTTCTCCTTCCCCCTGCGGCCCTTGCCGCTGCGGGTCTGATGATTCAGGTTCGCTTAAACATTGCGACAATCTTTGCTCTTCGCCTGTTCCGGAGTCAAAGAGGGTCCAGTCATAATAGTTTTCTTTTTGAAGCTTTTGTGGTTTTAATTTATATAATTGATTCTTATGTTTTTTTATTATTAAGTTTTTCTCTGGTATAAGAAGTTCATACACACTTTTTCCTAGTTTCCTTTTTATTATAGCACTTATCCATTTGTTATTGTTACTACCTTTTACTAGTACTTTATCATTTAACTCAAAGTTTATGTTTCTGTTGCCTTTAAAGTATTTGGCTTGTATATTTTGCTTCCCGCGCACTATTTTTTGTAAATCTTGTGACGAAAACAAGGACGATGGCGACGCCTCCTGCACGTCCTTCGCCAATGAAGTATCTAATATGTCAAACCTGCAACGCAATTTACGTCCGAGCATTAGTTCCGCCGGTGAGCTGTCTGTCGTCGTATGTTTTGAGTTTCTATATCTGAACAAAAATTCTGATAGATGTGCCTTTATTTTATTTTTAGGTGTATTCTGTGTAATTAAACCATTAAGAAACTTTTTTACTATCTTTACATATATCTCTGCTTGCCCATTACTGGATGGTGAATAAGTTGGTGAAGTTATATGTTTAATTCCATTAAGACAACAAAAATCTTTAAAACTTTTACTTGTGAATGAGCTACCATTATCTGTGATTATTGTATGTATAAGACCAAATCTAGCCATTGTTTCTTGTAGTTTCGCTATTACCGAGGCCGTCGAATAATCGCTGCTGAGAGGAAAACATTCTACCCATTTAGAAAACGCGTCAATAATTATAAGGTACATTTCACCTTGCCATGGACCAAAAAAATCTAAATGTACTCGGTGCCACGGGCACTCTGGGAATGGCCACGGTGTCAACGGCGCCCGTGCGGGTGTTGGACGTAAACTTAAACAAACATTACAGTTAGCAATTTTATTTTCTATATCGTTATCTATTTTAGGCCACCAGAACCGAGATCTCGCCTCGATCTTAGTTTTTAATATACCTAAGTGAGGTCTATGCAATTCCTCAATTATTTTGGGGCGCAACGACTTTGGTATTATTAATTTGTGCCCTCGTAATATACAATCACTTTCTTTTGCTAAATCAAAACGACATTTATAAAAAGGCAGTAAGTCATAGTCACTCGTTTTTATTTTAGGCCAACCGTGCTGTATATATTCCATAACTTTCTGTAGAATATTATCTTTGCGTGTCTCACTACATACTTCGTTTAAGCTAACCGGTAAATGCCCATCTGCTACGAAATTTATATAAGACGCTTTGTCGTGTAACTTGTCAACAAATGAGTCATCCGTATCTGGCTGAACATTACTGTACGCACCTGTGGAGATAGCTCGACTCAAATAATCGGCACAGTTACTAGCGCTTGGAATGTATTGTATTTCATAATTATAGCTACATAAAAATAATGCGTATCTTTGTAACCGGTTTGCCGACACTTCTGGTATGCCTTTGTGAGGATGAAAAATAAACATTAGCGGTTTATGATCGGTGCGCAATATAAATGGATTTGATACTCCGTATAAATATTGATGAAACCGACGAATGCCATAAACAATGGCCGTGGCTTCTCTTTGGATTTGACTATAATTTTTTTCAGCACTATTGAGAGACCTCGAAGCGTACGCTATAGGACGTTCTAATCCCCCGCCTTCAATCTGAGCTAGCACTGCACCTAACCCTGTAGGGGACGCATCAACCGTTAAAACTAACTTGTTTGAGGGATCAAAATGTGCTAAAGTTCGAGCCGCTGTCAGTTCCTTCTTAATTGTTTTGAAAGCCGCCTCATGAACCTCTAACCAAACCCAGTCAACATTTTTTTTTAATAAATCATTTAAAGGACTGAGTATTGACGAAGCGTTTGGAATAAACATCCTATAATAATTTACGAACCCTAAAAATGATTTTAACTCCTGTACATTACTGGGCGCCGCGGTGTTAACCATCGCTGTTACTTTGTCAGGGGACGTGTGGATACCATTTTTATCAATGACGAACCCTAAATAAGTCACTGAATCTTGGAACAATTTGCATTTATTTTTATTAAGCACTAGCCCTGCTTCCTGTAAACGATGGAAAACTTGCTGTAATCGTTCCGTATGTACTGCTTTAGTATTCCCGGTTACAAGAACATCATCTAATAGGCACAATACCCCCTCAATGCCGTGTAGCAAATTTTCCATAGTTTTTTGGAATATAGCTGGGGCATTGGCTAGTCCGAATACTAAACGAGTAAATTTGAATAAGCCCTTGTGCGTATTTATTGTTGTGAGTATTTGTGACTCCTCTTCTAACAAAAGTTGTAAATACGCACAACTTAAATCCAACTGTGAGAATTGAATACCCCCATGTAATTTGGAAAAAAGTTCTTCCGTTTTTGGTAGTGGGTACTTTTCAATCTGTAAACATTTATTTAATGAAACCGAGAAATCCGCGCACAAACGAATCTCACCATCTTTTTTTAATATCGGAACTATAGGACTAGCAAATTCGGAATGTTCAACAGGAAGTAACACCCCAGTTTCTACTAATCTATTTAATTCTTTTTCCACCTTTGATTTTAAAGAAAAGGGTACAGTTCTAGGCCGAAAAAAACTTGGTTTGCAGTCTGGTTTTAAGGAAAGTTTTACTTTGTGTTTTTTAAAACTTCCTAATGTACTGGAGAACAATGCTGGATATTTATTTACATAATAATCAAGTTCCATTAACTCAACACAATGATTTACTTTAGATATTTGTAATCCGTATGAAGATAAAAAGTTCCTACCCAACAATGCTGGCCCGGGCCCTTTTATGACGTATATGTCGAGTATTTTTCTTTCCCCCACATATGTCATGGGTACTTTTATAACGCCTATTACGTTTAAGTTTTCACCCGAGTATGCTTTTAACACCGACTTAGGTGGCTCTAAAACAATGTTTTTAAAATATTTTTCATAAGTAGTCAGTGGAATGGCAGTAGCACAGGAACCACTGTCTACTTCGAACGTTAACATTCGGCCGTTTACGTCGACAGACAGCATCATCGGCTCGCCGCGAAAACTACGTATATTACAAATTAGAATTTTACCGTCGTCCTCATTTTCGCCATTCGACGCCTCATGTTGAACGCAATTTACGCGATCACTTTTATTGCTACACATTTTTTTCAAGTGTCCCTTCACCCCACATTTTTTACATTTATATGAAGAAAAACGACACTTGTCCGCTGTATGGTTGTTATACCCGCACACACTACACTTTGTGGAGGATTTTGGCCCTCCGGCTATCTTGAACACCTCCGTTCCGGCAGCTGTCGATGCTGTTGTAGAAGTTGACTGACGCGCTGCACGTTTTGCGCTGTTTATGGCCACTGCAACTTCCAACGCCGTGGCCAACGTCGTTGATGCTTTTTCATCCATGAACAGCTTGTCCCGTTCTGCTCCCGGCAGCATCCCGATGATGAAACGATCACGCAGCATTTCGTCCATAGCCGAACCGAAATTGCAGTCTACGGCCATTTGCCGCACACGTGCCGCCCACTGAGTCAAATCTTCGCCTGAATCTTGCACCGCCGTGTGAAATTTATATCTTTCGGCCAACACCGACTTCTTAGGCACGAAGTGTCTATCCAGTTCAGTGGTCAGTTCACTGTAAGATATCTCCTCAATCGCTCTTGGTGCAATTAACTCGCGTACCAACTTATACGCGTCATTATTGAGTGCGCTTAGTAGTACCGCCTTTCGTTGAACATCTGCTTGACCTTCTGGCTTTATAACTAAGGCGTTAGCCGTTAGCCATTGAGAAAGCCTTTCTCTGAAGATGTTCCAGTCCTGGCCGAGCTCAAATATCGGAACGCAACCGATCCAATTCGCCATGTTTTTTTTCTTTTTGCGTAGGTATGTGTCAATCGTCGCCACTGTTAAATAAGACACGACCTTCGGTGACCAAGCTATTTATTGCACTGACTACAACTACCTCGCGCGACTCGCAGGACGCGTACCTATAACTACTTATAACTAACATAACACGCGCCTGAGATTAGGGACTAAGATCCAATATAATCATCGGGCACGCCGAAACCGCGGCAGTAAGGCCCCTCTTTGAGGAGTGGCTGGATAGACGTCATGGCGTCCTGACCTACCGCCTGACGCATGTCCTCACCGGACACGAAATTTCGGGAGTTACCTGTGTCGGACGAGGAAGGAAAAAACGCCTGGGTGTCACCACTGCGAGGATCAGACACGGTGGAGTATACGGTGCAGGACTGCCCCGCTTGGGCAGATCACCGCCGTGTCCTCACGACGGCGATAGGCGGCGACCTCTTGTGCCTGGCATTGGTCGAGGCCGATGGTCGAGTGGGAAGCGGTCGCCTTCTTCTGCGAAGCAATCATGCTAGCGAAGGAGGAGGTGGGACGCGTGAGGGGGAGGACGGCGTCCACTTCCCAACCCAGCCGCAGTGTCTGCCCAAGACGATCTCCGGCCAAAGTAGGCGCGGGCATGCGGGCGCATTAACGGCAACATTATGGGCGTTATGTTATATGTTCAGGTGCAAGTCAGACTGGTCGTACCCGAGCATGAGCGAGGACACCAATGAGCTACTGCGTCAGTGCGCGGCGCTGCCTGCAACTGAGGTGTCTGACGATGTGGACGAGCTCATCGCGCGGAGCAAGGCCTTCCCCGTACCATTCCCTATTGAGACTGTGAGGTACAGCTCCACCAATAGGATAGATACAACGTTAGTTTTTACCAGAACCTTTTCCGAGGTTATGGTACTTATCAGCCGCGAGAGACACCTACGGCAACAGACGTCAAGAACCGATTTCCGACCTGCGTAGGCCCGGGCATGCAGACGGCCATTAATGGATGACTTGCTAGCTGATCATGGACCATGGTCGAGTCGACGGCGTGTCCGCAATCTGACGAGCCTGCTGGGACGCGGGACTGTCTGGCTATCTGTTTTCTTATCTGCCACACACGGTACAGGAACTTAACCTAGTGTGGGGTAAAGTATTTAAATGTGTGATTACAGGATGGAACAGCTAAAAGTCCGTCGTCCGATAGAGAAGCTGAAGAAGAACATCGTGTCGACGTACCCGCTCATACACGAGCGAGTGTTGCTACTCATGACGCACTTCCTTATATACAAGAGGTACGCAGTTGTCTGTTGCCTAAGTTTAATTATGCCTTAATATGAATATCTAGAAAGACGGGGAGCTTCCTTAACCACGATAGCAGAAGAGGGATATGCCTTATGAAACATTAACTGGCAGGGTCGCCATGTATTATAGTGATGTTGTCGAAATAAAAGGGAACTGTTCGACGATTTGCGTAATAATGACGATAATAAAATAACAGTAAAAAAACAATTTTAAAAACAAGCTTTTATTTAAATGCTCTAAAAAGGACAAAATAAACTTTAAATTAAATCAAACATATAACTTAAGTCTATACTTCTATACTATCTATACTAATATTATAAAGAGGAAACCTTTGTATTTTTGTATGTTTGTATTGAATAGGCTCAAAAACTACTGGACCGATTTCAAAATTTCTTTTACCATTACTTAGAGGGATTCTTCCGAATCCGTATAGGCTATATTTTATCCCGGGAAATAGATATATCTAATAACATAGCTTAAGCACCCAGTCTGCTGAGCAAAGGCGCGCGATGCTTTGAGGGAGACTCCGATATTCAATTACTAGGATAGCATGAGTTTACAGGATATAAAAGAAAAGTGTTAAATGTAGACAATTGTTGTATAGAAAGAATTTTTTGATGAGTGCTGTTTGGGGGAGACGCCATCTGTCATTCGCTTGAATTTTTTTAACGTATTTTTTTTTACGACTCTTTCAAGATGGCTACTGGTAGCTTAGTTACCACAGACGATAAAATAGATATTTTTATTCTGAAAGCTGTAGTTACCATTGAGTGGTTTGCGTTGGGGGAGGTTGCAATACTTCAGGACTAGGGAACCATAGGTTTAAAGAGTTTTACCACATTCATTATAAGTGAAATGAAACTAATGAATAAAGGACATTTTATAAACATTTTGAGCTATGAAGTAAATTTAACCTTTAAGGGGGTGAAAAGGGGGAATCAAGAAAGACGTAACCCACGCGGACGAAGTCGCGGGCAAAGTGCTAGTATAATATAAAAGCTTGACGCGAGATTTACCTGTGTAAAGTATGTTATGATACATACATTTTGTCGTTGAATTA
Source organism: Agrotis puta (assembly GCA_943136025.2). Lineage (NCBI taxonomy): Eukaryota > Metazoa > Arthropoda > Insecta > Lepidoptera > Noctuidae > Agrotis > Agrotis puta. Next base: position 3,648,553 of record OW964189.2, on the reverse strand, counting down.
TTTGATTGTTTTGTTTGTGACAAGTAAATCTCGCGACAAGCTTTTATATTATACTTAAGTTATATGTTTGATTTAATTTAAAGTTTATTTTGTCCTTTTTAGAGCATTTAAATAAAAGCTTGTTTTTAAAATTGTTTTTTTACTGTTATTTTATTTTTAAATTTTTAGTTTTCGTTGGACATATTTCGCAGTCTTTCCATTTCATTTAGTGCGTCATTGTTGCATGGTCGTTTACCTGTTAATTTCGTACAGTCAAGTTCTTCAATAAGGAGACCTTCTAGCGATTTGACTCTACTTAAGGCCACGTATGCTTGGCCAGCAGCGAAGAGCTTTGAGCCTAAATAGACGACAAAATAGTATTTTTTTATCGTGGTAAAATTATCAAATGAGTCCTCCCACCCAGGGCAGGGCGGGAGGGACTGTCAGTCTTGTACTGACTAAAATCCACGGTGTCCTTCAATAGCCCTTTACGTACCGGGGTCACGGTAATCCGTTGGTCTCGCGACCCCGGGAGGCTATGGCCCTCTTCAGGCCCCGTCACTATGCTGACACTCTTTGAGGCGTGCGTGGAACACAACGCGCCGTCGACCCGGGCATGGTCCATGGTCGGACAGCGAGTCGCCCATTACTCGCTGCCCGCATGCCCGAACCTACGGTGGCCGGAGATCGTCTGGCGACGTCCGACGCCGTGGGCGTCTACCACTGCGGCTGGGGTGGAGGGAGGACGCTGTCCTCCTCCTTCACGAGTATGACTGCTCCGCAGAAGGAGGCGACCGCTTCCCACTCCGTCTCGCCCCGCAAGGCCTCGACCAACGCCGGGCGCGAGAGGACTCCGCATATCGCCGTCGTGAGGACACGGCGGTGCTCTGCCCAAGCGGGGCAGTCCTGCACCGTATGCTCCACCGTGTCCTCCGGACGATCCTCGCAGTGGTGACACCCGGGCGTTTCTTCCCTCCCTATCAGACACAGGAACCTCCCGAAACTTCCGTGTCTGGTGAGGACCTGCGTCATGCGGTAGGTCAGGACGCCGTGACGCCTATCCAGCCACTCCTCAATGAGGGGTCTTACCGCCGCGATTGCGGCGTGCCCGGACCTCGGTTGCGACAGTCGCTCCCTCCATACTGCCCTGAGATCACGCCGGAGCTCTTCCCGCCGAATAATATTATTGCATTGTTACCGGGTTTCCATATATATTTCAAGTTTTAGTTGTGTACTATTAACCATTGAGGAGTTCTCTCGTGAGCAGACGATCCTGGCTGCACCACCAGATCGCACTTATCATATTATTGCATTGTTACCGGGTTTACATATATATTTCAAGTTTTAGTTCTGTACTATTAACCATTGAGGAGTTCTCTCGTGAGCAGACGATCCTGGCTGCTCCACCAGATCGCACTTATCATATTATTGCATTGTTACCGGGTTTACATATATATTTCAAGTTTTAGTTCTGTACTATTAACCATTGAGGAGTTCTCTCGTGAGCAGACGATCCTGGCTGCTCCACCAGATCGCACTTATCATATTATTGCATTGTTACCGGGTTTACATATATATTTCAAGTTTTAGTTGTGTACTATTAACCATTGAGGAGTTCTCTCGTGAGCAGACGATCCTGGCTGCTCCACCAGATCGCACTTATCATATTATTGCATTGTCATCGGGGTTCCATATTAATACCAAGTTTCAGATCGATTGAGTAATTAGAAGTGATTCTAATTTGACTTGCAAGATTTGATCTAAACAAACATACAAACATTGCAAGTTAAATAAAAGCTTGTAATTAGTGTGTGCAGTTACAAATATAAGGTTAGGCGAGCTGCACACTACAACTACTAATACGACAATAAGCTATACGAAGAAACATTACTTTCTTTTTTGATCAACTACCACTGACCAAATTTTTTTTATTCAGCCATATGTTCGCATTTTTCTACTATCTCGCCGGGTAAACGAAGATGTGGCCAACGGTGAAGCACGCTTGCCTAGAAAATACCAATTCTCTGCTGATTTAATGACCCCAAGGTTGTAGCTATCAGGAAATATGAACTTCAGCAGGGAATTCCACTCATTAGCTGTGCGCACAATAAAAGTATTGGCAAAACGCTTTATACGTAAGGGTAGGGTGCTAGGGACGACGGGTATGATAATATGATCATCATCATGATGAAGTGTGGTGTTCATGTTAATGCTATGTTCAACATATGATATGAACTTAAGATTAAGGTGTCTTTGCGGAAGCTAATAACTAAAATTCCATGTGTACTTTCCAGAGAGTTCGGCAGCAGTATAGAGAAGGAGCTGTACAAGGACATGGGCGTGGCGCAGCTCATAGATCGCATCCTCAAGAAGAGAGCCGTCGTCTTCATGGAACCATACGACAACTACGTGTTGCTATCCGGAGAAACAGGGTGAGTAACACGGCAGTCCACTTGTGGTGGAATTAATTATGAAATGGTACGATTCCATCAAAATAGTGTGCGTCATATTTGTACGCGCACTTTTGCAGTGCGCGTACTAAACTGGCACCGTTCATCCTCTGTGGCAAGGTACAGTGAAGAACATTTTCACTGAAATAAGTCTAGCGGTGTACGCGATGGCAACTTAAATTAACCAACTAAGCTACAATAAAAATGAATGTGATTGTTACGATGAGCATTGGAACTACAGTCTCAAACAGCTGAGTACTGCTCGCAGTTCTGGGGGCTGGTTGAGTGTGGGCACAGCGAATCAGCGGCCGCCATTAGTGCTGGAGAACTGTCTGAGCTACGACGAGATGAAGCTATCCGCCATGGTGTACGTGAGCGGACACACCGAGTGCATCAACGACGGCAGTCGATACAACTCCGGCGTCGTCAGGGAGGCAAACATTGAACAAGACGCTGTCATTATCGGTAAGAAATTATTTTACGTCGCTAATTAAATTGTTTTTATTTTTTATAGCCTATAATGTGTCCCACAAAGGTCTCCTATTACGCCTTCCAAACCTTTTTATTTTTGACTATTTTTGGCCATGCATTGGCAGTGAATACGATCAGAAACTAAATTGTAGCTGGAAGGTTTTCGACGGAGACCGCGCGTAGGCAAACGTAAGGTGGGACGCCCCCCGACAGGATGGATCGATGACCTGAAGAAGATAGCTGGCAGTGGCTGAATGAAAAAAGCGGGAAATCGTGCAATGTGGCGTTCCCAGTACCGTTCCTCCTACATTTTGGTATTGAATAAGCCATTGACAGCGACGTACGTGTCGTGAAACTACCTTAAGACTGTTTCAACGATGAGTTAATCGTACCGTACAGCTTAGTCTTTTAAAGAATAGCTGCACCTCTTTGGCCTTTCAGTATTTCCTCTTGTTGAGAAACAAGTGGTAATAAGCTTAGTTTATTTGATTGCAGGCGCCATAGGTCCTCGGTTCGAGCAGCCCTTCCGCATGGACTGCGAGGACATTCTCAATACCGAGCATCAAAACATACCGGAGAACGGCTACGGCGAAGAGGCCACGCCTGGGGCAAAGCGAGCGTGGCGTCACTTGTGGGACGACTTCTACCAGGTACCTACTTCAAGCTCATGTTCTTGAAGATTGGAACCCAGTGTTCTTGTTTTCAAATCAAATCAAATCAATCATTTATTTGCTTTAAACATGGTATACAATGGTGTAAAATAAAATATAGTAAGAGTTCAAGCATGTTTAGCTAAGACACAACATAGCATGCAAATTTTTTGTTTTTACAAAATGTGAGAAAATTCAATTTTTCTTATCCATGAATTCTTTTAAGCTGTAAAAATTACATTCATTTAACCACTTGTACAATTTAACCTTTAATAGTCTACAGTTTAATGTTTTGAAGTGGCTTGGCATCTTATTGTAAATATGAACACACATAGCTAAGCAGTTTTTATTATATTTCGTAAGTCTAGGCAAATCATTTAATACTAGTTTATACGGATCTCGTCTATTTCGAGGATTTACATCGTTAGCTGTTTTAAATAAATCTTTATTTTTAACTACAAATACAAATGTTTCATATATATAGAGAGATGGTAATGGTAGCAAACCAAATCTTTGGAACATTGGCCGACATGAGTCATCAGGTTGAAGTCCACACATCGCTCTGCTGCACTTTTTTTGAGCTATAAATGCTCTATCCAGATTGGTGCTGTTACCCCACATAACTAGACCATAGCGCAGTAGCGATTCTACATAAGCATAATATGTCATGATGGCGGTTTTCGCATTTGTTAAATTTTTTACTTGTTTCAATGCGTAAACAAATTTGTTTATTCTAGTACTAACATTTGCTATATGTTCTTTCCAATTAATGTCCTTATCTATTACAACGCCCAAGAATCTTGATTGGGTTACTTCGTTGATTCTCATTATATTAAGTTTCACATTGTTTTTATAATTATTAGTTTGATTAAATTGAATGTAGGCAGATTTATCTAGATTTATTTTCAGATGATTCATATCAAGCCATGCTAGCAACTTGTCTATTGTATGGTTAATGTCAGACTCATGATCTGCAATGGTATTTTTCTTTTTATCAGATGTTATTATAATAGATATGTCGTCGGCGAACAATGTGCATTTATGATGGGTTATTTTTACGATATCATTAACATATATAAGAAATAATATTGGCCCAAGTACGCTTCCTTGTGGAACGCCATGTTTATTATATTTATATTCCGACGAGTAGGCTATCAAGTCTTTATTTTTGTTGATTTTATTTATCATAACACATTGTTGTCTATTGTTTAAATAGGAGGATATCCACCGAAGTGCCGGACCTCTTATTTCAACTGTTTCTAATTTATCTAGCAATATGTCATGTGATACTAAATCGAAGGCCTTCGATAAATCAAAGAAAAGGCCAGTGGTCAGATGGTTGTTATTAATATTTGTAAGTACAACTTTCATAAGAGAGAAAATGGCTAATGTCGTAGATTTGTTTTTTTGGAATCCAAACTGTTGAGCGCTTAGTATATTTTTCCGTTTATGTTTATGTCACAGTGGTTCATCAAATTAATACTATATTACATACTATTTATAAAAAAGTATTTACATAACTAAAACTAGAAATTTAAGAATAAAACTAAATATTTACAACAAAATACTAAAGGTAAACTAAAACTGAAATAAAATAGTATATTATATTTATTGCAGAAATCAATAAGTCTTTTATACATACATTTCTCATAAATTTTAGACATAATAGGTATTAAAGTAATAGGTCGATAATTGTTGATATCCGATTTATCTCCTTTTTTGAACAATGGTTTTACTATGGATAGTTTTAAGATATCAGGAAATGTTCCATTTGCAAATGACATGTTGATTAAGTGAGTTAAGATACCAGATACTTCATTACAGCAGGCTTTTACAATTTTAGTACTGATTTCATCATTACCCTCAGATCTGGTGTTGGACAGAGACATTATTTCCTTGCGCACCTCATTTTCCAACATTGGTATGAGAAACATTGAATTTAAACATTTATTTTGTGTACAGCTTTGGACAGCATTTGGATGCGTAACTTGCGTATTTGTTAAATTTACATAGTGGTTATTAAAAACAGAAGCCATTTCAAATGGGTCTGTAACTACAGTATCTTTAAACTTTATGATCTCTATGTTATCTTTGGGGGTAGTATTATTTATTTAATTTTTAATGACAGTCCAAGTAGCTTTGCATTTATTTTCATGTGCGTTAATATATTTAATGATCGCATTCTTCTTTGAACCATAAATACATTTCTTAAGCATATAGGAATATGTTTTATATATATTTTTATTACACGAATTTTTATTTTTATAGTATTGACTAGCTTTTGCCCGCGGCTTCGCTCGCGTAGAATTTGGTCTGCCTCATTAAGTTACGTGACTTTTTTTTTAATACTTTTATTTTTTTATGTAACTTCACATCGTACATTACTTCAAAATTAGTTTCCATACAATCTTTGAACTCGAGGGTGGAATTATTTCAGATAATTTCCTTTCTAAGTGCTCATTATTTTAGAGGGCCGAAGCCTGCCGGGGTCGCGGGACTTACGAATTACCGTGACCCCGGTACGTAAAGGGCTATTGAAGGACACCGTAGATTTTAGTCCGTCAAGTCTGACAGTCCCTCCCGCCCTGCCCTGGGTGGGAGGACTCATTTGATGATTTTACCACGATAAAAAAATAATAATAATAGAACTCTGCAAATTTCAAAATTCTACCAGTGGTTTCTTCATCAATCTTTACCTGTATGGTGTGTTTATAAAAAGTAGCCCTATGTCCTTCCCCGGGCTTGAGATTATCCTATCCAGCACAAACGGATTACTAAACACTGACTAATAAACAGGTCGGACCAATGTTACTTGCATTTAATCACTACATAGTATAAAACAAAGTAGCTTTCTTTGTCCCGTGTAACGATCGAACTCGTGTAACGATCGACATCATTGCGCGATCACCGCCATCTATCGAGCATAAGGACCACTCGACATAAAATACTAATAGAATTATCTATACTCCGTTCATCATCTGCCTAGCGTTTTTCCCAACTATATTGAGGTCGGCTTCCAGTCAAACCAGACGCAGCTGGATATCACTATTTTACATGGAGCGACTGCCTGTGGGACCTCCACAACCCAGTAACTGGGTAATACGATACCCCATGGTAAGATTGGCTCTCAGACTTTAGAGCTTCTGACAGTAACGACTGTCAAAGATCTTCAAATGACAGCCGGGACCAACGGCTTTACGTGCTTTCCGAGTGCTTTTTACCCATCCACAGACAAACCTCGGCAAGCGCAGCTTAACCCGTAAAAATATATATAATAAAAAACTATTTCAAAAAAAAAATGTAACCGCCTTCAAAAAGAACCACAAAAAAGGGCAAATAAAAACAATGAAATAAAAAATAACGAAGCCATCGGCTTCTGAAATAAAAGTTATTTTGTAGATTATTTTACCCTTTTTTGTGGTTCTTTTTGAAGGCGGTTACATTTTTTTTTGAAAAAGTTTTTTATTTTTCCTTTTTTAGTTAAAATATTCAACCCAAATTCTTGCCAAATACATATAATATAATCCGTAGCACTGGTAATAACATCCCTCATGTACACTATAAGCTTAAAACATTCCCTATCTCAAAAACTACTGAACCGATTTTGATGAAACTTGCAGTATTCCCTAAGTTGAACGATACCTAGCACAAAAAAATATAATTATTTAAATCGGACGTGAAGTTCCGGAGATATGCGAACAATGAATCAGTCGATGCCTACTCCTTACGGTTAAGGAGTTGTACCTTCCATCATCAGCTCAGCTACATAAGATAATGATTACCATACGCAAGTACTTATATAACTTCATAAGATTTACGAAAAACGATGCGTGGGCCTATAAAATTTGAGGGTTGCCCTCGATTTCTCCAAGATCCAATCATCAGATCCTGATTTGGTGACAATGGGACCACACGGGAAGCACCAGCTTTCAAACAAAAAAAGAAACATGAAAATCGGTTCACGAAGTCGGTCGTTATGCGGTAACAAACTACTGTTAAGGAGTTGTACCTTCCATCATCAGCTCAGCTACATAAGATCATGATTACCATACGCAAGTACTTAAATTACTTCATAAGATTTACGAAAAACGATGGGTGAGCCTATAAAATTTGAGGGTTGCCCTCGATTTCTCCAAGATCCAATCATCAGATCCTGATTATGTTACAATGGGATCATACGGGAAGCACCAGTTTTCAAACAAAAAAAGAATCATGAAAATCGGTTCACCCAGTCGGTCGTAATGCGGTAACAAACATTAAAAAAAAATACAGTCCTCCTTTTTTTGAAGTCGGTTAAAAACTATCCTATGTCCTTTCTCAAGTTCCAAACTATGTCTGTACCAAATTTAACACTAATCGGTTCAGTAGTTTAGGCGTGAAGAAAAGACAGACAGACAGACAGACAGACAGACAGACAGACAGACAGAGTTACTTTCGCATTTATAATATTAGTTAGGATTAGGATGACGTAGTTTCCGTTTAGTTTTGCAGCTTTGCCGTAAACCTTTGCTTATCCACTTTTGTGTGTTTTTGTTATTATTATTGATTTTGACTCTAATCTTGGGAAAACAGAGATTGTAGAAAAGGCACAATAGTTTATGAAAAGCATTGAATGCAGTATTTGCATCAGTGTTTAGGTATATATCAGACCAGTAAAGACTTTGCAAGCATTCCTTGAATTTTCGAATATTGTCAACGTTGTAATCTCTTTTATAAATATAGTATATTACTGCTTTTTGTATATTTTTGCTTGATGTTATCCATCTAGATGGCGGATATAATCTAAATTGAAACAAAATCTGCGGATGGAATCCAAACTCCCTTCAAGATCACCTTGTATGGGACGCTGGGTTACATCCATCTAGTTTATAAACAAACATTCATTTATTCATTTTTGTAGTCGGTGCCAAGCCAATGTGTGTTAGTTTTGTTGAGTATGTTAATTTTTTTTGTTGCCATTGTTTTTTTTTTAAACGACTTGAAAAAAAAGGAGGTTATCAATTCGACCCGTATGTATGTGATATTTCCAGAACTGCCAAATTTTCGTGAATGTTAATCTACATATATCAGCGTTTGAACAAATGTGCCAAATTTTACCAAATGTATGTTTTTATGTTTGTTTTCGCATATCTCCGATTTAAGTAATTCTTTTTTTATTGTACTAGGTATCGTGCAAATAAGAGAATACTGCTGAGTTTCATCAAAATCGGTTCAGTAGTTTTTGAGATAGGGAATTTTATTAGCTTATTGTGTACATGAGCGATGTTATTACCAGTGCTACGGATTACAAAATCCTAGTGCACATGTAAGAAAATGATGTATTTGACAAGAATTTGGGTTGAATATTTAAACTAAAAAGATTAAAATAAAAACTGAAAAAAAAATTAACCGCCTTCAAAAACTACCACAAAAAAGGGTAAAATAACTTTTCTTTCGGAAGTCGGTGGCTTTGTTTTTTATTTCAATGACTATTGCCAAAGTTTTTATTTCAAAATCAGTCGTCGTCGCCTGCAGTTTCAACATTTCGCTTGTCATGCATAAGGTTACGAGTTCAAACATAGACAAGACCAATGTGTCTTTTTTCAATTAATTCGTACTTTCTACATTTTTGTCGAAAAACATCGTGAGGAAACCTGGATTAAGTCCAACGCCATGTCAGAGGCCTGTTGTCTTCTCAGGGGCAGCTTAATTAACTCTGACACCAAACAAAGGCTGGACACATCTTCACAGAAGAAAAATATAGAGCAATTCTAAATGTTGTGTGTTGGACTTGATCTGATTGTAATGATTTTTGAGGGAAAAAAATTCTAGAATTAGGCTGTAATGTCAGACGTGTTGGAAGTAGTTTTAGACTCGTCCAATAGATGGCGCAACTTGTAAAACCTTCAAAAACAAGGGAATGAAAGGTTCAGCTTCAAACGAGTGTGTTGCGATGGCCTAATTGGTAAGGCGTCTGGAGTACTTATCCAGGAGAGGCAAGTTCGAGTCCCACTAACAGCCGAATTTTTCTTTCCTCAAAAATGTTTACGGATACGCGACGCAGGCGTTATCGAATATTAATACATAAAACTTTGATGTGATTGTTTAGGTACCTAGCTACTCGTACGAGAAGCTAACATCAGATGTGACGTTAGTGAACAATGATGATCCGGAGAGTAAGTACAGGGAGCGCTACGTGAAGCTGTCGAAGCCGGGTCACGTGTTCGACAACGAGGTGTACTACAAGAGAGTCAGTGTGCTGGCCGAGACCGTCCTGCTGGAGGCAGACGACCGCGCGAGGGAGCTAGGCAGGCTGGCCTATGTTAATGTTGTCGGATGCGGTGAGTTTACTTGTTCGAGGCACATTAGGTCGACAACTAAAGCAATTCTAGCGACATCTGTAAAGTTTTATAACGCACTCACGATACATGAGAAATTCCTAGTGGGGGCAAAGTTTTATAAATAAAAAACAATCAACTGAAGTTATACATTCTCAGTAATACTGTCCCGTTTTCCCTTTGGGCACGGAACCCTAAAAGTAGTCTGTAGTCTAGTACTAGAATGTCTTCCAAACGATGGTGGTCTTCAGGTCTGGGCGTGTGGAAGATCTCGCAACACCAGGTGGATGTGTACGTGTTGTCGATCGCGGAGAACGTGCGGCGCCTACTGAGCCGGGACATGTTGCAACACGTCAGCAAGGTCAACTTCGCCTACATCTCGCCAAGCTCCTCCGTACTAGGTAGTTTCTTAAGCTGGCTTCCTACAGGGTGCAGGGCCGACGACTACGGCCAGCCACGCATCGTACACGAGGCTCTTTCTTTTCGACAGACGTGTTTGTGCCACTATCAGACGGTACTCCTTCCACGGGGTATCGGGCATCATGGACAGTGCCCAGGTCGACGGCGCGTCGTGCTCCACGCGCGCCTCAAAGAGCTGTCAGCAATGAGACAGGGTCCCCCTAAGAGGGCCATCGTGGAACTGTCTCATCAGGGAACCGTGACTCTGGAACGTAAAGCGCTATTGAAAGCCCACCGTGGATTTTAGTCAGTACAAATCTGACATTATGGGTGGGACGACCCATTTGGTGATTTCATCATCATCATCATCTCAGCCATAGGACGTCCACTGCTGAGCATAGGCCTCCCCTTTACATCTCCACATATACCGGTTGGAAGCGACCTGCATCCAGCGTCTTCCGGCGACCTTTATAAGGTCGTCTGTCCACCTTGTTGGTGGACGTCCTACGCTGCGCTTGCTAGTCCGTGGTCTCCACTCTAGTACTTTTCGACCCCATCGGCCATCTGCTCTGCGAGCAATATGGCCTGCCCATTGCCACTTCAGCTTGCTAATCCGGTGGCTATTTGGTGATTTAACCACGATTAAAAAAAGCTTAAGTATGATCCAGCATAGTACGAGTACCTTCGAAATAAGCGATATAATGATCGCAAATGAAGAATTAAAATCAAAATCCTGCGTCGCAATATTAAAGTTCTCCGCTAGTTAAAACTTTTTTGACCCATCAGACATCATGGTCTATTTGTTGGAATATCGCATGAGTCCCTAATAATAACAAACCGCTATTGGAGGACTTCGCGAATGCTATAAGCGTTACCATGACGTCTTAAAACGAGAGTAATTCCAGTGTGAGAACGAGGTGGCGCTAGACAACTTGTATAGCTGTCTCTTTCCAACACTGGAATCACTCGCTTTAAAACGTAATGGTAGGCCACCTGATTTGTTTTGATTTTAAAGCGGGAGTGCGATACGTGTCTTTATTACTTACAGCGATGTTCGGTAACTCGTCGGGTTCCGGCTCTCAAGTGGTACACAAAATATTCTTCGAAAGTGAACGACATCCAGAAGGTGAGCTTGTTTTAATAACTGATTTCCCACTTCTGGACAAAGACCTCTTTTAGAAATAACTAAAAGATCAAATGTATAGAAATGTTTGAAACTTTGCGTATTTCCAAGTATTTAAGGTATTATTCGCGCCGCCAGTCGCCGCCGCTACGCTCATTGCTAAGACCAAAGTGGAGTCCCGAGTGCATTACAAATGGTTCTATGAATGCGGTACCGTTATAAGGCTGGAAATAAGGATACTGTGTGTGAAATCTGTGGTGTGAACGAGCCTTTATGAAATTATTATAAAATTTATAAGATTATAAGAGCTTGGTAATAAATTCTGATTCTAAGTTTCTTAACCAACAGGGTATTTCCGTAAGTCCGGAAGATAGATTATCAAAAAGTATTTGACCCCTACTTTTACTTTTGTTACATTACCATAATTAACGAACGACGACTTGAAAAAATCACAAAACGTCACTCGGTCGGTAATTTTAGAGGCGTGATGTCACAACCTGCACTGCCAAATTTTTAAGCGTTTTTGACATTGCGAAAAAAAAAAGTTTTTGAAGTGAAAACTTCTTTAGCGGCGTTGTGCATTTTTTTTGGAATGGGTAAACAATGTTAAACTCGCGTCAAGACACGTGACCTGATCGAAAATTCGTAAGACGGCGCAGGGCGCTTGCGCGAATGTTCGTGTGTGTTTATTACTATTGAAGTTTTCACTTCTGCCGGCACTCCCAGAGTGCAACCCGTATTTTTTTTTAACACTATCTTGCGGACTAAAAACATTTTAAATTTATTTATGCTGTAAATTACCCCATTGTGTATACTGTAAATGCAGGCAGCATCACGGTCCAGATCCAGAGACGCGAGCCGTCGGCGGCGCTGTCAGGCGAGGACGCGGGCAAGCTACTAGTCATGACGTATCCCTGGGACGGTAACGCACATCCTGGGAACGAGTTCTGGTTGGTAACAGGTGGTGAAATTACCACGGCAAGTTTCATCATAATCAGCAGCCGGAAGACGTCCACTGTTGAACTTTACCCTTTAGACCGCCACGCCGACGACACCGCACGGTTGTCCGCGACTGTCACGATATCGTCGGACCTAGTGGTCGCCTGCCGACTTAGCGTCTTCCGGTCTGTGGTCGCCATGAGAGAACTTTTCTTCCCCATCGGTTATCATTTCTACGAGCGATGTGGTGTGGTGACTCTTTGGTGAATATCTTTATTCCGGATTTTATAACGTAAAGAAACTTATTTAGGTTCACATAAGTGGCATCACAAAAAACCTATTAATCTTCAGTTTAGATGGATCAACGTTTGTTATTCAATAAAGTCAAAATGGCTGAACAAATCTTGTTGATTGGCATGGCTTGACGCTGATAACAACTAGTATTATAAATGTGAAGATTTTGATTGTGTACAAGCGGTTTTATAATTTTGTATACCTAAAGGACCAGAGGATTAACATATAAGATAATTATTATCCCGGTTTTTGTGGGGAAATTATCGACGAACACGCTTTGCCTAGATATTAGAGACTAGCTGTTCACCCCCTACTCGGTTCCTATTGGCCATAACGTGATGTTAATATAACTTGTAACCTGTCTCGATGAATAGTATGGTTCCTGAGATAATGTGGTGTTCCCAGGTTGGGAAGTTTGACGGGGTCTGGTGACCCGGCGGCAGCTTGTTCGACGCAGGTGTCGGAGCTGCACAACGCACACATCAACGTGTCGCTCCGCGGACGACGGACGCGAGTGGCGGGCGGCGCGGGACTCACGGACGTACACAGGCACTGTCAGCTGCACGACACGTAGGGACCATCAAGTAGTTCTGGATATCAATTTCCTTAAGTATTTAACATAAATTTGTTAGGTAGCGTAGTGTATGACATGAAACGATCGATGGTAGTCGATATAATGTTGAAACAATTCTTATTCTTTATTGTACACACATATAAATAAAATAACATTTAACAATGGGGTAATTTATGTACAAAGGCGAGCTTAACCCAGAATTGGGTTTTCTTACAGCAAACCTTAGAGCGATAGAAATTATTATTTTAAAGAGGACAGATATTCTGTGTACATTTTAATAATTTATGCATACTTAAATAAACAAATAAGTGTATAAACATAATACATACAATATAATATATAAAATAATACATACCTACAACATATAAAATAATACATACATACCTATATGTCATGATGACAGGAAATGCTCTCTAATCTTTCTCCTGAAAACTTCTAATGACGGGCTATCGCGTAAGGTGTGGGGAAGAGAATTCCAAAGGCGAACAGCACGCACAGTAAAAGATCCATCATAATGACTCGAAGTATGAGAAGGGACACGAAGGAGAAGAGATAACGATGAGCGACAGGGTTTTCCTCTAGGGACAAGAAACTCAAAACGCTCCCGGAGATAAATAGGAGAATTAGGATTATGAAGCACTGAAAAGCAAGGACATGAGAATCTCGACGCTGCCGAATTGGTAACCACTTCAGCCGTCTCCGAAATTCCGACACGTGGTCGTACTTTCGAAGACCGAAAATGAAGCGGACACACAAATTCGGCAGACGTTCGAGCTTGTCGAGAAGTTCCTCAGTAGCGTCGAGAAAGGAGACATCAGCGTAGTCAATTAAAGGTAGAAGAAGAGACTGAGCGAGAGTAACTTTTGTTGGTAATGGCAGAAACTTCTGGAGACGTTTGAGGGACTGAAACGAGCAAAACACCCTCCTGCTTACTTCTGCAATGTGAGCGTTCCAGGACAAGTTGCAGTCAAAAAACACACCTAAGTTTTTAACATTGCTGGAATATGGAATGGGAACAGAATCGTAAATTACTGGTGGGAGAGACTGGTGATTCAGCAAGTTGACAAAATACCTACCACCAATAATGATTGGTGATGATAAAAAACTATATAAATTAATTAAACTATATAGATAAATTACTATAAAAGTGATGATGAAACAATCACTTTTATAGTAATTTATTTACAAAATCCCAATTGTAGGCAGATTCAAACACACATAAAAATTACATTGACCAATCGGAGCGTATAGCTTAATACTGATATGAGTTTGTATTCGCTTTTGATTTGCTTTGGTGGCTTCACTCGCGGTGTTCTAAGCGCTCTATCTGCCTGTTTCTTTAATCTGAGTCCGAGGGTATAGATATGAAGTGAAAGAGAAATAAAGGTATACAAAACATCTAGTTTCATCTATGTCTTCTTAAAAACAAAAAAAAAACTATTGTATGAAGGTAGTCATGATAATCTGCCATTATCATGAAACTTGTTATTTTTAACCGTTTTCAAAAAGGAGGTTCTCAATTCGGTTTTTAATTATTTTTTATTACCGACCTTTTTAGATTTCTGCGATGCAGCATAATTTACATTGGGTCCCATAAAAAAATCATCAGTTTGGTTTAAAAGTTTTTATTCTATGAGCATTTTTTCACTCAATAAATACCCCCATACAACGAAACTAAACTTTATACAAATAGTTTTGTTTAATTCACCCCTAAAGAGGTTATAGAGTCGAAAATTGGTATTGAAAGGCATGAAAACAAAGTCTGTTATAACAATATCAAATTATTATTATAGTACCCTTAAGTTTCAACAAAAAGGGCTGTTTATGTAGTACAATAACACATAATTAAAATAGACAACTAAAAAAAATAGAACTTAATGTTTTTAAATGTGATTATTTAAGTAAACAGTTATTTATAATCATGTATTGTTTGTAAGTTAAGTACGAATATACTTTGTTAATAAAAAAAATATACGAGTTTTATATAAATATGGTTTTCGTACCACTTGCTCAAAAAAGTGACATTCTATGCTTCAAAAATCGAACATAACGATAGTCATTTTTAATCTGTTAAAAACAGGGAGAGAATGTTGTACTGAATTTCATTCATCCTCTAGGGAGAGAATGTGATTTAAATTTGGAATACTTACCGAAATTTATATAGTCCAAGATCCCAGAGCGATAAGACATAACTTATTTTCTAAAAGATGAAACTTTAAGTTCTCAGTAGTGTCTCATGTACTTTGTATACCTGCGTGTTTGTGAAGTTTGCCCAGTGACACCTGGGCAGGTACCAGGTGAGAAAGGTGAGTAAAAATAATAGTTACTTAACTTAAATTTATATGGCTGATTTTGATATATATTTAATAGAATATCATTCTCAAATAGTATCGCAAGTATCAGACACTTTTCATGGACCAATACTTTTGTCAGACGCTTTAAAGCTCCACCAAAAATAAATGAACTTTACTTATTTTTTAATGTCTGATTTTTTAATATGTTATCAAGATAACTATTACAAAATTATATTTAGTCAGTCAGACAAATTGGAATGACCAAAAACACTTTAAACAAAAAAAATATTCGGCCGTGAGTACGAACAAAATCAAAATCAAAAGTTTTTATTTCACATAGGCCCATGAGGGCACTTATAAAACGTCGACAGCAGGTGCACGGTTCGGGTTGGTCGATTCCATGGAGAAGAACCGGCAAGAAACTCCATGGTTACTCTTTTAAAATATGGTATAGTTTTACAAACAGATTGTTAAAATTTTTCGATGCTTAGATATGTGAGAAAAACGTAGGCCTGGTAACAAGGGGGAAGTCCTAACTAAAATTAGTGCTACAAAAGAAGAAATATATATATATACACACGACTTACAATGTTCTCACATTCACAAACAAAGAGTAAGAAAGAATCTACACAAAAAAGAAAGCTATAAAAGCTGGGTTAATTCTATAATGTCTTACAAACTGCAACAAATCTGGACTGGTATTAAAACTAAGGCAATATAATATTGCAAAACGAACACAATAATAAAAATAATAATAAAAAACTATATACAGAACGCGAGAGCACTATCATGCGTGTCAGAGCGAAGAATTTAAATATTCCAAAAAGTACTTACTGCTTTCGATAAAATATTTTTGCATCTCTTCTATACTTTTATACTATTATACTTATACTAATATTATAAAGAGGAAACCTTTGTATTTTTGTATGTTTGTATTGAATAGGCTCAAAAACTACTGGACCGATTTCAAAATTTCTTTTACCATTACTTAGAGGGATTCTTCCGAATCCGTATAGGCTATATTTTATGCCGGAAAATAGATAGGATTTTTCGTGGTAGTGAAAATTGTGGAGTAAGGCGTCGAAAAAACTGCCGTGCGTTAACGATTCTCGCGAACGCTGCCTAAATGGTTAAAGATGTATGGTTGACTTCTATAGAAAAGTTGTAGAACTCAATAATGCCTACAAAAAAGACCGCGATAGTATAAACCAAACATTTATATTTTAGCCATTATAACCTCTTTTCCATAGAATAAAAGTAATTAAAATTATTAGCCTATGTTTATTGATCATATTATCGTCAAATACTAATCCTTATCCAAATAATTTTGCAAGATTGTTTCAATAGCTATAAATTACTTTTTAATTTATTCCAATCGGACAATCCATTCAAAAGATATTACGAATTTAAAATTGTGAGAGAGCTTAAAAAAAAATGTCCACCCGTGCGAAGCCGGGCAGGTCGCTAGTTTCAAATAATAGTAGATTATTAACCAAGGGGATAAAGCAGTGTCTTCTGTCGCGGGTGACGATTTAAATCGCGAGCGTAACGAAGGACTCGAGGTTTACTCCCGAGCGTAGCGAGGGTGTTAAAAACTTAAATCACGAGCGAAGCGAGGGATTTAAGACGAGTCCTGAGTGTAGCGAGGGATTTAAGTTCACCCAAGACTAAGACAGCTTTATCACCGAGGAAAATACTCTACTTTTCGTACCATTTGCGAAAAAATGAACTCAATAATAATATGAGATAAGCATTTATTGAAAATAATGACAATTAAAAGTAAAAGTTAACATTCGAAACATTGGTCCAATTATTGATAGAGAGAGTTACATTTTTGTTTAATACATATTTATATTGTCGATGAGTTAATTTGAGTATATCTCTGTTCTTGCGTCTGAGGAACTTGCGTTTCATTTGATTTAACATCGTTACGCATTTTTAGAACATTAACTTATATATAAAAATAAAATAAACTTAAGGTTTTATTTGAAGAAAACAAAAACGCGGCAAATTCCTAGACTAATTTTTTTTTGTCGGAAAAGCAAAGGCATCAAGCTCATACGGCCTCTTCGGTTTTCGTAATTTTGTTTAATAATCATAACATAATACGTATTCCTTTTTCAAAAAGATGTGTAATCTATACTAATATTATAAAGAGGAAACCTTTGTATTTTTGTATGTTTGTATTGAATAGGCTCAAAAACTACTGGACCGATTTCAAAATTTCTTTTACCATTACTTAGAGGGATTCTTCCGAATCCGTATAGGCTATATTTTATCCCGGTTTTTTTTTTTCAGAGAGCTTAAAAAATAAATGTCCACCCGTGCGAAGCCGGGGCCGGTCACTAGTGCTTTATATACAAACTCAATGGTGTAAACACAGATGTAGTTCAGTATAAATTTCGATAAGTATTCCAAATTTAAATCACATTCTCTCCCTAGAGGATGAATGAAATTCAGTACAACATTCTCTCCCTGTTTTTAACAGATTAAAAATGACTATCGTTATGTTCGATTTTTGAAGCATAGAATGTCACTTTTTTGAGCAAGTGGTACGAAAAATGAATTTCAACATTAAGGTAATAATTGATAATTATTGAAATTTAAAAATAATTTATTGCATATATTCGGTAAATTAATTTTTTTTCAGAGTAATTGTATTTGATAAAAAAATATTTTTTTTTTTTTACCAAAGATAAAGAAACAGTTTTTAAATTTTTTTAAAAATAATTTTAGTAAAAAAGAAAATAAATATAGGTAGTAAGTGAAAGTATTTGATTGTCCTTAATCATCGTTATCATCATCAAAATAATCATTGGAATTTTCATCATTGAGCCAGTCATATTGTCCATCCGAGTCATCATTCTCATCGTCATCATTTATATTGTTGTCGTTGCTGTCAGCTTCTGTAAAAAAACAAATAAAAGAATTACAAAACATAAAACTACAAATATAAAACAAAAAATGAATTGTAAACCTAAAGTTAAAGTACAGTACCTGAATCTTGAAGTGCTTCACTGACGTCTCCTGGTAATTGGTCACCATCAAACCAATAAAAGTGATACTGGTTTTCTTGTAACGTCCAGCCATTATTTTCAGGGGTAAAGATGGTTGGTTGTTTTTCATTTGCATTATTCCATATGCTAGCAATGTAATTAGCTCGGAGATATTGTTGAAATAATTCAGTTTTGCATGGTGGTAAATTGCTAGCATCAAAATTTTTTATACTTTTTGGATTTAATTCTTCGTTAACATCAGAAACGGTATAATTATTTAAAAACAGCTGAAGCCGGGCAGCATCAACGTCAAGTGTACCAGAAACATTATAAATTTCGCAGATAAATTTTTGTACTTTGTTAAAAATATCCTGTTGTATGTGTGCATTGGTAAACGACTCTGGGCTTCCAAATTGCATAAAAGCAAGCTGATATTCCCGCTTCTTCATCAATATATTAAAAGGTCTTTGTTTACCTTCTTTGAAAAAGGAAGGATTAAAGTCACACCCAGTCAATGCATGAAATCCTGGTAAACTTTTACACAAAGATGGGCTCAAATGCTCGTAATTTTTTTTTTAAATTAATGTATCTCTGGTTACTTCCAGTGCCTGCGTATAACCATACATTGGAGTCATCATTTTTCAAATTGCCCATATGTCCTAACATAATTATTGCAATATCCGTCAGAACATCTAATAACAATATTTGCTTGAGCATCAATGTTACGAGTTAAAGAAGGAGAACCGGGTTACTATGGACGTCTCACTCGCTCTGACACGCATGCATAATGCTCTCGCGTTCGTACTCACGGCCGAATATTTTTTTTGTTTAAAGTGTTTTTGGTCATTCCAATTTGTCTGACTGACTAAATATAATTTTGTAATAGTTATCTTGATAACATATTAAAAAATCAGACATTAAAAAATAAGTAAAGTTCATTTATTTTTGGTGGAGCTTTAAAGCGTCTGACAAAAGTATTGGTCCATGAAAAGTGTCTGATACTTGCGATACTATTTGAGAATGATATTCTATTAAATATATATCAAAATCAGCCATATAAATTTAAGTTAAGTAACTATTATTTTTACTCACCTTTCTCACCTGGTACCTGCCCAGGTGTCACTGGGCAAACTTCACAAACACGCAGGTATACAAAGTACATGAGACACTACTGAGAACTTAAAGTTTCATCTTTTAGAAAATAAGTTATGTCTTATCGCTCTGGGATCTTACTCTAATACTGAACTACATCTGTGTTTACACCATTGAGTTTGTATATAAAGCATTACACATCTTTTTGAAAAAGGAATACGCATTTATTATGCAGTTAAGATTATTAATAGTTATTTATGCAACCGTTGTATAATCAGGGGTATTAAAACACGAATGTGGGTTTATCACACGAGGCGTAGCCGAGTGTGATAATAGTATCACATGAGTGTTTTAATACCTAATTATAACGGTTGCATACAAGACTTTATCTACAATCATGCTGTGAATCCTCTATAAAAGATTCTCATAACATACCATATTCGCATACCTTATTCGAGTAAAAAAATGGCGGGATATAACACGATAAGACGAGTTGTTCTTTTTTCAAAATTTTAGCGATCTGGTGGTGAAAATGTCATTGCATGAGAATGTTCTTTTTTTGAAATTCATTATAACACGCGTTTGGATGATATAATGATCATTATATCATTGAGTGTTTTAATGTTGGCAATAAGCTAATTGTTATAGGTTCTTTTATAGAGGATTAATAGCATGATAGTAGATAATAGTTATTTATGCAACCGTTGTATAATCAGGGGTATTAAAACACGAATGTGGGTTTATCACACGAGGCGTAGCCGAGTGTGATAATAGTATCACATGAGTGTTTTAATACCTAATTATAACGGTTGCATACAAGACTTTATCTACAATCATGCTGTGAATCCTCTATAAAAGATTCTCATAACATACCGTATTCGCATACCTTATTCGAGTAAAAAAATGGCGGGATATAACACGATAAGACGAGTTGTTCTTTTTTCAAAATTTTAGCGATCTGGTGGTGAAAATGTCATTGCATGAGAATGTTCTTTTTTTGAAATTCATTATAACACGCGTTTGGATGATATAATGATCATTATATCATTGAGTGTTTTAATGTTGGCAATAAGCTAATTGTTATAGGTTCTTTTATAGAGGATTAATAGCATGATAGTAGATAAATAAAATTACGAAAACCGAAGAGGCCGTATAAGCTTGATGCCTTTGCTTTTCCGACAAAAAAGTCTAGGAATTAGCCGCGTTTTTTGTTTTCTTCAAATAAAACCAAAGTTAATTTTAATTTATTTTTATAAATAAATTAATTTTCTAAAAATAAGTTACGATGTTAAATCAAATGAAACGCAAGTTCCTCAGACGCAAGAACAGAGAAATACTCAAATTAACTCATCGACAATAAATGTACCAAACAAAAATGTAACTCTCTCTATCAATAATTGGACCAATGTTTCGAATGTTAACTTTTACTTTTAATTGTCATTATTTTTAATAAATGCTTATCTCATATTATTACTGAGTTCATTTTTTCGCAAATGGTACGAATAGTAGAGTATTTTCCTCGGTGATAAAGCTGTCTTAGTCTTGGGTGAACTTAAATCCCTCGCTACACTCAGGACTCGTCTTAAATCCCTCGCTTCGCTCGTGATTTAAGTTTTTAACACCCTTGCCCGTGTAAACCTCGAGTCCTTAGTTACGCTCGCGATTTAAATCGTCACCCGCGACAGAAGACACTGCTTTATCCCCTTGGTTAATAATCTACTATTTATTTCAAAAGTTGAATAACACACAAAACACAATTATATAAACGGTGAAGGTGTAATTATGACGTCATACATAATGAACACAACATGAACAAGGTTAAAAACACTCCGAAGTGGTAGATCGATTTCCTGTACTTAGAATGTACAATTTTGATTTTCCTCTGAAAATCAGATTAATAATATTTAATTAAAAGAAGTTTTGAACGACGAATTAGTCAATATTAGAGAACCGCCTTGACTGCTGGATGGTTTCAATCTAATATTTTTATACAAATGCCTAATGAAAACTTCATAGCAAATTACGTAGCGTCTAAAATTAGTGTCATAACGAATACGCGATGTAAGTAAATACGCTAATTTTCGCATCAAATGAAAAATATATCAGTATCCTGTGGCATTTAGCTACATTTTTTTGCAAAAATCAAAATCAGATGTCCTCTTGGACATAAATAAATCCAAAAATATTGATACAATTATATCCATTCAGTAATGACAAACAATTTTCAGATTTAAAATCGGATTGTTGTTATTTGTGGTTACATAAACGTTGCACACTCCTGCGCCTTTGAATAATTTTCTCACCTTTTGCCTGCGTGTTTGCCGTACATTTTTCCGGTATTAAAAGTACCTAACCTGAAGTCTTCAGGACTCCATTTATCCCTGTACCTACCAAAATCGAATCAGTAGTTAAAGCGCGAAACTGTAAAAAACAAAGAAATAATTTAAACAAATAAATGCTCGTAGTTATGACTAGCAAAGAGTCCCGGGAGGACCAAGCTTGACTGTGTAAGCCACCTCTTCCTTCAGCTGCCCTTTGTGTTCTGGAGCCGTGGTGTCCTTTATCTCCTCAATCCGATATATTTTGTTTGCAATTACATTTGCAATTTGCCGTTTGCGATTACATCTGTCAAATGTTGCCAAACGAAAATGAACCTTCTTGTATAACGACACAGTTGAAAATCTATAAAAGAAATGTGTGTGACAGATTTAAGCAGTAGTTACCAAACTATGCTGAGTGAACAATGATTATTTCCGTCACTGCGCATAAATTAACAATTTCACTTCATTGTTGAAATCGAATTTAGACGAATTTACACTCATGTGACTAAGAGAGTGATGAGTATGAATGTTGATGGATGGAGAGGAAGAGGAAGGCCAAAGAAGAGATGGATGGATTGTATAAGGAGTGATATGGAAGAAAAAGGAGTAAATGATACTGTGACGTTTGATAGAGGAAAATGGAAGAAAAAAACGTGTTGCGCCGACCCCAAATAAAATGGGATAAGAGCAGGAAGATGATGTTGAAATCGAATTTAGGCTTTTTTTACGTGGTAATATCATCAAATGAGTCCTACCACCCATGGCAGGACGGAAGGGACTGTCAGACTTGTACTAACTAAAATCCACGATGTCCTTCAATAGCCCTTTACGTTCCGGGGCTACAGATACCTGATAAGACAGACCCGGGACCTCGACAAAGCTTCAAAACCTTTTGCGTTTGATTCCTTTGAGGCCTGCGGTGTCCCTTTCGCACTCGTTGCGTATTAAATCGGCGAGACTGAGACCACCAACCTCGCCGATTTGTTAGATTTCACATCATCAATTCTGACAACTTCCTTTCTAAGAAAAGGACAGAAATAAGACCGTATATTCTAGAAATAATGGGGATATTATAAATTGCATATCAAATAAATAATCGCCTATCAATACATACTCATCATTTATATTCTTTTTTACATCAAATAACTTACTTCACCACAAATAAACTAAATGTTTTACAAAACTCAAACTGCAGATAATTCGAAATTATACATCAATATGACATTACTTTTTTTCTCATAATGCAATACAGTTAAATTTATTTTTGTACAAAAATACTACATACATAGATAGCATAAATACTGACTGCACAGCAAATTTTCCATATTTCATAGCAAAATAACTATCCCAGTCACATATTAACCAGTAAGTACACGCTGGCACCCCGACTCATTTTTTTTTTAAACCACCCCGAAGTAGGAGCCCCGCGAAGCGGGGCTCCGTCGACATGCTGGGAAGCGTGGACGCCCCGCGAAAGCAAGACCCGCTTTAATAGTTCAATAAATTACAATATTGTATCTAATTTTTTATTTTTTTTTGCTGATCTCATTATGTGGTAATTAATAAATAATAAGACGACTGTGACTAATAAAATGCTGTTTTATTTAGAAAAACTGCTGTAAATAATATAAAAATAGAAGCTATATTTAAAAGAAAAAGAGTTAACATGTATAATGTGCATTAAGATTATTAGCTGTGCATTGATGAAAAAGCTTTTGCTTTAGGAAAAATCGCTGTACGCTGCAAAAATAAATTGTAGTGTGTTTAGTGATATTTTGAGTTGAATATTTTGCTGTGCAATCAGTAATTTTGATGGGAATTCGGAATCTTATTGCATAGAAAAAGGATATTTTTTGATTTGCGTTTAAATACTACCCGAAATAATGCAGATACAATGTAATGTACCCACAAAATTAAAAGAAAAATGTTAAGGCAGGTGTTCACTTGGTCACGGGACTGTCTAAACAGGTAACCATGCAATTGAAGAAACACGGCGATTTTAATCAGAATCGGCCTTATTACAAAAACTAAAAAAATCTTGGTTTAAACCTGGACTATCAAGTCCAGGCTTTTCTGCATACCCAGGTTTAAATTCAAAACTTAAATAAAACGTACCGGACCTTAGGACCGTCATTTGGACCATTGTCAAAACAATTAAATACACAATGTGTAATAACAATTAAATCTAACATTAAATCCATTTTGGGTGAAAATAAGTTAAAAATAACTAAAACCCGACTACGAAAAAATGGAGCAAAATATGAAAGCAAAACCACAATTTATAATCAAGTTTGTATAAACCGTAGTTTTTCGGGATTTAAACCTGAGTTTTTAGTTAAACCCCATTTTCTAATAAGACGGATGAGTCTGACATTCCCTTCCATTCCACTCATTTGATAACGTGCTGAAAACCCGATAAATTAATATTGAGTGTCGTATGTGTGAAAATATCATATCATCGCAGGAGGCGACCGCTTCCCACTCCGTCTCGCCCCGCAGCATGGCCTCGACCAATGCCGGGCGCGAGAGGTCTTCGCCCATCGCCATCGTGATGACACGGTGGTGCTCTGCCCAAGCGGGGCAGTCCTGCAGAGTATGCTCCACCGTGTCCTCCGGGCGATCCTCGCAGTGGTGACACCTAGGCGTTTCTTCCGTCCTCACCAGCCACTCCTCAAAGTGGGGTCTTACCGCCGCGATTGCGGCGTGCCGGACCTCGGTTGCGACAGTCGCTCCCTCCATACTGCCTTGAGATATAGCTAGTGAGAACAAGATAAAAAACCGGCCAAGTGCGAGTCGGACTCGCCTTTAAAGGGTTCCGTAGCAGCAAGTAACATTATATAAAAGTTGGTTGTAACTTTGAAAGATAAATTGCGGTTTATGATTTATGACGTATTAAAAAAAAAATGTAAGTTGGTACGCACAATATTGAGTGATTTACCATGTTATTTTAATATCATGGACTTCTTATAGGTTTTCCTATAATCTATAAGGAGAAAACTAATTTCTGTATTTTTTTCAAAATTTTAGGTTCAGTAGTTTCGGAGATAAGGGGGGGGGAATGGTCAATTTTCGTCTATTTTCTTGAATAACTTGGAAACTATTTATTTTAAAATTACAAAAAAATACATTTAAGATCTTCTCAACAAGACCTTTCATTTGATATGCCACACGATGCAGTTTTCAGAATTTTTTTTTTAATTTTCCCCTTCCCCCCCAAAAATGACCCCCCATATACAGATTTCATCTGCTCACGTCACACTTCTGTGTTTGGGTCACAGGAATTGATATGTGTACCAAATTTCAACTTAATCGGTCTAATAGATTCGGAGATAATTGACTGTAAGCGACGGACGGACAGACACACGAGTGATCCTATAAGGGTTCCGTTTTTGTATTCAGACGTACGGAACCCTAAAAAACGATCTCTGCTATATAATGGTGTCCTCAGAACTACATACGTTAATTTCGTTTCAACAGAATCGATTCACAACTGAAAATTCTGTAGGAAAATTGACAATTACTTCCTTTTTTTCTACCCTTAGAAGCCGATTTTACTTTTGAAGTTTTGAAATCGGACCACGGTAGGAAAAGTTATTCGTGATCATACATAAAAAAAATCAATTACTAAGTATTGTTAAAATCCCATACATTTGTATCTATAAATGTTTAGAAAAATAATTAGTTTAACTACTGATCAAACAAATGGCCCTTAGTGGTAAAATAAGTTTTTTTTTTGTGATTTCTCCTAAAACAATATTGTTTTTAACCATTATTGTTAAACTAGTAGCTTCAGAAAGTATACTCATGGCCTTACATTGAGCAGCATACCAAACCAAAAAATATTACTCAACATGAGGGTACATACAAAATCAAATTAACCTTTAAAGTATAACCCGTATATTTGCAGACGGTCATTAGATTACAAGCCTTTAGGTGAGCGTTACAAGATTCTTAAATAGTTCGGTTCATATCGTGTGCCGGTCGAAGAGATTCATAGTTTCATTCCACCATTATGGCGTCGGTGAGTATGAAAAGAATATACTGCGATCGCAATAAATTAATATCAGTGATTATTTTTGCAGGATTGGCTTCTGTGTGCTGTGCTGTTCAGTGCTTCAATTCTTCAGGCTGTGATCCCGCTGCGCAAGGGAACAAGGTAAATATTTTAATATTTATATTAATACCGAACCATGTGCAATAAAATAAAGTAGTGTCATTGAATTTCGTGAAGATTATGCTAGGACCGCGTTATCATGATATCAGCCGTAGGACGTCCGCTGCTGAACATAGGCCTCCCGTATAAATTTCCAATGGGGCCGGTTGGAAGCGGCTTGCATCCAGCGCGTTCTATTCTAGGACCGCGTGTTAAAAGTTTATTTCTGCTGTTTTAAACTTAAAATACTGTCGTTAGATACTAGATTATTGTTCTAAAGTTTCATTTCTTCAACTTTGGTAATTTCTTAGTCAAGAGTGAATAGGTTACATCTAGGAAAACGTGCCTTACCGTTGACCACGTCATCGCTTACCATCAGGTGAGTTAGTGGTCAAACGCGAGCCTATCGCTAAAGTAAATAATTTAACGTATTACAGACTCAGAAATAATTAATTCGGTTTTTTTTTAATAATATTTGTGGTTAAGCTTGCATTTGATATTATTATGAAGAAATTTTCTGGCCAGTCGGTCATCTTAATCTCAAGATTCTTTTTTTGTTTGAAATCTGGTGCTTCCCGTGTGGTCCCATTGTCACCAAATCAGGATCTGATGATTGGATCTTGGAGAAATCGAGGGCAACCCTCAAATTTTGTAGGCCCACGCATCGTTTTTCGTAAATCTTATGAAGTAATTTAAGTACTTGCGTATGGTAATCATCATCTTATGTAGCTGAGCTGATGATGGAAGGTACAACTCCTTAACAGTAAGGAGCAGGCATCGACTGATTAATTGTTCGCATATCTCCGGAACTACACGTCCGATTTAAATAATTCTTTTTTGTTGTACTAGGTATTGTTCAACTTAGGGAAGTTTCATCAAAATCGGTTCAGCAGTTTTTGAGATAGGGAATTTTTTGCCTATTTTGGTTGTAGATTTTCAAAGTCGATTGTATATTTGTTCGCGATTATCTCGCATTTGGCTGAACAGATTTTGATGCTGTTTTCAGAAAAGTGTTTGTTACATTCTGAGGACACTAACAATCCTAACTAATATTATAAATGCGAAAGTAACTCTGTCTGTCTGTCTGTCTTTTCTTCACGCCTAAACTACTGAACCGATTTGTGTGAAATTTGGTACAGACATAGTTTGGAACTTGAGAAAGGACATAGGATAGTTTTTATTACAAATATATAAAAAAAAAACGACGGGTTGCACTCTGGGAGTGCCGGCAGAAGTGAAAACTTGATTATTAACGTTGAGCATGTTTGATATTTTGGAATGGTTAGGGAATAATTTTGCACCAATTGCTTTATCAGTATAAAAGTACTATCATTTATGTGGTAGAATACAATATTCATTTATTGCGCTATCGTACACGGTCGAGGTCGACCTCGACCTCGACCTCGACCTCGACCTCGATTCGTGGCACGCTGTAACATAGACGAACATTCGCGCAAGCGCCCTGCGCCGCCTAAACGAAACAGTAGGCCCAGGCATACATTTTCGCCGCACCGTAGAGATGGGATAGCTGTCTACTCTCCATCCGTCCTACGCTTTTTCGATCAGGGTCACGTGTCCTGACGCGAGTGTCCTGACGCGAGTTTAAGATTTTATACCCATTACAGAAAAGTGCTCAACGCCGCTAAAGAAGTTTTCACTTCAATAAAAAATAAAATTTATGAAATGCTCTAACGGAGTATAGATGCTCAATAGATGGCGGTGATCGCGCAATGGTGTGGATCGTTACACGAGTTCGGTTCATGTTACTGTTTTAATTCATCGGAAAAAAGTAAATAAATAGTAAAAAGGTATGAAAAAAATAATATCAAAATAATAAAACTTTTAGCACAAAGAAAATGCCCGAACGGAGTTTAGATAAATATTCCGAGTTGTCACTATGGATTGACAGATGGCGTTGAAATCAAAATTGTAGTGTCGGTTGTATAATAGTTTATGTGGACTGGACCTGTATCGTAAATTTTAAATTGTTCCGTTGTATAATTGGTGTTCCTGTGATGCTTATGAGAAACTATATAACTAGATCCACCAAGACTATATAACGGCATACGGTTACAAATAACCTATTTAGGACGGAATGTCATTAAAGCCGTTATTATGACTGGGATGGCAAAAGGCGAAACTTTTATTATTCCCCGCATTCCCATCATTCCAACTGATTTGCCATTCCAATTCAAGAGTTCAGTTTCCGCTGAAAACTGCGTTTGCAATGACCATAAATAAAGCCCAAGGGCAAAAGCTAACAGTTGCGGGGGTACATCTTGAAAAAGACTGTTTCTCCCATGGACAAGTCTACGTTGCGTGCTCAAGAGTGTCGAAACCACAAAACCTTTATATTTTTGCAAAGGATGGCAAAACTAAAAACGTGGTAAACAGAAATGTCTTGGTGTAAGAAACTTTCATAATCTCTAAAGCCTAAAATAATAGAAAAATCGTCAAGGGAGAAACAGTCTTTTTTCGTTTTGAACTGAAATGTCAAATCAGTAGAATGATGAGAAAATAGGGAAAAATAACATTTTCGCCTTTTTCGATCGGCAAAACGGCTTTAATGCCCTAAGTGAGTATACATCTCTTAAATTCAAACGCAGAGCTCATTATCTTGATTTTTGAAGAGTTCCCTAGAATATCTTCCACATTTCATTTTTGAAGAGATCCCGCGAGATCGGGAACTATGTGGGTAAAACCAAAAATCTGCTGGAAGTCACTATTCCACGCGAACGAAGTCGCGGGCAAAAGCTAGTAATGGATATTTCGTGACGTTGCCCGCATAGATCCGTTTTAGTTGCTAAAGACGCCGATTAATTAAAAGGTCTATTACATTACATGGTTGCTCGGGCCATGTCAGCAGGGACAGAGTGGTTCAAACAGCCCTGTTTCAGGCAGGGTGCACGATCAATTGCGTGATGTAATAGGTACGCTTTTCAAAGTAACACGGAGCAGTGGACAGGGACACTGTTGCATACTTCGCGTCAGAGAGCATCGAGGAGATCAAAATTAAGTAACTACCGATATGTTAGCTGATGATCATCCAGCGCCTGAACAGATCTTCATAAAATTATAATTGAAAACCATCAAGAGACCGCGCCACTCATGACCTGCGGAAAGTTCGTGGTACTACATTTTTAAAACGCAATTTCATGTAATGACATAGACTATCGCTGCCGCGTCAAAAAGACTTGATTCGTGGCGTGGACTCACGTCAGCTTTCAGAATCTGTCCATCCGTATAGGAGTCACGATGTCACGTACACACATAAACAAACAAGTAAAAATGGAACACCCTCTTTTTGCGTTGGTTTAAAAAATACGAGGTTTTACTTTGAGAACAAACTTCAAAAAGTTTTTGTAAGCACTGGCTGAATCAAGCCACTCGAATGGTACAAAAACCTGACCAGAAGAAAAAAAGTTAATGATAGTTATCCTTTACCTATTATTGAAGATATTTTTAACCGACTTCAAAAAAAGGAGGTTTTCAATTCGACTGTATTTTTTTATTTATTTTTTTATCTTTGTTACCGCATTACGACCGACTGGGTGAACCGATTTTCAAGATTCTTTTTTTGTTTGAAATCTGGTGCTTCCCGTGTGGTCCCATTGTCACCAAATCAGGATCTGATGATTGGATCTTGGAGAAATCGAGGGCAACCCTCAAATTTTGTAGGCCCACGCATCGTTTTTCGTAAATCTTATGAAGTAATTTAAGTACTTGCGTATGCTGCCGTCATAATCAAAAAGGACGCATCTACATAAAATGAGAAACGGAGAAAAAAAATAAAATGTGTTTCAAAAATTTAAAAAATCGCTGTGTGTTAGGAAATAAGCCAAATCATTATTTTGTGGTAAAAAAGGGTGTATTGGAGTTTGATCTATCGGGTACAATATGTAGACTGAATAAAAAATATATATTTTATTGAATAAATCACTTTTTCCTTTTCTTTTTAATAAAAAAAATGCAAGAAATTACGTAATACTGCAATGAAAAGACGCTTCTGGCCATATGCGTCCTTTCAACTTAGTATTCTTTTAAAACGTCTTTCCTACTTAGTAATAATGTGTTACCATGCCTTAAAAACTAAATTAAAAAGACGTAAATAGCCATTTGCTGCTTTTCAACTTAGTAATACCGTGAAACATGGATAACTGGGACCTGAAGGAAGCGGCAAATTTGTCTCATTTAAAGAGGTATTCCACTTGCGCAGTGTCTCAGACGTCCAGGTATACATAAATATCTGTCTTATTTACGGAGTGTTCCATTTATAGAGATGATATTAGACCTAATAATTTCATTATATAGGTGCGTTAAATAAAATTAACGTAAGATTTAACTATTTTAAATATTAACACAAGTCCAAAAATGAATACAGGAGAATCTATCAAAAAAATATAGGCTTATTTGCGGGTAGACTACAAATTACTGTGTGGTACAGTTTTTTTTTTCTATTTAGTAAGTCGGTTATCTCATTTAAAGTAGTGTTTAGTTTACAGAATTTATACTCTATATTAATTCAT
Source organism: Agrotis puta (assembly GCA_943136025.2). Lineage (NCBI taxonomy): Eukaryota > Metazoa > Arthropoda > Insecta > Lepidoptera > Noctuidae > Agrotis > Agrotis puta. The sequence continues at coordinate 3,617,975 of OW964189.2, read as the reverse complement.
ATATTTGTCTTCGAAATCAACTTGAGTGACCAATAACGAACCGCTTTCAACTTATATCTTAAAAATCTTTAATCTAAAACAAAACTATTATAAGTTTTTTCAATTAAATTTTGAAATAACATTTCTTTTAGACACAAAGTAGGGGACACAAAGCTCCATGAAATAGAAAACAAAGCACGGACTTCTGAAAGAAACGTTAATTCACAATATTCCGTGTTGTTTTAACTAGAGACCATTTCATTGTTGTGATAATTAATACTCAATGCAAACTACTAACGAAACAAATTCGAGAAAAAACGTTTTCCTAGATCTAGATATTGTTTTGTAACCGATTAAGAACATGTACGCCGTGTAGCATTTCATAAAAACTTTCAAAGCTTTATGTTTCGAAATGAGTGAATCTATTTTAAAGAAACTTTATACGCATAAGTAAGATACATAAGCCTTTTTAAAAGAGATAATTCGTATCTTTGTTTTATAGAAACTTTAAAATCAGTTTAAACCTGTAATACTTACTTTCGCTCTAACTACCTGGATGTATCTGAAATGCAGTATTCCAACCGAGAGTCCCACTTCACCCCGCATAACTAAATAGAAAAGGCATTACTACCTAGAAGTGTCTTTTCATGTTATGAATTGTTAATATTTTGTAAATAAATAAGACGCTTCTACTAAAATGCGTCTTTTCAACTTAGTGTATGCTAAAAACGTCTTTTTTGTTTAGTAATATTCGAGTCATATTACAGATGCGTCCTTTTTAACAGTTGAATTTACAGGGTTCCCTTTAATTTATGAGAAATTTAAAAATACTGGGCGATGCTATTTTTTTTACTGATTCAGAATATGTATGTAACTCAATTTTGACAAAAAGTGTAGATACGTCCTTTTTCCTTATGACGGCAGTATGGTAATCATCATCTTATGTAGCTGAGCTGATGATGGAAGGTACAACTCCTTAACAGTAAGGAGCAGGCATCGACTGATTAATTGTTCGCATATCTCCGGAACTACACGTCCGATTTAAATAATTCTTTTTTTTTGTGCTAGGTATCGTTCAACTTAGGGAATACTGCAAGTTTCATCAAATTCGGTTTTTGAGATAGTGAATTTTATTAGCTTATTGTGTACATGAGGGATGTTATTACCAGTGCTACGAATTATATTATATGTATTTGGCAAGAATTTGGGTTGAATATTTAAACTAAAAAGAGTAAAATAAAAAACTTTTTTAAAAAAAAAATGTAACCGCCTCCAAAAAGAACCACAAAAAAATGGTAAAATAATCTACAAAACAACTTTCATTTCGGAAGTCGGTGGCAAAAAAAAACACTATGAAATAAAAAATAACAAAGCCATCGACTTCCGAAATAAAAGTTGTTTTGTAGATTATTTTACCATTTTTTTGTGGTTCTTTTTGGAGGCGGTTACATTTTTTTTTGAAAAAGTTTTTTAATTTATATGGTAGGAGCACGTTAATAATTATTAAAATGCTATTTTTTACGTGGATAACATATTAATGTGGGGTAAAACTTTTGTTGAATTTCAAGAAGCTTTAGAAGTGAGACAATTAAAGTTAGCAAATCTTACGTATAATTGTTATTCCAGACTATATTCGTGTAATAATATCTCTTAACAATAAAAAGTCGGTAGGATATGACGAAATCTCCACACACATACTGAAACTACGTTGTAAAATCATATCCCCATATTCTGTGCCACACAATTAATTTGTCTTTATTTAGTTTTGTCTTCCCTGATAAACTAAAAATATCAAGTGTTAAGCCCCTTCATTAAACTAATAGTACACTAAATAAAACAAATTACAGACCAATTACACTAATTTGAATATAACTTCCAAAATATATGAGAAAATAATGCATAGTGGCTGCAAATACTTAACGCAGTTTATAAACAACATTAATGTATAACAAAATGATTTCAAAAAGGTAAGTCAACTACCTAGGCAGCATTCTCCCTGGAGAATAGACATAGAGATAGACCTAATCTATAACAGATAATATAGATTCGAAACGTCCTGTGTCCGTAATCTTCCTAGACATGAGCAAAGATTTTGATCTTGTAAATCATAATACTCTTTAATAATTTATCTCTGTAATATTTCAACCAGATCCGTTCAGCCGTTCTAATCTAATGTGCATATGCAACAAATAGTCGTTTGATAGAAAATTTACTTCTTTCTAGCTGTTGCCAGCTGTTTCAGCCGCTATAACTCAAAATTATCCCACGGGAAAAAATCGGGATTCCTATGTGTTAATCTATCTATCTATCTATCTTCTATCTATATATCTATATATATAAAAGGAGAACTGACTGACTGACATATCAACGTACAGCCGAAACTACTAGGGCTAGGAATGTGAAATTTTGCACACGGCTTCCTATTATAATGTAGGGGAGCACTAAGAAGGGGTTTTTGGAAATTTAACCTTTAAGGGGGTGAAAAGGGGGAATCTTGTTTGTATGTAAAATCTTATTACTTGTGTTAATAAACATGAAACTTGGTACGAACATCTATCTAAGTAAATTATGAAGTTTGGCATTTTTTGTTTTTCCAAATTACCTCCTGAGAGGGTTTGAGGGGGTGTGAAAATTTGTATAGAAGAATTTAGATACATGCAACGACATCTATTGGGCCAGAATGGTACTAACGAAACACATTTCTACATAAAATACATAATATTACTACAATTTAATTACAGTAAAATACGATGAAACATTTGGTTTTTGTTTGTTAGCAATCGTCTTAGTCCAATCCAATCAAAAGATATGCGAATTTAAAGTGTTCAAAGTGCATCGTTTATAAGTTGAGGAGTGGTGATTTTGATGGCGCTACCTATCATCACGATCTTAATCAATTTTATTCAATGTAAAACTATAGAGTAAAAATATATTTAAAGGAATAAATTTTCAGTACTTTTCGGAAGTCTACGTAGCATAAAAGTTTTTACTTTGTACGAACGAATTTCCATGCATAATATTTTGACAGTTTAACTACGTGATCGATAGATGGCGTTGTGCTGTGACGTCATTTTTCTGAATCGCGGTGTTAAGATTTTCCACGGAAGAATGACCCTCGCTAAATTATTTAAAATTAGCTTTCGCCCGCGACTCCGTCCGTGCGGATGTCGGTCTTCGCGTGGATGGTTTATTTCTCCATTTTGAGTAACTCTGACAATGACATCTTATAAATATCTATTGGACCCAAATACGGCTAAGCCTATAATAATTAAGGAGATTCGCGGTTCTACAGAACAACGTCTATGAATAAAACTGAAAAATAAGATTTATTTTTCTTCGTATTTTTCCAGGATAAAAAGTATCCCATTTTATGCCCAGGGTAATAAGGTATAATTATACCAAGTTTCATCGAAATCGAACCGTTAGTTTTCACGTGATGCCTGCATATACAGACAGACAGACAATTTTTTTTTTAATCACATTTGGTATCGATCTAGCAGCACCCCCGCTATTTATTTTTTCAATATTTTCAATGTACAGAATTGTCCCTTCTACAGATTTATTATATGTACTAGCTTCCGCCCGCGACTCCGTCCGCGCGGATGTCGGTCTTCGCGTGGATGGTTTATTTCCCCATTTTGAGTAACTCTGACAATGACATCTTATAAATATTACGGCGCTGAATCCACTGCGGATAATGCAACGTGTGTTCGCGGTTCTACAGAACAACGTCTATGAATAAAACTGAAAAATAAGATTTTTTTTCTACGTATTTTTCCAGGATAAAAAGTATCCTTTGTTATGCCCGGGGTAATAAGGAATAATTATACCAAGTTTCATCGAAATCGAACCGCTAGTTTTCACGTGATGCCTGCACAAACAGACAGACAGACAGACAGACAGACAGACAGACAGACAGACAGACAGACAGACAGACAAAATTTTTTTTAATCATATATTTGGGTTTGGTATCGATCCAGCAACACCCCCCGCCATTTATTTTTTCAATATTTTCAATGTACAGAATTGACCCTTCTACAGATTTATTATAGTATAGACGATCTAGCAGCACCCCCGCTATTTATTTTTTCAATATTTTCAATGTACAGAATTGTCCCTTCTACAGATTTATTATATGTACTAGCTTCCGCCCGCGACTCCGTCCGCGCGGAAGTCGGTCTTCGCGTGGATGGTTTATTTCCCCATTTTGAGTAACTCTGACAATGACATCTTATAAATATTACGGCGCTGAATCCACTGCGGATAATGCAACGTGTGTTCGCGGTTCTACAGAACAACGTCTATGAATAAAACTGAAAAATAAGATTTTTTTTCTACGTATTTTTCCAGGATAAAAAGTATCCTATGTTATGCCCGGGGTAATAAGGAATAATTATACCAAGTTTCATCGAAATCGAACCGTTAGTTTTCACGTGATGCCTGCACAAACAGACAGACAGACAGACAGACAGACAGACAAAAATTTTTTTAATCATGTATTTGGGTTTGGTATCGATCCAGCAACACCCCCCGCTATTTATTTTTTCAATATTTTCAATGTACAGAATTGACCCTTCTACAGATTTATTATAGTATAGACGATCTAGCAGCACCCCCGCTATTTATTTTTTCAATATTTTCAATGTACAGAATTTGTCCCTTCTACAGATTTATTATATGTACTAGCTTCCGCCCGCGACTCCGTCCGCGCGGAAGTTGGTCTTCGCGTGGATGGTTTATTTCCCCATTTTGAGTAACTCTGACAATGACATCTTATAAATATTACGGCGCTGAATCCACTGCGGATAATGCAACGTGTGTTCGCGGTTGTAATAAGGAATAATTATACCAAGTTTCATCGAAATCGAACCGTTAGTTTTCACGTGATGCCTGCACAAACAGACAGACAGACAGACAGACAGACAGACAAAAATTTTTTTAATCATATATTTGGGTTTGGTATCGATCCAGCAACACCCCCCGCTATTTATTTTTTCAATATTTTCAATGTACAGAATTGACCCTTCTACAGATTTATTATAGTATAGAAGAAGAAGATAGATAATATTGTCGTTTGTTAGGTGTCTTGTCTTTGCTCTACCAGTGTCGCACTGGTCGTATTGAAAATTGTCATCTTTCTTTTCGGTTCGATTTCGTTCGCTCTAATTGAATTTATTGAATTGTCTCTTGACTGTAGAGTTCAAGTGTGGTCTGTGGTTACTTAAACTTTACTAAATATTATAATTTTTAGCAGAGTTTTGTAAAGGCCATTCGATCTTTTAAATATTTTATCTACTATCATGCTATTAATCCTCTATAAAAGAACCTATAGCAATTAGCTTATTGCCAACTTTAAAACACTCAATGCTATAATGATCATTATATCATCCAAACGCGTGTTATAATGAATTTCAAAAAAAGAACATTCTCATGCAATGACATTTTTACCACCAGATCGCTAAAATTTTGAAAAAAGAACAATAAATTGTAGTCTAATTCGTAATTTCGGATTCTCGTCTTATCGTGTTATTTCCCGCCATCTTGAATTTACATAGTTCTGTACAACACCCTATGGTATGAAAATCTTTTATAGAGGATTCACATCATGATTGTAGATAAAGTCTTGTATGCAACTGTTATAATTAGGTATTAAAACACTCATGTGATACTATTATCACACTCGGCTACGCCTCGTGTGATAAACCCACATTCGTGTTTTAATACCCCTGATTATACAACAGTTGCATAAATAACTATTACTTATTCTTTTTTATTATTGCACTGATTGATAATACTATAAAGAAATACTATAAAAACCTAATTGTTTTGTTATAGCCATTAACCCGCATATTTCTGGATACATACTATTTGCTATTTTTAGATGTCAATATAGCTCTTTCACGTAGCCAATTTTTCCATACAGAAACTGTCAGATGTCAATAAAAATTATCTATCGATTGAAAAATCAGCCTTCGAATTTTTTAGAGGAAAGTACGTATCCCACGCGGACGAAGTCGCGGGCAAAGTGCTAGTTCATTTATAAACTATATGTGTGTACATTTCATCCAAATTCCTTCAGTGGTTTTTGTGTTAACATTCATCCAAACAAACTTTCACCTTTAAAATAAAAGTAGGATATTAAGATTTAGTAGGATATTAGGATTACAAATTAACCTTCAAAGTTTCAAAGACAAACAATTGTCAATGTTTCTATTCGTTTGCCTTCACAATGTTAACATTTCAATTCACAGTTCCAGGTGGTGACAGGTGATACGGTGTTCATCATGTCCGCGTGGGAGCGTCCACCATGTTCGTCGCTGTCATCCGTCGTGTGAAAAAAGCTGCGTCGGATGAGTATGTACACACACATGCTCGGTACAGGTACCACGCTTTATCATCATCATCAGATCAGCCGTAGGATGCTGCTGAACATAGGCCTTCCCCAAAGATTTTCAGTAGGACCGGTTGGAAGCGACTTGGATCCAGCGCAATCCTGGCATTTTCATCAGATAGTCTGTCCACCTTGCAGGTGGACGTATCACGCTGCGCTTACCGGTACGTGGTCTCCATTTGAGAACCTTACGGCCCCATCGGCCATCAGTTCTGCGTGCTATGTGGTCGGCCCACTGCTACTTTAACTTGCTAGTTCGCTGGGCTATGTCGGCAACTTTGTGTGTTTCCAGTGATGACTTATGGCACCTAAACGTGGTCTTCAAGACGCCTAGCACTTGTAGTAACAAAGTTTCATACAAACTCTTAGGGGCGAATTTCGCAAAATCCCGTCATAGGTATCACTTACGTCGAAAAAAGAACCCCTATGTAAAATGTTCGTGCAAGGGTTATCGTAAGAATCGGGAGCAGGATCCATGTTCAGGCCGTGGTCAATAGGGTCAGAACAATTCTCGGAGTCCATTTAGAAAGCTTGATCGTTGCTTGGATAACAAGTCCGCAAGAAAGTAAACAAACAAATACAAACGCAAACGAAATCGTCTTGTGTTCCGTCAGTTACTATGATTCCACATGACAGTGGCCCTAGCTGTCATAGAGGATTCGATGTTGCCACTTAACAGACTAAAAGTAGAAAAATCGATATCGATTTTTTGTTGGAATTGTAGTCGGAAAAAAAATTGAAGCGCTCTAAGTTCTGCATTTCTTTTAGAAAATATTTTCTTTTATTTTAAAAAATCTACTATAAATATGTTTTTAAAAACAGATAAAAATATTTAATTGTTCAGTGGCGTTTTTGTTAAGATCTAAAGAATTCATAGTAAATCAACTAGCAATTCGCTTATTTAATTAGTATCATTACATCATATAGTAAATATAGGGAAAAATGAATAATAAAAGTATCGATAATTTATTAAATTAAATTAGTAATTGGCAACACTTTTCATATTATCTATAATACTAATGGATTACGGATTTACCTAATTTTGTCTTTATCGTTTCGATATTTTTTGTTTGTGCAAACATGTTGCGATCTTATTTAGATAAATGAATACCGCGATCAATAAACATAAAAGAAGATGTTTTTTTTTTTATTAATATAGCAAATTGTTGGGCGTTTCGTGGCCGAAATTGGGCATTCCCCTTTCATGTTTCTAGGTCTAGCGGTTTCGGCTGGGCGTTGATCGATGAGTCAGTCAGTCAGTTTTGAATTTTATATATCCCACCAAAAACATTAAATGTAAAAAAATGCCAAGTCTCTCGATGCAGTCTTTCCATCGTAAAAAGTTTTGAGATCTCATAGAAGCCAAATCCTATTCAAATTATTTTGTAGTTATAAATCAACATTTAGTAACAGCAAGCAGCTTTTAATTGGTGCTCATTGCCAAGTCACTATAATTATAATACAGCCTGTTAGTGTAATCAGTCTTAAACTTGAAACCAGTGGTTTGGTATCACTTACAGAACGTAAATTCAATAAAAAATAAAAACTTTTTTTTTTCAATAAAGTCTCCATTTTTCCCCAAAATTATTTCACCCTATTACGCAAAGGTAAGATCAAATACGCCGCGAAATAGCGCGCCGGGCCGCGACGCCGGCGCCGCCGCGTCGCCGGCGCACACTTCAGTGATCAGTCAGCCGGCAGCGTCGCTACGGAACGTACGTGTGTACGCTCGCAGCGCAGCGCACCTCACGACCTCGCGCCGCCCCACCGTTAATTTTTCGCGCAAGTGTTAGTGTTTAGTGATTATGTCGTACATAAACGAACAGTGGACCGAAATGGTCCGGGTTTACGCCGCGTCGGGTGATAACCTGAACGAGGCTCGGAGAATGTACGCTGACTAACTTACATCATCTGGACTCGTCACGCAACAAAGGTAGGTATTTTTGCCTGTCCTAAGCCAGGAAAAGTATGAAGGGAAGTTAGTTACATCACAGGTTACCTGTATTTTATGATGTAGTTAGTTAAAACTTATGTAGGTATGTAGTTAAACGGACGGCTATTGCGGCAGGTTAACGCCCTTTGCAGTGAATACGTAACTCGGGCGCATAGTATCCATGAATTAACGGACGGTGTAGGACAGAAACATTTTTGATTTTTTTAAAGAAAAATTCGTTTATTTATTTTTAAATTCAGACAAACATTTTTATAATTAAATCAACTACCTATGGTTTCAAGGTTAAGACTGATTACACTAACAGGCTGTATAAAGAAAACTATTGATACAATTACTAAATGTTGATTTATAACTACAAAATAATTTGAATAGGACTTGGCTTCTATGAGATCTCAAAACTTTTTACGATGGAAAGACTGCATCGAGAGACTTGGCATTTTTTTACATTTAATGTTTTTGGTGGGATCTCATTTATTTTTTGTAAGTGTTTAATAAACTATTTGCCTAAATAACCGTTTCAATAACAATAATAAATCTACTATCTAATCCGGCTAACTTAAGTTCTCCGAATATAGCTACAATATTTTTTTTGTTTCGAAATCGTTTTTCATAGGTAGATGGCGCTATCAAATGAAAATTATCGAATTATTTTAAAGTACTACTTATACTGCGCTCGGTAACGAAACCATAGCGCGATTCAGACAGGTACAACGCCATCTATCGAGCGCGCATACAATCGAAATTTATCGCAATACAATGGAGTTTTAGCTTTATTAATTTAATGAATTATGAACTTTATGTATTAATTAATTATAGTCTATGTATTACATTTATATTATTCTTTTCTATTCTATGTATTTATTCATCCAATTGAATACTTAAACAACGAACAAAGTTAACAATGCAGTCAAAATCCATACATAATGTTCTTGCCAAACCGCAAATATGAAATTGTTTTCTATGGTATATTATTTTTTAACGTTTTTATAATTTTTCCTTTATATGTGGCTAATGATCTATCTTGGTGCAAAATTTGAAGTTTCTAAGTCTGCTAAAAGTACCTTAGATTTTTGATGATCGGTCAGTGAGTCAGTGAGTGACAAAATGGTGTAACTTTGATCGACCGTAACTCCTAAACTATTAATTCAATTGGCATGTAATTTCGAACTTAAGCTTGTTCTAATGCCTACTATTATTCACCGAAAACCTAAACTCCTAGCTTTGTCCACGTCGAAGATATAGGGGGGGCGAAACAGCCGCGAATCGCATCGAGAAAGGATGGTACGGCCGTGCCCGTTTTGCTCGAGACTTGGCTGGGGCACTGCCGTGCCCCCAGATACAACATATTTTTAGTATAAGCGAAACCTGAATAAAATTTTTCAGAATCAGTAACTGATTCGATTCCAATAATTTTTACACCAGGTTATATTTTTGAAGTGAAAACTTCTTTAGCGGCGTTGAGCACTTTTCTGTAATAGGTATAAAATCTTAAACTCGCGTCAGGACACGTGACCCTGACCGAAAAAGCGTAGGACGGCGCAGGGCGCTTGCGTGAATGTTCGTGTGACTTTATTACTTTTAAAGAAGTTTGTATGCTGGATACATTCGTTGCTAGGTGACATTGTTTATAAAAGATGTACGTCACATTGGAAAATTATTGAAATAAAAAGTCAACCATTTTTGCGAGTTTTACTAAAATCTGTTCACAAGATATTTCCAACGATTACTATTCAAGTTTTCACTTCTGCCGGCACTCCCAGAGTGCAACCAGTCGTTTTTTTTTTCAGAATTTTTTAAATTACATTTTATTACCAGTTAATTACAATACAATCACCGTACGGTTAGGTACCTATTGCCAAGCTATTATCACGCGTGTATAACACAGGAGACATGGTTTACGCGGATGTACCACGAAATGAGCATGTTTTTGAACGAACAACCAGGTAATATACATACTTATAACCTTGTGATTTTTTATGAAACGGTTTTAAAATTTTGTACATTAATTCTTTACACAAAAATACTAGACAGGTGTATCGGGTTTCGCATAAACAAAAAATAATGTTGTATAGATGAGTACTTTAGTACTGATGACATTTTATCTTCAAGGAACAGTTTTAAATTGTTTACGTTAAACCTTTCTCGGATGAACGAACTTTTTTTTATCGTGGTAAATTCATCAAATGAGTCCTCCCACCCATGGCAGAGCGGGAGGGACTGTTTCTTCCCTCGCTATCCGACACAGGTACCTCCCGGAACTTCCGTGTCCGGTGAGGACCTGCGTAATGCGGTAGGTCAGGACGCCGTGACGCCTATCCAGCCACTCCTCAAAGAGGAGTCTTACCGCCGCGATTGCGGCATGCCCGGACCTCGGTTGTGACAGTCGTTCCCTCCAGGATGAAAGAACTTAAATAAATATATTTTGCAATGGTAATTAAACTGTTTGTTTGAGTGTTAAGGTTTATAATAAACTGAAGTTGTTGTTGTGGAAATAAAAACAAAATCACCGACATCAGAAAGAAAAGTTATTTTTGTTTTTTATTTTACCTTTTTTTGTGGTTGTTTTTGAAGGCGGTTACATTTTTTTTTTTAAAGTTTTTTAAAAAACCAATTTCGAAAATCTATACATATAAAATACTAGCTTTTGCCCGCAACTTCGTTCGCGTGGAATAGTGACTTTCGACAGATTTTTGTTTTTTTTTTATTATTTGTAATAAAAACTATCCTATGTCCTTTCTCAAGTTCCAAACTATGTCTGTACCAAATTACACACAAATCGGTTCAGTAATTTAGGCGTGAAGAAAAGACAGACAGACAGACAGAGTTACTTTCGCATTTATAATATTAGTTTGGATTATGTTGGTTTGTGTACGCTTCAAAAACTCAAAAAGTTCTGCACCGATAGAGCAAAAATTTTAGCATGATATATAATGTGCCGACGTTTGTGGCAAAGGAGCTTCACAAGCTGCCTCCCGTCACCTTCGACCACGTCGATGTAACGAGCCTTCTGAAGGACATTGTCTTTCTAAAGGCCCGCCTCGCGGATGTGCTAACGAAATTAGATGCATCTCAAAACACCGTCACTGATTTGCGTAAAGAAGTTACAGAATTGCGCAACAGTGTGGCGGTAATTAGATCACCTGCCGATGCATCATACGTAAACACGTGCCGCGGAGCCGGCCTCGATTTGTCGTCGTCGAATTCTGCGTCAGCAGTTTCGTCGCCAGCGCATCCGTCGATTGCTGAGGTTGCAGAGTGCCCCGCCCGCGTGCCCCGCAGCCCCGCGCTCGTCACTGCGGCTCCTCCGAGCAGCGCCGCCCGCCCCTCTCGCCCCGTCTCGCTGCCAGTGTCTGCAGCCCCGGCGAATCCTCTCCAAAGAGATTTGGCTAGCGTCACCGCGAGTGCCCCTGGCGCTCCTAGTAAGCCCGTACTCGATAAGTCATCGAAGCGGGCAGTTGATGATGATGGTTTCGTGACGGTGCAAAGGAGGAAGCGCCGTCAGCGGACCAACAAGAACCGCTGTGGCAAGGCTCCTGTGGAGCCCAACACTATACGTGCTGCCATGCCGAACACTCCGGTGTATATCTCTCGCCTACACTTCACCACTAAGGCTGAGGACATCGTGGAGTACGTGCGCCAGAAGACAAAGTACACGCCGAGAGTGCAGCTGCTGGAATCGCACCGAAACGTCAACTTTAAGGCGTTTGTGGTGCGTGTACCAACCTGCTTCCTGCACCTCGTCATGGAAGAGAACTTTTGGCCGAAGGACGTGGTGTTCCGTCGCTTCCGCGGACAAGTGCCACCAGAACGCACAGTGACTTAGTGCTTAGTGAAGTGACGTTGTTTACTAACATAGGCTTAAGTTTCTATATACTAACATAATTTTGTTTTATAATATTATATATGTTATTTTGTAAGGTATATATCTATGGGCCAAAGTTGCCTGAAAATAAATAAATTATTATTATTATACTATAATCCGCATCATGGATTGTTTTATCTATTTTTTCCATCAGTCACATACCCGCGACCGCGAAAAAACAGTTTTTTTAGCTGTGTACCATTGACCGCGCCATCTACCGGAAGCGAGGAAAATTAAACTTACAAGAAATGTATTCTTTCTTTTGTTTCTCATTTCTCAACCATTCAATCACAACGTGCCACAGCGAAGCGGCAAGGTACAGCTAGTCCATCTATATATATAACTAGCACTTTGCCCGCGACTTCGTCCGCGTGGGGTACGTACTTTCTTGATTCCCCCTTTTCACCCCCTTAAAGGTTAAATTTACTTCATAGCTCAAAATGTTTATAAAATGTCCTTTAGGTATTCATTAGTTTCATTTCACTTATTATATTTTATATATTAAAAATATATAAAATACTAGCTGTACCCTGCCCCGCTTCGCTGTGGCACAAAAAACTGTTTTTTCAACAAAAAAAAAATAGATAAAAACAATCCTTGATGCGGATTATATATCATGCTAAAATTTCTTCTCATGTGACTGCGTCATTACGACTGCGGTTGTCAGCGAGTGCTATCCTCGCTTCCGGTAGATGGCGCGGTCACTGGTACAGAGCTGATCGTTAAAAAAACTGTTTTTTCGCGGTTGCGGATATGTGACTGATGCAAAAAATAGATAAAAACAATCCTTGATGCGGATTACATATCATGGTAAAGTTTCAGCTCAATCAGTGCAGTACTTTTTGAGTTTTTAAAGCATACACAAACCAACATAACATTTTTATATATATAGATAATAGATAATTGTGTCTACAATTAACACTTTTCTTTTATATCCTGTAAACTCATGCTATCCTAGTAATTGAATATCGGAGTCTCTTAGATATATGAAAATTAGGCTGGAAGTATTACATACATACGGGTCGAATTGATAACCTCCTTTTTTTTAAGTCGGTTAAAAAGACCTGTGTGTCTGCTTATGAGGTTTAATTCGTTTCAGTCATCATTATTAATCGGTTCAGTCATTTTTGTTTTAAGGTAGTCAGTCAAAGTTTGTATGATATACCTTACGACGTACTTTATATAGCACCCAGTTTCAGAACTTGAAATTATTCTTATTGGGTCTGTTAGCTTTCTTAATTATCCTGCTGTTTTTAGCAGTTTACACAGTCGGGCTTTTTCTTAAATTTCTGTTTTTATTTTATTTTTAGAATACTGTAAACAGTGTAATTTTCTATAACTGCGTGCAGTCCTCGATTGATTTTTTAAGGGTCAGATTGCCATATTAACTTGAAGGACCTAAAAAAGATTGCAAAAAAAAATACTAAAAAAAAATTGCTGTCGTAAACATCATCCAGATTACCCCAGACACCACGTCATCACTAAAGCTAATCCTTTCTTATAGTAGTTATTAACGTCGAAGAGTAGTACACGTAACATCTAAACAAACCGATTTCAGAAAATAATAACAACCAATATATTAAAAGTACTCTTAAACATTTTTTACAATCATGGTCTCATGGAATAAAGCGTTATGGTGTATCATTACTGCGACCGCGTTCCTGTTGTCACAAATTTTATTGCAACTAAGACGTTGCTTCAACCACGGTCCTTACAGTTCAGACATTTACGATGCAAGCTCCTACAAGTCATGTGCGTGTTTTACCGGCTTTAGCTGTGAATGCTTCGGCAAGACGTCGTGAGACATCGACCTGGAGCTCCACTAGATGCTGTCATAGAAATGCATTGTTTAGCAGATAGATACGCTACAGAATTTAACCATACCAACATACATTCATTCGACACAACAGTGTCATTTGAATGTACTGGTAAAATTGTTAGTTTGCTAAACAATTCGTTGCCCTGACTATCTATGTGGTTCATTGATTCGCCTTGACTGTACGGTGGCAATGCTAGTACAAGAACGTGTGGAACTCCTTCTCCTACATGATACCCTGGTCTGTAATCCCGCAAGATCGGTCGCCACAGCGTTTTGTCCTTGCGACTTGCCTGTCGTCTCGAATGATGATGCAGGGTTGATGGAGCGTTATTTTGAAGATACTCCTATATCTTGGTCATTACTATTTTTTTTTTAATACGTTTGCTATCTTTCTATATACATAATATACTTTCCTCGACGTTGGTTCCTGCTCCAGTCACGCAATTCGCAGTATTGAAAGTTCTTCAGTGATAAAACATAAATTCAATCGAAGACACCTGAATAGCAGTTGCTTTATATTATTCAAGTGTTACAAAACAGTTAGAGATTTAATTACTGGAACTAGAACCAGATCGAAATCAAACATTAATTAAATAAAAGGCCCCACTGCGTAAAAATTGAATCAAATAGATGAAATCAAGATCATAAATTAAAAGTACTTCAACTCGTAGTACTCGTACTTATTAAGGTCAGGCCTGGCTCACTCCGCGGTGTAGGTATAAAACTGCAAGTACTAGCGGGGGCCACTTCGTAGTGGCCATTTAGTCGGTTGCCGTGCGCCGCCCACTACGCACGCGCTTACTTAAATAATATTTAAGTTTGGTGTTTGGTTGTATTTACGCATAAGTTTAAAAATATATATATATATATATATGATGAAGAAAAGAAAATACTGCATAACGTTTGGTTGTTTAAATAATGACAGTGATAGGAGCCTCACGTTTCACACACTACCGCGTGATTTCGAAAGTTAAGGAAAAAAGTGAATATTTATGTATGTAGTACATATTTAATAATGATCAAAAAACTATCTACCTGCTTGTGGTGTGCTTATTAATGTCATTCAAGTACCGGCTAGTAATCATGATCAGTATGATTAGGTAGGTACAAATTTGGCCTACAAGACGACCAAGATAAATAAAATAGACGAATATCAAACCTGACATCACTCTCACTCACCTAAGCTGAATATGTAGGTAGGTCGAATTATGATCGGTAGAAAGTAGGAAGATGTTTACGTTATTGTTTAGACACGTTCAAACTCAGAAAATGGCTACACTACGCATTCAAGGGCAGCGATCGTATTTCTCTTCGCGACTTTTTTACCTACTTACCTACAAAGACACGCAACACGGGGCCTGTGACAATGAAATGAATGAAATGATAAGGACTAGTTACCTATTTTGCCGTAAACGATAACAATCGATCTTTAAAGTTATGACTACAACTTGGCCAGAACGGATTGAAACGGAAATAATCTTTTTGTTTCTGACAACGTTTTAAAATCTTTGATATTTGATGTAAACAAAGACCGCAGGTTTGTTAGATTTATTATTGTGCCACAAAACTAACGTAATAAGAGAAAAAAAAATCAAATTTTATCAATTCAAATTCGACCTAACTGCGTCATAATAACGAATTAAAATTTTATTTCTAAACTAGCTGTACCCTGCCCCGCTTCGCTGTGGCACAGAAAACTGTTTTTCAACAAAAAAATATATATAAAAACAATCCTTGATGCGGATTATGTAGCAAGCTAAACTTTCTTCTCGTGTGACTGCGTCATTACGACTGCGGTTGTCAGCGAGTGTTACCCTCGCTTCCGGTAGATGGCGCGGTCACTGGTACAGAGCTGAACGTTAAAAAAACTGTTTTTTCGCGGTTGCGGATATGTGACCGATGCAAAAAATAGATAAAAACAATCCTTGATGCGGATTACATATCATGCTAAAGTTTCAGCTCAATCAGTGCAGTACTTTTTGAGTTTTTAAAGCATACACAAACCAACATAACATTTTTATATACACGGTTAAATTTTGATCGTTTTAATCCCTTGGACCGGTGTTTTAACTAACAAAATACTACTCATTACAAGCTTTTACTGCGATGTAACATAAAAAATAAAAAAATTAGCAAGTGATAAGATTATACTCGCAAAATGTATGAAACCAATAGTTGCGCCACGCGTATCGGGCAGTGTAGGTACCTACACGGCCCGATCAAGCATAAGGTTATTGACTCGCTCGGCTGATGTTTGCGTAGGTAAACAAATTGATTCCAAATTTTCCTTCATACTTTTACGGGCTTAGGACCGACATAACTGTTTTGTGCATAAGACATACCAGCGGTAGGGAGGCCTGCTAGTTATACCGTATTTAAAAATGTGGAATCAATGATTTAAAAAGAATCAAAATTATTTACAACGATTTAGAAAGAGCTATGCTAATAACGGTTGGTACCTAGGTAGTTAAATTTCACGATAACGTAATAATTGTTCAAAATGCAAACCATTCCTTTCGATACACAGTCTTGCACGTTTAATGAGATTGTCTTTTAATTTTACTAATGTGTCCCTGTCACTTTTTATCACATCGAAGGCGTCCACTATCGCACTTTTCATTTGTTCACGAGTTTAATGCTCGTTTTTGTACACTAAACGTTTTACTTCACTCCACAAATAAAAATTCAGCGGGGTAAGGTCCGGACTCCTTGCTGGCCAAGCAACTGGACCACCCCGTTTGGTTCACTGTAAAGGCGTCGAGCCGCCTGCGCATCAAAACCCGCGATTACGTAAAACTGCACCATAGCAACGAACTCAAGGTTGGAATACGCGTAATTCCGAGACGTCATTATTCGCGAGATAACACAGTGCACTTCGATAACGTCTTAGAGAAACTGACCCGGGGAAACTCCCATGACGTGTCACTGTCACGCGGGGTGCGCGGGGTGAGAGGGGCGCGGGGTGAGAGGGGCGCGCGCGCCGTATCCCTTGCCAAAAACCCTGTTTGATTGGCAAGGTATACGGCGCGCGCGCCCGGGGGCGGGACTTGGTCTAGGATTGGCTATTTTTTGCAAGTCCACGTTGACCAGCGACCGCGTCAATGTTGTTACTGATAAGAATGCTGCCTACTAACGGTTCGCATTATTTATTCACTCATGCGAGAATTGATTCGAGTTATTAAAAAAAAAGTACATTATTTTTTAATTTTATCTTTACAAATCGATAGTGTTTCATGGACCAGTTCGACCCTCCAAGGGATTAAAACGATCAAAATGTAACCGTGTATATAGATTTTGAAATCTCTTAAATACATATTTTATATTATAAACGTGTTTTAGTCATTGGATACATGAACTGGGCTGCCGTTGTAAGGCGACTAAAAAGTCACGGTGTATCTGGGGGCACGGCAGTGCCCCAGCCAAGTCTCGAGCAAAACGGGCACGGCCGTACCATCTTTTCTCGATGCGATTCGCGGCTGTTTCGCCCCCCCTATATCTTCGACGTGGACAAAGCTAGGAGTTTAGGTTTTCGGTGAATAATAGTAGGCATTAGAACAAGCTTAAGTTCGAAATTACATGCCAATTGAATTAACAGTTTAGGAGTTACGGTCGATCAAAGTTACACCATTTTGTCACTCACTGACTCACTGACTCACTGACCGATCATCAAAAATCTAAGGTACTTTAATTTAATTAAGATAAAAACATTAAAAAATAATATACCATAGAAAACAATTTTATATTTGCGGTTTGGCAAGAACATTATGTATGGATTTTGACTGCATTGTTAACTTTGTTCGTTGTTTAAGTATTCAATTGGATGAATAAATACATAGAATAGAAAAGAATAATATAAATGTAATACATAGACTATAATTAATACATAAAGTTCATAATTCATTAAATTAATAAAGCCAAAACTCCATGGTATTTTTTTTTTTTTTCGTGGTAAAATCATCAAATGAGTCCTCCCACCCAGGGCAGGGCGGGAGGGACTGTCAGACTTGTACTGACTAAAATCCACGGTGTCCTTCACGAGCCCTTTACGTACCGGGGTTACGGTGATGGGTAAGTCCCGCGACCCCGGCAGGCTCTGGCCCTCTACAGGCCCCGTCAATGTGCTGACACTCCTTGAGGCGCGCGTGGAACACAACGCGCCGTCGACCCGGGCATGGTCCATGGTCGGACAGCAAGTCGCCCATTACTCGCTGCCCGCATGCCCGCGCCTACGGTGGCCGGAGATCGTCCTGTGACGTCCGACGCCGTGGGCGTCTACCACTGCGGCTGGGATGGAGGGAGGACGCTGTCCTCTCCCTCAGGCGGCCCGCCTCCTCCTTCACGAGCATGACTGCTTCGCAGAAGGAGGCGACCGCTTCCCACTCCGTCTCGCCCCGCAGCATGGCCTCGACCAATGCCGGGCGCGAGAGGTCTCCGCCTATCGCCGTCGTGAGGACACGGCGGTGCTCTGCCCAAGCGGGGCAGTCCTGCACCGTATGCTCCACCGTGTCCTCCGGACGATCCTCGCAGTGGTGACACCCAGGCGTTTCTTCCCTCCCTATCAGACACAGGAACCTCCCGAAACTTCCGTGTCCGGTGAGGACCTGCGTCATGCGGAAGGTAAGGACGCCGTGACGCCTATCCAGCCACTCCTCAAAGAGGGGTCTTACCGCCGCGATTGCGGCGTGCCCGGACCTCGGTTGCGACAGTCGCTCCCTCCATACTGCCCTGAGATCGCGCCGGAGCTCTTCCCGCCGCGCCTCGACCTGTCGAGGCAGCGGGGATTCGCCCCGGCGCTGCGCCTCCACGCGCCATTCGTAGACGCGCTGGAGGGCAGTCGCCTCCAGATCCCAGGGCAGCAATCCTGCTAGGAGGTTGGCTGATTCGCCGGCGATCGTGCGGTATCCCCGGATCATCCGGATAGCCATGACCCCTCTGGCATGCGACCAGCTTGAGTGGTCGCGTCCGGATGTTTAGGGCCCACACAGGGGCCCCGTAGAGGGCCATGGACCGCACGACACCGGCGTACAGCCTCCGGCAGGAGGCGTTTGGCCCGCCGAGATTGGGCAGGAGTCGCCTGAGGGCGCCTGCTGCCCGGTTCAGCTTGTGGGCCAAACGTAGGAAGTGCTCCCTAAAGTTCCACCGGCTGTCGAGGACGAGTCCCAGGTACTTCATCGTCCTCCCGACGCCGATGCGAACCCCCTCCACCGTAATGTGGGACTCTGAACGTGGCGCGTTCAGACGGCCATGAAAGCACATGGCCTCTGTTTTATGCAGCGCCACGTCGAGTCCCAACTGCCGGATTCTTTGAGCGACTGTCGCCACCGCTTGCGTCGCCAGGTCGGCCGCCGCCTGGTGCGACTCTCCCTTCGCCAGGACGAGCGTGTCGTCGGCGTAACATATTACGCCGACGCCGTCAGGGAGGTCGCCGCGCAGCACCCAGTCGTAGCCGATGTTCCACAGGAGCGGCCCCAAGACCGATCCCTGTGGAACACCGCACGACATCTCTCGCCGGTTCCACTCTCCCCGGTGACCGGGGTAGATGACGGCCCTGTCCGTCAGGTAGTCCTCGACTGTGCGACGGAGGTAGGTCGGCACCCGGTGATACCGGAGTGCCTCCCTGATGCAACTCCAGGGCAGGGTGTTGAAGGCGTTGGTGATGTCCAAGGACACCGCCAAGACGACCCTGCCCCGGGATACCGCATCCCCCGTCGTGAGGGCTCTCACGCGCATGATGGCGTCCACCGTCGAGCGCCCCCTCCGGAAGCCAAACTGGCTCTCCGAGAGGTCCGGGCCCACCCGATTAACTCCATTGTATTGCGATAAATTTCGATTGTATGCGCGCTCGATAGATGGCGTTGTACCTATCTGAATCGCGCTATGGTTTCGTTACCGAGCGCAGTATAAGTAGTAATTTAAAATAATTCGATAATTTTCATTTGATAGCGCCATCTACCTATGAAAAACCATTTCGAAACTAAAAAAATATTGTAGCTATATTCGGAGAACTTAAGTTAGCCGGATTAGATAGTAGATTTATTATTGTTACTGAAACAGTTATTTAGGCAAATAGTTTATTAATATAACATAGACATAGTTTCGACCAGACTTGTCTACCTTAGAAGTAACGAAGGCTCAGAAA
Source organism: Agrotis puta (assembly GCA_943136025.2). NCBI lineage: Eukaryota > Metazoa > Arthropoda > Insecta > Lepidoptera > Noctuidae > Agrotis > Agrotis puta. The sequence continues at coordinate 3,597,831 of OW964189.2, read as the reverse complement.
AGAAACAAAAGAGATAGAGATAGAGAATGGGTTCTAAGCAAAGCAGTAGCTGAAGTCCAAGAAATTATGAGGTCACCTAAAAAAAAAAAGAAAGAAATACACTTACAAAAAATAAATGAGATCCCACCAAAAACATTAAATGTAAAAAAAATGCCAAGTCTCTCGATGCAGTCTTTCCATCGTAAAAAGTTTTGAGATCTCATAGAAGCCAAGTCCTATTCAAATTATTTTGTAGTTATAAATCAACATTTAGTAATTGTATCAATAGTTTTCTTTATATTATAATTATAGTGACTTGGCAATGAGCACAAGAAGAAACAAAACGGCATATTTGGAGTTGAAAGTCACACACCGCATTCGTAAACATTAATATCACAAAATTAATGTTCTTTTGGTTTATCCGTGTCGTCCCAACCGAATTTCGGCAACGGCAGTCAGTCTCATCCAAGACTAGTAAACTGCGCAGGACATAAATTATAATGCACAAGTGTGTACGCAAACACTAGTGTTAGTGTACTCTCGGTTCATTTACTTTCATAAAGCGATGGCCCGTAAGGTATTTTTTATTATTGTATTGGAGCATGTAGTCGGTAGTGGCCATCATGATCCACACGTAACAAATAATCTGATCACAGGTCTCGTCAGTAACATTTGCACATAATTCCAGGCAGCAAGCAGCTTTTAATTGGTGCTCATTGCCAAGTTACTATAATTATAATATAAAGAAAACTATTGATACAATTACTAAATGTTGATTTATAACTACAAAATAATTTGAATAGGACTTGGCTTCTATGAGATCTCAAAACTTTTTACGATGGAGAGACTGCATCGAGAGACTTGGCATTTTTTTACATTTAATGTTTTTGGTGGGATATGATTATTCCTCACGTAAGGTGCCGTAGGTACCTACTGTTAACATTCTATCGATATGAATATGAAGTAATCGATGACGAAACAGAAAAAGATATAGGCTGATGATAAAAACAAAATTCCTTGAGGGACATAAGGAGGTAATGAGGAGTGATATATATTTATGTTAATTAATAATGTAATTAAACAATGCATAAAATACGTATTCCTACCACCTGGAGGTGATACCCATGTCGATACTGTGCAAAAAAATTTTTGAAGTGAAAACTTCTTTAGCGGCGTTGAGCACTTTTTCTGTAATGGGTATAAAATCTTAAACTCGCGTCAGGACACGTGACCCTGACCGAAAAAGCGTAGGACGGCGCAGGGCGCTTGCGTGAATGTTCGTGTGACTTTATTACTTTTAAAGAAGTTTGTATGCTGGATACATTCGTTGCTAGGTAACATTGTTTATAAAAGATGTACGTCACATTGGAAAATTATTGAAATAAAAAGTCAACCATTTTTGCGAGTTTTACTAAAATCTGTTCACAAGATATTTCCAACAATTACTATTCAAGTTTTCACTTCTGCCGGCACTCCCAGAGTGCAACCCGTCGTTTTTGAAGTGAAAACTTCTTTAGCGGCGTTGAGCACTTTTCTGTAATGGGTATAAAATCTTAAACTCGCGTCAGGACACGTGACCCTGACCGAAAAAGCGTAGGACGGCGCAGGGCGCTTGCGTGAATGTTCGTGTGACTTTATTACTTTTAAAGAAGTTTGTATGCTGGATACATTCGTTGCTAGGTAACATTGTTTATAAAAGATGTACGTCACATTGGAAAATTATTGAAATAAAAAGTCAACCATTTTTGCGAGTTTTACTAAAATCTGTTCACAAGATATTTCCAACAATTACTATTCAAGTTTTCACTTCTGCCGGCACTCCCAGAGTGCAACCCGTCGTTTTTTTTTTCGGTAACGACTTCTCATCCCCTAGAGGGCGCCATATTGGATTTGGTGACACGTCACCTACCCTATAACCAGCGGACAACTGAGACGCTTCTAACGAGACCTCATTTGTCATGTAATGATAAGTAGTTTAGAAGTTATGAGGGAACAAACAAACATACATACATACATACATACAAACATACATACCGGTCAAAATCATAACCCTCCTTTTGGCTTTGCCGTAGTCGGGTAATAAGGCAACGTCTCGATGGTACAGCGTATATTTGCAGACTGGCGCGGCGGTGGTGAACAATATTATAACTAACAAATTATAACCTACTACCTACTTAATCTAAATATCAACACATACATCACAACACGGACAAGGGGAATCCGACTGTCTAATTAAAACAAAGCATTGCGATGGCCCTCGCGGGTGTTGACGCAATTTGATTTCTGCCCAGTGCTCTGAATGTCAACGTGAAGAAATTCAAGCAAGCGCGGGTAAACGGCGGGAGTGACTGTCTTAAGGTAGCCAAATGCCTCGTCATCTAATTAGTGACGCGCATGAATGGATTAACGAGATTCCCACTGTCCCTATAACTTCACGCCCGACCTCGCTAGCGAACGGACGTGTGGTAGTGCGCTCAATATATTTAAATATTTTATTATTTGAATTTATTGGGAGCACGCGCTGAATTTCAGCTGAGTGGATTATTCAGTGGGTTAATACGCGAACCGATACTCGTGTTATTAATATTCGTTTTCTTAAGTGCTGTTTAGTTTCTTGTTTGTACCGTTTAGTTGTGAAACACGTGGTGACCTCCAGGAATTGTCTGTGGAGCGGATTCTAGGACATCCCCACTGAAATTCAGTGGGGTAAGGACCGACCCGGATAAGGTACTGTGCCCCCCCGTTGTTTTCCTTCGATATCATTGTAAAAGCGTGGATTTCTTGCTGAAATCCCGTTTTTAGGTTAAAGCACGTGGTGCCACTTATAGCTTAGAGCGCATGTTTCAAAAATATTTTTGGTTAGTTTTAGGTGTCATTTGACAGTCGTGTGCTGTCAGTGTCACCGCTGCGCGGCTGTCACTGTCTGTGACTGCTGTCACTGTCAGGTGGCATTTGTCGGGTGTCAGTTGTCACTGTCATCACCGGGTGGCATTGAAATTGTCGTTTGTCGCTGTCAATCTAGGTTGACGTCGGCGGACTGTCAGTGTCGCTGTCACTTTGGGGAGCAGCTGTCGCTGTCACCTGTCAGTGTCTGTCACGCGTCGGGGCGGTGGTGTTGCCAGTCCAGTAGTTAGTTAAGGTTAGTTGTAGTTTATTTGGTAGGTTTGGTAGTTTTAGTAGGAATTATTTTTTTTTTTTTTTTTTTTTAGGGGTAGTAGTAGGTTGATAGGCTTAGAGAAATTATTTATAGGTAGGTTCGTAGTCGTAATAATTTTCCGGAGGGCCGGTGTGCCCTGCCGACTCGACTCAACGTGGACCTGACCCTTTGTAACCGGGGGCTAGCAGTGTCACAGTGGACGGTACACGAGGGAGTGAGCCTAAGTGACCACCAGCTCATCACCTTTGAGGTGGGTCTGGGCACCGCACGGACAGGGTGTCGTGCTGAGGAGGGGGAGGTTGCCGCGGCGCCGGTGTCCTTCCGGGACAAGGGAGTGGACTGGAAGCGATTTTGTGGTGTGCTCCACGCTAAGATGGGTAGGCTTCAGACCTGGAAGCCGGCACAAGAGGTCTGCTCCCAGTATTCCCAAATAGTCACCCACGTCGCGGAGACTTGCTTGGGCAGGCGGGGTAAGAAGGACACCGGGGGCTACGAGTGGTGGACGGCCGACTTGGATAGGCTGTGGCACAGCGTCTACTGTGCCAGAAGAGCGTGGCAAAAGGCACGGAGGACTAGGGACGGGGTGGAGGACGAGAAGCTCGAGACCTTGCGTGCGGCTAGAACAGCTTACAAGTCCGCCATGAGAGAAGCGGAGGTTGCCTTCTTCCGAGACATCGCGGAGACGGGGAATGATGACCCCTGGGGACTAGCGTACAGAGCCGCGTCGGGTAGGGTGCGCCCCCCCGCGAATGTCATGCACGGAATCCGCTTGACGGAAGGCCACTCCACAACGACAGTGGATACCGCAGCGAGCCTCCTCGCCACCCTATGCCCGGACGACGACTCGAGCTGTGACACGCCGTACCACAGACAGGTCAGGGTCGCGGCGGCTTTTGCCCCTACGGGGCAGGACTCCGATCCACCAACTAGGCAGGCGCTTGAGCGCATCATCAGGGATCTGCCAAAGACAGCTCCAGGTTTGGACGGGATAAGTGCCCGGATCGTGAAGCACGCTTGGAGAGCCAGCGGAGCGGAGATGCTGCTCATGTACTCAGCGTGCATACGCGAGGGTGTCTTCCCGGACATCTGGAAGACAGGCCGGTTAGTCGTTTTGCCTAAGGGTAACGATCGGCCGCTCTCGGACCCAAAGGCGTACAGACCGGTTACCCTTCTCCCGATTTTGGGAAAGATACTGGAACGCCTCATTGCCACTTGCGCGCCTTGTTTATACCGGCACATTTCCGAGGCCCAGCACGGTTTCTCCAGGGGTAAATCCACGGTAACGGCACTTAATGCGATCCTGGATCGAGTGGCGCACTCCTCGGAGAAATACGTGCAGGTCGTATTACTAGACATTTCCGGGGCCTTTGACAACGCCTGGTGGCCCATGATACTTACGAAAGCTAAGCAGGTTGGCTGCCCTCCTAATATATATCAAATACTAATTAGTTATTTCACAGAGAGGCGAGTAGGTCTGTTCATGGGTGACCAGGCGGTGTGGAAGCGGTCCACGATGGGCTGCCCCCAGGGTTCGGTGTTGGGACCGCCACTCTGGAATCTCCTGCTCGACGACGTACTTAGGTTGCCCTGGCCCGAGGGGGTGAGGGCAGTGGCGTATGCGGACGACATCACGTTGGTAATCGAGGCGCCGAGTCGGGCGGCGATCGAGCGGAACGCTCGGTTGTCGCTGGAGGCGGTGTCCGCGTGGGGGAAGCGGAACCGTCTCGCGTTTTCGGCGACAAAGTCGCAAACTTTGACCCTTAAGGGGAAATTTAAACGTCCCCCCACAGTTCGCATGGACGGTGCCTCGATTGCCAGCGTTGCAAGTGCCAAGGTGCTGGGCGTTGTGATAGATGAAGCGGGCTCCTACGTGCCGCATGCTAGTTTGGCCGGCCAACGGGCTGTGAATGCCTTCGGGAAGATGTCGAGGATATCGGCCTCTTCCTGGGGCGTAAGGTACCGCGCCCTACCGGGTCCTGTACTCAGGGACCTATGTGGCGATTGTTACATATGCTGCGGCCGTATGGTGGCGGAGTTATAACAGGTTTGCAGTGCGGAGTACGCTGCTCCGCACGCAACGCCCAGCACTCATCCTCCTTACTAAGGGCTACAGGTCTGTAAGCACCGCAGCGTTGCCTGTGCTTGCGGGAGTGCTTCCGGCAGACCTCGAAGTTTGTCGAGCGGGACGTGTCGCGCAGGAGTGTTCCGGGTTGGTGGGCAAGGTGCGCAAAGTGGCGATCAGGGAAGTGAGGGCGGAGGTCGTTGCCCTATGGCAGGAGCGATGGCAGTCTTCTAGCGACGGGAGGGAGCTGTTTTCGTTTTTCCCTGATGTGACGGCTCGGTTGTGTTATAGTTGGGTGGAACCGGACTACACGGTCTCGCAAGTTCTCACGGGGCATGGGAGTTTCCGAAGCAGGCTGCACAGGATGTCGCTCTGCGACACGCCTCTCTGCTACTGCGGCCTGGAAGAGGAGACTCGGGACCATGTCCTGTGGGACTGTGCATTGTACGGAGAGGCCAGAGACGAAATGCTCGAGAACTGGAAGCGTCAGGAGCCGGGGCCTGTTTATCACCAGCAGCTCGTGGACAGTGCGGAAGGCTTCCAAAGGCTGAAGGTGTTCGCTCACAAGTGGCACAGCCTGAGGAAGGAACTGGAACTGCGGCTGGATCTGCCAGGTACCATCGGGTCAGATGGGAGCAGCAGTTCCAGCACGGACTGTCCGCACAGCTGAAACGGTACAAGGTAACAGGTATTTCCAGAGGCCGGCTCGGGCGTGAAGTCCTGTGACTGTGGTGTAGGAGCCCCAGAAGGGGCGCGGTATAGTTGATAGGCGTCCAATGCGGAAGGACGGGACTATGGTCCCTATGCCGAAAGGCGGGTAGGACCAGGGAAGGCGGGATTGGGAGGTGTCCCTATCTACCTTCTTCGCTGCCTGCGTTTGTTCAGAGCGGACGTACGCTAGTTTCGGAGCCGAAATTTAATTAAAATTAAATATAAAAATCGTGATTGGTCCGTGCCAAAACTCGGTGGCTCTCGTTTCCTCCTTAGGAACTTTGTTCCGGAGGCCGCGGCCATATTGGTTTTGTGAGAGAGAGGCGAACAGTGTGGGTGTAACCCAATAGTGTGCGAAAGAGACGCGAGTGATAGTGCGACAGAGACGTCAGTAACAGTGTCCCCCCCCCCGGGGCTGGGTGCCCTCACCCCCCTCCGCGATAGTGACGTCTACCCCCCCGCGATAGTGACGTTTACCCCCCCCCCCCCCGACAGTGACGTTTTACCCCAACGCGATAGTGACGTTTACCCCCGCGAAAGTGACGCGCTCACCCCCCTTGGTATAGTGACGTGGAAGTGTGCGGCGACCTCTTGGTCCGGTAGGACCCTACGAACGGGGTAAGTACTTTGTATTCAAGAATTTTGGACTTAGAAAAATTCTTGAGTAGTGCGGCGTCGTGGACTACCCAGTCATAATAGTAAATCGTCAAGTTAGTCGTATCGGAAGTGGAATTGGTTCGTGTATTAAAATTGAACTGGTGCAATACACGAACTGTGCTCGATCAATTGTGGTAATTACCGGCTGCCGACATGGCCGACGTGGAAAGTAAGGAAAAGGAACTGGAGGCTGAAAAGCAGCAGCAGGCGCTGATAGAAAAGGAGATGGAGCGCAAGGCAGAGGAGCTCAAGATTTTGGCGGAGATGCGGCGCGACTTCACTCCGCGCGCGGCCCTGGCTCGGAGCCCACCCCAGGGATACAGCACGCCGTCAAGTGTGATGATGGCGGACGCAGCAGCATCACCCCCGGCGACGCAATCACAACCGGCGAAGCGCCATCTGACCTCACCTGAGGAGGTGCAGGAGGTCGTGCGTCGACGTTTGGGCGGCAGGAAGCAGGCGCAACGTCTGGATGTCCCATCCATAGGTGGACCACTGGCGCGGCCATGCACCCCTCCGCCGCCTGCGCCCAAGGAGCTGGGACCAGCAGAGGAACATGACCACGAGAATGAGAGGCCAGAGAACACTGGAACGTCGCTGGAGATAGACTCTCTAGCCACTGCGCCTGTGACTGCCCTGGCTGGATTGGCGACGGCAGCAACCCAGGGAATTATGGAGGCGATAAGGTCGAAGACGTCGCGCATGAACAAAGATGAGGTCGCCGCTATTGGACTACACACAGAAAGAATTGCCGCCGTCATAACGCACCTCTGCCTGCGCTTAGCCGAGGCGGAAAGACGGGCAACCACCAGCCCGGGCCCCCACGGATCAGAAAGCACCACTAGTACCATCTTACGCAACGGCACTGAAGCTGCCACAGAGGCAGGAGCCGGTGCGAATTGAGGCGACACCGGGACCAGTCCTGGCCTTTTACCCGGCGGACGAGAATGGTGCCATCAAGACTGCAGAGGAGACTAAGGCGGTGCTCAAGAAGGCCATAGACCCGGCCAAATTATGGGTACAAGTGGCCAAGGTGCGGAAGGTGGGAAATGCCGGCGTACTAGTACAGACCACCACGGATGCGGCGGCGACTCGACTCCGGGCGGCGATACCAGCAGAGCTCAGGGTGGCCGAGCCGAAGAGGAGACTGCCGCTTATATGCCTGAATAGGCTCGACGGCGACCCAAGTTTTGACGACGTCCTAGAGGCCCTACACGAGCAAAACAGGCAGGCAGTAGAAGTTGTTGACTACGTGGATGTAACCTGCTGCAATAAGTGCCAACAATACGGGCACCCTGAGCGCTCGTGTCGGTCAGCGGAGGCCACGTGCCAGAGATGCGGAGAGACTGGCCACCGTGGGGAAGCGTGTAAGTCGACCACCACGTGCTGCGCCACGTGCAAACGTTTTGGTAGACGGGAGGCCGCGAACCACAGGACGGCCTCCAGAGACTGCCCGGCGAGAGCACATGCAATGCAAAGGAGTGTTGCAATGACACAATATGGATAGGCCGCACAAAATTGGGCAGCTAAATCTCGCCGGTTCAGTGCTTTCTACCAGAGAGCTCCCTGCGGTGTGCCGTGAGCAGGACCTGGATCTGGTCCTCGTGCAGGAGCAGTACGCGCAGGCCGACGAATACATTGTGCAGTTTGGACCAGCGGCGAAAGCAGGAGCATATATCCATCGGCGGGGCGCGGCCTGCGCGGTGCTGCATCACCTCTCGAATAATCACTGCATTGTGCTGCACTTGGAGGAGGGGGACCTGCACGTGGTCTCCGCGTATTTCCAGTACGGGGAGCCGATTGACCGACACCTGCACCACCTGGAAGGAGTAATGGAGGCCCTAAGAGGAAGAAGAGTAATAGTTTGCGCGGACGCCAACACCCACTCGCCTATGTGGCATAGCGCGCCCCGACACTATACTGGCCGGGGCCACGCAGCGGAGTACAGGCGGGTGGCTCTAGAAGCATTTATAGCTGCGCATAGTCTGACCGTCCACAATGAGGAGGGCCAACCCTCAACCTTCTATGGACCCAACGGAGAGTCGAACATCGACATTACGGTTGCGACGAGGAATGTCGACCTGTCTGGGTGGACTGTGAATGAGAATGCCAGCTCTAGCGACCACCGCCTCATCACCTTCCAGGTGGATGCAGCTTGCGGACGCCACAGCGCTGAGCCGGGCGGGGAGCCGGTGCGCTACCGTGACCGCGGTGTGAACTGGCCGCACTTTCGCCAGACTATCCATGCGCGAATGGGGAGGCTTGACCTAGACAAGCCAGCGCCCTTGGTCTGCAGGGATTTCACGAAAGTAGTTGCGAGTACGGCGCGCCAATGCCTGGGTGTGAAAGGGACACCCAAGGACGCAGGGTACGAATGGTGGGGACCGGAGCTCGAGAGGCTTCGGAAATCACAGCGCAAGGCGAGGAACAAGTGGCAGGTAACGCGAAAGGACGGGGGGCCGAGAGAGGAAAGAATGAGAGCTGAATTTCATGAGGTGCGAGCGCGATACCGAAAGGCAATGGAGGAGGCGGAACTTGGGCACTTTCGACAGATTGCCGAAGCAGGCAATGCCGATCCGTGGGGGCTGGCTTACCGTGCCGCTAGCGGCAGGCTACGGCCACCCTCCCGGGTCATTAATGGCACCAAACTGGCGGAGGGCTTTGCCGCCACTGTGGGGGACGCGGCGACCGGCCTGCTGTGTGCGCTCTGTCCGGATGACGATCCGTCCCTGGACACGGCCTATCACAGGAGCGTTCGTGTCGCCGCCTCACTCATCCCGTCGGGCCGGGCTGCGCCTCCTCTGTCGCGTGAGAATCTGGGACGCATAATCCGAAGCTTGCCTAACACGGCACCGGGACTAGACGGAATTAGTGCGCGAATAGTGAAGAATGTATGGGACGCTGTGCCCGCGGAAGTCACCGCGGTGTACGGCAAGTGTGTTTCGGAGGGTGTGTTTCCGGATGTGTGGAAGGACGGCCGGCTGCTTGTCTTGCCCAAGGGCAACGGCAAGCCACTGACCGACCCGAAGGCTTACAGACCTGTCACGCTGCTGCCTGTGCTTGGGAAGATTCTAGAGCGCGTAATTCTCAGTTGCGCTCCCGCGATCGGCAACCAGATCTCTGCCGCTCAGCACGGGTTTACTCGGGGCAAGTCAACCGTCACGGCGCTCAACGACATCCTGCGCGCCGCGAGGGAGGGCTCGGGCAAGTATGTGCAGGCCATTTTTCTGGACATCTCGGGCGCCTTCGATAACGCCTGGTGGCCGATGATCTTGACGAAAGTCAAGCGGGGGGGGGTGCCCGCCCAACATCTTTGAGATGCTGGCGGACTACTTCACCCGCCGACGAGTCGGGCTTTTCATCGGTGACCGGGTGGAATGGAAGGTGTCCACGATGGGCTGCCCCCAAGGTTCCGTCCTGGGTCCATCATTATGGAACCTGCTGATGGACGACTTGCTTCGGCTGCCACTGCCCGGTGGCGTCCGCATGGTAGCATACGCGGACGATGTGACCATCCTGATCGAGTCCCAATCCCGCGCTGGGATAGAGGCTGCTGCCCGAAAAACCCTGGATCTGGTTACGGCATGGGGTGGCAGGAATAGGCTGGCATTCTCCCCTGCGAAGTCATCAATGATGACGATCAGGGGAAAATTCCAGCGGCCCCCCACTGTCAAGTTGGCTGGGGACTCGGTCAGGAGTGTCACCTCTGTGACGGTGCTGGGCGTGGTGCTCGACGAGAGTCAGTCCTTCGCGCGGCATGCGACATCGATAGGGGAACGCGCGGCCAAATGCTTCGGCAAGATGTCAAGAGTGTCGGCATCTTCCTGGGGCATTCGATATCCCGGACTGCGCGTCCTCTACAGGGGCACTTTCGTAGCCACGGTGACGTATGCTGCTGCTTGCTGGTACCATAGGGCGACACTCCACGTTGTCCGCAGCGCGCTGCTCAGGTGCCAGAGACCAAGCCTGATACTGCTGACGAAGGCGTACAGGTCTACCAGTACGGCTGCTCTGGCAGTGTTGGGCGGTGTTCTCCCGGCTGACCTTGAGGTGATCCGTGCAGGGCGATTTGATGAGGAGCGCCAGGCCGCGACCGCGGCACAGGTAGAGCCGAGCATTCGGCGACGTGAGCTGGCACGACGAAAGAAAGAGATTTGGAATGACACGGTTGATGCATGGCAGAAAAGATGGGCGAATGAGGAGAAAGGACGGGAGCTATTCCGTTTCTTTCCGGACGTGGCAGCTCGACTCAGGTCGCACTGGGTTGTGCCCGACCACCAAGTGTCCCAGATTCTCACGGGACACGGGTGCTTCAGGAAGAGGCTGAATGATATGGCGCTATGCGAGGACAGTATGTGTGAATGCGGTATGGAAGAGGAAGACCTACACCACGTGCTGTGGGTCTGCCCCCTGTATGCTGAGGCAAGGTGCAAGATGATGGATGGGATAAGCTGCGCGGAGGTCGGTCCGATTTACTATCGCGACCTCGTGAGCTCTCCGGCGAACTTCGCAAGGCTATCGGAATACGCGCACAAGTGGCACGCCGCCCGGAGGGAACAACAGGAACAACAGGAACAACAGGATCATGGAACTGGAGCTCAGGAGTGAGGATTTTGGCGCTGACAGGCAGCGAAGTGCAAATCTATTCAGTGTTATCTGTGCTAGTGCACGCCCTACTAAGGGAGAAGTGCAGGGACACACACATGGCTAATTTGTAAGGGATCAAGAAGCGCCTGCGGACCGTAAAAATAAGATGGCCAAGAGCGCTATGTCCGCAGCCGCCCCACGTTTCGGCCCGTATAACGTTTGTTGGTCGGGCCATGGGAAGGTTGGAGGGAGTGTGTCCCTATCTACCTGCGCGGAGGTCGGTCCGATTTATTATCGCGACCTCGTGAGCTCACCGGCGAACTTCGCAAGGCTATCGGAATACGCGCACAAGTGGCACGCCGCCCGGAGGGAACAACAACAGGAACAACAGGATCATGGTACTGGAGCTCAGGAGTGAGGATTTTGGCGCTGACAGGCAGCGAAGTTCAACTCTATTCAGTGTTCTCTGTGCTAGTGCACGCCCTACTAAGGGAGAAGTGCAGGGACACACACATGGCTAATTTGTAAGGGATCGAGAAGCGCCTGCGGACCGTAAAAATAAGATGGCCAAGAGCGCTATGTCCGCAGCCGCCCCACGTTTCGGCCCGTATAACGTTTGTTGGTCGGGCCATGGGAAGGTTGGAGGGAGTGTGTCCCTATCTACCTACTTCACGCCCGACCTCGCTAGCGAACGGACGTGTGGTAGTGCGCTCAATATATTTAAATATTTTATTATTTGAATTTATTGGGAGCACGCGCTGAATTTCAGCTGAGTGGATTATTCAGTGGGTTAATACGCGAACCGATAATCGTGTTATTAATATTCGTTTTCTTAAGTGCTGTTTAGTTTCTTGTTTGTACCGTTTAGTAATGAAACACGTGGTGACCTCCAGGAATTGTCTGTGGAGCGGATTCCAGGGCATCCCCACTGAAATTCAGTGGGGTAAGGACCGACCCGGATAAGGTACTGTGCCCCCCCGTTGTTCTCCTTCGAAATCATTGTAAAAGCGTGGATTTCTTGCTGAAATCCACGCCGTTTTTAGGTTAAAGCACGTGGTGCCACTTATAGGTTAGAGCGCATGTTTTAAAAATATTTTTGGTTAGTTTAGGTGTCATTTGACAGTCGTGTGCTGTCAGTGTCACCGCTACGCGGCTGTCACTGTCAGTGACTGCTGTCACTGTCAGGTGGCATTTGTCGGGTGTCAGTTGTCACTGTCATCACCGGGTGACATTGACATTGTCGTTTGTCGCTGTCAATCTAGGTTGACGTCGGCGGACTGTCAGTGTTGCTGTCACTTTGGGGAGCGGCTGTCGCTGTCACCTGTCAGTGTCTGTCACGCGTCGGTGTTGCCAGTCCAGTAGTTAGTTAAGGTTAGTTGTAGTTTATTTGGTAGGTTTGGTAGTTTTAGTAGGAATTATTTTGTTTATATTTTTAGGGGTAGTAGTAGGTTGATAGGCTTAGAGAAATTATTTATAAGTAGGTTCGTAGTCGTAATAATATTCCGGAGGGCCGGGGTGCCCTGCCGACTCCAAGATGGCGGATGAGGAGGCTGAGCGCCTCTTCTCCCGATTTTGGGAAAGATACTGGAACGCCTCATTGTCACTTGCGCGCCTTGTTTATACCGGCACATTTCCGAGGCCCAGCACGGTTTCTCCAGGGGTAAATCCACGGTAACGGCACTTAATGCGATCCTGGATCGAGTGGCGCACTCCTCGGAGAAATACGTGCAGGTCGTATTACTAGATATTTCCGGGGCCTTTGACAACGCCTGGTGGCCCATGATACTTACGAAAGCTAAGCAGGTTGGCTGCCCTCCTAATATATATCAAATACTAATCAGTTATTTCACAGAGAGGCGAGTAGGTCTGTTCATGGGTGACCAGGCGGTGTGGAAGCGGTCCACGATGGGCTGCCCCCAGGGTTCGGTGTTGGGACCGCCACTCTGGAATCTCCTGCTCGACGACGTACTTAGGTTGCCTTGGCCCGAGGGGGTGAGGGCAGTGGCGTATGCGGATGACATCACGTTGGTAATCGAGGCGCCGAGTCGGGCGGCGATCGAGCGGAACGCTCGATTGTCGCTGGAGGCGGTGTCCGCGTGGGGGAAGCGGAACCGTCTCACGTTTTCGGCGACAAAGTCGCAAACTTTGACCCTTAAGGGGAAATTCAAACGTCCCCCCACAGTTCGCATGGACGGTGCCTCGATTGCCAGCGTTGCAAGTGCCAAGGTGCTGGGCGTTGTGATTGATGAAGCGGGCTCCTACGTGCCGCATGCTAGTTTGGCCGGCCAACGGGCTGTGAATGCCTTCGGGAAGATGTCGAGGATATCGGCCTCTTCCTGGGGCGTAAGGTACCGCGCCCTACGGGTCCTGTACTCAGGGACCTATGTGGCGATTGTTACATATGCTGCGGCCGTATGGTGGCGGAGTTATAACAGGTTTGCAGTGCGGAGTACGCTGCTCCGCACGCAACGCCCGGCACTCATCCTCCTTACTAAGGGTTACAGGTCTGTCAGCACCGCAGCGTTGCCTGTGCTTGCGGGAGTGCTTCCGGCAGACCTCGAAGTTTGTCGAGCGGGACGTGTCGCGCAGGAGTGTTCCGGGTTGGTGGGCAAGGTGCGCAAAGTGGCGATCAGGGAAGTGAGGGCGGAGGTCGTTGCCCTATGGCAGGAGCGATGGCAGTCTTCTAGCGACGGGAGGGAGCTGTTTTCGTTTTTCCCTGATGTGACGGCTCGGTTGTGTTATAGTTGGGTGGAACCGGACTACACGGTCTCGCAAGTTCTCACGGGGCATGGGAGTTTCCGAAGCAGGCTGCACAGGATGTCGCTCTGCGACACGCCTCTCTTCTATTGCGGCCTGGAAGAGGAGACTCGGGACCATGTCCTGTGGGACTGTGCATTGTACGGAGAGGCCAGAGACGAAAAGCTCGAGAACTGGAGGCGTCAGGAGCCGGGGCCTGTTTATCACCGGCAGCTCGTGGACAGTGCGGAAGGCTTCCAAAGGCTGAAGGTGTTCGCTCACAAGTGGCACAGCCTGAGGAAGGAACTGGAACTGCGGCTGGATCTGCCAGGTACCATCGGGTCAGATGGGAGCAGCAGTTCCAGCACGGACTGTCCGCACAGCTGAAACGGTACAAGGTAACAGGTATTTCCAGAGGCCGGCTCGGGCGTGAAGTCCTGTGACTGTGATGTGGGTGCCCCAGAAGGGGCGCGGTATAGTTGATAGGCGTCCAATGCGGAAGGACGGGACTATGGTCCGTATGCCGAAAGGCAGGTAGGACCAGGGAAGGCGGGATTGGGAGGTGTCCCTATCTACTACGCCAGAGACCAAGCCTGATACTGCTGACGAAGGCGTACAGGTCTACCAGTTCGGCTGCGCTGGCAGTGTTGGGCGGTGTTCTCCCGGCTTACCTTGAGGTGATCCGTGCAGGGCGATTTGATGAGGAGCGCCAGGCCGCGACCGAGGCACAGGCAGAGCCGAGCATTCGGCGACGTGAGCTGGCACGACGGAAGAAAGAGATATGGAACGACACGGTTGATGCATGGCAGAAAAGATGGGAGAATGAGGAGAAAGGACGGGAGCTATTCCGTTTCTTTCCGGACGTGGCAGCTCGACCCAGGTCGCACTGGGTTGTGCCCAACCACCAAGTGTCCCAGATTCTCACGGGACACGGGTGCTTCAGGAAGAGGCTGAATGATATGGCGCTATGCGAGGACAGTATGTGTGAATGCGGTATGGAAGAGGAAGACCTACACCACGTGCTGTGGGTCTGCCCCCTGTATGCTGAGGCAAGGTGCAAGATGATGGATGGGATAAGCTGCGCGGAGGTCGGTCCGATTTACTATCGCGACCTCGTGAGCTCACCGGCGAACTTCGCAAGGCTATCGGAATACGCGCACAAGTGGCACGCCGCCCGGAGGGAACAACAGGAACAACAGGATCATGGAACTGGAGCTCAGGAGTGAGGATTTTGGCGCTGACAGGCAGCGAAGTTCAACTCTATTCAGTGTTCTCTGTGAATAGAGTTGAACTTCGCTGCTTCAGTGTTCTCTGTCAGTAGTGATAGCCGAGTGGTACGACCGTTAGACTGCCAAGTCAAAGGTTGCAGGTTCGAACCCCGGCACGCACCAATGTCTTTTAGAATTCATGTGCGTATTATAAATTAATTATCACTTGCTAAAAACGGTGAAGGAAAACATCGTGAGGAAACCAGCACACCTGAGAGATTTTTCAACGGTGTGTGAAGCCATGTCAGAGGCCTACGGGCGGTTTAATCTCTGACACCAGGTTGTTCATCAACCATACGATAAGAAGAAGAAGAAGAAGTGTTCTCTGTGCTAGTGCACGCCCTACTAAGGGAGAAGTGCAGGGACACACACATGGCTAATTTGTAAGGGATCAAGAAGCGCCTGCGGACCGTAAAAATAAGATGGCCAAGAGCGCTATGTCCGCAGCCGCCCCACGTTTCGGCCCGTATAACGTTTGTTGGTCGGGCCATGGGAAGGTTGGAGGGAGTGTGTGTCCCTATCTGCTGGTTCTGGACTTCGCTGCCTGCGTTTGTTCAGAGCGGACGTACGCTAGTTTCGGAGCCGAAATTAAATTAAAATTAAATATAAAAATCGTGATTGGTCCGTGTCAAAACTCGGTGGCTCCTTGTCTCTCTCAAGGAGTCCTCCATAAAAGGCCGCGGCCATTTTGAAAAGTGAGCGAGCGCGAGTGATTGCTGGGCGTAGCTGAAAACGTCATCCAGCCCCCCCGTGCCCCGCGAGTGGAAGTGCGACAGAGACGCGTAGTGTTTGTGGAAGGGGTTCCAACTCTAACCCCCCGCGCTCCGATAGTGATAGTGCGACAGAGACGCGGAGTGCTTGTGACAACAAGTGAGTCTTATTTTTTAATTTTAATTTAGTAAAAGAAAAGGGGATTTTTGTATTTAAAGGAAAAAAAAAAATATTTTATAAAAAAAAAAAAAAATGTTGGAAAAAAAAAAAAATTATATATATTTATTGTGGGTCCTGGGTGTGCATAGGGTAAGGACTCTAAGTTAGTTTTTAAGTTTGTGCGTGGTCGGACGGCTTCGCTGCGCTGGTGCGCCAAGTGCTCTTGCACTGTATAAGTGAAGTGAGCAAACTATAGTGTCGGGCATTTGTAGCAAAAAAAAAATATATTATTGGTGTGGTCCTCCACGGAAAGGACCCTTAATAAATGGCAGACCCGCCCCCCCCTCTGGGGGAGAGCAGTAGCGAGGACGCGGTGAGCAGGGAGCGTGCGCTCATTGACGCCACCATCAGGGCCATGGAGGAAGAGCTTCAGGCACTGGACGAGCTACGGCGTGAGGGCGAAGGGCTCTTCGCACCCCGCTTGTCTCTCGCGCGTACCCCCCCGCAAGCTTTTTCAACCCCCCCTCCAAGTATCATGGACTCTTCGCCGCCTCAGGACGAGACCCCACTCTTTCCATCCACCGGGGGAAAGCGGCACCTCACGTCACCGGAGGAGGTCCAAGAGGCCATGCGTCGTCGGGTGGCCAGGAGACGGGAGGCCCCACCCATCGGGGGTATTCTCACCACGGCACAGGCACCTCAGGCCCCTATCACCATCGCCACTCCCAGCTGCAGCGGTACCAGTACCAGCACCAGCAGCGGCGCGCCCGGCACTCCTCAACGAGGTGGACCCGCTGGCTTCTGCTGCGGTAGAGGTCCTGGCTGGACTCGCCACTGCCAGCACCAAGGGGATCATGGAGGCCGTCCGCAGTAAAACGGCGCGGCTCAATAAGCACGAGGTGGCAGCGATCGGTGCGCACACTGAGCGTCTGGGTGCTGTTATCTCGCACCTGGCCTTGCGCCTAGCTGCCGCCGAAGCGAAGATGCTGCACCAAGCGCCGGCGAGCAAAAGGGATACCAACTCCCCCGGGAAGTCCTTCGCGAACGCCCTGAGGTTAGGACGAGGCAGTGCGCCGATCCCGATAGCGCGTGCGCCAGGACCTCAGGTCGCCGTCTACCCTGCGGAGGACCAAAAAGATATTCTCAAGACCGCCGAGGACACCAGGAAAGCGCTAAGGACTGCAATCCAGCCGTCGCAGTTGGGCATCCAAATTGCGGGCCTCAGAAAGGTGGGAAACGCGGGTGTAGTCGTCCAGACTACTTCCGCGGCAGCTGCGGAAAGATTAAGGAAGGCAGTCCCGGAAACTCTCCGCACCTCGGAGCCTGCGGCGCGAATGCCACTCGTGGCCCTTACAGGCATGGACAAGGACACGACCCTCGAGCAAGTGGTAGCCGATATAAAGGACCAGAATTTGGCCGACAACGCCGCTTGGACGAGGGAGAAAATTGGAAAGGAGCTCAGGGTCCTCTTCAAAAGAGATCGCCACAATGGCAGGAGCAAGTGGGTTTGCCAGTGCTCTAATGAGCTGCGACGGGTCCTGGTCGACCTACGACAGTTATATATCGGGTGGGACGTGGTCGAGGTCACTGACCATCTGGGGATCATCTGCTGCAGCAGGTGCCAGGGCTACGGGCACCCCGAAAAATACTGCCGGGCTAAGGCCATGGTATGTGGGAACTGCGGCGAGGAAGGCCACAAAAGCACGGAATGCCAGGCCACGTCCCCCACCTGCGCCACCTGCAAGAGGTTCGGGCGTAGAGGCGCTCAGACGCACCGTACAGCGGCGAGGGACTGCCCAGCCAGGGCTCACGCGGAGCAACGGCAGGTGGCCAGCATATCCTACTAATCATGAAGATTGGGCAGCTGAATCTGCAGGGCTCGGCGTTGGCGACTGCGGAACTTCCGGCCATCGCGGAGGAGATGGGGCTGGATGTGGTCCTTGTCCAAGAACCATACTCTACGCCCCAACCATCGACGGCGACTCACGCGCAGCTAATCCTTCCGGGAGGCAACCACGACGACCGGAACCCGAAGACAGGCCTATACCTGGCCCGACTGGATGCGGCCTGTGCGGTGCTACACCACCTCTCGACGGAGCACTGCTTGGTGTGCCACATAGTCTGGAGGAACATTGACATCCACCTCGTCAGCGCCTATTTCCAGTACTCTGAGGACATCTCGATCCACTTGGAGCACCTTACCAAAGTACTGGAACAACTCCAGGGACGGCGCGTGCTCGTGGCCGCGGACACCAATGCCCATTCCCCGCTTTGGCACTGCAACCCTAGGCAGTTGTCGGGAAGAGGCCGCGAAGAGGCTCGGCGGCGTGAGGAGGCGGAGGGCTTCCTGTTGAGCCGTGGCCTGGTGGTTCACAACCAGCCGGACCAACCACCAACCTTCTGCACGGCCAACGGGGAGTCCAACATCGACGTCACCTTCTCCACGAGAGGCGTCAGAATCGAAGATTGGAGGGTCCACGAGCACGCGAGCATCAGCGACCACAGGCTGATTACCTTCAGGCTATGTGGCACGGGGGAGCGACGACTGCAAGAGCCCGCTTCTGGCCTGGAGCCGTCGGTTTCGCCGAAGAGATTTCGGGAGCGTGGGGTTGACTGGGAACGATTCCGCGGGATGATCCACGAGCGACTGGGTAGGATTGATTGGAGGAAGCCTGCATCCGTTGTGTGCAAGGAGTTCACGCGCATAGTCGCGTGGACTGCAAGTGAGTGTTTGGGTACATGTGGTGACGGGAAGAAAGCGAGAGGGTACGAATGGTGGTCTCCCTCGCTGGAGGCCATGAGAAAAAGGAATAACAAGACGAGGAAAGAATGGCAATCGGCACGAAAGGTAGGTGGGGACACGGAAGAGCGCGCGAAGAATAAATTTCGAGAGTGCCGCAGTAGCTACAGGGCTATGATGGAGAAGGCGCAGCTCGATTTCTTCCGCAAGGTCGCGGACTCTGGCAACCATGACCCCTGGGGTCTGGCTTATAGAGCCGCCAGTGGGCGCCTACGACCACCGCCCAACGTGGTGAGTGGCACGAGACTTGCGGAAGGATTCGCGCTGGACGTGGGCGGTGCCATGAGCGGCCTTGTAAGGGCCCTCTGCCCGGACGACGACCCGTCCCTCGACTCCGCCTACCATCGGCGGGTGCGGCTGGCAGCCGCCTGCGTCCCGACGGGCCGGGACGCGCCTCCTCCGTCACGTCAGGATGTGGAGAAGATAGTTAAGGCACTGCCTAACACGGCTCCGGGGATCGATGGGATCTCGGCTCGCATAGTCGGGCATGTGTGGCGGGCGGCTGAAGCCGAACTGACACACATGCTCGGCATGTGCGTAGCCGAGGGTACCTTCCCCGATGTGTGGAAGGACGGGAGGCTCATCGTTATCCCTAAGGGTAACGATAGGCCTCTGACTGACCCGAAAGCATATCGGCCCATCACTCTCCTCCCCGTTCTGGGGAAAATTTTGGAAAGGGTGCTGCTCCTCAGCGCACCCTGCATCACAGGTAGCGTGTCGTCGAGCTAACACGGGTTTTCTCGGGGTCGGTCTACTTTGTCGGCCCTGACGGACATCCAGCGCACGGTTGCTGACAGCCGACGAAAATACGTGCAGGCCGTCTTTTTGGACATCTCTGGAGCTTTTGACAACGCGTGGTGGCCCATGATCCTGCTCAAGGCGAAGGGTGTGGGGTGTCCGCCAAACATCTACAGGATGCTGGCGGCATATTTCACGAACCGACGTGTCGGTCTCTTCGCCGGGAGCGGGGTCGTGTGGAAAACCTCGACCATGGGTTGCCCGCAGGGCTCTGTAGTGGGACCACCACTATGGAACCTTCTTATGGACGACCTGCTTCGATTGCCGTACCCAGTGGGAGTGAAGGTGGTCGCGTACGCTGATGACGTTACGATACTCATCGAGTCTTACTCTCGAGCCGGCATCGAGGCCTCGGCCTCGTGCGCCATGGCACTTATTTCTGAGTGGGGGGTGCGGAACAGGCTGGGCTTCTCCCCTTCGAAGTCACATTCGATGACCTTGAAGGGGAACATGTCCAGGCGCCCGCCCACGGTCAGACTCGATGGGATCTCAGTCGGAAGCGTGCGCTCGACCAAGGTGCTGGGTGTGGTGATTGACTCGGGTCTCTCATTTAGGGAACACGCTCAGTCCATAGGCGAGCGTGCTGCAGCGGGGCTGGGCAAGATGTCGCGCGTCTCTGCAGCATCCTGGGGAGTTCGGTACAGGGCCCTTAAGGTCCTGTACAAAGGTATCTTCGTTGCGACTATCACCTATGCGGCGGGATGCTGGTGGAGACGCGTGAGCGTGTATATGGTCAGGAGCGCGTTGCTCAGAACCCAGAGGCCGGCCCTAGTCCTTCTGACGAAGGCCTACCGGTCTGTCAGCACAGCGGCGCTGCCAGTCCTGGCGGGTGTGTTGCCCGCTGACATCGAGGTGGCCCGTGCGGGCAGGATGAAGTCAAGCGGGGGGGGGGGGGGGGTGCCCGCCCAACATCTTTGAGATGCTGGCGGACTACTTCACCCGCCGACGAGTCGGGCTTTTCATCGGGGACCGGGTGGAATGGAAGGTGTCCACGATGGGCTGCCCCCAAGGCTCCGTCCTGGGTCCACCATTATGGAACCTGCTGATGGACGACTTGCTTCGGCTACCGCTGCCCAGTGGCGTCCGTATGGTAGCGTACGCGGACGATGTGACCATCCTGATCGAGTCCCAATCCCGCTCTGGGATAGAGGCCGCCTCACGACAAACTTTGGAGCTGGTCGCGGCATGGGGTGGCAGGAACAGGCTAGCATTCTCCCCTGCGAAGTCATCAATGATGACGATTAGGGGAAAATTCTAGCGGCCCCCCACAGTCAAGCTGGCTGGGGACTCGGTCAGGAGTGTCACCTCTGTGACGGTGCTGGGCGTGGTGCTCGACGAGAGTCAGTCATTCGCGCGGCATGCGACATCGATAGGGGAACGCGCGGCCAAATGCTTCGGCAAGATGTCAAGAGTGTCGGCATCCTCCTGGGGCATTCGATATCTCGGACTGCGCGTCCTCTACAGGGGCACTTTCGTAGCTCGGTGACGTATGCTGCTGCTTGATGGCACCATAGGGCGACACTCCACGTTGTTCCCAGCGCGCTGCTCAGGTGCCAGAGACCAAGCCTGATACTGCTGACGAAGGCGTACAGGTCTACCAGTACGGCTGCGCTGGCAGTGTTGGGCGGCGTTCTCCCGGCTGACCTTGAGGTGATCCGTGCAGGGCGGTATGATGTGGAGCGCCAGGCCGCGGCCGAAGCACAGGCAGAGCCGAGCCTTCGGCGACGTGAGCTGGCACGACGGAAGAAAGAGATATGGAACGACACGGTTGATGCATGGCAGAAAAGATGGGAGAATGAGGAGAAAGGACGGGAGCTATTCCGTTTCTTTCCGGACGTGGCAGCTCGACCCAGGTCGCACTGGGTTGTGCCCAACCACCAGGCGTCCCAGATTCTCACGGGACACGGGTGCTTCAGGAAGAGGCTGAATGAAATGGCGCTATGTGAGGATAGTATGTGTGAATGCGGTATGGAAGAGGAAGACCTACACCACGTGCTGTGGGTCTGCCCCCTGTATGCAGAGGCAAGGTGCAAGATGATGGATGGGATAAGCTGCGCGGAGGTCGGTCTGATTTACTATCGCGACCTCGTGAGCTCACCAGTGAACTTCGCGAGGCTAGCGGAATACGCGCACAAGTGGCACGCCGCCCGGAGGGAACTGGAGCACGAAGGAGCCGTTTCAGTTATTGGAGCTTGAAATTATGGATAAATTGATGGCGACAGGCAGCGAAGCACTTTTATCTGTGTTCTCTGTGCTAGTGCACGCCCTATCAAGGGAGAAGTGCAGGGACACACACATGGCTAATTTGTAAGGGATCAAGAAGCGCCTGCGGACCGTAAAAATAAGATGGCCAAGAGAGCTATGTCAGCAGCCGCCCCACGTTTCGGCCCGTATAACGTAGGTTGGTCGGGCCATGGGAAGGTGGAGGGAGTGTGTCCCTATCTAGGACCAGTAGGGACAGGACGAGAGATTTGTACAGGTAGTCAAGAAGCGGCTGCGGTACCTGTCCGTAGCCGCCTCCTGATGTTTCGGCCCATATGACATGATGTCGGTGGGGCCATGGGAGGTTGGTGGGTTTGTCCCTATCTACTGCGGCCTGGAAGAGGAGACTCGGGACCATGTCCTATGGCACTGTGCATTGTACGGAGAGGCCAGAGACGAGATGCTAGAGAACTGGAGGCGTCAGGAGCCGGGGCCTGTTTATCACCGGCAGCTCGTGGACAGTGCGGAAGGCTTCCAAAGGCTGAAGCTGTTCGCTCACAAGTGGCACAGCCTGAGAAAGGAACTGGAACTGCGGCTGGATCTGCCAGGTACCATCGGGTCAGATGGGAGCAGCAGTTCCAGCACGGACTGTCCGCACAGCTGAAACGGCGGACAGGTATTTCCACATTTTTTTTTTTGTGGCAACACTGTAGCTAACAGCTGTTTTTAACTGAGTCCCGTAATTTTATCAAAAATAATTAGATTATTAGTGTTTTTTAGCCCAAATTCCATGTAATCACTAAATAAAAATCATAATTTAAGTGTATTTTGTATAAAAACAAGTTTATGTTTGAGTTTATAAGTGTAATTTACCAATGTGTTTCGGTGACTGACTGACAGTTACCGGCTTTTTTATAATCGCTTTGTCATCTTAAAAAACAGGTAAATACTTTTCTGTTGATTAAAAAAAACAACACTTTCAATAGTTAATCCACTTGTTACGGGCTACAACTTATTTAGACTAGTAAATATCGCCATAAACTAACTTCTCCGAACGTAAACATAACCTTATTGAAAGGTGGCACAACTCTTCAAACAACTATTTTTCTTCCACTTTATCACTATTCTATTGCACTTTCATCTTCTCTCTTGAACTCTATTTAATCATGACTTTAACTCGTAAAGCCTTTGCTCGCCAAGAAGAGGAAAAACTCAGTCTGGCTTTGAGCGAACTCAAGGTTTCCAAGGAGTTGTGTGACCGATTGATAAGGGAATCAGAGGAAAATGAAAAAGAAGTTGAGAAAACTTTACATAAGTACCAAACGTTGAAATCAGAAATGACACGGTTACATATTCAACACACCGAAGTCATTGAAGCCCGGGACAGGCTCCAGTTCATTGTGGATGGGTTTGACCGATGCAGTTCTGAGTATGAGCTTGCTCTTGACCGCGCTAACTCTTTACAAAAACAACTTCTTGAGGCTAACAGTAAGATTTCACAATTAGAATGCACTCAACACAACATCACTGCATCGTTGAACCAAAGTCTGTTCGATGAGCTGGTAGTCATTGCCCCAAGTATGGTTGCTAGTCAAATGACACCCAAAGTCACAATAGATCTTACTTGTGATGATGACAATAGGGCTAATAATGCAAATAAGATGATTAAATGTAGTAGAAATAAACTGAAAAAATATGTAAGAATAAATAAGTACATAAGAAAAACACAAAAATTAGTGCGTAGACAAAAAATTTTCATTAAAAATGTTAAATTAAACAGGGAACGTCTGTCATTATTAGATAAATTGGATTTTTATTCAGAAAAATGTAAAAATAATACCTTAAAATATCAAAGTGACACTAAAAACTTAGATATTGAAATTGAAAATTTAAATAATAAATTAATATCAATTACTAACAAATATGAAATTTCTGAAATGCAAATTAAGGAGTACATGCTGGCAATGAATGAGTTAATGGTGAGTTCAAGTTCATGTTCTTGTAAGCAGTCAAAACCTTTGACCAATAACACCATGTCAAATAGTCAGTCCAGCTTCTTTAATGCCAGCCTGTGATATTGAAACTACTTCTATACAAAAAAATTATTGCACTTCTGAGGGTACCTCTAACATAAAAATTAAATTAAATGAAAAGCTTCTTGATTGTGTACAAACCCAAATAAACAAAGATATTGTAATATTTAGTGATGACATTGGGAAAGACATGGGCCCATTATTATCTAATATTTGCAAAGGACAGTCAGTTACCAACTACTGTATGCCTGGTTTAAGCTTTGTTGAGATAGTGACAAAAATATTAAGTTTGAATTTCCACCAGGATACAACATTAATCATTTTAACTAGTAACAGGGGAGATGTAAATCAGGACAGTCTGCTAAATTACTATTACAAATTATGTGAGCTACACATAAGACAGATTGTTATGTTTACATTTCCTTATAGTTGCAGTTTGCCACAAAGAGAAAATTACTTTAGGCACAAATTAAATGTAATATTGAATAATCTGACATCACACAATAATAATAATTTTCATGTACTTGACATTAACAAATATGTTGGTAAATATTTAAATATAACAAAATACAAATTACATGTGCCAAAATGTTTGAAAAGACAATTAGCTTTATCGCTATACAATTTTTTTATTTATTCATTAGCCAATAAGCTGGCTAATACATGTATTGCTCCTATTGAGCTTTCCACCACTCTATTAGATCCAGCCAAAGACTTGGCTTGTAGTTTTATTGCTCCTATTGAGCTATCTGACATTTTAATTAATTCACAATCTGACATTAATTTAAATTAGAACTTGGGACAAAAGAGGTAATCTCTTGCTTTATGAACAGAGATAATTTAAAGACATCCATAGCTTCCTCAAATCATTTAAATGTAAAAAAAGGCTGTAGTACAATCAACCTGGTGCACCAAAATATTCAAGGTATGTTGAGAAAGGATCTTGAAATTGAACTATTTTTGAACTGTAACAATATTGATATTTTATGTATTACTGAACATTGGTTAAAAAGTCATCAATTTATGTTTAATTTCAGTAATCACCAGGTTGGTAGTTCGTTCAGTAGAGATAATGCAATACACGGTGGCTCATTGATACTATTAACCAATAATCTCAAATTCAAAGAACGTACAGATATTGTGAGCCTCTCTGTTGAACGGACTATTGAAATAGCTTGTGTGGAGTTGGAGCAGCTTATTGTATTGAGTGTGTACCGGCCACCATCTTCAGTTTATGATTGCTTTGAAAATGTTATGAATGATGTTTTGATAAAACTTGGTAAACTAAATAAAAATGTAATTGTATGTGGTGATTTTAATATCAACCTATTGGAGGACTCACCAACATGTTTAAGAATTCTTAATTTATTTCAATCATATAATCTGACCAATCAATTTTTAGAGCCTACCAGAATTACAGCCACATCAGCCACATGCCTAGATAATATTTTCACAGATATAATACTTACTAAGAAACAAATAATAAACCAA
Organism: Agrotis puta; assembly: GCA_943136025.2. Lineage (NCBI taxonomy): Eukaryota > Metazoa > Arthropoda > Insecta > Lepidoptera > Noctuidae > Agrotis > Agrotis puta. The sequence goes on along the minus strand of OW964189.2, from coordinate 3,572,480 downwards.
CTGGAATCTGACCACTGTGGACAGTTGGTTACATTTAATTTAAAAAATAAAGATGTGGCTAAGCATAGTATTAGGGTGGTTCCTAAATCTGCAGGTCGCTTGGAGAAATTCAAAAATAAACTCATTAGTAAATTACCCTACTTACCTTATAGTGATGATCCTAATGAACTGTACAATTCTTTTTTTGCCATGTATTGTACAGAATTTGACTCGACATTCATACCCAAGCAGATCTCAGTTAACGGTTCCACAACCTTCAGTGAATGGGCAACCGTGTGTGTTCGCGCAGCGGAATGTTGTTAAATTTTAAGATTTTAATTATGCAGATATTTAGTGTATGACGTCGTATAATTGTGTATGGTAAAAAAAAATTTGTGCACGCAGCCATTGTGGAGAAATTCACCAAAAAATGATTCCGCTGGGCGAACGTTGTCCTGGCGGAACTTTTTTTAATCCATAGCCTTTAGAAGAAAAGAGATGTGTCCAAAAATTAGTGTGTATTTGTGTGTAATTGTGTATGTATGAATAAAATTAGTGCATGCATAAACTTCGGAGATATTCAAGTTTCCGCTACGCGAACGTTTGGCCATTAGCTAGTTTTCATATAAAGCGCTTACATAGAGAGTTGTAGATTTTTACATACGTTGTTTTGAATTTGTTTATATTTGTTTAAAAAACAGATTTAGAAAAAATCGTAGGGCTTAAAAGATAAAAATATAAACGTAAAATACGCTTATTAGGTCTTAGTTCTTAAAGTATGTACTTTGAGGTCTAGATTTTCACGTTTATACAAACCTTGTAAGTGTCTGCAACATGTTGCCAAGTATCAATGCTGTTCCGTTAGTAATTAAAGAGTTATAGGACAATTTACCATGAATAGATCACTGTTTATAAAGCAGTCAAATATCACGACGTTCTAAAGGAATTGCATGGTAAAATTTATGCCAATAATTAGTGTATTCATTCAACTATTCACAGGCAAAATTTCAGGTCATTAAATTCAGTAATTAAAGAAAAACAATTATAATACTGACGAAGCATTGAAAACCTACATAACCCGACCAAGTTCGGATGGCTACAAAAAAGCGGCCGTGCAATATATTTAGGTAACATCCCAAAATTTACAGTATAATACCGGTATTGAATTGGTATAAGTGATAACATAATTGTTGTTTCGATATAATTTATAGGTCATTTATTTTTGTACACCTACTTTTTTAAATGTATTTGACTATGACAGAAAGTAGGTACTATTTACGTAGGTACAGACCCCTTAGGGAAATTAAATAATTACCACATGTAAGTACTGTCTAGGTAAATATTTATCATATTGTAGCTTATTACACTATTTAACCAATGGACTAGGCATGCACGAGCGTTCCCCTTTGCAACTTCAGTGGATCAAGAATCTAATAACTTAAAAAAACTACTTCTTGAATCGATATTTATCGTAGATAGTGGCGTTATTATTAAAAAAATATTTTTCATTCAAGAAATGCAATTGTTTTATTTTTCCTAACCCTTGTGTACGCAACTGTACCATATTAATAAATACTATATTGGAAAGTTAAGAACGTTTCTTAGATATATGGCACGGCCGCTTTTTTGTAGCCATCCGAACTTGGTCGGGTTATGTAGGTTTTCGATGCTTCGTCAGTATTATAATTGTTTTTCTTTAATTACTGAATTTAATGACATGAAATTTTGCATGTGAATAGTTGAATGAATACACTAATTATTGGCATAAATTTTACCATGCAATTCCTTTAGAACGTCGTGATATTTGACTGCTTTATAAACAGTGATCTATTCATGGTAAATTGTCCTATAACTCTTTAATTCCTAACGGAACAGGATTGGTACTTGGCAACATGTTGCAGACACTTACATGGTTTGTATAAACGCGAAAATCTAGGCCCCAAAGTGCATACTTTAAGAACTAAGACCTAATAAGCGTATTTTACGTTTATATTTTTATCTTTTAAGCCCTACGATTTTTTCTAAATCTGTTTGTTAAACAAATATAAACAAATTCAAAACAACTTATGTAAAAATCTACAACTCTGTATGTAAGCGCTTTATATGAAAACTAGCTAATGGCCAAACGTTCGCGTAGCGGAAACTTGAATATCTCCGAAGTTTATGCATGCACTAATTTTATTCATACATACACAATTACACACAAATACACACTAATTTTTGGACACATCTCTTTTCTTCTAAAGGCTATGGATTAAAAAAAGTTCCGCCAGGACAACGTTCGCCCAGCGGAATCAGTTTTTGGTGAATTTCTCCACAATGGCTGCGTGCACAAATTTTTTTTTACCATACACAATTATACGGCGTCATACACTAAATATCTGCATAATTAAAATCTTAAAATTTAACAACATTCCGCTGCGCGAACGCACACTGGGCAACCAGAGGTATACATAACAGTAGAATGAAACTTTATGAACTATATGAAGAAAAAAACTTTAATAAGAGTACCGAATTTCATGAATATGTTAAAAATTATTCTAAATTATTTAAACAAGTTTGTAAAGAAGCAAAGTGTCGTTATATAAGCTCAAAAATTAAAAATAGCCAGAATAAAATAAAAACCACTTGGGAAATAATCAACAATGAAACTGGAAGAGAAAAACGGCGTAGCACTGGCTTTAGTCTAAATATTGATAGTAAAATAATTGATAAGGATGTAGAAGTAGCAACAATTTTTGAAAGTTTCTTTGCAGATATTCCAGTTTCAACCACAAATTTTTTAAAATCAACACCCATTGAAGCCGAGTCTATATTAAAAGAAAATGTTGAAAACTGTAAGCATGATTTTAATTTCGATTTTATTAGTGATAAAGATATTATTAAAACTTTTAATACCCTTAATGTAAAAAAAACTGCTGATCTATGGGGAAACTCCGTAGAGATCACCAAAAGCATTATAATGAGTGTAGCGCCTGAATTGCCAATTATTTACAACAAATGTATTGAGTGTGGTGTGATTCCTGACTTAATGAAGAATAGTAAAATAATACCATTGTTTAAATCGGGTAGCACATCAGACCCCACAAATTTTAGACCAATTTCTGTGCTTCCCACATTTAGTAAAATATTCGAAAAATTGATGCTAGATCAACTGCAAAGACATTTTACTAAATATAAACTACTTAATAGTAAACAATTCGGTTTCACGAGGGGTCGCTCAACAACCGATGCTGGTGTTGAGCTACTTACACATATTTTTGAAGCGTGGGAAAATTCGCAGGATGCCTTGGGTATTTTTTGCGACTTGTCTAAGGCATTCGATTGCGTTTCTCATGACACATTAATCAGGAAATTACATCACTATGGTGTTAGAAATACTGCTTTGGATCTTCTTATTTCTTATTTGGATAATAGGATCCAAAGAGTGGACGTTAATGGTAAACGATCTCCGGGTTCTATTGTCACCATGGGAGTTCCGCAGGGCTCAATTCTTGGCCCCTTTTTATTTCTTACATATATCAATGATCTTCCTTGCCTTATAAAGAGAAATCATGATATAGTGTTATTTGCAGATGACACATCACTTTTATTTAAACTTAAACGTCAACAGCCCGTTACTGATGAGGTAAATACCGCTCTCTCTAAAATAGTGCATTGGTTTAGTGTTAATAATTTACTTTTAAATGAGAAAAATACTAAATGTGTAAGATTTCTGACACCTAACGTTAAGCAGGTGAAAACCAGTGTACTAGTAAATGGTGCTGAATTGAATCTTGTGGACACCACTGTGTTTTTGGGTATTACTCTGGACTCGAAGCTGCAATGGGGCCCTCATATTACAAAATTGTCGAAACGGCTCAGCTCTGCAGCATACGCGGTATATAAAATTCGTCATTTAACCGACGTAGAAACAGCCCGTTTAGTATATTTCAGTTATTTTCATAGTGTTATGTCGTATGGTATTTTGCTGTGGGGAAATGCGGCCGACATCCAGGCTATATTTGTGCTGCAGAAAAGAGCCATTCGAGCAATTACAATCTAGGTAGCAGGCATTCACTGAAGGATAAATTTAAAGAAATAAATATAATGACAGTTGCATCTCAATATGTGTATGAAAATTTGATTTTTGTTAAAAAGAATATTAATCTTTACACAAAATATAGCGATATTCATAGCATAAATACAAGAAACAAGGACATGCTAAAAGTGCCCGCGAGTAGACTCCATAAAATTAGTAATTCATTTAAATGCCAAAGTGTTCGTTTCTACAACAAACTCCCAAACCGTGTTAAAGAACTAAGCCTAAACAAATTTAAATCAGCTATTAAACAGCAACTATGTAAAAAAAAGTTACTATAAAATCAAAGAATACCTTGATGACAAAATGGCCTGGGAGTAAGCTGCCCCAATGCACCCTCATGCTTCAAATTCTTTTTATTTTAGATTGGATGTATTTGTTTTTTTTTAATGTTCTTTAATTCTTTGAAAATGTGAGGAATATGTGGTTTCAAAGGTCGTTAAGCTCCTTACGTACTGAGTTGAGCTTCCTTTCTCTGCCTCCTGCTTGCACTGACTGAACAGGTCCACTGAAAGTTTTCTTTGCAGTTCTTTCTTAAAAAGACCATCTCAGGCGAGAACCTACATGGTCCTCACAGGTATTGACGAAACAATTTTCCGATTGTTAGATCATTATTTATTCTTATTTTTTTTACTATATTTTTTTTTGTTTTTACAATCTGACATGTATGAATTTATTTATTTTTTACAATCTGACATGTATGATTTTTTTATGTTTATACAAACTGACATAATAATTATTATTATTTTTTTCATATATATATACATTTTTTTTCTATTCTTTGTGAATGCGAGGACCCATGCGAGTCAAGCTGGTTTTTTTTTTAAATCATAGTGATTGTCTGACAGTTTGAGTAACTTAAGCGGCCTACACAAGTGTCCTTTCTTTGGTATTGTTCGTCGTGTCGTTGAGCTCCTTGAGTTATGAGTCGAGCTACACGATAACTGACAAATGCTTGCACTGACTGGACAGGTCCACTCGAATTTGTGTGGTTCTTTCTTCAAAAGACCATTTCAGACACTGACCTGCATGGTCCTCGTATAGCCTGATCTACATATAATGTCTGGACTTCAAAAGAGACTGCGACCTCTGAGTTTGTTTCGGCTGTTTCTTCTCAGAGTAGTCAGGTACGAAACACCGGCCCCTTCTAGTTTTATAAAAAGACGTGTAAAAGTGTTGATATAACCTACTTGCATAAATAAACATCATTTCATTTCATTTCATTTCATTTCATTTCATTTCAGAGGCCGGCTCGGGCGTGAAGTCCTGTGACTGTGGTGTAGGTGCCCCAGAAGGGGCGCGGGATAGTTAGTAAAGGCGGGTAGGACCAGGGAAGGCGAGATTGGGAGGTGTCCCTATACCACTGTGCAATTTGTAGGTTAGAGCGCATGTTGTAAAAATATTTTTGGTTAGTTGTAGGTGTCATCTGACAGGCGTGTGCTGTCAGTGTCATCACCGGGTGGCATTGGCATTGTCGTTTGTCGCTGTCAATCTAGGTTGACGTCGGCGGACTGTCAGTGTCGCTGTCGCTTTGGGGAGCGGTTGTCGCTGTCACCTGTGGCAGTTTTAGTAGGAATTATTTATTTTATTTTTAGGGGTAGTAGTAGGTTGGTAGGATTAGTAGAAATTATTTATATATAGGGTTCGTTGTCTTAATTTTTTTTCCGGAGAGCCAAGGGTGCCCTGCCGACTGAGATGGCGGTCTGAGCGCCTCTACGACCGAACCTCTTGCAGGTGGCGCAGATGGGGGACGTGGCCTGGCATTCCGCGCTTTTGTGGCCTTCCTCGCCGCAGTTCCCACATATCATGGCCTTAGCCCGGCAGTATTTTATCGGGGTGTCCGTAGAGCTGGCACCTGCTGCAGCAGGTGACCCCCAGATGATCAGTGACCTCGACCACGTCCCACCCGATATATAACTGTCGTAGGTCGACCAGGACCCGTCGCAGCTCATTGGAGCACTGGCAAACCCACTTGCTCCTGCGATTGTGGCGATCTCTTTTGAAGAGGACCCTGAGCTCTTTTCCAATTTTCTCTCTCGTTCAAACGCCGTTGTCGGCCAAATTCTGGTCTTTTATGTCGGCTACGATTTGCTCGAGGGTCGTGTCCTTGTCCATGCCCGTTAGGGCCACGAGTGGCATTCGCGCCGCAGGCTCCGAGGTGCGGAGAGTTTCCGGGACTGCCTTTCTTAGTCTTTCCGCAGCAGCCGCAGAGGTAGTCTGAACGACTACACCCGCGTTCCCTACCTTTCATAGGCCCGCAATTTGGATGCCCAGCTGCAACGGCTGGATTGCCACGGCCATACCTGGAGCAACTCATGCGGATTCGTAAGGAAATGGGCCCCACAAAGGTGCTAATGGGCGGGGACGCTAACGCCAAGAGCGCCTGGTGGGGCAGCCTGGTAACAGACGCCAAGGGCGAAGAAATGTCGGGATCCCTGGAGGAAATGGATCTGCAGGTACTCAACGTCGGCAACACCCCGACCTTCGACACCGTCAGAGGTAACACCCTGTACAGCAGCTTCGTTGATGTAACCGCATGCTCAGCGGAGCTGCTGGACCGGGTGGAGGACTGGCGGGTCGACGGGGGCATCACGAGCTCGGACCACAACGGCATTACATTCAAAATTAACTTGGCAAAAAGTAAAGGGATAAGCATAAATAGAACCACAAGACTGTTCAATACTAGGAAGGCAAATTGGAGCCAGTTTCGTGAGAAACTGGCTCAATTGAAGGCTGGTACCAATCTAAATTCAAATTACATTAAACATACTCAGACAACATTAGAACTAGAACATATCACAAACAAGTACATAGAAATTATAAAACAGTCTTGTGAAGAAACAATCCCAAAAATTAAGTACAATAGTAAACTCACCGTGCCGTGGTGGTCCAATGAGCTCGCTGCCCTGAAGTCGGAGGTGAATACCCGTAGACGACGCATCCGATGCGCTGCACCGGTTCGGAGGCAGAAGGTCGTAGATGAGTACCTGCAGGCAAAAGATCGCTATGAGTCCCTGGCAAAAAAGTCGCAGACAGCCAGCTGGAAGAGCTTCTGCGAGAAGCAGGACAGAGAAGGAGTGTGGGAGGGGATTTACAGGGTCATAGGACGGACCGCCAAAAGACAGGAGGACTTGCCGTTGGTAAAGGATGGGCTGCCACTCAACGCTAAAGAGTCGGCTATGCTGCTGGCCGAGACCTTCTACCCGGAAGACCTGGAAGAAGGGGAAACTCAAGACCACCGTCGGACGCGAGAAGCTGCCTGTCGTGTAAACGACTGGGCGCATGATGAGCAACATGATCCACCGTTTACACCTCAGGACCTGAAAACCGCGGTGGAAAGTTTTAACCCTAAAAAGGCACCCGGGGCAGATGGTCTCACAGCCGACATCTGCGCTCGAGCCATATTCCAGGACCCGGAGACGTTCCTCGCGCTGGCCAATAAGTGCCTTGAGCGCGGGCATTTTCCTGGGGCCTGGAAGGTGGCTACAGTGGTAGTCCTCCGGAAGCCCGGCAAAGATTCGTACACCACCCCGAAGTCTTATAGGCCGATTGGCCTCCTACCGGTCCTAGGCAAAATCTTTGAGAAGATGCTGGTGGCACGGCTTAAATGGCACCTGTTCCCGCGGATTAGTACTCGTCAGTTTGGTTTCATGCCCCAGAGGAGCACCGAGGACTCCCTCTATAACATGATACGGCACATCAAAGACAAGCTTAAGCAAAAGAAGCTGATCACTGTCGTATCGCTCGATATAGAGGGAGCCTTCGACAGCGCATGGTGGCCGGCCATTAGAACCAGACTGGCTGAGGAAAAGTGCCCGGTGAACCTTCGCAGGGTGCTAGATAGCTACCTGACCGGTAGGAGTGTCCGCGTTAGATACGCGGGCGCCGAGTGTCAACGCGACACTAATAAGGGGTGTGTACAGGGCTCTATTGGTGGTCCGATCCTGTGGAACCTGATCCTGGATCCCCTGCTGAAGGGGTTGGAGGCGCGAGGCGACTACTGCCAGGCATTCGCCGACGATGTGGTGATGGTCTTCGACGGTGACACAGCGTTGGAAGTTCAGAGACGGGCCAATGCCGCCCTCGAGTATGTTCGGGGGTGGGGCATCCGAAATAAGCTGAAGTTTGCACCACAAAAAACTTGTGCAATGGTCGTAACCAGAAAGCTTAAGTACGATGTCCCACTTCTGAGCATGGGCGGGGTAGACATTGGCATGTCCAAGGAGCTGAAAATTCTGGGGCTCACCGTCGACCACCAGCTCACCTTCAACACCCACGTCGCCAATGTTTGCAGAAAAGCTGCAAACATTTACAAACAGCTGGCACGTGCGGCCAAGGTGAGCTGGGGCCTTCACTCGGAGATCATCCACACAATCTACACGGCAGCAGTGGAGCCGGTGATATTGTACGCGGCGGCTGCCTGGGCGCCGGCGGCCAGTAAGATCGGGGTGCAGAAGTCCCTCAATGCGGTCCAACGAGGATTCGCCCAGAAGCTCTGCAAGTCCTACCGCACCGTTTCGCTGAACGCGTCTCTAGTGCTGGCTGGGATACTACCACTCGACCTGCGAATTAAGGAAGCAGCCGCTCTCTACGAGGCAAAGAGAGGGGTGCCCCAGCCAGTGCTGGCGGACAGGGAGGTAGAGCGAGTGGTTGGATTTGCGGAGCTTCCGCACCCGGCAAAACATGCGGCCATGGGGTTCGTGTGCCTGGATGACCGGGCGCTTGTGGAGTCCCACAACCGCCAAGCAGTCAGATTCTTCACCGACGGCAGCAAAATTGAGGGCAAGGTCGGAGCAGCGCTGTCACTTTGGAACAGTACTGCCGAGATCAAGTCCATCAAACTTTGTCTGCCGTCATACTGCACGGTCTACCAGGCGGAACTCCTGGCCGTATGCGTAGCCACAAGGGAGATCCTCAGGCGCGGGGAGGGATCCTTTGGTATCTATAGTGACTCGAAGGCCGCTCTGGAGACGGTCACAAATCATGGATCCCTCCACGCGCTGGCAGTAGAGACAAGGGCGAATGTTGTCGCGGCTCTGGCCCAGAGCAAAGATGTGTCCTTGTTCTGGGTCAAAGCACACGTCGGCCTTGACGGCAACGAGCGCGCCGACAAACTCGCCAAGGAGGCAGCACTCCGGTCGAAAAGAAAGCCGGACTATGACCGCTGCCCGGTCTCATTCGTCAAGCGACAAATTCGTTTAGGGTCGCTCGACGAGTGGAACCGGAGGTACCAAGCTGGCGAGACAGCCTCGACCACGAAAGTATTCCTGCCCAACGCCACTGACGCCTACCGCATAGTAAGAAAAATTAAGCCAGCTGGTATAGTCACGCAGATTTTGACGGGGCACGGTGGGTTCTCCAAATACCTGCACCGTTTCAGGTGTAAGGAGAACCCATCGTGCATCTGCGAACCAGACGCGGAGGAGTCGGTGGAACACATCCTGACAGAATGTCCAGTGTTCGAGAGGGAGCGGTACAATACTGAAACAAAATTGGAAACAAAAATAAATAAAGTTAACCTAAGTAAAATCATAGCGAACACGAAGGATAGAGACATATTTTTAGAATACTCAATCAAAATTATAAGTAGAGTCATTAATCGTAATAAAACTGCCTGATGATTTTGTGTTCCACTGTATATGGATATTTCTTCCAAGAAAGGATATGGAGAATGGAGCACAAAATCACCAGAGTCCGAACATAAATATAAAATAAATAGCCTTGAAATAAAAGTTGTAAATATCCTCAAAATTTAGAACAAACTTAAAATCACTCGAAAACTAAATTATAAAACAGTAACGAAAAGAAATAGAATAAAAAAGGTCTCTGACTACGTCAGGGGGACAAGCAGAGCAGGAGTGGGTTTTAGCGGGTTCAAGTCCCGCACTACCTCGACTGTCTCACAATCTCCGTGAGATAGTCGAGGTGTCCGAAGGGATTACCCACTCCTGCCAAAAAAAAAAAAAAAAAAAAACGGCTGGATTGCTGTCCTCAGCGCTTTCCTGGTATCCTCGGCACTGCCTCGTCCTAACCTCAGGGCATTCGCAAATGATTTCCCGGGGGGGTTGGCATCCTGATTGCTCGCTGGCGCTTGGTGCAGCATCTTCGCTTCGGCCGCAGCTAGGCGCAAGGACAGGTGTGAAATAACAGCACCCAGACGCTCAGTGTGCGCACCGATCGCTGCCACCTCATCCTTGTTGAGCCTCGCCGTTTTACTACGGACGGCCTCCATGATTCCCCTCGTGCTGGCGGTGGCGAGTCCAGCCAGGACCTCTACCGCGGCAGAGGCCAGCGGGTCCACCTCGTGTAGGAGTGCCGGGCGCGCCGCCGCTGGTGCTGGTGCTGGTACCGCTGTAGCTGAGAGTGGCGATGGTGATAGGGGTGCCTGAGGTGCCTGCGCCGCGGTGAGAATGCCCCCGATGGGTGGGGCCTCCCGTCTCCTGGCCACCCGACGACGCATGGCCTCTTGGACCTCTTCTGGTGACGTAAGGTGCCGCTTTTCCCCGGTTGAGGGAAAGAGTGGGGTCTCGTCCGGAGGCGGCGATGAGTCCATAATACAAGGGGGGGGGGGGGGGGTTGAAAAAGCTTGCGGGGGGGTGTGCCCGAGAGACAAGCGGGGTGTGAAGAGCCCTTCGCCCTCACGCCGTAGCTCGTCCAGTGCCTGTATTTCTTCCTCCAGTGGCCTGCGCGTACTGCTCCTGCACGAGGACCAGATCCAGGTCCAGGTCTCTGGTAGAAAGCGCTGACCCGGCGAGATTTAGCTAACCAATTTAAATTTTACTGAGCGGCCTATCCATACTGAGTCATTGCAACACTCCTTTGTATTGCATGTGATCTCGCCGGGCAGTCTCTGGAGGCCGTCCTGTGGTTCGCAGCCTCCCGTTTTCCAAAGCGTTTGCACGTAGCGCAACACGTGGTGGTCGACTTACACGCATCCCCACGGGGGCCCGTCTCTCCGCATCTCTGGCACGTGGCCTCCGCCGACCGACACGAACGCTCAGGGTGCCCGTATTGCTGGCACTTATTGCAGCAGGTCACATCCACGTAGTCGACAACCTCCACTGCCTGCCACCCTATGTAGACACGTCCTTTTCCCAGTAGCGCCTCTCTTAACTCGGCCGAGCAAGCGAATATAACGGCGGTGGCCTGAGTCGCACCCCGCGACCGGTTCTTCTTGGAAGCGCCTGTGGCCTCCTTGCGCATCCGCTCCAGCGGCCATGCTGGGTTCTCTTTAAAGTTTTGCTCATGTAGGGCCTCTAGGACGTCGTCAAATCTTGGGTCGCCGTCGAGCCTATTCAGGCATATAAGCGGCAGTCTCCTCTTCGGCTCGGCCACCCTGAGCGCTGCTGGTATCGCCGCCCGGAGTCGAGTCGCCGCCGCATCCGTGGTGGTCTGTACTAGTACGCCGGCATTGCCCACCTTTCGCGCCTTGGCCACTTGTACCCATAATTTGGCCGGGTCTATGGCCTTCTTGAGCACCGCCTTAGTCTCCTCTGCAGTCTTGATGGCACCATTCTCGTCCGCCGGGTAAAAGGCCAGGTCTGGTCCCGGTGTCGCCTCAATTCGCACCGGCTCCTGCCTCTGTGGCAGCTTCAGTGCCGTTGGTGGTGCTAGTGGCGCTTGCTGATCCGTGGGGGCCGCGCTCCTTGCCGCGCTGGTGGTTGCCCGTCTTTCCGCCTCGGCTAAGCGCAGGCTGAGGTGCGTTATAACGGCGGCAATTCTTTCGGTGTGCAGTCCAATGGCGGCGACCTCATCTTTATTCATGTCTTAGACCTTATGGCCTCCATTATTCCTTGCGTTGCTGCCGTCGCCAATCCAGCCAGGGCAGTCACAGGCGCAGTAGTTAGGGAGTCTATCTCCAGCGACGTTCCAGTGTTCTCCGGCCTCTCATGCTCGTGGTCGTGTCCCTCAGCTGGTCCCAGCTCCTTGGGCGCAGGCGGCGGAGGGGTGCATGGCCGCGTCAGTGGTCCACCTATGGATGGGACATCCAGACGTTGCGCCTGCTTCCTGCCGCCCAGACGTCGACGCACGACCTCCTGCACCTCCTCAGGTGAGGTCAGATGGCGCTTCGCCGGTTGTGACTGCGTCGCCGGGGGTGATGGTGCTGCGTCCGCCATCATCACGCTTGACGGCGTGCTGTATCCCTGGGGTGGGCTCCGAGCCAGGGCCGCGCGCGGAGTGAAGTCGCGCCGCATTTCCGCCAAAATCTTGAGCTCCTCTGCCTTGCGCTCCATCTCCTTCTCTATCAGCGCCTGCTGCTGCTTTTCAGCCTCCAAACGTCACTATCGCGGGGGGGTAAACGTCACTATCGCGGAGGGGGTGAGGGCACCTAGCCCCGGGGGGGAACACTGTTACTGACGTCTCTGTCGCACTGTCACTCGCGTCTCTTTCGCACACTATTGGGTTACACCCTCACTGTTTGCCTCTCTCTCACAAAACCAATATGGCCGCGGCCTCCGGAACAAAGTTCCTAAGGAGGAAACGATAGGGACCGAGAAATGGCACTGGCCAATGGGATTTTTGAAATTCCATGTTTTAATTAAATTTCGAAAATAATCCGACACACGTCCGCTCCATAGAGTTGCAGGCAGCGAAGTTATAGGGACAAACCCACCAACCTCCCATGGCCCCACCGACATCATGTCATATGGGCCGAAACATCAGGAGACGGCTACGGAAAGGTACCGCAGCCGCTTCTTGACTACCTGTACAAATCTCTCGTCCTGTCCCTACTGGTCCTTCTCCCCTTTCAGGAGCGGACTCGACCCGAAGTTATAGGGACACCTCCCAATCCCGCCTTCCCTGGTCCTACCCGCCTTTCGGCATAGGGACCATAGTCCCGTCCTTCCGCATTGGACGCCTATCAACTATACCGCGCCCCTTCTGGGGCTCCTACACCACAGTCACAGGACTTCACGCCCGAGCCGGCCTCTGGAAATACCTGTTACCTTGTACCGTTTCAGCTGTGCGGACAGTCCGTGCTGGAACTGCTGCTCCCATCTGACCCGATGGTACCTGGCAGATCCAGCCGCAGTTCCAGTTCCTTCCTCAGGCTGTGCCACTTGTGAGCGAACACCTTCAGCCTTTGGAAGCCTTCCGCACTGTCCACGAGCTGCTGGTGATAAACAGGCCCCGGCTCCTGACGCTTCCAGTTCTCGAGCATTTCGTCTCTGGCCTCTCCGTACAATGCACAGTCCCACAGGACATGGTCCCGAGTCTCCTCTTCCAGGCCGCAGTAGCAGAGAGGCGTGTCGCAGAGCGACATCCTGTGCAGCCTGCTTCGGAAACTCCCATGCCCCGTGAGAACTTGCGAGACCGTGTAGTCCGGTTCCACCCAACTATAACACAACCGAGCCGTCACATCAGGGAAAAACGAAAACAGCTCCCTCCCGTCGCTAGAAGACTGCCATCGCTCCTGCCATAGGGCAACGACCTCCGCCCTCACTTCCCTGATCGCCACTTTGCGCACCTTGCCCACCAACCCGGAACACTCCTGCGCGACACGTCCCGCTCGACAAACCTCGAGGTCTGCCGGAAGCACTCCCGCAAGCACAGGCAACGCTGCGGTGCCTACAGACCTGTAGCCCTTAGTAAGGAGGATGAGTGCCGGGCGTTGCGTGCGGAGCAGCGTACTCCGCACTGCAAACCTGTTGTAACTCCGCCACCATACGGCCGCAGCATATGTAACGATCGCCACATAGGTCCCTGAGTACAGGACCCGTAGGGCGCGGTACCTTACGCCCCAGAAAGAGGCCGATATCCTTGACATCTTCCCGAAGGTATTCACAACCCGTTGGCCGGCCAAACTAGCATGCGGCACGTAGGAGCCCGCTTCATCAATAACAACGCCCAGCACCTTAGCACCTGCAACGCTGGCAATCGAGGCACCGTCCATGCGAACTGTGGGGGGACGTTTAAATTTCCCCTTAAGGGTCAAAGTTTGCGACTTTGTCGCCGAAAACGCGAGACGGTTCCGCTTCTCCCACGCGGACACCGCCTCCAGCGACAATCGAGCGTTCCGCTCGATCGCCGCCCGACTCGGCGCCTCGATTACCAACGTTATGTCGTCCGCATACGCCACTGCCCTCACCCCCTCGGGCCAAGGCAACCTCAGTACGTCGTCGAGCAGGAGATTCCAGAGTGACGGTCCCAACACCGAACCCTGGGGGCAGCCCATCGTGGACCGCTTCCACACCGCCTGGTCACCCATGAACAGACCTACTCGCCTCTCTGTGAAATAACTGATTAATATTTGATATATATTAGGAGGGCAGCTAACCTGCTTAGCTTTCGTAAGTATCAAGGGCCACCAGGCGTTGTCAAAGGCCCCGGAAATATCTAGTAGTACGACCTGCACGTATTTCTCCGAGGAGTGCGCCACTCGATCCAGGATCGCATTAAGTGCCGTTACCGTGGATTTACCCCTGGAGAAACCGTGCTGGGCCTCGGAAATGTGCCGGTATAAACAAGGCGCGCAAGTGGCAATGAGGCGTTCCAGTATCTTTCCCAAAATCGGGAGAAGGGTAACCGGTCTGTACGCCTTTGGGTCCGAGAGCGGCCGATCGTTACCCTTAGGCAAAACGACTAACCGGCCTGTCTTCCAGATGTCCGGGAAGACACCCTCGCGTATGCACGCTGAGTACATGAGCAGCATCTCCGCTCCGCTGGCTCTCCAAGCGTGCTTCACGATCCGGGCACTTATCCCGTCCAAACCTGGAGCTGTCTTTGGCAGATCCCTGATGATGCGCTCAAGCGCCTGCCTAGTTGGTGGATCGGAGTCCTGCCCCGTAGGGGCAAAAGCCGCCGCGACCCTGACCTGTCTCTGGTACGGCGTGTCACAGCTCGAGTCGTCGTCCGGGCATAGGGTGGCGAGGAGGCTCGCTGCGGTATCCACTGTCGTTGTGGAGTGGCCTTCCGTCAAGCGGATTCCGTGCATGACATTCGCGGGGGGGCGCACCCTACCCGACGCGGCTCTGTACGCTAGTCCCCAGGGGTCATCATTCCCCGTCTCCGCGATGTCTCGGAAGAAGGCAACCTCCGCTTCTCTCATGGCGGACTTGTAAGCTGTTCTAGCCGCACGCAAGGTCTCGAGCTTCTCGTCCTCCACCCCGTCCCTAGTCCTCCGTGCCTTTTGCCACGCTCTTCTGGCACAGTAGACGCTGTGCCACAGCCTATCCAAGTCGGCCGTCCACCACTCGTAGCCCCCGGTGTCCTTCTTACCCCGCCTGCCCAAGCAAGTCTCCGCGACGTGGGTGACTATTTGGGAATACTGGGAGCAGACCTCTTGTGCCGGCTTCCAGGTCTGAAGCCTACCCATCTTAGCGCGGAGCACACCACAAAATCGCTTCCAGTCCACTCCCTTGTCCCGGAAGGACACCGGCGCCGCGGCAACCTCCCCCTCCTCAGCACGACACCCTGTCCGTGCGGTGCCCAGACCCACCTCAAAGGTGATGAGCTGGTGGTCACTTAGGCTCACTCCCTCGTGTACCGTCCACTGTGACACTGCTAGCCCCCGGTTACTAAGGGTCAGGTCCACGTTGAGTCGAGTCGGCAGGGCACACCGGCCCTCCGGAAAATTATTACGACTACGAACCTACCTATAAATAATTTCTCTAAGCCTATCAACCTACTACTACCCCTAAAAAAAAAAAAAAAACAAAATAATTCCTACTAAAACTACCAAACCTACCAAATAAACTACAACTAACCTTAACTAACTACTGGACTGGCAACACCACCGCCCCGACGCGTGACAGACACTGACAGGTGACAGCGACAGCTGCTCCCCAAAGTGACAGCGACACTGACAGTCCGCCGACGTCAACCTAGATTGACAGCGACAAACGACAATTTCAATGCCACCCGGTGATGACAGTGACAACTGACACCCGACAAATGCCACCTGACAGTGACAGCAGTCACAGACAGTGACAGCCGCGCAGCGGTGACACTGACAGCACACGACTGTCAAATGACACCTAAAACTAACCAAAAATATTTTTGAAACATGCGCTCTAACCTATAAGTGGCACCACGTGCTTTAACCTAAAAACGGGATTTCAGCAAGAAATCCACGCTTTTACAATGATTTCGAAGGAAAACAACGGGGGGGCACAGTACCTTATCCGGGTCGGTCCTTACCCCACTGAATTTCAGTGGGGATGTCCTAGAATCCGCTCCACAGACAATTCCTGGAGGTCACCACGTGTTTCACAACTAAACGGTACAAACAAGAAACTAAACAGCACTTAAGAAAACGAATATTAATAACACGAGTATCGGTTCGCGTATTAACCCACTGAATAATCCACTCAGCTGAAATTCAGCGCGTGCTCCCAATAAATTCAAATAATAAAATATTTAAATATATTGAGCGCACTACCACACGTCCGTTCGCTAGCGAGGTCGGGCGTGAAGTTATAGGGACAGTGGGAATCTCGTTAATCCATTCATGCGCGTCACTAATTAGATGACGAGGCATTTGGCTACCTTAAGAGAGTCACTCCCGCCGTTTACCCGCGCTTGCTTGAATTTCTTCACGTTGACATTCAGAGCACTGGGCAGAAATCACATTGCGTCAACACCCGCGAGGGCCATCGCAATGCTTTGTTTTAATTAGACAGTCGGATTCCCCTTGTCCGTGTTGTGATGTATGTGTTGATATTTAGATTAAGTAGGTAGTAGGTTATAATTTGTTAGTTATAATATTGTTCACCACCGCCGCGCCAGTCTGCAAATATACGCTGTACCATCGAGACGTTGCCTTATTACCCGACTACGGCAAAGCCAAAAGGAGGGTTATGATTTTGACCGGTATGTATGTTTGTATGTATGTTTGTTTGTTCCCTCATAACTTCTAAACTACTTATCATTACATGACAAATGAGGTCTCGTTAGAAGCGTCTCAGTTGTCCGCTGGTTATAGGGTAGGTGACGTGTCACCAAATCCAATATGGCGCCCTCTAGGGGATGAGAAGTCGTTACCGAAAAAAAAACGACGGGTTGCACTCTGGGAGTGCCGGCAGAAGTGAAAACTTGAATAGTAATTGTTGGAAATATCTTGTGAACAGATTTTAGTAAAACTCGCAATAATGGTTGACTTTTTATTTCAATAATTTTCCAATGTGACGTACATCTTTTATAAACAATGTTACCTAGCAACGAATGTATCCAGCATACAAACTTCTTTAAAAGTAATAAAGTCACACGAACATTCACGCAAGCGCCCTGCGCCGTCTTACGCTTTTTCGGTCAGGGTCACGTGTCCTGACGCGAGTTTAAGATTTTATGCCCATTACAGAAAAAGTGCTCAACGCCGCTAAAGAAGTTTTCACTTCAAAAATTTTTTTGCACAGTATCGATATGGGTATCAAATTAAAGGGCTTGATGAGCACATTTGAAATCTATATATATAAAAGGAGAACTGACTGACTGACATATCAACGTACAGCTGAAACTACTAGGGCTAGGAATGTGAAATTTTGCACACGGCTTCCTATTATAATGTAGGGGAGCACTAAGAAGGGGTTTTTGGAAATTTAACCTTTAAGGGGGTGAAAAGGGGAAATTAGGAAAGTACATAACCCACGCGGACGAAGTCGCGGGAAAAGTGCTAGTGACTGACTGACATATCAACGTACAGCCGAAACTACTGGGGCTAGGAATGTGAAATTTTGCACACGGCTTCCTATTATAATGTAGGGGAGCACTAAGAAGGGGTTTTTAGAAATTTAACCTTTAAGGGGGTAAAAAGGGGGAATTTGGTTTCTATGGAAAATCCTATTACTTGTGTTAATAAACATGAAACTTGGCACGAACATCTATCTAAGTAAATTATGAAGTTTGGCATTTTTTGTTTTTCCAAATTACCTCCTGAGAGGGTTTGAGGGGGTGTGAAAAATTGTATAGAAGAATTTAGATACATGCAATGACATCTATTGGGCCAGAATGGTACTAACGAATACATATCTAAGTAAAATTACAGTCATAATAAATCACAATGTAACATTTGGTTTTCAATCAAAAGATATGCGAATTTAAAGTTTTCAAAGTGCATTGTTTTTAAGTTGAGGAGTGGTGATTTTGATGGCGCTACCTGCCATCACGATCCTGATCAATTTTACTCAATGTAAAACTATAGAGTAAAAACATATTTATAGTAATAAATTTTCAGTACTTTTCAGTCTACGTAGCATAAAAGTGTTTACTTTGTACGAACGAATTTCCATGCATAATATTTTGACAGTTTAACTACGTGATCGATAGATGGCGCTGTGCTGTGACGTCATTTTTCTGAATCGTGGTGTTAAGATTTTCCACGGAAGAATGAACCTCGCTAAATTATCTCGCTAAATTATCTCGCGAAATAATTGTCGTTTGTTAGGTGACTTGTCTTTGCTCTGCCAGTGTCGCACTGTCGTATTGAAAATTGTCATCTTTCGTTTCGGTTCGATTTCGTTCGCTCTAATTCAATTTATTGAGTTGTCTCTTGACTGTGGAGTTCAAGTGTGGTCTGTGGTTACTTAAACTTTACTTTAATGTTATCATTTTTAGTAGAGTTTTGTAAAGGCCATTCGATTTTTTAAATATTTTATTGGTATTCTTTTTTATTATTGCACTGATTGATAATACTACCTATAAAAAATATTATAAAAACTTAATTGTTTTGTTATAGCCATTAACCCGCATAACTATTTCTTATTTTTAGATGTCATTATAGGCCTTTCACGTAGCCAATTCTTCCATACAAAAACTGTCAGATGTCAATAAAAAATATCTATCGATTGAAAAATCAGCCTTCGAATTTTTTAGAGGAAAGTACGTAACCCACGCGGACGAAGTCGCGGGCAAAGTGCTAGTATGTATATCGCACCTTTAAAGTAAAACCGTTACTAAACGAAATTATACAATTTTACAGGAGAGCCAATATTAGAAAAAAGTCATCGTTTTTTGTCAATAAAATCTGAGTGCAGGGTTCTTTAAGACATTTAAAAGACCTCATTAAATGTCTTTTTCTTTTTCTAACAGTGTCAAATCAGAAACTATACATGTAACATAAATGATTTACTTCAAATAATATTACCCCAAAATAGTGTAAATAAAAAAAAAACGACGGGTTGCACTCTGGGAGTGCCGGCAGAAGTGAAAACTTGAATAGTAATTGTTGGAAATATCTTGTGAACAGATTTTAGTAAAACTCGCAAAAATGGTTGACTTTTTATTTCAATAATTTTCCAATGTGACGTACATCTTTTATAAACAATGTTACCTAGCAACGAATGTATCCAACATACAAACTTCTTTAAAAGTAATAAAGTCACACGAACATTCACGCAAGCGCCCTGCGCCGTCCTACGCTTTTTCGGTCAGGGTCACGTGTCCTGACGCGAGTTTAAGATTTTATACCCATTACAGAAAAGTGCTCAACGCCGCTAAAGAAGTTTTCACTTCAAAAAGTAAAAAAAAAAAAACGACGGGTTGCACTCTGGGAGTGCCGGCAGAAGTGAAAACTTGAATAGTAATTGTTGGAAATATCTTGTGAACAGATTTTAGTAAAACTCGCAAAAATGGTTGACTTTTTATTTCAATAATTTTCCAATGTGACGTACATCTTTTATAAACAATGTTACCTAGCAACGTCACACGAACATTCACGCAAGCGCCCTGCGCCGTCCTACGCTTTTTCGGTCAGGGTCACGTGTCCTGACGCGAGTTTAAGATTTTATACCCATTACAGAAAAGTGCTCAACGCCGCTAAAGAAGTTTTCACTTCAAAAACGACGAGTTGCACTCTGGGAGTGCCGGCAGAAGTGAAAACTTGAATAGTAATTGTTGGAAATATCTTGTGAACAGATTTTAGTAAAACTCGCAAAAATGGTTGACTTTTTATTTCAATAATTTTCCAATGTGACGTACATCTTTTATAAACAATGTTACCTAGCAACGAATGTATCCAGCATACAAACTTCTTTAAAAGTAATAAAATCACACGAACATTCACGCAAGCGCCCTGCGCCGTCCTACGCTTTTTCGGTCAGGGTCACGTGTCCTGACGCGAGTGTCCTGACGCGAGTTTAAGATTTTATACCCATTACAGAAAAGTGCTCAACGCCGCTAAAGAAGTTTTCACTTCAAACCTAGCCAATAAAGATTGTCTGAAACAACTGCAGGTGGCACACGACCACGGGTATTACTCGGTCAAATGAATATTGTTCTTGTTTTATACTTTATACTACACCTGCATGGATCCTGACCTACCGCATGACGCAGGTCCTCACCGGACACGGAAGTTTCGGGAGGTTCCTGTGTCTGATAGGGAGGGAAGAAACGCCTGGGTGTCACCACTGCGAGGATCGTCCGGAGGACACGGTGGAGCATACGGTGCAGGACTGCCCCGCTTGGGCAGAGCACCGCCGTGTCCTCACGACGGCGATAGGCGGAGACCTCTCGCGCCCGGCATTGGTCGAGGCCATGCTGCGGGGCGAGACGGAGTGGGAAGCGGTCGCCTCCTTCTGCGAAGCAGTCATGCTCGTGAAGGAGGAGGCGGGCCGCCTGAGGGAGAGGACAGCGTCCTCCCTCCACCCCAGCCGCAGTGGTAGAAGCCCACGGCGTCGGACGTCGCAAGACGATCTCCGGCCACCGTAGGCGCGGGCATGCGGGCAGCGAGTAATGGGCGACTCGCTGTCCGACCATGGACCATGCCCGGGTCGACGGCGCGTTGTGTTCCACGCGCGCCTCAAAGAGTGTCAGCATAGAGACGGGGCCTGTAGTGGGCCAAGGCCTGCCGGGGTCGCGGGACCAAGGGATTACCGTGACCCCGGTACGTAAAGGGCTAGTGAAGGACACCGTGGATTTTAGTCAGTACAAGTCTGACAGTCCCTCCCGCCCTGCCCTGGGTGGGAGGACTCATTTGATGATTTTACCACGATAAAAAAAAAAAAAAAAAAAAAAAAAAAAACACCTGCATGGAAAGTACCTTGATACTTAATCAAATTTACGGTAGAAAGTACGTCATTGCATATCGAACAAATATGCGGGGAGAAAACGCATCTGAGCGGGAGAGAAAAGTGTATGAAAATCCATTTCTTACGTGGTTTTTTTTTTAATTTTGTTTAAGACTATGCGCCGGTAACCTAAATATCAAAGGCCAAAAAGTTTTTACAGTGAGTTTTTATCTCGAAGTTCGCAAAATGACACTGGCCACTAGCTGTGTGTTGGATGGTGTCGGGCTGGCGGTGCGCCCCTACGGCAGCCGGCTATACAATTTGAAAAAAACCGGCCAAGAGCGTGTCAGGCCACGCTCAGTGTAGGGTTCCGTAGTTTCCCGTCCGTTACAATAAGTGTTAACAAATAGCCTTTTTTTAAACTTGTAAACGAAGTTAAAAAAAATGCTTGTATATATGATTAAATAATTGATTATACTACAAACTTAGTCCAGGAATTTTGTACCACCTTCTTGTTTTTTTTGCACAAAAACTGTTCTTTCCATCAAGTTCAAAATAATTTTCCTAGAAAGTCCTTATAAAGTTCTACTTTCCAGATTTTTTTCATATTTTCTAAACTTATGGTTCAAAAGTTAGAGGGGGGGGGACACATTGTTTTTGACTTTAGGAGCGATTATTTCCGAAACTATTGACATCATCAAAAAATGATCTTAGTAAACCCCTATTCATTTTTAAATACCTATCCAACGATATATCACACGTTAGGGTTGAAATTAAAAAAAAAATCACTTTCTATTTTACATATAGGGGGGCTACCCTAAAAAAACATTTTTTTCCAATTTTTATTTTTGCACTTTGTCGGCGTGATTGATATACATATTGGTACCAAATTTCAGCTTTCTAGTGCTAACGGTCACAGAGATTAAGCGAGGACGGACAGACAGACAGACAGACAGACAGACATGGCGAAACTATAAGGGTTCCTAGTTAACTACGGAACCCTAAAAAGAACATATGAAAATTGCAGACGCCATTGGAGTCATTTTCAATTTGTGTGTTGTTTGAGGATTCAGTTTTCGTAGAAAGTAAAATAAAAATGATAAGTAGTGATAGTGATGATGATAAATTTTTTCTCGTAGGTGTAGTATAAAGCACTATGTATCACTCGAGAGAAAGTGCGATTCCCGATCTCGGGTATTTTAAAGCCCTCCCCTGCGGGTCGGGCTTCAAACGACACCCTCGACGGTAATCGGTCACTTTCTCCTCTTGGTGAACAATGTACTATTTCAGTAAGCGATTTTTTCGTAGTCGGGTTTTAGTTATTTTTAACTTATTTTTTATTTGTTGATGTTTGTCGGTTGTCGATAACAAGCTGTAAGCCTATTTATATATCACTGAACGTGCATAATAAAGATATTGCTATGGAATGTGACACTGGTAGTGCAGTGTCTTGTATTAGCCGTGAATGTTACAAAAGACTATTTAGCGATCTTACCCTACAACCTTGTAAATTAATTTTAAGATATTACACTGGTGAGACTGTAAAACCGTTAGGTGTAATAAGACCTTTTCGTACCACTTGCTCAAAAAGTGACATTCTATGCTTCAAAAATCGAACATAACGATAGTCATTTTTAATCTATTAAAAACAGGGAGAGAATGTTGTACTGAATTTCATTCATCCTCTAGGGAGAGAATGTGATTTAAATTTGGAATACTTACCGAAATTTATACTGAACTACATCTGTGTTTACACCATTGAGTTTGTATATAAAGCACTAGCACTCCGCCCGCGACTTCGTCAGCGCGTGTTTCTAACTTCGAACTCAAAATATTAGTGTCGACAAACTGATTTTTCGATGTTCACCCGCTAGGTTGATTTTTTAAATAAAATAATTACGCATCCTTTACACGATTGGGAAACCAAGTTTTGAGTTTATCGAAGCAAGCAGTCTTCCCTTAAAACTTAATCACCCCTTTTCACCAATCCAGGGGTTGATTTTCGAAAAATTCAAAACGCGCGTTTTATTGTTTTCTTTTTAATGTAATTTCTATATACCGAGTTTCAAATTTATCGGTTAGCGCGTTATGATTTTCCCATAGGTACAAACTTTAACTTCATTTAAGTAGTTTACCAACGGAGGGTCGTTTTAAAAAACTAATAATGCCAATCTTTTTTATTTACTTACGTTCGTATTCCCGCCAAATTCCAAATTTATAAACCCAAGGAATAAAATTTTTCATACAACAGTTTTCACCCCCTACTCACCCCCTTAGAGGAGGGTTTTCGCAAAATCCCGTCTTATTGCTCCCCTACATGGTAGACTGCAACTGCTGTCCAAAATTTACGTTTAGCGTTTAATATCCTTACCTTAAAATTTGAATACCCCTTTTCATCAACTTAAGGGGTGATTTTCGAAAAATCCAAAGACACGTGTTTAATTATTTTTGATCTAGTATTTAAATACTGATTTTCAAACTCATAAGTTTGCGCGTTATGATTTTCCCATACAAACTTTAATATCGTCTAGATTACCAATAGAGGGTAGTTTAAAAAAAATAATAGTGTCAATCCTTTTTATTTACTTATACTCATATTCGTACTAAGTTTCAAGTTTATAAACCCAAGGAATAAGATTTTTCATACAACAGTTTTTACCCCTTTTCACCCCCTTAGAGGAGGACTTTCGCAAAATCCCATCTTATTGCCCCCCTACATGGTAGACTGCAACTGCTGTCCAAAATTCAAGTTACTGCGTTTAGCGGTTTCGGCTGTAGTCGAGTCTTAATAAAAAACCCTGTTCTTTTATATATATAGACTAGCACTCCGCCCGCGACTTCGTCAGCGCGTGTTTCTAACTTCGAACTCGAAATATTAGTGTAGACAAACTGATTTTCACCCGCTAAGTTGATTTTTTAACTATTTATGCCAAGTTTTGAGTTTATCGAAGCAAGCAGTAAAATCCTTCCCTTAAAACTTAATCAACACCTTTTCACCAATTTAGGGGGTGATTTTCGAAAAAGGCACAAACATGTGTTTGATTAGTTTTGATCTAACTTCTATATAATAATAATAAAAGCCTTTATTCAAACAGTAGCATTTTTACAAATGATAAATAATAACAGTATTTAGCAGTTAATTGGTTGACAATGTCTTCCTGTCTGTTTGCCCTTTGGCAAAGGCCTCCTCCATCTGTTTCCATTTAACCCTATCTCTGGCAGTTCTTGTCCAGGTTGCACCCGCTATGGCTCTTATGTCGTCAGCCCATCTTTGGGCTGGTCTGCCCCGCTTTCTTTTCTTGTTTCTGGTGAACCAGTACATTATGGCTTTGGACCACTTCTCCTTCCCTCTTACTGTGTGTCCAGTCCATCTCCATTTGAGCTTCTTTATTGTGACAACAACACTCTTTGTTCTTGCGTGTTTCTTTATGGTTGATATTTTTATTCTGTCGGACAGCCTCATCCCCAGCATACTCCTTTCCATGGCATTTTGGCAAGTCTCCAGTTTCTTTATATGCGCTTTTGTGGTTGCCCATGTCTGGCAGCCATAAGTCAGCACAGGTAATATGCATGTGTCGAAGAGTTTCCGTTTAACAGTCATACTGGTTTCGCTGTTTTTCATGATCTCTTTAAAACTCCAGTACTGTTTCCATGCATTTCCTATTCGACGATCAATCTCTTTTGAAGTGAGCTCTGTTGGTGAGATTACTTGACCCAGATAAATGTATTCATAAACATAGTCAATTGTGTTGTTGTTGACACAAATTTTTTCATGCTGCCCGTTATTAGTCATAGCTTTCGTTTTCTGGGTGTTCATGAATAGACCTGCTTTGCGGCTTTCTCTGTTCAAGTCATTAAGCATTCTTTCCAGCCCATCCTTAGACGGTGACAGGATAATCAGGTCATCCGCGAATCGGAGGTGCGACAAGTTCTCTCCGTTGATGACCAATCCGCAATTTTCCCAATCCAGTCGACGGAATACCTCTTCCAAGACCGATGTGAAAAGTTTCGGTGACAGAGGGTCGCCTTGACGGACTCCTCTTCCTATTTTAATTTCTTTGCCTTCTGTCTCAAGTTTGATTTTAGCTTTGCTGCATTCATATACGTTTTTCAGTATTCTTATGTATTTGTTATCCACGCCTTGGTTCTTGAGTGCTTGCCATATCTCTTGGTGCTCCAATGAGTCAAAGGCTTTATTGTAGTCCACAAAGCAGCAATAGAACGTTACATTGAATTCTCTGGCTTTTTCGAATAGTTGTTTTACGACATGTATATGGTCCATGGTTGAATACCCGCTCCTGAATCCTGCTTGCTCTCTTGGTTGATTTTCGTCGAGCGTCTTGGTAATTCGATTCAGGATGATCTTCGCAAAAACTTTGTAGATGTTCGACATTAAGCTGATAGGTCTATAATTATTGATGTTGTTCTTGTCTCCTTTCTTGTGAAGCAGTGTTATAGTTGAAATCGTCCACTGGTCAGGTATCGTCTCGCTCCTTAGTACGTCATTGAATAAATTTGTTAGGACTGGAGTTAGTTGGTCGCTGTTTTCGATAATAAATTCATTGCTGATTTTGTCTGGACCTGGCGCTTTGTCTTTCTTCAGAGTTGTCACTGCTTTTTCTACTTCTTCCTTTAATATGTCTGGGACCTCATCAACTTCTATACAGCCTGTTAGTGTAATCAGTCTTAACCTTGAAACCATAGGTAGTTGATTTAATTATAAAAATGTTTGTCTGAATTTAAAAATAAATAAACGAATTTTTCTTTAAAAAAATCAAAAATGTTTCTGTCCTACACCGTCCGTTAATTCATGGATACTATGCGCCCGAGTTACGTATTCACTGCAAAGGGCGTTAACCTGCCAGTGCGGCAGGTTAACGCCGTCCGTTTAACTACATACCTACATAAGTTTTAACTAACTACATCATTGTAATAAAATACAGGTAACCTGTGATGTAACTAACTTCCCTTCATACTTTTCCTGGCTTAGGACAGGCAAAAATACCTACCTTTGTTGCGTGACGAGTCCAGATGTAAGTTAGGTTATCACCCGACGCGGCGTAAACCCGAACCATTTCGGTCCTCTGTTCTTTTGTGTACGACATAATCACTAAACACTAACACTTGCGCGAAAAATTAACGGTGGGGCCGCGCTTGCGGCGGGCGTACGTTACGAGACACGCGTTCGATAGCGACACTGCCGGCAGACTGGTATGCGCGGGCCCCGCGCATACCTCAGTCTCTCCCCGCGCCGCGGGCGACACGGCGGCGCGGGCGCTCGCGGCTTATTTGATCTACTTTACCTTTGCGTAATAGGGTGAAATAATTTTGGGGAAAAATGGAGACTTTATTGAAAAAAAAAAGGTTTTATTTTTTTATTGAATTTACGTTCTGTAAGTGATACCAAACCACTGGTTTCAAGTTTAAGACTGATTACACTAACAGGCTGTATACTAAGTTTCAAATTCATCGGTTAGGGTGTTATAATTTGCCCATACAAACTTTAACATCGTCTAGATTACCAATGGAGGGTAGTTTTAAAAAACTTAGAATACCCATCTTTTTTATTTACTTATACTCATATTCGTACCAAGTTTCAAGTTTATAAACCTAAGGGATAAGATTTTACATACAAAGGTTTTCACCCCTTTCACCCCCTTATGGGTCGATTTTCGCAAAAACCCTTCTTAGTACTCACGTACATAATAAATTGCAACTACCATCCAAAATTTAAGTTATACAAATAGCGGTTAAAAATATTTCCCTTAAAACTTGAATACCCCTTTTCATCAACATGGGGGGTGATTTTTGAAAAATTCAAAGACACGTGTTTAATTATTTTTGATCTAGTATTTAAATACTGATTTTCAAATTCATCGGTTCGCGCGTTATGATTTTCTCATACAAACTTTAACATCGTCTAGATTACCAATGGAGGGTAGTTTAAAAAAAATAATAGTGCCAAACATTTTTATTTACTTATACTCATATTCGTACTAAGTTTCAAGTCTATAAACCCAAGGAATAAGATTTTTCATACAACAGTTTTCACCCCTTTTCACCCCCTTAGAGGAGGATGTTCGCAAAATCCCGTCTTATTGCTCCCCTACACGGTAGACTGCAACTGTTGTCCAAAATTCAAGTTAGTGCGTTTAGCGGTTTCGGCTGTAGTCGAGTCATAATAAAAACCCTGTTCTTTTATATATATAGACTAGCACTACGCCCGCGACTTCGTCTGCGCGAATTTCGGACTTTTCCCTCTATGAATTTCAACTCCCGGCCACCGTTTTTAAGGGATACATTTGGAAAATCTAAACACCTACATACCGTGTCACCTCATATATGATTTTAGGTTTAAAAATTAAGTCGAATAACCTACCCACAACCTTTACAATACTAATAGAGAATGATGAGAGTTTTTAATGGTTTTTAGAACTTAAACGAAGGGAATAAGATATTTCTTTGAAACAAATTTCTCGATCTTCATCCCGCTAAGAGTTAATTTTGATTATTTATGCCAAGTTTTGCTTGTGTTGAAGAACGCAGTAAAATCCTACCCTTAAAACTTAATCACCCTTTTTCACCAAATTAGGGGGAGATTTTCAAAAAACCCAAAAACACGTGTATGTTTATTTTTGATCTAATTTCTACATACTGAGTTTCAAGTTCATCAGTTAGCGCGTCAGGATTTTCCCATACAAACTTTAAAATCATCTAAATCACCAGAGGAGGGTTGTTTAAAAAAAACTAATAATGCAAGGCATAAGATTTTACAAACAAAGGTTTTCACCCCTTTGCACCCCTTAGAGGTGGATTTTCGCAAAATCCCTTCTTAATTCTCACCTACATAATTAACGGCAACTACCGTCCAAAAGTTAGCTTTCTACGTTTAGTGTTTAATATCCTTACCTGAAAACTTGAATATCCATTTTCTCTAACTTGGGGGGTGATTTTCGAAAAACCCAAAAACACGTATTTGATTATTTTTGATCTAATTTCTATATATTGAGTTTCAAATTCATCGGTTAGCGCGTTATGATTTTCCCATACAAACTTTAACATCGTCTAGATCACCAATGGAGGGTAGTTTAAAAATAATAATAGTGCCAATCCTTTTTATTTACTTATACTCATATTCGCCCTAAGTTTCAAGTTTATAAACCCAAGGAATAAGATTTTTCATACAACAGTTTTCACCCCCTTAGAGGAGGATGTTCGCAAAATCCCGTCTTATTGCTCCCCTACACGGTAGACTGCAACTGCTGTCCAAAATTCAAGTTAGTGCGTGAAGCGGTTTCGGCTGTAGTCGAGTCTTAATAAAAACCCTGTTCTTTTATATATATAGATTACACATCTTTTTGAAAAAAGAATACGTATTTTCGTACCACTTGCTCAAAAAAGTGACATTCTATGCTTCAAAAAGCGAACATAACAATAGTCATTATTAATCTGTTAAAAACAGGGAAAGAATATTGTACTGAATTTCATTCATCCTCTAGGGAGAGAATGTGATTTAAATTTGGAATACTTACCGAAATTTATACTGAACTACATCTGTGTGTACACCATTGAGTTTGTATACAACACTATTTTTAGTATATGCGAAACCTGAATTTAGTTTGTTCAGAATCAGTAACTGATTCGATTCCAATAATTCTTACACCATGTATATTGTGTTATATTTTTTTTCAAAAATATTTTAATTAAATTTTATTACCAGATAAATACAATACAATCACCGTATGGTTAGGTACCTATTGCCAAGCTATTATCACGAGTGCATAACACAGGAGACGCTGTTTACGCGGGTGTACCGCGAAATGAGCATGTTTTTGAACGGACAACCAGGTAATATACAAACTTATAACCTTGTGATTTTTTATGATACGGTTTTTAAATTTTGTACATAGATTCTTTACACAAAAATACTAGACAGGTGTATCGGGTTTCGCATAAACAAAAAATAATGTTGTATAAAGCATTACACATCTTTTTGAAAAAGGAATACGCATTTATTATGCAGTTATGATTATTAAATAAAATTACGAAAACTGAAGAGGCAGTATGAGCTTGATGCCTTTGCTTTTCCGACAAAAAATGTTAATCTAGGAATTTGCCGCGTTTTTGTTTTCTTCAAATACATAAACCTTAAGTTTATTTTAATTTATTTTTATAAATAAGTTAATGTTCTAAAAATACGTTTTGATGTTAAATCAAATGAAACGCAAGTTCCTCAGACGCAAGAACAGAGAAATACTCAAATTAACTCATCAACAATAAATGTACCAAACAAAAATGTAACTCTCACTATAAATAATTGGACCAATGATTCGAATGTTAACTTTTACTTTTAATTGGCATTATTTTTAATAAATGCTTATCTCATATTATTATTGTGTTCATTTTTTCGCAAATGGTACGAAAAGTAGAGTATTTTCCTCGGTGATAAAGCTGTCTTAGTCTTGGGTGAACTTAAATCCCTCGCTACACTCAGGACTCGTCTTAAATCCCTCGCTTCGCTCGAGATTTAAGTTTTTAACACCCTCGCTACGCTCGTGAGTAAACCTCGAGTCCTTCGTTACGCTCGCGATTTAAATCGTCACCCGTGACAGAAGACACTGCTTTATCCCCTTGGTTAATAATCTACTATTATTATGCAGTTATGATTATTAAACAAAATTACGAAAACCGAAGAGGCCGTATGAGCTTGATGCCTTTGCTTTTCCGACAAAAAAAATTTAGTCTAGGAATTTGCCGCGTTTTTGTTTTGTTCAAATAAAACCTTAAGTTTATTTTATTTTTATAAATAAGTTAGTGTTCTAAAAATGCGTAACGATGTTAAATCAAATGAAACGCAAGTTCCTCAGACGCAAGAACAGAGATATACTCAAATTAACTCATCGACAATAAATGTACCAAACAAAAATGTAACTCTCTCTATCAATAATTGGACCAATGTTTCGAATGTTAACTTTTACTTTTAATTGTCATTATTTTCAATAAATGCTTATCTCATATTATTATTGAGTTCATTTTTTCGCAAATGGTACGAAAAGTAGAGTATTTTCCTCGGTGATAAAGCTGTCTTAGTCTTGGGTGAACTTAAATCCCTCGCTACACTCAGGACTCGTCTTAAATCCCTCGCTTCGCTCGTGATTTAAGTTTTTAACACCCTCGCTACGCTCGGGAGTAAACCTCGAGTCCTTCGTTACGCTCGCGATTTAAATCGTCACCCGCGACAGAAGACACTGCTTTATCCCCTTGGTTAATAATCTACTATTAGTTCGGTATAAGAATAGAAGTGAATTTTTAGAATTGCTTGTTATCGAAAAAGGAAAAACTATACTCTTAAGCCGACATTGGATAGCAGCATTACATATACAACTTCCCAATTTAAGTTATGATGTGAGTAGTATATTATTGGGCATTCTAGACCACTTTCGGCAAATCGCTCGGCGACGCCTCGCTGCCGACAGTGGTCTAGAACGCCCAATAATTGATAATCGACTCGCCTTTCCACTCGACCGATAAACTCGACCGAGACAGTACATTTTGCTGCGTACTTGATGAGCAACGATGATCATCCATCAACTCTCCGTTTACTTACTCTCTAGTGTATAACTGTATACAACCAATGATCATGCGAGTTTGCTATCGCTCTGAAGGGTGGTACAGAATGCTTAATAATGATCAATCCACTCGATCAATGACCAGTAACGCAAAAGAGGTTGTGGTAAGTTTATAAATGTTAACGTACTATATACATTCACTCATTTTCAATCGGTTCATTTCCAACAGTAATCATGAAATTTGTAAAACAACCGCAATCGCTGCATGTTGATACAGTCTGCGATGATATTTGTAAGACTAGTTTTCGTCATGGGGAATTATTACCTAACTCAGTACGATGTATCATTTGTGGTCCATCCAATTGTGGAAAAACCAATTTATTAATTGGTCTTCTTATACACGAAAATGGATTAAGATTTGAAAATGTTTATGTTTATTCAAAAACTCTGCACCAACCTAAGTACATTTTCTTAGAAAGAGTTTTGCAACGGGTTCCCGGTATTTCCCTCCAGAAATATCAGGGAAATGAGGAAGTACTAAGCGTTCAGGACGCAAAACCCAACTCCGTGATTATTTTTGATGATGTTGCTTGTGAAAATCAAAATAACATGCGTGATTATTTTGCGATGGGAAGACACAAATGCATAGATTGTTTTTATCTGAACCAAACATATAGTAAAATCCCCAAGCAGTTAGTAAGAGATAATGCGAACTTAATCATACTTTTTAAACAAGATGAAATTAATTTACGGCATATTTATGAAGAACATGTCAACACTGATATGACATGGATTGAATTTCGTGAAATGTGTTCGAAAATATGGAGTGAACCTTTCAATTATGTAGTGATTAATAAAGATTGCTCCAAAAATAAAGGATGTTATAGAAATAAATTTGACACTTTTGTTGTCTTTGATTAAAAATATTTATATTTAAGAGTGTTACCCTCGCGATATTATTATTCTTCAGACAGCGCTTAATCAATCACGAACTTTTTGTTACTATGGAAAAATCACTGAAAAGACAAATTGTTGAGGCTGCAGATGCTGTTAAGAAGAAGGTGCGAAAGATGAGAGATGCTGAGCTTAACAATCAGCAAGTACTGGAATCAGTTTTCAAGCCGGTAACAGAACCACTCAACCAAATTGCTAATGTCAGTAATCAGGCTTGTGTTCCGCAGAATATAGAAAATGAAGAAATCGAAGTTCCGTTTATCGATAAAACTTTGCAAAAAGAACTCACAATTAGTAAAGGAACCAATGATAATAACGACAATGAAGACGAATATGAATCTGATATCGAAAGTGACTCTTCGTACAAATCATTAGTTGAAAACAACCAAGGTATTGATTCGTCATCCTGGTCAGTGTCCTCAGAAGCTCTGACCGATATTCCGTTTGGTGTCAGAGTAGAGGACGGAAAATTGATGTTAGGTTCTACTCGTATAACGATCAGTGATGAGTATATCATCGTAGCTGGACGCAGATACCGAAATACGCCTGGTTTAAAACAGTTGCTGTTGAAAAAGAACGCCGATTTAAGCTTGGTTACAGAGAGTGATATGAAACATTATAAGTCGATGCTACTTGACACAAACGCACATCGACGAGACTATGAGCCCGGTAAACCAATCAAAAGTAATAAAGGACAAAAATATTTGCAAATTATTAAGCCTCTATTCCAACTACGAAGTACAATTCAGGACCACCAATCGAAAGGAAAAGGACTACCCTTTACAAAAATGTGGAAGAAAAATGTTGATTTTGTTTATTGGGACGATCCAAATGAATTGGTAGATAGGTTAAAATTACTAATTGCATCTCGAGATGCTGGTAACACAGGATTAGATAATGAAATTATATCTATCATTGAAGAATTGCGTGAAAGTAAAGTTATAAATAAATAAATATTTTAAAATGTGTTTATTTTATTATCAGCCTCTCGATACAATACACCTTAAATATGAACGTAGACAAATTCGGACACTACATTCACAAAAGAATGCGTTTATCAGAGTTATTTGAGTTTAATGAGAACGCATTGTTAAAATTAGAAAACGGAGATTTTGATTTAAAAACATCAAGGCTAAGAGGAGTCCGATCTCCAGTAGAAGCAGACGATGCTGTGAACAAGGATTATGTAGATCGATTGAATGCTAACATGTTAAAAGAATTAAATAACCTGACCGTGAACAAGGATTATGTAGATCGATTGAATGCTAATATGTTAAAAGAATTTAATAACATGATAGGTTCATTGCGCTCTCAAATCATAAAAGACGCAAAGGGCACAGTTCAGGCTACTTTAAAAGCAAAGATACCTGAGATTTCAACTCATTTGGAAGATAAGTTTTATACCAAAGCAGAGGTAGATAAATTACTACAAAAAACTCCGTAATGGCAAAACAGCAAATTGTTAATGAAATACACAAAGCAGCACGAAGAAATTTCGTTAGACGTCCTGTCATTCTAAAGGGGATCGATGACTTGTGGCAAGCTGATCTGATGGACATGCAAAATCTAAGAAAATATAATAAAGGTCATAATTACATTTTAGTGGTGATTGACTGCTTCTCAAAGTACGCTTGGGCAGAGCCATTAAAATCAAAAAATAAACTTGATGTTACTCATGCATTTAAACGAATACTGATTAACAGCAATCGCAAACCGGTTAATTTACAAACTGATATGGGAACAGAATTTTATAACAACTCATTTCAAACGCTTATGAAGACTTACAATGTTAACCATTACTCAACGTTTTCTACCAAAAAAGCTTCGATCGTAGAGCGACTGATTAAAACTCTTAAAAATAAATTATATAAATATTTTAGTCTGAACGGAAACTATATGTGGTTAGGTATACCGTTAGAGGTTACGTTAAAGATATATAACAACACAAAACATCGTACCATTAAATTTAAACCAATTGAAGTAAATAAATCTTGCGAGTCTGTTATAAAAGAAAATATTAAAAAAGCCTTAAATCATGTAACCGTCCGTAGAAAACCTAAGTTCAAAGTAGGTGACTTTGTTCGTATCAGTAAATACAAACACCATTTTGAAAAAGGTTATACACCTAATTGGTCAACTGAAATATTTACTATAAAAAAAATTAATCATACCATACCAGTAACATATCATATACAAGATCAGCGAAAGCAAGCCATAATGGGAACCTTTTACGAGCAAGAACTTCAGAAATCTTACTATCCAGGTATTTATTTGATAGAAAGGGTTTTAAAAAGAAAAGGATCAAAAATGTTTGTGAAATGGTTGGGTCTAAACAACGAAGAAAATAGTTGGATCGAGAAAACTGCAATAGTGGATTAAAATAATTATATAACGATTACTTTTGCATCATTTCTCTCATTACACATTAGACAATGCAAGGAGGTGAACTTGTTAATACCTTAATTAATAATCTACCGTTCGAACTTCATTTACCCGGCTACAATTATTGCGGTCCCGGAACTAAATTGCAGAAACGTTTATTACGAGGTGACCGAGGTGTAAATAAGCTAGACGAAGCTTGTATGCATCACGACATTGCATATGCAAACCATACAGACTTACCCAATCGTCACAAAGCTGATTTGCAACTACTAAATATGGCTAAACAAAGACTTAAATCGAGCGATGCTGGGAAAGGTGAAAAACTTAGTTCATGGTTAGTGAGCAAAGTTATGAAAGCCAAACTGAAATCTGGTTCTGGCATTAAAACGTTTAAAAGTTTCGTGTCAAAAATAAAAGCAAAAATAAAGAAACTGAATCCAAAGGACAGTAAAGCTTTAATTAACGCTGCTTACTCAGCAGCAAAAAAAATAATCCCATGCATTCAGAAAATTCGAGTGCCGCGAGTGATACCCTTACCAAAGACTGGAGGTATTCTACCTTTAATCCCAATTTTTGCGGGTTTATCAGCTTTAGGAACTTTAGCTGGTGGTGCGGCTGGTATTGCAAAAACTGTTAACGATTACAAAGCAGGTCAGCAAAATTTGCGAGAAACACAACGACATAATAAGGCTATGGAGTCTTTAAAGTTAGGTCAGGGCTTGTACATTAAGTCACATAAAAATGGTAATGGTTTATTCATTAAGTCTTCAAAAAACTGAAAAATAAGCTACCTAATCGTCCTCTCACTAATATAGACATCCAAAGGTTTGCACGCAACATCCCTCACTTTCGAGGAGTATACATGAAGGATCAGTTACCAAGGACGCCAAAACGGGTTGAATGTGGTGTCGTTAACTTGGACGACTCTAAGAACGAAGGCACGCATTGGGTAGCTTATGTAAAAGTATGCAATTATTGTGAATATTTTGACAGCTTTGGAGATTTAAAACCTCCAATGGAATTAATGCGATATTTTAAGAATTGTAATGTTTTTTATAATTATACAAGATATCAGAAATTCAACACTGTAAATTGTGGACACTTATGTTTAGAATATCTATGGAATTTTTGGAAATAAAACGTATAAAACTTATGCTTTTCTTTTATTTGAATCATTTGCAAGATGTCACTCACATTATCGATAACTGGAAACTCGTCAACTTTATCTACTTACTATCCTAACACGTTGCAACTATATGAACAGTATGAGTGTGCCTTATTGCATTTCGCAACATTTAATTCTATTCCAAACATTGACAAAACGAATAATAAGTTCTATTATGGTTCTAACGAAGTTATTGAAATACCTGACGGCACCTATGAATTGCAAGATATTAATGATTATTTAAAATCTGAAATGAAAGATGCATCAATCAAACTACAGTGCAATAACAATACTTTAAAAGCTGCTGTATATTGTACAAAAGACATAAATTTTAATAAAGAAGGTACGTTTAGGAATTTGTTAGGGTTTAATAAGCAGATCTTAAAAGCAAATAAATGGCATGTATCGCACTTTCCAGTCAACATTTTACCTACAACAGTCATCAGGATCGAATGTGACATTGTAAGCGGCTCGTACACAAACGGAGAACCCAGTCACATCATCCACGAATTTGCTCTCAATGTGCCTCCCGGATATAGAATTATAGAAATCCCGAAAAACGCGATATACTTTCCAATTAACCAAAACAACATTAGCTGTATACATATCAGGCTGTTAGATATAAATAACCGCTTAATCAATTTGCGCGGTGAAGAAGTGCAGCTGTATTTGCATCTCAGAAGAAAAAAATGATTGACTACAATAAATATATGCATCAACAAATCAAAAATATCAGTTCCGCTCAAGCTTCCAACCAAATAAGAGCTCGCCCTAAGAAGAAAATTAAATTAACTAAAGAAAACAAGGCATTTCTCAAAGCGATCGGTTTGCTAAAATGAATATCTTAGACGTTTTATCTGCTCCGACTTATGACAACACTGTTGAAGGAATCGAATTCCATTCTTACAAGCCCTACGTAACTAGTTTCAATAGAAACGATGAAATCCGCATACCTATTAACCAACAGGACTTGTATATACTTCCCTCAGCTAGTACCTTGTATTTGGAAGGAACTGTTGTCGTAAGTAAAAAGGATATGAAAGAGAAAGCCACTAGTGTTAATTTTACGAATAATGCTCTACTCTACTTATTCCAAGATATAAGATATGAGCTGAATGGAGTGGAAATTGATAGAATAAAAAACGCTGGCATAACTACCACCATGAAATCGTTAATATCAATGAGTGAAAGTGAATCAAAGATAGCCAATGCATGGGGCTGGAATATCGATGGAATAAAAAATATTAATGGGGGTAGTTTTTCTGCTTCTATACCACTCTGTAACATCATCGGTTTTGCAGAAGATTTCAAGAAAGTCGTGATAAATAGTAGGCACGAACTGATATTGCTACGAAGTAACACTAATCTGAATGCTGTGAAACTTAACACCGGGGAATTTGTAGACGACGTTCAGATAAATAAAATCATCTGGCGTGTACCGCATGTTAAAGTGTCCGACAAAGAAAAAATAAGTTTGCTAAAACTGTTAGAAAAAGATCGACCACTCCAGATGATATTCAGAAATTGGGATCTGTACGAATATCCAGCTTTACCTAAAACTACAAAACATACCTGGTCTATCAAAACTTCCTCACAAATAGAGAAACCAAGATACATAATTATGGGTCTACAAACAAATAGAAAAAACAATTCAAGTTCTGATATGTCCCAGTTCGATCACTGTCATGTTCGTGACGTTAGAGTATACCTAAACTCAACTTACTTCCCGTATGAAAACCTAAATGTCAGTTTCGCGAATAACAGAATCGCTTTATTATACGAGCAATACATCAGATTTCAACAGTCTTATTACGGACGTCGCTCGGAACCCTTATTAAGTGAGAAACAATTCAAAGATTTGGCGCCGCTATTTGTCATAGATTGCTCTAGACAAGCTGATAATGTAAAGACAGGTCCTATTGTGGATGTAAGAGTGGAAATTGAGAGTGATTCCGATATACCAGATCAAACTTCTGCATACTGTCTTATATTGAACGACTGCATAATTGAGTACAAGCCGTTGAGTAATACTGTGAGAAAAATATCATGAATCCGAATACTATTATATTAGATGTTCAAGGGTTTAAAGACCTGAACAATAATTTTATAATAAAAGAATTAGCTTTTGCAAGTCGTGATTATACGCAAACATTTTTAATAAAACCGCCATACTTGTTTAAACACTTAACAAGTGACGAAAAGAGACAAGTTAAATGGTTGGAAAGAAATAGAGGTATTTATTGGAATGAAGGATATATTGACTATAGAGAATTTCGGCGTATAATCGTTCCATATCTAGAAAATAAGGAAATTATTGTAAATGGTTTGGAGAAGGTGAATTGGATAAAGGAACTGTGTGTGAATTGTAAAGTATCAGACCTTGGTACAGAACAATGTCTTAGTTTCTCTGTTTTGCATAAAAAATACTGTGAAGGAAGATCTAATTTTAATTGTAATAAACATCTAAAGCATTGTGCTCTTAAAAATGTGCTTTGTTTAAGGAAATATTTAGAATGGGTATAAATGTATGTACTCATATGTGGATTGTATTTAGATTATTGGTTTTAAGGTTTTTAAATAAAAATCAAAATAATGTAAATTTGCTTTTATTTTGTTAAACACCCCCACGCTACTCCACAAATAACACAACCTAATACAAAATTAAATAAAAACATCATAATGAAAATACAAATATTAACTTCTTTACAAAAACGGTTAATAAAAGTCAGTACCTATTAAAGATTTTGATATTTTCTTAACTAAAGACTCAGTTTCGTCCATAACACTGTCGATGGGATCTTGAACAATATATTGAGCGTTTATAATAACGTTTTCACTGTCACTATCACTGTCTAAGGTTTGAGGATTGTTGTTACACAGATCTACCACTGAAATTTTTATTAACTTAATCCCTTTTCGCTGTAGTCGACTCATAACGAAGGATTTTGTAGGTTTTTGCTTTATGGGTTTTTCCCTGCACCGTTGTTTTGGTTTTTTATCTTTCGTGACTTGTTTGCTTTGCCCGGGTTCACTGCGAAACATCTCGGAGAATCCCTCGTAAGGATCCTGAGCATACTGACTGAATACAATCTCGGTGTCAGAATTCTGGAACAAAATATAAACACAATTTATACCACTATTCCGCTAGTATAGCGTTTTAATTGGGTTTTCAATCGAGAAAGTCTAGATTTACTTTAGATTAGTGACAATAGGCTCTGGAAAAATGCAACACAACACAGCTCCGAACACAATCTCTAGTTATGAAACAATCATAAAAAAACGAATTAAAAATATTTTACTCACCGACATGATGACTTTTGATGGAAGTTAAAAAAATATTAAACAGGTGTTCGCGCCGAATAATATTTCGTAAATGATGACAAAATAACTAAATAATTACATGTCATACTAATATTGTCAACTAAGCGTTTGTGTCTCAAGGCTAAGGCCAATGAACTGCAACGTAGGTAACACTTATACAATGACAAACAACGCCTTGTAAGCATGTTACTTAATCGTAAAACGTTAGTTATTCGAAAATCAACCTTATGATGCATGGTATTTTAGGTGCATAGTGAGATAACTGCAATCAGTACGTAATGCACAAAATCGAACCATACATAATTACAGAACACGCACATGCTTCCAGTCAGTGACTACCTTTAGCTATAAAATGTTCACTAAGCATTTTTAGGGACAATAAAATTAATAATATAATGTCGAAACGGATGTTGTGATCATATTACATTCAGGATGAAGAAACTTCAACGAGTCAAGGTTTCATTACCTATTATTTAACCAACTTCAAAAAGGAGGATGATGTTTTTGATCAAGTTTCTGATAAATGAAACAAGTACATACATGGTCACACATTTTATTTATATTTCTACAATCAGTAACTTATTAAAAATATACTAAGTATAATATCTATATTATAATATATATGTATATTGTATATACACTTAAGTTTACATTTATTTATATTTTTAAACAATTATTAAAATTAAATTACCTATACAATTTTATCTAATTTAAATCTAACACTAAACTTATTCGTATTTAGGTACATTGTAATATTTATTCAGACTAATTTGAAACTAAATTAACTAATTAGGTACTATTATAATACAATACTAAATTAAAAATATACAAACTAAAAATAAATCTTACACAGTAATATGTACAAAAAAATTAAAAAGGAAAGTAATCAAAGGGCGTTTATTTAGGTAGGTACAGTCGACAAAGTTGAATCATGACCCATTTTGATGATAAATCGTTTGTAACCGTCAAAATAACAAAGATCAAATTCGTTGCCATGACAATGTATGTTTACGCGAATGTCGACCTAATTGTATTTGAATGTTTGTAGGAAAATAAGCTTATGGTGGGTCATGATTCAATTTTGTCGACTGTACATATTTAAATATTTAACTTAGTTGAGTGACCCCAGGCCTGCGTTGATATTTTGTTTACAGATATCGCTCGTTTGTCGTCGTTGTTTGATAAGGCAATTTTATTAATACTTTGGGTAAAAATTTCGTGCTTGATAGATTTAAAAATTATATTTTTTTTACGAATCACTCCACCATTAAATAAAATATGTTTGTAGTTCGTAATGTCTAAATCTCTCACTACGCATGCTTTTACTCCCTTTGCTTTTTTAACAGTTTTATCTGGAGTTTTTATAGAATATAGTTTTGCTCTTAAACCAACAAATTCAGAAATATATTGTCCACCCATTTCATCTTTGAATAGCCCCGGAACTTTTTTGTTATTGAGAGGGATATTAAAAATGTTTTGTTCTTGATAATTACTGGTATCGAAATACTGCAAAAAATGAAACTTGAGATCGGTATAAAAATCATCGGTATATATTTTGTAGACAAACGAATCGGTATCTGTATAACACAACTGTACTCGATCTTCATAAAAGGGTTTAATAATATTGTAATGATAGTTGTACATATGTGATTTAGAAAGCTCTAACACCGTGAAACCGATATAAATTGGCTTATCTAGAACAATTTGGTCTGGTTTCATTTGTATTGCAACTAAATTTTCGGATAGAATAGATGCACTATGGAAATAGGGGTTGGCTATAAGTCTCTCAGCGGATTTAAATTTCTTAGTTCGATTAAGTGTGTCATTCCATTGATTAACTAAATGAACGCTTACTCGGTTTTCAGTATTTTCTAATGTCTTGCCGAATACGCTGTTGTTTAACAACTTAAAAAAGTCCTGTTCGAAGGAACTTTTAGCGTTTTGTCTTAACTGTGTATTTAGTTCTATATACTGTTTTAAGTAAGGACTTTGTCTAAACGTAATAACCCTGTGAATCTTACGAAGTATTAAACCATGCTCAAGACACTTTTTTAGATGAACATAATGTATAACGTACCTATACTTATTATATAAATTAGCAATCAGTTTTTTTGTTTTACCTCCCGGCGGTATACATTTTTCAGGACAAAACGGTAACTCATTGTGATACTTATGTAAATGTTCAGGATACAAAAGATCAACTTCCAATATATACCCCCATTCAGCGTTGTCCTCAACATGCTCTACACATAATTGATCTATTTCATTTTGGATGAGAAATCTAAAACTAGAATACGGTAAATATTGACACATGCTAAACCCATACAGATTATTACAGTCTAAGTATACTATGAAAGATTGAGGTTCTGTTGCATTACACTCTGGCATATATTTATGATTCGCTTTTGCATATCGATGGGAACACATACACAACCCACCACGTATACCGCTTTGAATCATACGAACCATGGCTAAATCCGACATGAGTTCTAACTGAACCCCTGTCTTAAGCAACATTGCGTCGAACGACAAACTAGGAGCAGTTATGTAAAATGCCGGATCTAGTTTATAATGCTGTTTACATGTTTTTCGGAATTTTTCGAATATATCAGTTAATAAAAGCACATCTGTTTTTAAATATAAATCTGTATAGTCACCCAAATCGTTAATACCGAACATATTCCAAACGGTTTTAGCGTGATTGTAATCGTCATCGCTAATATATTCGTTGGTTAAAGAATTATGAAAATAACATTTAGGTGGTAACGATTTCTGATCATAACATTTCCAATCTGACATGTAATCATAAGGATATATGCCTTTCCTTGTTAATAAACTAAATTGTCTTTCATCAGGAAATTGTGATTTTAGATAAACGAAATCTCGTGACTGTAAAGTTTTAGCGAGTTTGTCTAAACTTGTGCCTAAAAAGTTAAACGAATCTAAAAATCTTAATTGTATATATTCATTACTAGCAATAGGAATAAACTTTGTAAACGTGGTGTATTTTTCCTTTGTCTTTGGTATAATTCTAATTTGCCCGGGAATTTGACCTAATTGTTTTATAAATAAATGACAATCATAACCAGATAAATTATGAAAAAATATTGGTACAAATTTTGGTACTTTACTTTGTAAGTTGCAATGTCGATGTGCTGCACCACGATAACGTCCTGAAATATGACAGTGATCCCTAACCCGATCGCTTAAGAGCAAATTTTCACATATATGACAGACAACTGCGTGTCTGAAATCATAAGAATCATTTGTAGTAAATATCATAGGTACGTTTTTTGTTAAAATGGTGTGTAGTGCCTTAAGATCTTCAGTTAAAAATTGTATGAATTTGGAAACACAATCAGTACCTCGATAACATCTATACCCATTATTAGTATTATTAGTAGATGATACGATATTGTAAGCGAACGCCGCAGGCACATGACGCTGCAAGTTTGATGTCTTGACGTTTTCGGACTCGTTGCAAGAAATCGGATTCAGCAATGTTTCGAAATCAGCGTATATGACAAATGGAACGTCTTGTTTTCTTTCATAATTTTTGAATTTTAAAAACGATCCCTCGTTGGGTAATATTGTAACAACACCACCACACGAATGCGTTTCAATTTGATTTATATTAGGAAAAAATAATAAGCACGTCTCACAAAAATATAATTTACTGTGATGTCTGGTTATCTGGTTTCTAACTAATCGCGGTAAATCTTTAATTAGACAAAAATGACTGTTTGTGTTATTTTCTAAAAATAAGAGATGGATGCTCTTAGATTTCTTATTAGTAGTTGTGTACAACGGTCCAACAATCGTCTTATTATTTTTTAATCCATAAACAAAAATATTTAAATTAGGGTTATTTTTCTCAAATACGACTATGTCAGATAATGTGATTGGAAATGTTAAATCACTAACATTTAAAACATTCTTAAAATGGGGATAAGACGTTACTCGGGTAGGATGTTGAGTTGTGGGGTACAAAGCAGCCACAACACACCACAAAAAACAATTTTCATCCCTATTTTGAATATTTAAACATGCTTTTTTGTTTTTTATAGCATTAGGCAAAGGTATAAATCTAGACCCGCTGAGAGTTTGATGTTTATTAATGTTAACTTCTAAATGAGAATTACTTAAAAATGTCCAACCACTATCTCGATGCTCAAATTCTTCTATTTTCTTTGTCAGTATCTCGACTACTGATTTATAAATAAAATCAAAGTTATAATAAAACGGAATAACAAAGTTTTTGGTAGCAAACGACTTCAATTCCTGCTGATCATTTTTAAATAAAAGGAAATACGAAAAAAGTTCAAAGTTAATCTTAACAGATGTATGTTTTACTAGTAACTGATCTATTAGAGTTTTAACGTATACCTTTACACTATTGAGGAAAATTTCTGGAAAAGTATTTGTTTGTTCGTTAGTTGCAGTGATTCTGTAACTCGAAATTCTACCTTTAAACGTAGAGTTTATAATTGAAACGTTATCATGCAGAAGGGTCGTACTACTGTTTTTATGTACATTAGTACGTAAATGACTTGACCACCGTCGATTATCTACAGACACATTACAAACTGTACAGTATGGCATTATTATTTTTATCGTCTGATTCACAATAATAAAGTCAAACAATAAAACTCATGTAAATACGTACCTAATTACTACTAATATTAAAGATCTTATACAGATACGTTGCTTCTGGGTTGATACTTCACGCGTCGACGTTGGCAAAAGTCGTTCGAGACTAGGTCTGACTTACTCTCGTTTCCTGTTCGTATTGTTGGTAAAATAAGTTTACCAATATATTTCTGAAATTAAACAAATAGAATGAAAATCGGTAACCACTAGACACAAATGATAATAAAACATAATAGAAAATATATTGGCTTTATATCTTACCTAGATACTTCGTGATTCGACGTTGACAAAAATCTTTCGAGACTAGGTCTGACGTGCTCTCGTTTCCTGTTCGTATTGTACCATCACATAAATTGGTAAAATTAAGTTTACCAATATATTTCTGAAATTAAACAAATAGAATGATAATCGGTAACCATTAGACATAAATGCTAATAAAACATAATAGAATTGACTTTATATCTTACCAACAAATAATTGTGTTTTTTAATTTTCTAATCAACGTTCATTTTTAAGAAACCTTGGAAGAAAGAATGTCGATAATTATTATTGTATTATTTTCATTTTAATGAAATTTGTGAAAAATTACCAATCTTTTAGACAATTTATTTTATTCTCGATAAAAGAACGAGTTACACAATGGCTAATCAAGAGGTCTTAGTCAATAATAATGCTTTGAAATATCAAATTTGGTACCAAATAATTTTATGTGATATTGCGTAAAAATTACACGTGTGCTCAACCTAATTATTTTTCCAGTA
The DNA here is from genome assembly GCA_943136025.2 of Agrotis puta. Lineage (NCBI taxonomy): Eukaryota > Metazoa > Arthropoda > Insecta > Lepidoptera > Noctuidae > Agrotis > Agrotis puta. The sequence goes on along the minus strand of OW964189.2, from coordinate 3,528,675 downwards.
AGTTGACACGTTTATTTGTGTAAGCTATTTTACCTAAGGCTACCACGAGTTTACATATATGCACTCGTGCACATTAAAAATGTTCGATAACTAATGCAATCGGTGTGACAACCCTGAACGCTTTTACTGCATCAACACTAATCAACGTCGATGCTCCTCAAATATCATCTAGCCAATTATTTTTCGTATGTGTATAATACGACCAGGAAAAAAGTTGTTTTTTACGTAGTTGTTTCGTCAGTTGTACATATTCTAAACATAGCGATATTATTGTAAGTTTCTGACTTATAAACAGTATGTTATCGGTGTGCCTATACAATCGACTCGACGAGTGCTAGTAGAATTAATCTTCAAGACTCCAAGTACTTATCAGTGATAGTTAGACAGTAGCTGCTCACTGCCACTGTATCAGCCAACCGACTCAACGAATTAGCTGCTCTTAGTCACTGTGCCTGCCGACCGATTCTTCAAAGAAAATGTAAGTATAAAAACCAGCATTCTCCACAAACTTCTGACCCTGCATGGTTAACCAAACATTTTTTTAACTTTATGTATTTATTTCAGGTCAGACTCTGAGTACGAAACCTACCTACCAAGTGATGTGATGGAGCACGACACTAAGTCTAACCGCAAACCAACTCTACCAGTCCCTGGGAAACGGAAATCAACAAAGCAAAATTTAACGCACCCAAGGTAAACTTTACGATTTATTTACTTCATTGTTTTGTCAATCAATTGCGTAGATGACAGTCGCTTGATGCAAGCGACTACTACGCTGATGTCGTGGGTTCAATGCCTATTCGAGATTAATATGTGTGCATGAATGTGATTAATAGCAAAGATTTTTTATGTTTCTGTGTATATAATGTAGTATGTTTTTACTAACAAACAGTATTTAATTGTAATGTATATCAGCTGTCTAGGTGCTATTCATAGAACATGGATAGCGTTGTGTAGTATGTCTCGTCTCTCATTCTTGTATATTGTATGTGTTTTAAAGCAGGTTCAAGTTAATACTATAAAATAAATTTGGGTGCGAATTAACAAGAGATCAATTTGTTTGTTTCAGTAAAAAATCGAAATCTGACGTCGATATATTTGGCATCAGCCGCAAACATAACAACAGGAGGGCAACAGCGAACAGCGAAACCTCTTCTCTCCCATCATACTTCGTGAACCGAGTGGCCAACGGTAGCGAGCGGCGAACGACAAGCACGAACGGCGAGTACTACATCGACTGTAAAGTATACAAAACTGAGGACGCGCGCCTCACCGACTCGTTGGAGCTGTGGAAAAAGGCGTTGGTCCGCATCAAGGTCCAGACCGACGTCAATTCTACACAATGGTGTAAACTACAAGAGTTTATTATATCGACTGATGCTTTATTTACCGAACCACCAACATATTACGATAAATAATATATTGTTAATCATTACTATAATAATCCATCCATCCATTTTTATTGTTGTTGAGATTGGTTCCCCTCAATTATAATATTGTAATCTGTGCTCACTAAAAATAAATGAATCTCATTAGCATTTAGTGTTTCATTCAACCTACATACATGTACCTTCCACTATTGTGATGAGGTTGAAAATCTATTAAAGATAGATTCAAAGCGACAGAATGCTAAGAACTCGAACAAACGAACAAAATGAACGAGTCGAGTCGATTACCGATTATTGGGCGTTCTAGACCACTGTCGGCAGCGAGGCGTCGCCGAGCGATTTGCCGAAAGTGGTCTAGAATGCCCAATAATATACTACTGATGTGCATAAAACATGTGAAAGTAATGATTATGGTGTATCCTATTTCAGTTCCAAATACTGTAACGTGTTCGCGGAGGGTCTCGGGCGCTTCACAGGCGGCGCAGTGAGCATACACGTGCGCCCGGGCGCGCGGCCGTTGTTCATGCGCGCGCGCCCGCTAGCGTATGCGCTGCGCGAGCCGGTGGAGCGCGCGCTGGAGCAGTTCGTGCGCGACGGAGTTCTCACCCCGGTGGAGCGTTCCGACTGGGCTACACCGATAGTTCCAGTGGTAAAGAAGGATGGTAGCATTCGTATCTGTGCCGATTATAAACTGACCTTGAACAAAGTTATAGAAATTGATCGTTATCCGCTGCCGAGGGTAGAAGATTTGTTATTTCGTCTCCGAGGGGGTGAATACTACAGTAAAATCGATTTGTCTCAAGCATACGCGCAATTTGAACTCGATGACACAAAAAAATATACGGTTATAAATACCCACAAAGGGTTATATATGTATAACAGATTAGTTTATGGCGTCTAGCCCGGGCATTTTCCAAAGGCGAATAGAACAATTATTTGCTGACATGCCGCGTGAAGGTGTTTTCCTAGACGATATAATTGTGACAGGTAGTACAAAGGCCGACCATGTAAGCAATTTACAAAAAGTCTTTCAACGTTTGCAAGACTCCGGACTTAGAGTGAAGAAGGAAAAATGCGTTTTCTTTTCAAAGTCTGTCTCTTATTTGGGTCACGTTATTAGTAAAGAGGGCGTGCACACGTGCCCGGAGAAAGTTAAGGCGGTGATGGAGACGCCGGCGCCTACCAATATCACCGACTTAAGAGCGTTTATAGGTCTAGTCATGTATTATGCGAAATTTATTAAAAACATTAGTACAGTTCTTGCTCCGTGGCAAATATTACAACAATTGCATAGCAGTCATATGGGTATAGTAAAGATGAAAAGTTTGGCTAGGAGTTATGTCTGGTGGCCGAACATCGATAAAGATATCGAGAACTTGGGTAAAAGCTGTGAGACATGCGCGGCGAGCGCGGCGAACGCGGCAAGCGCGCCTCCGCGAGCTATTATCCAACCATGGCCGTATTATACCCAACCGTGGACTAGACTTCACATCGATTTTTTGGGCCCATACCGAGGTATGACATTTCTGGTATTGATAGATTCCTCTTCCAAATGGCTAGAAATATTCGAAATGTCGCGAACTAACGCGTCTAATGTTATTAAAGTGTTGCGTTCGACATTTGCGAGGTTCGGTTTACCAGAACAGTTAGTATCAGATCAGGGACCACCTTTTACCAGTACAGAATTCCAAAAAATTCTCCAAGGAAATGGTATTAGGCAACATTTTTCACCCGCATACCATCCTTCTTCAAACGGAGCTGCAGAAAATGCAGTTAACATTTGCAAGCGCACTATAAAAAAGGCAGGTAGAGATCATGTGGATGTAGACACAGCTATACAAACATTTTTACTAGCATACAGATACACGGCACACAGCACTACGGGTGAAACACCCGCTATGTTGTTGCAGAAACGAACACTGCGTTCCAGGTTGGATGTATTACGGACAGAACGATCAGTAGATGCCAGAGTGCAGAATGCGCAGCAGAGACAAATCGATTCATCTGGTGGGGTTTCATGATCTTTCAACGAGGGTGATTCTGTTTGGATGAGGGACTACAATTCCTCAGACAAATGGGTAAAAGGTTCGATTACAAACGTGGATAGTAAACGCCGGTATGTGATAGCAAGGGATAACGGCCAATTAATTAAAAGACACGTGGATCAGATTCGGCGCAGATCTCGAGTATCGGTTGGTGGACCGAACACTGAAGAAGAGGGAACGACGGAGGGTGAGAGCTCCGTAACGCAGGCTGGGGACAATTTATTAGAGTCGGGGAAGAATGAGGATGACCGCAGTGATGAGAGTGTGAGGGAAGAAAAGAAGGTGAAACAAACGATAAACGATGAAGTTGGAGGTATTGATAATGATCAACCATCCAATCAATCACCTGGTTTATCAGCGCAGCAGCAAGTAGATTACCCAAAGCGAACCCGAAAACCAGTTATCAGATTCCCGTGTAATTGAACAATAAAACTTAATGTATTGATAAAACTATTGTAATTTAAGAAGGGAGGTGTGATGTATGTGTTGATATTTAGATAAAGTAGATAGTAGGTTATAATTTGTTAGTTATAATATTGTTCACCACCGCCGCGCCAGTCTGCAAATATACGCTGTACCATCGAGACGTTGCCTTATTTCCTCCCGTACACAGCTGACAAATACCTGCAGCTAATATATTTCTCACGTGCCAGTTCTGAGCTGACCGTTGAACGGCTGTCGTACAGAACCGCGCCGATCGCGCACGAGACGAAACCGACACGGCCTTACGGCTGGGAAGATCCGCGGAAGGCTGGAACGCGGGTCCGGAGTCCGCCCTCGCGCCCCGAGAGACGCTAGAGCATCGACCAGGCCCGGCACCGGCCGCATCCGCTTCCCGTCCAAACCCGACACGCCCCGGTCCTCAGAGCCAATCCTTATTCCGAAGTTACGGATCCAATTTGCCGACTTCCCTTACCTACATTATTCTATCGACTAGAGGCTCTTCACCTTGGAGACCTGCTGCGGATATGGGTACGAACCGGCGCGACATCTCCACGTACTTACATCCCATCGTACATTGAGTTTATTTTGAAGTGAAAACTTCTTTAGCGGCGTTGAGCACTTTTTCTGTAATGGGTATAAAATCTTAAACTCGCGTCAGGACACGTGACCCTGATCGAAAAAGCGTAGGACGGATAAACTCGCGTCAGGACACGTGACCCTGATCGAAAAAGCGTAGGACGGATGGAGAGTAGACAGCTATCCCCTCTCTACGGCGCGGCAAAAATGTATGCCTGGGCCTACTGTTTCGTTTAGGCGGCGCAGGGCGCTTGCGCGAATGTTCGTCTATGTTACAGCGTGCCACGAATCGAGGTCGAGGTCGAGGTCGAGGTCGAGGTCGAGATCGAGGTCGAGGCCGAGGTCGAGGTCGAGGTCGACCTCGACCTCGACCGTGTACGATAGCGCAATAAATGAATATTGTATTCTACCACATAAATGATAGTACTTTTATACTGATAAAGCAATTGGTGCAAAATTATTCCTTATCCATTCCAAAATATCAAACATGCTCAACGTTAATAATCAAGTTTTCACTTCTGCCGGCACTCCCAGAGTGCAACCCGTCGTTTTTTTTTTACTACTATAGAATTTTTTTAATCGACTTAAAAAAAAAGGAGGTTATCAATTCGACCCGTATGTATGTAATATTTACAGAACTGCCCAATTTTCGTAAATGTTAGTCTATATCAGCGTCTGAACAAATGTGCCAAATTTTACCAAATGTATGTTTTTATGTTTGTTTTCGCATATCTCCGAAAATACAAGGCCGATTTAAGTAATTCTTTTTTTGTTTTATTAGGTATTGTTCAACTAAGGAAATAGTACAAGTTTCATCAAAATTGGTTCAGTAGTTTTTGAGATAGGTAATTTTATTAGCTTATTGTGTACATGAGCGATGTTATTACCGGTGCTACGGATTACAAAATTCTAGTGCACATGGAAGAAATGTTTTTGACAAGAATTTGGGTTGAATATTTAAACTAAAAAGACTAAAATAAAAACTTAAAAAAAAATTAACCGTCTTCAAAACCTACCACAAAAAAGGGTAAAATAACTTTTCTTTCGGAAGTCGGTGGCTTTGTTTTTTATTTCAATGACTATTGCCAAAGTTTTTATTTCAAAATCATTCGTCGTCGCCTGCAGTTTCAACATCTCGCTTGTCATGCATAAGGTTACGAGTTCAAACATAGACAAGACCAATGTGTCTTTTTTCAATTAATTCGTACTTTCTACATTTTTGTCGAAAAACATCGTGAGGAAACTTGGATTAAGTCCAAGGCCATGTCACTCTGACACCAAACAAAGGCTGGACACATCTTCACAGAAGAAAAAGAAAGAACAATTCTAAGTGTTGTGTGTTGGACTTGATCTGATTGTAATGATTTTTGAGGGGAAAAAAAATCTGGAATTTGGCTGTAATGTCAAACGTGTTGGAAGTAGTTTTAGACTCGTCCAATAGATGGCGCAACTTGTAAAACGTTCAAAAAAACAAGGGAATGAAAGGTTCAGCTTCAAACGAGTGTGTTACGATGGCCTAATTGGTAAGGCGTCTGGAGTACTTATCCAGGAGACGCAAGTTCGAGTCCCACTAACAGCTGAATTTTTCTTTCCTCAAAAATGTTTACGGATACGCGACGCTGGCGTTATCTATCTATATATATAAAAGGAGAACTGACTGACTGACATATCAACGTACAGCCGAAACTACTGGGGCTAGGAATGTGAAATTTTGCACACGGCTTCCTATTATAATGTAGGGGAGCACTAAGAAGGGGTTTTTGGAAATTTAACCTTTAAGGGGTGAAAAGGGGGAATTAGGAAAGTACGTAACCCACGCGGACGAAGTCGCGGGCAAAGTGCTAGTTGAATATAAATACATAAAACTTTGATGTGATTGTTTAGGTACCTAGCTACTCGTACGAGAAGCTAACATCAGATGTGACGTTAGTTAACAATGATGATCCGGAGAGTAAGTACAGGGAGCGCTACGTGAAGCTGTCGCAGCCGGGTCACGTGTTCGACAACGTGTTTCATCTATGTCTTCTTAAAAACAAAGAAAATAATACTATTGTATGAAATGTAGTCATGATAATCTGCCATTATCATGAAACTTGTTATTTTTAACCGTTTTCAAAAAGGAGGTTCTCAATTCGGTTTTTAATTTTTTTATAAAATCTTAAACTCGCGTCAGGACACGTGACCCTGACCGAAAAAGCGTAGGACGGCGCAGGGCGCTTGCGTGAATGTTCGTGTGACTTTATTATACATTCGTTGCTAGGTAACATTGTTTATAAAAGATGTACGTCACATTGGAAAATTATTGAAATAAAAAGTCAACCATTTTTGCGAGTTTTACTAAAATCTGTTCACAAGATATTTCCAACAATTACTATTCAAGTTTTCACTTCTGCCGGCACTCCCAGAGTGCAACCCGTCGTTTTTTTTGAAGTGAAAACTTCTTCAGCGGCGTTGAGCACTTTTCTGTAATGGGTATAAAATCTTAAACTCGCGTCAGGACACGTGACCCTGACCGAAAAAGCGTAGGACGGCGCAGGGCGCTTGCGTGAATGTTCGTGTGACTTTATTACTTTTAAAGAAGTTTGTATGCTGGATACATTCGTTGCTAGGTAACATTGTTTATGAAAGATGTACGTCACATTGGAAAATTATTGAAATAAAAAGTAGACCATTTTTGCGAGTTTTACTAAAATCTGTTCACAAGATATTTCCAACAATTACTATTCAAGTTTTCACTTCTGCCGGCACTCCCAGAGTGCAACCCGTCGTTTTTTGAAGTGAAAACTGTTGAGATTTTTAAATATAAACACAAGAAACTTGTTTATATAGATTTTTAATATAGCAGAAACAGAAACAGGGCGGAGGAACATGGAATCAGTTCTTGTGTTACCACACACACAGAAAACAATATAGGCAATGACAACATGGTAAACAGCCACAGGCAGGGTGTACACTATTTTAAAAAATAAGAAATTAGAATACTTTAACATTTAACACCCTCCCTTAATTTCTTAATTTTTTTAAACACTACAGCTTGCAATTTTTTTAAACGCAAGGCTTTTTATTTACCATGGTATCATTTTTACAAACAAATATTTTATAAGTCTACAATCTTTAAAAATCAAAAGAAAAACAAACAAACTCTGACACATTCCTTACAAGCTAACATGACTGGGATCGGTACAAGACCACAAAGACATATTAAAGTTAAAATAAAAACTTTCATATTACAAACACCTGACTCATATTATACAATATGATCTCTTAGGCACTTGTTAATCTTAATTTAATACAGATTGAGCAAATATCTTATTTTAGTTTTTTAAATCTGAAATATCAGACAACTTTTCATTGTTATACATTATAGTGTTCTTATGTTTTACAAATTTAAGTTTATTCAAAGCTTTAGTCATTACATCAGCAGGTTGTAATTCTGTAGGACAGTATGTTATACTTAAGTTCTTGTTCATATATAGTTCGTGAATGTAATGAAACCTAACATCTATATGCTTGGACCTTTTATTAAATATACCTGTTTTTATTAAATGAATGGCACTTTGATTATCTATATAAAATTGAAGCATCTGAATATCAATTTTAAGTTCTTTTAACAATGATTTTATGAATATTGCGTCTTTACAACACTCTGCAGCAGATATAAATTCTGCCTCTGTGGATGAAAGTGCAATTATAGATTGCCTTCTTGAGCACCAAGCAATGGGACACCCTGCCAACATGATAATGTACCCTGTGGTACTTCCACGAGTCTCACAATCACCAGCATAGTCAGCATCACAGTACAAGTGTAAGTCTTTTATATTACCTGAATTTTTGTAGAACAACCCATCATTAATAGTACCTTTTAAATATTTAAAGATTCGTTTTATTTGCACTACATCTTGCCTAGTAGGTTTTTCTACTTTGCGACTAGCTAACCCTACCGCATATGCAATATCAGGTCTTGTCCTGGTCGAGAGATACAGTAAGCTTCCAACAGCCTCTCTATATGGAAAAAGATTTTTACTATTTTCTTCCAGAACAATTCCTTCTTGACTCACACAAGGTGTGTCGACAGCTTTGCAATCTAACATATTGTATTTTTCTAGCATATTTCTGGTATAGTTTTCTTGAGACAGTAAAATGCCATCATTTTTAAAAGTAATTTGTAAACCTAAAAATGTCTTTGGTTTTTCATATATTTTTATTTCTATTATTTTATTTATTTTATCAAGTACTTTGCTACCTTCTTCTTTATTTTTGCAAATTAAAATCCCATCATCAACATAAATACCTATAATAACCGTAGCCTCTTTGTTCCTTAGCACACATGGCTCATTTTTAACTTGTTCAAACTCTAAAGTTTTCATTATCTTAATAAATTCTTCATTCCATCTTTTAGGCGCCTGTTTTAACCCATATAGGGATTTTCGAAGTTTACACACTTTTCCATGACATTTTTCAAAGCCTTGAGGTACTTTCATATAAATTACTTCCCCTTCTTTCAAGTTTCCATTGAGAAACGCTGTCTTGACATCAAATATCATAAGATGGTATTTATTAATCGCAGCTATAGAGAAAATGATTCTTAATGCAGATTGACATGCTACAGGGCTAAAAATTTCATCATAATCTATATCCTTTTGTTCGAAACCCCTCACAACAATCCTGGCTTTGTATGACCCATCTTCTTTTACTCGAAAAACCCACTTGTTGGTTAGAATCTTAGCATCTTTGACATCTTTTTCTTCCACTAGTTCCCACACTTGGTTTTTCTGTAATGATTTTATTTCATCACTAATAGCTGTCTTCCATTTTTCTTTTTCAGGTGACGTCATGGCTTCATGGTAAGTAAGTAGAACATAATCATTGAACTTTTGTGGAAGTTTTCTTACTCTCTTTGTTGATACTTCCTCATCACTCATATTACCTTCCTCTTCTATTTCTTTATATTCATGTATTAATGTTTCCTTTTCAGGTTTTATGCTGCTCTCTTCTGAACACATTGGAGACTCACACTGATTGCTGTCTGTTAAAAGATGACCACCCAGATCACCACCGTTTTCATCTAATTTTATGCTTTGCAGCTGTTGTTCATTCTCCTGTACCGTGCTATTACTTCTTGTTTTAAAGACAATGTCTCGAGCAAATACAATTTTATTTTTATTTTCATCAAACAGCCTATACCCATTTTTAGAATAACCCACCCACCAAAAACATTAAAATAATGTAAAAAAATGCCAAGTCTCTCGATGCAGTCTTTCCATCGTAAAAAGTTTTGAGATCTCATAGAAGCCAAGTCCTATTCAAATTATTTTGTAGTTATAAATCAACATTTAGTAATTGTATCAATAGTTTTCTTTATATTATAATTATAGTGACTTGGCAATGAGCACAAGAAGAAACAAAACGGCATATTTGGAGTTGAAAGTCACACACCGCATGCGTAAACATTAATATCACAAAATTAATTTTCTTTTGGTTTATCCGTGTCGTCCCAACCGAATTTCGGCAACGGCAGTCAGTCTCATCCAAGACTAGTAAACTGCGCAGGACTGCTCATTGGACTGGACAGGGTGCTCATTGCCAAGTCACTATAATTATAATATAAAGAAAACTATTGATACAATTACTAAATGTTGATTTATAACTACAAAATAATTTGAATAGGACTTGGCTTCTATGAGATCTCAAAACTTTTTACGATGGAAAGACTGCATCGAGAGACTTGGCATTTTTTTACATTATTTTAATGTTTTTGGTGGGATCTCATTTATTTTTTGTAAGTGTATTTCTTTCTTTTTTTTTAGGTGACCTCATAATTTCTTGGACTTCAGCTACTGCTTTGCTTAGAACCCATTCTCTATCTCTTTTGTTTCTTTTCAACGAGCTAAATAAACATAAATCTACTAACTTACAAAATAAATATAACTAAACTAAATAACACGTAAACAACTAGATATTGTAACTACCTATGTCTATGTTATATTAATAAACTATTCGCCTAAATAACTGTTTCAGTAACAATAATAAATCTACTATCTAATCCGGCTAACTTAAGTTCTCCGAATATAGCTACAATATTTTTTTAGTTTCGAAATGGTTTTTCATAGGTAGGTGGCGCTATCAAATGAAAATTATCGAATTATTTTAAAGTACTACTTATACTGCGCTCGGTAACGAAACCATAGCGCGATTCAGACAGGTACAACGCCATCTATCGAGCGCGCATACAATCGAAATTTATCGCAATACAATGGAGTTTTAGCTTTATTAATTTAATGAATTATGAACTTTATGTATCAATTAATTATAGTCTATGTATTACATTTTTATTATTCTTTTCTATTCCATGTATTTATTCATCCAATTGAATACTTAAACAACGAACAAAGTTAACAATGCAGTCAAAATCCATACATAATGTTCTTGCCAAACCGCAAATATAAAATTGTTTTCTATGGTATATTATTTTTTAGTGTTTTTATAATTTTTCCTTTATATGTGGCTAATGACCTATCTTGGTGCAAAATTTGAAGTTTCTAAGTCTGCTAGAAGTACCTTAGATTTTTGATGATCGGTCAGTGAGTCAGTGAGTCAGTGAGTCAGTGAGTGAGTGACAAAATGGTGTAACTTTGATCGACCGTAACTCCTAAACTATTAATTCAATTGGCATGTAATTTCGAACTTAAGCTTGTTCTAATGCCTACTATTATTCACCGAAAACCTAAACTCCTAGCTTTGTCCACGTCGAAGATATAGGGGGGGCGAAACAGCCGCGAATCGCATCGAGAAAAGATGGTACGGCCGTGCCCGTTTTGCTCGAGACTTGGCTGGGGCACTGCCGTGCCCCCAGATTAGTATTAATTTCTGTGACCTCGAACTAAGTTTTTTTACAGGTTTTAATTCTTTTACTAATGCTTCACAACCAAATTCTTTTATGTTAGATACTAGCTTTTGCCCGCGACTTCGTTCGCGTGGAATAGTGACTTCCAGCAGATTTTTGGTTTTACCCACATAGTTCCCGATCTCGCGGGATATTCTAGGGAACTCTTCAAAAATCAACATAATGAATGAGCTCTGCATTTGAATTTAAGAGATGTATACTCATTTAGGGCATTAAAGCCGTTTTGCCGATCGAAAAAGGCGAAAATGTTATTTTTCCCTTATTTTCTCATTCTTCCATATTTATTTATTTATTTATTTATTCTACTGATTTGACATTTCAGTCCAAAAGGAAAAAAGACTGTTTCTCCCTTGACAAATTTTCTATTATTTTAGGTTTTAGAGATTATGAAAGTTTCTTACACCAAGACATTTCTGTTTACCACGTTTTTAGTTTAGCCATCCTTTGCATAAATATAAAGGTTTTGTGGTTTCGACACTCTTGAGCACGCAACGTAGAGTTGTCCATGGGAGAAACAGTCTTTTTCAAGATGTACCCCCGCAACTTTTAGCGTTTGCCCTTGGGCTTTATTTATGGTCATTGCAAACGCAGTTTACAGCGGAAACTGAACTCTTTTGAATTGGAATGGCAAATCAGTTGGAATGATGGGAATACGGGGAATAATAAAAGTTTCGCCTTTTGCCATCCCAGTCATAATAACGGCTTTAATGACATTCCGTCCTAAATAGGTTATTTGTAACCGTATGCCGTTATATAGTCTTGGTGGATCTAGTTATATAGTTTCTCATAAGCATCACAGGAACACCAATTATACAACGGAACAATTTAAAATTTACGAAACAGGACCAGTCCACATAAACTATCATACAACCGACAATAAGTACAATTTTGGTTCCAACGCCATCTATCAATCCATAGTGACAACTCGTGTAACGATCGACACCATTGAACGATCACCGCCATCTATTAAGAGTTTAAGGAATTATCTATACTCCGTTAGAGCATTTCATACATTTTATTTTTTATTTTTATTTTTTTGTAATAAAAGCTATCCTATGTCCTTTCTCAAGTTCCAAACTATGTCTGTACCAAATTTCACACAAATCGGTTCAGTAGTTTAGGCGTGAAGAAAAGACAGACAGACAGACAGACAGACAGACAGACAGACAGACAGACAGACAGACAGAAAGACAGACAGACAGAGTTACTTTCGCATTTATAATATTAGTTAGGATATCCGGCTTTTTGTTATACCATACTTCATATGGGGTTTTAAAATCTATCACAGAACATGGCAACCTGTTGAGTAAGTATGTAGCTGAGTACATAGCTTCTCCCCATAATTTCTTATTAAGATTTGAATTTAACAACAATGCCCTAGCCTTTTCCATCAAGCTTCTATTTAAACGCTCGGCTTTACCGTTTAGTTGTGGGCTATACGGAATACTATAATCTAATTTTATACCGTTTTTATAACACCATGCTTTAAATTCACTGCTAGAGTACTCACCTCCATTGTCACAGCGTAATACCGAAACTTTAGCATTCATCTCTCTCTCCGTTTCTCTAATGTAATGTTTTAAATGGTAACTAACTTCACTTTTGTTGGCTAACAAGTAAATTTTAGTAAAATGACTAAAGTCATCTAACACTGTGAGAATGTACCTTTTGCCATCAAAGCTTGTAGTTTCTATAGGACCACATACGTCACTATGTATTATTTCAAGTACCCTAGTAGCACGTTCCCTAGTTTTATTAAATGGTTTCCTGACCTGCTTAGCTTTAACACAAATTTCACATAAATCCTGCATTTGTGATATATCTGACTTGCTGAATGTGACACCCGTGGCAGCGTCCACCAATTTACCCAGTATCTCATTACTTGGGTGACCCATTTTAATATGCCAATCATAAACACTACTCTTTTTATTGGCTAACAATGACACTTCACTACTACCTAGTTTTAATTTTAAATGATACAGACCTGTTGACTCCTCCTTTTTACCAAATATTTTTGTGCCACACTTAGATGTAATTTCCACATCATTATTTTTAAAAGTTACTACAGCACCATTTTCTGTAGCAGCTGAGACTGAAAACAGATTTTTACAAAGATCTGGAACACACAAAGTATTATTTAAGACACAATTTTCACCTTCAAAAGTGCCTTTTTGTACAGACAACATTTTTTCGTTTTTCTTTGCCAAACATATAGAGGTCTCATTACACTCCACATTACTTAACAAGTTTATATTATTTACCATATGTGATGTACAACCTGAATCTACTATAAAGTCCTGGGAATTATATGTTTGTTTATTTTTATTTCTATAGCTCAAAAATGAAACAGAATTTTTATTATTTCTAAAGAAACAGTTACTCTCTTTGTGATTATTTTTCTTACAAATAGAACATACTTTCTTACAATCCTTTTTTACATGACCTGTTTTATTGCAACCAAAACAACGTATTTTATTTTTATAATTAGAGTGAGAATCGTTACCGACTTTACTTGTAGATTGTGATTCCTGTTTCTCCATTTTCCTGGATGATTTAGATGCTTGAAATACTACTTCGTTCTCATTTGATATACTGCTACGTTTTTCATGTTCTTTGATCAATCTTAGTTTTAAGTTGGTTAGGGTTTTATCTTCTTTGGAGGTTGATTCCCATGCTGTTACAAAATTTTCATATTCAGCAGATAAAAACGTTAGTATTTTTGACTCAATTAAGCTGTCATCCATGGAGATTTTTAGCTGTTGCAGTCTAAAAACAAGATTGTCCAACTGAGATAAATTTTGTATCATGTCTTTGCTCTTGTCGTACTTAAAGTTGAAAAAATCTTGCATGATTTTATTTTTATGCCGTTCTTCTGTACCGCCGAACATATCACAAAGTTTTTTGTACATGGCACTTGCTGATGTGCATTGGAATAACATAGTAATTAACCTTTTGTCCACCGTCTGTATTATTATGTACTTTGCTAACGCGTCCTTTTTACTGTAATCGGCCTTGAGTTCGGGCTTGTCCGAATCTTCCATTTTTATGTCGTCCTTTATTATATCTGACAGCCCCTTGGCTTGAAAGATTATATCAATCTGAAAACGCCACAGCTGATACGTCTCGATATCGCGGAGCTTTTCTATGTTTTTAAGTTCCTCGGTCGTAGAAGTAGCCATTTTTACTTACGAACCGCTGGAAACACGGCGACTTATTTAAATCGGATCGAATCACAAGGACCCTTTTTATTTTTATTTTATTTGTACAACTGTTTTGCAACAGGAGGCATCTGGGCCCATAACCTGTTGAGATTTGAAAATATAAACACAAGAAACTTGTTTATATAGATTTTTAATATAGCAGAAACAGAAACAGGGCGGAGGAACATGGAATCAGTTCTTGTGTTACCACACACACAGAAAACAATATAGGCAATGACAACATGGTAAACAGCCACAGGCAGGGTGTACACTATTTTAAAAAATAAGAAATTAGAATACTTTAACATTTAACAAAAACTTCTTTAGCGGCGTTGAGCACTTTTTCTGTAATGGGTATAAAATCTTAAACTCGCGTCAGGACACTCGCGTCAGGACACGTGACCCTGACCGAAAAAGCGTAGGACGGCGCAGGGCGCTTGCGTGAATGTTCGTGTGACTTTATTACTTTTAAAGAAGTTTGTATGCTGGATACCTACATTCGTTGCTAGGTAACATTGTTTATAAAAGATGTACGTCACATTGGAAAATTATTGAAATAAAAAGTCAACCATTTTTGCGAGTTTTACTAAAATCTGTTCACAAGATATTTCCAACAATTACTATTCAAGTTTTCACTTCTGCCGGCACTCCCAGAGTGCAACCCGTCGTTTTTTTGAAGTGAAAACTTCTTTAGCGGCGTTGAGCACTTTTCTGTAATGGGTATAAAATCTTAAACTCGCGTCAGGACACGTGACCCTGACCGAAAAAGCGTAGGACGGCGCAGGGCGCTTGCGTGAATGTTCGTGTGACTTTATTATACATTCGTTGCTAGGTAACATTGTTTATAAAAGATGTACGTCACATTGGAAAATTATTGAAATAAAAAGTCAACCATTTTTGCGAGTTTTACTAAAATCTGTTCACAAGATATTTCCAACAATTACTATTCAAGTTTTCACTTCTGCCGGCACTCCCAGAGTGCAACCCGTCGTTTTTTTTTATTACCGACCTTTTTAGATTTCTTCGATGCAGAATACTTTACATTGGGTCCCATAAAAAAATCATCAGTTTGGTTTAAAAGTTTTTATTCTATGAGCATTTTTTTCACACAATAAATATCCCCATACACGAAACTAAATTTTATAGAAATAGTTTTGTTTAATTCACCCCTAAAGAGGTTAAAGAGTGGAAAATTGGTATTAAAAGACATGAAAACAAAGTTTGTGATAACTTTATCACATCATAATTGTATTACTCTTAAGTTTCGGCAAAAAGGGCTGTTTACGTAGTACAACACATATTTAAAATAGACAACTAAAAAAACCGGCCAAGTGCGAGTCGGACTCGCGCACCGAGGGTTCCGTACAAACCTGCAAGGTTTACAAAGTTCGTTCATTACGACAATCGAGTCATAACTATGGTATTTTTATTGCAAAATGAAATTCATAACATTACAATGGGGAAAGATGGAGGAGCATAAATTTAAGACAAAGATCTCTTTATCGTTAACTGTCATTCTAGTCCAGGTAATTACTGCGCCGACAATTAGATCTAAGTATTTGATATGAATTTCAACTTGATAGCTCTACGCGTTCATGAGGAAAAAAGTAATAAGTTGATATATTTTGTAATGTAACTAAAAATTTAAGGTTTTCGGAATTTTTCCTTTATGTGTGCTATAAAACGTTGCTTCATGCCAAATTTCAAGATTCTAGGTCGACTGGAAGTACCCTTTAGGTTTTGATTCCCTTGCGAGTACTTGCGAGTTTCAAAATATGCAGCTTAAATTGCTGTTTCTTTTGATTTCGTTGACATAGAAGTTTGATTTTGTTACAGCTTAAAGGTATTATAGACCTGAGTATTTGGTATGAATTTCAATTTAATACCTCTACGCGTTTATGAGGAAATGGGTAGTAAGTTTAAAATTATTAAAAAATATATATTATGTGATGTAACTAAAAATTTATGGTTTTCGTAATTTTTTCTTTATCTATGCTATAAGACGTTGCTTCGTACCAAATTTCAAGATTCTGAGTTCACGGGAAGCACCCTGTAGGTTTTGATTCCCTTGCAAGTGTCGAAAATTTGCGGCATAAACGGCTGTATCTTTTGATTGCGTTGGCTTAGAAGTTTGACAGCTTCAAGGGACAGTAGACCTGAGTAATTGATATAAATTTCAGCTTCATACCTCCACGCGTTCCTGAGAAAAAGGGTCTTGACAGACGGACGGACAGACAGACGGACAGACGGACAACAAAGTGATCCTATAAGGGTTCCATTGTTTTCCTTTTGAGGTACGGAACCCTGAAAAATAGCACTTAATGTTTTCAAATATGATTATTTAAGTAAACAGTTATTTATAATCATGTATTACTTATAAGTTAAGTACGAATATGCTCTATTAATAAAAAAACTATACGATTTTTATATAAATATGGTTTTATTTCAAAAGTTTAAGAACACACAAAATACGAGTATATAAACGGTGAAGGTGTAATTATGACGTCATACACGCTGTCGCTCTAATTAACAATAATCATAATTATGAAAACAACATGAACAAGGTTAAAAACACTCCGAAGCGGTAGATCTTAATAGTTTTGATGAAAACTTATTCCATACCTAATTGATTAATTTCCTGTACTTTGAATGTACAATTTTTGATTGTCCTCTGAAAATCTGAATAGTATTTAATTAAAAGAAGTTTTGAACGACGAATTAGTCAATATTAGAGAACAGCCTTGACTGCTTGATGGTTTCAATCTAATATTTTTATACAAATGCCTAATGAAAACTTCGTAGCAAATTACGTAGCGTCGCAAATTAGTGTCATAACGAATACGCGATGTAAGTAAATTCGCTCATTTTCGCATCAAATGGAAAATATCCTGTGGCATTTAGGTCCATTTTTTGCAAAAATCAAAATCAGATGTCCTCTTGGACACAAATAAATCCATTCAGTAACTAAGTATGTATTACGAGAAACAATGTTCAGTTTTAAAACCGAATTAATCCTAACTAATATTATAAATGCGAAAGTAACTCTGTCTGTCTGTCTTTCTGTCTGTCTGTCTGTCTGTCTGTCTGTCTGTCTGTCTGTCTGTCTGTCTGTCTTTTCTTCACGCCTAAACTACTGAACCGATTTGTGTGAAATTTGGTACAGACATAGTTTGGAACTTGAGAAAGGACATAGGATAGTTTTTATTACAATAAAATAAAAATAAAAAATAAAATTTATGAAATGCTCTAACGGAGTACAGATAATTCCTTAAACTCTCAATAGATGGCGGTGATCCTTCAATGGTGTCGATCGTTACACGAGTTGTCACTATGGATTGATAGATGGCGTTGGAACCAAAATTGTACTTATTGTCGGTTGTATGATAGTTTATGTGGACTGGTCCTGTTTCGTAAATTTTAAATTGTTCCGTTGTATAATTGGTGTTCCTGTGATGCTTATGAGAAACTATATAACTAGATCCACCAAGACTATAACTAACTAACGGCATACGGTTACAAATAACCTATTTAGGACGGAATGTCATTAAAGCCGTTATTGTGACTGGGATGGCAAAAGGCGAAACTTTTATTATTCCCCGTATTCCCATCATTCCAACTGATTTACCATTCCAATTCAAAAGAGTTCAGTTTCCGCTGTAAACTGCGTTTGCAATGACCATAAATAAAGCCCAAGGGCAAACGCTAAAAGTTGCGGGGGTACATCTTGAAAAAGACTGTTTCTCCCATGGACAACTCTACGTTGCGTGCTCAAGTCTTGAAACCACAAAACCTTTATATTTTTGCAAAGGATGGCTAAACTAAAAACGTGGTAAACAGAAATGTCTTGGTGTAAGAAACTTTCATAATCTCTAAAACCTAAAATAATAGAAAATTTGTCAAGGGAGAAACAGTCTTTTTTCCTTTTGGACTGAAATGTCAAATCAGTAGAATGATGAGAAAATAAGGGAAAAATAACATTTTCGCCTTTTTCGATCGGCAAAACGGCATTAATGCCCTAAATGAGTATACATCTCTTAAATTCAAACGCAGAGCTCATTATGTTGATTTTTGAAGAGTTCCCTAGAATATCCCGCGAGATCGGGAACTATGTGGGTAAAACCAAAAATCTGCTGGAAGTCACTATTCCACGCGAACGAAGTCGCGGGCAAAAGCTAGTAACTTATACGTTGCACACTCCTGCGCCTTTGAATAATTTTCTCACCTTTTGCCTGCGTGTTTGCCGTACATTTTTCCGGTATTAAAAGTACCTAACCTGAAGTCTTCAGGACTCCATTTATCCCTGTACCTACCAAAATCGAATCAGTAGTTAAAGCGCGAAACTGTAAAAAACAAAGAAATAATTTAAACAAATAAATGCTCGTAGTTATGACTAGCAAAGAGTCCCGGGAGGACCAAGCTTGACTGTGTAAGCCACCTCTTCCTTCAGCTGCCCTTTGTGTTCCGGAGCCGTGGTGTCCTTTATCTCCTCAATCCGATATATTTTGTTTGCAATTACATTTGCAATTTGCCGTTTGCGATTACATCTGTCAAATGTTGCCAAACGAAAATGAACCTTCTTGTATAACGACACAGTTGAAAATCTATAAAAGAAATGTGTGTGACAGATTTAAGCAGTAGTTACCAAACTATGCTGAGTGAACAATGATTATTTCCGTCACTGCGCATAAATTAACAATTTCACTTCATTGTTGAAATCGAATTTAGACGAATTTACACTCATGTGACTAAGAGAGTGATGAGTATGAATGTTGATGGATGGAGAGGAAGAGGAAGGCCAAAGAAGAGATGGATGGATTGTATAAGGAGTGATATGGAAGAAAAAGGAGTAAATGATACTGTGACGTTTGATAGAGGAGAATGGAAGAAAAAAACGTGTTGCGCCGACCCCAAATAAAATAGGATAAGGGCAGGAAGATGATGTTGAAATCGAATTTAGGCTTTTTTTACGTGGTAATATCATCAAATGAGTCCTACCACCCATGGCAGGACGGAAGGGACTGTCAGACTTGTACTAACTAAAATCCACGATGTCCTTCAATAGCCCTTTACGTTCCGGGGCTACAGATACCTGATAAGACAGACCCGGGACCTCGACAAAGCTTCAAAACCTTTTGCGTTTGATTCCTTTGAGGCCTGCGGTGTCCCTTTCGCACTCGTTGCGTATTAAATCGGCGAGACTGAGACCACCAACCTCGCCGATTTGTTAGATTTCACATCATCAATTCTGACAACTTCCTTTCTAAGAAAAGGACAGAAATAAGACCGTATATTCTAGAAATAATGCAGATACAATGTAATGTACCCACAAAATTAAAAGAAAAATGTTAAGGCAGGTGTTCACTTGGTCACGGGACTGTCTAAACAGGTAACCATGCAATTGAAGAAACACGGCGATTTTAATCAGAATCGGCCTTATTACAAAAACTAAATAAATCTTGGTTTAAACCTGGACTATCAAGTCCAGGCTTTTCTGCATACCCAGGTTTAAATTCAAAACTTAAATAAAACGTACCGGACCTTAGGACCGTCATTTGAACCATTGTCAAAACAATTAAATACACAATGTGTAATAACAATTAAATCTAACATTAAATCCATTTTGGGTGAAAATAAGTTAAAAATAACTAAAACCCGACTACGAAAAAATGGAGCAAAATATGAAAGCAAAACCACAATTTATAATCAAGTTTGTATAAACCGTAGTTTTTCGGGATTTAAACCTGAGTTTTTAGTTAAACCCCATTTTCTAATAAAACGGATGAGTCTGACATTCCCTTCCATTCCACTCATTTGATAACGTGCTGAAAACCCGATAAATTAATAATGAGTGTCGTATGTAGATGAGGCAGAATATAAGATGTGAAAATATCATATCATCGCAGGAGGCGACCGCTTCCCACTCCGTCTCGCCCCGCAGCATGGCCTCGACCAATGCCGGGCGCGAGAGGTCTTCGCCCATCGCCATCGTGATGACACGGTGGTGCTCTGCCCAAGCGGGGCAGTCCTGCAGAGTATGCTCCACCGTGTCCTCCGGGCGATCCTCGCAGTGGTGACACCTAGGCGTTTCTTCCGTCCTCACCAGCCACTCCTCAAAGTGGGGTCTTAGCGCCGCGATTGCGGCGTGCCCGGACCTCGGTTGCGACAGTCGCTCGGTCCATACTGCCTTGAGATATAGCTAGTGAGAACAAGATTAAAAAAAAGATCTCTGCTATAAAATGGTGTCCTCAGAACTACATACGTTAATTTCGTTTCAACAGAATCGATTCACAACTGAAAATTCTGTAGGAAAATTGACAATTACTTCCTTTTTTTCTACCCTTAGAAGCCGATTTTACTTTTGAAATTTAAATGGAACCAACTTTGAGTATACTCTTTCTAATAAAAAAAAGAAGTTTTAAAATCGGACCACGCTAGGAAAAGTTATTCGTGATCATACATAAAATAAATCAATTACTAAGTATTGTTAAAATCCCATACATTTGTATGTATAAATGTTTAGGAAAATAATTAGTTTAACTTCTGATCAAACAAATGGCCCTTTAGTGGTAAAATAAGTTTTTTTTTGTGATTTCTCCTAAAACAATATTGTTTTTAACCATTATTGTTAAACTAGTAGCTTCAGAAAGTATACTCATGGCCTTACATTGAGCAGCATACCAAAACAAAAAATATTACTCAACATGAGGGTACATACAAAATCAAATTAACCTTCAAAGTATAACCCGTATATTTGCAGACGGTCATTAGATTACAAGCCTTTAGGTGAGCGTTACAAGATTCTTAAATAGTTCGGTTCATATCGTGTGCCGGTCGAAGAGATTCATAGTTTAATTCCACCATAATGGCGTCGGTGAGTATGAGAAGAACATACTGCGACCGAAATAAATTAATATCAGTGATTATTTTTGCAGGATTGGCTTCTGTGTGCTGTGCTGTTCAGTGCTTCAATTCTTCAGGCTGATCCCGCTGCGCAAGGGCACAAGGTAAATATTTTAATATTTATATTAATACCGAACCATGTGCAATAAAATAAAGTAGTGTCATTGAATTTCGTGAAGATTATGCTAGGACCGCGTTATCATGATATCAGCCGTAGGACGTCCGCTGCTGAACATAGGCCTCCCGTATAAATTTCCAATGGGGCCGGTTGGAAGCGGCTTGCATCCAGCGCGTTCTATTCTAGGACCGCGTGTTAAAAGTTTATTTCTGCTGTTTTAAACTTAAATACTGTCGTTAGATACTAGATTATTGCTCTAAAGTTTCATTTCTTCATCTTTGGGAATTTCTTAGTCAAGAGTGAATAGGTTACATCTAGGAAAACGTGCTTTACCGTCAACCACGTCATCGCTTACCATCAGGTGAGTTAGTGGTCAAACGCGAGCCTATCGGTAAAGTAAATAATTTAACGTGTTACAGACTCAGAAATAATTAATTGGTTTTTTTAATAATATTTGTGGTTAAGCTTGCATTTGATATGAAGAAATTTTCTGGCCAGTCGGTCATCTTAATTCTTTTTTGTTGTACTAGGTATTGTTCAACTTAGGGAAGTTTCATCAAAATCGGTTCAGCAGTTTTTGAGATAGGGAATTTTTTGCCTATTTTGGTTGTAGATTTTCAAAGTCGATTGTATGTTTGTTCACGATTATCTCGCATTTGGCTGAACCGGTTTTGATGCTGTTTTCAGAAAAGTGTTTTTTACATTCTGAGGACACTAACAATAATGGATATTTCGTGACGTTGCCCGCACAGATCCGTTTTAGTTGCTCACTTGGATTATAGATTTCTAGGGAAAATTTATCAGTTGAAAAGTGTGGTGAATAAGCACACATTAATGACTGTATATTACGCACTCGCTGACTCACAGTTATGGACTTATTGTGTATGGACGTACTTTTAAAACATATTTACTAGAAATAAAGAATCTACAGATAAGACTGATGAAATTCCTAGTTAGCAAAAACATTAAGATAAAGTGCAACAAAGAATACGATAAATTACTTTCCATTTGTAAAATTTTGCCAGTAGACTTAAAAATTGAGTATTTAATATTTTAAGGTTTAGAACATTATTATAGTGATAATTTCAAAATAAAAGCTAACAATAAGTTTAACACAAGAAGTGTGAGAGAGGGAAGACTAGTACAACCAAAAATAACTAACTATTACGGTAAAAGAACGTCTAAATATTTAGTCCCAAAAGTATTCAACAAAATAGATTTGTTAAGGAATGGTGGTAACTTAAGCAAAGGTGTGTTAAAATTAAAATTAAAGGACTTCTTTCTGGAGAACGCGGACAAGTCGTCGGGGTGTGATGGACAGTGAGTTCCGGACCAGTGGCCAGCATCAGCTGATCACTCGGGTTTGGAATTCATTGTCTATTGTATGTTGGAGTCGGTCTGTCGTTGTCTAGCTATGATTTCACCTTATAGGTGATTTTTTATAAAATCAATAAAAGCAGTGAGTCATGTACATACACGCATTAAAAGAGGTTTGCGATCACTTTGAAAAATCGAAATCTTTTGTTACGGTACGATACACCTATTTCATTAAAAAATAGCTCAATTGTTAATAAAGTTCAATTTAAATTTTTACCAGCTTATGCTAGTGATCACAAAGTTTTTTTCTTGCTTTTTTAAATTAAGGATCTGTGAACTACTTATTTAAGTTTGTAATTGCTTATTGAAAGAAATGTATGATCATGATAAACGAGCGCGTCTCGCCAACAAACTGTAAAGTTTGGCGAGGAAAAATTGTAAAAACAATAACTTGTTTTTATAACAGAATAAATAAATAAATAATAAATAAAGACGCCGATAAATTAAAAGGTCTATTACATTACATGGTTGCTCGGGCCATGTCAGCAGGGACAGAGTGGTTCAAACAGCCCTGTTTCAGGCAGGGTGCACGATCAATTGCGTGATGTAATAGGTATACTTCGCGTCAGAGAGCATCGAGGAAATCAAAATTAAGTAACTACCGATATGTGAGCTGATGATCATCCAGCGCCTGAACAGATCTTCATAAAATTATAATTGAGAACCATCAAGAGACCGCGCCACTCATGACCTGCGGAAAGTTCGTGGTACTAAATTTTTAAAACGCAATTTCATGTAATGACATAGACTATCGCTGCCGCGTCAAAGACTTGATTCGTGGCGTGAACTGGCGTCAACTTTCAGAATCTGTCCATCCGTATAGGAGTCACGATGTCACGTACACACATTAACAAACGAGTAAAAATGGAACACCCCTCTTTTTGCGTTGGTTTAAAAAATACACGGTTTTACTGTGAGAACAAACTTCAAAAAGTTTTTGTAAGCACTGGCTGAATCAAGCCACTGGAATGGTACAAAAACCTTACCAGAAGAAAATAGTTAATGATAGCTATCCTTTACCTATTATTGAAGATATTTTAATTTATATGGTAGGAGCACGTTATTTTGTGGATTCAGATTTAGACTTCGGTTATTGGCAATTCCGTTTATGTGAGAAAGATAGACACAAAATAGCCTTTACCACACCATCGGGTTTATATGAATTTAAAGTACTCCCGTTTGGACTTAAAGTTAGGCTGACTTTCAAAGAGCTATGGACCAAATTATTTCTAGATTAAAATATAAATATATATAAATAATGTGGGGTAAAACTTTTGTTGAATTTCAAGAAGCTTTAGAAGTGAGACAATTAAAGTTAGCAAATCTTACGTATAATTGTTATTCCAGACTATATTCGTGTAATAATATCTCTTAACAATAAAAAGTCGGTAGGATATGACGAAATCTCCACACACATATAACTGAAACTACGTTGTAAAATCATATCCCCATATTCTGTGCCACACAATTAATTTGTCTTTATTTAGTTTTGTCTTCCCTGATAAACTAAAAATTTCAAGTGTTAAGCCCCTTCATTAAACTAATAGTATCTATATATATAAAAGGAGAACTGACTGACTGACATATCAACGTACAGCCGAAACTACTGGCGCTAGGAATGTGAAATTTTGCACACGGCTTCCTATTATAATGTAGGGGAGCACTAAGAAGGGGTTTTTGGAAATTTAACCTTTAAGGGGGTGAAAAGGGGGAATTAGGAAGGTACGTAACCCACGCGGACGAAGTCGCGGGAAAAGTGCTAGTCTATACTAATCTATACTATCTATACTTCTATACTAATATTATAAAGAGGAAACCTTTGTATTTTTGTATGTTTGTATTGAATAGGCTCAAAAACTACTGGACCGATTTCAAAATTTCTTTTACCATTACTTAGAGGGATTCTTCCGAATCCGTATAGGCTATATTTTATCCCGGAATTTTTTTTTTTCAGAGTGCTTAAAAAATAAATGTCCACCCGTGCGAAGCCGGGGCCGGTCGCTAGTACTAAATAAAACAAATTACAGACCAATTACACTAATTTGAATATAACTTCCAAAATATATGAGAAAATAATGCATAGTGGCTGCAAATACTTAACGCAGTTTATAAACAACATTAATGAAAAAAACCGGCCAAGTGCGAGTCGGACTCGCCTTTAAAGGGTTCCGTAGCAGCAAGTAACATTATATAAAAGTTGGTTGTAACTTTGAAAGATAAATTGCGGTTTACGATTTATGACGTATTAAAAAAAAATGTAAGTTGGTACGCACAATATTGAGTGATTTACCATGTTATTTTAATATCATGGACTTCTTATAGGTTTTCCTATAATCTATAAGGAGAAAACTAATTTCTGTATTTTTTTCAAAATTTTAGGTTCAGTAGTTTCGGAGATAAGGGGGGGGGGGAATGGTCAATTTTCGTCTATTTTCTTGAATAACTTGGAAACTATTTATTTTAAAATTACAAAAAAATACATTTAAGATCTTCTCAACAAGACCTTTCATTTGATATGCCACACGATGCAGTTTTCAGAATTTTTTTTTAATTTTCCCCTTCCCCCCCAAAAATGACCCCCCATATACAGATTTCATCTGCTCACGTCACACCTCTGTGTTTGGGTCACAGGAATTGATATTTGTACCAAATTTCAACTTAATCGGTCTAATAGATTCGGAGATAATTGACTGTAAGCGACGGACGGACAGACACACGAGTGATCCTATAAGGGTTCCGTTTTTGTATTCAGACGTACGGAACCCTAAAAACAAAATGGATTTCAAAAAGGTAAGTCAACTACCTAGGCAGCATTCTCCCTGGAGAATAGACATAGAGATAGACCTAATCTATAACAGATAATATAGATTCGAAACGTCCTGTGTCGGTAATCTTCCTAGACATGAGCAAAGATTTTGATCTTGTAAATCATAATACTCTTTAATAATTTATCTCTGTAATATTTCATCCAGATCCGTTCAGCCGTTCTAATCTAATGTGCATATGCAACAAATAGTCGTTTGATAGAAAATTTACTTCTTTCTAGCTGTTGCCAGCTGTTTCTGCCGCTATAACTCAAAATTATCCCACGGGAAAATCGGGATTCCTATGTGTTAATTCATTTATAAACTATATGTGTGTACATTTCATCCAAATTCCTTCAGTGGTTTTTATGTTAACATTCATCCAAACAAACTTTCACCTTTAAAATAAAAGTAGGATATTTAGATTTAGTAGTAAGATTTAGTAGGATATTAGGATTACAAATTAACCTTCAAAGTTTCAAAGACAAACAATTAATTGTCAATGTTTCTATTCGTTTGCCTTCACAATGTTAACACGTTTCAAATCACAGTTCCAGGTGGTGACAGGTGATACGGTGTTCATCATGTCCGCGTGGGAGCGTCCACCATGTTCGTCGCTGTCATCCGTCGTGTGAAAAAAGCTGCGTCGGATGAGTATGTACACACACATGCTCGGTACAGGTACCACGCTTTATCATCATCAACATATCAGCCGTAGGATGCTGCTGAACATAGGCCTTCCCCAAAGATTTTCAATAGGACCGGTTGGAAGCGACTTGGATCCAGCGCAATCCTGGCATTTTCATCAGATAGTCTGTCCACCTTGCAGGTGGACGTATCACGCTGCGCTTACCGGTACGTGGTCTCCATTTGAGAACCTTACGGCCCCATCGGCCATCAGTTCTGCGTGCTATGTGGTCGGCCCACTGCTACTTTAACTTGCTAGTTCGCTGGGCTATGTCGGCAACTTTGTGTGTTACCAGTGATGACTTATGGCACCTAAACGTGGTCTTCAAGACGCCTAGCACTTGTAGTAACAAAGTTTCATACAAACTATCAACCCAAAAAACTAAACTCTTAGGGGCGAATTTCGCAAAATCCCGTCATAGGTATCACTTACGTCCAAAAAAGAACCCCTATGTAAAATGTTCGTGCAGGGGTTATCGTAAGAATCGGGAGCAGGATCCATGTTCAGGCCGTGGTCAATAGGGTCAGAACAATTCTCGGAGTCCATTTAGAAAGCTTGATCGTTGCTTGGATAACAAGTCCGCAAGAAAGTAAACAAACAAATACAAACGAAAACGAAATCGTCTTGTGTTCCGTCAGTTACTATGATTCCACATGACAGTGGCCCTAGCTGTCATAGAGGATTCGATGTTGCCACTTAACAGACTAAAAGTAGAAAAATCGATATCGATTTTTTGTTGGAATTGTAGTCGGAAAAAAAATTGAAGCGCTCTAAGTTCTGCATTTCTTTTAGAAAATATTTTCTTTTATTTTAAAAAATCTACTATAAATATGTTTTTAAAAACAGATAAAAATATTTAATTGTTCAGTGGCGTTTTTGTTAAGATCTAAAGAATTCATAGTAAATCAACTAGCAATTCGCTTATTTAATTAATATCATAACATCATATAGTAAATATAGGGAAAAATGAATAATAAAAGTATCGATAATTTATTAAATTAAATTAGTAATTGGCAACACTTTTCATATTATCTATAATACTAATGGATTACGGATTTACCTAATTTCGTCTTTATCGTTTCGATATTTTTTGTTTGTGCAAACATGTTGCGATCTTATTTAGATAAATGAATACCGCGATCAATAAACATAAAAGAAGATGTTTTTTTTTTATTAATATAGCAAATTGTTGGGCGTTTCGTGGCCGAAATTGGGCATTCCCCTTTCATGTTTCTAGGTCTAGCGGTTTCGGCTGGGCGTTGATCGATGAGTCAGTCAGTCAGTTTTGAATTTTATATATCCCACCAAAACCATTAAATGTAAAAAAATGCCAAGTCTCTCGATGCAGTCTTTCCATCGTAAAAAGTTTTGAGATCTCATAGAAGCCAAGTCCTATTCAAATTATTTTGTAGTTATAAATCAACATTTAGTAATTGTATCAATAGTTTTCTTTATATTATAACTAGCTTTTGCCCGCGACTTCGTTCGCGTGGAATAGTGACTTCCAGCAGATTTTTGGTTTTACCCACATAGTTCCCGATCTCGCGGGATCTCTGCGTTTGAATTTAAGAGATGTATACTCATTTAGGGCATTAAAACCGTTTTGCCGATCGAAAAAGGCGAAAATGTTATTTTTCCCTTATTTTCTCATCATTCTACTGACTTGACATTTCAGTCCAAAAGGAAAAAAGACTGTTTCTCCCTTGACAAATTTTCTATAATTTTTGGTTTTAGAGATTGTGAAAGTTTCTTACACCAAAACATTTCTGTTTACCACGTTTTTAGTTTAGCCATCCTTTGCAAAAATATAAAGGTTTTGTGGTTTCGACACTCTTGAGCACGTAACGTAGAGTTGTCCATGGGAGAAACAGTCTTTTTCAAGATGTACCCCCGCAACTTTTACCGCCTTATTACAAAAAGAGGTTTAACGTAAAACCCAGGTTTAATCGTGTAAAACTATGGTTTACACAAACGTTATTACAATTCGTGGTTTTGCGATAAACCATGGTTTAATAGTAGTAGCTGTCAAAGGTGTGTCAAAGTTTCTCACAGCAGATTTTTCATTGTGTTGTAGTTTTTGTGTTATTTTCACTCAAAATGGATTGAAATAAGGTAGGTTTAATTGTTATTACTCATTGTGGATTAATTTTGTTTAGACAATCGTTCAAATGGCGGTACTAAAGTCGACGTTTTATCTTAGTTTTGTAATACGGACAAATTTAAACCATGGCTCAGCAGAAAAGCCTGGACTTGATAGACCAGGTTTAAACCAAGGTTTGTTTAGTTTTTGTAATAAGGCCGTTAGAGTTTGCCCTTGGGCTTTATTTATTTTCATTGCAAACGCAGTTTACAGCGGAAACTGAACTCTTTTGAATTGGAATGGCAAATCAGTTGGAATGATGGGAATACGGGGAATAATAAAAGTTTCGCCTTTTGCCATCCCAGTCATAATAACGGCGTTAATGACATTCCGTCCTAAATAGGTTATTTGTAACCGTATGCCGTTATATAGTCTTGGTGGATCTAGTTATATAGTTTCTCATAAGCATCACAGGAACACCAATTATACAACGGAACAATTTAAAATTTACGAAACAGGACCAGTCCACATAAACTATCATACAACCGACAATAAGTACAATTTTGGTTCCAACGCCATCTATCAATCCATAGTGACAACTCGTGTAACGATCGACACCATTGAACGATTACCGCCATCTATTGAGAGTTTAAGGAATTATCTATACTCCGTTAGAGCATTTCATAAATTTTATTTTTATTTTTTTGTAATAAAAACTATCCTATGTCCTTTCTCAAGTTCCAAAATATGTCTGTACCAAATTTCACACAAATCGGTTCAGTAGTTTAGGCGTGAAGAAAAGACAGACAGACAGACAGACAGACAGACAGACAGACAGACAGACAGACAGACAGAAAGACAGACAGACAGAGTTACTTTCGCATTTATAATATTAGTTAGGATTATAGTGACTTGGCAATGAGCACCAATTAAAAGCTGCTTGCTGCCTGGAATTATGTGCAAATGTTACTGACGAGACCTGTGATCAGATTATTTGTTACGTGTGGATCATGATGGCCACTACCGAGTACATGCTCCAATACAATAATAAAAAATACCTTACGGGCCATCGCTTTATGAAAGTAAATGAACCGAGAGTACACTAACACTAGTGTTTGCGTACACACTTGTGCATTATAATTTATGTCCTGCGCAGTTTACTAGTCTTGGATGAGACTGACTGCCGTTGCCGAAATTCGGTTGGGACGACACGGATAAACCAAAAGAAAATTAATTTTGTGATATTAATGTTTACGCATGCGGTGTGTGACTTTCAACTCCAAATATGCCGTTTTGTTTCTTCTTGTGCTCATTGCCAAGTCACTATAATTATAATATAAAGAAAACTATTGATACAATTACTAAATGTTGATTTATAACTACAAAATAATTTGAATAGGACTTGGCTTCTATGAGATCTCAAAACTTTTTACGATGGAAAGACTGCATCGAGAGACTTGGCATTTTTTTACATTTAATGTTTTTGGTGGGATCTCATTTATTTTTTGTAAGTGTTTAATAAACTATTTGCCTAAATAACCGTTTCAATAACAATAATAAATCTACTATCTAATCCGGCTAACTTAAGTTCTCCGAATATAGCTACAATATTTTTTTTGTTTCGAAATCGTTTTTCATAGGTAGATGGCGCTATCAAATGAAAATTATCGAATTATTTTAAAGTACTACTTATACTGCGCTCGGTAACGAAACCATAGCGCGATTCAGACAGGTACAACGCCATCTATCGAGCGCGCATACAATCGAAATTTATCGCAATACAATGGAGTTTTAGCTTTATTAATTTAATGAATTATGAACTTTATGTATTAATTAATTATAGTCTATGTATTACATTTATATTATTCTTTTCTATTCTATGTATTTATTCATCCAATTGAATACTTAAACAACGAACAAAGTTAACAATGCAGTCAAAATCCATACATAATGTTCTTGCCAAACCGCAAATATAAAATTGTTTTCTATGGTATATTATTTTTTAACGTTTTTATAATTTTTCCTTTATATGTGGCTAATGACCTATCTTGGTGCAAAATTTGAAGTTTCTAAGTCTGCTAGAAGTACCTTAGATTTTTGATGATCGGTCAGTGAGTCAGTGAGTGACAAAATGGTGTAACTTTGATCGACCGTAACTCCTAAACTATTGATTCAATTGGCATGTAATTTCGAACTTAAGCTTGTTCTAATGCCTACTATTATTCACCGAAAACCTAACCTCCTAGCTTTGTCCACGTCGAAGATATAGGGGGGGCGAAACAGCCGCGAATCGCATCGAGAAAAGATGGTACGGCCGTGCCCGTTTTGCTCGAGACTTGGCTGGGGCACTGCCGTGCCCCCAGATACAACATTATTTTTAGTATAAGCGAAACCTGAATATAATTTGTTCAGAATCAGTAACTGATTCGATTCCAATAATTTTTACACCAGGTTATATTTTTGAAGTGAAAACTTCTTTAGCGGCGTTGAGCACTTTTCTGTAATGGGTATAAAATCTTAAACTCGCGTCAGGACACGTGACCCTGACCGAAAAAGCGTAGGACGGCGCAGGGCGCTTGCGTGAATGTTCGTGTGACTTTATTACTTTTAAAGAAGTTTGTATGCTGGATACATTCGTTGCTAGGTGACATTGTTTATAAAAGATGTACGTCACATTGGAAAATTATTGAAATAAAAAGTCAACCATTTTTGCGAGTTTTACTAAAATCTGTTCACAAGATATTTCCAACGATTACTATTCAAGTTTTCACTTCTGCCGGCACTCCCAGAGTGCAACCAGTCGTTTTTTTTTTCAGAATTTTTTTAATTACATTTTATTACCAGTTAATTACAATACAATCACCGTACGGTTAGGTACCTATTGCCAAGCTATTATCACGCGTGTATAACACAGGAGACATGGTTTACGCGGATGTACCACGAAATGAGCATGTTTTTGAACGAACAACCAGGTAATATTAGTTATTTATGCAACTGTTGTATAATCAGGGGTATTAAAACACGAATGTGGGTTTATCACACGAGGCGTAGCCGAGTGTGATAATAGTATCACATGAGTGTTTTAATACCTAATTATAACGGTTGCATACAAGACTTTATCTACAATCATGCTGTGAATCCTCTATAAAAGATTCTCATAACATACCATATTCGCATACCATATTCGAGTGAAAAAATGGCGGGATATAACACGATAAGACGAGTTGTTCTTTTTTCAAAATTTTAGCGATCTGGTGGTGAAAATGTCATTGCATGAGAATGTTCTTTTTTTGAAATTCATTATAACACGCGTTTGGATGATATAATGATCATTATATCATTGAGTGTTTTAATGTTGGCAATAAGCTAATTGTTATAGGTTCTTTTATAGAGGATTAATAGCATGATAGTAGATAATAGTAGATTATGCACCGAGGGGCTAAAGTTGTGTCTTATGTCACGGGCGTCATATTGAATCTCGAGCGCAATGAAGGATTCGGGATTTAACTCCCGAGCGTAGCGAGGGAGTTAAGAGTTTAACTCACGAGCGAAGCGAGGGAGTTAATACAAGAATCCTGAATGCAGCGAGGGATTCAAGCTAGCCCAAGGCAAAGACACCTTTAGCCCAGAGGAGGATACTCTACTTTTTACACCTACTGTGAGAAAATAATAGCCATAGTACGAAAAACAAAGTATTTATTAAATAAAAAAACAGTAAGAATAACATTTAGAACTAGTTATATAGGTACACTTTTTTTTTCTGATTTTCGAAAAAAAAAGTATCTTCTATGGTTTTGTCGTGTTTGTCCTAATGATATCACTCTCATGGATGTGGCGTTTGTGTAAACTAAGTTTTATACAGGGCTGGTAGAATGGTTTTGGATGATTGGCTGTATGCATTTTGAATTTAGAACGTCATTGGAGACGCTCGTGAAAATAGAGTATTTTTGATAAAATGTGATAAATCGACTATATTATAGATAGGTTTTATTATTTATTTATTTATTTACAAAATCCACAGCAATCTTAGTGCAGTTTATTTAAAATAAATTAACTAATGTTACAGCCAATTACTATTACCTACGGTATTACGGCGCGGTACGGTATTTGTTATTATTAATGCCAGTTTTAATGTTATTTAATTCCTTTTAAAAAATGGTTCGTAGGTAGTTATCTAATTATTCTTACAATATTATGTCTTCGAAAACATGGCAACGATATGAAGAAGCAATCGTTATGATTTTTTAGGAAATCGAGAATATCATCCACGCGTAGTAAGGGTTTCGAGAATAGCTTTCCTCTTTCTGGCACACTAAATCAGACTTGGCTGTATGGGCTCAGCTCCCTTTGCCTGCCCCAAAGAGGGACGAAAAGAACCAAAAAAAAAAATCTAGGCTGCATGGGCTAGATAGATCCCTTTGTCTTCCCAAAAGGGAAAAGAAAATTAAAAAAAAAAAAATTCTGGCACCAAAGGGTGTTTGTTGTTTATAAACATATTCCAAATTCAAATCACATTATTGACCAGCGGGTAATAATGAAATCCAGTACAACATTATTGACCGGCTGTGCCCTCGGCCACTAATGACTCACTTTAGGTTAAGGTTGCTTGACATATAATTTGACATTTTCGAGCAGGTGGTGTGAAAACATACTTATAACCTTGTGATTTTTTATGAAACGGTTTTAAAATTTTGTACATTAATTCTTTACACAAAAATACTAGACAGGTGTATCGGGTTTCGCATAAACAAAAAATAATGTTGTATAGATGAGTACTTTAGTACTGATTACATTTTATCTTCAAGGAACAGTTTTAAATTGTTTACGTTAAACCTTTCTCGGATGAACGAACTTTTTTTTATCGTGGTAAATTCATCAAATGAGTCCTCCCACCCATGGCAGAGCGGGAGGGACTGTTTCTTCCCTCGCTATCCGACACAGGTACCTCCCAAAACTTCCGTGTCCGGTGAGGACCTGCGTAATGCGGTAGGTCAGGACGCCGTGACGCCTATCCAGCCACTCCTCAAAGAGGAGTCTTACCGCCGCGATTGCGGCATGCCCGGACCTCGGTTGTGACAGTCGTTCCCTCCAGGATGAAAGAACTTAAATAAATATATTTTGCAATGGTAATTAAACTGTATGTTTGAGTGTTAAGGTTTATAATAAACTGAAGTTGTTGTTGTGGAAATAAAAACAAAATCACCGACATCAGAAAGAAAAGTTATTTTTGTTTTTTATTTTACCTTTTTTTGTGGTTGTTTTTGAAGGCGGTTACATATTTTTTTTTAAAAAGTTTTTTAAAAAAACCAATTTCGAAAATCTATATATATAAAATACTAGCTGTACCCTGCCCCGCTTCGCTGTGGCACAAAAAATGCGGATTATATATCATGCTAAAATTTCTTCTCATGTGACTGCGTCATTACGACTGCGGTTGTCAGCGAGTGTTATCCTCGCTTCCGGTAGATGGCGCGGTCACTGGTACAGAGCTGATCGTTAAAAAAACTGTTTTTTCGCGGTTGTTGATATGTGACTGATGAAAAAAATATATAAAAACAATCCTTGATGCAGATTACATATCATGCTAAAGTTTCAGCTCAATCAGTGCAGTACTTTTTGAGTTTTTAAAGCATACACAAACCAACATAACATTTTTATATATATAGACTAGCTTTTGCCCGCAACTTCGTTCGCGTGGAATAGTGACTTTCGACAGATTTTTGTTTTTTTTTTTATTATTTGTAATAAAAACTATCCTATGTCCTTTCTCAAGTTCCAAACTATGTCTGTACCAAATTACACACAAATCGGTTCAGTAATTTAGGCGTGAAGAAAAGACAGACAGACAGAGTTACTTTCGCATTTATAATATTAGTTTGGATTGTGTTGGTTTGTGTACGCTTCAAAAACTCAAAAAGTTCTGCACCGATAGAGCAAAAATTTTAGCATGATATATAATCCGCATCATGGATTGTTTTATCTATTTTTTCCATCAGTCACATACCCGCGACCGCGAAAAAACAGTTTTTTTAGCTGTGTACCATTGACCGCGCCATCTACCGTAAGCGAGGAAAATTAAACTTACAAGAAATGTATTCTTTCTTTTGTTTCTCATTTCTCAACCATTCAATCACAACGTGCCACAGCGAAG
Organism: Agrotis puta; assembly: GCA_943136025.2. NCBI lineage: Eukaryota > Metazoa > Arthropoda > Insecta > Lepidoptera > Noctuidae > Agrotis > Agrotis puta. The sequence goes on along the minus strand of OW964189.2, from coordinate 3,494,000 downwards.
CGGCAAGGTACAGCTAGTCCATCTATATATATAAAAATGTTAATGTCTAAATCTTAATGTTCATATTTTAGGATCTACTGAAGCTATATCTATGAAATATGGCATACTACTTTAGTACTAGTATATGATTACGTAGGTACAATTTTATTTCTGTACTTGTAATAGGCACTGAGTTACAGGGGTCAAAACGGTTCGTGTAAATAGAACACAACATGCGCGCGGTCTGTTGCTGGAACTTGGCCTGCGCACTGCCGTGCGCTTAGATATATGAAAATTAGGCTGGAAGTATTACATACATACGGGTCGAATTGATAACCTCCTTTTTTTTAAGTCGGTTAAAAAGACCTGTGTGTCTGCTTATGAGGTTTAATTCGTTTCAGTCATCATTATTAATCGGTTCAGTCATTTTTGTTTTAAGGTAGTCAGTCAAAGTTTGTATGATATACCTTACGACGTACTTTATATAGCACCCAGTTTCAGAACTTGAAATTATTCTTATTGGGTCTGTTAGCTTTCTTAATTATCCTGCTGTTTTTAGCAGTTTACACAGTCGGGCTTTTTCTTAAATTTCTGTTTTTATTTTATTTTTAGAATACTGTAAACAGTGTAATTTTCTATAACTGCGTGCAGTCCTCGATTGATTTTTTAAGGGTCAGATTTCCATATTAACAAGAAGAACCTAAAAAATATTTAAAAAAAATTGCTGTCGTAAACATCATCCAGATTACCCCAGACACCACGTCATCACTAAAGCTAATCCTGTTTTATAGTAGTTATTAACGTCGAAGAGTAGTACACGTAACATCTAAACAAACCGATTTCAGAAAATAATAACAACCAATATATTAAAAGTACTCTTAAACATTTTTTACAATCATGGTCTCATGGAATAAAGCGTTATGGTGTATCATTACTGTGACCGCGTTCCTGTTGTCACAAATTTTATTGCAACTAAGACGTTGCTTCAACCACGGTCCTTACAGTTCAGACATTTACGATGCAAGCTTCTACAAGTCATGTGCGTGTTTTACCGGCTTTAGCTGTGAATGCTTCGGCAAGACGTCGTGAGACATCGACCTGGAGCTCCACTAGATGCTGTCATAGAAATGCATTGTTTAGCAGATAGATACGCTACAGAATTTAACCATACAAACATACATTCATTCGACACAACAGTGTCATTTGAATGTACTGGTAAAATTGTTAGTTTTCTAAACAATTCGTTGCCCTGACTATCTATGTGGTTCATTGATTCGCCTTGACTGTACGGTGGCAATGCTAGTACAAGAACGTGTGGAACGATGACCCAACCCTCGACTCCGCCTGCCATCGGCGAGTGCGGCTGGCCGCCGCCTGCGTCCCGTCAGGCCGGGACGCGCCTCCTCCGTCACGTCAGGATGTGGAGAAGATAGTTAAGGCATTGCCTAACACGGCTCCGGGGATCGATGGGATCTCAGCTCGCATAGTCGGGCATGTGTGGCGGGCGGCTGAAGACGAACTGACACACATGCTCGGCACGTGCGTTGCCGAGAAAATTTTGGAAAGGGTGTTGCTCCTCAGCGCACCCTGCATTACGGGTAGCGTGTCGTCGAGCCAACACGGGTTTTCTCGGGGTCGGTCTACTTTGGCGGCCCTGACGCGCATGGTTGCTGACAGCCGACGAAAATATGTACAGGCTGTCTTTTTGTACATCTCTGGAGCTTTTGACAACGCGTGGTGGCCCATGATCCTGCTCAAGGCGAAGGGTGTGGGGTGTCCGCCAAACATCTTCAGGATGCTGGCGGCATATTTCACGAACCGACGCGTCGGTCTTTTCGCCGGGAGCGGGGTCGTGTGGAAAACCTCGACAATGGGTTGCCCGCAGGGCTCTGTAGTGGGACCACCACTATGGAACCTTCTTATGGACGACCTGCTTCGATTGCCGTACCCAGTGGGAGTGAAGGTGGTCGCGTACGCTGATGACGTTACGATACTCATCGAGTCTGACTCTCGAGCCGGCATCGAGGCCTCGGCCTCGTGCGCCATGGCACTTATTTCTGAGTGGGGGGTGCGGAACAGGCTGGGCTTCTCCCCTTCGAAGTCACATTCGATGACCTTGAAGGGGAACATGTCCAGGCGCCCGCCCACGGTCAGACTCGATGGGATCTCAGTCGAAAGCGTGCGCTCGACCAAGGTGCTGGGTGTGGTGATTGACTCGGGTCTCTCATTTAGGGAACACGCTCAGTCCATAGGCGAGCGTGCTGCAGCGGGGCTGGGCAAGATGTCGCGCGTCTCTGCAACTTCGTGGGGGGTTCGGTACAGGGCCCTTAAGGTCCTGTACAAAGGTATCTTCGTTGCAACTATCACCTATGCGGCGGGATGCTGGTGGAGACGCGTGAGCGCGTATATGGTCAGGAGCGCGTTGCTCAGAACCCAGAGGCCGGCCCTCGTCCTTCTGACGAAGGCCTACCGGTCTGTCAGCACAGCGGCGCTGCCAGTCCTGGCGGGTGTGTTGCCCGCTGACCTCGAGGTGGCCCGTGCGGGCAGGATCGACGACATTCGGCACCTACCACGCGACGCCTTCAGTGTGGGGAAGAGAGCCATCGCGGACGATGCCGTAGCCAATTGGCAGCGGCGGTGGGAAGCGGAAGATAAGGGCAGGGAGCTGTATCGGTTCTTTCCGGACGTGGCAGCTCGACTCAAGGCAACTTGGGTGGAGCTGGACTACCAAGTCTCCCAGATCCTGACGGGGCATGGATGTTTTCGAAAGAGACTGTATGAGATGAAGCTGTGCGAGGTTAGTGTGTGCTACTGCGCGGAGGAGGACGAATGTCTGGACCACGCCTTATGGCGGTGTCCCCTGTACGAGGACCAGCGGCGGGAGATGATGGACGGGATCAAGCGCGACGAGGAGGGCCCGGTCCACTACACGGATCTCGTGGCCACGGAGGAGAACTTCCGGCGGCTCAAGGAATTCGCGTTTAAGTGGCACGCGATCAGGAGCGGGCTTGAGCAGTAGATATCGACGGGCAGCGAAGGCGTAAGAGTGTCGTCACCCCTATAGTGGGGCACGCTAGAGTCCGCCCCTGAAAGGGGAGAAGGACCAGTAGGGACAGGACGAGAGATTTGTACAAGTAGTCAAGAAGCGATTGCGGTACCTGTCCGTAGCCGTCTCCTGATGTTTCGGACCATATGACATGATGTCCGCGGGGCCATGAGAGGTTGGTGGATTTGTCCCTCTCTACTTCACTTCACGCCCGACCTCGCTAGCGAACGGACGTGTGGTAGTGCGCTCAATTTATTTAAATACTTTAATTATTTGAATTTATTGGGAGCACGCGCTGAATTTCAGCTGAGTGGATTTTCAGTGGGTTAATACGCGAACCGTTATTCGTGTTATTAATATTCGTTGTCTTACGTGCTGCCTAGTTCATTTTTGTACCGTTTTAGCAGTGAAACACGTGGTGACCTCCAGGAATTGTCTGTGGAGCGGATTCCAGGACATCCCCACTGAAATTCAGTGGGGTAAGGACCGACCCGGATAAGGTACTGTGCCCCCCCGTTGTTTTACGTCGAAATTATTGTAAAAGCGTGGATTTCTTGCTGAAATCCACACCGTTTTTTAGGTTAAAGCACGTGGTGCAATTTGTAGGTTAGAGTGCATGTTGTAAAAATATTTTTGGTTAGTGGTGTCATCTGACAGGCGTGTGCTGTCAGTGTCACTGTCTGTGGCTGCTGTCACTTTCGGGTGGCATTTGTCGGGTGTCAGTTGTCACTGACATCACCGGGTGGCATTGGCATTGTCGTTTGTCGCTGTCAATCTAGGTTGACGTCGGCGGACTGTCAGTGTCGCTGTCGCTTTGGGGAGCGCTTGTCGCTGTCACCCGTCAGTGTCTGCCGGGGTGGCACACGTCGGGGCGGTGGTGTTGCCAGTGCAGTAGTTAAGGTAGAATTAAATATTTTCGGCCTTATTACAAAAACTAAATAAACCTTGGTTTAAACCTGGTCTATCAAGTCCAGGCTTATCTGCAGAGCCATGGTTTAAATTTGTCCGTATTACAAAACTAAGATAAAACGTCGACTTTAGTACCGCCATTTGAACGATTGTCTATACAATTAAATCCACAATGAGTAATAACAATTAAATCTACCTTGTTGCAATCCATTTTGGGTGAAAATAACACAAAATCTGCAACACAATGATAAATTTGCTATGAGAAACTTTGACATACCTTTGACAGCTACTACTGTTAGACCATGGTTTATCGCAAAACCACGATTTGTAATAATCTTTGTTTAAACCGTAGTTTTACAAGATTAAACCTGGGTTTTTAGTTAAACCCCTTTTTGTAATAAGGCGGTTTAGGTTTATTTTATTAAATAGGTAGTGTTATTTATTTGGTAGGTTTGGTAGGTTGGTAGTTTTTGTAGGGCAGGACTCCGATCCACCAACTAGGCAGGCGCTTGAGCGCATCATCAGGGACCTGCCAAAGACAGCTCCAGGTTTGGACGGAATTAGTGCCCGCATCGTGAAGCACGCTTGGAGAGTCAGCGGAGCGGAGATGCTGCTCATGTACTCAGCGAGCATAGGCGAGGGTGTCTTCCCGGACATCTGGAAGACAGGCCGGTTAGTCGTTTTGCCTAAGGGCAACGATCGGCCGCTCTCGGACCCAAAGGCGTACAGACCGGTTACACTTCTCCCGATTTTGGGAAAGATACTGGAACGCCTCATTGTCACTTGCGCGCCTTGTTTATACCAGCACATTTCTGAGGCCCAGCACGGTTTTTCCAGGGGTCCAATCCACGGTAACGGCACTTAATGCGATCCTGGATCGAGTGGCGCACTCCTCGGAGAAATACGTGCAGGTCGTACTGTTAGATATTTCCGGGGCCTTTGACAACGCCTTGTGGCCCATGATACCTGGCTGCCCTCCTAACATCCATCACATTTTAATCAGCTATTTCACAGAGAGGTGAGTAGGTCTGTTCATGGGTGACCAGGCGGTGTGGAAGCGGTCCACGATGGGCTGCCCCGTGGGTTCGGTGTTGGGACCACCACTCTGGAATCTCCTGCTCGACGACGTACTGAGGTTGCCTTGGCCCGAGGGGGTGAGGGCAGTGGCGTATGCGGACGACATCACGTTGGTAATCGAGGCGCCGAGTCGGGCGGCGATCGAGCGGAACGCTCGGTTGTCGCTGGAGGCGGTGTCCGCGTGGGGGAAGCGGAACCGTCTCGCGTTTTCGGCGACAAAGTCGCAAACTTTGACCCTTAAGGGGAAATTTAAACGTCCCCCCACAGTTCGCATGGACGGTGCCTCGATTGCCAGCGTTGCAAGTGCCAAGGTGCTGGGCGTTGTTATTGATGAAGCGGGCTCCTACGTGCCGCATGCTAGTTTGGCCGGCCAACGGGCTGTGAATGCCTTCGGGAAGATGTCGAGGATATCGGCCTCTTCCTGGGGCGTAAGGTACCGCGCCCTACGGGTCCTGTATTCAGGGGCCTATGTGGCGATCGTTACATATCGTCGTTGCGATTTCAAGACCTCTTATGTGTAAAATTTACTTTTACGAGAAAATCGATAAAAACCATCCACTGAAAAAAATATAATGAAACCAACTACAACAAAAAATACAGGTGACAGCCACATGACTGCCTGCTTTTTAATATGATATTTTAAGTTGAAAAAAAAAGCACAACATAGTAAAAAAAAATAAAAAATATTTTATTTGACACATAAGAGGTTTTGGTTGCGCTGTCAGTTACACATCAGTGCTTTTAAACTAAAATACCTTTAAACAAAACACCATTGATTATATAAATTTGAAAATAAACGTTTATTTCTCTGAATTACACTATACGAGTAATCATGATAACAGTCGAATTACAAATAAGACTTAAAAACAAAAATACGAATCAAAGTACCATTAATTTCCTCAGGCATTAAGTACCCGGATTAAATTGCAACGCGTCATAAAAAGGATGATAATCTCGGTCTATTACCATTTTATGTTCCTGTAAATGCTTAAACTTAGTCTCAGTAATTTTTAATTGAGTTCTATACATTCGATTTGGTGATACTATTTCGTTTTTTTAGTTATTTCTTCGCTGTGGAAGTACGGACCACTCATCGACATGTCTCAACCTATAAAATATGGATCCATCGGATGAATACATAAGACCCCTAATGTCGACTACGACAGGATCTCCTTTTTTTTTGCCAGGCCGTATGGATTTCAGGTTCGATTCCATCTCTTCGAAATTTAAGAAGAAATCATAGTGTATGGATTTGACATCGTAGGGTTTTTGAGGTCGAGCTTGTCTTATCCGGGTGATATAATCACTGGGAGCAAATATGGGTGGTTTTATGTATTGTTCAATAGGGGAATGAACACTGTCCACCTCCATCATTGTATGTCCTTTTTCCAAGTAAAGTTGTTCTATACAAATTGTTTGCCTTTGTGCCAAATCGCTTAGGGCACTCGATAAAATTCGGTTCCTGTTTCGATGTACGCATCCGTCAGAAATTATAATAATCCGCTGTTTTGAATGTGGCAGGTTTTGACAGTAGTATATTAAACAAGATGTAAATTCATTAGCAGTAACATTGCCGTCTGCTTCATGCCAAAAGTAATGAACTTAAAAATCCTATTTGGCTTTTCAACGCACGCTGTCCATTTGTCAGCTATCTTTCTATATCCAAGATACGCTTTACCGGCAACGCGTGCTTTTTTATTCTGTTTAACGGTGCACGCAAGGTAGATAGGTCTTCGTATTGAGGAAGAGGAAAAATTGTCTTCAACATTTTCAGACAAAGATACCTCACTAATATTGTTATCATCATCATCACTATCCAAACAAGGCAAGATCCTCCGTCTTCTTATAAATAAGTTTCGGTTTCTACGTAAATCGTGCACGGATAACAACCTGACATTTTCATTGATATCTGATTCCTCCGTATCGTCGAAATGTTCCTCAACCTGGCTCCCTAAAAGAATCCGACCCCTCCGTGGAATTACTGGAACCCAATTTGGATCGTCATCACTGTTGTCACTTAAATTTTCAAAGATTGGTGTTGGTGATAGCACTTGCTATGATTCAGAAACCATACTTGGGTCTTCAGCGGCATGGAATAGTATGATGATGCTTTGATCAGATAAAGATTCCGTAACGTCATTCTGATGATCGAATCTAGAAGATATTAAACCTAAATCGTCTGGTGTTATCAGGGAACTATAACAGCGCTCCACATTTGGGGGTGCTTCAAAATCACAAAAAGTACTTGGTTCAGTCTTCTGTATTTTTCTGATTGACTATTAACTCAATCTCACTTGTAGATAACGGTTTTACATCCAACAAACTTTTACAATTTTCGATTCAAACTATCGGATCAAGTACCTAACGACTTGCAACACACTGAAGACCTTAGTTATTTAAATGAGCGCCATCCATTGTCTAAAAATGGAGAATAATCATGCGATTTATCTATTTCACTCGTCTTTTCGTTCATTTGTTCGATCCTGTCGGTCTAAAGATACCAAAAGTAATATTAAAAAAATACCCGCGTAAATGCACATAGGATATTTTATTCCAAAAATTGCCTATAGTCCACGAGCATGATACACTTAAAAACTCGTATGTGTACATGCGACACATAAGACATTTTAAGTACCAAATTATGATGAGCAAGCACATTGAAGATCTTGTAATGGGTAAATAAATTACAAATAAAACGTCATAGCCACATGAGAGTTTTTGCATTCGATAGGGCTTCAAAATGTACAATTGACTGGAGTGAAAAAGTGTTTTGAGCAAAAGTGTCACATAGGAGGTCTTAAAGTCGCAACGACGATATGCTGCGGCCGTATGGTGGCGGAGTTACAACAGGTTTGCCGTGCGGAGTACGCTGCTCCGCACGCAACGCCCGGCACTCATCCTCCTTACTAAGGGCTACAGGTCTGTCAGCACCGCAGCTTTGCCCGTGCTTGCGGGAGTGCTTCCGGCAGACCTCGAAGTTTGTCGAGCGGGACGTGTCGCGCAGGAGTGTTCCGGGTTGGTGGGCAAGGTGCGCAAAGTGGCGATCAGGGAAGTGAGGGCGGAGGTCGTTGCCCTATGGCAGGAGCGATGGCAGTCTTCCAGTGACGGGAGGGAGCTGTTTTCGTTTTTCCCTGATGTGACGGCTCGGTTGAGTTATAGTTGGGTGGAGCCGGACCTCACGGTCTCACAAGTTCTCACGGGGCATGGGAGTTTCCGAAGCAGGCTGCACAGGATGTCGCTCTGTGACACGCCTCTCTGCTTCTGCGGCCTGGAAGAGGAGACTCGGGACCATGTCCTGTGGGACTGTGCACTGTATGGAGAGGCCAGAGACGAGATGCTAGAGAACTGGAGGCGTCAGGAGCCGGGGCCTGTTTATCACCGGCAGCTCGTGGACAGCGCGGAAGGCTTCCAAAGGTTGAAGCTGTTCGCTCACAAGTGGCACAGCCTGGGGAAGGAACTGGAACTGCAGCTGGATCTGCCAGGTACCATCGGGTCAGATGGGAGCAGCAGTTCCAGCACGGACTGTCCGCACAGCTGAAACGGTGGACAGGTATTTCCAGAGGCCGGCTCGGGCGTGAAGTCCTGTGACTGTGGTGTAGATGCCCCAGAAGGGGCGCGGTATAGTTGGTAGGCGTAAAATGCGGAAGGACGGGATTATGGTCCGTATGCCGAAAGGCGGGTAGGACCAGGGAAGGCGAGATTGGGAGGTGTCCCTATACCACTGCGCAATTTGTAGGTTAGAGCGCATGTGTCCCTATCTAGCTTCGCTGGACACTTGGACTTCGCTGCCTGCGTTTGTTGGGAGCGGACGTACGCCGGATTTTTAAGCCGATATTTAATAAAAATCGAATATAAAAATTTTCATTGGTCCGTGCCGAAACTCGGTGGCTCCTTGTCTCTGTCAAGGAGTCTTCCATAAAAGGCCGCGGCCATATTTAAAAGTGAGCGAGCGCGAGTGATTGCAGGGCGTAGCTGAGGACGCCATCCATAGTGGGTCCTGGGTGTGTATAGGATAAGGACTTTAAGTTAGTTTTTATGTTTATGCGCGGTCGGACGGTTTCGCTGCGCTGGTGCGCCAAGTGAGAAAGAAAGAAAGAAAAAACGTTTATTGACACATGTCATAAGTACACACAACATTAACAAAGAAATATTTAAAAAGAAAACTTAGAACTAAACAATAAATATTGTGTGATTCTTCACTTACACAGTGCAAGTGCTCTTGCACTGTGTAAGTGAAGTGGGCAAACTATCGTGTCGGGCAATTGTAACAAAAAAAAACGACGGGTTGCACTCTGGGAGTGCCGGCAGAAGTGAAAACTTGATTATTAACGTTGAGCATGTTTGATATTTTGGAATGGTTAGGGAATAATTTTGCACCAATTGCTTTATCAGTATAAAAGTACTATCATTTATGTGGTAGAATACAATATTCATTTATTGCGCTATCGTACACGGACCTCGACCTCGACCTCGACCTCGACCTCGATTCGTGGTACGCTGTAACATAGACGAACATTCGCCCAAGCGCCCTGCGCCGCCTAAACGAAACAGTAGGCCCAGGCATACATTTTCGCCGCGCCGTAGAGAGGGGATAGCTGTCTACTCTCCATCCGTCCTACGCTTTTTCGATCAGGGTCACGTGTCTTGACGCGAGTGTTCTGACGCGAGTTTAAGATTTTATACCCATTACAGAAAAAGTGCTCAACGCCGCTAAAGAAGTTTTAGAAGACAGGCCTATACCTGGCCCGACTGGATGCGGCCTGTGCGGTGCTACACCATCTCTCGACGGAGCACTGCTTGGTGTGCCACATAGTCTGGAGGAACATTGACATCCACCTCGTCAGCGCCTATTTCCAGTACTCTGAGGACATCTCGACCCACTTGGAGCACCTTACCAGAGTACTGGAACAACTCCAGGGACGGCGCGTGCTCGTGGCCGCGGACAATAATGCCCATTCATCGCTTTGGCACTGCAACCCTAGGCAGCTGTCAGGAAGAGGCCGCGAAGAGGCTCGGCGGCGTGAGGAGGCGGAGGGCTTCCTGTTGAGCCGTAGTCTGGTGGTACACAACCAGCCGGACCAACCACCAACCTTCTGCACGGCCAATGGGGAGTCCAACATCGACGTCACCTTCTCGTGGTGAGTGGCACGAGACTTGCGGAAGGATTCGCGCTGGACGTGGGCGGTGCCATGAGCGGCCTTGTAAGGGCCCTCTGCCCGGACGATGACCCAACCCTCGACTCCGCCTGCCATCGGCGAGTGCGGCTGGCCGCCGCCTGCGTCCCGTCAGGCCGGGACGCGCCTCCTCCGTCACGTCAGGATGTGGAGAAGATAGTTAAGGCATTGCCTAACACGGCTCCGGGGATCGATGGGATCTCAGCTCGCATAGTCGGGCATGTGTGGCGGGCGGCTGAAGACGAACTGACACACATGCTCGGCACGTGCGTTGCCGAGAAAATTTTGGAAAGGGTGTTGCTCCTCAGCGCACCCTGCATTACGGGTAGCGTGTCGTCGAGCCAACACGGGTTTTCTCGGGGTCGGTCTACTTTGGCGGCCCTGACGCGCATGGTTGCTGACAGCCGACGAAAATATGTACAGGCTGTCTTTTTGTACATCTCTGGAGCTTTTGACAACGCGTGGTGGCCCATGATCCTGCTCAAGGCGAAGGGTGTGGGGTGTCCGCCAAACATCTTCAGGATGCTGGCGGCATATTTCACGAACCGACGCGTCGGTCTTTTCGCCGGGAGCGGGGTCGTGTGGAAAACCTCGACAATGGGTTGCCCGCAGGGCTCTGTAGTGGGACCACCACTATGGAACCTTCTTATGGACGACCTGCTTCGATTGCCGTACCCAGTGGGAGTGAAGGTGGTCGCGTACGCTGATGACGTTACGATACTCATCGAGTCTGACTCTCGAGCCGGCATCGAGGCCTCGGCCTCGTGCGCCATGGCACTTATTTCTGAGTGGGGGGTGCGGAACAGGCTGGGCTTCTCCCCTTCGAAGTCACATTCGATGACCTTGAAGGGGAACATGTCCAGGCGCCCGCCCACGGTCAGACTCGATGGGATCTCAGTCGAAAGCGTGCGCTCGACCAAGGTGCTGGGTGTGGTGATTGACTCGGGTCTCTCATTTAGGGAACACGCTCAGTCCATAGGCGAGCGTGCTGCAGCGGGGCTGGGCAAGATGTCGCGCGTCTCTGCAACTTCGTGGGGGGTTCGGTACAGGGCCCTTAAGGTCCTGTACAAAGGTATCTTCGTTGCAACTATCACCTATGCGGCGGGATGCTGGTGGAGACGCGTGAGCGCGTATATGGTCAGGAGCGCGTTGCTCAGAACCCAGAGGCCGGCCCTCGTCCTTCTGACGAAGGCCTACCGGTCTGTCAGCACAGCGGCGCTGCCAGTCCTGGCGGGTGTGTTGCCCGCTGACCTCGAGGTGGCCCGTGCGGGCAGGATCGACGACATTCGGCACCTACCACGCGACGCCTTCAGTGTGGGGAAGAGAGCCATCGCGGACGATGCCGTAGCCAATTGGCAGCGGCGGTGGGAAGCGGAAGATAAGGGCAGGGAGCTGTATCGGTTCTTTCCGGACGTGGCAGCTCGACTCAAGGCAACTTGGGTGGAGCTGGACTACCAAGTCTCCCAGATCCTGACGGGGCATGGATGTTTTCGAAAGAGACTGTATGAGATGAAGCTGTGCGAGGTTAGTGTGTGCTACTGCGCGGAGGAGGACGAATGTCTGGACCACGCCTTATGGCGGTGTCCCCTGTACGAGGACCAGCGGCGGGAGATGATGGACGGGATCAAGCGCGACGAGGAGGGCCCGGTCCACTACACGGATCTCGTGGCCACGGAGGAGAACTTCCGGCGGCTCAAGGAATTCGCGTTTAAGTGGCACGCGATCAGGAGCGGGCTTGAGCAGTAGATATCGACGGGCAGCGAAGGCGTAAGAGTGTCGTCACCCCTATAGTGGGGCACGCTAGAGTCCGCCCCTGAAAGGGGAGAAGGACCAGTAGGGACAGGACGAGAGATTTGTACAGGTAGTCAAGAAGCGGCTGCGGTACCTGTCCGTAGCCGTCTCCTGATGTTTCGGCCCATATGACATGATGTCGGTGGGGCCATGGGAGGTTGGTGGGTTTGTCCCTATCTAGCTGCCTGCATCTGTAGGGAGCGGACGTGTGTTGGAGCGTTCTCTGAATTTAATTAAAAATCGAATTCCAAAATTCCCATTGGTTCTCACCAAAAATCGGTCCCTCTCGTTTCCTCCTTACGACCTTTGTTCCGGAGGCCGCGGCCATATTGGTTTTCGGAGCGAGAAGGAAACAGTGTGGGTGTTACCCAACAGTGTGCGAAGAGACGCAAGTGATAGTGCGAGAGAGACGCCAGTGGCAGTGTTCCCCCCCGGGGCTACGTGACCCCTCACCCCCCCCCCCCCGCGATAGTGACGTTTTACCCCTCTGCGACAGTGACGTTTTAACCCCTCCGCGATAGTGACGTTTTTACCCCCCAGTTATAGTGACGCTTTTACTCCCCCCCCCCAGTGACGTGGTAGTGCGCGTGGAGACCTCTAGGTCCGGTAGGACCCGCCGACGGTAAGTACTTTTACTTGGGATTTAGAAAAATTGTTCGACCTTGGCGGACGGAGCGGACTACACAGTCATATATGCGAAACTTCGAAACTGTCGTGTCGGATAACGCATTTTGTTTGTGTACCTATTAACTGAACTAACTGTTCGTGTATTATTGACGAGAACCGTTCGTGTATTACTTGAACTGAAGGTGCTTCTGTGGTGAGTACCGGCCGCCGATATGGCCGACGAGGCCGAGAAACAAAAAGCGCTTAAGGAGCTGGAGGCTGAGAAGAAGCAGCAAGCGCTAATCGAGAAGGAAATGGAGCGTAAGGCGGAAGAGTTGAAGATACTGGCGGAAATGAGGCGCGACTTCACTCCGCGCGCAGCCCTGGCTCGGAGCCCACCCCAGGGGGTGTACGGCACGCCATCGAGCGTATTAATGGTGGACGCAGCGGCATCACCACCGGCGACGCAGTCACAACCGGCAAAGCGCCTTTAGTCCTCACCCGAGGAAGTCCAAGATGTGGTGCGTCGACGTCTGGGCGGTAGGAAGCAGGCGCAGCGCTTAGATGTGCCATCAACAGGAGGCCCACTGGCACGGCCGTGCACCCCGCCGGCGCCTGCGCCTAAAGAACTGGGACCAGCCGAGGATGGCGACAATGAGCATGAGAGGCCAGAGAACACAGGCACATCACTAGAGATAGACTCCCTGTCAACTGCGCCGGTGACTACCCTGGCAGGATTGGCGACAGCGGCGACGCAGGGTATAATGGAAGCCGTGAGATCAAAAACGTCACGGCTGAATAAGGATGAAGTTGCAGCTATAGGACTCCACACAGAGAGAATATCAGCCGTCATTGTCCATCTCACCCTGCGCTTAGCCGAGGCGGAAAGCCAGGCTACCATCATTGCGGCAAGGCAGAACAAAGCCCAACCAATGGGGGAGCAGCGAGCGCTGGCGCCGTCTTACGCCACCGCGCTTAAGCTACCGCAGCGACAGGAGCCGGTTCGTATTGAGGCAGTCCCGGGACCCATTCTTGCCTTTTACCCCGTGAACGAAAACGGTGCCTTGAAAACGGCGGAGGAAACCAAAAATGAACTGAAAAAGGCTATTGACCCCGCAAAACTGTGGGTCCAGGTATCCAAGGTCAGGAAGGTGGGCAATGCTGGCGTGCTGGTGCAGACCACCACGGAAGCGGCGGCGACGAGACTTCGGGCGGCGATTCCGGCAACGCTCAGGATGGCTGAGCCCAAACGGAAGCAGCCACTTGTATGCCTAAACAGGCTTGATGGCGACCCGACATTCGAAGACGTTCTGGAAGCGCTCCATGAGCAAAACTTCAAGGAGGACCCCACATGGCCACTAGAACGTATGCGGAAAGAGGCCACAGGAGCCTTTAAAAAGAACCGGTCGCGGGGTGCGGCCCAGGCGACCGCTGTAATCTTTGCCTGCTCCGCAGAATTCAGAGAGGCGCTACTCAATAAGGGACGAGTGTACATAGGGTGGCAGGCAGTAGAGGTCGTAGATTATGTGGACGTCACTTGCTGCAACAGGTGCCAGCAGTATGGGCACCCTGAGCGCCCGTGTCGGTCGGCGGAGGCCACGTGCCATAAATGTGGAGAAACTGGCCACCGCGGGGAAGCGTGTAAGTCCACCACCACATGCTGCGCTACCTGTAAGCGCTTCGGGAGAAGGGAGGCTGTATACCACAGGACGGCCTCCAGAGACTGTCCGGCGAGGGCCCATGCAGTACAACGGAACGTGGCCATGACCCAATATGGATAGGACTGTCAGAAGGATTGGTCAGCTTAACCTCGCCGGTTCAGCGCTCTCTACTAGAGAGCTCCCTGCGGTGTGCCGAGAGCGGGGCCTGGATCTGGTCCTTGTGCAGGAACAGTATGCGCAGGCCGACGAGCATATAGTGCAGTATGGACCAACTGCGATAGCAGGAGCATACATTCATCGGCGGGGCGTGGCCTGCGCGGTGCTGCACCACCTATCCAACGACCATTGCATTGTGCTGCACTTGGAGGAGGGGGACCTGCACGTGGTCTCCGCGTATTTCCAGTACGGGGAGCCGATTGACCGACACCTGCACCACCTGGAAGGAGTAATGGAGGCCCTAAGAGGAAGACGGGTAATAGTTTGCGCGGACGCCAACACCCACTCGCCTATGTGGCATAGCGCGCCCCGACACTATACTGGCCGGGGCCACGCAGCGGAGTACAGGCGGGTGGCTCTAGAAGCATTTATAGCTGCGCATGGTCTGACCGTCCACAATGAGGAGGGCCAACCCTCAACCTTCTATGGACCCAACGGAGAGTCGAACATCGACATTACGGTTGCGACGAGGAATGCCGACCTGTCTGGGTGGACTGTGAATGAAAATGCCAGCTCGAGCGACCACCGCCTCATCACCTTCCAGGTGGATGCAGCTTGCGGACGCCACAGCGCTGAGCCGGGCGGGGAGCCGGTGCGCTACCGTGACCGCGGTGTGAACTGGCCGCACTTTCGCCAGACTATCCATGCGCGAATGGGGAGGCTTGACCTAGACAAGCCAGCGCCCTTGGTCTGCAGGGATTTCACGAAAGTAGTTGCGAGTACGGCGCGCCAATGCCTGGGTGTGAAAGGGACACCCAAGGACGCAGGGTACGAATGGTGGGGGCCCGGAGCTTGAGAGGCTTCGGAAATCACAGCGCAAGGCGAGGAACAAATGGCAGGTAACGCGAAAGGACGGGGGGCCGAGAGAGGAACGAACGAGAGCTGAATTTCATGAGGTGCGAGCGCGATACCGAAAGGCAATGGAGGAGGCGGAGCTTGCGCACTTTAGAAAGATTGCCGAAGCGGGCAATGCGGATCCGTGGGGGTTGGCTTACCGTGCCGCTAGCGGCAGACTACGGCCATCCCGGGTCATTAAAGGCACTAAGTTGGCGGAGGGCTTCGCCGCCACTGTGGGGGACGCGGCGACCGGCCTCCTGCGGGCTCTCTGTCCAGATGACGACCCGTCTCTTGACACGCACTATCACAGGAGCGTTCGTGTCGCTGCCTCACTCACCCCGTCAGGCCGGGCAATGCATTATCCGTAGCCTGCCTAACACGGCACCGGGACTTGACGGAATTAGCGTGCGAATAGTGAGGAACGTATGGGAAGCTGTACCCGCGGAAGTCACCGCGGTGTATGGCAAGTGTGTTTCGGAGGGTGTGTTTCCGGATGTGTGGAAGGACGGCCGGCTGCTTGTCTTGCCCAAGGGCAACGGCAAGCCGCTGACCGACCCGAAGGCTTACAGACCTATCACGCTGCTGCCTGTGCTTGGGAAGATTCTGGAGCGCGTAATTCTAAGCTGCGCTCCCACGATCGGCAATCAGATCTCTGCCGCCCAGCACGGGTTTACTCAGGGCAAGTCAACCGTCTCGGCGCTCAACGACATCCTGCGCGCCGCGAGGGAGAGTTCGGGCAAGTATGTGCAGGCCATTTTTCTGGACATCTCGGGCGCCTTCGATAACGCCTGGTGGCCGATGATACTGACGAAAGTCAAGCGGGGGGGGGGTGCCCGCCCAACATCTTTGAGATGCTGGCGGACTACTTCACCCGCCGGCGAGTCGGGCTTTTCATCGGGGACCGGGTGGAATGGAAGGTGTCCACGATGGGCTGCCCCCAATGCTCCGTCCTGGGTCCACCATTATGGAACCTGCTGATGGACGACTTGCTTCGGCTACCGCTGCCCAGTGGCGTCCGTATGGTAGCGTACGCGGACGATGTGACCATCCTGATCGAGTCCCAATCCCGCTCTGGGATAGAGGCCGCCTCACGACAAACTTTGGAGCTGGTCGCGGCATGGGGTGGCAGGAACAGGCTGGCATTCTCCCCTGCGAAGTCATCAATGATGACGATTAGGGGAAAATTCTAGCGGCCCCCCACAGTCAAGCTGGCTGGGGACTCGGTCAGGAGTGTCACCTCTGTGACGGTGCTGGGCGTGGTGCTCGACGAGAGTCAGTCCTTCGCGCGGCATGCGACATCGATAGGGGAACGCGCGGCCAAATGCTTCGGTAAGATGTCAAGAGTGTCGGCATCCTCCTGGGGCATTCGATATCTCGGACTGCGCGTCCTCTACAGGGGCACTTTCGTAGCCACGGTGACGTATGCTGCTGCTTGATGGCACCATAGGGCGACACTCCACGTTGTTCCCAGCGCGCTGCTCAGGTGCCAGAGACCAAGCCTGATACTGCTGACGAAGGCGTACAGGTCTACCAGTACGGCTGCGCTGGCAGTGTTGGGCGACGTTCTCCCGGCTGACCTGGAGGTGATCCGTGCAGGGCGGTATGATGTGGAGCGCCAGGCCGCGGCCGAAGTACAGGCAGAGCCGAGCATTCGGCGACGTGAGCTGGCACGACGGAAGAAAGAGATATGGAACGACACGGTTGATGCATGGCAGAAAAGATGGGAGAATGAGGAGAAAGGACGGGAGCTATTCCGTTTCTTTCCGGACGTGGCAGCTCGACTCAGGTCGCACTGGGTTGTGCCCAACCACCAGGTGTCCCAGATTCTCACGGGACACGGGTGCTTCAGGAAGAGGCTGAATGAAATGGCGCTATGTGAGGATAGTATGTGTGAATGCGGTATGGAAGAGGAAGACCTACAACACGTGCTGTGGGTCTGCCCCCTGTATGCAGAGGCAAGGTGCAAGATGATGGATGGGATAAGCTGCGCGGAGGTCGGTCCGATTTACTATCGCGACCTCGTGAGCTCACCGGCGAACTTCGCGAGGCTAGCGGAATACGCGCACAAGTGGCACGCCGCCCGGAGGGAACTGGAGCACGAAGGAGCCGTTTCAGTTATTGGAGCTTGAAATTATGGATAAATTGATGGCGACAGGCAGCGAAGCACTTTTATCTGTGTTCTCTGTGCTAGTGCACGCCCTATTAAGGGAGAAGTGCAGGGACACACACATGGCTAATTTGTAAGGGATCAAGAAGCGCCTGCGGACCGTAAAAATAAGATGGCCAAGAGAGCTATGTCAGCAGCCGCCCCACGTTTCGGCCCGTATAACGTAGGTTGGTCGGGCCATGGGAAGGTGGAGGGAGTGTGTCCCTATCTAGGACCAGTAGGGACAGGACGAGAGATTTGTACAGGTAGTCAAGAAGCGGCTGCGGTACCTGTCCGTAGCCGTCTCCTGATGTTTCGGCCCATATGACATGATGTCGGTGGGGCCATGGGATTTTGGTGGGTTTGTCCCTATCTACTGCGGCCTGGAAGAGGAGACTCGGGACCATGTCCTGTGGGACTGTGCATTGTACGGAGAGGCCAGAGACGAGATGCTAAAGAACTGGAGGCGTCAGGAGCCGGGGCCTGTTTATCACCGGCAGCTCGTGGACAGTGCGGAAGGCTTCCAAAGGCTGAAGGTGTTCGCTCACAAGTGGCACAGCCTGAGGAAGGAACTGGAACTGCGGCTGGATCTGCCAGGTACCATCGGGTCAGATGGGAGCAGCAGTTCCAGCACGGACTGTCCGCACAGCTGAAACGGCGGACAGGTATTTCCAGAGGCCGGCTCGGGCGTGAAGTCCTGTGACTGTGGTGTAGGTGCCCCAGAAGGGGCGCGGGATAGTTAGTAGGCGTGCAATACGGAAAGACGGGATTATGGTCCGTATGCCGAAAGGCGGGTAGGACCAGGGAAGGCGAGATTGGGAGGTGTCCCTATACCACTGTGCAATTTGTAGGTTAGAGCGCATGTTGTAAAAATATTTTTGGTTAGTTGTAGGTGTCATCTGACAGGCGTGTGTTGTCAGTGTCATCACCGGGTGGCATTGGCATTGTCGTTTGTCGCTGTCAATCTAGGTTGACGTCGGCGGACTGTCAGTGTCGCTGTCGCTTTGGGGAGCGGTTGTCGCTGTCACCTGTGGTAGTTTTAGTAGGAATTATTTATTTTATTTTTAGGGGTAGTAGTAGGTTGGTAGGATTAGTAGAAATTATTTATATATAGGGTTCGTTGTCTTAATTTTTTTTCCGGAGGGCCAAGGGTGCCCTGCCGACTGAGATGGCGGTCTGAGCGCCTCTACGACCGAACCTCTTGCAGGTGGCGCAGGTGGGGGACGTGGCCTGGCATTCCGCGCTTTTGTGGCGTTCCTCGCCGCAGTTCCCACATATCATGGCCTTAGCCCGGCAGTATTTTATCGGGGTGTCCGTAGAGCTGGCACCTGCTGCAGCAGGTGACCCCCAGATGATCAGTGACCTCGACCACGTCCCACCCGATATATAACTGTCGTAGGTCGACCAGGACCCGTCGCAGCTCATTGGAGCACTGGCAAACCCACTTGCTCCTGCGATTGTGGCGATCTCTTTTGAAGAGGACCCTGAGCTCTTTTCCAATTTTCTCTCTCGTTCAAACGCCGTTGTCGGCCAAATTCTGGTCTTTTATGTCGGCTACGATTTGCTCGAGGGTCGTGTCCTTGTCCATGCCCGTTAGGGCCACGAGTGGCATTCGCGCCGCAGGCTCCGAGGTGTGGAGAGTTTCCGGGACTGCCTTTCTTAGTCTTTCCGCAGCAACCGCAGAGGTAGTCTGAACGACTACACCCGCGTTCCCTACCTTTCTTAGGCCCGCAATTTGGATGCCCAGCTGCAACGGCTGGATTGCTGTCCTCAGCGCTTTCCTGGTATCCTCGGCACTGCCTCGTCCTAACCTCAGGGCATTCGCAAATGATTTCCCGGGGGGGTTGGCATCCTGATTGCTCGCTGGCGCTTGGTGCAGCATCTTCGCTTCGGCCGCAGCTAGGCGCAAGGACAGGTGTGAAATAACAGCACCCAGACGCTCAGTGTGCGCACCGATCGCTGCCACCTCATCCTTGTTGAGCCTCGCCGTTTTACTACGGACGGCCTCCATGATTCCCCTCGTGCTGGCGGTGGCGAGTCCAGCCAGGACCTCTACCGCGGCAGAGGCCAGCGGGTCCACCTCGTGTAGGAGTGCCGGGCGCGCCGCCGCTGGTGCTGGTGCTGGTACCGCTGTAGCTGAGAGTGGCGATGGTGATAGGGGTGCCTGAGGTGCCTGCGCCGCGGTGAGAATGCCCCCGATGGGTGGGGCCTCCCGTCTCCTGGCCACCCGACGACGCATGGCCTCTTGGACCTCTTCTGGTGACGTAAGGTGCCGCTTTTCCCCGGTTGAGGGAAAGAGTGGGGTCTCGTCCGGAGGCGGCGATGAGTCCATAATACAAGGGGGGGGCGGGGGTTGAAAAAGCTTGCGGGGGGGTGTGCGCGAGAGACAAGCGGGGTGTGAAGAGCCCTTCGCCCTCACGCCGTAGCTCGTCCAGTGCCTGTATTTCTTCCTCCAGTGGCCTGCGCGTACTGCTCCTGCACGAGGACCAGATCCAGGTCCAGGTCTCTGGTAGAAAGCGCTGACCCGGCGAGATTTAGCTAACCAATTTTAATTTTACTGAGCGGCCTATCCAAACTGAGTCATTGCAACACTCCTTTGTATTGCATGTGATCTCGCCGGGCAGTCTCTGGAGGCCGTCCTGTGGTTCGCAGCCTCCCGTCTTCCAAAGCGTTTGCACGTAGCACAGCACGTGGTGGTCGACTTACACGCATCCCCACGGTGGCCAGTCTCTCCGCATCTCTGGCACGTGGCCTCCGCCGACCGACACGAACGCTCAGGGTGCCCGTATTGCTGGCACTTATTGCAGCAGGTCACATCCACGTAGTCAACAACCTCCACTGCCTGCCACCCTATGTAGACACGTCCTTTTCCCAGTAGCGCCTCTCTTAACTCGGCCGAGCAAGCGAATATAACGGCGGTGGCCTGAGTCGCACCCCGCGACCGGTTCTTCTTGAAAGCGCCTGTGGCCTCCTTGCGCATCCGCTCCAGCGGCCATGCTGGGTTCTCTTTAAAGTTTTGCTCATGTAGGGCCTCTAGGACGTCGTCAAATCTTGGGTCGCCGTCGAGCCTATTCAGGCATATAAGCGGCAGTCTCCTCTTCGGCTCGGCCACCCTGAGCGCTGCTGGTATCGCCGCCCGGAGTCGAGTCGCCGCCGCATCCGTGGTGGTCTGTACTAGTACGCCGGCATTGCCCACCTTTCGCGCCTTGGCCACTTGTACCCATAATTTGTGTCTTAGACCTTATGGCCTCCATTATTCCTTGCGTTGCTGCCGTCGCCAATCCAGCCAGGGCAGTCACAGGCGCAGTAGTTAGGGAGTCTATCTCCAGCGACGTTCCAGTGTTCACCGGCCTCTCATGCTCGTGGTCGTGTTCCTCAGCTGGTCCCAGCTCCTTGGGCGCAGGCGGCGGAGGGGTGCATGGCCGCGTCAGTGGTCCACCTATGGATGGGACATCCAGACATTGCGCCTGCTTCCTGCCGCCCAGACGTCGACGCACGACCTCCTGCACCTCCTCAGGTGAGGTCAGATGGCACTTCGCTGGTTGTGACTGCGTCGCCGGGGGTGATGGTGCTGCGTCCGCCATCATCACGCTTGACGGCGTGCTGTATCCCTGGGGTGGGCTCCGAGCCAGGGCCGCGCGCGGAGTGAAGTCGCGCCGCATTTCCGCCAAAATCTTGAGCTCCTCTGCCTTGCGCTCCATCTCCTTCTCTATCAGCGCCTGCTGCTGCTTTTCAGCCTCCAAACGTCACTATCGCGGGGGGGTAAACGTCACTATCGCGGAGGGGGTGAGGGCACCTAGCCCCGGGGGGAACACTGTTACTGACGTCTCTGTCGCACTGTCACTCGCGTCTCTTTCGCACACTATTGGGTTACACCCTCACTGTTTGCCTCTCTCTCACAAAACCAATATGGCCGCGGCCTCCGGAACAAAGTTCCTAAGGAGGAAACGATAGGGACCGAGAAATGGCACTGGGCAATGGGATTTTTGAAATTCCATTTTTTAATTAAATTTCGAAAATAATCCGACACACGTCCGCTCCATAGAGTTGCAGGCAGCGAAGTTATAGGGACAAACCCACCAACCTCCCATGGCCCCACCGACATCATGTCATATGGGCCGAAACATCAGGAGACGGCCCCTACTGGTCCTTCTTCCCTTTCAGGGGCGGACTCGACCCGAAGTTATAGGGACACCTCCCAATCCCGCCTTCCCTGGTCCTACCCGCCTTTCGGCATACGGACCATAATCCCGTCCTTCCGCATTGGACGCCTATCAACTATACCGCGCCCCTTCTGGGGCACCTACACCACAGTCACAGGACTTCACGCCCGAGCCGGCCTCTGGAAATACCTGTCCGCCGTTTCAGCTGTGCGGACAGTCCGTGCTGGAACTGCTGCTCCCATCTGACCCGATGGTACCTGGCAGATCCAGCCGCAGTTCCAGTTCCTTCCTCAGGCTGTGCCACTTGTGAGCGAACACCTTCAGCCTTTGGAAGCCTTCCGCACTGTCCACGAGCTGCCGGTGATAAACAGGCCCCGGCTCCTGACGCCTCCAGTTCTCGAGCATCTCGTCTCTGGCCTCTCCGTACAATGCACAGTCCCACAGGACATGGTCCCGAGTCTCCTCTTCCAGGCCGCAGTAGCAGAGAGGCGTGTCGCAGAGCGACATCCTGTGCAGCCTGCTTCGGAAACTCCCATGCCCCGTGAGAACTTGCGAGACCGTGTAGTCCGGTTCCACCCAACTATAACTCAACCGAGCCGTCACATCAGGGAAAAACGAAAACAGCTCCCTCCCGTCACTAGAAGACTGCCATCGCTCCTGCCATAGGGCAACGACCTCCGCCCTCACTTCCCTGATCGCCACTTTGCGCACCTTGCCCACCAACCCGGAACACTCCTGCGCGACACGTCCCGCTCGACAAACTTCGAGGTCTGCCGGAAGCACTCCCGCAAGCACAGGCAACGCTGCGGTGCTTACAGACCTGTAGCCCTTAGTAAGGAGGATGAGTGCCGGGCGTTGCGTGCGGAGCAGCGTACTCCGCACTGCAAACCTGTTATAATTCCGCCACCATACGGCCGCAGCATATGTAACGATCGCCACATAGGTCCCTGAGTACAGGACCCGTAGGGCGCGGTACCTTACGCCCCAGAAAGAGGCCGATTTCCTCGACATCTTCCCGAAGGCATTCACAGCCCGTTGGCCGGCCAAACTAGCATGCGGCACGTAGGAGCCCGCTTCATCAATAACAACGCTCAGGACCTTAGCACCTGCAACGCTGGCAATCGAGGCACCGTCCATGCGAACTGTGGGGGGACGTTTAAATTTCCCCTTAAGGGTCAAAGTTTGCGACCTTGTCGCCGAAAACGCGAGACGGTTCCGCTTCTCCCACGCGGACACCGCCTCCAGCGACAACCGAGCGTTCCGCTCGATCGCCGCCCGACTCGGCGCCTCGATTACCAACGTGATGTCGTCCGCATACGCCACTGCCCTCACCCCCTCGGGCCAAGGCAACCTCAGTACGTCGTCGAGCAGGAGATTCCAGAGCGGCGGTCCCAACACCGAACCCTCGGGGCAGCCCATCGTGGACCGCTTCCACACCGCCTGGTCACCCATGAACAGACCTACTCGCCTCTCTGTGAAATATCTGATTAATCTATATATATAAAAATCTATATCTATATATATAAAAATGTTATGTTGGTTTGTGTATGCTTTAAAAACTCAAAAAGTACCGCACTGATTGAGCTGAAACTTTAGCATGATATGTAATCTGCATCAAGGATTGTTTTTATCTATTTTTTGCATCAGTCACATATCCGTATCCGCGAAAAAACAGTTTTTTTAACGATCAGCTCTGTACCAGTGACCACGACATCTACCGGAAGACCGCTGACAACTGCAGTCGTAATGACGCAGTCACATGAGAAGAAATTTTAGCATGATATTTAATCCGCATCAAGGATTGTTTTTAACTATTTTTTTTTTGTTAAAAAAACAGTTTTTTGTGCCACAGCGAAGCGGGGCAGGGTACAGCTGGTATTTGATATATATTAGGAGGGCAGCCAACCTGCTTAGCTTTCGTAAGTATCATGGGCCACCAGGCGTTGTCAAAGGCCCCGGAAATATCTAGTAATACGACCCTGCACGTATTTCTCCGAGGAGTGCGCCACTCGATCCAGGATCGCATTAAGTGCCGTTACCGTGGATTTACCCCTGGAGAAACCGTGCTGGGCCTCGGAAATGTGCCGGTATAAACAAGGCGCGCAAGTGACAATGAGGCGTTCCAGTATCTTTCCCAAAATCGGGAGAAGGGTAACCGGTCTGTACGCCTTTGGGTCCGAGAGCGGCCGATCGTTGCCCTTAGGCAAAACGACTAACCGGCCTGTCTTCCAGATGTCCGGGAAGACACCCTCGCGTATGCACGCTGAGTACATGAGCAGCATCTCCGCTCCGCTGGCTCTCCAAGCGTGCTTCACGATCCGGGCACTTATCCCGTCCAAACCTGGAGCTGTCTTTGGCAGATCCCTGATGATGCGCTCAAGCGCCTGCCTAGTTGGTGGATCGGAGTCCTGCCCCGTAGGGGCAAAAGCCGCCGCGACCCTGACCTGTCTGTGGTACGGCGTGTCACAGCTCGAGTCGTCGTCCGGGCATAGGGTGGCGAGGAGGCTCGCTGCGGTATCCACTGTCGTCGTGGAGTGGCCTTCCGTCAAGCGGATTCCGTGCATGACATTCGCGGGGGGGCGCACCCTACCCGACGCGGCTCTGTACGCTAGTCCCCAGGGGTCATCATTCCCCGTCTCCGCGATGTCTCGGAAGAAGGCAACCTCCGCTTGTCTCATGGCGGACTTGTAAGCTGTTCTAGCAGCACGCAAGGTCTCGAGCTTCTCGTCCTCCACCCCGTCCCTAGTCCTCCGTGCCTTTTGCCACGCTCTTCTGGCACAGTAGACGCTGTGCCGCAGCCTATCCAAGTCGGCCGTCCACCACTCGTAGCCCCCGGTGTCCTTCTTACCACGCCTGCCCAAGCAAGTCTCCGCGACGTGGGTGACTATTTGGGAATACTGGGAGCAGACCTCTTGTGCCGGCTTCCAGGTCTGAAGCCTACCCATCTTATCGTGGAGCACCCCACAAAATCGCTTCCAGTCCACTCCCTTGTCCCGGAAGTACACCGGCGCCGCGGCAACCTCCCCCTCCTCAGCACGACACCCTGTCCGTGCGGTGCCCAGACCCACCTCAAAAGTGATGAGCTGATGGTCACTTAGGCTCACTCCCTCGTGTACCGCCCACTGTGACACTGCTAGCCCCCGGTTACTAAGGGTCAGGTCCACGTTGGACTGACCATTTGGCCCATGGAAGGTAGGTGGCTGACCCTCCACATTGTGGATGCTGAGGCCCCGCCCCAGGATCAGCCCTTTCATCTGAGCCTTCCTGTGCTCCGTGTCAGGACCCCTACCGACGTACTGTCTCCGCTCACAGTGCCACAGCGGTGAGTGAGCGTTGCTGTCCATCCCCACCAGTATAGGCCGCCCAGCTAATTGGTCTAACACCATGGTTAGATGCTGCAGATGTGTTGCAATGTCATGGCTATACTGGCAGTAGACGGACACAACGTAGAGGTCTCCTGTTGAGTCTGGGCAGCTCACATGCGCCACCGCACAATGGTCGTTACTGAGGTGCCCAAGGAATGTGACAGCTATCCTAGGATCAACTACCACAATGCCTGCCAGAGATTCGGACCCGTACTGTACGGTCCAGGTCTGGCAATACTGCTCCTGGACTAGTACGAGGTCAAGACTTAATGCTCTGGCGATCACTGGCAATTCTGTAGTCGCAGCCGCTGACCCCTGCAGATTCAGCTGTCCCACCCTCAGTACCCGGATACGCTCAGCCATATTGGGTCATGTTGATGGCTTGCCTCTCCGCGTACATAGGCGCCGGGCAGTTCCTCGCCGCCGTCCTGTGGCTCTTCGCCTCCGGTCGCTTGAAGCGCTTGCAGGTGGCACAGCACTCCGTCTCCGACTGGCACTCCGCTGCTTTGTGGCCCGTCTCCCCGCACCTTCCGCACATCATGGCGGCCGCCCTGCAGTGCTTTTCAGGGTGTCCGTACTGCTGACATTTCGAGCAGCACGTCACCCCCACGAAATCGCAGATCACCTCAGTCGCCGTCTCTTCCTCAGCAGTTCCAACTTCCTCTTTCCTTCCAGGAGCAGGCGGCGGCGGGGTATCCGGCCTAGCCAAAAGTGCCCCGATCCTCGGCGCATCCCCTCGGGGCTGCTGAGGCTTCCTGGCCCCCAGTCTGCGCCGCACAGCTTCCTGCACGTCCTCCGGAGAGGAGAGCAGCCTCTTGGCTCCAGACTGGGGGGGGGGGGGGGCGCAGGGGGCGACGACTCGGCCATCTCCCGGAACAACTCGGCTGACGGTGTGCTGAAGCACTGAGGCGGGCTCCTCGCGAGCGCAGCGCGAGGCGTGAAGTCCCGCCTCATTTCCGCCAGCACGCGCAGCTCCTCCGCCTTCCGCTCCATTTCCTTTTCAATCAGGATCTTCTCCCTTTCCTCCTGGAGGCGCTCAGCCTCCTCATCCGCCATCTTGGAGTCGGCAGGGCACCCCGGCCCTCCGGAAAATTATTACGACTACGAACCTACCTGTAAATAATTTCTCTAAGCCTATCAACCTACTACTACCCCTAAAAAATAAACAAAATAATTCCTACTAAAACTACCAAACCTACCAAATAAACTACAACTAACCTTACCTTGCTACTGGACTGGCAACACCACCGCCCCGACGCGTGACAGACACTGACAGGTGACAGCGACAGCCGCTCCCCAAAGTGACAGCGACACTGACAGTCCGCCGACGTCAACCTAGATTGACAGCGACAAACGACAATGTCAATGCCACCCGGTGATGACAGTGACTGCAAACCTGTTATAACTCCGCCACCATACGGCCGCAGCATATGTAACGATCGCCACATAGGTCCCTGAGTACAGGACCCGTAGGGCGCGGTACCTTACGCCCCAGGAAGAGGCCGATATCCTCGATATCTTCCCGAAGGCATTCACAGCCCGTTGGCCGGCCAATCTAGCATGCGGCACGTAGGAGCCCGCTTCATCAATCACAACGCCCAGCACCTTGGCACTTGCAACGCTGGCAATCGAGGCACCGTCCATGCGAACTGTGGGGGGACGTTTAAATTTCCCCTTAAGGGTCAAAGTTTGCGACTTTGTCGCCGAAAACGCGAGACGGTTCCGCTTCCCCCACGCGGATACCGCCTCCAGCGACAACCGAGCGTTCCGCTCGATCGCCGCCCGACTCGGCGCCTCGATTACCAACGTGATGTCGTCCGCATACGCCACTGCCCTCACTCCCTCGGGCCAAGGCAACCTCAGTACGTCGTCGAGCAGGAGATTCCAGAGTGGCGGTCCTAACACCGAACCCTGGGGGCAGCCCATCGTGGACCGCTTCCACACCGCCTGGTCACCCATGAACAGACCTACTCGCCTCTCTGTGAAATAACTGATTAATATCTATATATATAAAAGGAGAACTGACTGACTGACATATCAACGTACAGCCGAAACTACTGGGGCTAGGAATGTGAAATTTTGCACACGGCTTCCTATTATAATGTAGGGGAGCACTAAGAAGGGGTTTTTGGAAATTTAACCTTTAAGGGGGTGAAAAGGGGGAATTAGGAAAGTACATAACCCACGCGGACGAAGTCGCGGGAAAAGTGCTAGTTTGATATACACGGTTAAATTTTGATCGTTTTAATCCCTTGGACCGGTGGTTTAACTAACAAAATACTACTCATTACAAGCTTTTACTGCGATGTAACATAAAAAATAAAAAAATTAGCAAGTGATAAGATTATACTCGCAAAATGTATGAAACCAATAGTTGCGCCACGCGTATCGGGCAGTGTAGGTACCTACACGGCCCGATCAAGCATAAGGTTATTGACTCGCTCAGCTGATGTTTGCGTAGGTAAACAAATTGATTCCAAATTTTCCTTCATACTTTTACGGGCTTAGGACCGACATAACTGTTTTGTGCATAAGACATACCAGCGGTAGGTAGGCCTGCTAGTTATACCGTATTTAAAAATGTGGAATCAAATTATGTACAATGATTTAAAAAGAGCTATGCTAATAACGGTTGGTACCTAGGTAGTTAAATTTCACGATAACGTAATAATTGTTCAAAATGCAAACCATTCCTTTCGAAACACAGTCTTGCACGTTTAATGAGATTGTCTTTTAATTTTACTAATGTGTCCCTGTCACTTTTTATCACATCGAAGGCGTCCACTATCGCACTTTTCATTTGTTCACGAGTTTGATGCTCGTTTTTGTACACTAAACGTTTTACTTCACTCCACAAATAAAAATTCAGCGGGGTAAGGTCCGGACTCCTTGCTGGCCAAGCAACTGGACCACCCCGTTTGGTTCACTGTAAAGGCGTCGAGCCGCCTGCGCATCAAAACCCGCGATTGCGTAAAACTGCACCATAGCAACGAACTCAAGTTTGGAATACGCGTAATTCCGAGACGTCATTATTCGCGAGATAACACAGTGCACTTCGATAACGTCTTAGAGAAACTGACCCGGGGAAACTCCTATGACGTGTCACTGTCGCGCGGGGTGAGAGGGGCGCGGGGTGCGCGGGGTGAGAGGGGCGCGCGCGCCGTATTCCTTGCCAAAAACCCTGTTTGATTGGCAAGGTATAAGGCGCGCGCGCCCGGGGGCGGGACTTGGTCTAGGATTGGCTATTTTTTGTGAGTCCACGTTGACGAGCGACAGTTACTGATAAGAATGCTGCCTACTAACGGTTCGCATTATTTATTCACTCATGCGAGAATTGATTCGAGTTATTAAAAAAAAAGTACATTATTTTTTAATTTTATCTTTACAAATCGATAGTGTTTCATGGACCAGTTCGACCCTCCAAGGGATTAAAACGATCAAAATGTAACCGTGTATATTAGGAGGGCAGCCAACCTGCTTAGCTTTCGTAAGTATCATGGGCCACCAGGCGTTGTCAAAGGCCCCGGAAATATCTAGTAATACGACCCTGCACGTATTTCTCCGAAGAGTGCGCCACTCGATCCAGGATCGCATTAAGTGCCGTTACCGTGGATTTACCCCTGGAGAAACCGTGCTGGGCCTCGGAAATGTGCCGGTATAAACAAGGCGCGCAAGTGACAATGAGGCGTTCCAGTATCTTTCCCAAAATCGGGAGAAGGGTAACCGGTCTGTACGCCTTTGGGTCCGAGAGCGGCCGATCGTTGCCCTTAGGCAAAACGACTAACCGGCCTGTCTTCCAGATGTCCGGGAAGACACCCTCGCGTATGCACGCTGAGTACATGAGCAGCATCTCCGCTCCGCTGGCTCGCCAAGCGTGCTTCACGATCCGGGCACTTATCCCGTCCAAACCTGGAGCTGTCTTTGGCAGATCCCTGATGATGCGGTATGTATGTTTGTATGTATGTATGTATGTATGTATGTTTGTTTGTTCCCTCATAACTTCTAAACTACTTATCATTACATGACAAATGAAGTCTCGTTAGAAGCGTCTCAGTTGTGCGCTGGTTATAGGGTAGGTGACGTGTCACCAAATCCAATATGGCGCCCTCTAGGGGATGAGAAGTCGTTACCGAAAAAAAAAAACGAAGGGTTGCACTCTGGGAGTGCCGGCAGAAGTGAAAACTTGAATAGTAATTGTTGGAAATATCTTGTGAACAGATTTTAGTAAAACTCGCAAAAATGGTTGACTTTTTATTTCAATAATTTTCCAATGTGACGTACATCTTTCATAAACAATGTTACCTAGCAACGAATGTATCCAGCATACAAACTTCTTTAAAAGTAATAAAGTCACACGAACATTCACGCAAGCGCCCTGCGCCGTCCTACGCTTTTTCGGTCAGGGTCACGTGTCCTGACGCGAGTTTAAGATTTTATACCCATTACAGAAAAGTGCTCAACGCCGCTAAAGAAGTTTTCACTTCAAAAACGACGCGTTGCACTCTGGGAGTGCCGGCAGAAGTGAAAACTTGAATAGTAATTGTTGGAAATATCTTGTGAACAGATTTTAGTAAAACTCGCAAAAATGGTTGACTTTTTATTTCAATAATTTTCCAATGTGACGTACATCTTTTATAAACAATGTTACCTAGCAACGAATGTATCCAGCATACAAACTTCTTTAAAAGTAATAAAGTCACACGAACATTCACGCAAGCGCCCTGCGCCGTCCTACGCTTTTTCGGTCAGGGTCACGTGTCCTGACGCGAGTTTAAGATTTTATACCCATTACAGAAAAAGTGCTCAACGCCGCTAAAGAAGTTTTCACTTCAAAAATAACGACGGGTTGCACTCTGGGAGTGCCGGCAGAAGTGAAAACTTGAATAGTAATTGTTGGAAATATCTTGTGAACAGATTTTAGTAAAACTCACAAAAATGGTTGACTTTTTATTTCAATAATTTTCCAATGTGACGTACATCTTTTATAAACAATGTTACCTAGCAACGAATGTATCTAGCATACAAACTTCTTTAAAAGTAATAAAGTCACACGAACATTCACGCAAGCGCCCTGCGCCGTCCTACGCTTTTTCGGTCAGGGTCACGTGTCCTGACGCGAGTGTCCTGACGCGAGTTTAAGATTTTATACCCATTACAGAAAAAGTGCTCAACGCCGCTAAAGAAGTTTTCACTTTAATAACTAAAACCCGTCTACGAAAAAATCGCGCACTGAAAAGTATAAAACAAGAACAATATTCATTTGACCGAGTAATAGCCGTGGTCGTGTGCTACCTAGCCAATAAAGATTGTCTGAAACAACTGCAGGTGGCACACGACCACGGGTATTACTCGGTCAAATGAATATTGTTCTTGTTTTATACTTTTCAGTGCGCGATTTTTTCGTAGTCGGGTTTTAGTTATTTTTAACTTATTTTTTATTTGTTGATGTTTGTCGGTTGTCGATAACAAGCTGTAAGCCTATTTATATATCACTGAACGTGCATAATAAAGATATTGCTATGGAATGTGACACTGGTAGTGCAGTGTCTTGTATTAGCCGTGAATGTTACAAAAGACTATTTAGCGATCTTACCCTACAACCTTGTAAATTAATTTTAAGATATTACACTGGTGAGACTGTAAAACCGTTAGGTGTAATAAGACCTTTAGTTCGGTATAAGAATAGAAGTGAATTTTTAGAATTGCTTGTTATCGAAAAAGGAAAAACTATACTCTTAGGCCGACATTGGATAGCAGCATTAAATATACAACTTCCCAATTTAAGTTATGATGTGCATAAAATATGTGAAAGTAATGATTATGGTGTATCCTATTTCAGTTCCAAATACTGTAACGTGTTCGCGGAGGGTCTCGGGCGCTTCACAGGCGGCGCAGTGAGCATACACGTGCGCCCGGGCGCGCGGCCGTTGTTCATGCGCGCGCGCCCGCTAGCGTATGCGCTGCGCGAGCCGGTGGAGCGCGCGCTGGAGCAGTTCGTGCGCGACGGAGTTCTCACCCCGGTGGAGCGTTCCGACTGGGCTACACCTATAGTACCAGTGGTAAAGAAGGATGGTAGCATTCGTATCTGTGCCGATTATAAACTGACCTTGAACAAAGTTATAGAAATTGATCGTTATCCGCTGCCGAGGGTAGAAGATTTGTTATTTCGTCTCCGAGGGGGTGAATACTACAGTAAAATCGATTTGTCTCAAGCATACGCGCAATTTGAACTCGATGACACAAAAAAATATACGGTTATAAATACCCACAAAGGGTTATATATGTACAACAGATTAGTTTATGGTTTAGCGTCTAGCCCGGGCATTTTCCAAAGGCGAATATAACAATTATTTGCTGACATGACGCGTGTAGGTGTTTTCCTAGACGATTTTCGTAGTCGGGTTTTAGTTATTTTTAACTTATTTTTTATTTGTTGATGTTTGTCGGTTGTCGATAACAAGCTGTAAGCCTATTTATATATCACTAAACGTGCATAATAAAGATATTGCTATGGAATGTGACACTGGTAGTGCAGTGTCTTGTATTAGCCGTGAATGTTACAAAAGACTATTTAGCGATCTTACCCTACAACCTTGTAAATTAATTTTAAGATATTACACTGGTGAGACTGTAAAACCGTTAGGTGTAATAAGACCTTTAGTTCGGTATAAGAATAGAAGTGAATTTTTAGAATTGCTTGTTATCGAAAAAGGAAAAACTATACTCTTAGGCCGACATTGGATAGCAGCATTAAATATACAACTTCCCAATTTAAGTTATGATGTGCATAAAATATGTGAAAGTAATGATTATGGTGTATCCTATTTCAGTTCCAAATACTGTAACGTGTTCGCGGAGGGTCTCGGGCGCTTCACAGGCGGCGCAGTGAGCATACACGTGCGCCCGGGCGCGCGGCCGTTGTTCATGCGCGCGCGCCCGCTAGCGTATGCGCTGCGCGAGCCGGTGGAGCGCGCGCTGGAGCAGTTCGTGCGCGACGGAGTTCTCACCCCGGTGGAGCGTTCCGACTGGGCTACACCTATAGTACCAGTGGTAAAGAAGGATGGTAGCATTCGTATCTGTGCCGATTATAAACTGACCTTGAACAAAGTTATAGAAATTGATCGTTATCCGCTGCCGAGGGTAGAAGATTTGTTAATTCGTCTCCGAGGGGGTGAATACTACAGTAAAATCGATTTGTCTCAAGCATACGCGCAATTTGAACTCGATGACACAAAAAAATATACGGTTATAAATACCCACAAAGGGTTATATATGTACAACAGATTAGTTTATGGTTTAGCGTCTAGCCCGGGCATTTTCCAAAGGCGAATATAACAATTATTTGCTGACATGACGCGTGTAGGTGTTTTCCTAGACGATTTTCGTAGTCGGGTTTTAGTTATTTTTAACTTATTTTTTATTTGTTGATGTTTGTCGGTTGTCGATAACAAGCTGTAAGCCTATTTATATATCACTAAACGTGCATAATAAAGATATTGCTATGGAATGTGACACTGGTAGTGCAGTGTCTTGTATTAGCCGTGAATGTTACAAAAGACTATTTAGCGATCTTACCCTACAACCTTGTAAATTAATTTTAAGATATTACACTGGTGAGACTGTAAAACCGTTAGGTGTAATAAGACCTTTAGTTCGGTATAAGAATAGAAGTGAATTTTTAGAATTGCTTGTTATCGAAAAAGGAAAAACTATACTCTTAGGCCGACATTGGATAGCAGCATTAAATATACAACTTCCCAATTTAAGTTATGATGTGCATAAAATATGTGAAAGTAATGATTATGGTGTATCCTATTTCAGTTCCAAATACTGTAACGTGTTCGCGGAGGGTCTCGGGCGCTTCACAGGCGGCGCAGTGAGCATACACGTGCGCCCGGGCGCGCGGCCGTTGTTCATGCGCGCGCGCCCGCTAGCGTATGCGCTGCGCGAGCCGGTGGAGCGCGCGCTGGAGCAGTTCGTGCGCGACGGAGTTCTCACCCCGGTGGAGCGTTCCGACTGGGCTACACCTATAGTACCAGTGGTAAAGAAGGATGGTAGCATTCGTATCTGTGCCGATTATAAACTGACCTTGAACAAAGTTATAGAAATTGATCGTTATCCGCTGCCGAGGGTAGAAGATTTGTTATTTCGTCTCCGAGGGGGTGAATACTACAGTAAAATCGATTTGTCTCAAGCATAAGCGCAATTTGAACTCGATGACACAAAAAAATATACGGTTATAAATACCCACAAAGGGTTATATATGTACAACAGATTAGTTTATGGTTTAGCGTCTAGCCCGGGCATTTTCCAAAGGCGAATATAACAATTATTTGCTGACATGACGCGTGTAGGTGTTTTCCTAGACGATTTTCGTAGTCGGGTTTTAGTTATTTTTAACTTATTTTTTATTTGTTGATGTTTGTCGGTTGTCGATAACAAGCTGTAAGCCTATTTATATATCACTAAACGTGCATAATAAAGATATTGCTATGGAATGTGACACTGGTAGTGCAGTGTCTTGTATTAGCCGTGAATGTTACAAAAGACTATTTAGCGATCTTACCCTACAACCTTGTAAATTAATTTTAAGATATTACACTGGTGAGACTGTAAAACCGTTAGGTGTAATAAGACCTTTAGTTCGGTATAAGAATAGAAGTGAATTTTTAGAATTGCTTGTTATCGAAAAAGGAAAAACTATACTCTTAGGCCGACATTGGATAGCAGCATTAAATATACAACTTCCCAATTTAAGTTATGATGTGCATAAAATATGTGAAAGTAATGATTATGGTGTATCCTATTTCAGTTCCAAATACTGTAACGTGTTCGCGGAGGGTCTCGGGCGCTTCACAGGCGGCGCAGTGAGCATACACGTGCGCCCGGGCGCGCGGCCGTTGTTCATGCGCGCGCGCCCGCTAGCGTATGCGCTGCGCGAGCCGGTGGAGCGCGCGCTGGAGCAGTTCGTGCGCGACGGAGTTCTCACCCCGGTGGAGCGTTCCGACTGGGCTACACCTATAGTACCAGTGGTAAAGAAGGATGGTAGCATTCGTATCTGTGCCGATTATAAACTGACCTTGAACAAAGTTATAGAAATTGATCGTTATCCGCTGCCGAGGGTAGAAGATTTGTTAATTCGTCTCCGAGGGGGTGAATACTACAGTAAAATCGATTTGTCTCAAGCATACGCGCAATTTGAACTCGATGACACAAAAAAATATACGGTTATAAATACCCACAAAGGGTTATATATGTACAACAGATTAGTTTATGGTTTAGCGTCTAGCCCGGGCATTTTCCAAAGGCGAATATAACAATTATTTGCTGACATGCCGCGTGTAGGTGTTTTCCTAGACGATATAATTGTGACAGGTAGTACAAAGGCCGACCATGTAAGCAATTTACAAAAAGTCTTTCAGCGTTTGCAAGACTCCGGACTTAGAGTGAAGAAGGAAAAATGCGTTTTCTTTTCAAAGTCTGTCTCTTATTTGGGTCACGTTATTAGTAAAGAGGGCGTGCACACGTGCCCGGAGAAAGTTAAGGCGGTGATGGAGACGCCGGCGCCTACCAATATCACCGAATTAAGAGCGTTTATAGGTCTAGTCATGTATTATGCGAAATTTATTAAAAACATTAGTACAGTTCTTGCTCCGTGGCAAATATTACAACAATTGCATAGCAGTCATATGGGTATAGTAAAGATGAAAAGTTTGGCTAGGAGTTATGTCTGGTGGCCGAACAGCGATAAAGATATCGAGAACTTGGGTAAAAGCTGTGAGACATGCGCGGCGGAAGCAAGCGCGCCTCCGCGAGCTATTATCCAACCATGGCCGTATTATACCCAACCGTGGACTAGACTTCACATCGATTTTTTGGGCCCATACCGAGGTATGACATTTCTGGTATTGATAGATTCCTCTTCCAAATGGCTAGAAATATTCGAAATGTCGCGAACTAACGCGTCTAATGTTATTAAAGTGTTGCGTTCGACCAGAACAGTTAGTATCAGATCAGGGACCACCTTTTACCAGTACAGAATTCAAAAAAATTCTCCAAGGAAATGGTATTAGGCAACATTTTTCACCCGCATACCATCCTTCTTCAAACGGAGCTGCAGAAAATGCAGTTAACATTTGCAAGCGCACTATAAAAAAGGCAGTTAGAGATCACGTGGATGTAGACACAGCTATACAAACATTTTTACTAGCATACAGAAACACGGCACACAGCACTACGGGTGAAACACCCGCTATGTTGTTGCAGAAACGAACACTGCGTTCCAGGTTGGATGTATTACGGACAGAACGATCAGTAGATGCCAGAGTGCAGAATGCGCAGCAGAGACAAATCGATTCATCTGGTGGGGTTTCATGATCTTTCAACGAGGGTGATTCTGTTTGGATGAGGGACTACAATTCCTCAGACAAATGGGTAAAAGGTTCGATTACAAACGTGGATAGTAAACGCCGGTATGTGATAGCAAGGGATAACGGCCAATTAATTAAAAGACACGTGGATCAGATTCGGCGCAGATCTCGAGTATCGGTTGGTGGACCGAACACTGAAGAAGAGGGAACGACGGAGGGTGAGAGCTCCGTAACGCAGGCTGGGGACAATTTATTAGAGTCGGGGAAGAATGAGGATGACCGCAGTGATGAGAGTGTGAGGGAAGAAAAGAAGGTGAAACAAACGATAAACGATGAAGTTGGAGGTATTGATAATGATCAACCATCCAATCAATCACCTGGTTTATCAGCGC
The DNA here is from genome assembly GCA_943136025.2 of Agrotis puta. Lineage (NCBI taxonomy): Eukaryota > Metazoa > Arthropoda > Insecta > Lepidoptera > Noctuidae > Agrotis > Agrotis puta. The sequence goes on along the minus strand of OW964189.2, from coordinate 3,458,268 downwards.
AGCAGCAAGTAGATTACCCAAAGCGAACCCGAAAACCAGTTATCAGATTCCAGTGTACTTGAACAATAAAACTTAATGTATTGATAAAACTATTGTAATTTAAGAAGGGAGGTGTGATGTATGTGTTGATATTTAGATAAAGTAGATAGTAGGTTATAATTTGTTAGTTATAATATTGTTCACCACCGCCGCGCCAGTCTGCAAATATACGCTGTACCATCGAGACGTTGCCTTATTTCCTCCCGTACACAGCTGACAAATACCTGCAGCTAATATATTTCTCACGTGCCAGTTCTGAGCTGACCGTTGAACGGCTGTCGTACAGAACCGCGCCGATCGCGCACGAGACGAAACCGACACGGCCTTACGGCTAGGAAGATCCGCGGAAGGCCGGAACGCGGGTCCGGAGTCCGCCCTCGCGCCCCGAGAGACGCTAGAGCATCGACCAGGCCCGGCACCGGCCGCATCCGCTTCCCGTCCAAACCCGACACGCCCCGGTCCTCAGAGCCAATCCTTATTCCGAAGTTACGGATCCAATTTGCCGACTTCCCTTACCTACATTATTCTATCGACTAGAGGCTCTTCACCTTGGAGACCTGCTGCGGATATGGGTACGAACCGGCGCGACATCTCCACGTACTTACATCCCATCATACATTGAGTTTTTTTTGAAGTGAAAACTTCTTTAGCGGCGTTGAGCACTTTTTCTGTAATGGGTATAAAATCTTAAACTCGCGTCAGGACACGTGACCCTGATCGAAAAAGCGTAGGACGGCGCAGGGCGCTTGCGTGAATGTTCGTGTGACTTTATTACTTTTAAAGAAGTAGACCATTTTTGCGAGTTTTACTAAAATCTGTTCACAAGATATTTCCAACAATTACTATTCAAGTTTTCACTTCTGCCGGCACTCCCAGAGTGCAACCCGTCGTTTTTTTTATTACCGACCTTTTTAGATTTCTTCGATGCAGAATACTTTACATTGGGTCCCATAAAAAAATCATCAGTTTGGTTTAAAAGTTTTTAATCTATGAGCATTTTTTTCACACAATAAATATCCCCATACACGAAACTAAATTTTATAGAAATAGTTTTGTTTAATTCACCCCTAAAGAGGTTAAAGAGTGGAAAATTGGTATTAAAAGACATGAAAACAAAGTTTGTGATAACTTTATCACATCATAATTGTATTACTCTTAAGTTTCGGCAAAAAGGGCTGTTTATGTAGTACAACACATATTTAAAATAGACAACTAAAAAAATAGCACTTAATGTTTTCAAATATGATTATTTAAGTAAACAGTTATTTATAATCATGTATTATTTATAAGTTAAGTACGAATATGCTCTGTTAATAAAAAAACCGGCCAAGAGCGTGTCAGGCCACGCTCAGTGTAGGGTTCCGTAGTTTCCCGTCCGTTACAATAAGTGTTAACAAATAGCCTTTTTTTAAACTTGTGTGTTAAAAAAAGGTTATTTGTTACGTTGACATTTTGAACTTTGATAAAAAGGGAACCCTAAAAACGGGCCCACAAAGGACGGTGATAACTAAAAAAAGAAGATACGTTCAGAGTAATGAAATACGTAAACGAAGTTAAAAAAAATGCTTGTATATTTGTAGTATAATCAATTATTTAATCATATTATGATTAAATAATTGATTATAAGACAGCATAGGGGAAATATTTAGTGGAAGGCACAGAAACCAGTTAATATATTACTGCTTAAGTATAGCATCAACGGTCGTAGAGAGAAACAAAACGGCATAAAATCTATGTTTCATAGAATATTAGTATATATTTGTATGTTAACATAGGAGTAAGAATTGTAATTAAGATAGCGGTAATATAAAATAAGGAATAGTTGTAAGAAATGTAATAGAATTAGTAACGTAAACATAAGTATAGTGTAAGAAATTGTATTTAGCTTTTAAAACTTAATTGTGTAAGAAAAAAAAAAAAAAATGTTTAGAGTATAAGTCAAAAATATAAAAACAACAATATGTCTCGGATAGGAGTTATTTTCCCGATGTTCGAAATAGAAAAATAAAGATAAGATCAAGAGATTAGCTAAAGAATGGGAATCCCACCCATCGAAATGAGAGTGATGAATGCAAGAAAGATCCAGTATGAAGAATGAAAGTACGAGAGGCATAAACGCGAGAACTGGTATGAATGGAATAGAGAGCCTAGGCGCCAATAACGTTGGTGGAGCAAGAAAAAAAAAAAAAAAAAAAAAAAAAAAAAAAAAATTGATTATACTACAAACTTAGTCCAGGAATTTTGTACCACCTTCTTGTTTTTTTTGCACAATAACTGTTCTTTCCATCAAGTTCAAAATAATTTTCCTAGAAAGTCCTTATAATGTTCTACTTTCCAGATTTTTTTCATATTTTCTAAACTTATGGTTCAAAAGTTAGAGGGGGGGGGGACACATTGTTTTTGACTTTAGGAGCGATTATTTCCGAAACTATTGACATCATCAAAAAATGATCTTAGTAAACCCCTATTCATTTTTAAATACCTATCCAACGATATATCACACGTTAGGGTTGAAATTAAAAAAAAAATCACTTTCTATTTTACATATAGGGGGGCTACCCTAAAAAAACATTTTTTTCCAATTTTTATTTTTGCACTTTGTCGGCGTGATTGATATACATATTGGTACCAAATTTCAGCTTTCTAGTGCTAACGGTCACAGAGATTAAGCGAGGACGGACAGACAGACAGACAGACATGGCGAAACTATAAGGGTTCCTAGTTAACTACGGAACCCTAAAAAAACTACGATTTTTATATAAATATGGTTTTATTTCAAAAGTTTAAGAACACTTTGTGTGTTCTTAAACTTTTATACGAGTATATAAACGGTGAAGGTGTAATTATGACGTCATACACGCTGTCGCTCTAATTAACAATAATCATAATTATGAAAACAACATCCCACCAAAAACATTAAAATAATGTAAAAAAATAACAGTAAAAAAACAATTTTAAAAACAAGCTTTTATTTAAATGCTCCAAAAAGGACAAAATAAACTTTAAATTAAATCAAACATATAACTTAAGTATAATATAAAAGCTTGTCGCGAGATTTACCTGTATAAAGTATGCTATGATACATACATTTTGTCGTTGAATTATTTGTTTGTTTTGTTTGTGACCAGTAAATCTCGCGACAAGCTTTTATATTATACTTAAGTTATATGTTTGATTTAATTTAAAGTTTATTTTGTCCTTTTTGGAGCATTTAAATAAAAGCTTGTTTTTAAAATTGTTTTTTTACTGTTATTTTATTTTTAAATTTTTAGTTTTCGTTGGACATATTTCGCAGTCTTTCCATTTCATTTAGTGCGTCATTGTTGCATGGTCGTTTACCTGTTAATTTCGTACAGTCAAGTTCTTCAATAAGGAGACCTTCTAGCGATTTGACTCTACTTAAGGCCACGTATGCTTGGCCAGCAGCGAAGAGCTTTGAGCCTAAATAGACGACAAAATAGTTTTTTTTTTATCGTGGTAAAATCCTCAAATGAGTCCTCCCACCCAGGGCAGGGCGGGAAGGACTGTCAGACTTGCACTGACTAAAATCCACGGTGTCCTTCAATAGCCCTTTACGTACCGGGGTCACGGTAATCCGTTAGTCCCGCGACCCCGGCAGGCTATGGTCCTGTACAGGCCCCGTCATTATGCTGACACTTTTTGAGGCGCGCGTGGAACACAACGCCGTCGACCCGGGCATGGTCCATGGTCGGCGGTCACAGCGAGTCGCCCATTACTCGCCGCCCGCATGCCCGCGCCTACGGTGGCCGGAGATCGTCTGGTGACGTCCGACGCCGTGGGCGTCTACCACTGCAGCTGGGAGGGAGGACGCTGTCCTCCTCCTTCGCGAGCATGACTGCTTCGCAAAAGGAGGCGACCGCTTCCCACTCCGTCTCGTCCCGCGAGGCCTCGACCAATGCCGGGCGCGAGAGGTCTCCGCCTATTTCCGTCGTGAGGACACGGCGGTGCTCTGCCCAAGCGGGGCAGTCCTGCACCGTATGCTCCACCGTGTCCTCCGGACGATCCTCGCAGTGAAGAAACGCCTGGGTGTCACACCCAGGCGTTTCTTCCCTCCCTATCAGACACAGGAACCTCCCGAAACTTCCGTGTCCGGTGAGGACCTGCGTCATGCGGTAGGTCAGGACGCCGTGACGCCTATCCAGCCACTCCTCAAAGAGGGGTCTTACCGTCGCGATTGCGGCGTGCCTGGACCTCGGTTGCGACAGTCGCTCCCTCCATACTGCCCTGAGATCACGCCGGAGCTCTTCCCGCCGCGCCTCGACTTGTCGAGGCAGCGGGCATTCGCCCCGACGCTGCGCCTCCACGCGCCACTCATAGACGCGCTGGAGGGCAGTCGCCTCCAGATCCCAGGGCACGACAAAATAGATTAATATAATAATTAATTTTATTAATAGCCTAAATAGATTTCATTGTCGTTGTGACCATATTCTATCGGGAGCAGCTGATCCTGGCTGCACAACCAAGACACTGACACCATATTATTGTATTATTATTTGGGTTGCCATATGTTATGTTCAATGTTATAGCTCGGTACTATTAACCATTGAGGAGTTCCCTCGTAAGCAGATGTCCCTGGCTGCACCAACAGGTTGTTATCATCATATTATTGCATTGTTACCTGATTTCCATATATATTTCAAGTTTTAGTTGTGTACTATAAACCTTTGAGGAGTTCTCTCATGAGCAGACGATCCTGGCTGCACCACCAGGTCGCTGTCACCATATTATTGCATTGTCATCGGGGTTCCATATTAATACCAAGTTTCAGATCGATTGAGCAATTAGAAGTGATTGTAATTTGACTTGCAAGATTTGATCTAAACAAACATACAAACATTGCAAGTTAAATAAAAGCTTGTAAAAAAATGCCAAGTCTCTCGATGCAGTCTTTCCATCGTAAAAAGTTTTGAGATCTCATAGAAGCCAAGTCCTATTCAAATTATTTTGTAGTTATAAATCAACATTTAGTAATTGTATCAATAGTTTTCTTTATATTATAATTATAGTGACTTGGCAATGAGCACCAATTAAAAGCTGCTTGCTGCCTGGAATTATGTGCAAATGTTACTGACGAGACCTGTGATCAGATCACTACCGACTACATGCTCCAATGCAATAATAAAAAATAAGTACCTTACGGGCCATCGCTTTATGAAAGTAAATGAACCGAGAGTACACTAACACTAGTGTTTGCGTACACACTTGTGCAATTGTGCATTATAATTTATGTCCTGCGCAGTTTACTAGTCTTGGATGAGACTGACTGCCGTTGCCGAAATTCGGTTGGGACGACACGGATAAACCAAAAGAAAATTAATTTTGTGATATTAATGTTTACGCATGCGGTGTGTGACTTTCAACTCCAAATATGCCGTTTTGTTTCTTCTTGTGCTCATTGCCAAGTCACTATAATTATAATATAAAGAAAACTATTGATACAATTACTAAATGTTGATTTATAACTACAAAATAATTTGAATAGGACTTGGCTTCTATGAGATCTCAAAACTTTTTACGATGGAAAGACTGCATCGAGAGACTTGGCATTTTTTTACATTATTTTAATGTTTTTGGTGGGATCTCATTTATTTTTTGTAAGTGTATTTCTTTCTTTTTTTTTAGGTGACCTCATAATTTCTTGGACTTCAGCTACTGCTTTGCTTAGAACCCATTCTCTATCTCTTTTGTTTCTTTTCAACGAGCTAAATAAACATAAATCTACTAACTAACAAAATAAATATAACTAAACTAAATAACACGTAAACAACTAGATATTGTAACTACCTATGTCTATGTTATATTAATAAACTATTCGCCTAAATAACTGTTTCAGTAACAATAATAAATCTACTATCTAATCCGGCTAACTTAAGTTCTCCGAATATAGCTACAATATTTTTTTAGTTTCGAAATGGTTTTTCATAGGTAGGTGGCGCTATCAAATGAAAATTATCGAATTATTTTAAAGTACTACTTATACTGCGCTCGGTAACGAAACCATAGCGCGATTCAGACAGGTACAACGCCATCTATCGAGCGCGCATACAATCGAAATTTATCGCAATACAATGGAGTTTTAGCTTTATTAATTTAATGAATTATGAACTTTATGTATTAATTATAGTCTATGTATTACATTTTTATTCTTTTCTATTCCATGTATTTATTCATCCAATTGAATACTTAAACAACGAACAAAGTTAACAATGCAGTCAAAATCCATACATAATGTTCTTGCCAAACCGCAAATATAAAATTGTTTTCTATGGTATATTATTTTTTAATGTTTTTATAATTTTTCCTTTATATGTGGCTAATGACCTATCTTGGTGCAAAATTTGAAGTTTCTAAGTCTGCTAGAAGTACCTTAGATTTTTGATGATCGGTCAGTGAGTCAGTGAGTCAGTGAGTGAGTGACAAAATGGTGTAACTTTGATCGACCGTAACTCCTAAACTATTAATTCAATTGGCATGTAATTTCGAACTTAAGCTTGTTCTAATGCCTACTATTATTCACCGAAAACCTAAACTCCTAGCTTTGTCCACGTCGAAGATATAGGGGGGGCGAAACAGCCGCGAATCGCATCGAGAAAAGATGGTACGGCCGTGCCCGTTTTGCTCGAGACTTGGCTGGGGCACTGCCGTGCCCCCAGATGAACAAGGTTAAAAACACTCCGAAGCGGTAGATCTTAATAGTTTTGATGAAAACTTATTCCATACCTAATTGATCAATTTCCTGTACTTTGAATGTACAATTTTTGATTGTCCTCTGAAAATCTGAATAGTATTTAATTAAAAGAAGTTTTGAACGACGAATTAGTCAATAAAATAATAAATAAAAAAATAAAAAGGTTTATTACAGAAACTTGTACAAACTTTTACAGTCAATCTTACATAGGGACCTCCTTTTAAGTAAGAGATATACCTGTGCTAGGAGGCCCCGCTCCCCAATAAGAAATTATAAAAATGGTAAAAGTAGCACAAAAAATTGAAATAATTTATATAAACAAAAATTAAAATTTAAAGTTAAAAAACTAATAAACTGAAACTAAAATAAAAACTAAAATTAAACAGAATAAAAATATAAAAGTTTAACCCACTTGTTACTGAATGTACTTTTTGTGTCAGATTGTAATGAAATTCAAATATGTTTATCCTTGCATGATAAAATATTAAGTAAAAATACAAAAAAAAATATTCGGCTATTGGAAAATCAGGAAAATGGTGTTCTTTTAAAAGAACGCTAGTAATATATGCTACTTACTTATGTACTACTTATGTGTGTGTGTATGTTCATAAAAGAAAATAACGAAGTATCTCTATTGACGTTTATTTAATATTATATGCATAAAAAGACGTAAAAAAAGTCCTTATTAAAAAATGATTATCTTGTGTGATATGATTCAAAACAATCCTTTGGATGCAAAGTAACTTTACAAGTTTTACATGAAAAATTCGCTTTTTTATGGCAAACAACACACCTCAGTTGCTTATCTTGATATTCTACCAAATGCTTGTTGTCATCAAAACGTGAACTTTGGCGAAAACTTTGTGAAGTGCGGCCTGGTTTCCGGTTTTCATTTTTACGATACGTTTCGAGAAGTGCAGTTGCAATGCTCCTCCGGAATTGTAAATGATCAAGCTCTCCTCCATCACTATGATATAGTTGCCAAGCATTTTGGACTGCCATATCCAGACAGTGACAAATCAATGGAAAATACCATTTTTTCCCTCTTATCGATGTACGATAAAGACCAATATTTTGGTCTGACCTGTCTACACCTCCCATATTTTCATTATAACTTTTTATAATGGCTGGTTGGTCGACTTGTATGTATTTCTTTTGTTGCTGTGAAAAGCGTCTTATTTTACCTAATGGCAAAACTTTTTCAGCATTTGACGCCACTATTACAACACTGTT